>CM077792.1:27488850-28965826 GCA_039737535.1 Lagodon rhomboides | reverse complement strand
ATATTTGACCTTTCATGACCTTTTACATGCACAAGAGCCGATATGAAAGAGAGGAAAAGAGCAAAAAAGCATAATAGGGCTTCTTTGATATTTGTAAATTGCCACCAATTCTTGCAAAGAGCCCTTTTATTTGTGTCATCTTGTTGCATCCTCATCTTCCGCAATTGTTCCAACTGTAAGAATTCGTGCCAACATTACTCTTCTCGATGATTCAGCTCCTGATAAATGCAAAACGAAAGTGTATAGAAACAAGCATTCATTTTCTTTTAACCGATTTTTCTCCAGATTTGGTTAAAACATTGGATGCTGCCGTCTCCTCTTCTTGCTCCGTAATTGTTTCTTTGTTTTGATCAAAATCAGCTTAAGGATACATCATTTATGTGCTCTCCATCCTTCAATGAGGGATATATCTTATTTCCTCCTGTCCTGATTGCCAGCTGTTCCCACTTACCGCCACTGTGAAGTGCATCGCCTTGTTTGATCTCAGTATGGAGTCACATTTGGCCGCAGACCTGGGGAGGGGGGATGTAATTTACAGTTTATTGAGCAGGCTGAAACTGTCTGATCTTCATTGAGCCGTGTGTGTGTTTGTGTGTCCGAGTTTTTTCCTCTCTAATTTCGCACCCTGCTGTCCGTCTCCACGCGCCCACAGGGCAGAAACCTCGTTCCCCCGGCGTCAGGAGGGGTGAAGCTTAACTACACCGTGCTGATCGGAGAGACTCCCTGCTCCGTCACCGTGTCGGAGAGCCAGCTGCTGTGCGAGCCGCCCAACCTCACCGGACAATACAAAGTCATGGTCAGTAACGTGTCTGTGTTTGTCCGTCCTCCGAACTTTTCCCTCCCGCTCTTGTTTCCATCCGTCCACGCATTTGTGATTTCCGTCTTCATAACAGTTGGCCTCTTAAACTCCATTATTCGCGGCCTCGTCATTGTTCATTCTGCTGAGGGAAGCGGGTCAGAAGGGAGAGCAGCGTGAGTGCGCTCTCGCTGTCAAAAGGTTCCGCCGGAATCCACCGCAATTATTTTTAGTTGTCTGCTCGCTTATTGAGTGCAAGCCCCCGGACTGTTTCCCTCTAAACGTGAGCGCACAGGTGGCGGCGTGTGTTTGCACTCGGTATCACTTTCAGCAGGCAATATTTAGCGATGTTTTGGCAGGATTCTGAGGCTCGGCTTACGTATCGTAGACGTGATATAGATCTCAGGACCAGTGATTGGATTTTGTTGAAGCTCTGTTCTCCTTTTCATGTTTTAGTGATGAGGCTCTTCTATACCGCGCTCATTTACGATTCCCTCTGATCGTGTCTCTCCACAGGTCCAGGTGGGCGGCCTCCACGTCTCCCCCGGCGCCGTCCACATCATGTCCGACAGCCTGCTGACCCTCCCGGCCATCGTCAGCATCGCCGCCGGCGGCGGGCTCCTCCTCATCATCGTCATCCTCGTCCTCATCGCCTACAAGCGGAAGTCGCGGGAGAACGACCTCACGCTGAAGCGCCTGCAGATGCAGATGGACAACCTGGAGTCGCGGGTCGCCCTCGAGTGCAAAGAAGGTTGGTGTCAGAGCGGCGTGGTCAGCGGCGTGGAGGAGCCTATTGTTAGACTCGAAATTGCAGGGTGAATATTCCACTCGCAGCCCGTAATTTTCGAGGCTGCTCCATCACTCATGAGGCTGAATGGGGCTGGTGAATGCATCTCAATTGTGCGGACTGTAATCACACAGCAGGCATGAGTGTGCACATAGTACAGTAAGTAAATCACTGCGTGTGTGTGTGTGTGTGTGTGTGTTAAATAATGCAGCGAAAATGTCTTCAAATCTGGGTCACTGAGTCGTCCCGGTGACATGTCACAACACGCAGATTAAGTCGGTTAACCCCGACTGTGACCCGTCTAGTCGCGTCGTGAGTCTCCGCAGTTCCCCGCCGCCCTCCCTAGTTTGCATGCTGGGTACACAGTCGCGCACAAACTGACACATGAATACAGAGTTTCTCATTAGCGCAACCTCGACCTCCTCCCGGCGAGAGACACGTAACGCTTAGTGCATTTTTATTCTCGTCTTAACTAGAGGGGGTAACGCCACGTTTATCTTTGATGCAGTTTGTGTGTCTTTAAGCCGTCTGGTTGTGTGTGTGTGTGTGTGTGTGTGTTCCCGGCAAAAAGGCAACCGATGAATGCCAATTTTTTTCTCCGAGCTGTCTGTGCCGCCGCCGCTGCTGCTACTGTATCGTGTTTTGAAACTCACTCCTCCTCCCCTGTGGCTCAAGGTTAAAGAGAGGGCGCCATTGTCCGTTTGACCTTTGACCTTCCGCCCATTAGGATGACCACAGATGACCTCGGGCCGACCTCCAGCTACAGCGGCCCGACCGAGAGCGCTCTGTGTTACAGTATCGAGTTGCTTTTAGATGAATACGGGCTGCAAAATACAGAGTTTCAACATTGTTGAAGGCAAAATTAACTCAGAAACGTCACGTGAAAATGACGATACAGAAGGAAAACTCACACAGTTTTCCTTTTTCCCTTTCTAATCGACAAGAGAAGACTGATACGACATGATTAAAGGCAGCGTTACACTTCTGCAACTGCGTAATGCGCTATCCAACTGCGTAACCACGGAGACCCCTCGAGCCCTCATAGTTCTCCGTCGTGGTGCCGGATACGCAATGCAATTTCCAATCGTAGCCCTTGCCGTCTCCGTTGTCGCTTGACGGAGTGACGGACACTTAAAAAAATATTTTGTGACGACGAAGAGGCTCTCCGACTACGTAGAGGGCTCTCCGCGACCTACGTACAGCACTTTACGCAGTAGTAAAAATTAGGCTTTAGTCAGAAATACACACAGAACTGAGCAGTAAGCACCACGTTCTGTCCGAGCCCGGCCCACATGGTTGGTGTTGGGTATCCACGCTAGCTTGCAACTTCGAGTTTTATCCGAATGCTTAAAATAAAAACTGCTGATTGGCCCCTGATGTCATCACCGTGGGCCGCGAGAGAGCCAATCACTGAGACGGCAGAAGCGAGGTTTGACAGCATTTCATCAGCCGAGAGTGGACCTTATTATTTATCCCCTCCGGACAACCCTGATCACCTCTGCTGGTGTTATTATGCAGCAAACTTCCTCCAGAGTGGACAACTGACGGAAAGACAGTCAGTCAGACAGACAGGCAGGCAGATAGACAGAGCAGCAAACAGGGGGGAATCAGTCACACACAGGCAGCCTTGGGAAAGGAGAAGATTAATGTTTTAACCATTAGCGGTGGCCAGGAGTGTGCTGCCCCGCGGGGTGGATTTAGTTGGGTACCTGGGTTCATCCTTATGAGTGTATATACTCCACGGGCGCCGGTGAGCCCATGTGTTGATGTGTAAACCCAGGAGTGGCAGGGGGGAGGCCAGGAGGTGAGGAGCTCAGTTTGGAGGAGGGTGTTAGGGGGGACTGCTGCTGCTCCTGTGATAGGCTGCAGACGGGGGGGAGGCTTCCCCAAGGGCGGGCGAGGCAGCTCGACAGAGCCGTGGGCCCGAACAGGAGTCAGTCAGGATGGAGCCAATTAACTAGTGCTCACCTGCAGCCTCACACTGAGACGACACACACTCTTTGGGGCCTCAGCTACAGCCAATTTACTGGCTGGTAGATAAAAATGAGTAAGAAAGGGAGGGGGGAGGGTGAGACGGAGCGCGTCTGTGTTTTTTAAGGGAGAGATTTGAAATATCGAGTTTCTGACATGAAGACTATCCTGGGCTTTAACTGTCAGCTTCATCATAACGGTAGTAAACACCATGAAGATGAGACGGATTCACGTGTTTGGTCCCCGAGGATTAAAGAAGTGTTTTGTATTCCCTTCCAACTGGTCTCTCATTTACTCCCCTTCTCCTTCTCTTCCAGCCTTCGCCGAGCTGCAGACGGACATCAACGAGCTGACCAGCGACCTGGACAGAGCCGGGATCCCGCACCTGGACTACCGGACGTACGCCATGAGGGTCCTCTTCCCCGGCATCGAGGATCATCCCGTCCTCAGAGAACTGGAGGTAACGAGAGAGAGCGAGGAGGAAGATGTCGTGTGTGCAGTAAATGTAGTCAGAAAAAGACGAGAGGAAGTCAAACCGAGGTAAAAAGAGAGAGAGAGCGCCCTCGCCGCTCTCCCTGCAGGGTAACCTCCATAAGCGGCAAAGTGCCCGAGGGGGGAAGGATACCAGTGTGCTGCTTATCCTTTCTACCCCTCTGGTCTCACACACACACACACACACACACACACACACACACACACGTACATGTATATATACGCCTCACATGGAAAACAGGGTCCGAGCACACGGCTATTTCATCCACCAGTGGCTGCAGCATGAGGAGTAATGAACTGAGTAATTCCCAATCCTCAGGCGGGACCGTGGCTTCCTCCACTGGGGGGTGAAAAAAAAAACTGGCTGGTTAACACTTTTTCGCTCTTCTTTACGGGGCCGGAGTGGCGCCGGGGAATGAGTTTATTTTATCTGGAACAGGCAGAGTCGAGTCCGGAGGATTGAAACTATTAGGGATAAAGAGATTCGGGATGATAGAGGTCGAGCAATTTATTTGTTGATTGCGTGTGATGTGGAGAGGTGGTGGTTCGATCAGGCTCGACCCCGCACGCTGGAAGTCAAAGGCGTTTTTCCATCAAAAGAGCCCAAACTTTTGAAAAAAAAAACAGCAAACCGATGCGAAGAAAGAGAGTTTTGTCACTCTGGAGTCGTCTTACACCCGGCGAGCTCTTTGACATTTGCCTCGAAAGTGAAATGGCGGCTAACTCGACTGACCCGGGTCAATAATTGATTAAGATCTTCTCAGTTACTTCACCATGAGTGGAAACTTGTGTCTGCCAGGAGTGTAACGTGAGCGAGGCTTTTGTTGCCTTTGGAAAAAAAAATCTTTATTTTGTGTGAGACAAGGTCAGAATGCAAAGTTGAGGAACAACGATCCTGTTTGAAACTCATTCAGCTCGTTGCTATTCAAGCTGAGGTAACGTGTGGGTGGGTTTAAAAAAGAAAATGATAAGCGGGACTTAAAGGTGTAGTACGCAGATGTAAGGAACACCTGCAATGCACCAAGCGGACACAGCACCTCAAACACAGATCCACCCAGCAAATTAGCATTTAACTTTATTACTGAACATTTCTTATTCACAGCATTGCTGGAAACCTTTTTCCGCTCCGACGTGCATTAATCTCCCCCCTCCTCTGACCAGGTGTCGGGGAACGGCCAGCAGAACGTGGAGAAGGCCCTGAAGCTGTTCGGCCAGCTCATCAACAACAAGGTGTTCCTGCTCACCTTCATCCGCACGCTGGAAATGCAGCGCTCGTTCTCCATGAGGGACCGCGGCAACGTGGCCTCACTTATCATGACGGCGCTGCAAGGGCGGCTGGAGTACGCCACCGACGTCCTCAAGCACCTGCTGTCGGACCTCATCGACCGCAACCTGGAGAGCAAGAACCACCCCAAGCTGCTGCTGCGCAGGTAACACGGCACGCGAGGAGGCGGACACGGCTAAAAAATTTAATTTATTTAATGTATTCATTAAACTTTACGAATAAGATTTACAGTAAATATCATCCTCAAAGCTTTTATAGCAAACAAAGGAAAAAACTTCTTGACATTGACATTGAAATAATTAAAAAGAACAAAGACAAATAAATCAACATGAAGCAATATAAACAAATTATACACAGTCATATTAAAGTAAATCTCTTAATCCTTAAAGTAACTCTGTGTGATCTATGGTTTCACTTATTTGATTTGACTAATCTCATCTCATCATCATTGAGTTCTGTGCCCGGAGGAGAGCGAACGCTGAAAACACACAGTCCTCATTTAAAAAGCATGTAAAGAAGAAGCACACAGCGGAGGGAGGATGCTGATACGTATAGACAGATGAGTGAGGATTGATCTCGGGGCTGTGTGTTTCTCCTCCTTGTGGGTGGATGCATCCTGATTCTCCCCCGCGACGCCTCGCGGAATGAGGCTCGCAACGAGCGCTACAGTGCATCTACTGTCGTAAATGCTGCACGCTGACGAACATCACGACAAACCTCCGGATTCTATGCATAATTCGGTATTCTCTCTCCCCCCCGGTCGCCCTCGATGCCGATGTCAGTCTCGCTTATCCTCCGGGCTCCGGCTCTCCCTATAAAACATTCAGAGGCGGGTTTCATTTGAACTTTCTTCGCTCTCCGTGTCTCTCAGCATACATTGTTTTCCGGGGGAGTTGAGGTGACGTGCTGAAACTTTAAACACCTGCTAAGTCCTCATCCGAGTGTCCTCGGATGCTTTTCGGTGGCTCTGTAGGTATTGAAGGAGGTTAAAGGACTGACAGTACTGAGGTCAACAGATACAGAGTGTGAAAGGCTTTCTGAAGGCCTGACTGCTCTGAGCACAGTTTGGATTACGATCACATGGCTAATAAGCAGAGACAGTGAGAGCAGGGTAACACCTTGCCATCCATTAGCTATACAGGCTTTTCCTCTGATGCTAGAATAAGTGTAAATTTATGTTGCAGCTTTATGTTTCTATATGCTGTTTTTCCACCGACAGTACCAGCTCGCCTCGCCTCGACTTAGCTCGCCTTTTTTGCGTTCCCATTACTGAAATCTGGTACCTGGTACCTGCTAAAGTGGTGCTTTTTTAGTATCACCTCCGTATAAGTTCCAACCGAGCTGAGCTGATACTTCTGTGTGACGTAAGCTGGCAGCCGGCCACTGATTGGACAGAGAGCGACGCCACTTGACGACTCATGACGAGCGCGACGTCCGAGCCTGACACCCACTACCTTTAAAAACTAGCATCTGCGTTCAGTCAACACAGCGATTACATGGAAGGAACAACGCGCAGGAACAC
This sequence comes from Lagodon rhomboides, assembly GCA_039737535.1. NCBI lineage: Eukaryota > Metazoa > Chordata > Actinopteri > Spariformes > Sparidae > Lagodon > Lagodon rhomboides. The sequence goes on along the minus strand of CM077792.1, from coordinate 28,958,973 downwards.
GGCGTGGACCGTGGCAGAGGTGGAGACGCTCCTGAGTGTTGTCGCTGAAGACGCATCCAGAACGAGCTTGATGGTGCGACAAGAAATGAAAAGGTGGACGTGTTTAGCGTAGCCCACAGCTAGCCCTGTTTATGTGTCGCGTGGATAAGTACGTCACTGATGACGACCCGCCCACGTTGATGACGACCCGCCCACGTTGAAGACGACCCGCCCACGTTGAAGACGACCCGCCCACGTTGAAGACGACCCGCCCACGTTGAAGACGACCCGCCCACGTTGAAGACGACCCGCCCACGTTGAAGAGATACTAATTCTAGATGGAAACACAACGCGTCTGAAACCAAACCAAGTAGAGCCACGCTAAGCCGAGGCGAGCTGGTACTGTCGGTGGAAAAACGGCATTAGATGCCTGTGATCTGGTCAGGTGTAGGCCTGTTAGGAAAAGATCGTGTTTTGGCTTAAAATACCTGTTTTGACCACCACAGACACCACAGAGATGTCCCACGGTCTCCTTAGAAATACCCCAAAAGTTGGAAGTTGTATTGACAGGATCCGGTGGTGTCACGCTTCCAAATGTTGAAAAATACAGTCTCAAACTGCTTTCACTGGCTCGGCAGCCTTCTCACCTGTAGCTCCTCCATCTCCCGATATAAAAGTCAGGTCATAAACCTGTAATGGTCCCATGAATTGTAGGAATGCCAATATGGTACGTTTGACACGCATGAATGGGAACGTATCAGTGGTTTGCAGAAATGTTAACTGCCAACATTAATCCTGGGATGAAAACAGACGGGCACAGAGAAAACTTTTCTTGCTTGTGGCTCGGCAGGTTTGGCAGGTTGTCTTCCTCCTGTTCACCTGTTGAACTGGTCTCGTGAAAGACACATCGGGTACATCTCCAATCCCCCAGTGATGTCGGATCGTTCCCCGATCCGCGCTTGAACCAGAAGTTGTTCTGGTTCATTATCCCTCAGAACCGTCCCAGAGCTCTTATTTCTGCTCCGAGGAGCGAGGAGGGATCTCTGAGGAGCCGCGAGTGACACATGAGTGACACGCCAGAGCGGCAGAAGACTCTCGGCTTGAACTCTACGACGATTAAATACTCCGCCGCCGAATCTGGCACATTTTGAACGTCGCTTCACGTGGCGCCTCGGAGAAACGAACGTCTCATTGCTCTTAAAACACATTTCCTCGTATCCTCTCTCTCCTGCGTGCTTTCCTTGTGTATCTTGACGCATCCTGAAAAGACGCAAGTGAAGGAAGCAACGATGCAACGTAAGAGACTCAGGTTGAACCCGATTAATCCCCATATTCAGACCTTGTCGTTAGATCGTAAATGGGCGAATAAGCAGACAAACCCTGCACAGCGCTTTGGATAAAAACCCTACATATAAATATATGGAGCCATTTAACCACTGAACCACTTTATCTTTATTTAAAAAACCCACATTATTTGTCAGAGGAAATAACTGCCGGGGAGAAAAGACCTCACGCAGAAGCAAACAGAGGCTGAAAGACGGAGGAGTGGACTAAAGTGACGGAGCATCAAATGGACCTGGATTAAGCGCTAGCCCCGCGTCACCTCTGAAGTTTCCATTATCCTCTCTTACGGGGAGCGCGGCGGTACGTAATCCTCGGGTCCTGCCGCCGCCGCAGCCCCGCGGGGCTAAATGTCCTATAGTTTTTACATTTCACTCCCCGTTTTTTTCCTCTGAAGAATTTAAGGGATTATCGATTTGACACGGCTCTTTACTGTTGTTGTCTTCCTTATCGCCTATTTGGAGAAAAGCCGACAGTCAAGCCAGCCGGCTTACTCACACACACACACACACACACACACAGACACACACATACGTACATGTCTGTGATGATAGTCAAATTGAGCACGTCTCTCAGCAGTAATTGTGTTTGTGCGGCGTGCAGAGGGAGGCTGCCGGCCTGCGCTTTGTTACCGTTTTTTATGTGCAGTCGTCTTTTTTTTTCTGTCGGCTCTCCTCAGTCCATTATCATATATAATAGGATGGCGAAAAGCCGGCTACGTTGGCTAAGACGCCACTCTGTCTTCTGGTATTAATGGATTAGCAGCATGTAAACAGATCCTTGTGCTGTTTTATGGTGTCCAAATGTGTCTCTTTACATCCGTTTGTGTGTCAGTATACACCGTCCTAACGCACTGCCGCGGTGAGTAAAGCTGCTTTATTGAAAACCAGCGTGCTTCCAGTGGGTTAGTAGAAAGCAGGGGTCACTCTGAACGCTGTTCTCGATGAATTATTAGTGAGCTTACAGTCGCTGCGCCGAGTGTACATGGCTACAAGAGGAGGCCGACATACAGGAAGCACCTCCAGGTCAGCCAACCCTCTTCCTGTTCTCATTTATATTACAGCGGGTTTAAAGTGCATCCCAAGACGTGTTCGAGTCGCGGCGAGGAGCACCGCTTCTCTCGCTTTCGCTCAGCTGTCATCGAATGCTTCTCTCCAGAGGGTTGAATGTGTTTTCGCGAGCTAGCGTGCCCGAGCGTTCGCTTCGAGAGAGGACCGTAATCGCCCGGGCCATCGCAAAACCCAAGACACAGAAATAGTTCCATCTGTCATTGCATCTCAGCATGTTAACCTCATGTTCCCCTCGCTGATCTGCAGCGATTAAAGTTTGATGGGCACGATGGATCCAAATGGTTGTTTATTAAAGGATGAGGCTGGATATTGTCAGTGGAAGCTGTGAAAAGACCAGAATGACCAAAGAGTTGAGTTATTTTCCGTCACTCTGGGGAGGTCACTCTCCCAAACCCAGATGTTCTTACTGAAGACATCAATCTTTAAAAACAAGTCATGAACATATACTTCCACGTGGGTGCTGTAGTTTATAGCAAGTGTTACTCAAACAGGAGAAAATAGTGGAAGTGTCAGGGACTTCTTTTAGCTACAGATCTGTTGATCATGTTCATCATAATGGAGGAAGATCTGTGATTTCTGTGTGGTTCTGATAGCTCACGGACAAATCATAGCCGTAGAACAGATCCTGAAACTATTCAAAGGAGGTGCCGGACCGATAGAAGATGAAATATAGATGAAAATGTCTGCACGCTGTAGCTCCTTTTTAATCTCCCTCTTCACATTTCTGAAGCAGAGGATTTGCTTCAAACGTCGCTTGTGGATGTGCCAATAAATTCGACCAAAGGAAGCCGCAGTGTGCCGACTTTTTTTCAAGTTTTTAATGGTTTACACGCCGTACTTGTTAGTAAAGTAAATTTGCTTATTGGTTTTGGTCTAGAGGGTTTGCTTTCTGCTAAGTGATGATGCGTCCGTAGGTCTAAGCATAACTGAAGATACAACTTCGCCATGGTAACGGTGGAGTAATCACTCATTTAGCTGATGAGCGAGCTGTGCTGTCACGCTGCTTTGACCAATCACATCGCTTGTTCGGAACCACTTGTTGCATAAAGAAGTATTGACACGACACAAACACCTTGAAGATCGCCTCCAGACATGTTTTAAAATACATCTCACACAAATTGCTCTTCACTTATTTGATGTTCTTCTCAGTTCAGTCATCTTCAGGGGGGCTTCAGGCTTCAAGTTTCCACTTCACAAGTTAAATACTGGACCAGGATTGGGATCCAAACTGTTTGTGATGACATGAATCATGCTCGTAGGCTCGCGTCTAAACATCTGAATTTCAGTGACGAGGAAAAACTTTCGACTTTTATCAGATGAATGTTAAAAACAGCTCTCTGGTGTCGAACTGGAGGGACAAGAGGAACACATTTTGAACGGAGGGGAGCTTTAGCCGTGTCGTTTACAACAAAGACTCTGCAGTGTAGCCTCGAAGCTTTAAAGTATGAGTATAAGAGTGCATATAAGAGAGAGTCGGTCCGGTGTGTGCAGCACACGGCGCTGAGGGACTCGGCAGCGGTACAATGCGGTCGCTTCAGCAAAGCAAGGCGCCCTTAATTATTGAGCCCCGTTCTCTGCGGTGAGCTCCGGTGATGGAGCACCGTGCCACCGCCGGCCGCAGCACAGAGGCGACGGAGAGGACACGAGAGAGAATCGAGGGGGAAAGGTTGAGAGTGAGGAAGATGCAGAGGAGGAGGAGGAGGAGGGGGAACTACAGTTAAAACGACTAACAAGCATATTAATCCAACAAATTAATATCTGAATGCTCTCCACGTAGGAGCGCTCAGAGCTACGTGGGCAGCGCGCTGAAGATGCTGCATGTAAACTCCGTCTCTGATTAACATTAACAACGCGTCTCTGCCCGCCTCTCACCGTCTCCGTATGCCTCGCACATAACTTTTTTACTTCTGCATTCACCGCACACACACTCCGTCTCTCACGCGGGCAGATCATCTCCTGATAGCGTTTTTTCCCCCTCATATTTGAGTGTTTAATTGCTGATGTGCTATCTGTACTTTATTGGGGGGAGTGATAATATTGGATGAACTTATATCAGTCTACAGTCACCACACTCTCGGCTTAATATATATACAGTCCTAACTCGTAGATACGGCTCTAATAATTTCAGATTTCTGATAAAGAAGCGACGAGGAATGTTGCTCTCTCACCTGGTTTTCAGGGCTCAAGGTACACTCTTAGAAATAAGGGTTCCAAAAGGGTTCTTCTACAAGGGCTGAGGTTCTACCTGGAACCATTTGCTTCTGAAAAACCCTTTCCCAAAGAAACAGTTTTTAAAGGGTTCTTGGTAACACTAACGGTTCCAGTAAGAACCATTTTGATCCAGAGAACCCTTTAAAAACCCTTTCCTGAATAAAGGGTTTTAAAAGGGTTCTTGGTAACACTAACGGTTCCAGTAAGAACCATTTTGATCCAGAGAACCCTTTAAAAACCCTTTCCTGAATAAAGCGTTTTAAAAGGGTTCTTGGTAACACTAACGGTTCCAGTTAGAACCATTTTGATCCAGAGAACCCTTTTTTGGAGAAAGAGTTCTTCAGGGATTGTTGAAAGCATGGGTATAAGATCCTGTATGGGTTCTTTTGTAGAACCTCTCATGGGGGGTTCTGGGTGGAACCTTACACACACAGTTCTAGGTATAACCCTTTATGTTGAGTTCTAGGTAGAACCCTCCACCTTTATAAAAGGTTCTACCTGGAGCCAAAAAGGGTTCTCCTATGAGGACAAGCCGAAGAACCTTATACGGTTCTACTTAGAACTTTTATTTTCTAAAAGTGTAGATCGAGCGAAGCGGCCAGTAAAACAACATCCCTCTTCTGCCAGCGTGCCGATCGGTGCATTTGCTGACTTTGTAGCCCGATACGCTCACAAGTTGGGTCATAAATATGCATTTCACTCGAAAACGCCGTTGAATTTCCATTCATTTGAATCTCCGTCCCGTCCTGAGCGAGGCTGAATGGGCACGAAGTGGTGTGTTATAGAATGAAAATGAATGCATGTGAAAAGCCTCTTGGCAGATTAAGCAGGATGGAAAACAAATCATCGGCGCTTATTTGAGGATGCAGCTAACTACATGATAGTTACGGAGAGCACAACAGACGCGGCCGGCGTTGGCTCGTGTCATTGGCTCGGAGCGGAGCGGTGGGCCGGATGTGTGTCGGAGCCAGAGGGCAGTTTGTATACATCAGGCCGTCGTTCTCTTTCACCCATTACGCTCTGCTAAGTGCTCGATTTCCTTTCCCCGCCATCCATCACGCCAGTCAAAAAGAATTACAGTATCTCACCTTTACGTATCAGAGATATAATATCTCCAGTCAGTTAAGTTCCTTGGATCCTGATTGAAGGCTGCACTCCTGCTCTTCTGAGGCGTTTCTTCGGCGTTTAAAGATTTCAGATGCCCTTTTTTTTTTTCCCGCTTTCTTTGTCTCGATACGGAAAGATGTTAGCTCACAGACACATACGTTCTCCCCTAAAAGCTTTTTTTTTTTCGAAAAGCAATATCTAAGCTTTGACAGTGCGTTTGATTTTTTCTTTTTTTTTTTTTTTTCACTCTCCGCTGCGCTAAGTGGAACCGATGCTGCACCTCACGGTGTTTGGATTGTGTTTTGCTACATTAGTGAAATATGTTCTCGCTCTGCCTCTGCCGGCGCTCATCCCAACCTTCCCCCGACAGAGTCATCACGTCTGTTATTACTTCACAGCGCTGCCCTCTGGTTCTGCCCGTCCATTAAAACCCGAGAAAAACTCCTCTGGTGTTTGATGAACCCCACCAGAAACATTCTTGTATAACCAGCCGCTTCTTCTTCAAACTCCACTTCTCTCCGTCTTCCCTCTTTTTTTCTTTTTTTCCCCCTCCTCACCCACTTTCTTTATCTTCTTTATAATGTTCTTTTAATGGAATCACAGAACATTGCTTCTATCACCTTGAGACTTTTCAATCTTGTATTATTTTTCTCCTCAGCATTTTTGTAATGAGATTTCCGCCCATGCAGAGCAACGGAGTACAGAGTTATTAAGAGAGCGAGTATTGTGTTTGGCATTAGTTTCATTGAAAGACATTCCGCCGCCGCCTGCTAATATAGCGCCCCCCTCCCCTCCCCTCCCACCTCCACCATCGCTGCCATTAGGAGACCACAGATGAGGGGGATGCGAGGCCCCTCTTAAACGCTATGTGGGATAATGAAATCCTGATGTTCATTAATGAAACTCAATTAATAGACAGGAGGAAGTGGAGGCAGATGAGGAGGAGGACAAGAAGGGGAAAGAGAAGGAGAATAAAGTGCCTCCCCCTCCTCCCTCCCGACATTCAAAAGGAGAGATATTAAGGGGGGAGTCGGCACAGCTCCCCCCACACAAAAAAAAAAGCTTTATTTGACTTCCTACTTTGGGACTTGCTGAGCTTATTAAAATGCTTAATAGGTTCCATTAACTTCTAACACACTCCAGTCTCATACGAGCTGGGAGGGGCACATGGTAGGCATGGGGAGGGGGAGGGGGGCAGGGGGGGCAAAGAGTGGTGAGTTCCTGCAGAGGAAGGAGGGCAATTACAGAGGGATTTGGGGTATAGTCCAAAAAATCCACAATGTATTTAGGTTTATGCGGCGTGAAAATACAGCCCCGGGCGGCCATTGTAGCGCTTTATTGTGTTGTTCGACTTTGGGAAAAGTGGAGCCAGTGAACACTATCGGCGTGTCCTTCTTTTCTTCGTGTTCTTCAAACTGGTTCTGGTTGAGAACTGGTTTCCAAATTGTCCGATCCATCAGAATCGCATGCCTCCGGGCTTGTCAGTTTATTTTCTTGTGACACCTGACAAGGTCCCAGTGTCCACGCTCACAGACCTTCAGACTTTGAAGCGTGCTCCAAAGTAAGGGTTAGGGTTAAGCGTAAGTTCTGCTTCCGCGTTGACGCAACGCGAGGGGGCTTACGGACCCATTACGTCCTTGTGGACCCCCCTTGCATCCCCCGCAAGGGCCTGACGTGCACCTCACAAAAATCCTAGACGTGCGTCAAGGCGACGCAAACACCAACGCAGCGGCATTGGCTGTGATTGGTCTGCTAACTACATCCGACTGGAGACCGCTTTTCTGGTTTCCACTCATAAACATCGCCATTTTTAAAAGTCTAGAAGTATTTCTTCCTCGACTTCGATAATTTCAAGCTCCAATGCCAGTCTCTTTGTCTCGGTCTCCATCATTCACTGTGACTAGGAGGAAAGCCGGAAGGTAAACAAATAGGCTGAGGCTAACGACAATATACGTCACAAGAGTCTCAGTCAGTCGGGTTAGGGTTAGAGTAATGCCGTTTTTCCACCGACAGTACCAGCTCGTCTCGGCTTAGCGTGGCTCTACTTGGTTTGGTTTCAGACACGTTGCGTTTCCATCTAGAATTAGTATCTCTTCAACGTGGGCGGGTCGTCATCAACGTGGGCGGGTCGTCATCAACGTGGGCGGGTCGTCATCAACGTGGGCGGGTCGTCATCAACGTGGGCGGGTCGTCATCAGTGACGTACTTATCCACGCGACACATAAACAGGGCTAGCTGTGGGCTACGCAAAACACGTCCACCTTTTCATTTCCTGTCGCACCATCAAGCTCGTTCTGGATGCGTCTTCAGCGACAACACTCAGGAGCGTCTCCACCTCTGCCACGGTCCACGCCGTGTTCCTGCGCGTTGTTCCTTCCATGTAATCGCTATGTTGACTGAACGCAGATGCTAGTTTTTAAAGGTAGCGGGTGTCAGGCTCGGACGTCGCGCTCGTCACGAGTCATCAAGTGGCGTCGCTCTCTGTCCAATCAGTGGCCGGCTGCCAGCTTACGTCACACAGAAGTATCAGCTCAGCTCGGTTGGAACTTATACGGAGGTGATACTAAAAAAGCACCACTTTAGCAGGTACCAGGTACCAGATTTCAGTAATGGGAACGCAAAGTCGAGGCGAGGCGAGCTGGTACTGTCGGTGGAAAAACGGCATAAGTGCACGAGGGCTCTCTTGCAGACATTTTGAGCCCTACAACCGTAGAATCAATAACGGCACAATCTTGTCAGTTTCCATCCCTAAAAAAAGGATGCAGTCACATCTGCACGCGAGCGCTTTCCAGCAACATTTCCTCTCTCATCCTGTAGCTGAAACTGGGTGAACTCATCTACATCCCCCTCCCTCCCCCCTCCTCCCTCCCTCCCCCCTCTCTCACCCCGCTGGCACATCACACTTCAAATAGGCTGTCACCCAGCTCTCCATCCTCTCAACGAGCTGCCAATAGGCTGGCCAGCAGTCTCGTTTGCAGAGGGATAGCCTCCAGGCGTGCGAGACAACATCACAACTCATCCGCGCGGCGTTTCCAAACAAAACATCGCCTCTGCTCCGCCGTCCTGCACCCGCAGGAAGAGTCCTTTTGTTTGGAAGGAGAGCGAAGAAGTCTTCTCTCTGTTGTTTAATGAGACAGAGAAAATGACTGACAGTTTTTTTTCCATTTCATGTCTCGGTGACTAAAATGTTAGCTGTTGTAACCTCCTCTGGGCTCAGTCAGTCCCTGCGGGACTCGTGCTTTGGTCCCAGACTCTTGCTTATAGCCTTCAAACACGACTTAACGCAATTATCTTCCATAATAGTCATAATCTCCCTTTAGGTCCATTCAGCAGCCTGAATAGGTATAATCATCCCCGGCACTATTTAGCTCCGAGGAGACGGAAGCCCTTCTCGCTTGTTTTTTAATACCTGGCTGCTTCGGTTTCCCTGCTAATCCCCAGTTCAGCACGCCGCCGCGCTGCGAGGCCTCCCTCCACGCCGCACGCCAGAGTAATCACAGTAATTTCCTGCTACAGTAAGAGGGTCATTTCTGTTTTTTTTTTGAACGAGAGATGATTCACGGTCACAAGCTGTCTCGCAAAAACGGTCGGTGGGACACTTCACCGCGGCGTCTTGACTTGTGATTAGCGCTCGTGTGTGTTGGAGCTAGTGGGAGAAATGACAGCGATGATAGTTGGCTGGTGGAAAAAATCCACTTCCAGTCCAGAGCGGTTTGGGTTTTTCGGTGTTGTTGAGCATTTTTTAATTCTGTCTGCAGGCGGGCTGGTGCAGAATAAGCAAACGTGGCGAGAGAGCGGGGCAGAAAGGAAGAGGCGGGAGCTCGTTGTTTGCTATTCCCCTCAGCTGCCCGTCCACATGAGCCGCGCAGAGCTAACCCTTTCATCTGCGCTTCACGCTTGTTAACCGTTCCCACCTGGCTGTTTTTTCTTTTAATCTAACTCCTGTTTCTGTAGCGTTCCGTGATGGTGCTAATGAGGCGGAGGGGGCGACGTTCGCCCGGTCTTAGCAGGAATTATAAAAAAGAGGACGTACGCGGCCTCCTCTCGCGCGCTCGGCGGTAGAAACAGTCAAGAGGTCATCGCGCGCTTGTGTGTTTTCATGCCCAATCGAGCCCAGCAGCGAGCCGCCGCCGCCTCCCCGTGTGCGGATTTGGACCGGGAAGGCAGAGGAGGAGGGAGGGAGGAGGTGAGGAAATGAGAGGAGATCGTTTTGGCTGTGATCAGGCGTTACCTGGCTGTGACAGCGCTCGTCTCTCTCAACAGCTGAGGCTTGTCACAGCTGCTGATGTCCTGCTGTGTGCAACCACACGTGAAAGCTCGCGCACACACACACACACACACACGTTCACCCTCACATCCGTGCATACCCAATCACACAACATGTGCACCCCCTCCTGTCTGCCGCTCTCTGTTCTGCTCGCTCACCGTGACCAACGGCGTTGCAGGCGGCGCCACGCAAGACGCCGAGACAACCTTCCCCGAAGTCTCGCACGTCGCCCCATGAATAATGGAGCTCCTGTATTATCGAAGAGGTTTCGGAATATCAAGAGGAAGAGTTAAAACTTGTTGTTTTGATGTGATTTCAGGACGGAGTCGGTCGCGAGAAGATGCTCACCAACTGGTTCGCCTTCCTCCTCCACAAATTCCTCAAGGTCAGTCCACCGGGCGCCACGTGTGACCCTGCGTGTGTTTACGTGTACGAATGAATCCGCCGTGTGTGTCATTAAGCTCCTAAATTAAACGTGTGATCAGATATTTACAGTACGCGCGGGCTCGTAGGTGTTTGGTCGATTTGTGTGTTTACGCCGTGAAGTTCCCTCATGTGTGAATCTGCGTGTGTGTGTGTGTGTTCGCAGGAGTGTGCCGGCGAGCCTCTGTTCATGCTGTACTGCGCCATCAAGCAGCAGATGGAAAAGGGGCCCATCGACGCCATCACCGGAGAGGCCCGCTACTCCCTGAGCGAAGACAAGCTCATCCGCCAGCAGATCGAGTACAAAACCCTGGTAAGTCACACTCCAGAAGGCGCACGAGAAGTTTTGTTTTTGCGCAAACACACACACACAGAAGCGTAGAAGTGGCGCGCCTTTCGGTTGAGACGCCGCCAAGCACGGACACAAAAGCCCACACTCGGGGAGAAATACTTTACTTTTCGTCGCCTTTACTTTTCTTCACCACATCCCATTTTTTAAGATGACATCGCTGTGACTTCCGCTGGGCTTCCTCCTTCCTGTACGGGAGGAAAATTAACTAACGATCCCGCCGGCTCCGGTGTTGGTCCAACATCAGGGTGGGCGGCTGTGGAGATCGGAGCACATTAAACAGTCTCCTCTACACACACACACAGGGAAAAGACACACTCACACAGCCAGCGTGTGACATGACAATGCTCTGATTGCTCTGACTGGGAATTTGGCTCATTACGTGCTAATGCCCCGGCAGAGCTGGAAATTGGTGTCCCGCCGAAGGTGTGAAATTAGATTTTGGGTTGCCAGCGAGAGCGGAAATGGCTTCTCGAGGCTCCCGCCACGCTCCGAGGAGACTCTAATGAGGGCGAAGCCTCGAGCTGGACCCGAGTCGGCTGCAGGGCGACACCACCCGTCTTATTCTCTCTCCTGTTTTCCTACATTCCAGATCCTGAACTGCGTGAACCCCGACAACGAGAACAGTCCGGAGATCCCGGTCAAGGTGCTGAACTGTGACACCATCACCCAGGTGAAGGAGAAGATACTCGACGCCGTCTACAAGAACATGCCCTACTCCCAGCGGCCGCGCGCCGTCGACATGGACCTGGGTAAAAAAAACACACACTTGCACTCGCACACACACACGATCCAGGCGCTCGCAGATGCGGCTGGCAGGTGTAAAGTCCTTCACACCCACAGATTAATGTATCAGTGAGAGGAAACCTGACCGTGTGCACAGATTATCGGTGCATTAGTGTGATAAAAGCTGTGTTGCAGCGGCAGCACGCCATCACGCCGACTGACAGCGCGCGCCGCCACGTCCCTCCTTCTGCGTGCTTCCGCCGCCTGGCAGCGCCAATGAGATCGGCGGATGCAGACGGCGAATTGCGCGTGCCTTTGTGTGTTTTTGCGTCTGTGACGCGGCCGTCTGGCCGACCCAGGTGAGAGCTGACAGACGGGCTCGCCAGCCTCACGCCGGGCTCCACTCCCACGCAGTCTGCCACTTCCATTCCCGCCTGTGCGTACCTTCCCTCCCCATTTTTTTTTTCTCCGCCTCTCTCGTTTTCTCCCGGCAGAGAGAACAAAAGCCCCCCCCCTCCGTCCATCCTCTGTCCTCTCTCTGGCTCTCTTTCCGTCTGATTCTCACCCTTTCACCGACGCACTGAGAATAAACGAACACGTGCGTCCGCATTCGTGACGACTTTATCGTTTTTTTGTCCGTCGAGCGATGGTTAGTCGGGGGGATGTCGTGTGGTCACCTGGCACCGGCACCGAGTAATAAAACCCAGTCAACAGAGGAGAAAATCAATGATCACTCCCAGCGTGCGAGCAACAATGGCTGTCCACTTCCCCCGTCAACACCCCTATTATCATTTCATTACCCCCACAAGGAGCCGTCAGCCGCCGCCCCCCCACCTGTTCCCCCCTGCTTTCCACTGAAAGGAGGTGATTTTCTCATAGTTGCCTCCTCCACCCTTCCTCGCGTCGTCTCTTCTTTCTGACCCTGACGTGCCGACTGCTGCGTATGCTAATGCCGCGCCGTTCCCCACGACACGAGTGCCAATTAAAGCGTGCAGCCTGCCCGCGTATACATCTCGAAATTGTTCGTGTGTAATGTTTAATTAAGATGCGTGTCAATCCGAGTTCGGCGAGAGGAGTGCGCACGCGGCGAGCCGTACGAGAGCGCCCGCCGCTGATATCTACTTATTTGGGTAACGTGTGAGGAGAGCGCTCTCAGGGAGGCTCTCAGGATTGACGTTCCGCCGGCTGAGAGGTAAATGAGGTTTGAAAAGAGGTGTTTTAAGAGTTTGTTCCGTGCCGTAAGGAAGTCGTGGTTCAACACGCCGGCGTATTACGTTCTGCCCACATGTCGATTCAAAGCAGATGTGCGTCTCGAGCACATGAGGCCAAAACCTGTGAAACCAAGACAAATGACTTTCTTTATGACTGACTTCTGTGTGTGTTCGTGTCCTCAGAGTGGCGGCAGGGTCGGATGGCTCGCGTGGTGCTGCAGGACGAAGACATCACCACCAAGATAGAAAACGACTGGAAGAGACTCAACACTCTGATGCACTACCAGGTAAATACACGGCCAAAAAAACAGGCTTCAGTCGAATGTTTTCCTTAATTAACTCTCAAACTTCTTCTTTTTTTTTATCGGGAGAGGGCTCATTTCAGTTCAGTTTTCCGCGGCGGCTTTTGTTATGGAAATCGCACTGCGCGCACCTTTTGCAAACTTTGATGTTTGCCGCTCTTGACTTTTTTTAGGCAGCCAATTTCTCGGCTCCTCATTTGCATCCCCCCCCTTTCGCCTGCTGTAATCCGAGTGACAGAATAGAGGACAATTACTGTACAGGTGGCAGGAGAGATGAACCCTCGGCGCCTCAGCCGACACTTCTCCCTCCTCCCCGGAGAGACGAGGCTGCTCCAGTCAGGAGGACAGCGTCTCTCTCTCTCTCTCTCTCTGCCCTGTTGACTTCCACGCCGGCAACATTTAGTCCCGCTGTGGCTGCCTTTGAGGTCCTGTGCATGCTTACCTATGTCCTCCTGTTTAAAGGGTCCAGATCTTTGTTTAAAGCATTCAAAAAATCCACTTACATCATCGACACTGTAGCCCCTTTTAGATAGAAAAGGTGGCACATTTGCAGCAAGGTAAAGGCTGCAATGTGCCTCCTTGTCTATCTAAAAGGGAGGTGTAATATTCCTCCTTTTCCAAACAGCCTCCACATTTCCTCCTCTGGTAGGCGTCAACATGTGACGTGACGTGAAGCAGGAAGTTGGGCGTGAAGAGAAGCAGGGCAGTTTCTGCTTTTCTCCCAAAATCCTCTTCCCGTTTAACATTGGGGCTTATGGGGCAGTTGCTGGAGTTTGTGTCGGTTAGACGCAGATAATTCAAAAACCGTACATCCTCCCGATAAAGTGGACACGTTGCCAGACAGAAGACAAGTGTGGCTACGTTCTTGGAAAATATCACTATTGTAGTGTGAAATCTGTGGCTAGGATCGTCATCTAAAGAAACGTTTTCGGAGAGTTTTTTTCAGGCTCCCCCACTCTGCCAGTTGGTGCTGCGCGAACATTCCGCAATACACACTCATTGAAAATCCTGATTTTTTCTGAATTTTTTCGAAATCACTCACGATCAATTAAGGGTCACGGTTCAAAAACTAAACATCGTAGAAAGAAAGTTCAAATACAACTCAAATAGATAAGACTTGTGCCTACATTTTAAAGTTTGAATGGTGTCTCTAGGTCAAAGTCTGCCAGAGCAGGAGATGTTTGAAAAACGTCGATGATTTTGCGACTTTTTTGACCCCGTCCCATTCATTCCTTATGGGACATTTTTCGCAGTTTTTCTTCAAAATAAGAGCTTTACATTGCACCCCATCGGAGTTTAGAACTGGGTTCTTAGCAGGGGGCTTTTAATTTGAAAGTAGCGACCGCTATTAGCTCGCCGCTACAACAACAAGCGGACAACCAAGACAGCTACAGAGAGCGAGGAGACGCTAGCATCTCCCGGATCTCAGCGGCTTTCCAGCTGCTCATCTTCGTGGATGAAGTGACGAACTGACTGCTGTGATCAGCTGTTTCCTGGTTTTAAAACTCCCGGCTGTGGGTGCGCAGCAGTGCACGTCATCCACACCTCCGCCCATCTCAGCATTTGCCACCACATCGCCGCTTCAGATGCTAACCAGCTAGCCCCGGGCCAAAAGGTGGTAGTCTGATAGCTTCTTGTAGTTTCAGAACAGAAAATAACGTCCAGTTTCAGCAAATCCTCAATTCACAGAGTAAGATATCAAAAAGTTCCAGCTCAGCATGACGTTTTTACGTGCCGCCGACTCTCCCTCGATCCTCCGCTGCTTCATGGCTGCAGTGACTTCTCGACCCCGAAGTCACAGTCCTGGTCAGAGGCGGTGTGAATCACCTCCGTGCTGTATCCTCCCAACTTTAATCGCATCTGTCAGTCTCAAGTGCAGTAAAGTGAGCACGACGCCTCCTGTAGCGTCGGAGCTACCTCTCAAACTCTGTCCGTTTTTCTCACAAACGACACCTTTAACAGCAGAGAGCTAAAGAGCAGCGGGATGATAAAGAGTAATAATAAAAGGAATAAAGGAGGCAGGATGTGAAGGAGCTCCGCAGGTCAGAGTCCTTCTCAGCCTGCTCTCATTAGTCAGCCAGGAGGGACCATCTGCTTAAAGGCTGCACGAGCCTCGGATCTGTGGCAAACCTGGTGCGAGAGCTGAGGCCGAGGTTAGAGACCAGGAGATGCAGCTCCATCTAGAAGCAGAAAAACGGGGACAAGGTCTGGCGAGCCTCTCGGCCCTCGAGCCAGGGGGTCGTTCTGAACTCCCGCCCCGGCAGAGCGGGCAGGATACTGTAACAGATGTAGGAGTCATTAGAAGACGGGACTCATCACAGTGTCCTTCACGTAGGACTCGGCACCATGCGGCTTTCTTTCCCCCTTTGCCACCCTCCTCTCTGTCCTCACCTTCATCCACTTTCTCAAAATCTATCTGTACATTTCCGTCCTGTTTACATTCTTCTTCATCCCTTTCCCATCTTCACCTCGCCCTCAGACAGGAAACATCACGCTGTTCACCTTCATCTCCTCCTTTCTCCCTCCTCTCTTCATCTCCTGGTCTGAGTGCCTCTTCTTCTTCTCCGGTCTCTGCGGGGCTTTTTAATCCTTCGATGAAGCGGTGTTTGCTTACACACCGTTGTTGTTTTTTCCTCAAATTTTCTTGCCATCGTTAGCCGAGGGAGACGCTACGGGGCGACGCGCGTGCGGCGGCTTCACTCATTCGCTCGAGGACCTGCTATTGATCACCGATCTGAGGGTCCCCGCGTGGAACGTAAAAGCTCGACACCGTGCGACTTCAGAGGAGACGCCGGCCGGCGACGGGGCAACGCGGGGACCGGAGAGGAAGAGGAAGAGAGAGGGAGGAAGATGAGCATGAAAGAACAGGGCAGTTGGCGGTGGGAGAGACGAGAGCAGGACGGAGCGACTCTTACACTCCTGTGCATCGTTACTGTTTTGATGAGCTGGCAGCGGCCCGTGTGTGTGTGTGCGACACACACTGCGCCGCCGCATTGGCATCCGCGACGGCACATCTGGCTGCCTATCACAACGAGGGAGCGCAGCTCATTAGGCCCCAGGGTGAGGGGGAGAAAACTCTGAGAGAAAAATAGGAAGAGGTAAAGAAAGGAAATATGGGAAGGGGAGCTGAGATACGCAGAGTGAGACCGAGCGTCACCTTGAGTCGTCGCTAATTCTCCCACAGCAGAGACGCGGGGAGGCATTAAAATTCATCGGGCTCGCAGCATCCCGAGAAACCCCATTGGCTATTTACCCCGCCACATGGGAAATAACGCTTTACATAACCTGGATATGGAAAAAAAACACACCTTCTCGGCTCCCCGCCGCAATAAAATTGAAAACATAAATGCACACATTTAGAAATGAGAATCTTTATTCAACACATTGGCATTCGCCGTCAGGAGACCGAATTCCCATCCTCCCACTCCACTCCTGCTATTTCTGTGTTTTTCCTCCCATAGATAAAGATAGAAGGAGATAACACACACACACACACACACACACATGGCACATAGCAGCAGACAAACACAAGAGTTGAGATAAAAGATTTACGCGATTGGAGAGTTTTTTTGGCTGATTGGCTGATTTGGATCTTTTTGTAGTTTAATCTCGCGCCCCGTCAAAGGAAAAACGTTTCATCACACCTTCTTTTTCGCCTCCGTCGTCGTCTTGAGACGCGGTTACCGGTAACCTCGCTCTCTGGGCAACGAGCGGGGATCCTACAGCCACGTGAGTCAGACATCCTGAGTCGCTGTGAGAGGGGGCAGCATTAATAATCCTCACAAAAAGGGACATTATCACGAACCGAAGATGTCAGGCTGCCGGGGTTATTTATGATGATGCAAATTGCGTTCACCGCGGCGCCGCGTGGGCGATTACACTGATGATGTTTGACAAAGTGTTGATCTATGACAGGTGGACGCTGGCTTTTTTTTGTCTCCGGCATATTAATATTTGTTTGCCTCTCCCGTTTGCGGGGACACATGGGCAGGAATATTAGTCCTAACGCGCCGCTAAGTGACAGCTAAGGGCAGAGCGCTCCCTCTCTCTCGCTTCGGCCTCGGACTGCGTCAAAACTTGAAAAGTCGCTCTGCAAACTTCCGTCCCCTGCTGCCCGCCTGACCTCCGTCCGTCCTCTCCTCTGCGGCGAAGGAACAGAGAGAGCAGACACTGACGACCACACCAGGAGAGCCTGCCAGCCGGATCCTGTTACCCACCTCGCAGACATCACTCGGGGGCATTTTTGGGCTATTTTCAACAGACCCAGACACAACGGATACCACCACACCGCTATCCGTTCATTAATCTGATGCTGCGGCTGTCTCGATTGTAAACCTGAATACAAATCTTTGGACCGGCGGGAATATGAAGAGTTTTTTTTTTTAACAAATAGAGTTTTGCAGCGAATAGGAAAGATGATTAATCCTGCTGCTGCATCATGTGTCCAATAGGAACACAATAGTATCGCAATGACACAGTTTAGTGATTAATACCTAACTTTTAAATGCCGTGAGAAAGGTTGGAAGATTGGTCTTTGAAGGGGAATTTTTTAAACCCGAGTCCTTGGAGAAGTCTTGGAGAAGTCTTCAGCTGGCCTCTTCCTCCGTCACAAAGTCCCAGCTGGCACTAGACGTCAATTAGACGTCATAGAGACGTCTAATTGAGACGCCTCCGACGTTGTATAGACGTTAGTATTTAGTTGAAAATGAAAACCGGGTTAACGTCTGAACTTAACGTTGGTCCGACGTTGGATATCAGTTATGTAGGCTATCTTAAGTCAAATCAACGTTGTTGATAGATGTTGTCCAGACATTAGAATTGTGTCATCAAAAAGGTCGTTATTCAACGTCAAAGTTGTGTGAGTACAAGACGTCTGACACACGTTGGGTTTTTGGTTGCCAGACACCACAACATAAAAACTATACAAAATATTAACGTCATTTGACGTCAATATTCCTATTCCTACTTTCAAAAGATGTTGAAAGTAGATGTCAGTGGACGTTGGGTTTTGGTCACCTGACGTCATGACTTGAATCCAACCAAAGACCAACGTCTGTTGACGTCCGGTGCCAGCTGGGAGTGCTTCTCTGGACAGGCTGAGGTCGTTATTCCAAGTGTCCGACAGACATTTATTTAGCAAAAAACAGGATCGATCTCCGTACGAGATTAGAATAACGTCTTCATCCCGTCGGTGGCAAAAACAAGCTCTTTCATTCGTGGATGTGGCTTTGACAGTCAGAGATGCCCCCAGAAGGATTACAGTGCAGCCTTATCGCGGCTGCCAGCCGAGGCGATCCGCTGGAGGGGATCCAGAACTTTTGCTAAGTACGAATCATTTACACATAAACATGTAAATATAGGGTTTAAAAATACTGGAATACAGATTTATACACATATATGGGGTCAGAAGCGCACACATGCACGTGTCGTGTGTTTCCCGAGCCGCCGGGCAGAGTCGACAGGTTTCGATAAGCATCGTGATCCGAGGGCGCGAGTCCAGGAGAGATGGCGCAGACGGGCCGGGACCGGGGCTCTGGGCCGGGGAAAGAAAGATACGGGGGGCTGACCACACTCTGCTCTGCACTTTCTAATGGAAGGTGTTATCACAGGCAGGGCCCGCAGCCCACCTTATCACACCTGCCCACTATCAGCCCCACACTGGATTATCCCTGAAGGGCGAATCTGCACGCCTTCAATCATTTACTCTATCACAAGGACCCATCTCTGCTTCAGCCTCTCTGTCAGCCGTGGAAAAAGCAGAGAGAAAGAGAGGGAGATGGAGGGAAAAAGGAGGGGGGACAGAGAGGCTATTTCATGCTCCCCGGAGAAAAACGTATCACAGGGATTGCGGTGGAATCCTCACGCGAATCCACGCCGCCGGTGTGTTAGACTCGGTCCGAGCCGCGTCAGCCGAGAGGACGGAGGAGCCGTAGAAGTTAGCGTTGAAACAAATAAGAAGGACGTGAGCTGAGAGAGAGCGGGGTCGGGGGAACCACGATGAAGACCGCTTGTCCTTTCCCTCCAAGAGGCGCCAGAGCAGCGTCTTTAAGAGGATTCCTCCAGATTTCATCCCCGGGTTTCAAGTGTCTCTCAAATGTGGCCAATAGAGGCCAGATGGCAACTCCAACTAATAGCGCAGCAGAGATTAGCTCGGAAAGAGGAGGAGAAAGGAGGAGAGGACGAGGAACTCTGTAAAAAAAAATGTCCATCCCAATTTTTCCACCAGCTTATTTTTCCCGACAAGGGGTTTGGAGAAGAGCGCCGTCGTGCTCACACAAATGAAAAGAAGACTTTTCTGTTCTTCCATAGATTCTTTTGAGGTATTCCTGTTGGAGCCTGGCATTTGCCTTTTGTTTATTCCTCCACTGGAGGCTCATCAGTTCTTCTTTGCCGGGTCTGAAGCAGAAATCCCTCCTCGGGGTGGGCAGTAAATGCCAGCCAACAAGCTGTTTGTTGTTTTGGCTTTTTTTTTAGAGAAGAAGTTTTGTTCGCTGTCTTCTGTGTTCCTAAAATGGGATGTATTTTCGGGTGGAGGGAGGAGGGTTACTAACATTACAAAGCATTTCAAAGATTAATCATAGTTTAACTGCCATTTCGTGTTGAATTAATCGCGCTGTTGGACTGACGAGAGATCTTTCGGCGACGACGGGTTCTTGAAAAATAGATTTCCACGCCGCCCTTTTTTGAACGTTGTCAGTTTTTCTCGGCTTATCTGAAGCGACTGGAGCGCGTCACGCGGGGCTAAGAGCCCTTTGTAAATACAAACCACAGAGGGGGGCAGAGGATGAACCTCGCAGTCTGTCTGTTATTCATGACACGCCATCTTTTTTACACAGCCTTCTCTCTTTTCACTTTCTCTTCAACTCCGGCTCCATGCTGCTCTAATGCTATTATTATACCTAGCGTAGCCCCGTTTTCTTTTAGGGGGTGTGAAGTGCAACACGAGATGAGACGTTCAGCATCTCATCCCAGTTCCAAAGCTTACATCATGTCTCTAATGTTTGTGAAGGAGGGGGGGATGACAATGACAGTCATGTTGAGTACAGCCATCATGCAGCCACGGCGCTCCACTCAGCTCAGCTGAGAGAGAAGCCACGGGGCTGCGGTGGTGGAGAACAGCGGGGGAGCGCAGATATGACGGGAGGGAGAGGACGAGTTGCGTAACGGGGGGGTTTGGGATGTGTTTGGCTCGTGGGAATAAGGGCCTTACATTCCCTTTACCCTTCACTGTAGCATTAAACAGTAAACACCCGCACGCTGCTCTAATTACAGCGTGGAAATCACAAGGGTGGCTGACGTCACGTAACGTTCATTTCAGTGTATGATCCAGTGATAAGTTCATTGATAAGTTGTATAGTTCAAGTAAAAGTACTGATTCAACTTCTTTACTCAAGTAAAAGTAATAAAGTAGAGGCTCTGAAGTGTACTCAAAGTGAAAAGTATCCCTCTGAGGATGTTTCTACCTTCCGTTTCTGTGCAAAGTGAGCTGGACCTCACGTCAAACTTAAAGGTAGAATCAGTAGGATTTGTCCCAGCTGTTCCTGAACGCACCACGAACATGGAGTCTCACTCCCAGGACGTCAAATCAAAAAAAAAATTGACGAAATAAGGAAATCCAGGCAGACGGAGAGCTGCAGGGTCTCTACAGATACGATACCAACACGCCTTTTCCCCCGATGCAGCCTCACTGTCTGCTTCTGTCTCACTACGTCTGCGGGGCGCGATATGCACCGATAGGTTGAAATCAGTCTTGTGATGCTGAAAAATAATCGCTAATTCTTCTCAAATGCATCAAAACTAAAGTAATCAGCGTGTTTTGAAAGTGTAAGCAGTTGAAAGTTCAGATATTTGTGTTAAAATGTAGGAAGGGAAGTAAATGGTCGTCAGAAAAATGAATAATTACAAGGCTCTGAAATGTACTCAAAGTGAAAAGTTTCCCTCTGAGGACGTTTCTACCTTCCGTTTCTGTGCAAAGCGAACTGGACCTCACGTCTAAAATTAATACAATTCAAAGACTTTTAAACTTAAAGGTAGAATCAGTAGGATTTGTCCCAGCTGTTCCTAAACGCACCACGAACATGGAGTCTCATTCCTGGGACGTTAAATCAAAAAAAATAACTGACGAAATAAGGAAATCCAGGCAGACGGAGAGCTGCAGGGTCTCTACAGATACGATACCAACACGCCTTTTCCCCCCGATGCAGCCTCCCTCTCTGTTTCTGTCTCGTCATGTCTTTAGGGTCTTTTGTGTCTCGCTACGTCTGCCGGGCGCAACATGCACCGAAATCAGTCTTGTGATGCTGAAAAATAATCGCTAATTCTTCTCAAAAGCATTAAAACAAAAGTAATCAGGGTGTTTTGAAAATGTAAGTTCAGATATTTGTGTTAAAATGTAGGAAGGAAAGTAAACGGTTGTCAGAAAAATGAATAATTACAAGGCTCTGAAATGTACTCAAAGTGAACAGTATCCCTCTGAGGATATTTCTACCTTCCATTTCTGTGCAAAGTGAGCTGGACCTCACGTCACATTAATACAATTCAAAGACTTTTAACTTTTAACTTAAAGGTAGAATCAGTAGGATTTGTCCCAGCTGTTCCTGAACGCACCACGAACATGGAGTCTCATTCCCAGGACGTCAAATCAAAAAAAACTGACGAAATAAGGTCTCTACAGATACGATACCAACACGCCTTTTCCCCCCCGATGCAGCCTCCCTCTCTGTTTCCGTCTCGTCACGTCTTTTCGTCTCGCTACGTCTGCCGGGCGTGATACGCACCGATAGGTTGAAATCAGTCTTGTGATGTTGAAAAATAGTCGCTAATTCTTCTCAAAAGCATTAAAACTGAAGTGATCAGCGTGTTTTGTAAATGTAAGAAGTTGAACGTTCAGATATTTGTGTTAAAATGTAGGAAGGAAAGTAAACGGTTGTCAGAAAAATGAATAATTACAGACACCTGAAAAGTCTACTTCTATTTTAATCAGCTTCAAACGAGGCGTTCAGGTCACCAGCTCGCGGAAGATCCATTCGTTGAACTTGAGTTTTCAAGCCCATCCTGCTTTTTAAGCAGCTGGCCTTCGTGTCTTTGCAAACTCAGATACACATTTCATGGGTTTTATGTTCCTCTTCGCAGGTGTCAGACCGCTGCGTCGTGGCTCTGGTGCCCAAACAGACCTCATCCTACAACATCCCCTCCTCCGCCAGCATATCCCGCACTTCCATCAGCAGATACGGTGAGTCAGTCTGCCGGCCGGCTCCTCTCACACCCCTTGTTGTTGTGGCATTGATTGCATTGATTTTTTAAAAAAAAACACCATTTGCATTTATATATTAGGCAATCATGGACGTGTTTGCACGCTTATTCAACAGTTAATCCCATGCAAATGTAATCATCCTGCTCTCGTTGCCTCGCAGACACATTTTTTTTTTTTTAGATATTAGTCGTTTCAGATGTGAACAAAAGCCAAATCTCCCTGAAGCAGCGGCCTCTTCTCGCTGCAGAGGGCCTGTTTTCTGCAACCTTTTATTCCCCGACTGTGTGTGTGTGTGTGTGCTGCAGTTTGCTGTACAGTCGAGGTCCAAACGCCGCTGGATGGTAGCAGAATAGAGAGAGAGAGAGATGAAGAGTAGAGTCGAGCTCCATTGTTTGATTATGACCCCATGCTGTGCAGGACACAGCGGGCTGCTGCACCCACATGTCTGTACAGTATATAAAGCTACTGTACACACCTGCATGCTAACACACACACGTGCTTCAGATGTGCTCGTCGTCGGTGCTGCTGGTTGCCAGATCTGGTCTCAGGCCAGACACACACACACACACACACACACAGCAGCAGCAGCAGGCGACTTGTGATTGCTAATTATTCCGTGTGAATGCTACTTCACACAAACAGAAAAAGATAAGCGAGCGCGGCCAATTATCAGGACCGCAGACAGAAAAGTGAACGCCGCCTTTAAACCGAAACAGATAAATAATAAAATAAATAGCTGACAGCATTCTTGTCCCTCTAATTAAAAGTCTGATTTGTGTGGATACCTGTGGATCCTCCGCTTTAAAACAGAGCTTTAAAGGAACAGCAGAAAAAATAATCTAATCACCGCAAGGCTGATGGAAAGTTGGGTGAATTTTTCACCGTAGTTCACCAAAACGTATCTGGAGCTTCACAGCAAAACAGTGTTGCAGCGTTCTCCTAAACATCTGAAGTGGATGTGGACTTAAAAGGTTAAAAAACAATGAAAAGTGGCTCCACACAGCTTGTCCGGCGTAACGAGAGATCCCAAATTGATTTGAAAATACATTATTTACGCCCTCGATGCACAGTTGAGCTCGTGCAGACGGGGTGTGTGCTTTTAGCTTTGCAGCTACATTTAAGGGTGTAAATAACGTCTCTTCGAATTAGTTCGGGATCTCTAAACTCCTGGAGACTTTGATTACACCAGACGAGCTGTTCGGAGCCATTTTATGTATCGTATTGATTTTTTTTTGTTATGTTTTAAACGAAAGTTAAAGTCCCCGTCTGCCTCGGTTGTCGAGGAGAACGCAGCGACGCTGTTTTGCTGTGAAGCTCCAGAAATGTTTCCAAACTTCACCCAACTTTTGTCCTCAGCTTGAAGAGCAGTCCACGACTAAATTATCATTTTATGGGGTGAACTTATCCTTTAATCATCATTTATGTTGAATGATCACTGATGAAGACCTTCGGAAGACAACAGTGCACTCAGTCGTTACTCTCTTTTATCCAGATAACGGTGGACCAAAGTTTAACGACCAGGGTAACAGAATGAAGGACCCCTCGTCTACGTTACGTTGTTATTCTAACATCTCTCAGATATCTCAGGCGCGAGAGATATTCTAACCTACGAGCGGCTACACATTCTCGCACTCTTCCCCTCACTATCCTCCCTGCTCCCGGGGCTCGGGCGCTGGAATCGGACGTGCGTGGCATCGAAAGCGAAAAGGCTCTGCTGGCATGTGCGCGTCCCTCATCCATCACGGGGCTGGCACAGCGGGCGCAGCTGCACCTCGACACCTGCTGATGGATTCATACCAATTTAACGTTCAACACTTAGCATCTTGACTCAATTTACACCCCCTCCCTCAAAATCAGCCAGACCACGCTCCCCCTGCTGGAGCGGAGGAGGGAGACGCTGCTTAAAGTTTGTTGACGGGGCCGGAAGGATGTAAAACCCAGCGACCGGATTAAGATGAGTTTTCTCAATCCACCCTGCACGTAAATTCATCACCCCCTCCCCCCCCACTCGGTCCCTCGTGGCCACTCCAGAGGCCCAGGTTGGTGTTATTTGAAAGGTGTAAGTGGATGTATCGGCAGTGAAGAAGCTTTTGTTGTTCACCTCGGCCTTTGAAGCGCGGTCAGAGAGATCCTCATCGAGATCCTCAGATCCTGAATCTCCAGAGACCTCGCCTGCCGGGGAAGTAGATGTCGGCTAATTAGGGGAAACTGAAACCGAGAGCGAGGAGCGAGGAGGCGGGGACTGGAGATGCGGAGACGAGGCGCGGGGGGATGTATGTATGGACGGATGGATGAAGGGAGGGTGGCCTCGATGCTTAACGAATTACGGATCTTTTGATGCATTGATTAGAGTGCGACGGGGACGGCGTCGGTACAATGTGGCGAAGGGAAGAGCCAATTACGAGCGCTTTAAAGAGGAGCCAGGCTCAAAGACGTATCATGTCGGCGAGGCAGGGATTATATAAAGAGGGAAAATCTAATGATTCACGACAGAAAAGAAGGACGCGGAGGTGTCGCGTTTTGTAAATACCTCTGTCCTGCAATCAGAGAAACAGGCGGCGAGGTCTCGTCGTCCCCCCCGTCGTTCATTAAGGCTTCCAGTTTCAAGAGGGCCGCCGCTAATCAACGCCACGCCAGGGACATTACTTTGCTGCTCTATGAAATTATCCACCACTGCAATTTTCCTTCACAGCCCGGCTCAGAGCAGCGGGAAGATTTGGCTTTTTATAATGAGCCGCGCAGCAGAGGTGGAAATGAATATATATACATACGCTTGTAGGTGCGAGTGTGTGTGCTAAAATTCTCCCACCTAGAGGATTTTTTCCGTAATCGCACTCGTTTAGGGCTTACCGAGGACTCTTTATCTCCCCTCCGCAGACTCTTCGTTCCGCTACACGGGCAGCCCCGACAGCCTCCGCTCGCGCGCTCCCATGATCACCCCCGACCTGGAGAGCGGCGTGAAGGTGTGGCACCTGGTGAAGAACCACGAGCACGGCGACCAGAAGGAGGGCGACCGAGGGAGCAAGATGGTCTCCGAGATCTATCTGACCAGGCTGCTAGCGACCAAGGTACAGCATCGGTTATCTTAGATTATGATCAGGTTGTGTCTTTGGGTCGAGTCTCGTCTCTTAACCTCTGCGTGCTCTCCCTCTCTCAGGGCACGCTACAAAAATTCGTAGACGATCTCTTCGAGACGCTGTTCAGCACCGTCCACCGAGGGAGCAGCCTTCCCCTCGCCATCAAGTACATGTTCGACTTCCTGGACGAGCAGGCGGACAAACACGGCATCCACGACACGGACGTGCGCCACACGTGGAAAAGCAACTGGTAAGGGTGTTTAAAAGCAACGTCACTTACAGTAGAGCTGCAACAATCAGTCAGTTAATTGATTAGTTAACATCTATTAAATTGATCGTCAACAATTGTTTTTGATTCATTCTTGAAGAAAGAATGTCCAAAATCTTTTGAGTTCAGCTCCTCAAATGTGAATATTTTCTGGCTTCTTTCGTCCTCTATGACAGTAAATGTAATATCTTTGAGTTTTGGGGGAAAAGGGATCAACAGTTTTCACAATTTTCTGACATTTTATGTACGAAACAACCAATTGATTGATCATTGTGAGTGATTTTCTAAGTGAAGAAGTCCCAAATGTTCAGATTTTTACCTCTCAAATTTGACTTTTTCTTGTTTTATGTGATCCTCGATGACATTTAACTAAATATCTTTTGTGTTGTGGAGAAAACAAGACATTTGAGGACGGGGAAAAGGGATCAATTAGTCAAGAAAATGATCGGACTTCTACACAATACTGAAAATTACAGCCCTAACATGCAGAAGGTCCTCATAACGATAGCATAAGAGACGTGCTCTCGTGCGATCGGATCGCCTCTTACTCATTCTCTTTGTCTCCCTCCAGCCTTCCTTTACGTTTCTGGGTGAACGTGATCAAGAACCCGCAGTTCGTGTTCGACATCCACAAGAGCAGCATCACGGACGCCTGTCTGTCCGTCGTGGCTCAGACCTTCATGGATTCCTGCTCCACGTCGGAGCACCGCCTGGGCAAAGACTCCCCGTCCAACAAGCTGCTCTACGCTAAAGACATCCCCAATTACAAGAGCTGGGTGGAGAGGTAGGAGCCGGCGCACTTCACACACCGTCCCCATCCCCTCTGTCACATCCTCTTAGTGTCCTCTCACGGTAAAAAACCGGGATCTTTGGGAAAAATTGATTTGTAATTCTCTTTCTTCTCGCCTGCACGCGTCAGCCAGATTCTGTAAAAAGCCTTTTGAGAGTTACAGACACGCATTGTTAGCGAACGTGCTCAAAGAAACCTGACTGTATTAACAATTCAGCTCTCAGTCGAGCTGTTGGGTTGAGTCGGCGCGAGTGATGCCAAGTATTGTCCCTCGCCTGCGTCCTCAGGTACTACGCCGACATCAACCGGCTGCCGGCCATCAGCGACCAGGACATGAACGCCTACCTGGCAGAGCAGGCCAGACTCCACTCGACGGAGTTCAACATGCTCAGCGCCCTCAACGAGATCTACTCCTACGTCAGCAAGTACAGCGAGGAGGTGAGTGACACGTACCTGCACACAGACAGCATCCAGCACGGTTGTTGTAAATGTAAATGAATCGTGCAAATAGTGGAAGGAGCGTTCGTAAGTGTGGTTAATTACGCATTACGCAGGAATCATTAAGCTTCGAGCGATTTACGAGGATCAGTTATGTACAGTTTATAAAAAGAAAAGACAAATAGCACAGGGACTTTTTAAGAAGTGGTGGAGAAGAAGAAGACAGGACGCTAATAGACATGTTTTGTGCCAATTAAATTTGATAAGACACCGTCTCCGTCCTCCACCTGCTCTGCACCGTGCAGCTCTGCAGTCTCATTTCACTTTCACACCAAAATGATCCTGTTTATGCAGTTTTTCTTTGTTTTTTTTTTTAGTTTGCCTCTCTGTTTTTTTCTTTTCTTTCTTCTCGTGCGTCACGTTAGCCGTCTAACAAGCGATAAAATATAGGGGAAGAGTAGAAAGCATGCAGATCAGACTACATCCAGGAGATGTTGATGAAAAAAAAGTCTGAATGAGATAAATCTTGTTTTCCGGAGCTGATGATGAGGAGTGAGACGTCTCGCTTCCTTCTCATCTCTGTTGAGAGCTGCACATGCCCAGTTCCCATCAGGCTTTCGAAAAAAAGGGATCTGGTAGTGACACGAAGGCAACTGACAATAACGGAGGTCAACTTTTTTATTATCTTTTACTTCAGTCCTTCTTTCAAACTCGGCAGCGCCAACTGAAAAATGTTTGAGCGCTATTGAAAAGTATAACGAGCCAGCATCTTCGACTTCAACTTGCGTCTAATAAGGGCCGAATCATATCTACTCAGGTGTTGTGTTTCGTCACAGGAGTTGATGCCGACTGAACCCATTCACGTAAAAAAGTCAAAAGCCAGGCGTCAGCGGGTGTTAGCTGCTTTCAGTCCTGTGTGAAATGATCTCTCTCTCACGCTTGCCTTTTTCCTTCAGCGTCCCGCGTTGCATTACTGCTATAATTTCCCACGAACAGTTTATATAATAGCGTAACAGACGGGTTTTTGTCTGCTTGTATTTCCGTGCAGCGCGATGTCTTTCCCTGAGCTCGGTGATCTCCTGTAAATCCCTCCTCTGAACTGAGCTGCACGCTGAGCTCATCCACTTGCAGATTTTTACCTGGAGGGCCGTCCCGAGCGCTGATTGCGTAACGAGCTGCCGCCGCCTCAGTCAATCAGCCGCTAATTACGGGCGCGAACTGAACAAAGAAGGCCGCAAATTTGCCCCCGCGCTACGAATGAACGTATATCTCGCCTCTCGGCGCGTCCTAGGCTGCTCGACGGGTTAGCAAGGTCAGCTCGGAGTCTTCAGTAGACTTCCCCGAAGCCCAGAGGTCTAGTGAGACCTGAGCTTAACAAGGCGGTGTGTCTGATCTGTGGAGTAGAAAGTGAATGTCTACAAGCTCTCAGCGTGCCGCTCCGTCCTTTTTATTCGCCCCGTGCTCGGTTAGAGTGGGCAATCTGTTATATATGAGCAGAATCATAGGCGACACACACACACACACACACACACACGCTGTCAGATCAGAGGAAGCGTAAAAAAAAAGGAGGGAGGACGATAGGGAAGGAGGAGAGAGAGAGAGAGGGAGAGAGTGCATTTATGGAGACATTCTGCTTCTAATGTCAGCTCCTCCTCTGGGAAGCATTAGCCTGACCTTTATGTTGGACCGCAGTATCTCCCCCTCTCCTCTCTCTCTCTCTCGTCGCTCTCTATCTCTTATTTTCTCCCTCCTTTACTGTACGTTCCTTCTCTCTTTTTACCCATTATCCAGTCAGCTGCCTCTTCTGCTCTCCATGAATCTCATGCGCTCGCTTCTGCTGCCTCTGCAGCCGTCGCTGTCCGACGCAAACACGCTCGCTTTGCACACATACAGTTTTTAACGTGTAGCCCATCACGGCTGCAGTGTTACCGCTGCCTCCCAGAGTGCAGTGCGTTAAAAAAAAAACCTTCCCTCTCACAAAGGGCGGTGAGCGTCGGGCTAACCGGGCCCGAGCTGCAGCCCCTACTTAAATGGATTTGGGAGACGGCGGCGGGAGCTGCACCTGCATACAGCGCCGCGGATTAATAATAGATTGCTATCAGGCCCGATGAAGAGGAGGGAGCGCTCTGCCCGGAGCTGCCAGCCTTTAAGAGCACTTAAGCAGATGAGTGGAAAGATGGTAGGTGGGCAGACGGACGGCGCGCTCTGCGGCAGGACGGGCGGCGAACAAAAGGTTCGTCGTGCTACGGGAATAAAAAGAGAGCAGGAAGGCTGCGGACACGCCTTCCACACAACAATCGGCTTACTTTTACTCAATAAAAGCCCAAACCCATAGAAACTACACATGTGGTTCTGACTGACTTGATGGTGATGATTCTTACACGATGTGTCATGATGAGAGTTTCCGCAGCCGTCCCAGTTGTTCAACAATATCAGATGCACACTCGCTTTGTGCCAAAATTCGACCTTCGTTTTCTGGGAAAAATCCAGCCCACTGGCAGACAGAGTAACCTTAAAGGGATATTCCGGTGTAAGTTTAATCCATGGTCTAACACACCTTGACACCGAGTAAGACTCCCCCTCGAGAGGTCAAGTTAGCTGACCGCTAGCTTAGCTAGTTTTAGCAACCTCAGAAAAGACCGCACGATAACAATACACTGCAGCTTATGTCTCCAACTAGAAACCGCCATCAAAAAGCCACAATTAATGGTGAGAACAGCAGCAAACTTCAGCAACAGTACATGTACAGTCCCAGCACACAGTACGAAGCATCAAACATCTGCTAGCTTTGCTGGATTTGTATTAAAAACACAGCTCATCTCTCCGTGCTCCTCCAGCAGCCTGCCCGTGTGGGGAAGCCCTGACGAGTCGATTACCGAGTGCAGTAGATTTCCGCAGCTCAAGGATGAAAATGTCTGATTATTACTCCATGGAATGCTCAGTTCTTATTATTGAGAGCTGACAGGGAAAAGAACGGAAGTAATGGAGTAATAATCATACATTTTCATCCTTGAGCTGCGGAAATCTACTGCACTCGGTAATCGACTCGTCAGGGCTTCTCCACACAGGCAGGCTGCTGGAGGAGAGGGTGAGTTGAGCTGTGTTTTTAATACAAATCCGGCAAAGCTAGCAGATGTTTGATGCTTCGTACTGTGTGCTGGGACTGTACATGTACTGTTGCTGAAGTTTGGTGCTGTTCTCACCATTAATTGTGGCTTTTTGATGGCGGTTTCTAGTTGGAGACATAAGCTGCAGTGTATTGTTATCGTGCAGTCTTTTCTGAGGTTGCTAAAACTAGCTAAGCTAGCGGTCAGCTAACTTGACCTCTCGAGGGGGAGTCTTACTCGGTGTCAAGGTGTGTTAGACCATGGATTAAACTTACACCGGAATATCCCTTTAACATATCATGACGGCTCTTAGGAAACCTATCTATAAGTGGGTTGGGTCAATGCACAAACAGTAAGTTTAAGAAAGTTAGAGATAGTCGTCCATCGTCAGTTTAAGGTTGGGGGTCCTTCTCTCTCTCTCGCTCTCTTTTTAAGGCGTAACATTATTTATTTAAGGACCCTGTCTGTTTTTTTCCCCTCACATCAGTCTGCTGCTGTCTTTCTGACGTCGGGCTCTTATTGAACAACGCTCATGTGTGATTGGGTTACTTGATGCTTTTATGGGAACTTGGAGAAAATCCAGTTTTTCTTATTGCGCACCTGGAACCTGGAACAACACGGCGAACAATCAGAAGCGTAACTCGCTTCCATCCTGCGGGCAATTTAAAAGTTTTATCTCATCTCGTTTCACTCGCAGCTGTTCGTGTTTTCAGTCGACTCGTCTGTCTTTAATCTCGCTCGGTTATTTATTCCCAACGTTTGACTATTTTATTACCGATTTGTATTTGTTTCTCGCCGTCCGGGGTCTTTAACTCTGCCAAGTTGTGTTCATCACACAGGTCCGTTTGTTTGTCTGTGAGTCGGTTTGTCGGCAGGATGACACAAAAACTGCTGAACGCAACTCCATGAAACCTGGAAGGAGGATGGATTTCAGCCGAGAATTAACTTTTGGTGCAGTTTTGGTTTCGTCTCAGGGGATAATGCACAGATCTTAGAAAAGGAAAAAGGTGTATTTAGGTGGCTGGTATCTATGAATGAGTACAAAAGGGGACTACTGGCTCTTGGTGGAGGTATGCACTCTACTGAGTTATATACTCTACTACTAAGGGTTGAGTAAATGAATGAAACAACGGTTCCTTTATTTAGAATATGACTCATCGTGGATAAACACTGAAGTTGATGCTTTCTCTCACACATTCATTTATTATTCACCTCTCACTTTATTGCATAAGAGGGGTCAATTAATTATTTTGCGTTAATAATCAATTATTGAGCCAAATGCTGCGTTCCAGTCTAGAGTTGTTTCTTGAAAGCTGAGCTACGGAAGCGAACCAGAAGCCACGTCGCGTTGAAGAGAGATCTGTATCGGAGGTGATGAAAACGTGGCGTTCTCCGCTGTTTTATATTCCTATTAAAAGGCCTTCGCCATGTGTGTCGGTGTCACTCTGACACAGACTCGTCCTGACAAGGCAGACGCCAGATGAGAGAACGAAGGGGGGGGGGAGCCTGTCTGAATCCCTTTTGAACCCGACGTGACAAATGCCAAACGTACACGAAACGGGCTCGGAAGATAAAACGGGGGAAAGGCTAATACACAAATATCTCTCCGTGTTGTCAGAGACAAAGGGAGTGATGTAACTCCTTTCTTTTTCTTTCACGCGGCGTCCGTGTGAGAACCTCGATCTGCTTCGAGGAGCTGCTTTATCGGGTCTAATCCTGTAACAGATGCAGACGCGTGTTTTTTTTGGTATTTGATCCGGGTTTTTCTCTCCTGTAACAGATCACGGCCGCCCTGGAGCAGGACGAGCAGGCGAGGAAGCAGAGGCTGGCCTACAAGGTGGAGCAGCTCATCTCGGCCATGTCCTTCGAGAGCTGAGAGCGACCTCCCCCTCCTCCCCTCCTCCTCCTCCCCCCTTTTACCGAGAGAGACAGGACCACAATCTCTACAGGACCTTCCCCCGAAAAAGGGTCCAGCATTACTTACCTCTCATCGTGGGAGCTCGAACCATGAACCAGACCTGGGACCTCTGTGCGATCCACAGCCGGACTGACATACAGCTGCTTTAGTTTGTGATTCTCCCGCCTCCTTCCATGATGGCGCCAGCTGAGGGCCCACAGACTCTGGGACCGAGGCCCCGCAGCTGGCGCCGATGATGGCGTAAAGGAAGGGACATCCGTAGAGAAGGCAACAACATGGCTTGTATTTATTTATTTTTTCTTCCGTTTCTTTTTTTTTTTCTCAAAGGATATTTTCTCTCAGTTTCGACAGGAAATTGTATGTCGCGTGTGTGTGTGTGTGTGTGTGTGTGCCGTGCCGAAGATGAAGACTCCTGCGAGGACGGCGAGAGCAAACGGAGAAACAGACGTGTTCTCCGTACTCGGTCAGAAACTCTTCGTCTGAGTGTGAAAAGGAAAAAAAAAAAGGCGAGAAGCGGAAGAGCAGATCTCACGTCGGACAGCTGAGCTCGCATTCAGATTTCTCAGATTTTTTATTTTTGTACTTGTACATTTGAATATTATCAGTTGCAGTCGAAAATATCCACCCAGGATCCCAGAAGTGTTTGTTGTATAAAGACGTAAAGAGCGTAACGCGGCGGTCGAACACAGGCCGCCGTCGTCTCTCGCTCCTCCCCCCCCGATGCTTCACACACGACACGGACGCAAAAACCCCCTCTGCTCCTTATCCAATCAGACGTGTACAGGAAAAAAAAAAACATTTTCAACACTTGTGCTCATCATCTGAGAGTCGACGGAGCTCCGCTCTCGGCGGCTCAGCCAGCATGCTCGCACCGAAAACTGAGGACGACGGTGATGATGAAACCTATCGTGTATTTAGGAGATGACCTCGAATCAGCATCACTCTGGTGTCCGGGGGCTTTTTCTCTCAGCAGTTGGGGTCATCATGTGTTTGTTACCGGTTGATTCTTGCCAATCAGTGTATGTGAATGTACAAATGTTTTATTTTTTGTTGTGTTTTTTTTTTATTTCTTTGTTTGTCTATTTGAGTTCTGCAAACAGAAAAAGGGGCTCGGTTGAACTGCAGCTCCGCAGACCTCGTCAAGTGAACGACTCCATTGTTTTTTTGTCCGTCCTGGCCCCCCCAGCCCGTCCAAAACCCCGTTATTTACCCCCTTAATCACTTTTCTGCTAGAGGAGAGTGTGTATCGTACAGCTCGCAAGTTAGTAGAGACCGAGCGGGAGCGACTGGTTTCTGTAGGCTAAAAAAAAAACTCTCCGTCGTATAACCACAGTTTGTATCTCTTTGGGAAACTTGATCGACTTTATGTGTACTTTGCATGCTTATCCACACATCAGACGTGTTCCGAGGGTCCATATTTGATTTTTATCAAGTGCCAATGAGTCACGCCGGATGTTAGCCGATGGGGGAGATCTCGACCCCGACGAGAAGAAGCCTAGCTTAGCCTAGCGTGGGTCGAGTTTGACCAAGTGCCAAAAGATCCCTGTTTCGTTTTCAAATTGTTCACTAATGTGTCAAAAAGTAAAAAAAAAAGAAAAAAAATCGGTTTATGCTTTACAGAGGGAGCGACGCTCTCGTTTTTTGGAGTGTAGATCCGGTTGAAGTCGCAGCTTACGTAAAAACTGGAACGGCGAGTTTTTTTGAAACTCGCGAAACGGTACGAAAACACAAGCAGAAGGGAGAAAAAAGGAGGATCCGGGGGTGAAAGAAAGAGTGTGTTACATGTCGTGTGGCTGCGTCTCCTGACTTTTAAAAAAACCAAAACGTCACAAGCTCGAAGGCTGAGGCGACTTTTCAACCTCACGGCTGGACGACAGCAAACTGTAGATTCCGTCCTCTGAATCGCTGAATTCATTTTTCTTCCGAGACACGCGTTTGCTTGTTGTTTACATCGAGTACTTGAAAAAAAACCTAGGTAGTATTAAAGGTTTGCACAGTGTAACTTCGGTTGAGCGTGACAAACACCGTTAGTGGGTGAAAGGTGCTTCTTTTTTCTTCCGTGGCCTTAGATACCCACCTGCTCAGCCGTCCCCTGATCTTTACTAGTCCTCGACTCGGGCGCCGTCCTTTTTTCCCGTGCTCCGGAGCCCGGCGGTTGCTTTTCGGTGATACCCGGGCCCCGGCGCTCTGCTGAGAACTGTCTTAGCGAGATAAAGTAAAAAAAGGAAAAGGTGAAGAAGGCTGCGGCCCCGGCTCAGGCAGACATCGCCTCGCTCAGCGCCCGGGCTCGCCCGAGCTGTTTGAAGAGAAGTGTCGAGAAGCGAAGGAGCGAGGAGGAGGTGGAAGGAGAGAGAGAGAGAGAGAACCCCTTTAGCTCTAGTTTCCTGCTCCGGCTTTGAAGCCGCTCTTTGATCTGAGTCGGTTGTGTGCACAGTGTGATCAGGAGATGGAAAGAAGAAGAAAAAAAACATCAAACTAACAGGCAAGGAGAAATGTAGGATGAGGTGATGATTGACGTGCTGTTACCGCGTCTGGCCAGCGGGGGCAGCAGCGGGAAAATTTGTTCCCCTCGTCTGGAAAAAAGCACCTTCTCACTCCCGAACAAACATCCTTTAGGTACACAAATGGCGCACTTATACAGGACAAACACAAACCATGAAGCTTCCTCCTTTTGATTAAAGGTGTCTTCCCGATTTCAGCAAATAGAATTGTATCCTCCTCATACCTCACATTGCTTGTATGGAGTAATGCTTTTTATCTTTTTATCATTTTAACAGGACCTAAATGCCTTTTTCCTTTTTCGCAAAAGGGATGAAATGTATGTTTATTAGAGTCTTTCCAGCTCTCCTGTATTTGGGCGAACGTTAATCAGAGGCACGTGAAATTTGCTCGAGAGTGGCTTTTATTTTTATTTTTGTTTGTTCTCTCAGAGATCATTTATATCAGGATGTTTTCCTTTTTCGTCTCGCGTGAGGTTTTTCTCTGCATGCATTTTAATTCACGCTCTGGTATTCCATATCGACCCGCGCCGCCATTAGTCCAACCGCGATTCATTTCCCATTCGTACACGTCTTAAATCACGGCTGAATGCACCTTTTTTTTTTGTGAAAGAGATTTTTTTGTTGTCGTTGTTCTTGTTGTTACTAGATAGAGCTTGTTTCCATGCTGTATTTCTGGGACAATTTTAATTCAGTTTGAACTGAGAAGTTTACTCTTTCTGCAGCGCAGAATCCCATTTGACTGCCAGTTGTGTGCGACAGACGCTCACGAACACACAACCTCGTCGCAGCTCGAGCCGATCGCTAATTGAAGACGCTCCGTGCACTTTTTTTTCTGCTCTCAGCGTAACGTGTTGCCGAAGAGATGGTGGGTGTTGTGTTTTTTTTTGATTGGCACGTGTCATTCCTTATACGAAAACAAAGCATTTAATCAGCTTTTTTGTTTCGCTTTCGACGGCATCAGACTGAGGAATCGAAAATCCGGATCGATGTGTAACTCTCGAGTCGAAAAATATCACCAAGTATAAAATGAGTATCCTTCCATTTTAAACACATTGTAAACAAACCCTTTGTAGACACTGGAGTTCTGTAAAATAGTAATTACTGGCAACGATGATGACGATGACGACGATGATGATGATGATGATGATGATGATAATAATAATGGCTGTCTGTTCTTCTTGTTTTATAAAAAAAGTGTTGTGAAAATTGTAAGAAACTTAAAGTATTTAAAAAAGGTTGTTCTCTTGTTTTTTTTTTTATTTGCTTTGGTTTTGTTATGATAATATATTATTGTGTACCTATTGTAAATATGAAGCACACCTATTTTGCAAGCCAAGGATTCACTTTGTACTGTTGTTATATATAAATAAACTTTGCTGGGTAAAAATTGCATAGAGCCAAAAACCGCATTTGTGTCTTTTTTGTGTCGAGAGACCTCCCAGAACTACAGATCCCATAATGCTTTGCAGGCTATAGACAGGAAGTAGAGGTGTACTGAGCTCCATGTGGTCTACAACAGCAAACTAATCAACTCAAGGAGATGGGGTCTTGTTTTCAAGAGTTAAAGGTGAGTAGATAAAGACCGAATCTGTTTTTTGGTGAACTTATCCTTTAATCTTTATTTTGTTAGCCTATATAAGCTAATTGGCACCATGTAAAGTATGCCGAATTAGCTATTAGCTGTCCTTGTCTGTGATGTACCCTGATGATGAGGACAACTTTAAAAATGGTGATTTTTAAGGCAACATCTGGAGATTTAAGGAGCGTCTTTTTCACATTTATGCCGTTTTTCCACCGACA
Organism: Lagodon rhomboides; assembly: GCA_039737535.1. Taxonomy (NCBI): domain Eukaryota; kingdom Metazoa; phylum Chordata; class Actinopteri; order Spariformes; family Sparidae; genus Lagodon; species Lagodon rhomboides. The sequence goes on along the minus strand of CM077792.1, from coordinate 28,922,835 downwards.
GTACCAGCTCGCCTCGCCTCCACTTAGCTCGCCTTTTTTGCGTTCCCATTACTGAAATCTGGTACCTGGTACCTGCTAAAGTGGTGCTTTTTTAGTATCACCTCCGTATAAGTTCCAACCGAGCTGAGCTGATACTCCTGTGTGACGTAAGCTGGCAGCCGGCCACTGATTGGACAGAGAGCGACGCCACTTGACGACTCATGACGAGCGCGACGTCCAAGCCTGACACCTGCTACCTTTAAAAACTAGCATCTGTGTTCAGTCAACATGGCGATTACATGGAAGGAACAACGCGCAGGAACACGGCGTGGACCGTGGCAGAGGTGGAGACGCTCCTGAGTGTTGTCGCTGAAGACGCATCCAGAACGAGCTCGATGGTGCGACAAGAAATGAAAAGGTGTTCGTGTTTTGCGTAGCCCACAGCGAGCCCTGTTTATGTGTCGCGTGGATAAGTACGTCACCGATGACGACCCGCCCACGTTGATGACGACCCACCCACGTTGAAGAGATACTAATTCTAGATGTCTCAAGGAAATTGAATCGAAAGCAACTGGATTTGGTCAGCTAAGGTCTAGCTGGACCTCCACACCGGCTAGTTGGACTAGTCTCAGCCTAGTCAAGGGAGCAGGAACTGATGAAGCCTCTCGGATGAGAGGTGAAACGTCTTCAAGACAAAAACCAAATCCAGTTGCTTTCGATTCAATTTCCTTGAGATAACTATGACCTGGATGAATGAGAATATTCACAAGCTAATTCTAGATGGAAACGCAACGCGTCTGAAACCAAACCAAGTAGAGCCACGCTAAGCCGAGGCGAGGCGAGCTGGTACTGTCGGTGGAAAAACGGCATTATACAGGACATCTCAAGGAAATTGAATCGAACGCAACTGGATTTGGTTTTTGTCTTTGAAGACGTTTCACCTCTCATCCGAGAGGTGAAACGTCTTCAAAGACAAAAACCAAATCCAGTTGCGTTCGATTCAATTTCCTTGAGATAACTATGACCTGGATGAATGAGAATATTCACAGGCTTGATTATACAGGACGGACACAGAAGACTGTTACATCCTTGGAAAGCTGAAGTCACACTGTATACAAAAACCATGTGTATTATGTCCGTGTGTTTGGATCTGACTGAGTTATGGCTCCGAGAAGGTTGCCATCAGGCACCAGAGGGGGTTTTAAAGTGACTTTTAATGCCTCCATGAGCTGTGTGACACTGCTGCTGACTGTGTTGATCAGCGGGCCAAACCACAGTAACTGACCCGCTGTTTTCAGGACACCGGCACACCTTTCACCACTTGAAGTCTCTGCCCTCAGGTGATGCCAATTTTGGCCAGCTGTCAGGCACATCCTCTCTCTCTCACATCCACTTCGGCTCCGGGTTCATCCTGAGATCCTGCCTTTCCCACTCGCTTCCCCGGCTAACAGAATAACTCGCGGCTGCAGCGCGCCGAATTGCGGCCGTTTGTCTTCATGCGGGTCCGTTAGCTCAGACCGGGCTCGGCTTCTCTGAGGCTCGCGATCGCATTAGGGTTGCTAATGGAGGTGTGGGTGAGTGTGTTTAGCGGGAATGAAACGGCCCTGAGGTCAGCGATTCCACAGAGGACGACTGTTGACGACCGCCGAGGCACTTCTTTTAAACTGTCCGAGTAAACAGTTGGGGGGGAAAAAAAGCAGATGAGTGGGCGGGAAGGAGGTCCAGGTGCTCGTGTAAGCGTTAAAGTGAAGTCCTTGAGCAAAACACCGGCTTATTCTGTAATAGCCGTCTCAATGTCGTCCTGATTGTTGGCTGTTTTTCACCGTCCAACACTGTGAGAAGAGAAATTCTGGCAGCCGCTTCGCACCACATGAATACCTAACGGTGGCCACAGCAGATTTAGGTAATTTGTCCGTTCTACATGGCGGCAGAAGAGGTGTCGTCCGACTTCGCGGTGCAGCCAGCAATATGTATTCTATATCTCGCGTCCCCCCTGGCCACCCCTGCTCCTGTATTTCCTCTCGGGAAGGTCTAATCCCCGCTGCTTCTAATCCTGTACTGCTGAGACCAATTCAAATCCACGCGGGACTTAACGCCCTGTAATGCCTTTACAAGTAGTTGCATAAAGCTGACATCCCATTCGTTCTGGGTAGGATTCTCAGCCTGGATTACAAGGCAAATTCTGAAATAATTAATGTGAGTTGGCAAAAGAGGATGCCAGGGGTGACTTCAGACCCATTTTTGGGGTGGACGTGTATTAATTTCACAATGAAACAATCCCTGACCACCATGTTGGACCTCAGTGCTTCTTCAATGTCTTTGTTTGAGAGCGGCGTCAAGGATTGTAGCTCCCAACTTTTGTATTTGATTATGAATAAAAGGTTCAGGTTTCCTCATATTGTGGTGTTGGTTGGTAGAGTTGTACCTTTGTAGGTTAGATTTACGGGTGATAACTCCAGTTGTCCTTGACATCCCAAGCTCTATTTATCATTTAAATCTATGCATGCGAGTCATAAATTGCATGTTAAAGACCCAGAATCAGCTATAACCCTGTTTGTAAGGACAAGTCTGGTGATAGTCTGATTCTTTTCTCAACGAAGCTCATGACGAGACTAAAAGCAGCAGTGCATCTGTCTGCTACTCGATACCACGAATATATACAGTACAATGCCTGAATGGTTTCCTAAAACATCTGGGCACTGTAGTTTTTAACAATCCTTACTCAAACAGAAACTGATCAATACACATGTGGTGTGTTGTTGATATTTACAGAATCAAGGCGGAGTTTGTGCTGTAGGATCGATATCAAAAATGTCGATCATCATGAACGAGAGGTAACAAACTGCGACAGTGTCGCTCATTGATGGGTTTTTTCTTGTTCTTTTACAGTTTATTGACGAGTATAGTGGTCTACGGCACAAAGGAATAAGCTACATCAGACTTTAGATACGTTTTTTTCTACCGGATGTATCCTTTAACAGCGTCGGTCTCATTTGATGATTCTACTGTACGTTCTTAAAGAGTATTAAAGAGTATAATACTACTAATAATAAGCCCTGAGATCCTAAATTAATTAAGAGATTATGTACATCCTGGATGAGCGGTCGAGCTCACGCACCCATTTGAGATGAGCTGCACGCTAACACTTTTAGCCGAGCAGCTACGGTGAAGATTTCTGCTTAAAATAACGTCTCTTTGAATTGAATTTGGGATCTCGGGGCTTTTTATGTTGGTTTTATGTTTTCTTTCAGTTGTTTATTTGTCCCCATCTACTTCAGTTTTTTAGGAGAATCCTGCGACGCTGTTTTGCTTCGCTTCCACCGACCTTTCATCTGCACCAGGGGTGAGTAGATAATGACTGAATTTTCATTTTTGTATGAACTTAACCGTTAAAACAATCAACTATGGGGGTCTTATGCCGTTTTTCCACCGACAGTACCAGCTCGCCTCGGCTTAGCGTGGCTCTACTTGGTTTGGTTTCAGATGCGTTTCCATCTAGAATTAGTATCTCTTCAACGTGGGCGGGTCGTCATCAACGTGGGCGGGTCGTCATCGACGTGGGCGGGTCGTCATCAACTTCAGCGTCATCAACGTTGGCGGGTCGTCATCAACGTGGGCGGGTCGTCATCAGTGACGTACTTATCCACGCGACACATAAACAGGGCTAGCTGTGGGCGACGCAAAACACGTCCACCTTTTCATTTCTTGTCGCACCATCGAGCTCGTTCTGGATGCGTCTTCAGCGACAACACTCAGGAGCGTCTCCACCTCTGCCACGGTCCACGCCGTGTTCCTGCGCATTGTTCCTTCCATGTAATCGCTATGTTGACTGAACGCAGATGCTAGTTTTTAAAGGTAGCGGGTGTCAGGCTTGGACGTCGCGCTCGTCATGAGTCGTCAAGTGGCGTCGCTCTCTGTCCAATCAGTGGCCGGCTGCCAGCTTACGTCACACAGAAGTATCAGCTCAGCTCGGTTGGAACTTATACGGAGGTGATACTAAAAAAGCACCACTTTAGCAGGTACCAGGTACCAGATTTCAGTAATGGGAACGCAAAAAAGGCGAGCTAAGTCGAGGCGAGGCGAGCTGGTACTGTCTAACCATGTCCTGGGCACCATCGAGACTACTGGCAGCCCTGATCTTGGCCAATTCAGGGGAAAGCCAACTTGCAGGCTTTATGTTGATGTATGCTACCCGATGAATAATCAGGTTGGAATGAAGGAGGCGATTGACCGGAAATGGGAGGAAGAGGCGGGCGACACAAGGAAGACACACGGCGAGAGTGAAGATGAGACATGAAGAAGCAACACCAAGGCTGAACACAACACAAGAAATAGATGCTGTAGGTGGCGGTGGGAAGGCGGACGGAGGGAAATTGCGAGCGAGCGAATGTGAATCCAGGTGTCTGAGCTCTCAGCACCGGCTCTATTTATAGCCTGGCTCCCCGCTGTACGAGCTGTCAGTCTCAGCGTGCTCCGCAGCCCCGTCTCGCCTGCCGCCTCGCCGCCCGCTACCCTCGCTCTCTCATTAGAACTCCGCGGCACAACACACACGCCGAACACGTCGGTGGGCGCTCTGCATAATTCACAGGTCAGAGACTCGTTCAGCAGCATGTGTTAGCCTCACACACACACACAGGCGCAAGTCACACATACAGCAAGTAATGTGATGTTGGGAAAAAGCAGCACACACACGAGGAAACAGGTGCACAGTCAGCAGGAGGAATCATGCAAACATACATGATCAAAATTGAAACGGGGAGCAGCACAGCTACCAATTAACTGCTTCTCTCATGCATGGGCGTGGAGGAAAGTTTCACACCGACGTTCGTTTGACAAGGAGTTTTTTCCGAGCCCTGTGACTGTCCCCACCAGCTGACGATCGGCGGCTTCTCCTCCGGACGTGGCTCGTTCCTGCTCCCCGAGATGGTAATGAGGCTCTTCTCCCAGCAGGCCCTGCTGACAGCCTCCCGCTGTGTGTGGCCTCGTCTCTTTTTTTAAGCACAGCACAGCAAAAGCAAAAAGAGGTGGGCGGGCGGGTGGCGTCCGTTCGACCCCCGGCGCCCCTCCCGGTCCGCCCCGTACCGACTGTGCCTCCAAAAAAAGTGCAGGCGTCAGTATATTTCTGCACGGGAACATTAAAAAAACACCCAGGAACGGGGTTGTGTTATGAATATGAAGTCACAGAACACACATAATTTGATTTTGTGTACACACACACACACTTGCACGTACACACGGCGACACAAACTCAAAAATACCCTGCTGCTTTCAGGCGCAGGGTGCAGGTGAGAACCGCCTGCCAAATTTCCCTAGCTGGAGCGCTCGTTTTGCATATGCAGATGTTAATTACCACTGGAGCTTGTATGGGCCAATCAGCAGGCTGCTGGAACAGCTTGTGCATCTCCCTCTCTCTCTCTCTCTCTCTCCCCCCCCCACAGGTCGCCGTTTCCACAGTTACTCCCCTGGCTGATAATAAAGATAATCACCTCCGATTTCCTTCATGGCTCATTTTCTCCCGCTCGCTTTCTGAAAGGCCAGAGCGCCGCTGTCTGATTCTCCACGCTGAGCTCTTATCGGCGCGCCAGGGCCGAGGACTGGGGGGCGGGAGCGGAGGAGGCGAGGAGGCGAGGGTGGGGGCTGCCAAGTCGACACACCACCTGCCACACACTCACCAGAGGGGGGACAGATTCGTTCAGTCAGGGTCTCAGATATGGAGGGAGTAATGAGTGCGAGATTATCCATCCGGTGTGGTGTAATTGTGGTTGGAATAAAGGGGCCCTGGATGAGAGGAAGGTCAGATGAGATGAGATCAGGTGATGGTTGTTATCACACAGGACTGACAGGGTTGAGCCCGGAGTGTTCAGCTCAGATGAAAGCAGGTTTACCTTGAAATAAAGACTTTGTCCACTGAATCAATAGATAATATCCATCAGGTATTTTCAGGAAGGTTTATTCTAAAGGCCTCCACACACCGGCTCCGACGACTTCCTTATCCGACACTTGCCCCGGCTGCACAGTAGCGTATACGTTCTGCGCCTGCGCGAGATGCAATAAGTCTCCTAAACATCAGGTGGCGCTAGTCTCGTGCCAGTCACCCAAAACATAAAAACAGGAAATGACGGAACGGAGTGCGGACCGTAGCTTATCAAAACAAAGCACACACAGTGTTAGCTCAGCATTACTTGCGTGATGTCGTATTACGGTGGTCTCTCTTCCACCAGGGCAGCCAGCTGCTCCTCAAAGTCCTCGGTCCACACAGCCATGGCTTCCAAACATACGTTGGTTTATCCCCAAATAACGAACGGTGAAGTGTTGTTTGTAACTCTGTGCCGTCTCTGTTTATGTGGTTTGTTTACCATCGTCACTTCCGCCGCCCCTCCCACACGCCGCGCTGATTCGCTGGCACACCGCCAATCAGAATGGTCACTGAACAGCTAGCTAACAACCAATCAGAGTATCCGACGGCTTCCTGAACTCAGACGTCCGACTGAACATGTTCAGTCGGATCAGACGCCGTCCAGCTGAACACACCGAACAGAAAAGCTCCCGAACTCGTCCGACTCTCTCCTAACGCTTCAGACGTCCGACGTCGGAGCCGGTGTGTGGGGGCCTTAAGGCCTTCATGGTGGTTAGAAACGTCCAAAAGGTGAATAATCGGGGTGTTTAACACCGACTTACATGATCTGTATTCATTACAAAGCAACAAAATCTTTATAATACTCTTAATCTCCTTTATTATAATCCTTTGTCATGAACCAAGGCCTGTTGCACACTGCACATCCGACTGACACCTCTTAAAGCGAGCCATCAACACAATAGATCCAATTCCCGCTCACTGTCTCTCCCCCCTTTTTCCCCCTTTTTTCTTTCTCCCTCTTCCCCGAATCCATTGTCCAGATAGAAAACGTGCCTGGGATAGCAAGGGCTCACTTTCCGGCACACTTCTTTGAGAATTATTTAAGGCTTAGGAGTTTCTGTGAAATGAATATTTGATGCGGAGGACCTGAGCGTCTCCCCCCGACGAAGCCCAGAGCAACACTTCAGAGAACGACTGGGTTGAGGTGTATAGCTCCCCCGCTTCAAAACACACACACACACACCTCCTCATCACCATACCCCCAAAAAACACTCCAGACGTTTTATGGCGGGTTATAGAATCAGAAGGTCTTGCGTCGTAAAGTCTGGAGGCTGACGGGATGCAGGTTGACTTCTCTTATACGTCTGCCGTCTTCCTTTACCCATCGGCTTAGTTCCTTCAAGGTCCAAGGTTCAAGATCTTTTCTTTTTTTGTCCTTTCTGCTCATGTTGACAGATTTATGACATGGTATTAGTCAGATCCATATGCTTCCTATGGCAGGAATTGGGGAAAGGGGAGGGGGGGATGCAACTCTGGAGGATATCTTCATTTATTCCTGCCGCCACAAGAGTGCAGAGTTGAGTCATTCAGAGATCTCTTTCCCTCCCTCAGTGACAGGCAGGAGATGGGTTGTTTTATTACAAGCCTGGTCCTGCAGTGCCATCTCATGGTTGGCTCTGTGAAATAGTCTTGTGGTTTAGATTTCAGGGAAAAGTCTGATCCACAGTAAAGACCGCTTGAACTTTTAGCTGGTTTGGTAAAAGTCATTTGGTCAAAACAAGTGGATACAAACACATCTGTTTCAGCACAACTTGTATTCAGACGAGATTTTAATGGGGACCCTCGGGACCGTAATCTCCCCAACTTTGGCAAAAAAAAACGTTACAACTGGCTAGAATTACCAAGTTTCGTACTGAAGGGCCGCTGTTACTGCCGACAGTTTGACTTATGTGAAAGTTCTCCAGAGATGAATCGAACAGATACATGTAATGAGAGCCATCTGGGCAGCCGGCGCTCTAATGAATTAGTCCCACAGACCCTATCTGGGCCATATGCTGCCAAGAACACACACGGTTTATTATGTACTTAACGGGGAGGCCGATGATATGGCGGCGGCGCTCTCTCGTCTGGTATCATGCGAGCAGCATCTTTTCTTTGTCTCGATCGGATTTGAGAAAAGTCCCTGAAAGTTTAACATTTTCACGGACAGGATATTAATTTGAAAATCAAAACGAGGGCTGTGTGCAACATGCGAGCGGCGCCGATGAAATGTCACGGTGAAAACTCCTGACGCGTTTGTTTTTTTGCACGCTTGTCATGAATGAAAATCAGAAAAAGGTTATGTAACTTGGACGTTCAGCAGGGCTAATCAGCGGTTGCTCAATATGATCGCAAGAACTGGAATTGCAAATCTAAGATGGGCAGCAGTGAAACATGACTTTTGGAGCGCGCTTAACGCTTTAGTCTCATTGTTCGGCATCAATATGCATGGACCCAGAATAAGATACACTCTGGATCGGGGGGATATGAAGCTCCTGGGGTTGTGAATGAGATTCTCCGAGCGCCAGAGCGCTCCCAACCTTCACAACCCCTCTCAACCTTGAGCGTAAATCGCTTCAAGATGTCTACCAAGCCACCCAATCAGAGCCAATTAGGGCTAGTTACAGGCCTGTAGAGTTTGCCCTTTTCAAAAAAACACACACAAGCGAGAGAACACGAGGGAGAAGAGAAAGGGAATCGAAGAGAGAGAAAAAGTGGACGTGTGTTCCTCTGAGCAGGGATTTTCCAAAATGTGCTTGCAGCGTGTCGACCAGCTTCCCCTCGCTGTGCTATGTTTCTAATCATACGTGTCCAAGACCGAAGAGTTTGCATGATCATCTGCTCGTGAAAAGGCCGTCGCACTACGGTACGTGCGTGCTCTTTGCGTTGGGCTGGGTCGAGCACGCACCACGGGATTGATTTTTATGAACAATGGGAGCAGCTCCCTCCAGAGGGGAGTGCTCAAGAAGAAACATCTGTATGGCATCAAGGCGACGGAGGGAATGAAGGAGCGTTTAAAGGTGGGAGGAGGAGGAGGAGGAGGAGGAGGAGGAGGAAAAAGGGAGGATTTTTGGCATCGGCCTCTGGTGTTTTGGAAAAGCGCAGCAACGCAGACCTCTCGATCAATAAAAGCGAGCAGGCCATGCATGTCAGAGCTAAATGAGTAAGAGACGGAACATTTCTCCGACTCGACGGTAGATTATCGAGACCGCGTATCAGATATTCAGCTATTCCGCTTCCTGCAGGGGGAATATTCAGAGGGGTTGTGTGTGTAAATTGTGGCGTTCTTGAGGTTTCCCAGAACATGATGTAATTACAAGAGACGGCTGTTAAGTTAACTGTTTGCTTCTGTCTCATGTGGCGTTCTGCTTTCCTCAACAGGACTGGAGGATAATGTCACCGTGACATCACATCCTGAGAGCGAGCTCGTCAGGTTTCGTCCGTCACCACGCGTGACCTCGGAGCGAGGGGGATACGCTCCGCATCGATCAACTCGGCAGAGGTCTGGCTGTTGCGTCACACTGAACCGTTGCCTTCAATTTGTCTTCCTGTGTTTGCTCTTTCCGACCCAGATCCCTCGGTGCGAAACTGGACTCCGGTGCTGGTGAGGAAACAGGTCTGTCCCGGTTCACACGGTCTCGTGCAACACATGTGGAAGGAAGGTCACCGAGACACCACAAGCCACGAGGTCAAGGGGGTGAATGTGAATACCGTTTCCATGTTTGTCTTTCGTTGATTTCGGGGTCATCTCTGGGTCTGTCTGCTCACTTTCTGGACACACAGGGCGGCGTGGATGCCTGGCAGCGAGGACACGTCATGCACCGGGCAGGAAACAGAAGAGGAATTCTAGACGCGGGAGTGGCGATGAATGGGCACGTCAACAGGATGGCGAGGGAGGAGAACGGACGGTGTCATCGCACTTTATCACGGTTTCCTCCGCTTCATTGGTCAGATTGTTACCGATGTCCGTGCTGGGGAAGTCTCTCCAAACAAAATCACCGCACTCAATCTAACTCACTGTTTGTCGGCAATTTATCTCTTAACAAATTGATCAAATTATTGTGGCACGGATCCCAGAAGATTTAACGTTTCAGATGACCTCACTTTGAGCCCCTTTAACGGCGTAATGTCGTTACGTTCTCATCAGCTTCTTCACAGCTGCCAGTTAAAGACAAATGAAGAAATCCACGTTAAAGGGGAGTTTCACTACTTTTAAACCTGGTGTGTAAATGAGTGATGGTACAGAAAGTTTGGGATCGGTCCAGCGTATCATTTCAGCGAGCCGGGGCTGTAATGGCTGCGACACGTAATCCTTTCGGGCAACTTCGCCTTGTCTGACAACATTATAAAAAAGGATCCATACAGGGATAAGCCTTTTCTGTTCAAGAGCAATATAATACAAACAGTCACTGCATCAGTCTCGCCAAATACACCAGACTCCGTTTACACAGACACCAATTTTTATCCCCAATAAACACACTTCATTAAAACTCAACAGGAACAAAATAAAATTAACCAGAACCATCTTGGTTCGTCTTTCCACCGTTCCAACAGTCATCAGCTCTGGTATGGTCGAAATTAAACCTGGTGAACATCAGGAGACAAGACAGATCAGAGAAGCTTTCACATCTACTACAGTGATCTGAGGGGATTTTTTTGAGTCAATCAGAGTTGATGATTGTTAAGACAGAGGTCTGTATCTGAACACAACCTTCCCACAATTCTGTCAGAAAATTAGAATAACAATCTGAGCCTGTCAGCGGCAAAAACAAGACCAAACCTTTACATTTCTTTGTGTTACAACATTACCTTTCTTTAGGTTCAAATTTCTATTTAATGTTGTGAAAACACTGTGCTTAAGGTCTGGTTAGGTTAAGGCACAAACACCTCTTGGTTAGGGTTAGGAAAAGATCATAATACCTGGTTCTGTCGACAGAAAACATGGCTGGAAATTGTCCTGAGTTCTCCTTAAAGGTATCCAATGGTGTGACGCTTACAAATGTTGAAACGCAGTATCGATCTGCGATCACTGGCTTGTCGATGTGACTCCACCGCCTCCCGTCCATCAGGTAAGGACGACTGGATGGTCTGACAGGTTTTGTAGAAAGTGACTTGCTTTGCTAAAACGCTCACTACCAACATTTTATTCCAGTGACCGGGCTGGGACTTGGGACTTAAGCCTAATTTTTACTACTGCGTAAAGTGCTGTACGTAGGTCGCGGAGAGCCCTCTACGTAGTCGGAGAGCCTCTCCGTCGTCTCCGGCGGCACGAAATATTTTTTTAAGTGTCCGTCACTCCGTCAAGCGACAACGGAGACGGCAAGGGCTACGATTGGTCAGCAGTCCTGCAGCTCGTAGCGTTTCGGGAAATTGTGAGTCGGGAAATTGCATTGCGTATCCGGCACCACGACGGAGAACTATGAGGGCTCGAGGGGTCTCCGTGGTTACGCAGTTGGATAGCGCATTACGCAGTTGCAGAAGTGTAACGCTGCCTTTACTTTGACGGTCGAAGCCGCTGCCCTCGAGCCGCTGCAGCGCCCGCGTCACGGCTGCCAGCTGAGGCGATCCGCTGAAAACTCAACTCCAGAACCAGTCGTTTGGAATCGGTTCGTTGAATTCCCCTCGGAACAAAACAAAGCACATTTGGGTTGGAAACAGGGATTAAGTCAAAAAGCTGAATCGATACAAACTAATAGAAATATTCATATAAAACCCTCCTGCTCAATTATTTTCGTCTCTTAGTATTCGACACATGATATCCTGACAAGCCACAGCGCAGGAGAAGATATCTGGGTGGGGAGACGGACGAGGGGAAATAAGGCCACCACCAGGACGATTATTGGGAGCAGCGACGACGTACCCACCAGCTTTCGTTTTAGCTAAAATGTGAGCATTTAATGTAACCAACATAAGCCCTGTCAGTGTGTACAGTAGCATGTCAGTCACGCTCCATCCAGCTGCCTCCAAGAATCACAAAACCTCCTAAAATGAACCCAAACAGGTCCCCGAGGGTCAGATTCTGTGCTAGCATGTGCTGATCCTCGTGATGTCCCGCAGTGCCGATGCACCCCCCCCTCCATCATCCCGCCGCACAGAGATGCTTTGTGCATTTCAGCCAAAATAAGTCAAATGTTTGAGATGAGGAGGGTGACTAAAGGGGCGGAGGAGAGAGGAGGAAGAGATACAAGTCGAATCTGCCAGAAACTCTCCCCCTGCCAGGCTGAGCTAATCAGGATTCTTCAGCTTGCAAACAGACACATGCTCCACATTCAAATAAGTGTTAACTGTACGCCGCAAACAAACATCGCGCCAGAGGGAGAAAGTTGGAGAGAAGACGGATGTGAAAGAAAACACGTCGGGTATATCCGCGTATTTATATCACTCTGTCCGATTTACTGGCCTTTTGCTTTTAATTAGGTTTTCACTCCATCACGTTGCATTTATTTGTGTTTGTGTTTTACACCCCACCGTAATGTTTCCTAATAGTGTGATAATGAGAGGAAATTGCCATCGGACAGATTGGCAGTCGGATATTGATTCCCATCGGACCAAATATTTCTATATATCAACTTTTTTCTGTATTTGTTTCAATTTCTTTTGAGAAATAGACCAAGGTGAGATACTTCTTAAAGGATAAATCCACCCAAAACAAATGAAAATGCATTCATTATCTTTAATGAAGTTGGTTTGATCGTCCATGAAACATGTCTGGAGCTTCGCGGCAAAACAGCATCGCAGCGTTCTCCTCAAATAACTCCAGTAGGTGGGGACTTGTTTTAGAAACGTAACCAAAAGCATTGAGATGAAACAGAAGATGGATCGACACGGCTCGTTTGCTGTAATCCAAGTCTCTGGAAAATCCCAAATTGATTTAAAAAAGACGTTATTTACACCAATTACAAAGCTGAAAACCTTTACTGTAGCTGCTAAACTAAAAGCATCAGCACGCACCTATATGAGGAGGACAGGATGTAAATAACAACGTTTCGAAATCATTTGCGATCCAGTAACCTGACTCTCGCCAGATGAATTTCGTTCCGCCTCGCTCCACTCATCCATCTGGGATCGCTCCATTGGAGATGTTTCAGAAGGCTGGGCCTTATCAAAAATCTTGCATATGATTGGATAAACCACTTGTCTGTCATCTTTACTGACGTGCTACTTCAACCACTCACATCGAAACCAACCTGTGACGTCGATGAGAGCGACGTTCTTTTAACGAAAAACTATTGGGTAGATTGGACAACACGGATGAAACAGCAGCATCAATGTTGACGCTTGCTTCCTCGATGCGAGCCGCCATTGTTGTCTGAATCAAAACAGTCGCTTCTCCGCTACGTCACATCTATGAAACTCCCGCCCGGCGGTCCTGATTGGCTCGACCATAAAATCTGGTGCCGAAATCCCTCCCAACGGGAGCGATCCCAGATGGATGTGAGTGGAGCTAGGTGGAACGAAATGCATCTGGCGAGAGTCAGGTTAGGATCCAGGGGCTTCTGAAGACGATACACCAAAAGTGTAATATTGAGCCATTTTGTTTTATTCCACGATAAAAGTCTTTTGGTTGTTTTTCTTTTATTTCTGACTCATTTTATTTCCCAACTAAGGGAAATAAAATAAAAGTCCCCCAGCTACTGACGTTCTTCAGGAGAACGCTGCTGCAACACTGTTTTGCTGTGACTACAAAACTACAGCCGACCTTCCATCAGCGCGTGGGGGATTACATAACGACTGAGCTTTTCATTTTTGGATGAACTTCACCTTTAAAACAAGCAGAACTACTCAAAAGGAGACACACAAAACTGACTCACAGCGAGGCTCGTTCGAAACACAATTTGTGATATCGTGAATGTTGTGCTCATTGTGTGCAAAGCAGAAGTTAAAATTCGAACCGTAAACGCTCAAAACCTACTTTTAACCCTTTTAAATCATCGCTTCAGGTTTATTTAATGTGCACAATGTGATTTCCAGAGCCCACGAGCAAACTTTTTAAAGCGTCTGCTCTGAAACGTAGAAGGGTGACCAGCGGGAGCGCCCCGCTCCCAGACAGCCAGCCTGATCCTGGCTTGAATCAGTCACATATGGGCCGCATTGTTTGACATGCGAGTCTCCAGGCAGTCCTCAAAAACCCCAGCGACGGGACGGCAGTGCTTCCAGATGTGGTCCCGCCTGGATCTCTGCAGCAACACATGTCCGAGCGAACATGAGCGGCGAACACGCTCCTATAGCGCGCCGCACATCGGGCCCAACGGTTCGTCACTTTCTGCTGATGTGGTGCGATTATGAAATAGCGTGTGCGCTTCCATCCATGATGTCAGCGCGTGTGTATGTGTGTTACGGCATTTTTAAAAAAAAAAAAAAAAAGGCGTGTTCGGTACGTGAAAGTGTGCATGTGTGCTTGTGGTTCGACAGATGACTCACTATGGGCTGTTAGTCATCTATCCAGGGACACACAAAAAGCCGGGGCCAAGTTGTGTGTGACGCCATGTGCTTTTACAGGCCTCTCAGCTATGTACACAACACGTAGGAGAGGCGGGAGGAGCGCTTCCTGTTTACCAGGTGCATCCTCACTAAAGAGAATTAAAACACAATCAGCTTCTTTAGCACCTTTATTTCTGCAAATACTGCCGAAGTTTGAAGCCTTTTTCTGTTTCGAATTTGTGTTCACATAGGAGAACTGCATCTGTAACTTCCTTTTCCACTGGAAACATTGTGTATTTGTTCCTCATCTACTACCAGAGCATCATCTCTAAAACTTTCCCAAAGTGCAACCACAGCCCCAGAAACCGTTGAGCCGCAAACGCACAGACCTTCATTAGAGATAAAGCTCAACAGGATGTCGAAGTTTCACCCGCTATCATGCCATTCTGGTGCTCGTGCACAAGCACAGGGGACAAGGGAGGAGGCAGGGACAGTATGCAATGGGGGAAAACTGAGTTAAGAGCAAGGCAGTTAGAAAAAGGGGTGTGGAAAGAGTAAGAAGAGAGGGAGAGAGAGAGGGAGGCCAAAGGAGTGGGGCCATATAAAGAGCACCAGAACACAAGCCAGACTCCATCCTGCTTGTCCGTCCCGCTCACTTTAGACCTCACAGGAAACTCTCCCCCCTCTTCTTCGCCCTCACACACTCGCTCATTATCACTTACCACACTTTTTACTCTCACACACAGCTTCGCCGAAGTCGAGCCGAAGAGGAGGATGGATGCGCCCGCGTGGAGAATGAATGGACTCTGGAGAAGGATGGCAGGAGTTCTGGTGCTCTGCGCTCTGCTGCTCAGCAGTGAGTACACTTGTGATTATTATTTATAGTTTTGCAGCCTCGATGCACTCCATATATGATCCTCTCTCTCTCCTGAGAAAAGCAATATATCCACATGGAGTAATATGAAATGTGTGGAGTCCTTTGTTTTCCAGCGTTTCCAAACATTTCTGCGGGTACAATTCTGTATGTTTACATCCACAGTGGCTTTTAAGGAACTAGTCGGGGGTCTTGCTTTGATGTGCTTCACCATGAGGCTGCACACAGATGCACAGAGGCTCGGGTTAGCTGCAGACACAAAAGGCTCTGCTCGGCGGTGGGAAAGTTTGCTGCTGAGGATAATTACGCTTTACATCCCGCGGCGCTTCTGGCTGGAGCTAATGTGTTGTTTGAACCAGAATTTAGCGGCCTCGAGAGAGATGAACGTGTTTTTTTTTTATGTTTAAAATAAGAACGCTGTTGCACGTGTGACTGTGAAGATACTTCATGCACACATACATGTGAGAGTGTGTGAGCAGAAAAAACCTGCAGATCTGTAGTGAAGCAGTGAACGTGTGTGTGTGTGTGTGTGATCATGTGGATGCTTGTTTCTGGGCAGTCCACTCCAGCTCAGTCTGAGGCCTGATGCTAATTGCAGGGTGATGTATGGCTTTGGACGGCGTAGCTCGGTTGTAAAGCTGGACCGGTTCTAGCTCGGCCCGACGTAACGACTTCTGCAGAGCCGTCGGGCTCCGTCTATGTGCCGAGTGACCTTGGGCAGCACCGGGAGGAGTGTCCCGCCCGGGCTGGTGAAAATAACCAGGGGCTCACTTTAGAAGGGGAAAAGATCATGAGATGGCGGAACATGTTGGTAAAAAAGCGGCCTCACAGATGGTAATTAGATTGACGTGGAAATCGAATTACTCCGGGCACTCCCCAGCGAGAAATTAAAGACACGATACAGGGACGACATCTTACAACAACTTAATCAGCTGTGTGTTTTTTGTTGATGAGTGTTGTTGGTTGAGAAACAGCTTTGATGCTGTCTTGTTATCTCTGTGATTAGGAATTAGTTTTTAGCCGTTCATTTCTTCGATTACAGCTTCGTGGCACAAACCTCTCGCCTCTGCTCAGGGTTTTTAGCAGAAACCTCCTGATTTCTACTTTAAGACTATCACAAGGGTGTCGCCTCGAGTCTGTTGACCTGTCCTCATTCTCCTCCATCGCACCGACCCGCTACATTGTCGACACCTGCGTCCAACCGGCACGGCCGTGTGAATTTGCGGAGGCGTGGTCGCACATGGCTCCAGAAAAACCCCTCGCTTGAATGTATGCAGGGGTTTATTGCCTCTACATCCTGTCCTGTGTCGATCAGCTGCGCGCTTGCGAGGCTATTTCTGTTTCAGTTTTGAGACGTTTTGCACCAGCGGCCGAGTCACAAGAGACAATCTGTGTCGTTGCTGACTTCTTAACAATATAGGACTATGTGGCCGCGGGGATATACGGCTCAGAGATGACGTCAGTATTCATTCAAACACGCAGACAGACTTCGTGTTTCACGCTCCAGTCTGGATGTTTTGATCTACATAAAGAAGCCTCTTTGTTCTCGTGGTGTAATAGTTGTGAGGTTTAATCAATGCTGCGTCGGATTTGATGGCGGTGATGTCATCAGGCCCACAGGGGCAAATGGGCGAGGCAGCTGAGCTGTCTTTAAAAAACACGCTTTGTAGTAGAGCCTGAGCAATAAATCTTATTTTTTGTCTGATGTTCAAATCAGAAATTATGCAATGTAGCTTATGGAAAAACTAAGATAATGTGACATCATCTCAAAAACAGCTGGGCAGAATATATGCTGTAATGACGGAGGCTAACTAGTATCTAAAGCTCACTTAAAGGGTAACTCCACCAGTTTTACACATTAAAGTGTGTTTAGTCTTAAGTCTTAATTGTACACTCCTAGAAATAAGGGTTCCAAAAGGGTTCTTCTACAAGGGCTGAGGTTCTACCTGGAACCATTTGCTTCTGAAAAACCCTTTCCCGAAGAAACGGTTTTTCAAGGGTTCTTGGTAACACTAACGGTTCCAGTAAGAACCATTTTGATCCAGAGAACCCTTTAAAAACCCTTTCCTGAATAAAGGGTTTTAAAAGGGTTCTTGGTAACACTAACAGTTCCAGTAAGAACCATTTTGATCCAGAGAACCCTTTAAAAACCCTTTCCTGAATAAAGGGTTCTAAAAGGGTTCTTGGTAACACTAATGGTTCCAGTAAGAACCATTTTGATCCAGAGAACCCTTTTTTGGAGAAAGAGTTCTTCAGGGATTGTTGAAAGCATGGGTTCTAAGATCCTGTATGGGTTCTTTGTAGAACCTCTCATGAGGGGTTCTGGATGGAACCTTACACACACAGTTCTAGGTATAACCCTTTATGTTGGGTCTCAGGCAGAACCCTCCACCTTTTATAAAAGGTTCTACCTGGAGCCAATAAGGCTCTACACCGCATTTCACTGCATCTGAAACGGTTTTTCAAGGGTTCTTGGTAACACTGACGGTTCCAGTAAGAACCATTTTGATCCAGAGAACCCTTTAAAAACCCTTTCCTGAATAAAGGGTTTTAAAAGGGTTCTTGGTAACACTAACGGTTCCAGTAAGAACCATTCTGATCCAGAGAACCCTTTAAAAACGCTTTCCTGAATAAAGGGTTTTAAAAGGGTTCTTGGTAACACTAACGGTTCCAGTAAGAACCATTTTGATCCAGAGAACCCTTTTTTTGGAGAAAGAGTTCTTCAGGGATTGTTGAAAGCATGGGTATAAGATCCTGTATGGGTTCTTTGTAGAACCTCTCATGGGGGGTTCTGGGTGGAACCTTACACACAGTTCTAGGTATAACCCTTTATGTTGGGTTCTAGGTAGAACCCTCCACCTTTATAAAAGGTTCTACCTGGAGCCAAAAAGGGTTCTCCTATGAGGACAAGCCGAAGAACCTTATATGGTTCTACTTAGAACTTTTATTTCTAAGAGTGTATCCAGCGAGTTGCATTGTGGGTAATGTAGGCACCAGGCTTTGAGGTATAGCTGCTGATACTTCTGTTCCTGCTGTGTTGATTCTGATCTTTTGTTTTAAAACTATACATCATGTGTCCAACAGTGGAGTCAGAGGAGTGTGCTGCTTTTCAAAAGCCTGGTGCCTACATTACCCACAATGCAACTTAGCCACTGGGTGACATCACTGGAGGCAATTTGTCAGATTAGATGCAGCTTCTCCTCTGGAGCCTCAGAAGGCTTTATACTACTTAGTTTTCATGTTAATTGATCCATTATGAGTGTAAACGCCATTTACGAGGTTTATTTTATTGCAATGTTTAGAAATATGGTCGAACAATCGCTGTGACTTCCTGTGTAGTCGTGTCTCTCATATGGATTTTTCCGTTGTGCTACTTGATTTTTGGGGGTTTATGATCCCTCGAATTTTGTTATCGAACACAATTGCAACAAAGAGCTGCAATGGATAAAAAACTTTATTCTCTAAAATGACATCGCTGCACTGAAACAGTGAACTTGTTGCTGTCTTACTTAGATCATTTTTAGTCGATTAAATGTGAGAAAATAGTGAAAACGGCCATCAGAATTTGCTAAATGCAAAGTTGACCTCTTCACCTTTGAACATTGAGATGAGATAAGACAAAGAAACGCAGCAAATCTCACAACTGAGAAGCTCAAACCAAATAATTTAAGAGCTGCTGATTCGTTTTCTGTCAGTCGACCTGTAAACACACTTTAATGCGTAAAAAAGTTGGTGGCGTTACCCTTTAATAGCATTTTGCAGCTGAGTTTAGAGTTGGAGGTTAGAAACACAGATTAAAAAGGATGGGCGGACGGAGGGTGGGATGGAGGAGAGACGGGGATGAAAGCCTCTGATGCACTTGATTACCGAATGTGTCTGACTGTGTTTATCAGAGCAAACATCCTCGTCATATATAAGCAGGCCAATCAGCCTGACAGCTGGGCAAACACATCCAGCGCTCTGCTCCCACTTCTTCCCATGGCTGTCAGTCAGTCGTGATGCAGGCGTGCAAATATGTGGCGCTTAAATGGGCATGGGCTGCGATGATGTCATCCAACGCCCTTTTGGACTACGTTATAAGCCGTCTCTCGCTCGTAAGGGGGGAAAACCCCGAAGCTTTGAATCTGGAGACGAGGAAAAACATCTTGTCCTGCTCTGCAGCGACTGTTTATGTTGCTGAGTCCGAGCTTCAGGGAAATCTGAACGAGCTGTGACAATCGCTGTTAGATTTTTACCACATTAAAACGGAGATATCTGGCTCTCGGTAGAGGACATTCCAGACTCTGTGGGCATGTGTTTGTGCTGTGGATGCAGGATATTGGAGTTTTGCCAGAGAACATCAAGTCTCGATCCTATAGTGGAGTGAACGTACTGTTATTTTCTACTCTTATTGTTTTGGCCCGCCGGCAGATGCAGACACATCACGACTTAGTCGGTGGTTTGCATCGTTCATTTCATTTGATGCAGATATCTCATTTTAAAGCCTTTATCCTTGTGACTTGCTTATCAAATCCATCGATCCTCAGCAGATATCCTCTGTATGACACACACTTAAAGGTGCACTGTGCAGTTTTTGGGAAGAAACTTTAATCAGAAGAGAAATATCTTCATTTTTTATGCCTAAACAAACTGAATAAATAAATAAATGTTTATATGTGGCGGACCCTGCCACCTTTCTAGCTTCAAACAGTGTTCTGGGGACCTCATGTTCCTCTGAGAGCAGCTTGTTTATTCAGTCATGGAGTTTGTATCATTACCTCATTATTATTGTTACTAATACGATTCTGAGTTTGAGTTTCTTTTCTCCAAAACTGCCTCGTTGTCCACAAATCACTTCTGGAGCATCGCAGCGAGACATCGTTGCAGCATTCTCCTAAACAACTGAAGTAGATTAGGATTTGTTATAAACATAAAAGCCAACAGAGGGAGAAAAAAAAAAAAGCATAAATCCAGTGAATCATCATCCGTCATCATCTCATCCAGTGAAATCCGAGTTTCTGGAGATCCTGACTTGATTTTAAAAAGACGATATTCACACCCGCTTCAGACGGGGTGCGTGCTAATGCTTTTAGCGTAGCAGCTACAGTGAAGATTTAGCTTAAAGAAAGGGTGTAAATAAGGTCTCTTTAAATCAGTTTTGGATCTCAGGCTTGCTGGAGACAGTCTACTTCAGTTGTTTAGGAGAATCCTGTAACGCTGTTTTGCTGTGAGGCTACGAAAATTCACCTGACTTTCCATACATTTTTGGGTGACCTCGTCCTTTAAGTGTCTTACACTGATATAAGTCATTCGAAATGGTATAAACAGAACTGACTGAATACAAAGAAAGAAGAGATACAAGAAGAGAACATTTCCGAGATCAACACTCGTCTCTCTGCACGCAAACGCACAACACTTTGTTTCTCAGACAGCAGCTTCGTCCTGCATCCAACACAAACACGGGCAGAATATTGCCACTTGTCTTTTCTCATGGCCCTCGGCTATTGACCAGCATTCTTTCGGTCCCAAGTTGTGATGGTTGAAGTTTGGATTCACGTCATCGTGCTGGAGGGCGTGGGTCTTTTTTATATAAGCCTTGGCAGATAGTCGTCTTATGTCAGGCTATGGGTGTGTGTCCACTTGGGCCCAGAAGTTATGGCTGAGGAGCCACGTGAGCTCACAGAGTAATTAAACCTGGAGCCTGTGTTCTGTCCGGCTGCCAGCTCGCTTCAGTGATTTCTACATTACGAGGGAGCCAGGTCAGGCTGCAGCTGAAATCATTCAGATACTCGAACAAACGCCTCCTGTCATCAGTGTCCGGGGCATTTTTTCAGACGTGTTTTCTCTCTTTTAAATTATCTTCATTAGAAAGCAGCTCCCCTCCAAAGAAAACATATTAATGACGGGAAAACAAAGCCGCCGTCGCCGCCAACTAAACGATCGGCGCAGGGAAAAAGGAGTCGACTGTAGATCGTCTAGCAACAATATTTACCTAGCGAAACAATCCTAATGAAAAGCAGACGCATGCAAATCTTCCCTTTTCCAATTACTGCTGTTCTGGTGAGCGTATTGTTCCTCGTTCCCCTGGCACCCTGCTGCAATTTTACAGCTGTTGGTTTTTACCAGCATAAAGGAGGGAGGGGGAAAAAGCCCTCTCCTCCGGTTTCTCCTGCAGAAAATTTTGGCGGGACCGAGGCGGAGAAACTGGAGATATCACCACCCGGATTGAAATCACCCCTACAGTGCGTTTGGCGAAACGAGCAGCACCCCCTTTAAGATTATAGTGTGAATTCCAAAACAAGAACTTGGAAGTGCTTCTCGTGTCATCCCGGCCTCTGAAAACTTCAGCAACAGCTCGCGCTGATTGATCCAAGGTTACAGAGATGTTGAGACGCCAAAACACCAGTCAGAAAAAAGCGACGGGTGTGTTGGACGACCTGGGCTTTATGGAGGGGTATGCTGTTTCCCCCCGGGGAATAAAAGCACTTAATGAGCGTCGGCTGAGGCCTTTAGACTGCCAGAATAATTGCTCCTGGTAATTAATGTTCGGTAAAAGGCATGTCCTTAAAGCCATTCTTTATCCTTCCTAATTGAAAACACAAGACGGCGCCGTGTTGTTGTTCTCGAAAAGCCGAGCCGAGTTTGGACACCTTTTGTCATTCGGACTGCGTAGAGATTCTGTTCGGGTTATTACCTCCTCGAGACAAAACTGCAGCGTTCAGCCATATCTGGAAGGCGATCGCATTATTGCTATTGTTTCTCAAATCCCCTCCCTCCCTCCCTCCCTCCCGCTCCGGACTCCTTTCTTCGCCTCGGTTCACATCGGAGCCAGATTGTTTGGGGCTATAGGTTTCGATATCTTTTTACAACCTCTCCCCGCACGGCCTCGCGTTAAAACAGCAGCTGGAATCGGTCCACGCACATCTGCTGCTTGCAGCCCAGCGCTGGTTCTGACACAGAGAGCAGATCGCTGCTCCGGCCCCTCGAAGCAGCTGCTGCTGCTTCCAGCTTCTAATTAACCAGCAAAATGGATGGACTGTTTTGGAAACACGGGTTTAAAAGTTTCTCTGCCATAGTGAAACTGTTTTAATGGGCGCATCAGGAGCTAAATAAGAAACGACGGTCAGTAGCTGCTCGGTGTTACCTTTTCATTCTCCGGTTTCGTTTTTCTCAAGGGTGTGGTTCGGTGTAACCGAGCCTGTATCAGTGTACATGAAGGAAAACAGGAACGAGCTAAAGTTACAGCTCAGCCGAGGAGGATGCCGTTTACATGT
Organism: Lagodon rhomboides; assembly: GCA_039737535.1. Lineage (NCBI taxonomy): Eukaryota > Metazoa > Chordata > Actinopteri > Spariformes > Sparidae > Lagodon > Lagodon rhomboides. The sequence continues at coordinate 28,900,412 of CM077792.1, read as the reverse complement.
TTACAGCCCAGGAGGTCAGAAGCACAAGTAGATACTGGCTTCCTTCTGCAGGTTGATAAAGCTGGCGGGCGGAGTCCAGCAGTACACTGATAAAAATACAGGACTTGATCTACTCAAACAAGAGTAGTCTTTGTTTGTACAACATTATTTTTGCAAGTAAAGTCAACTTACTTTCAGGTATGCAACTTACAAACAAAGTAAACTCGGTTGTGTTAAGTTGAATTTACTTGCAAAAGTAAGTTAACATGACTTGCAAGATTAATATTGTACATACAAAGACAACTCTTGTTTGATCTTCATGATAAAATGATGCAAAAAGTTGCCTTACTTTTTTCAGTAGATAAAACACATTATATTTTTGTCATGGTGAGCCACTTAAATCAAGTATGTGATCTACATGTTAGTCAATCTGTCCAATATAAAAATGACATGACATTTTTGCCTCATGGTGCTAGAAAAAAATGACATAACAACAAAATTAAGAGGGTGAATTCTCTGGAAATCATAAGTACTCTCAGCAAACTGTGTGAGAGTTGCACTAGAGGAAAGGTTATAATAAGGCATAATACCCAGAAGTACCCAGAATGCACCACACGGGGCGGGGCGTAGTTGGAGCAGAGTAAATACAACAAGCAGATAGTGTGTTGTGTGGATCTGCATAAGAAAATGTGTTGAGCCACTTACATACAGCTTGTTAGGGGAAAAATCAAAATGACTTCATGACTAATTCACAACTTGATATATTAATGTCAAGAGACAAACCTTGTTTTTTATTGTTATTATCACAGGCTTAATTATGTTACAAATACATATTCTTATATTCACTTTTTTCAGTGTAAGAAAAATGGTTCCGACGTGAAGATGGTCACACGAAGGTATTGAGTTTTTCAAATGAATCCCATCTAGTCCCAGTTTATTCAAGAGGAGGTAGACTCTCTATACTCTGCCACTCCAACCAAAGCGTTCTAAATGGATAAGCAACCATCACCCAGGTGCAGGTAATAGGAAAAATCTGTATTTTTGATTTGAGCCAGAGGACGTAATCCCACTCCAGGAGCGTCTGTCTGTGTTCCAGAGCCAGTCCTCGTTATCTGCAGCCCCCAGCATGCTGACCTCTGCAGCCCCGGGAGGTCACCGCGCGACGCATGCTGCGACAGCCACATCCTGTCCGAGGATGTGCATGGATAACATTCCACCAGCCTGTTGTTAATTCCTATAATTTTTTTCAAACCTGTGTTTTGTTTAAAAACACCACGGGGGCGTTGGCGGGCTGGAAAAGTCGACTTTCGCCACCCGTCTGTGGAGAAACAAAAACAGTTCTCACGTTCGGCGACCCGAGCGGCGCATCGCTGGAAGTTATTTCGTCACTGTTATAGCAAGTCGTTGTAAGGTGGACTGTATTTGCGTGTTTCCATGGATACACACAGTTGTGTAAACTGTTTTAAAGTGTTCGTACAACTCGAGAAGTTGAAGAAGTGTCTGATTCTAGGATCGTGTTGCTCGAGCCTTTCTTTTTCTTAAGATGGATTTTAGACAAGCAAGGTCAAGACATCCCTTTTTTGGGGATCTTTAACAGGTTTGATAATTAATTGGAAAGCCTGATGTATTAGACATCAATAAAAAATGATTAGCTGCGGTCTCAGCCTTATTTTTCCATTTTTGTTGGCCACCCTCGCTGTCCCGGAATTCCCTCAAGAGGTCTGCGAGGCTGCATTCTTGACTCGAGCTGAGTGGCATTTCTCCTTGTAGGGGATGAAAAGTAGAGGAGGGAGACTTCAGGGTCTTTCTGTGGACATCTGGAAGCAGAGGACACGGATCAGTAATGAGAGGAGGAGGAGGAGGAGGGTGTGGCACATCGTGACGGCCAAGGTGCTGTCTCTACGGTCTGGGTGGAGGTCGAACGCAAGTCCCAAGTTCTAGAGCCGGAGCTTTTTCCCCCGTCACTCATGACGTCCGAGACTTCGCATTTCTCTGACAGCGCAGCACATGTGAAGGGAGGGGAGGCGCTCCCCGAGGAGAGTTACTGCAGCTGCCGTCCCCTGCTCATACTCTGACTGCGCCCTTTAAATGTGTGACACATGGCTGCGTTTACACTGCAGGAACCTTTGGAGGAATTCAGTCTAAATTAAAGGGATATTCCGGTGTAAGTTTAATCCATGGTCTAACACACCTTGACACCGAGTAAGACTCCCCCTCGAGAGGTCAAGTTAGCTGACCGCTAGCTTAGCTAGTTTTAGCAACCTCAGAAAAGACCGCACGATAACAATACACTGCAGCTTATGTCTCCAACTAGAAACCGCCATCAAAAAGCCACAATTAATGGTGAGAACAGCAGCAAACTTCAGCAACAGTACATGTACAGTCCCAGCACACAGTACGAAGCATCAAACATCTGCTAGCTTTGCTGGATTTGTATTAAAAACACAGCACAACTCTCCCTCTCCTCCAGCAGCCTGCCTGTGTGGGGAAGCCCTGACGAGTCGATTACCGAGTGCAGTAGATTTCCGCAGCTGAAGGATGAAAATGCATGTTTATTACTTAACTTAAACTTAAGTTTGGTGCTGTTCTCACCATTAATTGTGGCATAAGCTGCAGTGTATTGTTATCGTGCGGTCTTTTCTGAGGTTGCTAAAACTAGCTAAGCTAGCGGTCAGCTAACTTGACCTCTCGAGGGGGAGTCTTACTCGGTGTCAAGGTGTGTTAGACCATGGATTAAACTTACACCGGAATATCCCTTTAAATAATAAAGTTTCAGGGACATTATTTTACCCCCCGTAAAGTCCCTGCTTGCAGCACTTGCAGCATTGTATCTCAGCCACCATTTGTAGAATAATTTGCTGCCACAAACCAGTTTGTTTTGTGGTTCATGTGTCACTAAATGTGTAATGTCTAAAAACTAAAGGGACTAAAAGTTGTTTCGTTTCGTGTGGAAATGCAGCCGATGTTTGTTCAGACCACAGTTTCCTCACCCATCCCCACCCTACAATAGCAGGAAGGGTGAAAGATGGGTCAAGAATGGTTGCCACACTTGATAAATGGGGAAAAGGGAAAGGCTGTGACACAGCGAGTGAGTATGGGACCCGATAGCAGCGTTCAAAATACCTCCTATCTTACACACAAACACGCGCCTGCAATCTGTTTGGCTGCAGCTGCTTGTGAGTGAAACATAGCAGAGGGTGATAAAGGCGTCGTGTTTAGTTAACGATCGGCTCATGCGGAGCGCCGACGCCTCCGTTCTAGCTGAAGGTGAGCTCAGCTGATCTTAAACCTCAGGGACCAATGGCACCCTGACAAAAAAAAGAGGCTCTCAAGCCCGCTGAAAGGAGAAACTAAGGTTTAGAGCCTGGCTTTTTAGTGTTTGTAGCTGCTGCCAGCAAGGAAACACAGCCGGAGATCACAGAATCATAGATGGAGGAAATGTCTGTTTTGCAACTTTACAATTTTGTAGGTGCATTTTTTTAAAATTTCATGCTGAGACATTATTGTCCTTATGATCCGGTTAGGTGTAGGTACAAAAAAACACCTGGACAAGATCGTGTTTTGACTTTAAATCCCTGGTTACGTCGGCACACAAATGGCCGGATGTCCCAACACCCATTTTTTGGTCGCCTCAAACACGGTTAGAAATCGTCCCAAGGTCCACTTAAAGATATTCAGTGGTTTAAACACAAACGAATGTTCAAACCCAGTCTTGAACTGTGGTCACTGGCTTGCAATCCCTGTTGCCTGGATGTAGCTCCGCCCACTGTCTCTTCTGCCACCTGACGTGAAAGTGAGCTGATAAACATATAATCTGAACGTGATATGACACGTGCAAATTGAACGTATCGGTGGTTTGCAGAAAACATTTTGTTCTTGAGAAACGTCACTGCAGTAACGCTGAAATCAAGCTGTTCGCTGCAGGATCGGACCTGAAACTCAACACAACAGGATCGACAAACACCAAAAGTTCAAGTACCATACTGTTGCTTTTACGTAATCAGCATTTTAGACTGATGTCTGCGCTCCCTCCGGCTGTGTGATTGCAGGTGTGCGTCCATGAACTCATGTCGGGTGTGTCCGCTAGTGTTTAAGACGGGGAGTCGGAAAAAAGCTTTTCCACGGCGAAGAGGAGGGTCGAACAGAGTTTGTCTGGAAGGAAACAGAACCATATGTAAAGAAAAACCCCGAACAATCAGGCTTCCAGAACAACTTCAGTATGTAAATTGATGATGAGACGCGGCCTCCCCCTCCGCCTCACGGTGTCTCTTTCCAGTCTGAATGCCTTGGAAAACGTATGATTCACTACCTGACGCTGAGATAAACTCCGGGAGTCTCACATCTGCGCTAATCTCATCACCGTGCTCCACGCATGCACCGGTTCAACCAGGGTTGAGAGTTACATCAGGTTTTTGTGCTGTTGTGTGTCATTCTCAGTCTGGAATAGACCCTAGAATTCAAGTAGTAAGTGATGATGTTTGAATGCAGGGTTGTCGGTTCAGTAATGGCCTTTCTTAATCCGTTTCTCCACATATAATCCACGACAGGAAATTCTTGACAATCTTCCTCGGGATTAAGATTGCTTTTATTTACGTGCTTGATTCTTTGAGTGTTTACGGCGTGATTTTTTAGACGTTCCTCGCTGTTTCGAAGTCAGTAGCTGCAGCAGCACATTCCAGCAACATGTCAACAATTATGGTTGTGGTCGTGTAAATCTTCACAGACGGAGCAAAAAGCGGCTGCCAGGGGGGCACGCACGGTGCTGCGAGGCACTCGAAGCCTCCACCAAACTGCATTTGTCGTCTGGTGGTGAAATATCTGCCTTTGTCCTGCCTTATAATTGCCGCTGATTTGTCCGACCGCAGGCAAAAAAGAAGTGCGGCATTTGAGCCGCCACTCACCAGCCTCGGCCGCGTATCGTCTCCTCTCCTTAACCCGCGATTTAGCTCTTTGCATCTGGCAGATTTTCAAACCACACACCGCGTCAAAGGCTGGAACACCCAGGCTGAAGGTTTTTTAAGGGAGGACAGCCAGTGCAGGAAATCCACTTGATGTAGTTCAGCAGCGAAGAGCGAGGATTGAACTCGAGAGGGTTGCACAGTCTGCAGCGCTGCTCTCTGAGCCCATTAAAAAACCCCTCTGGAGAGAGAGGCCGGGGTCGTGTTTATGGAGTAGGAGCGTTATGTGTTTGTGTTGAGACTGGAGGTCCGCAGGCTTCGTGTTGATGCTGAGGAGGCCTGGCTGGAAAACACAGCGAGATTTCTCACACGGCTGTCTGAAGTGTCTTGTGTCCACACTGAGCCGAGTGGACTGTTACTGTGTGTAAACGACCGAGTTTCATCATGTGGCGGCTGAAAGTGTGCAGATTTGTCTTTAAGTATGCGTCCGTCCTTTTGTCTCCGTCCGTGCATGTTATGTGTCTAAACAAAGGACGCCGTTAACACGATGATTCATACCGAGGGAGGCGGCTTTGAAACATAAATAATGGCGCTTATTCCAGCATTCCAACACTCAATACTTTACTGGTGACACAGAAGTTCTTCAAAAACATTCCACAGATGCTATTTGTCCTGCTAAAAATCTTTATACCTACGAGACGTAAGCTGAGGAACGAGCTTAATTCGATGGCGCGGAGGCCAAACATTTTTGTCCCACGTTATTGCTCCATTAAACACGGCGGCTCGAGCTGACGGCAATTAGCTGAAGGCTCTAATAGCACAGTTAAACATTACAATTTATGCCCACTTAGGCCGGTTAAAAGTTAAAATGCAGCGTGCGACCGGCTCTGGATGACGTTCGGCCCGTCGACAACGCTGTTGAGATGAAACACACAGCGGGAGGGAGCCATATATTACAGAGCCTGGTCCAAAGTGCTGCAAACGTTTGATTATGTTGGCCGCTCGCTCGCTCGCTCGGCGGGAAAAAGTGATGTAACACCACTTTTTTTTTCTTTTGGGGCGCGGGGAACTTATTGTGTGTTTGTGTGATTGCAAAAACAAACCGTAGCCGTCCAAATTCGCCCCCATTGATTGAAATAAATGCATCTGGTGATTCACTGAATAACAGCAGGGATTCATAAAACACACTTTTCTCCCCGACTGCAGCACAGTTTTGGTTTAGATGTTCAGCTGTTTACACACTTTATTGGTTTCCTTCCACGCAGAGGGGAGAGTTGAGAAACGATGGCGCAAAGATGGATGGGATTACTTTTGCTGTAGCCTCTGATTCATACTGGGAATGAGATCTCTCTTAACGCACATCGATGCTTCTTAGGGCTGCACAATATACGGTTTCAGCAATATGCTTATGTGCAATAGTCACGTAAGCCAAATTAACTCCCCTCTTTCACATTTAAGATGTGTTTTTTTTGTGTGTGTTTTGCTTAATTTAAGCAAAAATCAATTAAAACAACTTCCTGGAACTGCGTCAAAATTTTACTTCACTCATAGATACCAGCCACCGTAACAGGCCTGATTTATTTCACCAAGATCCGTGCAATATTCCCTGAGAAATCAACGAAAATGTCAGAAAAATGCTGCATCTTGCGATGTTAAAGAGAGCGAGACCAAATTCCCAGATCGGCACTAAAAGTTAATGGGGTCTATTCTTGGCTGAGAACCATCCTCCATCCAAGTTCCATGGAAATCCACTCAGTAGTTTTTGTGTAATCCTGCTGACAGACCAACCAATCAATAAACACAGGATGAAATATTACCAAATGTAACAATCTAGCCTCTCAGTCATCTTTTCTGCTTTCTCTTACATCAAGCAGGAATGATGAGCTCGAGAATAACTTCTGTTTGTGGATGTAATAAGACAAGACAAGTTTTAAAAAAAATGCCTGCCCCTATAATTGAACAGTCCAGTCTAATAAAATTACCTGCTTGGCTAAATCAACAGGATGATATTAATCTGATGTTGGACGTCAGACTTCAAAAAAAGGTAATTCAATCCATTCATTTAGCTAAAGGCCTCACATGAACTCGAGGGGGAATCCTTTCCTACTTTTCTTAACCTTTCTTGGACCGGAGAGCTCTGTGCACCACCCAACTTAATCCCAGGATTATTACAGAAACTGGATCTTTTCCCAGGGGATGGACGTGTAGTCAGGAGGCCGTGACCTTTTCGGCTGAGCTGTTTATTTGCGTAGGCTGCAGACAGTGAGAATTAGCCCATATGTGACTGCTAATTAGACGGAGCCCCTGAAAACACACGCCAAATTGGTTTGGCATCTTTGGGCTGGGCATGAGGTTTGGTTCACCGGGCCAAGCTGTTCAAACTAAACCCTCTGCCCTCACCTCGCTCGCTCAGACATTCCACTGAGTGTGGGCTTCTGAGTTCATACTGAGGTACAGCACCATATGTCCTCTTCTGTTTCCCTCCACCTCGTATAGTGCTTCCTTCCTGTTTAACTCTGTTTCCTGAAGCGCCTCCCCTCCACAGTTGGGGTTACGGCTTTGGTTAGTCTATCCTGAGGTGTAGAGGAGATAACTGGTTGGGGTTTACAGCTATAGAAATAAAGGTTCTAAGTAGAACCATATAAGGTTCTTCGGCTTGTCCTCAAAGGAGAACCGTTTTTGGTTCCTAGAACTGTGTGTGTAAGGTTCCACCCAGAACCCCCCATGAGAGGTTCTACAAAGAACCCACACAGGATCTTATACCCATGCTTTCAACAATCCCTGAAGAACTCTTTCTCCAAAAAAGGGTTCTCTGGATCAAAATAGTTCTTACTGGAACCGTTAGTGTTACCAAGAACCCTTTTAAAACCCTTTATCCAGGAAAGGGTTTTTAAAGGGTTCTCTGGATCAAAATGGTTCTTACTGGAACCATTAGTGTTACCAAGAACCCTTTTAAAACCCTTTATTCAGGAAAGGGTTTTTAAAGGGTTCTCTGGATCAAAATAGTTCTTACTGGAACCATTAGTGTTACCAAGAACCCTTGAAAAACCGTTTCTTCGGGAAAGGGTTTTTCAGAAGCAAATGGTTCCAGGTAGAACCTCAGCCCTTGTAGAAGAACCCTTTTGGAACCCTTATTTCTCAGAGTGTAGGGTAAGATTCGGGTCTGGTTATGCATCTCAGAAGGCGACTTGTTGAGGGTAGGACTAAGGTTGGATGCGGGTGAAGGTCGGGTAAACACATAATGATGGGGAAACTGATTTTAACACTACACCGGTGTTCTGAAACAAATGAGAAGTTAGAGAGTGTGGTTTGGCTGATTCGGCCAAACACAACCAGCACTTGAAGCAGCAGCACAGGATGAGACAAGTGAGGTACTATTAAGCTTCTAATTTCTTAGTACACAACTGATTTTGGTAAAATGTCCTTCTTACACTCAAGTGTCCATCCTGGGTAAACATCCATAAATCTGCTTGGATATCACAGAAAAAGGATGCAACTTATAACTCCAGAAGTTGCCTGATGATCTTCAAGTTTTATTGTTTTCTCCCTTATTAAGAGTCACTCCATGGCAGTTATCTGTACATCCATCAGCACACAATATATTGGGGGGATCACAGTTGTCATATTTGTCTGATGGGGGTCTCACACTGTCAGACTTGCACTACAGACAGAATATACAGAGCAAAAACTCATTATACCTGCAGGCGTCAAAGAGCTTTGACTGACCAGATGCAAGCGAAAGTGTTAAACTTCCTGTCCGCCTCTGTGTCTCCCTTCCTTGCAGGTGAGGTGATGTGTCAAGACGCCACCGACGCGCCCGCGGCCGACACCCCTGCACCAGGAGACGTCAGCGCTGGTAGGAGCCCGATTAACATGCGACGAGACTTGAGAAGTTATTCAAAAGCTGTATCGCTCTATATCCACGCCTTCAAACCTTAACTGAATCCAGTGTGTGCCTTTGTGTAATAGCGTTGTCCTTGGATTGTGTTCTCAGCGACGGATGCTCCAGACGCCGCTGCAGCTGCAGGTGCAGACGCCACTGCTCCCCCGGATGCAGGTGGCGCTCCCACTGATGCTGTTGGTGGAGAAACTGGCGCTACTCCAGCTCCTGGAGATGTGCAAATAAATGATGTAACTAAACCCATTGATGACAACCAGGGTGTAGATACTTCAGGAACCTCAGGAACCACTGCTGCACCCCTTGGCAGAGTTGATGTAGTACCACCGGCTGCGGATGTAGATACCGTCCCCACTGTTGTATTAGTGGTGGTGAGTATCTGCCTGCACCGTGAGCAGATGGAGCTTCGTACTCTTTCTTTTCTCTGTTGAACACTGTAACAGATATTTCTGTGTTTGCAGCGGACGCGTGATGCCGTGTGATGGCGTTCTGCACATGTTGTCGGTCTGACCTGGTTCTCTCTCTCTGTCTCCACAGCCCGATGTGAAGTGTGTTGGAAAGGAGGACATCCCAGAAAGCAACGCCGTCAAGCTCGAGGTAGCAACAGGTGATTGTGTGAGTATCAATGAATCTCTCACAACCTGGAATGTTCTCATCAGATATCAATCCAAAGCTACACCCCTACCATCACCTTTACATCCATCACTTTCTAACAATAGCCCTCTCCGCACTGCCAACCACAGGCAGTATCAAACTACCAACAGTTGCGCAACATTTAAAACCGCAGTGAAATGAGACGTTAAAGCTCGGCCCGGTTACCTTTGAGTGACGTGTTCCTTTTTACCGAGGCGGTTATCTGCCCCCCTAGACCTTGGGTCCAAAGGAAGTGGCTTACTGCACTTAGAGGAAGAAGATTAATGAGATTTAAAGAGCTACAGTTGGAAATATGGTCCCGATAAAGGCGGATCTTTTCTCGGACATTCCTCAGGCGTCGTAAATCTTGAGACTCCGTTCCTGGCGGGAGAATAATGAAGAGGAGGGGCGACGTTTCCCTCTATCGCTCTGGGGTCCGTAAGACAAAAGGAGCAAAAGTGAGGGTGTGGTTTTATTTTGCGGCTTGCAAATAGAGGTGTTTTTCTGGGGTTGTTTATTTACATCAGATGCCTCAAAAAAATACTCTAAGCTTTTGCCATCTGAGTACACAATGATGTGTTACGGTTACGTAATGCCTCGCAGCACAGCGAAACACGTGATGTTCAAACAGGACTCGTTGTTGTTGTTGTGTTGCGCAGCGCCTCAGTCCAGGTGACCAGAGCCGAAGCGGCAGGTCAGGTCCCAGTCTGTGCGCTTCGGTCGGCTTCCGCTCGTATCGTTACTGTATCATCCGCGGAGCCAGGACCATCTGCAGAAGTCATCCGCCCGACTCGACCTGAAACTGAACATGGACAAAAGCGCCAGGAGCCGGAGCCAGACGATGATTAGTTCAAAATGCACGAAGCGAAAAAAAAAAACAAATAAAAAATACACACACACAAGGTTTTTCCTCTTCAGGCAGGAGTGAGTGAATAGCTTTGACGTCCTTGATAAAGGAACAGCTTGTATCAAGGCAGCTAATTGAATAACGCAGCAACGCTCTGAAGTAGTGGAAAATGAGAAAAGCGTTCTCTCACACTGTAAATCCCCATGTCATCAGTTAGTATACACGCCAGGGTCTAATGTGACAAAATAAAAAAAACTCCTTCACACGTTTTTTTCCGTATCAAATGAACTCTGAAATCTGCTCGTCTGAACTCCGGCCACGGGCGCAGGAGAGGCCACGTAAGGTCAAACAAAGCAGTGAGACGTGATGGGTCACAAGTGACACACAGACAGATGGAGGAGAGGACTCGCTTCTTCCTCCCCGCCTCACAAATCTGGGTGTTGCAGCAGAGTCCAGCTGTGGGCCCACTCCCAACTAACTGAGGATTTCAGGGTTTTGCTCACACCGGTCCTCCGGGAAACACTGAGAAGAGGTCTGGATCACATTACAGAGGATGAAGGCAGCTCCCAAGTCGCAGATCCTAAAGTTGTGCAACGAGGTGATATCATAGTTCGGGGTTAAGGTGGGAGAAAAGAAAGGTGTGGTCAGCGAGTTTTCCATCCCCAGTGCATATTGTCTCCATTACGCACACATGGGCCTGCGTGCGCTGACGGCCAGCGGGGATAACTCGGGAACACGCATCTGATCGTTGGTCAGAGAAGTTGTTCTACACCAAAAATGTGAAATTCATTCAGCCTTCGGTTCATGTTTAATTTGCCTCAGTCAGGGAATTCATTTTTTATTTTTAGAAAACAGTGGATATGCAACTGTTTGATTGTTTTTGTGATGCACTCTCATGATATCATGCACAGTCTTATTTTCTTTTTTAATCCTCCAAGTTTATTCAGTAAATGATCATGAATTAGTGCAAGAATGTATTTTAGCTTTCACATTAGGGGTGGGACAAAATCTCAATACAGCAACAATACGATTATCAGCACACTGTAGTCAAATATATCAATATTTTGATTAAACCGTGCAGCTCTTAAGAGATACTGTCCGTAAGACTTACGTAAGCTTGATGTAAACTTCCTTTAAACAGTTTTAACTCCAGAACTGTTGTGCTTTCTGCCAGTTTATGTTTTTTCAGAATTCCTGTTTCATGATACTATCATTACTGGGATCAATCTATCATGAATTGTATTCAAATCGTGAGTTGCTCTGTGATTCCCGCCCCCTTTTTTAACAAACACTTCCTTTCTTTTAGGAAGCAACTAAAGCCGTTATCCTGAACAACCCTGCACCCTGGTGTGGCACAGAGGGGTGTCAACTGAAAGTCTTCCAAGAAGGCCAGACGGTGCAGATCGCCAGCGATGACGGTGGGCAACGACGGCATCCCTTCGTTTATAATAACTTGAAAATCACGTTTATCTGTGACATAAAGCTTTCTTTATTCTTTCTCCCCCTGCAGCTCAGTTGAAGACTGTGGCGAATGTACTCCAGGGTGAAACTTTGAAAGACAAGGTAAGAGAGCTCCTGATGATCCAATAAAGAACCATGAATCCCATGAACAAAAAAGATTATTCAAGTGTGCTATTAGTGTACGTTTTTTAGTATATAACCAGTACCTATAAGTTTATTTTTCAATATAGTTGCAGTACCAATAAAACTAGTTGTGTGCTCAAAGTGAACTAATCCTACACTTAATGTATAGTCATTAAATGAAAAAGTAGGCCAGTTTAGTCCCTGGGAGGACTGAAGTTGTACACTTGTAAGTAAACTATTAGTTCATTGATATAAGTGCACCTATTACATAAAGTAGTCATGGAAACACATTTGAATCGTACTTTAGTTTACTTTTTTGTAAGAGAAGTCCTTCACTGCAGCTCCCAAACTGAAACTACAAACTACTCTTATGCAGTATATGTAAGGGATAATGCCCGACAAGGTGTCCATAATCAGGAATTAATGGACGACGCGGGAGCCTTAGAACCTCCGCGAAGTCCATTAATTCCTGATAATGGACACCTCGTCGGGCATTATCCCGCTTATACCATGGTCACTTGCCAAAGAAAATAAATTAAGACCATTAATTTATATTTTCATGCGTTTTACAATCAAAATATAAAGTTTTCCACAGGCAATAACTTAGTTTCCCTGGTAACGCCTGAGGGTTTGACTAATACCTGGAACAACCATTACCCGTCCCTTACGGACGAAATTTAGCAACTGTGCTAACTCCGGCATATTTACATTGATGCTCTTGCTGATGTTGATTAATGTGCATTATCCTAATCAAATAAATAAATAAATAAAAAATAAATAAGTAAGGTTCTTATGCAAGGAAACATTGTTCACCTCTCCAGTAAATAGGATGGACCTTAGATACGACTTGGCAACGGGAGATATTCTAGTCCGCTCAGCGGTGAGCCAGAAAGCTAACGCTATGCTAGCGAGATTCAAAGTCGATAACATTGCTTACGGTTGACGAACAGTAAATATAATTTGACAGTATGTTTAACAACGAGACTAGCTAGCTTACCAGTCATGTCATTGTCCCCAAATCAACATCAAGAATTTCATGAACAAATGATCGGCCGTGTGTAATGTTACGGTGGCCGCAGCCTGAAGTAGAGAGCTGAACAGCCAACGGGATGTGAGATTATTAAGTAGCAGTAAGTTTAGAGGGGAAGTGAACTTTCTGCAGCTTGTGTGTTACAGTCACCATCCTGTGGTGTTCAGGGGATAAGGCACTGAAGGACTGACGGACTGCACTCAGTGCTGGAAATAAACTGTAAACAGAGGCTTTGACTGCATTCCCGTCGCTATGGTTACGCAGCTAGCGCATTAATTTAGACGTGAACAGACAATTTGACTGGAACTACATAGTAGGTGTCCATATACCAGGGATTAATGGACACCCTACAGCCAATCAGAATCGAGTATTCCCCCAGACCATGGTATAAACTAAAATAAAGTTCATCATAGTAAACAGCTGGTACACAGAAAAACTACGTCATGAAATATGTGCAGCGCTGGACATCGAACTGCCGCTTTGGAATGACATAAAGAAAAAATCTTCACTCAAGATATTTCTAGAGCTAAAATGTTTTTCATGATCCCAATTTTAATAACATTATTATCATTATTTAACGTTTTGTTTGTAGTTAGCACCAACGTTACGTCTGACAAATTGTTATGACAGTGGTGTTGCACTCAAAAAACTGTGGGGGGCGCCAAATCGCACAAAATGCTAATTTCTGCGTGATGTTGCTTTAAATGTTTTGCGGCTCTGAGAAGTGCTTCCATTTCCGTTGTGCATTGCACTGTGAGAGAACAATGTTCCTCAACAACCCATTAAAAACGCAACGTTTTTTTTTTTGTTGTGGATTTGGAGCAAACTGTTAGCTTAGCTTACCTCGGCTACCGGTGAAGTGTAAACAACACAATCAACTGAGGAGATTCCTTTTCTTTTTCCCACGAATGTCTTTTCTTTCAACTTGTTTGCAGCTGGGTGCGACAAACGTCAAGGCCCCACCGTCATCATCAGGTTCTTCTGTATTTGTGGGATTACTGGTCTCCGGTCTGCTCGCCGCCGCCGCGATCACTGTGGGTTACTGGAAGTGCCAGCACAGAACTGGAGACAAGGGAGTGAAGCTGGTGAGCACATTGTTTTCCTTGATCAGATACGATGGATGTACGATGCACTGGACTGTATGTGTGTGGATACAATTGTGATAAATTGAAAATCAATGCATAGAAGTTTCCACTGTAGGCAGAGTTTTATCATGTTTGCAACTATTCCAGTTTTTTCACCTGAAGTGGTTCTATAATTTAATCCTGAACACTGATCTGAAATGACCTTACACATGACCTGTAGGTGTAGTTTGTCATAAATATAACATTTTTGCGGGTCTCCGAAACCACATCCCTCATTACAGCCACAGTAACACGACGCATAGACTTTCTGGGGCAAGGTTCACGTTTTACCGCGTTCGAATTAAATCCGCGTTATTTCTCTTCCCTCGGAATCAATCGCTGCCAGTGTTTTTAATTAGGGGAATGTTGCTGGCCGGCTATCAGAGAGAACACGCGGGGAAAGAGCGAGCGTGCGTTATCCAAAGACCCACGCCCCGCTCGCTCGCTCGCTCGCTCGCTGCTGCCTCATTCATCTGCAGAGCTCCACCAGCCAGACGCAGCTGCATCACATGATCCAGACCACATTAGAGATGGCGCTCGTGTGTTTGTAAGCTATAATGGAAGGGTGTGTGGGGGTTAGTGGATGCATGTGTTGACACGCTCGTCTCGCATGGAAGAAATGTGTCTGATCGTCGAACCAAACGCCTAATTTTGAACCTCCTCGGATTATTTCACACCAGGGTGAATCAAGGGAATCACCGTTATGGCTGCTAAATGGCTGTGAAGTGTCGTAGTCCGCAAAACATCTGTGGAGCTTCACGGCAAAGAACTGAAGAAGCTGGAGACTGAAAAACAAATGAAAAAAAACATAAAAATGGCTCCATACACTTGGTCGTAATCAAGTCTCATGCAGTCCTGAGATCTGAAATTGTCATTTAGACCCTTTTCTAAGAAAAGAAAATCATTTTAGGTGCTAAGCTAGAAGCGATTGCATGCACCCCTTTCTGAAGTGGGTGCATGAGCTCAACCATGTCGGGTGTAAATATTGATAAAATATAAAAAAAACATGGTAGGACTTGATAAGTATTCACATCTTCCTACTCCTTGTGTCTAAACGAATTATGTATTTCTGCTGTTTATTGTGAATTCTCTGTATTTTTTATGATCATTTTATTTCGTTGTTCTTGTTTTGTTTTGTTCACATGTGAAGAAAAGCAAATTGCAAAATGTTGATTTAGTGAGATTTAATTTTCTATGGTTTGTTTGCACATGTGGACATTTTAATCTACATGTGACATGAGCCAATCACATGTGAAACTGTGATTTCTTACTTGTATTTTTCAAATAAAATCTAAGTTAACTCTATCCAGCCTTTTCCTTAGGCCCCGTCCAGACGTACCAAAACGATCTTTTTTTATCCGTCTTCCTTGGCATCGTTTCAAGAATATTTGCGTCCACACGGATCCACTGTAAACGACTCAATACGCGGTAGTTTATATGCCGGGCCTATAGGCGGCGCTGGAAATTCACCAAAAACAGAGAAGAAGAGACGGAGCATGCACATGAGCTTTAGCGTTGTATACAAACAGACAGCCGAAGGAGAAACCGAACACAACAAGAAGAAGACGAAAATGGCTAGTTTTCGGTTCATAATCCTTTTTTTGCTCCGCGTAGTGGCAGAGGAGCAGAATATTTTGCCCTACTAACCCTGATAGGCTCAATATTGTCTGCAGCACGAACACAAGCATGTAGTCCGGTGGGGCGATGACGTCATCGTAATCGAAAAGTATGCGGATTCACCATCCGCACGAAAACGGAGGGGCTGCGTTTTCGAATCTCTCCACCCTGAGACCCGTTTTCAAAAAAAGTGCGTTTTCAGGCGCTGCGTTTACGGCCAAAACGATGCAAAACATGTACGTTTACACAAAACAGCGTTTCCGTATGGACGGGGCCTTAGCCCACGTTTATACACAGCAGGGTATTTAGAGAAACGAATATTTCCACACAACATCGTTTTCAAAAAAGTTGTCATTTCCATCAACCCGCATAAATACGCCGTCGAGCGCCATTCTAACTCTGCCAAACCTCTGGGCGGCAGTGTAGGGAGAAGGATAAAGCCATGCAAGCCAATCAGAATCCTCAGAATCAACAACAACGAATAACACGAGCGACTTCCTGTTCCTTTCAAAACAACGCTCACGTGACGTTAAGCATTTTCTGGCGCATAGCCTAATGAGCGTGAGAACCTAAAACCCCGTTTCTCCCAGTTGACACGACAACACGTAACCGGAGTTTTCCAAATTCTCCACTTTGCCCGGAGTTTTTAGAAATAATCGTTTTCTGTGATAAAAACGGGGTTTTCGTGTAAATGAGAGGCCAAACCGCCTGGAGATATCTGCGTTTTCCCTTCGTGTAAACGTGGCCTTAATGTGTTGTGCTGTGCTTGCAGGCGGAGGAGCCCCACCCAACAGATCTGGAGAACCAGGGGAACACCCTTCTCTCCGTGGCCCCCCTCAACCCGCCTCCAGAGACCCCGGAGAAGCCCAGCGTAAACGGAGAGTCCCCCGAGGCGGCCAAGACCCAGCCTCCTCCTCCCACCAACGGCCACTCCACCACCAAGACGGCGGACACCGAGCTGTGAAAGAGTCTACGAAACAACTGCAGCCCACGAACTACCCCCCACAAACACACACACACACACTCACACACACACACACACACACACACGCCTATGCAAACTCACCTCCCTTTCTAAATCCACCACAGCAAAGTGGACATCAGGGACTTGAAAAATCCTCCACACCAGCGCTCCTCCTGTTACTGCCTCCTCCTTTTGGCCGCGTGCCTCGATAAACATCAGGAAAACTAGTCTGATGACGGCAGCGATGATGGTTGGCGGTGATTGATGGCGGCGATGACGAAGGCTCGGTCCCTGGGTTGTTGACGGCAGGCGGCCTGGGAGCGAGGGACAGGAGACGGGGCAGTTCTGGGTGGGAAGAGAAGTCTGCTTTAGCATTAATCAGCGCTGGTTCCCGTGATGACTGCGGCCCCCCGGAGCCACAGCCAACCGGCGTCTCTGCGTGACATCAGGTTTTTTAAAGCTCCCGTCAACCTTTCACCGGCAAATACAGCACGAGCGCGTAAACGAAATCGCTCTTTTAGTTTATCGTAAAGCCACGACAGACGAAGAGGAAAGAAATCACACTGCCTTGAAATCTGTTTACAGACCTCTCAGAGGGAAAATCAGTTCTGATCTCCTTTGAATGATTGAGTTATTGATCAGTCGGTGTGTATGTGTGTGTGTGTGTGTGTGTGTGTGTGTGTGTCTGCTTTCAAAATCCTACGTGTAAAAAAAAAACATCCTGCATCCGTACTGTGCATGGACTGTATGTATTGTCCGTACATGCATCTAAGCTTGCTTTTACTGTATGTGTGCGTGGTTCACAGGAAGTGGCAGTGATTGGTTGATCAAGTGTGCGAGTGAATGTTGAGTCCGAGCGTGTGCGTGTACGTGTACAGTTTTGTAAAAAAAAAATCAACAAAAAAAAAGAAAATGAGTCGACAAAGTGAGGAGCTGCAGTCGGTCCCCACGGTGAGGAGGAAAGGAGTGAAGTTTTTTAATCACACGCCGCTTCCTCGAAGAGGTGCAGCCGCGAGGAGTTCTCCGATCCATCACCGCGGACGGTCGTGGAAATCAATCACGACGCCAACAGGCCTCGTTACAGCGGCTCCATCGTCACCGCTGAAAGTCACGAAGACTGACTGTCTGACCGACAGACTCATACGCAGCAGAGCCTCTCTGTCCATCCATCCATCCATCCATCCATCCGTCAGTGTTACTCTCTTTTTCAATATACTGTATATGCTCTTTTTACTATCAGTATTCTATTGAACGGTATGTATAGTATGGTGCCTTTTTTTTTTTTTTGTACTGTTTTCTATTGTGTGTACTCACACTTGTTGTGTTCCTACTATGTGCCAAAGAAATTTTTCATTTCATAGCTAATGTTGTACTAAAAACATGTACTTCTGTGGCACCTTTACAAATTGTGATCCGGGTCATACAACTTCAAGAAATGTGTTCAACTGTAGGACTGACTTTTTCCCCCCGTGAGATTAAATACAAAAGGAAACTGCAATTGTTTTATCAGTCAAAGTGGAACAAAGAAGAAGTATTTTGACATATAAATGCCTCGCATCGATCTCTCCTTTCAATTTTGTATCATTTCACTTTTCTAACACTCCAATCTGACTGTTTCATTTTACTAGCACCCTGTTTTTAAATTGGATTTAACGTGTAAAAAAATAAAAAATGTGAAAAAGTCAACAGCAAGTGTCATGTTTTCAGCCTCGTTTTATCTCAAATGAAACCGGAGGAGTGAGTGGAAACAGCGCCGGGCTTTAGAACCACAAGAAACATGAAACATACAAGTACATCTGAGCTCTAACACACACACACACACACACACACACACGGGCTTTAAATCCCATGCAGCCCATAAGGTCACACAGCTGGTTTGCATAAGCGGTAGTAATGACATCACTTCGCACTGTTTTGTCTTTCACAGTTTGGGTGGGGCAGCGAAAACATCCACCAGCTGTCTTTTTTCAAAAACTGGTGCAGGACATGTTCAGAGTCGACTCTGTCGTCCGTCACGCTCCCATACGTATTTCTGATTCATCTTCTGTCACCATTCGCCGTATGTGACAGCGCCACTCGTTTATTTCCCATCCGCTCACGCCCTTCTTTCAACACAAGATCGAGCCCCGTGTGAATTCCTTCCCCCGCCTCGTCCCCGTCCACACCCTGCGAGGAAAATATGGCCTCAAGGCCATTTAGACGGCCCTGTTGTCACACCACGCCACAACCATCAACCCAAAGCACATAGACATAAATATGTTGGGTTGAATGTGGTCATCCGCAATCCAAGACTGGCCGACTGCTGCACGGTGCAAATTTAAAAGGTGTTAATCCAAGTGGACTTTTTATCGCTGTATGTATATACAGCCAGGCGTCTTAGGTATTTACATCTTATTTAGTCATGAACTCTGTGAGGTGACTCCTCGGCTCAGATCTTATTTTAAACAGAGTGTCCAGATAAAAGAAATAGAAAGAGGTAAAAGTGTCATTTATGATACGGGAAGCGTCACAAGCTCTGATTTTCCAACAGTTGGATGTTCTGGGTAATGGACACAGAAAGTAAGGGTGCCTGGTGGGGATCTCTCAAACAAGGCATTAAAAAAACATCAATTGATTGTCTACATGATATTAAAGCTTTCTTTGATCGTGAAGCCTCACGTTACTTGACTGCTAACTTTTTAGCACTTGTTTGCTAAACAAGAGAGCAGACACACAAAAGTAAAAATTCTCATTCTCAAGCATGTTAAGCTTTTTTTAATATAGCGCCAAAACAACAGATCACAAACACTAGTCTGAACTCTGCGAGACAAACACCAGTTTGAACGTACAGGAAGGGCGTGAGTCGAGTGCAGAGGACAACACATGAGCCCTGGTCAGAGGACCTGAGGGACCTACTGGTGATACAAGGATGGAGCAGAGCAGACATGTGGAAACAAAAACATTAAAATACATACTGAACTTGTAGCCAGTGTCAGGAATATAAAATTGGAGTGATCCTGGTCAACAGACTTGCAGCGAGACTCGCTGAGACAGGTGAAAAGGGAGTTGCAGCAACAAAAGCATGAACTGTCATTTCTAGCTCAGGCTGTGACACAATAGACAGTTTTTCTAAATACACAGAGGTTTTTCTTAGACTAGACTGCCACAAAGGACAGGGACCCAATACACTGAGGATCCTCTGCTATCTGAAGCACCAATAAGGATCTTTTCTGTGTCCAGCTTGAAAGAAATCAGTTGTCATCCATTCCTTTACGGCTGTCAGACAATTAGTGCCATCAGCTGTAGAATAAACATATAACTGGATATCATTTGAGTAACTGCGGTGTCAAATACATTTAAATTTGGTGATTACATGACTTCAGGGAGGCGTTAAAACACAAACCTTGAGGCACACCTCAAGACAAGGTGGTAGAACATGTAGGGACCGAGCCACACAGAAAAACTGCTTTCTGAGAGATAGAAGAAGAACCAGTCCAGGTTTTCAGTCAGAATGTTGTGATCTAACTGGCAAGATACCAAAAATAAATGAATAAAAATGCTTTATGTGTACTTTGTGTGAACGGACACTTTAAACTTTCCACCCATCGGCCCCTGTACCCCGACAGTATCGCTCCAAATCTTCTCCTCCGCAGCTTTTCTTCGCTGTCACACGAGGCCCTCCAGCTCCAGCCTGCTCCCCTCCCATCCTTCATCCCATCCAGCGCTTAAGTTTCTCCACCCCTCCACTCCTCCGTCCAGCCAAGAGTAGTGTTATGTGCAGTGGAATCTGGGGTTGCGAACAAAAACTCAGCTGGTTGTTTTTATTGTGGGGTGGCTCCCCCCTCAGCGTAGCTACAGCTGCCAAATACGTCATGTTTTCCTTCTCGGCGCCAAAGCCGGCCCCTTCTAAACTCATTGATGGGAAGATGATATTGGGTGGAATGGAAAGGGTGGGGAGGTAGAGGAGACGGAGCGGGGACCCTGAGGTCAGAAGGTGTGGTCTGCAGGGTGAGCCAGTGATGAAAATTAAAAGCTGATAAACTTTCAGGTTCATGAAAAGGTCACTTTAATGCCAAGAGGCTGTATTAACAAAGGAGGACATCAAGTCTTTCAATCTGCACGACTCAGGATATGAATCATCAGGATTGGAAACCTGCAACATTACTGAAAAAACAAAACATACTGCAAACGCCTCAAAAGTGTTTGTTCATCTGGTCTCTCCTTTAAGTTTATAGGAGAATATACAATATAAGATGTTTACCAGTGTCCAGAACATGACATATGGTGTTGATACTGACTGGAAAACTGTGAAGACAACATGAGCTATCTGAAAACGTAGGCATTAACAAGATCAACTCTGTTTACCCAGGATAAAAATACAACATGTCCAGTGATTATTGTGGACACCATTTGCTTAGCCTATACAGTCACATCCAATAAACAGTAAATACTAATCCACATACTGAGAAATCTTAACACTCTCCTTTATTTTGTCATCCCAGGTCTGGACCTGCAGTTACAGATGTTTGGCCACTTGGGGGCAGCAGAATCAAGCTGCTCACACTAATATATAATCTACTTTTATTTTGAAATGGCAATCGTATTAGCCAAATGTTGCTCATTAGCATGTCCTGCTGTTAGAGACAAATGTTATCTACCTTATCTCTGGCCACCTGGTGAGTGTAAGTCCAATACTGACTCAGTACCGAGCTTTGTTCTTGCTCTCCACTACTAACTCCTGGGGGAAATACCCAATGTTAGCTGCTAACAGCCCCAGTTGTATGTATTAGCATAAATGATTGGTCACAGAGGGAGGCTAGCTAGCTGTTAGCCATCGGTTTCTTTTAAAGATAATGTTGTCTGATAAAATTCAGGTCATTTAAAAATAGTTAATGTTGTCCTGAATGTTATTTTCTGAGTCCCAAAAGACTCTTCCAACCATCTGAATTAAAAAAATAAATAAATAAATAAATAATTAAATAAATACGAACGTCATGGCCACTGAATGGCGTTTGCCAAATCAAAACAAAGATGGCCGCCAACTGGCTACACTGAATAGGACACACAGCCCGAGCATGACAAACGTCAGAAAAATCGTGTTTTATGTGTCGCAGACGGGATATTTTTTCATCCAGCTAGTTAGAAGAGTCTCTGAGGATTCTGCAAATACTATCAGACAGAGAACAGAGGTAAGTGCTTTTGGATAACTGTTTAACAAATTAGCATTATTTGCACCTGTGAGCCAAATGGGGGCTGACATGGTTAGCACATCAGTAAGCACATTATGTAGAACTGATAATCACAGTAGGATCCTTGTGATTAAGGATTGACTGACCGTGAAGGTGTGCTAATACATGACAGGTAGATGAAAAGTGCTCACCAGCCTGTTGGTGCTGGGTGTGGGGACATACAGAGGGGTTTGTATTGGAAACAACAGTGGTGAGAATGAACCAGAACAGCAAAGTCACTGTGACGCAACCAAAACAATCAGCTGAAAGTAGGGCTGGAGGAGAATATATTAATATTATATGATTATTTGTACATGAACCTGTCATATTTGTTCTAATACTTGCTTTTACCTACTTAGCCATATCCACGATGAGTTATCAAAAATCTACTTGTGTTAATACTTTGTGAAAGTACCAATACTGCATTATTTTGGCAATTCCGCGCTTTTTTGTCAAAAAAATAAAATTTGACATTAACAAAATGGTATGAAAGACTTGCTAAATGCACCAAGTCTCTTGATACTACGTCCACATACTCATAGTAAATAAATGTCTGCTAATATATAACAAATATCCTCAGTAATAATCCTCAGATAGAGTAGATGACTGACTGGAGAAGTGGCTGCATGCTCAGATCCAGACCTGCAAAGGAAGTTTACTGCCCAAATCTGTAAGTAGTATACTGTTACTGTGGAGGAGAGTAAACAAAACAGATGTAAGAGATTTGTTTCAGACAATTCAATCTCACTGTAAGTCAACAAAAGAACTGACCCTGCATGACGAGGGCTGAATCACACACACTGTGTCAAAGCCAGAGATTTGAGAGCAAAATGGGTAATGAAAACACAGTTAACCTTAATTTGAAATCCATTAATACAACTCCAGCTGTTTCACATGTTTTAACCAACCAATCAACTAGTTAATTCATACATGAACAGATCCAGTTCGACAGATACAGCTTGAGTGGGTGTCTGAAACGGATGGGGAAGTTTTGCGAGTGTACTCCACTTGAACTTGATGAAATGATTTATGTGTTTGAAATCTTGGCAGCAGAGAAAGGGTTTTTTTTTCTCATGCAACACCCTAGCTTGAACACAACAGTACACATCCACCCACAGTCCCATCGACATTCCCTCAAAATCCATGTGCATTACAACTGTGAGTCCAAAAAACTTAATATACTTGCACATACTTTGGGAAAAAAACATGCATCGAGGGAAATGTAGTATGCAGTTTCAAAGCTGGGATCCACATTAAGGGAGGGGTCCACTGAAAGACAAATATGGGGCCCCACTGACTAATGTGCTCACATGAGGGAGTGACCAGACACGTCCTACATGTAACGACCCATCAGACAGCTGTGTTAAAGGCCAGTTAGTTTTTAATTGCTTCATGTGCGATGACAGTTTATACTTCTAGCCCTGGTCAAAAGTCACTAATCTCTAAAATTAGTTTAGAGTTAATAAACTGCAGGTTTTTATCATGTGTCGTGTACCTCATATGTGTAAGTATTAGTCTAAACTTTATTTTATTGTTATTTTTAAATGTTCTATCTATTGTAAGGACATTTTCTGAGCTGTCTTTACTCTAGCAAAGACTGGGCTGCATGATAAAAGTACCAAATACTAATGAACGAATGGTGAAAATTTGAAAGCTCACATTTTATATTTTGTCTCCATAGACACCTAAACAACAAAAAACAACGGAAACTTAAATTGAAATCCCGTCTGTTTCCTGCACATTGCTCTGTGCTGTCGTCTATTCCCAACATCTGCTGAGGGAAACAATCTGGAAGGCATTGTCTCTTCTTTTTTTTCCAGTGATGCAACTGTCCACAGAAGGCACATCACACACTGTTCCCTGTGTAATCCTGTAGACTACGCAGCTGATTGAATACTAATGATAATTTACCAAAGGTTGGATAAGTGCTCCAGACAAATTGCACAATAACACTACATACGTCCAATTTATCTGCCTGTTTAAGTGTGCGATAATGGCTTCAGAGTACTTGAGATGAAAATGTTCATTTTGAAATGCACACGCTTTGAAATAGGCAAGTAAACAACATTATGTAATCAGTTTACGTTGGGCCACATTGAACTAATCCAAACAATAGACGGAGTGAAGTGTGCAGAGGAGGGTGAAGTTTGAATGTGATTGTGATTGTTGGGTTAGGATGCCCCCTGCTGTGGCCTTGAGGGGCAAACAGGGGGCAAACAAGACACAGCAAAGTGAAAAGAAGTAATGAAAAGCAAAGATATATGTGTGTTTTAGAGTTTTTATTCACCTGGTCCAACCAAAGTTTGAATTTACGACATGTGGAGGTCCACATTCTGCTGTTCATATCGATAATGTAAACTATAATCAAAACAGTCTAAAACAGTATTATTAAAGTTGCCTGGTGAGTGGGTTGAAGTCGCTGCTAATTGGATCTGTTTGTGCATTTCAATAGAGTATGAAAATACCTGAAGGTCTCTTTAACATATTTCTTTCTGACTACAGTGGCCTTGGCACTGGATCCAAACTAACTGATTAAATTTCCCTCCATCCATGTACGTGCAGTTGACATAAGCCAATTAAGAAAGTGAGATAAGATCACGCAAGAAGATTTACAAAATTAAGTCCTGGAATTAGTAAATACTATGTACGCCATATAAGTAGTGACTGCAAAGTGTATTAAGACACAAACAGCTATAATTAAGTTAGGAAACAAGAAAATCCCTATAAGTTAATTACTATAAGAATTGCTCTTGAATTTGAACTTAAAATGTACTTGAGGTAATGGAGTCAGTAGGCCGGTAAACGAAAGTGTGTTATTGACTTTTGCACACTTCCAGAGTTACTTTATCAGGCTATTTAATGCACCAGAAGCTAAACATCGGGTGCACAATCGCTTGAGATTACACATTTCCAGTTACAGACACTCAGTACACATTAGATTGTTTTCCAATGTTGGTAGTCCTATAAATGGGGCAATAACACTGCTGTTAGCTGCTGGGTACAAACTCAGATCACACAGGGTTCTTTCCAGAGGCCAAAGCCTGTTTTTATCATCGAGAGGATTCTTCATGACCTTATCATTTTGTACAGTTGTGGTTATTTCACATGAGACATTTCTGTAGGCTCTTTGTGTTTCTTGTCTTTGCTTGTTGTTGTTGTTGTTCTGAAGTGGGCAGTGTTCAGCTGGAGAAATGTGCTGTCACATGTTCCTGTGCACCGGTCATAGTTTGTCCTACGCTTCATTAGTATCAAAATATGATGACAGTTGTGAGGTTTTGTGCCAATTAAGCCTAATGTAACTACAAAACTACAAGCTTTTTTGTTTGTTTTTTGAGCTTTAAACTCTTAATAAATAACAACAAAGGATGTTTAAGTCAAGTTTAACTTCAGCTGTGGTTATTGCCTATGTAGTGATAATATCAAATTGTATAGAGTAATATTAAAGAAGAGTTAAAGAGACTAGTCCCAGCCTAGTCAAGGGAGCAGGAACTGATGAAGCCTCTCGGATGAGAGGTGAAACGTCTTCAAGACAAAAACCAGATCCAGTTGCTTTCGATTCAATTTCCTTGTGATAACTATGACCTGGATGAATGAGAATATTCACAAGCTTGATTAAAGAAGAGTAGAAACCAGGTTTCCTGTAATGCATGAAAATGCTTATAATTCATTCTGCAGAAACACTGTTTTATTCTAATAGCTTCTAATTATAGGACAGGTTCAATTAAAGGATAAGCTAAACAACATATCCTCTGATTGAACCTGTCCGATAATTTATATAAAGAAAACTTTCATGTGGATTAATACATTATTAGTCTAACGTGCTCTGTCTGAAATAGTTAGAGTTATTATTAGGAACATTGGAAAACCCAGCATTTCTAAGTCCGACATCGGTGACGCTTCACCGCCGTGAACTTCCGCATCAAGAGGGTACTCAGATTTTACTTTTTTTCGTTCATGGTTGACAGTTGAAGACCGCCAGACCAACGGCTACACGGTTCATTTTGATTTTTACAAACGGCAGAAGGGTAAATATAATCCTGCAGGATAATAAATAAGACCGTGTTATAGAAATTTCTAGAATATAGCTGCGCTGACGTCAATTTGTGTCGTACGTTTGGGGTAAATCCGCTCATAAAAACACTCGTGTGACGTTTGAATCGCGTGTCAGTTATAGCAGTTGATATTTATGTTAATGTAAAATGTTTTCTTTAATAATGTGGCATTTTAACAAAACCGCTACCAGGAGAAGAAGAAAAAAAACAACGTAATTTGAAGACCAAAACCGGAAGTCCACCGAAGTGACTCCTCTTGTTTCTGCCCGCTCTCCGTTCCGCTCTGCGCCTGTTTGTAAACATGCGTCAAAAGCACGTGACGCCCGTGACGCCTGTCGGTCCGGCGTCCAATCAGAAAACGGGGGTGTGTGCGCCTGTGGGCGTGGCTTGTTTGTGTTGCTGTGAAAATGTCGATGGACAAGGTGCAGGGGTGCAGGGGGGAGGAGGGGGAGGAGGAGGAGGGGGGCGGGGGACCACTCTGGATTTGGTAATAACCCGGGAGGTTAGTGGGAGGCAATGGCAGCCGTGACGGAGCAGTATTTGTAGAGGAACCGGACGTGTTGCGACAGACGCGCCGTCGGTAAGTCATCTCCTCCAACAGAGCCTGTTTACATCCACTGCCTGCTCCAGTGAATCATACGCCGTCACACGTATGGATATAGGTTACAGTGCGCCTGTGGGTGGGCGTTTTAGCAACACGCATGTTTATTCCTTGTATCTTTTTATATATATATATATAGTGCGACATATTTCACGTGTTAATTCTTCAACGTGTCATTGTTGGAAACTTCCTGAAAGGTTATTCTCTTATCAGTATCGCTCCCGTGTTTTGTTTTTTTTGATTGTTACGATGATGTGCGCAGTGTGTCCAACCAACGTTACCCGGAAATAAAGCAAGGCATTTTTTTTGCTCTCAGCTGTTTCCTCATGAAAAACATGTCTGTGCGGGATTTTGCGGCTCATTCTCATGTTGTTCTCTGTGCTCGGAGCCAGTGAGAGGCGCGAGGGGCAGGGTGGGATGGAGAGGTGTGCTGGATGCTTGCTGCAGGAGGATGTTGCGCACTTCGTTTTGTACCTCAGGAGTGAGCGGTCTGTGCATCCATGGGGGCTCCTGCGTGATGACTTGATTTGTGAGGTAGATGTCTTGTTATTGTCTTTGTCTTAATAGATTTGTGTGCGTGTGTGTTAGTAGTTGTGTAGACTTGAATGGAATTGATTTAGCTTTGATATCTTTAGATTTAAAATGAAAAGTGGCATGATATCACATTTGATTAAAAGTTACAAAGGAGGGGAGAATACTTTATTTAAACTAGTGTGCTGTTGATGAGGACAACTTTATATTTCTGCTACTTTTCCTAGAGATTTAAAACCTATTATAGGCTACTGACTTTGTATTTTGTTGCCATCGCACCTGTCAGAGGGTGTCATGCTGCGAACCATTTTCCAGCGAGACGTACTGTATTTGAATCGTAACATGTGAAAAGAAATGTAAAATCAAACACAAGTTCATTCAGTAGCCTTTTGCTGCGTATTTGTTTTGCGTACAATTATGTAAGATTGTTTTTCCCCATCGCCCATTTACTCCAATGAGTTTATCTCTTTCTCTCTATTATAGATTCTTTAAAGGCTGATTTTTGTGTTGTCTTTAAACCTATAGTGCGTTCGCCTGCTGTGCCAGTGCCTTGACTCAGCTCCATCCATCCAGAGGTTTCTATGTCATACGCACTTTTTATTCCTGATGTAAACAAACCTCCAGAAGCAATACTCAGCTTTCGACACTGGATGGCGCATTTCTGCAAGGTTAGGTCTTGTGCTGAGCATGAAGTTATCAGACAGTGTTCTCAGAATGAGTCAGATGTTATATTGGGAAGTATCGATGCAACGCCACAGAGTGACGGGAAAACGGCAGCATCTGAATGAGATCAGTTGATGTGTGTGTGTGTGTGTGTGTTTTATTAATTCTGTGCCTCACAACTTTGTCGACAGAATGACTCGCACGTCCATCTGTCGCGGTCGGGTAAAAATGGGCCGACATCTCTTGACGTCAAAACTCGACGACTGCAGTCGCCCGGCCGATTGATTTGTCGACCGCTTCAGAGGCACAGTAAGAGAAAATGTTGTGTAAAGGCTCGAAATGAATAAACATATTGAAGACTAAAGTACAAAATTAAGCGTAGAAATTTAAACTGCGTGCCTTCCAGATGAATATTGCCATTCCTCTTTTTACAGAGGAAATCTAGGTATTACTTTCAACTTCTCTGAAAGGTAAGAGGCAGTACGCTTCGCAGTAAACACAGGCAGCAACATCCAGGACAAATGTTCACTGTTTATATCAATCACCGTCAGAAAATCGGCACTGAATAACAGATGACTAGCTGCATATTTGCATTATTTAATGGCCGGTAGTCAGCAGTCTCATACGTACGTAAGGGTTTCAGCATTATGAGATTTCCGGAGACGATAACCATCTCGTAAAATATTACAGTTTCAGTTACAATGAGCCTCAAAGGAATAAATAAAGGTTGTTTTTTAATTGAACAACAGACACTGAACGTAATATAAACTTGAAATTAATATGTATTTTTAATAACGCCGACACGGTAGATTTCAACACCTTGGATGAGCAAAACGTACACGGTATGGTCACAAGTTTATAACTGCTAAATGTCAGCGTGTTATATCTGTTCAAAGGTCTCCTTTCTCTGACTTGTCCAACACTGTGATGCCAGAAACTGCTGAGCCGAGTGGAAACATTTCAGTTCACTTCACTGTATGTTTGACATGTCTCAAAATAATGCCTGGGATTTTCTCAGGACCTGCTGAGGATAAAGCTGTCCGAGACTTCCTTTTCATCACGCCGTGCGTGGTGCTGGAGCACATGCTGACATCCCCGGAGAGAGCCTGTTTGCATCCCTGTGAGCGGTAACTGCGAAGCAGGTAATAACAGGAACAGATTACACTGTGTAATTTCATTAAAAAAGGTAATACCTTTTCTTTTCTCGCCTTAATGTATGTGTGGGTGCATTGAGGAGCGAGGCCCATTGTTCCCAATACAGCCAAAAACAATATCAATGGAGCTGACTGGGCACCTTTCCAAGGGAGGGATTAAGGTTTAGGAAGTGGAACAGGCATGGCTGATAGATGACATGGCTAAAATTAACACACTGCCCACTGGATGAGGAGCATAAATAGCAGACAGGAAGGCCCGGCACTTGGATGTATCTTTAAAGCTGTAGTGTGTCTCTCTCAGCATAATCACAAACCGCTGTCTCACTAAGAGATCCCGCTCTCATCAGAGAACAACAGGGAAAATCAAGAATTCACAACTTACCAGCAGAGCTGCAATGTAATGATTGGTTATGGATGGAGTAGAACGGCCACAGGCATTTGACAGCGTTCAATATAAGAGACAAATCAAATGCATCGGTTATAGTATGATACAGCGTGCAGAGTAATACATTTTAAAAATGTAAATCTTTTGTTCAATCCTCTTAGCAGGAAATGGGGCACCGAACACAGCCGAGTGCTAAACTTGCAGTCCTATCCCTCCGTGCTATTGTGGATATCTTGCACAGGATTCACATATAGACTGAGGACGTCTTCATCCTGGAGGAGCAGCTAGACCTCGGTGCTCCGATCAATACCCTCAGCATCTACCCGTCTGCTCAGAGCAAACATGCTTTGATCCTTCAGATCCCTTACATTTCCCATATAGCCGGAGGCCGAACGCCGAATCTTATACCAGTGCTCTCCTTTCTCAGTCCTGTAGGGCGAAGCTGTGGGCTCCGTATCCCGCGGCTCCGACGGGGAATCATCACGAACTACAAGTGCAACGAAACTTCACAGCCACGTTAAGTGCAAGACGAAAATCTAGACTCGTAACTGGAGGTTAAATGGAAAATTTAAGACGTGAAATTTGAGGGATTGTTTGTGCTGTTATAGCTCAACCAAGCCTTTGAAGTATCTGATTTTAAAGATTTCGGAAGTCAAACAACAAACAGTAAATCAATATTTTTGACAACATGTTGACCGCAGCTCCAACACTTCCGTTCTAACTAACACTTGGACGTGTTCGGAACAAACATTGCCCCCTGTGGACATATTCCCTCCTAGTTTTTTAAGAATTATCAATTATTTATGAAGGCACTTGTTGAAAGCGCACATTGTCTTATATCTCCGTAATAAATAGGTGTGGTGGCGAGCTGACAGGCGGCTTTTGTTTACCTTTTGTTAACTGAGACAAAGCTTTTATTTCAGCTTAGCATATAAAGGGGACTTTATGCATCAGAAATGCAGACAGAGCTAATAGGCACAGCCTTGTTGAGAACAGACGAGCTCATAAAAGAAACAGAGCCAAGCTTGTTCCTGTTATTGCGCTGCTGGACACTGTTCGCAGTATTGTAGTCGACGCTACACTAACACAAACAGGCTATTTTGACATTTTAAAGTCGTGCTTGGACCGGCCTTTCTTCAGACTAACTGTTTATGTTTATACAAGAGAGAACTGAACTTGATTCCGACTTTATACGTGATAGAATCCTAGTACAGGTTAGTCCCGATGCTGTTTGTACGCCGTGCCACGGCCCAAATAACCAGCTGTATAACCAGGTGCTTGAGTTAGTGGCATTATCCCTGAGGGATTTGGGGTTGGATGGCTCCTGTAGCATTCACAAGACTGTAATGCTCTGCAGTCAAACCAAAGTGTCTCGCCTAATGTAGCGTCCCACATTTGTCTTCACTCCTATTCATGTCATGAATCAGATGAGATCATTTGTTGATTTTTACAGCGTTATTTTCTACGTCTAAAAAGTGTTTTGTTTTTTTTTCCTCCCGCAGCTCCGTTGTCTTGATTTACATGACAAATGAAGAATCCTCTGATCAAGGTATGTGGACTATCAGATAAAACTGCCAAGACCCAAATTCTTAAAATAAACTCTGCTAATGTTTGACGGAAACAAAACAGACTATTTATAAGACAGGAACACTGTCCTTTTAAAGGAACAGCTGCAGCCTGGTAAACCCTGGAATCAGTCGTGTACAATCAGTGAATTTGTTGACAGTTGTAAGCGTTTTTTGATTTTCTCGCTAGTTTAATGGATGCGTGTTTAGTTTAAGTGTGATTTTGATTAGCAACTGTGGAAAAAACAGTGCTCTGCGTTTCCCTTTAAGACCAGAGTTGTGGTAGGAAGCAATACGGCTGCTGAAAGAGGAAGTACATGGCGCAGACGCATTCAGAGTAACATTTCAGTGAGTGTGGTCGTGACGGTCAGTCTCCTCACACACGATACTTTTTTAAACACTTTGTCCCACTCTGGAGGTAAAAAGTAGTAACGCTGAAAGAGGAACAACATGCATCCTACGTCAGAAATCACTATAGCAACCAACGTACGGGTATTACAAAGGAATCACATAACAGCGTAAAAACAGAGCACGGCGTAAATATTCCCCTTTGGTGCAGACTCGGAGATGAGTAGACTCCCTCATTAGACTGTGTATGGAAAGTCAAAAGACCATCTGAGCGCTTATGCAACTGATACATAAGCTGGTGATGTGCCTTTAAAACCAGTGGGTTGTCAGGTGATCGAGGATACTCGGGCAGCTCAGCCTCACAGACAGAGGAGCCAGAGTGCGTCTCATGCCGAGAGCAGAGAGGAGAGCGCCAGAGAGGAGGGCAGCCGAGGGGGAGAGAGACCCAATTATGCGAGGACATGGGGGGAAATGGGGACACTGCAACGTCACAAGAGTGGGGGACAGGGAGCTGTGGTGGTAGGGTCCCTTTAACCGCAGTCTGCTCATGCTCACTTGCCCCTGTGTGGCAGCTAGCAAGTGTGTTTTGTGGCTCAGCTTGAGCCAGAAGTTGCGTCGTATAGAGCCACAACAGTGGTATAAAAGCACAGAGAATTAAGTGCTGCGTCACACTCGGGCAGAGGAATAGCGTGATCATGCGCGCATGTGCACGGCTGTGCGTGCATGCACGGGGCTCTGCTCCGCTTTCTGTGTATATGTGTCAGCTGGAAGTAGCCGTCTAATGGCAGTTTATGCTGTTGCAACAAGATGAAAATAAAGAGTGCGTGTGTTTTGAGGGAGGCGAGCAGAAAGGGAGAGCGAGGGAGATGCAGGGAGGGAGGGAGAGCAAGTCAGAGAGTGGGAGAGAGAGAGATTTTGGATTAGTTGCTACGTCACTTTTTCATGTCAGGAGAAACAGAAGCTGAGATAACAGGAGCCCAGAGTCATCGAGTTTTCCACCTGAAGTCGACACAATGGGTTTCGGACAAGCTCGGCTTTCTCCTCCTCTTCCTCTTCCTCCTTGGTAGTTTTGATATGCTCTGCCTGTCGCTACTATATATATGTGTGTGTGTTTGTGTGTGTGTGTGTGTGTGTCTGCGTGCGCTGTGTAGTTCCTGTGAGCTGATGTCGGGGAGTTTCAACATGGATGCTGAGGATGTGACACAGTTTGTCCGGGTCTTGTTTTGATGGCGTGGTTGATGTGCGTGTCGGGTGGCCAGAGGTGCGACAAAGGGGTTAACAAAAGAATATTCTGGAAGGTTCTTAATATCACGGCGATGCTCAGTCAGGGATGTTTTGCAGAGAGAGGTAATCGAACATCGCTTTTTTGTTGCCACCGTCACCTGAAGGAATACGAGTGATTACGTGTGTGCGAATAGTGCGAATGCAATCACGCACGGTGCCGTCTGACCAGTTATGAAACAGTATTATATGTTTAACACACCCCACTGTATGGGAGATGATGCTGCAGCCAGGTGGACAATACAGCAGCCTTCGAAGGCTACGAGTTCGCTGTTGAATTTCAGCCGTGACGTTGATGATTTTTATGTCTCTACACATGTACATATATGTTCGGACTGCTGGCCCACTTGTTGTGGTTAACCCGTGATGGAGGCGAACGAAAGAGCGGCCGTGGAACGGGGGAGTCGGGCACGTACGAAAGCAGAGGCTGGTTTGCGATCCGGCCGTATGTTGCCATCAGACAACAGATCAGCTCGGTGTCTGTGGCTGGTGGCACTTCTGTATGTCATGTGATTTGTTTTCACCCTCCAGGGCCACTGGGATTTGGCAAAACCCTTCCCCAAGACACATTTGTTTCTGCGTAGTTAGGAGAGACAGGGATGGTGACGCAGTCACTTCTGGGCTGGACTTCTCTTCAACCAGTACACAGCTTCTATCCCTCCCTCTTTTTTTCTATCTGTTTATCTCGCTATCTGTCTCTCTGTGTTGGAGAAAGGGAACTAAAGAAGGGGCTAAATGTCACGGCTCAGGATCAGGGAGAGAGACGGGAGGAGAGGAGGGCGGTGGAGGAAGAGAGAAGTTGTTTACCTTGCTCTCTTGGTGACTCTGCTTTGGCCTCTCTCCAGTTCACATGCACTGGACTTCCTAAAGCTGCTGCATCACAGGCCACCGTGCCAAAGCCGGGCTCTCATTGGATGGGAGGAGCTCTCCTGCACAGAGGTGCTCTATTGGCTTAGTGCGAGCGAGCAGCTGGAGTTCAAACGTCTGATTGGTTAAGAAGCGGTGTTCTCTTTTACAAAGGTTGTGCAGTCGTAGAAACAGTTTTCCACGGATGCTCAAGTACCATGTAGGGTTATATAAGTTGAGCTGGTGACACTTGTTTGTTGTGTGCATTCAGACAGACGGAAAATGAAGGATCAGTTACGTTTTTACTGGGAGCATCGCTGCCTGTGTTTGTTTTGTGGAGTGATTGTCGTACATTTTGTTGTCTGGCCAATGCTGACTTTATTATCCATACCTGCAGTGCAGTGGGCCGGCCTCAGGCCCTGTTATCGCTTTGTTTTACAGGTACCGTCATTTCCTCGTCATCGTGCACTTGGAAGTTCATGAGCTATGACCGGGTCTGAGACATTAATTCAGTTAAGTCGTCTGTCTCTTTTGCTTGTGAGCAGTTGTTGATTTTCCCTGAAAGAACTGCTGAAATCTTGACCGCTGAGTCTCATCAACCAGATTGTCGAATACTTTGGGTTAGCCGCTCGGGTCAGACGCCAACCCAAAGTGCCTGTATTTGATGATCTTGGGGTTACTATCTTTCTTCATGCATAACTGATTCTCCTAATGCGTGCCTGACAATGTGACCTTTTTCCATTAGATTTAATTTTAACTGAGCGATATATCAGTTCCCTTTTCTCGTATATTATAGTAAACTGTGGGTCTCATAACACAGAACGATACTCGGGCCTTCCTGTTCGCTCTGAGCTGTCGGTAAAAGGGAGCCGATCAGCATCTTCTGCATAGCGTGCGTGCCTGACACACTCTGATACCTGCGATGAGGGCGGCAGCCGCAGGAAGGATTTTAAATCCCGAGACAAAGACAGGTCTTCTTGTTCTCCCTCGGCCGAAAGTCCAAAAGATGCCACATTTCTGAGATGATGCAAGAGCGCGTGTGGCTGCCCGCGGTCTGCATTGCAGCTCCTGCTCCTACAGTCAGCGTCTTTCTCTCTCTGTCTCCCTCGCTTGCTTTCTTGTAAATGTGCTGATAGTGTAACGTACTGTACGCCGTCGCTCCTTATTTTTCCTTCTGTAAAGAGGAATGTGCTTCCTGACGTCTGTACTCCCCTACTTAAGAATGAGTTAACGTTTAGTTGGGCTCCGTCCACACGTACGCAGGTATTTATTGACAGTTTGCGTTCTGGCGCACACACGTTAACGTCGTTTCAGGCGGCTGAAAATGGACGTTTAGGGAAAACTCCCTCCAGGATGCAGATATTCAGAAACTCTGAGTGTGTACATCTGGACGACGATGCAGACACCCTGCTTTCAGTGTCAGTGTCCAGCATTATTTACAGATGTGAACTGGCAGTATGTGTTGTGATATTCTGGAGTATATATTGTCAATATTAGATACACGTAAACGGAAATTGAACAGAGAGACAAAAGCGGCTGTTGATAATGTTTTAATAAACGCAGGCCGAGCATCATCCCGGAGGATTCTGCGGAGAGCAGTCGTGATTCCCTGCATCATCATTTTTGTCCTGTTTTCAGGAAAAATTGCCTCGGGAGTACCCGTAAAAGTAGAAATTGTTCGTAGTATTTTCTGTAACGAAGCAACCAACCACAGAGTATACAATCAGCTTGAATGGTCTTGTGATATGCGTTTTCAGAAACAGTACAAAAACGCTTGTCCGGACGGAAATGTTTTTCATTTCACGTGGCGGCGGACAACTTTTCTCCCCTCGCGTTTCCAAGCGGCATCAACGTTGACGCCGCTGTTGCACAGACAACTGGATCGATTTTCGTTTTTACTCCGAGTCTGTGATAGAAACGGATCACCTTCCTTTACCCGGTTGACCGCGTACCGAAAAAAACAAGCCACAAAATTGCATGGTGATAGTGAGGTTTAGAGGGAACCCATGTAAACGCTCGTGGTTTTATTATTCTATATCCGTTACATAGTGCAATCAACATTTACTTCATGATGATAGGGTTTTAAAAATGTGTGGACAAGGCCTTAGTCTCCCAGTTGATGCAGACATACACAATTCCTACTTATCTGCAGACAGCTGATTTATGGTTAATGTGCTTTTTAACAATGAACTGTAGTTCAGCTTTATAGTATTCCATAAAGCACAACTGTCAGCTAATAAATCGCTTATCACGCATGTTCCCCCGCAGTTTACTCACTCAGCAACATT
This sequence comes from Lagodon rhomboides, assembly GCA_039737535.1. Taxonomy (NCBI): domain Eukaryota; kingdom Metazoa; phylum Chordata; class Actinopteri; order Spariformes; family Sparidae; genus Lagodon; species Lagodon rhomboides. Next base: position 28,864,917 of record CM077792.1, on the reverse strand, counting down.
CCTGTTTCTCTCTAAATAAGGACAGCTGTGAAGATATTCACCCCTGCGGGTTTCCCCAGGGTGCTTCGCAGTTCCTTCCTGATCCTGTCGCTGACCACTCTCTCCGAAGGCCTCCTGTCCCTTTAAATCTTTTATAAGCGTTACACAACAGGTCCAGTGGCACACAAGCAACAAACAACCCGAAAAAAGAAAACTGACGGGGTTGGGTTGAGCCAGCCAGGCGAAGGAACCAGACACCTACGGACGGACAGGCCCTCTGATCAGAGTCGTCACTGTGGCTACAGTGCAAACACACACACACACACACACACACTAGATAGCCTTATACACTCTCACACACAAACAGCCCTGACAAAAAAAAAAAAAAAATAAGACTTAGCCTGGCCCATCTGAAGCCTGATAAGGGCTGCGGGGATTACTGTGAAAATCAAAGTAAATTGCATCTGATGTTTCCAGGCTTACTGGTTTTGCTCTAATCATTTCAAGACAAGTCGTATTTATGGGAGTTGTCATTGTAAACACAAAGAAATGAAGGCAGACTGTGTGTGGGTGTGTGTGTTCTGGAGGGACAGCGGGGTTTGAGGCGAGACAATGAATTGTCAGTGTTCCTTCCACCTGCACGCAAAGAGTGAAAAGAACAGTAGCGGGACCACAGAGGATATTAGAAACATTTGGGGACCTTCGTACTTTGTTAAAGCGCTTGGCAACGAGTCAGCGAACTGGCCACTACCTGTACTCGCCCCACCCTCTCGGTGTGTTGCGTCACGGCCCTCGTTGCCAGAAACTGACTGCCACTTCCTTGCTTTTTTTTTTTTTTTTTCCCTCTCCCCCCGTAGTGGCCGGAGAGCAGCGAGCTATCATCCCAGCTATTCTACCGAGCGGCGGCGAGGAGAGGAATCATCGCGGTGCGTCTGCGAAAGGCTGCAGGTGAGCCTGAAAGACATGCAGTGTGTTGTGTGTCTGTTCTTGTTTGGACCTTCACACATCCGCGAAGCGTGGATCAAGTATCAGATCAGTCGCGTGGGCGTGTTAGAGAGAAATAGATTGAGAGTGAGAGAGAGAGAGAGAGAGAGAGAGAGGGGGGACAGAGATGTTCTGGTGCTTTCTCAGTGGTTTTCTGTTACATCTCTCTCTCGTTCTTCCTTCATCTGCTTCCCTCCTCTCTGTTCCCTCGTTTTGACACAGGGCAGGGAATCAAAGTTCTCTCTGGGCACGAGCGCGAGCCTAAACCGTCCCAGAGTGCATTGCTCTGGAGGTCTCTGCCGGTCTCCAAGATGCTGCCGGGCTTCCCGGGAACAACATCTTGATCCGGTCAAAAACAGGGTTAGAGACGGAGAAAAGTACTAAAAGTAATTACTGTGCCTATTACTAATTCATTGACATGCATCAGCGTAATGGAGACCAATGAGGCATTGTTTAAAAAATTAATTGTTCCATTTGCAAATGGCAGGGCCTCCAGATGAAGACTTAATACCATAATGCCCCTAACAGCAGTTAAGTCTTCAGTGTCCTCTAACAGATCTTCTTCAAGTTTTTTGATATGATTCTGGCATTGAGATGTATAAAAACGACCAGACCTTTGATATATATTTGTGTATTTACATTATGCCAAATGTTTTAAACAGAGCTCAAATCTGGAGAACTCCATAATTTAACTCAAGGTAATGTTCCTTTTCTTTTGGTCGCCTGTTGCTTTAACTTCCAGGGAAACATCAGGTGATGCATCAGAGAGTGAGGGAGGAAGTCAGTGGGAATAACACCTAAATAAATACATTACCTTGTCCGTGAACGTTATCCGCCTGAGTCACAGCAAATTGATTTTCATCAGCAATGGTGGTGGTTCAGAAAATGAAGACAGCAACTCCCATGATGCCACATTACTTCATGACATCATCAAATATAATTTTTTTTCATAGTTTTGATCGAGAGACCCCTAGTGGCAGAAGTTGCTTACTGAATCTTTCCCAACTAAAAAATAAAGTCTAACAGTCTAATGTGATTAAATGGCATTAAATAAAAGAGAGGTTGCTGATGAAAATAGAGACGTCTAACTGTTAAAGGGGAAGTCCACCAATTTTACACATTAAATTGTGTTTATAGATCTTGGGGAGTACTACTGCATATGTGGGAAAAAAAAGGTACTTAATGCTTTTGCTTTTTGCATGTAATCTGATCAAATTTCCTCCAGTGGTGTCACTCAGTTACTAAATTGCATTGTGGGTAATGTAGGCGTCAACCTATGAAAGCCCTGAGAGGCAAGTGAGGAAATTTTCTGGTGACCAATTTTTTAAGTCTGATCAAAATCGCTTTATGATCAAAATCGCTTTATGACTTGGAACTGGTAGGAAAAAAAAAGTTTTGGCAGAGTGAAAGAAAAAAGTCAGAAGGACATTTATTTTCATAATATTTTTTTTTCCATTTGTTTAAAAACGTGGAAAAAAAGTGGGAGGGTGAAACAAAAAAAAAATTCCATGAGAATTTTTTTATTTTGGCGTGTGAAACTGAGCGGAAAAAAAAGTTTCAGCAGACGAAAAAAAAAATTGTAAGGCTTATTTTTCGAAGTGTTTGTTGGAAACTCATCAACCCCTACGTACACACAGCTGAATGGGTTAGAGGGGTAGTGGTGCACTTCAGCCCCTCAAACACTCAAAATAAGCCTCACGAAAAAAATTCTCCTGCCGAAACTTTTTTGTCAATCCATTTCACACATTAAAAAAAAGATTCTCAAGAAATGAAAAGTTTTTTACTGTTGGAAAAAAAATTCTCGAAACATAAAAGATTTTCCTGGGGATATTTTTTTCTCACTCTGTTTCAGACATGAGAAACAATTTTTCTACTCTACTCATTCACACAAGGAAAACAAAAGAATCACACATAGATTTTATTGAACTGAAAAACACATGAAAAAAAATTGACACATCAACTTTTTTATTATTTTTCCTGAAATGAAAAAGCACTTTTTTTCACTTGATTTCACATATAGATTTAAAAAAAAAACGTGTTTCACACTTGAAAGAAAAAAAAACATTTGACACATGATTAAAAAAGAAATTATGAAAAAAGATTTTCACATGAAAATATATTTTCACATGAAAATATATTTTCACATGAAAGAAAGTTGGACAAATGGGAAAAATAAAATGACACATGAAAAACTTTTTTATTCCCTGAGATGAAAAGAAAAATTCTGGGTTTTTTTTTCAGTTTCAAATGATTAAAAAAAATCACATATGAAAAAAAAACTGACAAAAAAAATATTTTTCCTGAAATGAAAAGAAAAATTCTCATGTTTTTTTTAGGTTCACATATGATAAAAAAATGAATAAATAACACTCAGTTCCACCCATAAAAAATTTCAATTAAAAGATTTTCACAGATGATAGATCCTTTTAACAGGTCTCGTACATGAAAAAAAAGTTAACAGGTCTCGATACATGAAAAAAAAAATTGTAACAGGTCTCGATACATGAAAAAGTTATTTTTTAACAGGTCTCGTACATGAAAAAAAGTTAATAGGCCTCGATAGATGAAAAAAGTATTTTTTTAACAGGTCTCGATATATGAAAAAAATATTTTTTTGACAGGTCTCGATACATGAAAACATATTTTTTTGACAGGTCTCGATACATGAAAAAAATAATTTTTTAACAGGTCTCGTACATGAAAAAAAAGTGAACAGGTCTTGATACATTAAAAAAAATTTAACAGGTCTCGATACATGAAAAAAGAAGTTTTACAGGTCTCGATACATGGAAAAAAAAAATTTCTACAGGGATCGATACATGAAAAAAAGTTAACAGGCCTCGATAAATGAAAAAAAAATTTTTTTACAAGTCTCGATACATTAAAAAATTATTTTTTTAACAGGCCTCGATACATGAAAATAAAAGGTTTTAACAAGTTTCGAAACATGAAAAAAAATAACAGGTTTCGATACATGAAAAATAATTTTTCAACAGGTCTCGATACATGAAAAAAAAAGTTTTAACAGGTCTCGATACATGAAAAAAAAAAATTTCTACAGGGATCGATACATGAAAAAAAATATATTTCTACAGGGATTGAAACATGAAAAAAGGTTAACAGGTCTCGATACATGAAAAAAATATTTTTCTACAGGGATCGATACATGAAAAAAGTTAACAGGTCTCGATATATGAAAAAAATATTTTTTTAACAGGTCACGATACATGAAAAAAAAAATTTTTTAACAGGTCTCGATACATGAAAAAGTTAACAGGTCTCGATGCGTGAAAAAATAAATTTTTTAACAGGCCTTGATACATGAAAAAAAAAGTTTTAACAGGTCTCGATACATGAAAAAACAAGTTTTAACAGGTCTCGATACATGAAAAAACATATTTTTCTACAGGGATCGATACATGAAAAAAGTTAACAGGTCTCGATACATGAAAAAAGGTTAACAGGTCTCGATATACATGAAAAAAATATTTTTATACAGGGATCGATACATGAAAAAAAAGTTAACAGGCCTCGATAAATGAAAAAAATATTTTTTTTAACAGGTCTCGATACATGAAAAAAAAAGTTTTAACAGGTCTCGATACATGAAAAAATTAATTTTTCAACAGGTCTCGATACATGAAAAAAAAAGGTTTTAACAGGTCTCGATACATGAAAAAAAAGTTAACAGGCCTCGATAAATGAAAAAAAAATTTTTTAACAGGTCTCGATACATGAAAAAAAAAGTTTCAACAGGTCTCGATACATGAAAAAAAAATTTTTTAACAGGTCTCGATACATGAAAAAAAAAATTTTTCTACAGGGATCGATACATGAAAAAAAAGTTAACAGGCCTCGATAAATGAAAAAAAAATTTTTTTAACAGGTCTCGATACATGAAAAAAAAAAGTTTTAACAGGTCTCGATACATGAAAAAAAAAGGTTTTTAACAGGTTTCGAATACATGAAAAAAAAGTTTTAACAGGTCTCGATACATGAAAAAAAATTTTTCAACAGGTCTCGATACATGAAAAAAAAAGGTTTTAACAGGTCTCGATACATGAAAAAAAAAGTTTCAACAGGTCTCGATACATGAAAAAAAAAGGTTTTAACAGGTCTCGATACATGAAAAAAAATATTTTTCTACAGGGATCGATACATGAAAAAAAAGTTTCAACAGGCCTCGATAAATGAAAAAAAAATTTTTTTAACAGGTCTCGATACATGAAAAAAAAAGTTTTAACAGGTCTCGATACATGAAAAAAAAAGGTTTTTAACAGGTTTCGAAACATGAAAAAAAATTAACAGGTTTCGATACATGAAAAATAATTTTTCAACAGGTCTCGATACATGAAAAAAAAAAGTTTTAACAGGTCTCGATACATGAAAAAAAAAGGTTTTAACAGGTCTCGATACATGAAAAAAAATTTTAACAGGTCTCGATACATGAAAAATAAATTTTTCAACAGGTCTCGATACATGAAAAAAAAAGTTTTAACAGGTCTCGATACATGAAAAAATATATATTTCTACAGGGATTGAAACATGAAAAAAAGGTTAACAGGTCTCGATACATGAAAAAAATATTTTTTTACAGGGATCGATACATGAAAAAAGTTAACAGGTCTCGATATATGAAAAAAATATTTTTTTAACAGGTCACGATACATGAAAAAAAAAAATTTAACAGGTCTCGATACATGAAAAAAAATATTTTTCTACAGGGATCGATACATGAAAAAAAAAATTTCTACAGGGATCGATACATGAAAAAAGTTAACAGGTCTCGATACATGAAAAAAATATTTTTCAACAGGTCTCGATACATGAAAAAAAAAGTTTTAACAGGTCTCGATACATGAAAAAAAATATTTTTCTACAGGGATCGATACATGAAAAAAAGTTAACAGGCCTCGATAAATGAAAAAAAAATTTTTTTAACAGGTCTCGATACATGAAAAAAAAAGTTTTAACAGGTCTCGATACATGAAAAAAAAAGGTTTCAACAGGTCTCGATACATGAAAAAAAAAGGTTTCAACAGGTCTCGATACATGAAAAAAAAAAGGTTTCAACAGGTCTCGATACATGGAAAAAAAAGGTTTCAACAGGTCTCGAATACATGAAAAAAAAAGGTTTCAACAGGTCTCGATACATGAAAAAAAAAAGGTTTCAACAGGTCTCGATACATGAAAAAAAAAAGGTTTCAACAGGTCTCGATACATGAAAAAAAAAGGTTTCAACAGGTCTCGATACATGAAAAAAAAAAGGTTTCAACAGGTCTCGATACATGAAAAAAAAAAAGGTTTCAACAGGTCTCGATACATGAAAAAAATATTTTTTTTAACAGGTCACGATACATGAAAAAAAAAAATTTAACAGGTCTCGATACATGAAAAAAAAAGGTTTCAACAGGTCTCGATACATGAAAAAAAAGGTTTCAACAGGTCTCGATACATAAAAAAAAAGGTTTAACGGGTCTCGATACATGAAAAAAATATTTTTATACAGGGATCGATACATGAAAAAAGTTAACAGGTCTCGATATATGAAAAAAATATTTTTCTACAGGGATCGATACATGAAAAAATTTATTTTTTAACAGGTCTCGATACATGAAAAAAATATTTCTTAACAGGTGGAAAAAATTACACATGATAACAAAACTGACATTAAAAAAGTTTTGCCACATAACAATATAAAATTTCACTCAGTTCACACACGAAAAGAATTGTCCTGACTTGAAAAAATACAGATTTTACCTGAAATGAACAGAAAACCCCCTTTTTTATTCGCTCACTTTCACTCATAAAAAAAAGAAATTCACACTTGAAAAAAAAACATTTGTCCTGAAATGAAAAAAAAACTCTGAAATCTAAACAGGAATTCTCTTTATTCATTTTCCGCTCGTTTCACATAAGAAAAAAATTGTTCTACTGAAAAAAATCCCACACGTGAGAAAACATGTTTCACACATGAAAAAAAAAATTCTCCTGAAATGAACAAAAAAATCCCAAAAAATTTCACCAGCTCTCGAGTCATAAACACAGGAGAGAAAAAACAATTCACTTTGAAAATTGATCACCAGAACTACATTTCTTCACTTGCTCCTCGGGGCTTCCATAGAATCTGCAGCAGTAGGAAATGTTCAGTTCCCAAGTTGTTATATCTGCGAAAAAATGAATTCCTTAAAATCTTAATATTCCAGACTCAAAAGTGTAGGTGTTCTCCCAGACTACTGCCTTATCAGCACCTTCTTCACTTTTGCGGGGAGGTTTCCGGAGCCAATCCCAGCTATCTAAGGGCGAAGGCAGGGTACACCCCAGATGAGTCGCCAGCTTATCCAGGCCCTTACTGATGGCAGGGGCTGCCCCGCTGCACATCAGGAGCGATTTTGGGGTTCAGTATCTTGCTCAAGGATACTTCGACATGTAGCTCAGCTCCGCCCTGGGGAACCGGGATTCGAACCTGCGACCTCCCGAACACTGGTCAGTCTGCTCTACCCGCTGAGCTACAGCCGCTCCTGTTATTAATGTTCTTTTTTCTTGATTTTCTTAGATTCAATGTGTTTTGCACCACAGAAGAATCCTTCTGTCTGAAGTGCCCCCCTTGGAAGCTGGTTTCAGATGGTGGCTTAGAGTATTGTCATCTATCTAGCACCATTTGAAATCAGTGTTCTTGGGGTGGGAAGTGTATTTCACTGGCCGGCAACAGTGTCACAAGAGGATTCCAGAGATAAAAGGTGAAAAACAGAGACAACTTCACCTGCAAAGTATCACTCCCTGAAGCCGTACTCAGCGGGCTACAAACCTTCCATCTACAGCGACGTTTGGACAAGCAGCTCAAGCTCTTTGTCCTCAATCCAAGGTTGACCGATTTCTTTTGGTGTTCAGAGTCTGCTTTTGTTTCTAGCACCATTTGAAATCGGTTACAGTGAAGGACAGATCTCATCGTACCCTGCGGAGCACTTCGCAACTAAGCCGTGCTCTTTATCTCACCGACTGGATTGACTGCAGTGGATTCTTTTACATGATGTTCTTTCGTCTCTATCCAACCTGGATCTCTCATTAATGTCTTGATTGATGTTTGCAGCAGATCACTATATTCCTGTTTAAACCATCAACAACTTTATTCATTCATCTAGTCCATAATGGAGACATGAAAGCTGATAACGAGATATCGAGCTCCCAGTTCATGTCGTAGGTTTGTTTGTTTAAATTCAGGGGACCCTACAGAATCCTATAGCTGTTCTCAAAATACTATTTAAGTGTATGTACTGTAACACTCCCACCACTAGATGTCAACCTCCCAAATTGATCAAGGGATCATTCGCACAATTTTCTAGTCAGGGTTAAGTCCACCAGGTGGCACTGTAATAAAAGGAAATGTTAGTGGAAGTGTTTTTTGATCAATACTCAGTTTGTATTTAAAATGGAGCAGCTGTACACAGTTAATTTTCTACATGTTGTATTTTATTATAGCTTGTCTAAAATATTTGGGCGAGTGTGACTTTGAGCTGGAACAACAAAACTTATAAATCAAATCCACAAGTTTATAATGTATTTTTTTTGTCTCCATATTAAAAACATGATTCAATTATTGCTGTATTATACAAGTTGACGTCTGTATCTCATCTTTCATATCTGAATATTAAAACAAACAACCGACCGTCTGTCTGTTCTTTATCTCTGTAAACTCTCTAAACATACAGAATAATTTCTAGATGGTAAAACATTGTTTAGAATGTATTGTCATTTATACACTCATATCAATATCACATCAATCCCATTGAACATTTATGGGGGCACTTGAACCTGGAGAACTCGTAAGAAGCTTTGTTGAACACTGTCAAATCACACTGGGATAACACGAGTCATCAGGTATTGCTCATACTTGTGGAGTCCACGCCAGCTGAAGTGCATGTCCTCATTAAAGAAAAGAGAAAAAAAAAAAGAAAATCTTCTTAATCATCTTAACAACTTTTATTTGAATTATTAAGATGATAATTTTTGGGATGACAAAAAAATTGTAATAAATTCAAAACAAGTATTTTGACTAGTTGTCTGAGACGTTAAGCTCCATTTATCCGTTTCTACACCTGGATCACACAAGATTCAGTTATGATAGGCAAAGACTGAACATATTTTATATGTAACATTTATTTAGGTACATTGTGTACACAGTGGTGAGTCTTTGTTAAGGTTTTATTTCATGAGTTGAACTTTAAAAAAAGTACAGACATAAAAAGCAGCTTCAAAACAATACAAAAAAGTAACTTTTTTTTTCCTCACACACTTGAATTCAATAAATAAAGATTAGCGAGGCGCAAGCAAAATTTCCAGTAATGACAGTGTATACACCTTTATGTGACAACAGGCACAATATTTGTGTCACAATACTCAAAGTATTTCTGCTCTTCTTCTGTTACTAAACTGAAACTGACACTCAAATCAAATCATTTCTTTGTGATCGAAAACTGATTCTCTTAATCCGACAGAGTTACGGGGCACAAACGTGTGAATGTGAAACAACAAACTAATTATTTACACATTAATCAGGAAGCGCAGGTAGGCCCTCAATCAAGCCTTAAGTAACTAAACCCATCAACAAGGCTGACATTTATGCAATACACAGGCAGACACACAAATGTCAAGACACAGGACGAGCCACAACGCTCGCGTTAAGGCATATAGAACATATCTTATATGTTCAGGCACTATATGAGGGACTGTTTTACAGATCCCACTGTCATGGTGAAAGCTGAATCTACAGGACTAGTCTGTGAAATAGGAACCAGCTGTATTTAAGGTGAACCATACAAATATTCTTTTCTGATTATACTCATTATAAGCCATTGGTGTAACTGATGAGCCCGTGCCCCGGGCTTTAGTGCAAGTTTGAAATCAACATAAAATTTAACATGAAATATCATAGCCTAACCCTCGTTCCTTCATAATTACAAAGTAGAAAAACAGGTGTGAAGCCAATTATCACTGAACTACTGAAAAGTAGTTATGAGTGGTCTATCAAAGATGGACATGACTGTCAGCTCCTCAGAGGAGCCACTTAAAGCATAAGCGAAGGATTGCGCTCAATTTTCTGAGGATTGAGTCTCAGATTGGGGTTCAGAAAAAACACTATCAGGAAATGTTATAGCCCTGTGCCATCGCATGCACATGGACCACACGAAAACATTCAACAAGTCCTCTTCTCATCTGGTCGCGTTTACAGCCAATTATTTTGGGCCAACAGGATTCCGACGCTTTCTACAGGAAAACAGAAGAAGCAAAGAAACAAAATTTAAAAGGAGACATTTTTAGACAAATTGTAAAAACGTGTCTAGGCCTGTGAAAGAGGAAATACATCTCTGTGAAGAGAGTTATAGTGAGTGAGTGAAAGGTGAGTTAGAAGCACAGGACTACTTGGAAGCGGGAAGACAACATTAATAATAAATCATTCAGATACAGTATGAAAAAATATAAAAGCATCTGCCCACATTGTCACACTTCGTTCGTGGCCATAACTGGCGACTTGTCCTTGGCTGGCTGACCATTGACAGTTGGTTTCTCATTCAGCACCATGCCATCCTGCAAAGGATAATGGGTTATAGAGGATGGACGGATGGATTCTTGCTCATCACATCATTATTTGTTCATTTGGCATTAAACAGTTTGGATGCAAGTGGTGGTCCATCTTCTTACCGCGAGACGTTCCTTCTGTTCAGCGTTTGTGCCATTTTCCTCATCATCTCTGTAATCCAAAATTGACTGATCAACATTACTGCGTACGTACCAGCAGGCAGACAAGGAGCAAGCGAAACACCCTAATCAGCCACAAGACTATAACACCCAGCTACAAAGAATACCTCACATAGAGACACACACACACCCAACGAAAGTGCAAATAGCTGTTTTGTATTCATGTCATTTGGCCTGGTGTTCCAAAATCTCAAATAAGGATACTGTTTAAAGAAAAAAAAAGCCTCACCAAGCGATGAGGCAATCTTCAGAGTGTTTTCTTCACATTTTTTTTTTATTTTTAATTCAAATGTGAAGAACACACACCTCTTCAGCAGAAGGAATACATGCTATACCACCAAAAAAAGAGGCGTTTCCTAAGAAACATGTCGAGAAATCTGACGTACCAGCAACCACTTCCTATTTTACAGAGATAAATTCAGCCAGTGTTAAAAGCTAAAGAACCAGGACCACACTTTCAGGCACAAACTACGACTTCTTACTTCAAATTAATAGCATTTAGGGTGATGCTAAAAATAACTTCCTAGATAGTGTGTGCCTTCTGTAAACTACATGAACATTTCTATTGAGTAATCTTAATCTGTCAATAATAAATAAATAATCCATCCACCCATCTTCTGCCACCTATCTGGGGGCTGGGTCGTGTTGGCAGCAGGGTAAGAGGGGCTTTCCAGATGTCTCAATGTTTTCCAGCTCCCACGCCACATCAGATGTAAAACCCCTCCAGCGAGTTCTGTGTCAACCCGGGGTCTCCTCCCCGCTGGTCGCGGCCAGAAAACCTTCAAAGCGAGGCATTCTAATCAGATGTTTCAACCACCTCAGATGGATTCTTTTAGGCGATCGAGAAAACCCTTTTAGGCTGTTTATATCCTCGACATCATTCTTTCTGTCACCACCCAGAGCCCATGACCACAGGTGAGGGTTGGAATGATGTAGATCAACTGGTAAGTTAAACATTTTGCCTTCAGGCTCAGCTCCCTCATCACCACGACATTACGGCTGACGCCGCCACAAACGCCGCCCGTACATCTCAGGCTGGTAATAATAACAGTAATAATCTGTTGCCAGTTGTTGTGCTCACCCTTTAGACTCTACCTGAGGAGTACATGTGACACATTCACCAACGCAAATGCGTCACATCTACAGAAAAGGAGATGATAAACGCAACCAACGCACCTCATCTTTCACACTTTAACCGGCTTTATCAGCAATGCTGCATTTCGTTGACCTCCACATTTGAATGTGTGTCAACACTTCATTAAAGCCACCATACAGCACTTGGGGCAGTGCTTTTTCGACTGAATGACATACAGTTCTGTGTAGGCGAGTGTTTGAGGGCTTATTACAGCGCACCCCTTATGACAATGTTGACACTGGTGGAGAAAAAAAAATCCTTATCCTTAAGCCTGACAAGTGCACAAAACTTCAACATGCAACAGCTGACACACAGAAAGCGTTCACAGTGTTTCCCACACATCAGTTTATTTGTGGCGGTCCGCCACAATATCAACATTGGCCACTACATATTGATTTTCTATTTCAGCGAATAGCATGATGTTATATATTCAGATAAAGTGGATGGCAGTGTGGTTTTTAGTCCACCAGTAAAACCAACGAAGAAGAGATAGAGGACTATTTAACGCTGTTGGCTTGGCCGTAACTTCCCCTGCAAAGAAGACCGCTGGCCTCATCGTCGAGATTAAGCCCCCACAAAGAGCCAGTTTCTGTCGTGGCCAAGCCATGTAATTACATCATCACGTAATGCACTTGGGACTTTTTCTCAAAAGCTAACTTTGTGAAAGACGCGTCTGTAATAAAAGCCTTACAACCCCCATCAGAATTTGGCCAATTCAGTCCAATAAAATTTGGGGAGTCTAGAAGATTTTTTTCGTCCGATTAAATTTGATCCCAATCCAAGTTAGCTCGGCGCTAAACCGGAAGTTAGCTGACTCGGTTGGCGGAAGTCTTGAGTGCGCATGCTCCATGGCACCCCAGCTGGACAGCCACCGCCACAATTAAAGTCTGATTCTGAGGGAAACACTGGTTCACAGTATGGACATACCGACGAAACACAAAGCACAGACATGCGGAAAAAAAAAGGTGGAGAAGCCATGACAAGGATCGAGCACTGTCACTGCCGTTAATTGTTAAAGCCATTCAAAGGGTTAGTCTGCATAGTTGAATGAGACATTCAAATACATTACTTTTTTTTCCTGAAGGGTGGCAGGATTCCACAGCAACACAATAGAGCATAAACGAGGGCAGGAGCTACTGCGACGGCTATGTTGAGGAAAAGGGGAGATGTTTAAAGATGATGATTCAAATCCATTCAAACTTGCCAACCTGACAAATACCTTCTTCAAACACTGCTTGCAGCTGGTAAGAAAAAGCCATTAATAGAATATGGATGATTAAAGAACCCCCAACAAGATCAGAGTGGATTGATCAATTGAACAGTTATTGGTAGAAATGGTTACTATATCTTAATACAGCAGGGAATTAACAAAAACTTTGTTTTGTGTGATCTTGGATCCTGTACATATGTATTTAAGTTATCTTTATGTATAGGGTACGTTTACTCATCTACATCATCACTGCTGAACAACTGCCCTATTTGGGAGATACAGTGTGTAAACTTGGTACTTGCTGGCTATGTAAACTGTTTCCTTTTTTTTTTTTCTCTCCTTTTCTTCCCCCAGGAAAATAGCTGAGCTTAGTGCCTGGAAATCTCACAACCACTGTATATGTGATGTTGACCTGCATCCCTTAGACCTAATGTATGCCTGTGCTTGTTCAGGTTCACTCCAAACCTTGATAAAGAAAACATAATAATGTAGCAGTGGGTAAATGGCAGACATCATCCTGACATGAAAAAGGTTTCATTGGTAATCTCACAAAGTTTTTCTTTTTTAAACTTATCTTTTAGGACTAGTCAGTTACATCTTACATGGATGGATATCATGTACAAAACACAAACCGTAGCACGGCTCAACAGAAATAGTTGCCAGGTTGCCATTGGCAAACAATTCTTGCCTTTTGTGGCAACCATTTGGGCAACTGGTAAACAGCAAGAAGTGCAGCCAAAAATAAATACATTTTCAATATATGTTGCATTAATAATATTTAAATATTAACAGCCACAACCGGAACTTTTGAGCTCGGTTCAGAGATCAAAGATTCGCTACAAGATAAAAACCATATTCGAATGTTGCAGGGAAAGTTGCAGCTGTGTGATCTGGACCGACTCCGCTCGACTGAAGCCAGCTGATGTGCCGCCTGCTTGTCAAGTCACAAGCTGGTTTTAAACTTAAGACAAGACACCTGTTTCAACAGCCAATCAGTGCTTCATAGTGAAGTCAGCTGTTCAAGTCAGTTACAAACTGTCAGCAGGTCGAAATGTTTTTGACAGAGGAAAGAAATCTGCTCAATTTGTCTGAGAAACATTCATGTGTATATGACAAAAGCTTTAAAATGTTAATATACTTTTTATACATTCATCTTTTTTATAGCTTTTTCCTCTGTACTGCTCACATTCAGTGTCTCTGTTTGCTGCTAGATCTCTCGTACCACATACCCAAATTGCAGACTATTTGTTTTCGCCCTTTCATCATTACTAGAAATGCAACTGTGCAAAGTAATTCACTTTGCTCATACAAACTCTGAGGTACAAATTGCATTCAGTGATTAAAAAAAAATCTGAAAAGTAATAGAAGTAGCTGTCAGAATAGAAGTAGAGAGTCATTGCTATGGAGATGAGACAGGCTCGTCTTATCACATTGCAAGTTTCAACTCATCTCTTTGCGAATCTTTGATCTGTACCAGTGGCTTGCTGAATTCATTTTTTGCAGGACCTATGGAGAACATGGCAACAGCTGCACTACTGGTATTTTGTACAGGCCTAGCAGGAAAAGAAGGTGAACACATTAACTGAGAACACTCTAGATTCTAAGTACAAGTCATTGTTATACTGAGATAAAGCTTTTAAACATTTCTATTCATTCAGCCAATGTATAACTTTGAAGTATCTAAATTACTCAAGCTACTATCGAAAAGCTGATGCCTTGTTTCCAGCCTTGCAACAACTTTTAAAAGTTAGTGTTGAGCCATGCACAGTTCGGTGACAAAGTGGCACATTGAGCAATCACCACATGAATATCCTCTAACGACTGAATGTGTCACTTTGTTCCTTTTTGTCAACCCAAATAAAAACATGACGCCCTCAGAAGTCCTCCATATAACCATGCTGTTCTTCTGAGGCCATCATCATTTAATTTGGGTCAACATTATCAATTTACATTCTTGCTCTGCTTTTCAAGGATGAAGTTGTTACTTACCTACTCCCACAGCCACACCTGCAACTTTTCCACCATTTAGTGGGCCTGTTTAAAAAACAATAAGGACAGAATTGTGTCAAACATCTGGGTTTAATAAAACCATAACGCTCATCTGCTGGTTACAGGAAGCCTTGCATGTGTGCAACGGAAGATAATCGTTCTGTTTCTGTACTGTATCACACTAGAGAAAAACATTGATCCATAAGTTTTTTAAGACTCCTGTCTTATTGACTCAAAAGATTATCATTAGTATCCTGCTATTAACTTTTGGCTTGGATCTGGATTTTACTTTCTTTAAAATTGTGAGATGGGCATTAATTTCCCAAGGAATAAAGCATGAACACTGATGAAAACATCTTGCATATTATTGCAGTCACTCATAGATACCAGCCACATAGTGATGCAAAGCCGAGATCTGGTGAGCTTAAATTAAGCAGTCAATTCAGAGTGATACAAGGCTTTAGAGTTTGATATTGGATTAGGCTTGATTCATTTAAAGGAGCCTTGGCAGAGGTATGCGCTCTATTGAGTGCCATTCTACTTGAAACTTTATTAAACCTCCTAGCAAAAGAAATAAAAAGACACAAAATGTTAATCTTATCCAAAAAGAGAAACTACAATTAGCTGCAGAATATTCTGTGATTAGCATGACAGTATGTTTTACTAATGTTCAAACGTAACAGGTTGATATTCAGATAAAGGCCAAACTTACATTCTGGGGGAGCAGCTGACCACTGACCATCTGCCTGACATGTCAGGGTAGGATCCCCTGTCATTTCATATCCAGGTGAGCACTCAAACGTGACCTTATCATCGAGTCTGTAAGGGGTCGAGCATCTTTAGTCAGGTGGCCATGTTCAACTTGAGGCTCTTCACAGTAAATGCCTGCAGACGAAGAAAAAAAGAAATGGAAATGGAAATCGATACAATTCGAAATATATTGATTGTGCTCAAACAGAAGCAACCCACATCAGTGTGTAAAGCAAAAATACTGCAATCATTTCAAAGTGAAGAGAGCAACACGGGCAATATTCCCCCATTCAGGTTTAGGTCATTTTATATCATGATACTACCCTGATAGCTGTATACTGTGGTAGAATAGTACCATATTCTGGAAAATCTAGTGGGAAACTGTTTATGGATTTAAAAAAACAGAAATCCATAAACTGATCTATTGAACTCAGAACCTTACAGATCAAGGAAGGTTTGTGTTAAAAAAATATACCGTCACTAGGTTCATTCAACTGAACAAACTGCACAATTTCACTGAGTGAACACACTGTATGACTTCAGATAATTCTGTAGCATTAATATGGACTCTACCTGGTGCAGGTGGGGTGTGGCTTTCTGTGAAAAGGAACAAAACAAAAGGGTAATGAGGACAGTGTTACTGCCATCAGAGATGTGGTTACATCACACAGAAAGATCCAGTGTGTTCTTCCAGCATCATGTGGGAAGCACATGGCACATATGGAACCCATGAACAAAAACATTTAATGAAAATGCTAAGATATTCCACAGCACGTCTTGTCTGAAAGGTATGGTACGGTACTAAAGGGTAACCCCACCAATTTTACACATTAAAGAGTGTTTATACGTCTCTGGGAGTACTACTGCATATGTGAAAAAAGTATTATGAAGCCTTTTGTGAGTCCAGAGGAAGCTGCATTTAAGCTGATTGACTGCCTCCAGTGGCTCTGGCTAAAGCTGCATGGTGAGAAATCAATCACATTACAAGTAGCTTCCTCTGGTTTCAAAAAAGGCTCCTTGCTACTTTTTCCACTTATGCAGTTATATCCCCCCTTTAAACACACTTTACTGTCTGCAATTGGTGGAGTTACCCTTTAAATCCATAACTTTGACCATTGATGCAACTCAAAACCTTCTTCTTTACTTTGAAAGCACTACTAATATAGTCTGTGAAATGTATTTGTCAGAGGATAGAGACAGAAGACTTTTCACATTTAAAAATTCAGGATAATCCCATTATTATTTTTTTTCTAATTTCAGCAGTCAGCATTTTAAAAATCAGCATCTTCACATTGAACTACTGCATGCAAAGAAACTTTAAAATGGAAAATACTACAATTGTCAGAAATAACCTTTTCCAGAGTACGAAAGAGTTATTATTCACAACGCAGAAAGTTGTTGAGAAAGTTTTGGGGGGGAGAAAGAAAAAAAAACACTTACTGGTACATGTTGGAGGATCAGGCTTAAATGTTCCATCATCTGAACATGAAACTGACTTTGATCCACTGAGTTTAAAACCTGTTTGACAACTGTACTCTACAACGTCTTCATATTTATAGGAATCTTTGACTGGACTGAAAGTACCATGCTCCAATGGAAGGGGACGATTACAAGTCATCACTGCAAAATGAATATGACATGGATGAAGAAGACGTGAGATGGTTTTTACATCAGGGTTCAAAATCAGAGAACATTGCCTGTTTAAGGCCTTTGCACACCAAGTGTGTGTTTTTTTCACTCAAGGAAAAAACATTACGCACAGAAACCTTGCACAATAAGTCCGATGTGTTAATTATTCTATCCGTTGCTATAATTTGCTGTAACTGAAGATGATTCTGTGGTCTTAGTGAAAAACAAAAGAAAATTGTGGGTCCGCCCCATCCTGACAGAACAGGAGCCAGGAGAATTACGCCTGATGATAAAGAAACTGAAGAATTATCCCAATCACTTCCAGGTATGTTTTAGGATGTCAGTGGTCCAGTTTGATACGCTGCCAGCTGTACCAGAACCACACATTAGAGAGAAATCCAGTCTTTTCTGCATACCAGTTGATCCTGAACAGCCTCTGGCAGTATGTCTACGGTTTAGAGGTTTACGTTTCGGACTCAGTGTGTAAACGTGACTGACACAACATGAGGTAGTATTCATTCTTAAAATATGGAGCATTTGCGGAAAAAAAAAAAAAAACAGATTTGGTGTGCAAAGGCCTTCAAACTGGTCGTGGATTATTGCTTCTATTGGGGAACTTGAGGTAGAAGACTTATTATTCATTTAATCAATTTATCTGTAAATATATATTGTTTTGTTTGTTTTTTGTTACTAAAGTAATTTCATGACAAAAGATAATGGAACATTGGTGCTAGAGAAACTTCTTGACTTTGGGGGAAAACATGCTGAAAATTCAAAACACTTACTGGTACATGTTGGAGGAGCAGGCTTAAATGTTCCATCATCTGAACATGAAGCTGATTTTGATCCACTGAGTCTAAAACTATTTTGACAACTGTACTGTATAACGTCTTCATGTTTATAGGAATCTTTGTCTGGACTGAAAGTACCATGCTCCAATGGAAGGGGACGATTACAAATCACCACTGCAAAATAAATATGACAACTATTAGAATGGATGAAGAAGACGTTGTGAGACGATATATTAGAGAAACTTCCCGACTTCGGATGAAAACATGCTGAAAATTCAAAACACTTACTGGTACATGTTGGAGGAGCAGGCTTAAATGTTCCATCATCTGAACATGAAGCTGATTTTGATCCACTGAGTCTAAAACCATTTTGACAACTGTACTGTACAGCGTTACTATAGTTATAGACTTCTTTGACTGGACTGAAACTCCCATTTGCAACCAGAGGTGGGCGATTACAAATCACCCCTGCAAAATAAATATGACATCTATTAGAATGGACGAAGAAGACCAAATAAGGCTTCATTTACTAAAGGCTTCAAAATCTGAGAGTACTGCCGGTTTAAACTGCTTGTGAAATACTGCTGCTTTTAGGAACTTGTTTAATGTACGGTAAGAGACTTGTAACTCATTTTAGGGATTTATCCTGAAATTTTAAATGTGCTTTTTCTAAATTTGACTTTCATCAAAGAAAAAGGGCGACTTGCAGAGGAGCAAAAAACACAACATTTTTTCAAACCATGTTGCAACAGCAACTTCCTGACCTTTAAAACTGTATTTAACAACCTGGTGGGGCTGGGCAATATCGCCTTAAAATAATACTGCCATTTTCTAGGCAATACAGCAAATAACAATATATGTCTTGATATTTTTACATGTACAAAAGAACTTCGTAAATGCTGAACTTGGCCACAAAATCAGACATCTCAATAAATAACATCAATATCATTTTCAATAAATAATGCTTAGTACAATAAATCACTGGGTAAAGGTAAGTATTAGAATAAGTAGAAAACTCTGGTAAGTTCAGAAATTTAAACTTTACTATAATGCAGGGTTTTTAGTGGCCAGCCTGGCCGACCAACCCAGAGCGTTAGTATAAGGATAAATTGAGAATAAGACTCAATAATGTAATGTCTACCAAACTGGACCTTTAAAACCAGGAAAAGACAACACCAATGCCACATTACAATATAATGATATACAAAATATCACTCTCATATCAGAGCAATATGTTAATATTGCCCAGCCCTACCACCGAGCAAAACATGGGGAAGAAAACAATGCAATGAGGACTAAAAGGAAATTTAAAAATAGCCAAGTATAGAGGATGTGATGTGATTACACTAATCACATGCAAGAATGTGATGACAAACATAACAGTTTGACTTTCATCTACAGACGTAAATCAAGTAGTTGTTTTCATTTAACTTACTTTCACATGTTGGAAGTCCAGGTGACCACTGACTGTTTATGTCACACGTCAAGGTAGGCTGCCCGACCATTCTGAATCCAGTTCTGCACCTGTACGTGACCGTAGCCTTGTATCCATGAGGTGGTCGAGAACCACTCATCCAGTCAAGATCTGGGATGTCAAGATCTTCACACTGAACCACTGCAGGCAAAGAAAATTTTAAGTAAAAACGAACACAATTGTAAAGAATTAGAAAATAATAATAAAAATAAAAAAAACTTTTCCAAAGTACGTGACAGTTTCAGTAACAGCTGAGATTACACTGCGAATATGTTGAGAAAGATTGGAAAAAAATAAAAAAAAACACTTACTGGTACATGTTGGGGGAGCAGGCTGAAATGTTCCATTTCCTGAACATGATATTGACGCTGGTCCACTGAGTGTAAAACCTTGTTTACAGCTGTACTGTACAACTTCTCCAAAGTCATAGGGTTCCTTGTATGGAGTGAAGGTGGCATCCTTAACCTGAGGTGCCTCATCACAAGTCGCCACTGCAAAACAAAAATGACATTTCTTATAATGGAAAAAGAAACAATTTAGTAATGTATTTTTTATAAACACATTGACATTACCAACCTTCACATCTCGGCAACCTGTCCATCCACCCTTCTGCTCCACAAATGATTGTACTCTTACCAACCAATCTGTAACTAATCAAGGAAGTAAAAAAAACTTTTAGGAGGCTCTGTTAACCCTTGCATTTCACATGACAACACTGAAAATTAAGGAAGCCCCACTGAGCAATCCACTTTGATAGGAATTTAATGTTTTTCCATTTAGAAACAATGGTGCTTCTTACATTATAGTTTACATTATAGTGTTAAAATACTACATTTCAAAAATAATTTCTATGAACATGAACCATCACATGAATCATCTCAGTTTATTAGTTACCCTTCGTCGCAAGTGATCTCAATATGATCACCGAACAAATTCTCTTTAGGGTAATGAATATGTCCATTTGGTAATTCTCCAGGAGAGCCACAGTTTTTCCCTGCAAAATAGAAAACTCCCATTATTATTCAACTCCTCCCTTTAAAATGACTGGATATCTTTATGAACTAATGACAACAGACTGGTCACTAGATAATGTCCGTTTTCCACATAAAAGAGCATTTTTATGACGATACGCTGTCATTCACAAGAGGGCTTCAAATTTGAAAATAGAAGGTGCTAATATTTACTCTCGCATTTCAGCGACACAGTACTCCAACTGCCAGCAGTACAAGTAATGGATGAGGACCCTCCTGCAGAGGAGTAACCAGTATCACATTCAAAGGTTGCTTGATCCCCACTGGCGAAAGTGTCTTTCAGGATGTCTTCGCCCTTTAAATGCATGTTGGGTCCTTTATCAGGTACGGCACAGTCTTGAGCTGTGATGAAAAAAATGAAGAAAGAGACAGATGAGCACTAGCAGCGAGGACAAGTGAACGTTAGACCAAACACCAGCTTGTTTATACTAAACACACATTATGTGTCCCGAGCTTATCTGTCTAACTCACCATGAGCAGTGATGGCAAATCCAAGACAGCTCAGTAGTAGGAAGTCAGTGACGCCCATGATGGCAACTGGAAAGTCTGACTGAAGTCAGGGAGTTTTCTGGCAAAGACGAAAAGCAAACATACGTCAGACAATCAGATGATTACTGGTTAAGATGGTTTATACTACTGACGTCTCCGCGGAACACATTCAATTTCAGACATGCAAGTTATCCATAACAGCCAGCTACTACACTCACATCGAACTAAAACATAAATATTACTTCTGTTTAGGATAAAACACACAATACATACGTACGTACGTAAATAATGACAGGTATTAGGTCTGACATGTATGTGTACTGACAGAAATGTGCTCAGGCTTGTTGTTTGTAGGCGACTGGAGAAACCGTTAACTACACCAAACTCCATTCAAAATCTTTTCATATTTTGCCAACAAACATGACACAGCTTGTGAAGCTGATCCTACAGAGCTACTTTACAACTTGTACATAAACGACAGTTTTGACAGACAAATTCGGCATACGTTTCAAAGAAAAGAAATACAGGGATGTCGATATAGCAGTGAAATGTTAGTCCTTATTAGTAGTAGATCAGGCATGATTCCCCTCCATCTTCCTTCATCGAAACATGAGGGGCGGTAACGCGTTGAGTTAACACTAATGGCGCAAGCTTAACCATTTTCGACTTTAACAAAAATGGGATCTATGCCGAAGTTACCGGTAGAACTTAAGGATACTGGAGCTGCGCTGAACTGCCTTCAACTCGACGTATGAATTTGCTCATAACAAATACATTATCAAAGTCGTGAAAATCGCAACCTTGCGCAACGCTAGGTTAGCTTAGTATCGTTTAGCTAACATAGCTAGCATCGACGAACGTTAAGACGGTTACATTCGAGTGAGAGCGTTACTGCGGTTCTGTTTGCGGTTTGGTCGCAGTTTGTCGAAGCAAAGAGATGTATTTTTGAACTCACCCAGTGAAGGAGGAAGACGCTGCCACAATGGCCGCGGCCGAAGAATGGAAGGCTCCTTTTTCTCCGCTGCTGTTGTCGGAAATGGGCTCGGCCTCACAAACCGTGACGCACTTTTCCTCCAAACCGAAACTGTCCCCGACTTAGAAACGAACTGTGAGCCCGCGGTGTCAAATGTTTATATTGAAGGAAAACTTGACCACAGAAGGAAGCGAGCTGTTTTTAGGCAAAACCGTTAACAAATTCAACGGTTTTGAGCCGTTACTTATGGACATTATACACATGGCTTATGAGGTCTCGAGCTGAGGGGCACAGGTGCCTTCAAGGCCTCAGTTTTTCTCAGAACTTAGCAAACTTCCCTAAAAAGCTTTGGGTCTGTATGATATTTTTTATGTTATGAGTCATTCTGTGGAAACATATTTCTGTCCCTAGCCCTTTACAGAAAAAAAATGACACCGATAAAACACTTTGTATTACTATATATTCATATAGGCAAAACCGTTAACAAATTCAACGGTTTTGAGCCGTTACTTATGGACATTATACACATGGCTTATGAGGTCTTGGGCTGAGGGGCACAGGTGCCTTCAAGGCCTCAGTTTTTCTCAGAACTTAGCAAACTTCCCTAAAAAGCTTTGGGTCTGTATGATATTTTATATGTTATGAGTCATTCTGTGGAAACATATTTCTGTCCCTAGCCCTTTACAGAAAAAAATGACACCTGTAAAACTCTTTGTATTATTATATATTCATATTTTATAATAAAACAACAGGTTATTTGGACAATAAATCGGTTATTCAACATTCCCTCATGTCATGTATAGAGGGAAAGTGCTGCGTTTTCAGTGCAAAACCATGTTCTTCCTTCCATTTCAAATGCAGTAATGTATACATAACTATCAAATATATGGCAGAGATGACACGTGAAAACAAAATTCCCCCAAAAAGAGACAGATTATTATTTTGTAAATAACCATGTCATAGGTCAGAGGACGTAAAGTGATGTCATCAGAGGGATTTTTTAAGTCCTCTTTCAGTTCCTCCTCACTGGTATGACCTACGTTGTTGGTAGGAAAGGCCCAGCCATTTTATAAAAATGTTGTGAATATACTGTACCCTGGTGTTACCGTCACCGGGGAATTCTATCCTTCACATTTCCCAGCAAGGCTTTGTAAGCCATAACCCAGAAACAACCATCATTCTAACGCCAACACTGCAGTCAAAGCATTCATAGAGCGTGATGTAATGGACCCAATCTTAGTAGAGTCAATATGAGGAAGTGACATACTCCCATGAGCTGTTGGTGTTCTGTCTTTTTTTATGTAAATGATGTTCCTCTTTTACTATTTTTTTCTCCTTCCTTCCCCAAAACTACAAAACAACCACCAGATGAGAGAACCACCAGAACCTTATCTTCAAAGTTGCAACAAGGCCGTCTGATGTGTAGCTTCTGATGGGAGGGCTGTTAGATGTATCCTGTGTCCGGCCCTGCATATCTTCCTGTGGACACTTGGAATTTTTATCACATCAATTAGGACAACGTATCTCCACGCCATAAAACACCTCACCGCTGATTCATTATTTGTGCAAGGGATTCGTTTCCCAATTCCTGGGTGAGGTATTTGCATTTTAAGATTGTGAGGAAAGGATCCCTGTTTGTTGTAAATCGCATCACTAATGTCATTGGTTTACATTAAATGGGACAGAAATGCCGACAACAAGAAGCTTTCTTTATATTTTTATTTCTCATCCACTTGTCTCTCAAGTCACACTTACGTATGTGTCAAAATAAAGCCAACCTACATAAAGACATGAGACATGAGATGTGAGCTGTAATATTTGTGGACAGGATGTGAGGGTTTGGCTTTCCGCAACGAAATTCCGGTGTGTGAAAAAACACCCACCCACCCCTCCGCGGTTTCAGAATGCTCTATTGTATGACTTGTTTACATGGAAGAATAGAACGGAGATTAAATGGTCAGACTGACTGCATCTGGTTGATCTGATAAAAGTAAGTTCACTTTATTCACAAGTTAGGAAATGATCACAGAGCAACGCCTAGTGTCCACTACAGACAGTGGAAACTGAGCAACGCCTAGTGTCCACTGTAGTGGACACTAGGCGTTGCTCTGTGATGGTTCTCACTTCACTTTATTAAAATAGCTTAATTTCAGTAGGAAAATGCATAAATAAGTACTATTACTTACTCAAGTACTGTACTTAAGTACAATTTTGAATATACTTGTACTTGAGTATTTCCATTTATTTCTTATTTATCATTTGTTTGATAACTTTATTTACTAGTTACTTTGCAGATTCCATGCTGCATCCGAGTCCAAGCAGCACTTTTTACTCATTAATGAGTTATTTTATCAGCAATTGGATGAATTAAAAAAATCTACTTATTCCGATTAGAAGAATTCTGACTATAGGATCCAGTAATCGACCCAAATGATAATCGATCAACCTCAAGAATACAACAAACATGTTTAAATATATCAATTGTGTACTATTGATATCTACATCTA
The DNA here is from genome assembly GCA_039737535.1 of Lagodon rhomboides. NCBI lineage: Eukaryota > Metazoa > Chordata > Actinopteri > Spariformes > Sparidae > Lagodon > Lagodon rhomboides. The sequence continues at coordinate 28,840,220 of CM077792.1, read as the reverse complement.
TTTACATCTATTTTAAGAAAATTACTTTTTATAATTAAGTACATTAAATATAAAATATTTGTACTGCCCGTATGAGTGCCTTTTACTTTTACTAAAGTCATATTTTTTTTTTTTTTTATAGCTTTATTGATAGAACAGCTGAAGACATGACAGGAAGCAGGATGAGAGAGAGAGGTGGAGTGACACGCAGCAAAGGGCCCCAGGCCGGGACTCAAACCTGGGTCCGCTGCAGCGAGGACAAAGCCTCTGTACATGGGACATCTGCTCTACCAACTGAGCTAAACGGCGCCCCTAAAGTCATCTTTTAACTCAAGTATCTTGACTTACTCAAGTATCACACTTTTAACAACGCTGATTATAGTATGTTCTGAGCAAACATGCGGTGAAAGATTATTCCTTCTTTTTTAAAAACTCTTTAAATAAATGGAAAGCCTGGTTAAGAAAGCACTTGTGGGCCTGATAAAGTTCTCAATTCTCAAATAACGACACACTCTGTATAACATGCTGACGCACATCATGACCCAGACTCCTCACAAATCACCACGTTATCAGAGAGCCTTGGAATAAAGTATACAGCCACCAAACCAATAACACGGGGGCTGATACGACTGCCAAAGAACGACCACACAAACAGGTCACTTAGCCAAATGGGGCATCCGCCTGAAACGAGCCCCCCTCTTCCTCCTGACACGCTTCTTTCTTGCTTTTGTGCATTTGATTACAATGCACAGAAATATCAGTAAGAACGCAAAAGATCCCCAAAAATACCCCCAAAGAATGTGAATAGTGACTGTTGTTTTTTTTTAAAACAAACATTTTGTGGAGGTACTTTAAAGGAAAAGTTCACCCAAGAATTAAAATTCAGTCATTTTCCTCACTCCCACGGTTCCCTGCAGCTTTTCTGCCATAATAAAGGACTAATCAAGCCCTGAGATCCATAACTGATTTAAAAAGACGTTATTTATAAAGCTGAAATCACCACCTAGGCTAAAAGTGTTAGGCTACACCTTGGTGGTGGGTGCCCAAGCTCGACTGTGCATCTAAGGTGTAAATAATGTCTTCTCAAATCAATTTGGGTTCTCAGGACTTCTGGAGACTTGGGTTTACCCCAGACGAACTGTATGGAGTAATTTTATGTTTTTATTTTGGGGTGTTTTGTAAAATTCACCATCTACTTCAGTTGTTTATGAGAATGTTTTTAACACTGTTTTGTGTGTGAAGCTCCAGAAATGTCCATGAGTCTCCATGAGTTTGATTGATTTGTAGAGACTGGTTTCCTGTGTCAGGATGGGGGATCATGGGAGCCTGGCAGGTGGTCAGAGGTGGAGTTGTGACCGTGGTGGTGCTCATTCTTTCTGCACAGTCATAAATGGGTTGGCCTGATGATTAAGAGCAAGCTCATTACACTGGCATTGTTTTATGAATGGGAGCCTTGTGCAATAATGATTTCACAACAGACTCTAACAGTGCAGTTTAAAAAGCTCATTTTTATAATATTTTCAATACGTAATGCCCCTTTATGAGGGATTTGTATTAGAGTTTAACAGTTTAGATCTTTAAAATGTAATACTGATGCATGATTTTTTTTGTTTATAGAAAACTGAGACAACCGTGTCTTTTTTAATACGACCACTAGGAGGCACTAAAGTAAAATCTACACAAGGGCTGTAATCCATTATATAAACCAGCACTGAGCAAAGTGGGCCTGCACTAAGGTTCAATTTGGCTGGCCAGATGTTTCTAGTGAAAAAAAATATTTAAAATATGTTTTTAGTGGATCATTAAGACAATTTTCTAGTCAGGGTTAAGTCCAAATAAATATAACTGTAAAATCTCACTGTAATAAAAGGAAATATTAGTGGATGTGTTTTTTGATCAGTACTCAGTTTGTATTTAAAATGGAGAAGCTGTAGACAGTTAATTATATTTTTTAAATTTTATTATAGCTTGTCTAAAATATTTGGGGCGAGTGTGACTTTGAGCTGAAAAAACAAAACTCATAAATCAAATCCACAAGTTAAATTTCTAGCATTTATAGGCCTTAAAGTTAATGTATTTTTCTTTGTCTCCACATTAAAAAAAATATTCAGTTATTGCTGTATCATGCAAGTTGACTTATGCAAAGCCATATCTGTATACTGCATATCAGATGGCTCATCTTTCATATATTAATGTTAAAACAAACAGCCAAATGCAAAACAAGTATTTTGACTAGTTGTCTGAGACGTTAAGCTCCATTGCCTGACGGCACATTTCTACACCTGGGTCACACAAGATTCAGTCATGATAAGCAAAGACTGAACATAATTTATATTGTAACATTTAGTACATAAAGAGTTCATTGTGTACACAGTGGTGAGTCTTTGTCAGTTTTATTTCATCAGTTGAATAAAAAAAGTCCAGACATAAAAAGCATCTTCAAAACAATATAAAAAGTTTTTGGTTTTTTTTCGCACACACTTTATGTAACAGACAATACCTCTGCTTTGTTTTGCTTGCATTTATTGTGTAAAGCACTTTGTGCTACATGTTATTTGTATGAAAAGTGCTATATAAATAAAGTCAGATTAATGGCGCTATGGATACTGTTGTGGAATTTCGGCTCACTTGACTGTTCAGGAAAGATGGAGAAGACTAAGAGACACCGATGGCTCACATGGAGAGTTTATAAAGCATGATCATGGAGGAGCAAAATAACAGCACGTCTGTCTGCACAGAGTGTTGCCATGATAATCCTCCCAAGTCTTCCCCAATGTCCAAATGATAGCTTACAGCTTCAGGAGGCAGTGCTTCCATACATGGTTATCTGTTGAACAACATAGCAAGGGGGGTGATGCAGAGCCTCTCCCCTCTAGCCAGAGGACTAGGAGGTAAAATAGGGCAGAGACACTTTGACTGTAAACATAGATAGATCGAAGGCCTCCTTACGAGGTTTGCACAAACAGTTAGCTTAGCCTTGGTTCGTCAGACATCTGTTCTGTAGACACATCTACAGTAGCTTTGAGTATCTAGGTTGCACAGACTATGAGAAGATGGCTCGTACAGCAATTGTCACTATCCTAATCCAGACTTTAACATCTGCACAAGACACGTACGACCTCCTCTTGTATGGAGACCTATTGTCCTGGGAGAATCATATTTTTCCCCAACAGATCTCCTCTTTTTGATCGTGAGATCAACACTAATCTTACCAAAATTTCAATTTAGGTTAGGGAAGGCTTGGCAGGAATACCGGCATACACTGACATTCATATTTAATACAAAATCAATGAAGTTTTCACATCTTCACACAGTTCAGCATACAGACATGGTGGTATATTTCAAAAAACATTTAGACACCATTTAAAAGGATCATATAAAACACTGCATATATTTGATTCTTAGGCAAACACAGATTAATACAATAGATCAATACATAATATTCTGGGTTTCTCGAGGCACAGTGTTCAATTTATCAGACTAAAATTACTTTAAGGTTACTAACACGATCACAAGGTAGCATGATGTCGTCTTCTGCTGCAGTTCTGAGTTGATCTTATTCATCACAATTTACCTTAATATTTTATTTTAAGGAATTAATAAACAATTATAAAAATAAAGCTGTAGACATTTGAAAAAAATATAAGTGCACTTATTACTAAATATCAAAACATTTTAATGAAATTGGGATTCAAATAATTTTAACCATAAAATAGAAAATTGTCATAGTTATATAAACCTGAGAAAAAAATAGAGAATGATATCACACAGTGACTTTGTTAGTCTGTGTGTGTCATTTCAACTAATCGCTCCTTACACGTCTTCATCATCAGTTAACTAGATTTGGATCAATAATATTCCATCACTATCCTTATCCAGACTTTAACACCTGCATAAAACATGTATGACCTCATATTGTATGGAGACAAAGTCCTGGGAGAATCATATTTTTCTGTATATGTGCATACCGAATGCATGTATGTGCATGAAACTCTGCACACATGTAGATGTAGATGGACATTTTGAACTTACAGAAACAATAGGGTCCTCACACTGGTAGTGCTCGGTATTAAAAGCTTCTGCCCACACTGTCACACTTCATTCGTGCTCATAACTGGCGGCTTGTCCACGGTGCCCCCCGAGGCTGCAACATTGCCAGGTGGGTGCTCCTTCCGACTCCTGACATCCTGCAAAAGATAATGGGTTATAGAGGATGGACGGATGAATTCTTGTTCATCACATCATTATGTGTTCATTTGGCATAAAACAGTTCAGATGCAAGTGGTGGTCCATCTTCTTACCTGGAGAGATTCTTCCTGTTCAGCACTTGTGTCATTCCCCTCAAGGCACTTCCGACGCCTGTAATCCAAAATTGACTGATCAACATCACTGTGTATGTACCAGCAGGCAGACAAAGAGCAAGCGAACCACCCCAATCACCCACAAGACTATAACACCCAGCTACAAAGAATACCTGACATAGAGACACACACACCCAACGAAAGTGCAAATAGCTGTTTTGTATTCATGTCATTTGGTCTGGTGTTCCAAAATCTCAAATAAGGATACTGTAAAAATGAAAATACTGCCATTAAAAACTAAGCGATGAAGCACACTTCAGAGTGTTCTTCACATTATTTTATTTTTTCACACCTCTTCAGCAGCAGGAATACATACTATACCACCAAATGTTTTGTTGTCACAGTTTTATCAGATTTCATTATCTTTTTGGCATGTTTGTGGCCGATTCAGTTTCCATTTGAAAGTGTTGAAACTTTGATCCATATCTAGTTTCACAACTTTATCAGAACTGGTGTGACAATCTTCTGTTTTCTTTTTTAGACGCTCTCCTATACAGCTAGTTCGGCATTACACAAAACCAACTCTACCCCAACAGGAAAAAAGAGGCGTTTCCTAAGAAACATGTCGAGAAATCTGACGTACCAGCAACCACTTCCTATTTTACAGAGATAAATTCAGCCAGTGTTAAAAGCTAAAGAACCAGGACCACACTTTCAGGCACAAACTACGGCTCCTTACTTCAAATTAATAGCATTTAGGGTGATGCTAAAAATAACTTCCTAGATAGTGTGTGCCTTCTGTAAACTACATGAACATTTCTATTGAGTAATCCTAATCTGTCAATAATAAATAAATAATCCATCCACCCATCTTCTGCCACCTATCTGGGGGCTGGGTCGTGTTGGCAGCAGGGTAAGAGGGGCTTTCCAGATGTCTCAATGTTTTCCAGCTCCCATGCCACATCAGATGTAAAACCCCTCCTGTGTCAACCCGGGGTCTCCTCCCCGCTGGTCGCGGCCGGAAAACCTTCAAAGCGAGGCATTCTAATCAGATGTTTCAACCACCTCAGATGGATTATTTTAGGCGATTGAGAAAACCCTTTTAGGCTGTTTATATCCTCGACATCATTCTTTCTGTCACCACCCAGAGCCCATGACCACAGGTGAGGGTTGGAATGATGTAGATCAACTGGTAAGTTAAACATTTTGCCTTCAGGCTCAGCTCCCTCATCACCACGACATTACGGCTGACGCCGCCACAAACGCCGCCCGTACATCTCAGGCTGGTAATAATAACAGTAATAATCTGTTGCCAGTTGTTGTGCTCACCCTTTAGACTCTACCTGAGGAGTACATGTGACGCATTCGCCAATGCAAATGTGTCACATCTACAGATAAGGAGATGAAAAACACAACCAACACACCTCATCTTTCATACTTTATCAGCAATGCTGCATTTTTTTGACCTCCACATTTGAATGTGTGTCAACACTTCATTAAAGCCACCATACAGCACTTGGGGCAGTGCTTTTTCGACTGAGCGACATACAGTTCTGTGTAGGAGAGTGTTTGAGGGCTTATTACAGCGCCCCCTTATGACAATGTTGACACTGTGGTGGAGAAAATATTTGAAAAGCCTGACAAGTGCACAAAACTTCAACATGCAACACAGAGACAGAAAGACAGAAAGCTTTCACAGTGTGGAAAATACAAACTAAACACAAAGCACAGATGTAAGAAAAAAAAAGGTGGAGTAGCCATGACAAGGATCAAGCACTGTCACTGCCATTAATTGTTAAAGCCATTCATTGGGTTAGTCTGCATAGTTGAATGAGACATTCAAACATATTACCTATCGGTCAGACATCTCCAGATGCGTGCTCCGACTCCAGAGCGATTGAGTATGTAACAAATGGCAGCAAGAACATCTATTATGATGAGGGAAAAAGAGAGATGTTTAAAGATGATGATTCAAAAAGGTGTAGGGGCTGGTATCACAACTTCAGTACAATACATGTATAATATATTTGGGTAGATTCCAACCAAACTTAGCCAACGTGACAAATACCTTCTTCAAATACTGCTTACAGCCGTTACAAAAAGCCATTACCATACATCATCAATGCTGTATTTGGGAGATACACTGTGGAAACTTGGTACTTGCTGGCTATGTGAACTGTTTCCCTTTCTGTTCTTCTTTTTTTTTTGCTTTTCTTCCCCCTGTAAAATAGCTGAGCAACCATTAGTGCCTGGTAATCTCACAGCTATTGTATATGTGATGTTGACCTGCATCCCTTAGACCTAATGTATATCTGTGCCTGTTCATGTTCACTCCAAACTTTGATAAAGAAAAAATAAAAATGTAGCAGTGGGTAAATGGCAGACATCATCCTGACAAAGCTTTTCTTTTTTAAACTCATCTGTTAGGACTAGTCAGTTACATCTTACATGGATGGATATCATGTACAAAACCATTTGGGCAACTGGTAAACAGCAAGAAGTGCAGCCAAAAATAAATACATTTTCAATATATGTTGCATTAATGATATTTAAATAGTAACAGCCACAACCGGAATTTGAGCTTAGTTCCGAGATCAAAGATTCGTTACGAGATAAAAACCATATTCGAATGTTGCAGGGAAAGTTGAAGCTGTGTGATCTGGACCGACTCCGCTTGACTGAAGCCAGCTGATGTGTCGCCTGTCGCCTAATGTACTTTTTATACATTCATCTTTTTTATAGCTTTTTTTTCTGTACTGCTCACATTCAGTGTCTCTGTTTGCTGCTAGATCTCTGTACCACGTACCCAAATTGCAGACTTTTGTTTTCGCCCCTTCATCATTACTAGAAATGCAACTGTGCAAAGTAATTCACTTTGCTCATACATACTCTGAGGTACAAATTGCATTCAGTGATTAAAAAAAAAAAATCTGAAAAGTAATAGAAGTAGCCGTCAGAATAGAAGTAGAGAGTCATTGCTATGTAGATGAGACAGGCTCGTCTTATCACATTGCTTCACATTAGTTTCAACTCATCTCCTTGCAAATCTTTGATCTGAACCAGTGGCTTGCTGAATTAATTTTTTGCAGGACCTATGGAGAACATGGCAACAGCTGCACTACTGGTATTTTGTACAGGCCTAGCAGGAAATGAAGGTGAACACATTAACTGAGAACACTCTAGGTTCTAAGTCATTTTTTAAAAAGGTTTTTAAACAATTCTGTTACTTCAGCTAATGTATAACGTTGTAGTACCTAAATTACTCCAAATATTTTGTGACTAAAAAAAACATATTTTAAGTTTAGCCTCCCAAAAGCTGATGCCTTGTTTCCAGCCATGCAATACATTTTAAAGTTAGTGTTGAGCCATGCACAGTTAAGGTGACAAAGTGGCACATTGAGCAATCACTACATGAATATCCTCTAACAGCTAAATGTGTCAGTTTGTTCCTTTTGTTAACCCAAATAAAACATGACGCCCTCAGAAGTCCTCCATATAACCATGCTGTTCTTCTGAGGCCATCATCATTTAATTTGGGTCGACATTATCCATTTACATTCTTGCTCTACTTTTCAAGGATGAAGTTGTTACTTACGTAATGCAATTCCAACATAAAGTAGTACAAGAAAGTCAAAACTACCTGTTAAAAAAACAACAAGGACAGAGAATTGTGTTAAACATTCGGTTTGATAAAAGCTTGACATGCAAGGAAAGAAATGTTTGTTTCTGGTAATTCATTTACTAAGCCTGATCTAAGTTGTTTTGTCTCCTGTCCTTTTGACTTGAAGAAGTTTTGCAAGGATAACCTTTATGGGCTCCTCCACTTTTTTTTGCAGAAAACTAAATGGGAAACAAAATTCTGCAGGAAATAAAAAAATCATGACTGAAACCGAGTAGTAAAAAACATTTCCAGGAGTAATTTTTTTTCATGTGTTAAACTGAGAGAAATCTTTTTTTACTGTTTCACACATGACAAAAAGATTGTGTGATGAGCGTTTTAACATTTTTGTTAATTTCCCAGGGAATAAAGCATGAACACTGATGAAAACATCTTGCATATTATTGCAGTCACTCATAGATAGCAGCCACATAGTGATGCAGAGCCGAGATCTGGTGAGCTTGAATCAAGCAGTAAGTTTGATGTTGGGTCATGTTTCATTCATTTTAAGGGGCCTTGGCGGAGGTATGCGCTCTATCGAGTGCCATTCTACTTGAAACTTTATCAAACCTCCTAGCAAAAGAAATTTAAAAAGAATGTTAAAAAGTAAATATAAAAAACACACAAAATGCTAATCTTATCCAGAAAAAAGGGAAATTTAAATTAGCTGCACTTACAGAATATTCTGTGATTAGCATGACAGTATGTTTTGCTCATGTTAAAAAATAACAGGTTGATTTTCAGATAAAGGCCAAACTTACATTCTGGGGGAGCAGATGACCACTGACCATCTGCCTGACATGCCAGGGTAGGATTCCCTTTCATTTTATATCCAGTCGAGCACTCAAACTTGACCCTATCATTGGGTCTGTAAGGGGGTCGAGCATCATGAGTCAGGTAGCCATGTTTAATGTGAGGCTCTTCACAGGAAATGCCTGCAGAGAAAAAAAGTAAATGCAAATTAACACAATTCAGAATACAATGATTGTGCTCAAACAGAAGCAACCCTCATCAGTGTGTAAAGAAAAAACTGCAATCATTTCAAAGTGAAGAGAGCAACACGGGCAATATTCCCCCATTCAGGTTTAGGCAGTTTTATATCATGATACTACCCTGATAGCTGTATACTGTATACTGTGGTAGAGTTGTACCATATTCAGGAAAATCTAGTGGGAAACTCTTTATGGATTTCAAAAAACAGAAATCCATCAACTGATCTATTGAACTCAGAACCTTTCTTACAGATCAAGGAAGGTTTGCATATGTCTTAAAAAAAATATACTGTCACTAGGATCATTCAACTGAACAATTTCACTGAGTGAACACACTGTATGGCTTCAGATAATTCTGTAGCATTAATATGGACTCTACCTGGTTTCTCTGCGGCGACATCTTTAGACGATTCGATTTCTGTGAAAAGAAACAAAACAAAAGGGTAATGAGGACAGTGTTACTGCCATCAGAGGTGTGGTTACATCACACAGAAAGATCCAGTGTGTTCTTCCAGCATCATGTGGGACACACATGGCACATATGGAACCCATGAACAAAAAAAATGTAATGAAAATGCTAAGATATTCCACAGCAGCACAGTATGAAGCCTTTTGTGAGTCCAGAGGAAGCTGCATTTAAGCTGACTGACTGCCTCCAGTGGCTCTGGCTAAAGCTGCATGGTGAGAAATCAATCACATTACAAGTAGCTTCATCTGGTTTCAAAAAAGGCTCCTTGTTACTTTTTCCACTTATACAGTAATATCCCCCCTTTAAACACACTTTACTGTCTGCAATTGGTGGAGTTACCCTTTAAATCCATAACTTTGGCCATTGATGCAACTCAAAACCTTCTTCTTTACTTTGAAAGCACTACTAATATAGTCTGTGAAATGTATTTGTCAGAGGATAGAGACAGAAGACTTTTCACATTTAAAAATTCAGAATAATTCCATTATTATTATTTTTTTCTAATTTCAGCAGTCAGCATTTTAAAAATCAGCATCTTCACATTGAACTACTGCATGCAAAGAAACTTTAAAATGGAAAATACGACAATTGTCAGAAATAACCTTTTCCAGAGTACGAAAGAGTTATTATTCACAATGCAGGAAGTTGTTGAGAAAGTTTTGGGGGGGAGAAAGAAAAAAAAAACACTTACTGGTACATGTTGGAGGATCAGGCTTAAATGTTCCATCATCTGAACATGAAGCTGATGCTGATCCACTGAGTCTAAAACCTTTTTGACAACTGTACTGTACAACGTCTCTATATTTATAGACTTCTTTGACTGGACTGAAAGTACCAGGCGGAGGATTACAAGTCACCACTGCAAAATAAATATGACATCTATTAGAATAGACGAAGAATACGTGAGATGATATATTAGAGAAACTTCCTGACTTCGGATGAAAACATGCTGAAAATTCAAAACACTTACTGGTACATGTTGGAGGATCAGGCTTAAATGTTCCATCACCTGAACATGAAGCTGATTTTGATCCACTGAGTCTAAAACCATTTTGACAACTGTACTGTACAACGTCTCTATAATTATAGACTTCTTTGACTGGACTGAAACTCCCATTTGCAACCAGAGGTGGACGATTACAAATCACCCCTGCAAAATAAATATGACATCTATTAGAATGGACGAAGAAGACCAAATAAGGCTTCATTTACTAAAGGCTTCAAAATCTGAGAGTACTGCCGGTTTAAACTGCTTGTGAAATACTGCTGCTTTTAGGAACTTGTTTAATGTACGGTAAGAGACTTGTAACTCAATTTTAAATGTGCTTTTTCTTAATTTGACTTTCATCACATAAAAAGGTCCACTTGCAAAAAACACAACATTTTTTCAAACCATGTTGCAACAGCAACTTCCTGACCATTAAAACTGTATTTAACAACCTGGTGGGGCTGGGCAATATCGCCTTAAAATAATACTGCCATTTTCTAGGCAATACAGCAAATAACAATATATGTCTTGATATTTTTACATGTACAAAAGAACTTCGTAAATGCTGAACTTGGCCACAAAATCAGACATCTCAATAAATAACATCAATATCATTTTCAATAAATAATCCTTAGTAACGTGGACACAATGACTGACTTGGTATTAGAATAAGTAGAAAACTCTGGTAAGTTCAGAAATTTAAACTTTACTATAATGCAGGGTTTTTAGTGGCCAGCCTGGCCGACCAACCCAGAGCGTTAGTATAAGGATAAATTGAGAATAAGACTCAATAATGTAATGTCTACCAAACTGGACCTTTAAAACCAGGAAAAGACAACACCAATGCCACATTACAATATAATGATATACAAAATATCACTCTCATATCAGAGCAATATGTTAATATTGCCCAGCCCTACCACCGAGCAAAAGAAGGTGAAGAAAACAATGCAATGAGGACTAAAAGGAAATTTAAAAATAGCCAAGTATAGAGAACGTGATGTGATTACACTAATCACATGCAAGAATGTGATGACAAACAACAGCTTGACTTTCATCTACAGAAGTAAATCAAGTAGTTGTTTTCATTTAACTTACGGTCACATCTTGGAAGTCCAGGTGACCACTGACTGTTTATGTCACATGTCAAGGTAGGGTACCCGACCATTTTGAATCCAGTTCTGCACCTGTACGTGATCTTAGCCATGTATCCATGAGGTGGTCGAGAACCACTTATCCAGTCAAGATTTGGGATGTCAAGATCTTCACACTGAACCACTGCAGGCAAAGAACATTTTAAATAAAAACGATCACAATTGTAAAGAAATAGAAAAAATAATAAAAATTAAAAAAACCTTTTCCAAAGTACGTGAGAGTTTCAGTAACAGCTGAGATTACACTGCAAATATGTTGAGAAAGATTGGAAAAAAATTAAAAACACTTACTGGTACATGTTGGGGGATCAGGCTTAAATGTTCCATCATCTGAACATAATATTGACGCTGAGCCACTGAGTGTAAAGCCTTTTTGACAGCTGTACTGTACAGCATCTCCAAATTCATAGGGTTCCTTGTATGGAGTGAAGGTGGCATCCTTAACCTGAGGTGCCTCATCACAAGTCACCACTGCAAAATAAAAATGACATTTCTTATAATGGAAAAAGACACCAAGTATTTATTTCGTAATGTATTTTTTTATAAACACACTGACATTACCAACCTTCACATCTCGGCAACCTGTCCATCCACCCTTCTGCTCCACAAATGATTGTACTCTTACCAACCAATCTGTAACTAATCAAGGAAGTAAAAAAAACTTTTAGGAGGCTCTGTTAACCCTTGCACTTCACATGACAACACTGTTAATTAAGGAAGCCCCACTGAGCAATCCACTTTGATAAGAATTTAATGTTTTTCCATTTAGAAACATTGGTGTTTCCTACATTACAGTTTACATTATAGTGTTAAAATACAGAACTCACAACTACATTTCAAAAATAATTTCTATGAACATGAACCATCACATGAATCATCTCAGTTTATTAGTTACCCTTCATCGCAAGTGATCTCAATATGATCACCGAACAAATTCTCTTTAGGGTAATGAATATGTCCATTTGGTACTTCTCCAGGAGAGCCACAGTTTTTCCCTGCAAAATAGAAAACTCCCATTATTATTCAACTCCTCCCTTTAAAATGACTGGATATCTTTATGAAGTAATGACAGACTGGTCACTAGATAATGTCCGTTTTCCACATAAAAGAGCATTTTTATGATGATACGCTGTCATTCACAAGAGGGCTTCAAATTTGAAAACAGAGAAAAGAAGGTGCTAATATTTACTCTCGCATTTCAGTGACACAGTACTCCAACTGCCAGCAGTACAAGTAATGGATGAGGACCCTCCTGCAGAAGAGTAACCAGTATCACATTCAAAGGTTGCTCGATCCCCACTGGCGAAAGTGTCTTTCAGGATGTATTCGTCCTTTAAATGCATGTTGGGTCCTCCAACAGGTACAGCACAGTCTTGAGCTGTGATGAAAAATGAAGAAAGAGACAGATGAGCACTAGCAGCGAGGACAAGTGAACGTTAGACCAAACACCAGCTTGTTTATACTAAACACACATTATGTGTCCCAAGCTTATCTGTCTAACTCACCATGAGCAGTGATGGCAAATCCAAGACAGCTCAGTAGTAGGAAGTCAGTGACGCCCATGATGGCAACTGGAAAGTCTGACTGAAGTCAGGGAGTTTTCTGGCAAAGACGAAAAGCAAACATACGTCAGACAATCAGATGATTACTGGTTAAGATGGTTTATACTACTGACGTCTCCGCGGAACACATTCAATTTCAGACATGCAAGTTAGCCATAACAGCCAGCTACTACACTCACATCGAACTAAAACATAAATATTACTTCTGTTTAGAATAAAACACACAATACATACGTATGTACGTAAATAACGACGGGTATTAGGTTTGACATGTATGTGTATTGACAGAAAATCGCTCAGGCTTGTCGTTTGTAGCCGACTGGAGAAACCGCTTTTTTTAGCGCTACTTAAAAACGCAGCTATCCGTTGGCACACACACACCTCCCCTCCGTGCACACTGCGTGTGTTTCCATGAAAACAACATTATCCATTGAAATAATAAGGTGAAAGCTTGATATTTGGGGCAGACGGCTGGCGAAAGTCACGAGTTCACGAAAGTTTCGTATTACCACCCCTCCGACACGGTAAATGCTGAGCTAAGTGGAACTTAAGGTGCAAGAGAAATAAGGTGCAGTTTTATTTACAGAGATAATAATTTAAAGCGCAAAAAATGATGTGTGTGTTTTTGAGTGAGCATTGTAAAGTCTGATGGCACCAGGTAGGAATGATTTTCTGTGCCGTTCCTTTAAGCAGTGGGGTTGAATGAGTCTGTTGCTGAAGCTGCTCTTAAGCTTGTCCAGAGTTTTGTGGAGGTGGTGAGAGACATTGTCCATGATCGCCAGCATCCTGGGTGACGAGCTCAGAGCCAACAACAGACCCGGCCTTCTTAATGAGTTTGTTCAGTCTGTTTGCGTCCTTCGCTTTGATGTAGGCCTATTCAAGTAATAAGGATCTCAGGAGGACCATTACAACTGCATGGACAAAAAGTAAATAAAATAAATATCAAAAATAATTAAAGATCTACAAAACAAGATCTGTTCACCTAACCTGTCATTTGGGGAAGTCAGTGAGACAGCTGGGCATGTGGTTTATTCTTGATGAGAGTTTCAAAGTCTGGGAGGACAGTAGACAGAGCTACCCTCAGATCATGCTCAGTGTCCAGTCTGTTTCTCTGCTTTGACTTGAGCTGCAACAAGGTGGTTTCTGTCCCTTATTATCCTCAACGAACGAAAATCCGCATTTTAAATACATCGGGTCATATTTACGCTTCGCCATCGCAACACAAACTTAAAGTGAGCGTCAAACAAATGGCAGTTACCATGGCTACCGCGCCTAGGCGGCTGCGCGTGCCTAACGCGTGTCTTTCAAAATAAATCATTTTTCAAAATAAAAGACATGACAAACATCAGACGCGCATGAAATATTATTTACTTTTTTTGACCAGAAGTCCGCGACCAATCCAGAACGGGTCTGCGACCCAACAGTTGAGAACCACTGCTCTAAACTATCAAAAAGGAAAGAAATTAATCTAACCCTAAATGAACCAAAGAAAACCAAAAACTGGATTACTGGTGATCTCCGAACTAAACTACAAACAAATTAACAAAACCCCATCACTGTGAAACATGTGTGTGTGTGTGTGTGGGGGGGGGGGGGGCAACAAGAAAACAAAAAGGGAAAGATATCCCCCTTTTAATGTGAGCTGGACAGTGGTTACAGAGAGAGTGAGGCTTCCACTCAGTCCTCCTTAAATGCTGTCAGGTAATTGGCATTGTGTCTTCCTGAAAGATTAAACAGGGAGAGCATCAAAGGGGGAGAGAAAACAACCAGTACAGGCCCACACGCAACAGCCACAGGTGGTGCTCCCAACACCACTCACTTAACAAACTCGTTGACCAGTTCCCTGTACACATCCTCCCTCCCGACCGTTACATGCCCCACAATGGCGGTACTTAACGTCTGCAGTGTGGTGAAGAGGAAGGGAGACAGCACAGTAACCTAGGTGGCACCGATGTTGCCGTTCAGACGTTAAGACACACAGTTTTGTAATCTCACAAACTGCGGTCTGAGTCAGCAGCCTGGGCTGGACGGTGCTGAAGACGCTGGAGAAGTCGAAGAACACACCGGAAGCTACTACGACAGGCTGCCACTGGCACGGCGCCATCTTGTGTCAAGACGGTGACATTAGCGTGAGAGCGTTACCGGGGTTCTGTCGGCGGTTTGGTCGCACAGTTTGTCGAAGAAGAAGGATGGTTTTTTTCTACTCACCCAGTGAAGTACGAAGAGGCTGGCACAATGTCTGCGGCCGAAGAGAGGAAGGCTCCTTCTTCTTCTGTTCGGTTGTCGGAAATGGGCTCGGCCTTATAAACCGTGACACACCTCTGTTGTAAACCGAAACTGTCAACCACTTAGAAACGGACTGTGAGCCCGAATTGTGAAATGTTTATATTGAAGGAAAACGTGACCACACAAGGACACAAGCTGTCTTTAAGCAAACGGTTAACAAATTCAACGTCAATAAAAGATGTTAAGCCGTTTGTTTATAGTCATTTATATTACATGGCTTATGAGGTCTTGGGCTGAGGGGCGCTGGTGCATTCAAGGCCTCCGTTTTTCTCAGAACTTAGAACTTAGCAAACTTCCCTAAAAAGCGTTGGGTTTATATGATATTTTATGTGATAACATTTGTCTGTCCCCAGCCTCTACAGAAAAAAATGACACGTAAAAAACATCATATTTAATATTTTTTTAATAAATCAACAGGTTATTTGAACAATTTATGCCTCTTGGGTCATCAATTTGGCTATATGTATAGAAGGAAACTGCTGTATTTTCAGTGCAAAACCATGTTTTCCCTTCTATTTCAAATGCAGTAATGTATACATAACTATCAAATGTATGGCAGAAATGACATGCGAGAACAAGATTCCAAACAAAGAGACAGATAATACTTTTTTATATAACCATGTCATGGGTCAGAGGAAGTAAAATTATGTCATCAGAGGGATTTTTATGTTGACCTCACTGGTATGACCTACTACTAATAATAATGAAATAAAATAAAAAGTGCAATACACATGGATTAAATTACATGATTTAGTGAGTTTCAGATGATTGACAACATGTGGTTTGATGCCCTGAAGCAGCCATTTTGTAAAATTTTTTTTTTTGTGATTTAGGCCTCCAATTTATCAATTTAAAGATTCTTCCTTTTGTGACGAATGTACTTTTTTTCTACAATTAAAGTACATTAAATATAATATATTTGTACTACCCATATGATTTAATATATACATATAAGTCCCCATCTACTTCAGTTGTTTAGGAGAATGTTGCAACACTGTTCTGTGTGTAAAGCTCAAGAAATGTCCATTAGACCAGTTTCCATCGGCATGGGGGTGAGTAGACATGACAGAATTTTGATTTTTGGGTGAACTTTTCCTGTAAGACATCTAGTTTGCTTTTATGTCTATCAAAGTGAGATAAATAACCTGCTGAAGAAAAAAAAATCTCCATTAGTTTGATTGATTTGTAGAGACTGCTGTCCTGTGTTAGGATGGGGGGGATCAGTGTGTAATGTGAGTGTCAGTGTGAGTGTAATCGGTGCTCTGGTGGAGTGGGGAAGATGATTAAAGGGCAGAGAGCGCAGGGACAGGTGAGCATGGAGAGATCACACACACAGGCAGCAGCACACTTGTGAGGAGTGTTCTCCTCACGAGCAGGTTTGTTTTTCAACCTCCATGCATGTTTCGGTGCTGGGGCTTTGTAATTTTAGTTTATTGTATAAGTTTGGGCTGGAGGTTACCGGTGGTTCAGTTATTCATCTTTTTGTTTTAGGATTAGTTTCCATTTAGGCAGTTGAGGGGGAGATGCAGGGAATTTTCTTTTGGGAATTATTCAATAAAGCTTGTTTAATTGTTTACCTTGTGTCTGGCATCCTTAATATGTTCATATGCATCCTCCAACCCCTTTGAGCCTTAGTTTGCTGGTTCTTTTTTGTGTGTGGTATAAATCGTCTTTAAATATGTAGGATCCCTAATTATTATTTTTCACAGCCTGAGCACGCCGTGCAGAATGACTCTCTGCACATCCAGTCATTCAATAAAAGGAACTTTTGGCCCCTTATACTGTTTTTATTACTTGTGTAGTTTACAGAGCATAGTAACACCCCCAGCACAAGACGTCCATCTGCCAACTTGATCAAGGGATCATTAAGACAATCTTCTAGTCAGGGTGAAGTCCACCAGGTGGCACTGTAATGTTTTTGATCAGTTCTCTGCATTTAAAATGGAGAAGCCATAGACAGTTAATTTATTTTTCATTTTAATATAGCTTGTCTAAAATATTTGGGGCTTTCAGCTGGGAAAAACAAAGTTCAAATCAAATCCACAAGTTTATTTTCTAGCATTTATAGGCCTTAAAGTTAATGTATTTTTCTTTGTCTCCATATTAAAAAAATGATTGCCACATCTGTATACTGCATATCAGATGGCTCATCTTTCATATTTGGATATTAAAACAAACAGCCATCCGTCTGTCTGTTCTTTATCTCTGTAAACTCCCTTCATCTAAACATACAGAATCATTTCTAGATGTAATACATTGTTTAAAATCTATTATCATGTTTTATCCCTGTTGCAAATGATATCAGCTATTCAAATTGTTAGAATAATAATATTTGTGATGACAAAAACTGCGATAAATTCAAAACAAATGCAAAACAAGTATTTTGACTAGCTGTCTGAGACGTTAAGCTCCATTTATCCATTTCTACACCTGGATCACACAAGATTCAGCCATGATAAGCAAAGACTGAACATATTTTATATGTAACATTTACTGAAGTACATGAAGAGTTCATTGTGTACATTAGTGAGTCTTTGTTAAGGTTTTATTTAAATCAGTTGAATAAAAAAGTACAGACAAAAGCAGCTTCAACAGACAATATTTGTGTCACAATACTCAAAGTATTTCTTCTCTTCTTCTGTTACTAAACTGAAACTGACACTCTGGAAAGAGTTAAGGCATATGGAACATACCTTTTATGTTCAGGCACTAAATGAGGGACTGTACAGATCCCACTGTTATCTCTGTAATGGCGAAAGCTGCCTCAGAGGAGCCACTTAAAGCATAAGCGAAGGATTGCACTCCATTTTCTGAGGATTATGTGTCTCATATTGGTGTTCAGAAAAACACTCTCAGGAAATGTTATAGGCCTGTGCCATCACATGCACATGGACGGCACGAAAACATTCAACAAGTGCAGCGACATTCCTCTTCTCATCTGGTCATCAGTTACTTTCTGAAACGCTTTCTACAGGAAAACACAAGAAGCAAAAAAAGAGAAAAATTTAAAAGGAGACATTTTTAGACAAATTGTAAAAACATGTCCGGGCCTGTGAAAGAGGAAAAACATCCCTGTGAAGAGTTATAGTGAGTGAGTGAAAGGTGAGTTAGAAGCACAGGACTACTTGGAAGAGGGAAGAAAATAATCTTTTTATTCTTGGTTCTAATGGTTCTAATACCATTATTATTAAATCATTAGGATACAGTTTGAGAAAAATATAAAAGTTTCTGCCCACATGTTCACATATTGTTCTTGCTCATACCTGGCGACTTGTCCACGGTGCCCCTCGCCCGAGGCTTGACCATTGCCAGGTGGGTGCTCTTTCAGACTCGCGCCATCCTGCAAAGGATAATGGGTTATAGGGACAGATGGATTCTTGCTCATCACATCATTATTTGTTAATTTGGCATTAAGTAGTTCAGATGTAAGTGGTGGTCCTTCTTCTTACCAA
Organism: Lagodon rhomboides; assembly: GCA_039737535.1. Classification (NCBI taxonomy): domain Eukaryota; kingdom Metazoa; phylum Chordata; class Actinopteri; order Spariformes; family Sparidae; genus Lagodon; species Lagodon rhomboides. The sequence continues at coordinate 28,821,379 of CM077792.1, read as the reverse complement.
GAGAGCTACTTCCTCTTCAGCTTCTGTAGCATCTTCCTCAACAAGGTGCTCCTGACGGCTGTAATGCAAAATTGACTGATCAACATTATTGCGTATGTACGAGCAGGCAGACAAGGAGCAAGCAAAACACCTTTATCACCCACAAGACTATAACACCCAGCTACAAAGAATACCTCACATAGAGACACACACAACCACACACGCACACACACAAAAGTGCAAATAACTTAATTTAAATGTGAAGAACACACACCTCTTCAGCAGAAGGAATACATACTATACCACCAAATGTTTTGTTGTCACAGTTTTATCAGATTTCATTATCTTTTGGCATGTTTGTGGCCGTTTCAATTTCCATTTGAAAGTGGTGAAACTCTGATCCATATCTAGTTTCACGACTTTATCAGAACTGGGTGCTTTTTTTTAGACACTCTCCTATACAGCTAGTTCGGCATTACACAAAACCAACTCTACCCCAACAGGAAAAAAGAGGCGTTTCCTAAGAAACATGTCGAGAAATCTGACGTACCAGCAACCACTTCCTATTTTACGGAGATAAATTCAGCCAGTGTTAAAAGCTAAAGAACCAGGACCACACTTTCAGGCACAAACTACGGCTCCTTACTTCAAATTAATAGCATTTAGGGTGATGCTAAAAATAACTTCATAGACAATGTGTGCCTTCTGTAAACTACATGAACATTTCTATTGAGTAATCCTAATCTGTCAATAATAAATAAATAATCCATTCATCCATCTTCTGCCACCTATCTGGGGGCTGGGTTGTGTTGGCAGCAGGGTAAGAGGGGCTTTCCAGATGTCTCAACAACGAGGCATTCTAATCAGATGTTTCAACCACCTCAGATGGATTCTTTTGGGCCATCGAGAAAACCCTTTTAGGCTGTTTATATCCTCGACCTCATTCTTTCTGTCACCACCCAGAGCCCATGACCACAGGTGAGGGTCAGAATGATGTAGATCAACAATAATCTGTTGCCAGTTGTTGTGCTCACCCTTTAGACTCTACCTGAGGAGTACATGTGACACATTCACCAACGCAAATGCGTCACATCTACAGAAAAGGAGATGATAAACGCAACCAACGCACCTCATCTTTCACACTTTAACCGGCTTTATCAGCAATGCTGCATTTCGTTGACCTCCACATTTGAATGTGTGTCGACGCTTCATTAAAGCCACCATACAGCACTTGGGGCAGTGCTTTTTCGACTGAATGACATACAGTTCTGTGTAGGAGAGTGTTTGAGGGCTTATTACAGTGCACCCCTTATGACAATGTTGAAACTGGTGGAGAAAAAAAAAATCCTTATCCTTAAGCCTGACAAGTGCACAAAACTTCAACATGCAACAGCTGACACACAAAAAGCTTTCACAGTGTTTCCCACACATCAGTTTATTTGTGGCGGTCCGCCACAATATCAACATTGGCCACTACATATTGATTTTCTATTTCAGCGAATAGCATGATGTTATATATTCAGATAAAGTGGATGGCGGTGTGGTTTTTAGTCCACCGGTAAAACCAACAAAGAAGAGATAGAGGACTATTTAACGCTTTTGGCTTGGCCGTAACTTCCCCTGCAAAGAAGACCGCTGGCCTCATCGTCGAGATTAAGCCCCCACAAAGAGCCAGTTTCTGTCGTGGCCAAGCCATGTAATTACATCATCACGTAATGCACTTGGGACTTTTTCCCAAAAGCTAACTTTGTGGGGGTTGTGAGGCTTTTATTACCGTTTTACAGACGAGTCTTTCACAAAAAGACTCGTTATACTATCAGAATTTGGCCAATTCAGTCCAATAAAATTTTGGGAGTCTAGAAGATTTTTGTCGCCCGATTAAATTTGATCCCAATCCAAGTTAGCTCGGCGCTAAACCGGAAGTTAGCTGACTCGGTTGGCGGAAGTCTCGAGTGCGCATGCTCCATGGCACCCCAGCTGGACAGCCACCGCCACAATTAAAGTCTGATTCTGAGGGAAACACTGGTTCACAGTATGGACATACCGACGAAGCACAAAGCACAGACATGCGGAAAAAAAAAAGGTGGAGAAGCCATGACAAGGATCGAGCACTGTCACTGCCATTAATTGTTAAAGCCATTCAAAGGGTTAGTCTGCGTAGTTGAATGAGAAATTCAAATACATTACTTTTTTTTCTTTAAGGGTGGCACGATTCCACAGCAACACAATACAGCGTAAATGAGGGCAGCTCCTGCGATGCCTATGTTGAGGAAAAAGGGGAGATGTTTAAAGATAATGATTCAAATCCATCCAAACTTCCCAACCTGACAAATACCTTCTTCAAACACTGCTTGCAGCTGGTAAAAAAAAGCCATTAATAGAATATGGATGATTAAAGAACCCCCAACAAGATCAGAGTGGATTGATCAATTGAACAGTTATTGGTAGAAATGATTACTCTATCTTAATACAGCAGGGAATTAACAAAAACTTTGTTTTGTGTGATCTTGGATCCTGTACATATGTATTTAAGTTATCTTTATGTATAGGATACATTTAATCATCTACATCATCACTGCTGAACAATTGCCCTTGCCCGATATCATGTACAAAACACAAACCATAGCACGGCTCAACAGAAATAGTTGCCAGGTTGCCATTGGCAAACAATTCTTGCCTTTTGTGGCAACCATTTAGGTAACTGGTAAACAGCAAGAAGTGCAGCCAAAAATAAATACATTTTCAATATATGTTGCATTAATGATATCTAAATATTAACAGCCACAACCGGAACTTTTGAGCTCAGTTCAGAGATCAAAGATTCGCTACAAAGAAAACCGTTTTCAAATGTTGCAGCTGTGTGATCTGGACCGACTCCGCTTGACTGAAGCCGGCTGATGTGCCGCCTGCTTGTCAAGTCACAAGCTGGTTTTAAAACCTAAGACAAGACACCTGTTTCAACAGCCAATCAGTGCTTCATAGTGAAGTCAGCTGTTCAAGTCAGTTACAAACTGTCAGCTGGTCGAAATGTTTTTGACAGAGGAAAGAAAAGAAATCTGCTAGATTTGTCTGAGAAACATTCATGTGTATATGACAAAAGCTTTAAAATGTTAATATACTTTTTATACATTCATCTTTTTTTATAGCTTTTTCCTCTGTACTGCTCACATTCAGTGTCAGTGTTTGCTGCTAGATCTCTGTACCACGTACCCAAATTGCAGACTTTTGTTTTCGCCCCTTCATCATTACTAGAAATGCAACTGTGCAAAGTAATCCACTTTGCTCATACAAACTCTGAGGTACAAATTGCATTCAGTGATTAAAAAAAAAAAAAGTCTGAAAAGTAATAGAAGTAGTATCAAAAAGCTGCTGCCTTGTTTCCAGCCTTGCAACAACTTTTAAAAGTTAGTGTTGAGCCATGCACAGTTCGGTGACAAAGTGGCACATTGAGCAATCACTACATGAATATCCTCTAACGACTGAATGTGTCACTTTGTTCCTTGTTGTCAACCCAAATAAAAACATGACGCCCTCAGAAGTCCTCCATAGTCTACTGTGATATAACCATGCTGTTCTTCTGAGGCCATCATCATTTAATTTGGGTCGACATAAACCATTTACATTCTTGCTCTCCTTTTCAAGGATGAAGTTGTTACTTACCTCCTATAATTCCACCTGCAATTTTTCCACCCTTTCCTGAATCAACTTCTCCAGAACTTAACTTGCCTGTTTAAAAAACAATAAGGACAGAATTGTGTCAATCATTGGGTTTAATAAAACCATAACGCTCATCTGCTGGTTAAGGAAGCCTTGAGGTGCAAGGGAAGAAATGTTCGTTTCTGGTAATCCATTTACTAAGCCTGATCTAAGTTGTTTTGTCTCCTGTCTTTTTGACTTGAAAAAGTTTTTCCAGGATAATCTTTATGGGTTCCTCAACTTTTTTTTGCAGGAAACCAAATGGGGAAATAAAAAAAAATAAAAAAATAAATAATAATAATAATAATAATAATAATAATGTTTGAAATCAAGTGGGGGTAAAAAAATTAAAGTACATTTCTTTTTCTTCATGTGCTAAACCTTTTCTTTCTTTAAAAAAAAAAATTGTCTTAAATTAAGCAGTCAATTCAGAGTGATACAAGGCTATAGAGTTTGACATTGGATTAGGCTTGATTCATTTAAAGGAGCCTTTGCAGAGGTATGCGCTCTATAGAGTGCCATTCCACTTGAAACTTTATTAAACCTCCTAGCAAAAGAAATAAAAAAATAAAATGTTAATCTTATCCAAAAAGAGAAACTACAATTAGCTGCACTTACAGAATATTCTGTGATTAACATGCCAGTATGTTTTACTAATGTTCAAACGTAACAGGTTGATATTCAGATAAAGGTCAAACTTACATTTTGGGGGAGCAGCTGACCACTGACCATCTGCCTGACATGTCAGGGTAGGCTCCCCATCCATGTAATGTAACGATGAGCACTTGAACGTGACTTTATCATTGAGTCTGTAAGGGGGTCGAGCATCATGAGTCAGGTGGCCATTTTCAACTTGAGGCTCTTCACAGAAAATGCCTGCAGACAAAAAAAAAAAAAAAAAGGAAATGGAAATCGATACAATTCGAAATATATTGATTGTGCTCAAACAGAAGCAACCCACATCAGTGTGTAAAGCAAAAAAACTGCAATCATTTCAAAGTGAAGAGAGCAACACGGGCAATATTCCCCCATTCAGGTTTAGGTCATTTTATATCATGATACTACCCTGATAGCTGTATACTGTGGTAGAATAGTACCATATTCTGGAAAATCTAGAGGGAAACTGTGTATGGATTTAAAAAAAAACAGAAATCCATAAACTGATCTATTGAACTCAGAACCTTTCTTACAGATCAAGGAAGGTTTGTGTTAAAAAAATATACCGTCACTAGGATCATTCAACTGAACAAACTGCACAATTTCACTGAGTGAACACACTGTATGACTTCAGATAATTCTGTAGCATTAATATGGACTCTACCTGGTGCAGGTGGGGTGTGGCTTTCTGTGAAAAGGAACAAAACAAAAGGGTAATGAGGACAGTGTTACTGCCATCAGAGATGTGGTTACATCACACAGAAAGACCCAGTGTGTTCTTCCAGCATTATGTGGGAAGCACATGGCACATATGGAACCCATGAACAAAAACATTTAATGAAAATGCTAAGATATTCCACAGCATGTCTTGTTTGAAAAGGTATGGTACGGTACTAAAGGGTAACCCCACCAATTTTACACATTAAAGAGTGTTTATACGTCTCTGGGAGTACTACTGCATATGTGAAAAAGTATTATGAAACCTTTTATGAGTCCACAGGAAGCTGCATTTAAGCTGATTGACTGCCAACAGTGACTCTGGCTAAAGCTGCATGGTGAGAAATCAATCACATTATACTTTTTCCACTTACGCAGTAATACCCCCCCCCCAAGACCTTTTAAACACACTTTACTGTCTTAAATTGGAGTTAAATCCATAACTTTGACCACTGATGCAACTCAAAACCTTCTTCTTTACTTTGAAAGCACTACTAACATAGTCTGTGAAATGTATTTGTCAGAGGATAGAGACAGAAGACTGTTCACATTTAAAAATTCAGGATAATCCCATTATTATTTTTTTCTAATTTCAGCAGTCAGCATTTTAAAAATCAGCATCTTCACATTGAACTACTGCATGCAAAGAAACTTTAAAATGGAAAATACTACAATTGTCCAAAATAACCTTTTCCAGAGTACGAAAGAGTTATTATTCACAGCACAGAATGTTGTTGAGAAAGTTTTGGGGGGAGAAAGATAAAAAAAACACTTACTGGTACATGTTGGAGGATCAGGCTTAAATGTTCCATCATCTGAACATGAAACTGACTTTGATCCACTGAGTTTAAAACCGTTTTGACAACTGTACTCTACAACGTCTTCATATTTATAGACTTCTTTGACTGGACTGAAAGTACCATGCTCCAATGGAAGGGGACGATTACAAGTCATCACTGCAAAATAAATATGACATCTATTAGAATAGACGAAGAATACGTGAGATGATAGATTAGATATATAACTTCCTGACTTCGGAAGAAAACATGCTGAAAATTCAAAACACTTACTGGTACATGTTGGAGGAGCAGGCTTAAATGTTCCATCATCTGAACATGAAGCTGATTCTGATCCATCGAGTCTAAAACCATTTTGACAACTGTACTGTACAGCGTTACTATAGTCATAGACTTCTTTGACTGGACTGAAACTCCCATTTGCAACCAGAGGTGGGCGATTACAAATCACCTCTGCAAAATAAATATGACATCTATTAGAATGGACGAAGAAGACCAAATAAGGCTTCATTTACTAAAGGCTTCAAAATCTGAGAGTACTGCCGGTTTAAACTGCTTGTGAAATACTGCTGCTTTTAGGAACTTGTTTGAGAGTTTTTTGAGCAGTGGTGCGACAGCAGCTTCCTGACTTTTAAAACTGTATTTAACAACCTGGTGGGGCTGGGCAAAATCGCCTTAAAATAATACTGCCATTTTCTAGGCAATACAGCAAATAACAATATATGTCTTGATATTTTTAAATGTGCTCAAAAGAACTTCATAAATGCTGAACTGGGCCACAAAATCAGACATCTCAATAAATAACGAAAACAATGCAATGAGGACTAAAAGGAAATTTAAAAAGAGCCAAGTATAGAGGACGTGATGTGATTACACTAATCACATGCAAGAATGTGATGACAAACACAACAGCTTGACTTTCATCTACAGACGTAAATCAAATAGTTGTTTTCATTTAACTTACTTTCACATCTTGGAAGTCCAGGTGACCACTGACTGTTTATGTCACACGTCAAGGTAGGCTGCCCGACCATTTTGAATCCAGTTCTGCACCTGTACGTGACCGTAGCCATGTATCCATGAGGTGGTCGAGAACCACTTATCCAGTCAAGATCTGGGATGTCAAGATCTTCACACTGAACCTCTGCAGGCAAAGAACATTTTAAATAAAAACGATCACAATTGTAAAGACATAAAACTAATAATAAAAATAAAAAAACCTTTTCCAAAGTACGTGAGAGTTTCAGTAACAGCTGAGATTACACTGCAAATATGTTGAGAAAGGTTGGAAAAAAATTAAAAACACTTACTGATACATGTTGGGGGATCAGGCTTAAATGTTCCATCATCTGAACATGATATTGACGCTGCTCCATTGAGTGTCAAACCTTGTTGACAGCTGTACCGCACAACATCTCCAAAGTCATAGGGTTCCTTGTGTGGAGTGAAGGTGGCATCCTTAACCTGAGGTGCCTCATCACAAGTCGCCACTGCAAAATAAAAATGACATTTCTTATAATGGAAAAAGACACCAAGTATTTATTTAGTAATGTATTTTGTATAAACACATTGACATTACCAACCTTCACATCTCGGCAACCTGTCCATCCACCCTTCTGCTCCACAAGTGATTGTACTCTTACCAACCAATCTGTAACTAATCAAGGAAGTAAAAAAAACTTTTAGGAGGTTCTGTTAACCCTTGCACTTCACATGACAACACTGAAAATTAAGGAAGCCCCACTGAGCAATCCACTTTGATAAGAATTACATGTTTTTCCATTTAGAAACAATGGTGTTTCTTACATTATAGTTTACATTATAATGTTAAAATACAATACTTACAACTACATTTCAAAAATAAATTATATGAACATGAACCATCACATGAATCATCTCAGTTTATTAGTTACCCTTCGTCGCAAGTGATCTCAATATGATCACCGAACAAATTCTGTTTAGGGTAATGAATATGTCCATTTGATAATTCTCCAGGTTCTCCACAGTTTTTCCCTGCAAAATGGAAAACTCCCTTTAAAATGACTGGATATCTTTATGAACTAATGACAGACTGGTCACTAGATAATGTCTGTTTTCCACATAAAAGAGCATTTTTATGACGAAATGACGGGCTTCAAATTTGAAAATAGAGAATAGAAGGTGCTAATATTTACTCTGGCATTTCAGCGACACAGTACTCCAACTGCCAGCAGTACAAGTAATGGATGAGGACCCTCCTGCAGAAGAGTAACCAGTATCACATTCAAAGGTTGCTCGATCCCCACTGGCGAAAGTGTCTTTCAGGATGTCTTCGTCCTTTAAATGCATGTTGGGTCCTCCAACAGGTACGGCACAGTCTTGAGCTGTGATGAAAAATGAAGAAAGAGACAGATGAGCACTAGCAGCGAGGACAAGTGAACGTTAGACCAAACACCAGCTTGTTTGTACTAAACACACATTGGCCGTGTTTCCCAGATTCGATCGTTCTTAAGGACTTAAGAAGGCTCTTAAGAAGGGTTTGGCTAAGAAGGATCGCTAAGGTGTTTCCCAGACGCGTTCTTAACTGCCTTCTTAAGATCCCGCCAAAGAAGTTTCTTAAGAAGCTCTTAGTGGGAGCTGTCCACCGCCGTGGTGCTGAAATATAAATCAATCGATGCCAGGCAAATCGATCACCCACCACTTTATCAGCGCTTAAGTTACCCACAACATCCTGTCACACCCTCCCAGCCATGTTGTGAAATCCACGGTGGACCTGGCGGACCTCGTCCCGCGTGGTGGGCATCCTGATGTGTCTCCGGGCATGGCGCAGAAGGATCGGTGTCACGGCTGCCACACTCCGTGAAACCGATGCCTTGCTGAGGCCGGTGCCGTCCCCCACCACATCCAGGAAGCTCCCCACTGCGTAAAAACGTAGCGCGGCCAGGAGCTGCACCTCCGGGCTGAGGGCAAAATTGCAGCGGGTTGCCCTCTGGATGTGTGGTGACACGAGCGTGACGAGGATCTCCTCACGGGGAAGCCGGTACTTGGACTGGACGGCCCGGTCCGACAGCACGTCGAGTGGGGAGAAGTGCTGACGCACAGAAGCATTTATATAAACCGCCTGGCTTCGCACAAGGCGACGCTGTTGGTTAGCAGCGAGAATATGCTGTATCGCAGCCATGGTGTCTCACACGCGTGGACTTCGGCAGCGCCTTTATATAGACTAGCAGGTGGAGACTCTTTTGATGAGGTTCCAGCTGAGTTCAGCTACACCTGTCAGTTTCCCTCATATCTGTGAAATACCACAGGGTGGTTGATGGTTTTATAGCTACTGTAAACTCAGATGCCGAATGTGTGTGAAAACGTAACGAGTGATAGTAATGATGATTTATTTTATTTATGTAGCTACAGGAACACATGGGCAATTCTTTATTTTTATATCGTTATTTTTCTTCTTATGCTATTATTTTTCTTGCGTCAGTGTTCTGCAGCTCTGAGCGCACATTCATCATTACGCATGGTTTTAGTATTCCTTTGAGTGTCCGATATAACTTTCCCTGATGCGAGAGTAATAGGATTCCTTGTGTGGAGTGAAGGTGGCATCCTTAACCTGAGGTGCCTCATCACAAGTCACCTCTGCAAAATAAAAATGACATTTCTTATAATGGAAAAAGAAACAAAGTATTCATTTAGTAGTGTATTTTGTATAAACACATTGACATTACCAACCTTCACATCTCGGTAACTTGTTCGACCACCCGTCTGCTCCACAAGTGATTGTATCATAACCAACCAATCTGTAACTAATCAAGGAAGTAAAAAAAAAAAAAAAAAAAAAGTTAACCCTTGCACTTCATGCAACATTACATGTTTTTCCATTTGGAAACATTGGTGTTTCCTACATTACATTTTACATTACAATGTTAAAATACAGTACTTACAACTACATTTCAAAAATAAATTATATGAACATGAACCATCACATGAATCATCTCAGTTTATTAGTTACCCTTCATTGCAAGTGATCACAATATGATCACGGAAAAAAACCACTGCGGTGTAATTAGTCTTTCCATTTGATAATTCTCCAGGAGAAGTACAGTTTTTCCCTGCAAAATAGAAAACTCCTATTAGTATTCAACTCCTCCCTTTAAAATTACTGGATATCTTTATGAAGTAATGACAGATTGGTCACTAGATAATGTCCGTTTTCCACATAAAAGAGCATTTTTATGACGATAAGCTGTCATTCACAAGAGGGCTTCAAATTTTAAAATAGAAGATGCTAATATTTACTCTCGCATTTCAGTGACACAGTACTCCAACTGCCAGCAGTACAAGTAATGGATGAGGACCCTCCTGCAGAATAGTAACCAGGATCACATTCAAAGGTTGCTTTATCCCCACTGGCGAAAGTGTCTTTCTTGCTGTCTTCGTGCTTTAAATCCATGTTGGGTCCTCCAACAGGTACAGCACAGTCTTGAGCTGTGATGAAAAATGAAGAAAGAGACAGATGAGCACTAGCAGCGAGGACAAGTGAACGTTAGACCAAACACCAGCTTGTTTATACTAAACACACATTATGTGTCCCAAGCTTATCTGTCTAACTCACCATGAGCAGTGATGGCAAATCCAAGACAGCTCAGTAGTAGGAAGTCAGTGACGCCCATGATGGCAACTGGAAAGTCTGACTGAAGTCAGGGAGTTTTCTGGCAAAGACGAAAAGCAAACATACGTCAGACAATTAGATGATTACTGGTTAAGATGGTTCTACTGACGTCTCCGCGGAACACATTCAATTTCAGACATGCAAGTTAGCCATAACAGCCAGCTACTACACTCACATCGAACTAAAACATAAATATTACTTCTGTTTAGAATAAAACACACAATACATACATACGTATGTACGTAAAAAAAAGACGGGTATTAGGTTTGACATGTATGTGTATTGATAGAAAATCGCTCAGGCTTGTTGTTTGTAGCCGACTGGAGAAACCGCTTTTTTTAGCGCTACTTAAAAACGCAGCCTATCCGTTCGGCACACACACACCTCCTCTCCGTGCACACTGCGTGTGTTTCCATGAAAACAATATTATCCATTGAGATAATAAGGTGAAAGCTTGATATTTGGGGTAGACGGCTGGTGAAAGTCACGAGTTCACGAAAGTTTCGTATTACCACCCCTCCGACACGGTAACTGCTGAGTGGAACTTAAGGTGCAAGAGAAATAAGGTGCAGTTTTATTTACAGAGATAATAATTTAAAGCGCAAAAAATGATGTGTGTGTTTTTGAGTGAGCGTTGTAAAGTCTGATGGCACCAGGTAGGAATGATTTCCTGTGCCGTTCCTTTAAGCAGTGGGGTTGAATGAGTCTGTTGCTGAAGCTGCTCTTAAGCTTGTCCAGAGATTTGTGGAGGTGGTGAGAGACATTGTCCATGATCGCCAGCATCCTGGGTGACAAGCTCAGAGCCAACAACAGACCCGGCCTTCTTAATGAGTTTGTTCTGTCTGTTTGCGTCCTTCGCTTTGATGCCCGCACCCCAGGACACCACAGCGAAGAAGGTGGTGCTCGCAACAACAGAGTAATAAAACATCTGGAGCATCCGGTTGCAGACACTGAAGGACCTGAGCCTCTGCAGGAAGTAAAGCCGGCTCAGGCCCTCCTTGTAGACTGCCTCTGTGTTGAAAGACCACTCCAGTTTGTTGTCCAGCACCACACCCAGGTATTTGTATGATTCCACAATGTCAGTGTCTGTCCCACTGATGCAGACTGGAGAATGCCAGGTTTTTTCCTCCTGAAGTCCACCACCATCTTTTTTCATCGTCGCCACTGTTACCGACCCTCTAACAGAAAGGCTCGCAGTGAGGGTGTAACATATTTAAAAGGACGCTCATACATCAAATGAATGATTAAAACCAGTTTTTAATTCAAAATCAAAAGAGCAAAAACTACATATCAAAAGAAAGGTTGGAGATCCCAACTGAAATAAACAAAAGGAGGAGAAATCACTGAGCCAGCCAAGCAGTGGGCTGTCGCACCCAGCTGTCCCCTCTAAACTATCAAAAAGGAAAGAAATTAATCCAACCCTAAATGAACCAAAGAAAACCAAAAACTGGATTGCTGGTGATCTCCGAACTAAACTACAAACAAATTAACAAAACCCCATCACTGTACAGGCACGGACTGGCCCATCTGGACACTCTGTTGATTTCCAGATGGCCTGGCTCCTTATTGGCCTGCCTTGCTGCCAGGCGGGCCAATAAGGAGCCAGGTCAGGCCATGCTGGCAATAAATGAAATTCAGCCAATGGCCTGCTGTTGCCAGGCAGACAACACTTCTAACAGCACAGTACACACGCTAGTTGCTTTATGGCCCGCCATCACACTGCGATGATAAGAAAGTGGATGGAAATGGATCCCGGGCCCGGCGGCATAAAGAGAGGAGGAAAAAGGAAAGGTGGCCATGAAAGGGAGAGAGAAAGTAAAAGGAAGGCCCTAGAGAAGGAGGGGTCAAAATGTCATAAAATTACAGAGTTGTTTAGACCCCCACCCCCACCCCTCGCCAGCAATGTGGACGATGCAGCAGCGACAAGTTAGTATAAACGCCAGTAAGTTTATAAACGCCAGTACGTTTATAAATGCCAGTAAGTTTATAAACGCCACACCAATGCTTGTCAGACGCCCCCAGAAGCCAGTTGAGAAGGCCAACATATAAAATCATTATTGATTGGCTTTAAGACCACTTTGTTCCCCTTTGTCATGTGTACCCTCAGAGTTGATATAATAATATTACTTAATATAAAACCATGATGAGCACACAGTTGATGGCCTTTGTTTTCTTCTAACTGCAAGTGCAACAATAACATCCTTCATGGCTATCTGTAATCTGTCTAAACTGAGTGTCTTTTTTCCAATATTTAATGTTACTGAAATAAGTTGAAGTTGCTGTTGATCTACATATTTCAGTTTTACATTGAATATTGGTATTCTTTGCATATAAGGTATTCTTAGCTACTGTATGATCTGCTGACAAATTCTGCATATTATATAAATAATATAGGACAAAAGGAAAATGTGTGAGGGTAGAGAAGAGATTAGAGAAGAAAAGACTTTAGAGAAGAAAAAAGAACCGTTATGGAGGACTGTGTGGAGCTGACATCATGGTTGTGTACAATAGAGTGTTGTTGTCTGGCTGTCAGTTTAATAGTGTTGTAATTGCTATCGCATAACTGTAAAAACTGCGTAAAATTGTCTTTTTTGGGGTGGAAAAACACCAATTTTTCGCCACGCGCATTGCTGCGACACTTCCGGTGGCCTGGATTCTTGGGAGTATCCAGACCTGAAAAAAAGGGTCCAGTCCGTCCCTGACTGTGAAACATGGGGGGGAGGGGAGGGGGGGGGGGCCTTTAAATGTGAGCTGGACAGTGGTTACAGAGAGAGTGAGGCTTCCACTCAGTCCTCCTTAAATGCTGTCAGGTAATTGTGTCTTCCTGAAAGATTAAACAGGGAGGGCATCAAAGGGGAAGAGAAAACAACCAGTACAGGCCCACACGCAACAACCACAGGTGGTTCTCCCCACACCACTCACTTATCAAACTCGTTGACAAGTTCCCTGTACACATCCTCCCTCCCGACCGTTACACGCCCCGCAATGGCGGTACTTAACGTCTGCAGTGTAGGTGGTGAAGAGGAAGGGAGACAGCACAGTAACCTAGGTGGCACCGATGTTGCCGTTCAGACCTTAAGACACACAGTTTTTTAATCTCACAAACTGCGGTCTGAGTCAGCAGCCTGGGCTGGATGGTGCTGAAGACGCTGGAGAAGTCGAAGAACACACCGGAAGCTACTACGACAGGCTGCCACTGGCACGGCGCCATCTTGTGTCAAGACGGCGACAATAGCTTGAGAGCGTTACCGGGGTTCTGTCGGCGGTTTGGTCGCACAGTTTGTCGAAAAAGAAGGATGTTTTTTTTTAAAACTCACCCAGTGAAGTACGAAGAGGCTGGCACAATGTCTGCGGCCGAAGAGAGGAAAGCTCCTTCTTCTTCTGTTCGGTTGTCGGAAATGGGCTCGGCCTTATAAACCGTGACACACCTCTGTTGTAAACCGAAACTGTCAACCACTTAGAAACGGACTGTGAGCCCGAATTGTGAAATGTTTATATTTAAGGAAAACGTGACCACACAAGGACACAAGCTGTCTTTAAGCAAACGGTTAACAAATTCAACGTCAATAAAAGATGTTAAGCCGTTTGTTTATAGTCATTTATATTACATGGCTTATGAGGTCTTGGGCTGAGGGGCACTGGTGCATTCAAGGCCTCAGTTTTTCTCAGAACTTAGAACTTAGCAAACTTCCCTAAAAAGCGTTGGGTTTATATGATATTTTATGTGATAACATTTTTCTGTCCCCAGCCTCTACAGAAAAAAATGACACGTAAAAAACATCATATTTAATATTTTTTAATAAAACAGGTTATTTGAATAATTAATGCTTCTTGGGTCATCAATTTGGCTATATGTATAGAAGGAAACTGCTGTATTTTCAGTGCAAAACCATGTTTCCCCTTCTATTTCAAATGCAGTAATGTATACATAACTATCAAATTTATGGCAGAAATGACATGCGAGAACAAGATTCCAAACAAAGAGACAGATAATACTTTTTTTACATAACCATGTCATGGGTCAGAGGAAGTAAAATTATGTCATCAGAGGGATTTTTATGTTGACCTCACTGGTATGACCTACTACTACTAATAATGTGTCAGAATAGTTGAGATCCATTTACTCCTGCCAGAGAGAAAATACCAGCACGTACAGCCACACACAGAGACAATTGCAGAAGTGTCTCAAACCCCTCTGCCAAATACAAATACAACTACAAAGAAAGGGACGTCATACCTAGTCCTGCAATGATTTTTTATAACAATTGTATCCAAGCTCTGCTGCTACATTATGTTTGCCATGATTATAGTAAAAATATGAGTTATCCAAGATTAAACTTTACAACTAATATAATGTAGGAAGAATAAGGAAGAGAGTGAATAAGGCCAAAGAGCAGGAATTCACCACTGTATGGTAGAGAAGGGGAAGTGAGGGTAGAGAGGAGGAACTGACTGAAGGAGTGCATATGGGCTAAAGGTTAACTCATTATATTAAGATTGTGTTGGAAATTAAGTATTTGATTTGAAAAATGTGTAATGCATAACCATGATGAAAAGAAATATATGCAATAATGAATGAGAAATCAGTATATTGAGGTTGTGTTGATGGAAAGAAATATATGCAATAATGAATGAGAAATCAGTATATTGAGATTGTGTTGGCAGTGTGGTTTGGTTGGAAAGGAGAAGCGAGTTTTGGTGAGTGTGTGTAGTTTTGGACTGAACATGACCTCAATATGAATTAAAGTGTGATTATGTGATATTAAAAAATATGTAATGTGTAAACTGTTGATCTAAAATATAACTGAGTAAAAATGTGATTGAAATCAAAATATTGAATGTTAGTAATCTAATGAAAATCAGTAAACAAGGTATTGAGCTGAGGTCATTAAAGTGTTAACGAGCTGATCAAGGGGACATGAGGACAAGAGGAAGGGCCACACCTTGGGCGAGGGGGCAGACCGTGATCGAGCGTCAGGAAAGCGTAATCGATCGTCATCAAGGGATTATTAGCCATTGAGTGAAGAGATGGCTAGAAAATATCCAAATACGGTCATGAGTTAAGCCTCTGTCCGAAATCTGAGGAGATATAAACCAGAGACTCGGACTAAAGTGCGTTCTTCCACTCGCTCCAGCCTTGAAGAAACACCTGAGATGGAGAATGTGAGCAGCCTAAACATCGCAGAAAGGACTTCAAGAAATCTTCAGCAGAAACAGACCAAGGAAATAAGAGCACAACGGATTAACCATTTTTGCCAACATGCTGTGGATTACAATTTGGATATTGGAGTACTTTCGTTCACTCTGCTGGCATGAAGTTTGGACTTTGGGGAACTTGAGAGACCTCGGGCGGGGTTATGATTTGCCTCAAGGACTTGGACTTTCAGCAGGAAGGGAAAGGCAAGCCATGGAAAGACCTGACCCTCTCCATCTCACCTAAATTTAAGTATTCTTGATCAGGCCTTAGCTCTTTTAGATTAATTTGTTATTTACAGTATTGTGATTTTATCAATAGGAACATTTGATAATGATTGATGGTAATTGAAATAAGTATTGAGCTGTATGCTTTGCCCTTGCTAAAGTCTATGCAATAAAACCAATATAATATATTTAAAGCTAAAGTTGTGGACATTGATTTTATGTCTCTTTGATGGAAGTAAAAAGTTAGGTGTTAAGTGTGCAAAATATCATAACAGTTCTTAAGGGTTACTCTAGTCTGCTAATTTAAAACAATTCCTTAGGGTTTACCAAAAGCCCTTAAAATCCAACCTAGCACCATACCAAGTGCACAGATCATTTAAAGGAGAGCTGCCATAACGGGCGTGGCTGGTGACCGTATCTGACTCAAGGGCTATTCATGTCAGGTGCCACACCAGAGGAAGCAGGGTAGACGTTCGAATTCAGGCAGTGAGAAGCTAGGCGAATCTCCTCACTACCAGCTTATAGTTTCCCTATTTAAAACTCCCAATTTTAAAAGCTACCTATAATAGGTTTAGGGATTTAACCCTTTATAACGGAGAGCTGGCCCAGTACCTCCTGGACAGGGGCAAAACTCGTGGCGCCCAACGTCTGAGGAACCCCAGCGGAGAGCCTGCCGCTGCTTGTGTGTGAGACGACCCGGGGAAAGGCGTGCAACGGAGAAAAGTTTTCTGCCAAACGCCAGTGAAGGAGATCTGCCGAGGCAAGGGGGATCTCCTGGCGACCAGCAGGAGAGAGCTGAGTCACCAGAACCACAGAGCCTGCAGGAAGCGGGCGTGGTAGCCGACGCAGGTCGAAGGACACAGAGCCAAGTCCAGTCGACGGCGCAGAATAGCCCAGCAGTCTGCCAATCATCCCTGACTCAGCGCGCGTAGAGAGGCTTTGAGAGGCAGGCGACTCGAGACGACAAAGTGACGACATGGCTGACGGAAATCAGCCGCATGAGGAACTGGACCCAGGGGCCTCGGACTCGAGTCGAGGAGGAGGTCGAGAGAGCCAGAGCAGCAGCAGCAACCCACAAGCTCCCCTGCAGTATAATTCTGAGGGGAGGCGGAGCCAGCACGTGGGAGGCGACAGTCATGAACTATCTCAAGGGGTGTAACCCCAGCAAAGACCAAGACACCCTCGAGGGAGAGGTGGAACAGGCATATGCACGGAAAGAGATCTACTTCTCGGAGCAACTCCTGAGGGACCAGGTGGTAGCAGTTATCGGGAATCCGGAGCAGCCAAAGACAAAGAAGGACATACCAGAATGGGTGCAGTGGTGGATCGAGGTGCTGTCAACTTGGTCGCAGGGGAGAATAACTACTGTGGTGAGCCCATCCAAAGAATATGATCCAATTATAAAGATGCTAACTGGGGAAGTAGGGATAGATCCAGTATTGGTGATCCCTGAAGCCAGAGCAACCAGACGATACAAAGAGTTTCTGCCTCAGCTGGAGCAGCTGCGTGCCTTCAAACAGGAAGCCCTGGAGACAGGGCTGGAGGAAGATGAGGACCGCAGCGTCGCTGAGAGTCTGCAAATTGGCATGGATTCGGCCGCGAGCAGCAGTTCTCACTCCGAACCGGAGGGTGACAGTGAGGGAGACGCAGGCCCTGCAGCAGTGGGAGGGGTAACGGACGACAGCTCAAGGTCCAACACTCCAGAACCCCGGGCACTTCCAGGAGCCCTGGTGCCAGCAGTGACACCGGCCGTTCGGAGGTTAACCTCTCAGTTTGAGAAACGGATGGAAACAGAGCAGCCGAAAGCAGGGAGCTTTGACAGCACGAATAGTTTCCACAAAATGGAATATATTGGAGCTAAATCAACAGAAAAAAGGAAACACCTGAGCCGACAGGCTCCGGGGTTTGACGGCGAGCTTCTACAGAAGGCACAGGATAAGCTTCCACCTAAGGTTGAAGCTGGGAGATACTCAGCTGACGGGGGGCAGACCCCTGAGAACACGAGGCGGAGGCGGAAAGCTGCAGCGGACAGACAAGAGAGGCAGGTTTCGCCTGGAATAGCGGAACTGGCCCCTAAATTACAAGCAATACCTGAGGGAGCCCGCAGAATCTCCGACATGTCAGGACCAGGGGTTTACCACTGGATAGGGAGCCCCTGGGAGATTAGCGGTGATGGACTGATAGTTTTTACTAATCAAAACCTGAAGATTCGCAACAATAAATTCCGGAAAGAACTGACGGAGAGAGCTGGTGTGGAGTACTGGGAAGAAGTCAGGAACGAGCTTAACCGACGCCGGGCGGAACCCTGGGCCCCGGGGAAAATTGTAGTGACCAGTGGAGCGAAGCTAAGCTACTATGCGGTGCTGCACCTGCCGATTAATGCGTACCCAGGGCCAGCAGAACTTCAGAGATACCATGCAGAAATGCTGACTACCTTGGAGGCAGGTATATCAAAGGCAGGCGACCTGGGGTATCGCAGAGTGATCATTTGCGTCGATGGACTGAGATCCCACGATTTACCGTGGGAAGAGGCAGAGAAAGCTGTCACGGCGGTCCTAAAGCTGCATATGCGGATGCCTACTCTGCGTCGCACCTACGCAGAAATTGTGATCACTACTTCCTCTACACAGCACCAGGACCGGAAAACTAAGGTCCTGATGAAAATGTTGAAAGAAGACGGGTCAAGAGGCGACAACAGAACCAAGCCGACAGGGGAACCGCTGACCGGAGGCGAAGGCGAGGCACCAGGGAGTCTGCAGTTCGCACCCCAGGAGGAGAGGAGTACACCAGCTGACAAGGGGCAGCCGATGGCAGTACCTGGAGCATCCACGCCCTCGCAGGGGAAAGAGTGGGCGGGGACTAGCCATCTGCAGGACCAAGAACAACGACGATCGGGCGAGTTCAGCCTGAGGAACCTGGAAAAGATGCTGCGGCGGCCCGAGGAAGGGATCCCTGCGGTGACAGGCGACGAGGGTGGCGGCCCAGGGCAGGAGGGGGACCAGGACATCGATGACAGGAGTATCTGGTCCTTCCCTGAGCAGAACCCTGTGGTGCTGAAAGAGCTGAAAATAGGTAGACGCCAGGGAGAGAAAAAGCCTGTGGAGATCGTTAATGTGCGGAGTACCACCGAGAGAATGGCCAGGGACTTGAGGTGGGGGACGGTGACGACCAGAGACGGGAGGCAGGCCTATGCGCCGGACGTCGGGCAGACAAGCTACGATCTCCCGGAGACGTGGCTCGACAGACTGGAGGAGATGCAGACCCTGGAGGTGAAAGCTACGGTGGGAGAGTGGGCTAACATGTTAATGATGCCGACCTATGCTTCGTTAGCCGCCTGCAGGGAGTTGACGAGCAACTTCAGGACCGCGTATCTGGCCATCACTCATGATGTCATGCTGAGAAGAATGAAAAAAACAGCCTACAAGTTTGCACAGCAAACCTTCCAGGAAATGGGGAAGGATGTCTCAGATGACCCGGATGGTGAGGTCCTGCCGGCCCAGCTGCAAAAACCACAGTCACCTCTAGCCCTACAGACCAAGCTGGACCAACACCCAGAACCAGCTAGAGTCAGGACAGATGGACAGGACTTTGCAGAGTTTAAGAAATTAAAGGCGCTGGTACGGGACAAGAGACCAGAAGAAGGCATAAGAGAATATATGAAGGATGTGTGGAACCTGGTGGAAAGCAGCACGGAAAATGAGGATGCACAGAGGCTATGGATAACACACATAACGAGCCACCCCGTCGACAGGAGAGAACCGCCACGGAGCCATTACGAGCGGTTGGTTCTTGAGGACATTAATGACGAGGACGCCTACCTGGCCAAAGCTCGAGCGGGGATAGACCAGGGCAAAACGCTGTGCCAAATATGGCATGAGTTGAAGCAGGTGGTGGCCCCGCCCAGATACGTAAAAGCCCTGAGAGTGGTAACAGAAGGAAGGAGGGGCGAAGTGAACTTTATAAAGATGCCGGCTGACACTACGGTTCCACAGATTGACCATGCGGTAAAGAGTTGGGACCTGGAGCATCAACACTACGAGGAAAAGAGGAAGAAAGAGATTAAGCCGTCAGCCAAGACGACTGAGAAGCCAAGTGTCAGGGCACCGCCGCCTTCGCAGTACAGAACACCATCTTCACCGCGGTATAAACAAGAGACTGAGAAGCCGACAACCGACCAAGCGGGTCAGCCTCATCCAAGACCCAAGTCAGTGCCGGCACCAAAAGAGGGCTACTTACCCCCAGAGGAGTACAGAAAACTAACGCCGGAAGCGAGAAGGGCCCTCTACGAGTCTCGCAACCCAGCCACGACGGGGCCAAGGAAGTGATGGCCTCAAAGGCGCGGGTCACGCTCGAAGACGCCTACTGGGTGGGGGACGAAATCCACGCTACAGTGGAGTCCACCCCCTACCTGGTGGACACGGGGGCGGAGGTGTCAATGACCCGCAGAAGCCTTGAAACCGCAGGACACCTCACAGTCCAGCTTGCCAACGGGACTGTTAAAAAAATGCCATATGGAGTATGGAAGGGGATTATATGGGTGAAAGGCCCATATAATCTTATCACAATAAGGGATTTGAAAGAACTGAACAAAGCAAAAAGATTTCGAAGCTCCTGGAAGAAGCAGCTGGACAGATTACAGACAAGGCTGATCCGTGTGGGACCAACTGAAGGTGATGAAACACCGGGAAGCTGGTACAAAGAGGTGGACGTCCCCGAGGTCACAGAGCAGAAGGTACAGGAGAGCGACTTATCTCCAGCAGGAAAGGACAGGCTGAGGAGGATGATTTCCCAGACGAGTGTGGCCCGATTCAAGAACGACTGCGGGGATTTAGGAACCAACTATGTTCACACCATCGAAGGGGGAGTCCACCCACCGGTGCGCCAGTACCCATTGAATCCTGGGGCTGTCGCGGAGATGGACATGATCGTAAAAGAATTGAGCGTCCTCGGGATTATCCGGGAGGAACCAAATCCGGTCACCAACAGCCCAATTCAGGCAGTGAAAAAGCCTGAGTCAGCAGGAGGGGGTTGGAGACCCGTGATTAATTTCAAGGCCCTAAACCGACGAACGGTGGCTAACCGAGCGAGCCTGATTAACCCTCAGGGTGCTCTGAAGACTTTGCAAGTAAAGAAGTTTAAATCTTGCATAGATCTAGCAAACGGATTCTTTTCCCTGAGGATATCCAGGCAATCGCAAGGGAAAACGGCCTTCACCCACAAAGGAAAGGCATATGTGTGGCAAAGGTTGCCACAGGGGTATAAGAACTCCCCGAATGTCTTCCAGTCGGCAGTGATGGATATCCTGAGCGGCCTGGGGACAACAATCTACATCGATGATGTGTTCATCGCCGACGACACCGAGGAGGAACACCTGGAAAGGTTGCAACAAATAATGGAAAGGATTACAGCCGCGGGACTGAAGCTGAACCTTAAGAAATGCCAGTTTGGACAATTCCAGGTGACCTATCTGGGATTCCAGGTCTCTATGGACCTGGGACTCTCAGAAGGTTACCGGGAGAAGGTGAGGCAGATCAGCCCGCCTGCATCAGAGAATGACCTACAGAAGATATTGGGATTATGTAACTATGTGAGAGATCACGTCCCAAGCTACCAAAAGTATGCCAGACCACTTTATGCTTGCCTTAAGAAAGAAGAACATGAAGACAGGGGGCATAAAAAGAACTGGAGATGGTCGGCTACGGACCAGGACAACTTGGAAAAGTTGCAAGAAGCTATTCAGGCGGCAGTGAGATTAGAACCAAGGAGCCTTACCAGCAGGCTCGTGGCCACTGTCAGCTGTGAGGACGACGATGCGGTGCTAAGGGTGAGCAACGAAGATGGGGGAATGGTGACCTTGTGGAGCTATACGTTATCAACGGTAGAAAGAAAGTATCCACCGGAGGAAAAGGAACTGGCGGTCCTGGCCAAGTATTGGAGTGCCTTGAAGGAGCTGGCACAGGGCCAGGGGATCAGGATCATCACCCAGAGTCAAGTTCACCGGTACCTTAGGAAAGGTACAGTAGAAAGCACTAAAGCAACGAACACGAGGTGGGGAAGGTGGGAGGATATCCTGCTAGACCCTGACCTGGAGATCGGCCCGGCTCAGCTACCAAGCAAAAAACCCCAGAAAGTGGACCCCGCAGAAGGAAGACCCTACGAGTGGGCTTTGTATACAGACGGCTCGAGGAAAGGACGAGACGATACAGCCCACTGGGGCTTCATTCTCAAGCAGAACGGAGAAGAGCGCTTCAGGCAGAGGGGCCGGACAACGGGCAGTGCACAGGAGGGGGAGGTAGCAGCCATACTGGAAGGGTTGCTGGAGCTGGAAAAGAGAAAGGTGAAAAAGGCTGAGATAGTAACAGACAGCTACTATTGTGCACAAGCCCTGAATGAGGACCTCACCATTTGGGAAGAGAATGGGTTTGAGGGAGCAAAGGGCAAGGTGATAGCCCACCAAGATTTATGGAAAAAAATAGCCGAGTTACGGCTGAGCATGACCCTCAATGTGGTGCATCAGAGAGCCCACGTTAAGGAGGGAGCTCACTGGCGGGAAAACGATGAGGTGGACCGCTATGTGCAACAGAGAAGAATCGTCTTTGTCGGGATCGAGGAGTGGGACGAGTCACCCAAAGGAAGGGTAGTCCCAGAAGTGTCCGTGCAGGGGGTGGTGCAGGCCGTGCATGCATCGTTAGGCCATGCTGGCACCCTACCCACACGGAAGGAGTTGGAAAAGCAGCAACTCTGGATTCCAGGGAGCCAGGTTCGCCGTGTTCTCAAAGAATGTGAAGTATGTGGGAAGTACAACGCAGGACGCCGAGGACAACGGGTGGATGGCTTGACCATAAAGAGCACCGTCCCTTGGGGATCAGTCTGCATGGATGTGGCTGGCCCTCTGGGAGTGTCAGGGAAGAGAGGTGAAAAATATCTTCTGGTGCTAGTAGATTCAATGTCGGGATACGTGGTTGTTAAACCAGTACGAAAAGCTAATGGAAGCAGTGTCATTAGCATGCTTGACCAGGTCTGCAGCAACCTTGGGGTGCCCAAGGAGCTACGAACAGACAACGGCACTCACTTTCGGAATGCCCAGGTGGACCAATGGTGTCAGCGTGAGGGAGTAATAAGAGTTTACTCGCCACCCTACACCCCCCAGGCTAATGGGGTAGTGGAACGCACCATCGGGTTGGTAAAGAACTGGTTGGGCAAAAATGCCAATTCCAAAGACTGGAGTATGCAAGCAGTGGAGGTTGGACGAGCCCTGAACGACAGACGTCGAGTGGGGAGGCCCTCCCCAGCGGAGGAATTGAATCACCGCCCATTTACATCACTTGAGGTGGGGCGGGGCAACGGGGATAAGAAGACAGCCCCAGAGCTAAAAGTGCCATTTCAAGTTGGACAGCGCGTGTGGGTCAAGGCACGTGACCATCCGACAAGTAAAGCAGTAAAAGCAAAGTACGAAGTATCCGACATTGTGGAGCAGATACTGGATAGAAACACAGTACTGTTAAAGAAGAAAGGAATCCAGGGAGTGGAGCAGCTTAAGCCAATTTCTAGCTAGAAGAAAACCAGGAACTGGAAATGGCCAGCAGCACACAGCACTTGCCACCCTACATCAGACTGGCCACTGTATATGGGGTGGTTACCATGAGGAGAACGACCTCGGGACTCTGGGCAGGCAGAGCCCTGAAGAAATTGGATTATGCCAAAAAGGGATTCCTGTCGGAAGAAAAGGAGATATTGGAGTGGAGAGAAGTAAAGAACTGTTGTGTAGTGTGCAGGAAGCCCACTGCATTGACGATCCAGTGGGAAGGCCCAGGGCAGGGGAAACCTGCAAGGCCCGATGGGGCCAGGGGAGAGTTCAGAGGTATGAGCTATAAACCTGTGAAAGTCATGGATGCCTACATCTGCGGAATATGTCGAGTAACAAGCCTGCCACGATTGGTCATTCTCACTCAGTGGGACCTCAGGGGGACGAAGCAAGAACCGTCTGAGTGTGCCTGCCAGTGGGATGGTGAATATATCCAGTACTGCAGTGGCTGTACCCTCCTGCTAAGGAGTGGAAGACTGCTGCAGGTAGGCCTCGCAAAAGGATGGCAGGTGAGAAGATTCCTGGATTCTCTGGAGTCATTTAAGCCACCAGGTAGAGCAGATTTAAACAAGGCTCCGACAGCGGAGGATGGGGCTCACCCGGACGAAGCCCCTGGGGGCCCCTCGGCTCCTCCTCTGTACCCGTCCCTGGGAACCCATGAACCCGGGGACACCGATGCCAGTCCCACTTGGAGGAAGCAATTCAAGCAGCATGGCCGTACAGTCCCCTCTACGGACAAGTGGCATCGCTTCCCCTGTCAACAACGCAAGTCCCACTGGTGATCAGGGTATTTCGGGACCCAGCTAGACCGGGATACACTTCAGGCTGGGAAAAAATGCCTGATGACATGAGAAAATTGGCTCAAGACAATGGATGGGAGGGGCCATGGGAGATCATCACCTGGGGAGGCCTGATCAACGAGGTGATTAGGGACCGAGACGCCCCGTTGGAGGATTTACCCGAGGTTCCTCGAGAGGAAGGAGGCAGGGGCACAAATCTACACTATTGGACCACTGGGCTCGACGCCTGGGGGAATCCTGGAGCCAAAACCAAAGAAAAAACTGTGGATTTTATTGTGACCCCGGAGGTGTGGCATCGTAATGGTGTCTTGCAAGCCCCTGGCACTCTGGCCACCAGGGCAGCCACGCCCATAAGGCCGGAACAAACCTTGAGGGTAAGAGTGTCAGTACAAATGGTCATGGTCCCATACCGAGGAGTGTACTCAGTGGGAGCAGACATCAAAGTTATAGAGAGCGTGTCAGACCTCGACACAGCAGAACCAGAAGAAGAAAGAGGAGTTGGACGCCTGAGAGCCTGGGCCCAGCGTTCTTTCGCTAGAGGATGGAGACTGAAAGGAAGCAAGAGACAATAAATTCTCGAAAAAAGAAAGGCCGCTCACAAGCAATGCTACGGAAAAGGTCGGACAGTGTGCAGATTGACCCTTGGACCATGAACGGAATAATTTACAGCCAGCAGATGACCTATCTGGAGGTCAATGACGAATTCATATGGCTGGATCATCCCAGGAGGGATTTTGATCCTGTGGGGCCGCATCAGTATGGCTCAGGAGGATTTTTCTGCGATAACTGGGAGTACAAACGCGACGCGGACCTGACAGTTCCCGGTCACAGTTTGCATGAGGCCGAGATAATCAACGAATTTGACCTCCAGCGTTATCGTCCCTACAGTAAATTTCAGTTCACCGGAAGAATCCCCCAGCCAGTTCTTAGGTGCCCAGAAGGATCACCATGGATACTTAATACAGCATATTTCAATGTGGAGGGGAAACTGGTGAAACTCAGGTGGGGACCAAACTATGCCGACCCGATGCAGGGGATGTATGTGGACATCTGGATGGGATTATACAAGATCTGGAGCAGCAGCTCGGAAATGTATCGTCAACTCCTGGTGCGGGAACGAGATCCGAGGTGTTATGTGATTGAAAATCAATACCTTCCAATACGAACGGCAGTGACGCAGCTATACAGAGATGCATATGCCCTCCCCTGCACCGGCGACGCTGAGTTTGACCGCCTGCGAAGGCAAGGATTCGTGCATGATTCGCGGGTCTTCCAAATGGAACTACTGATCCACGACTTCTACCCCCTGTACACCGAGATATTACAAAATCGGGGGATAGGGCTACAGTACGAGGACGCAAGGGAAGAAATGAGGGTGGGGCCAGAAGACCACGTCTTTGCCGTCGGGCCTCTGCCAAAACCCGACAGCATGATTGTCACCTCCTGGAAGTGGGTGTGGCGTGGGCTGGATCCAAGTACGAGGCGGTTCCCTTCACCTATATATCAGGAGCTCCTCAAAGGCAGAGTTATGAGAACACCAGACCAGCCTGAGAGGCGTGCATCGCCTCTTGTAACAAGATTGACCCAAACAAGGAGAAGACAGCGAAGGGAAGCACCAAGACCCTGGCCCTACCCACGGACACGAGATGGACCTACCACTGCGACAGACCTGGAGTCCGTGGGGACTCCGGGGACCACACAACCGTTCGACCCAGATGGATTTGACCAGATAAGCACTATTGATGAGCAGCAGATACCACCGGAACGACCACGGAAAGGAAAAAGACGTCTCTGTTTTTGCCTAATAAGCAAAGCAATAACTGTACTGACAGGGCTTGCTATAGTCCTGACGATTTTGTATCAGTATGGGGAAAAACCATGGACCCTAACCCATGCCAGGGTCCATCATAAAACCACCAAAACCTTCCAGCAGGACTGCTGGTTGGTTGAACCAAGAAATGTGTTTGTCGCCTGGGATGACAACCGCACGCAGGCTAACTTGTCCCATTGGAGACAAATACAGAGTCAAGGTTCAAAGGCATGGGTGACAGCCTTAAAGGCCACAGAAACCTGGTCGGAAGTGGTTCAGGGAGAAAATCTCACTGAAGGGCGGTGGACCATGGAAGACCTACAGGTTAATGAGGAGAGCGGATTAATCCTGAGGATACTAATTTTGAAAAGAAAAGAGCTTAAAACGGCACGATGTAATTGGATACAGCCAGAGCTGGGAAATCCCGGATGGTATTGTTCCTGGGGATGCACGCCACTGACCGGGTCAGAGGGACAGGGGTACTGGGAGGAGGAGGCCGTGTATGAAGCTCCTCCAAACAACTATGCTTGCCCTGCACTATTTCCGAAGTGGGAGTTTTGGGGCCATTACAATCTCACCTGCGAGAGAGGCCCCACGAAGGCCAAAGTATCCAAAAGGCGAACCACGACTATGGGAAATAACCGACTGATTGGCACGGACCAAGCCCAGACTGTCCCAGCTACCTGTGCATCGCAGCCAGTAACAACCAATCCACCAGGCTCAATGTTGAGGCTGGCGGATCCAGAATTCAATCCAAAGAGGGATTTCCGCAGGAATCGAACCCAAGAACTAATCCGGGAATGTGTTACCCAGAAACTGTTACACCTAGCTCCATGTTTTTGGAACGTCAACAAGAACTGTGAAACCCAGAATTTTCTGGTGATTACCCAGGCTAAAGCAGATAGATTTTATGCCGTGAAGGGGGTGTATAGTCAGGAGCCGAATGCTTACCATGAGGATTGGCTTAACGATACCCTGCCCTGGATTTGGATTACATCTTTACAGCACTTTGTGGGTGCCTTCCCAACAGGATACGCCAGAACGGGTCAAGGCCTCAAAGGGCCATATCGTGCGGATATGTATGTCCAGAAGCTCCCCACCCCCACAGACCTAATGACTGTCCCAGCGGGAGATTTCCAGAAAATCGACGAGTGTGTAGCTGAGAAGCTTTTCCAGGACCTGAACGACACTGAATTTGTGAGTGATGGCAAGTCCCCTCGCTGTCCACTCTGGCAAACGGAGCTAAAATGGTGGGGGGTTTGGAAATATGATTGCAGCTTGTTGAGAGAAACAAGGACAGTGAAAACGGTTCTACAATCCTGGAAAGAAGGCCACTCAAGGGAAAACGGATCTACCTGGTGGGGACTGCAGAGGGAGGAATTGCAGCAATGGGTGATTCCATGTTTGTCCCAGACAAGCAATTATTGGGTGAAGTATCAGTATCTTGCCACAGTTTATGTTAAAGATCGTGACATTTGGCCGGGGGTATGGTATGCTCCAGACCCCTACGTGAGTCCCAGACCATGGAAAATGCTATGTGATGGTGCCAATACCACCTGCACTATCAGTCTCGCAAGACGGCACTGCGAGGAGGTTCCGGGCTGGGAGGCTCACTGCCGTGCACAGTACGGCGAGGAATACCACACATATTCCCAGGAAGTGGTTTGGAAAAAGGTTCAACAGAAATGGAGAAGAGCATTTCCACCTGGGGTTGGATGCACAAAGTCCATTCTAGGTCATGGGATGTTACAAAGAAATGATGTCAATGGAGCAATCATCCCCTATGTCGCCGATCCTATTATGATCCTAGCTGAAGGATATGCCTTCCGGAAAAGCCTGTGCGGGGGTCAAGTAACGGCCGGGTACGAATGGATGGGGCCAAACCGACTCTACGGCAATGAAACTTGTCAAGCTCCAGAAGAACACTGGCTAATGTGTGGCACAGGAAAACACATGCGCACTTGTACCTGGTATGAGACAGTAGCAGGTACAGTCAATGGTGCGGTTTCCACAATAGTTGAAGAGGCCGTAGGGATCATTGGCGAAGGGTTATCAGTGGCAGGAGGATGGGTAGGGGGACTGGCTGCCCAGCTCTGGCCCTACCTACTCATGCTGATCGGCTTCATCATTGCAGCAGTGATAGGATATTTCCTCATCAAAAGGGGAGTCCAGGCTGCCCTGCGACCCTGCAGGAAGGAACCACCCACAGGACAGGAAGAAGAAAACAAACCCCTCCTCCGGAAGGAGGAGGAGCTAACCCGCCTATAA
The DNA here is from genome assembly GCA_039737535.1 of Lagodon rhomboides. Classification (NCBI taxonomy): domain Eukaryota; kingdom Metazoa; phylum Chordata; class Actinopteri; order Spariformes; family Sparidae; genus Lagodon; species Lagodon rhomboides. The sequence continues at coordinate 28,793,001 of CM077792.1, read as the reverse complement.
GACATCAGGCAACAAGGAGCTCTAGTCATCGCAGTGCCTGACTCTTGACGGGGACCTAGTAGCAGATTTTAAGTCATTGAAGCTGACGAAAAAGGATTAACTTTGATCAATTGAATTTTGTTTTTGGACATGGCAAACAACACCACCCACGTCGAGCCGACAGCTCTCTTTCAAGTAAGCCCAGTAGAGTTTGCCGTTCTACTAACTATGTGGCTCCTCTACTGCTGCACTGGAGCCTGGACCACGGATCAGCCTATGAGGATCCTGGCTCTCCTACAAGGATGCACCAAGATAATCATCAATAACATTTTCTTTGGGGTACGTGACCTGGCCATGTCCCTGTTTGTGACCTATGTTCTGGGTCGCCTGTCCATCGACACCACCAGAGTAGGGCTCTGTCAGGGCACAGTCCTCCTCCTCTGGATGATCCTCGATACAGCTAATATTTTTTACAGCCCATTGAGACTGGCTAACACGATCTGTGAAGCTTTTATGGCAATAGGACTGCTAGCATATCTCCTGAGCATGACCCTGTCCCTGCAAAAGAGAGGAAGAAGGAGGTGGCTGAGCAAACTCGGCGGCATCATTCTCTGGGGGATAGCCTGGGGAATACTTTCAGTCCTGTTGTGGTTGGGCTTGATTGACCAAGTGAGCATAGTTATCTGGTTCATGACTTATGCTGCCTTTTTCCCCTCAAACTGGGTGCAGACAGCCCAGGTTTGACACCCCCGATGGAGTTGAGATCCCCCTGGTTGGCCTCTTTGGCCCAGAGGCGTTCCCAAAGGGGCCCTGGGTAGGGGCGTAGAGGGCTTCTACAGGCACGCTTGCGCAGCTTTGCAAACTACTAATCAGTAATAATTATACTTTGTGTTGTTATACCTTGCAGGGGAAGATAAGTTGTAACTCCTGTGGGGCTGACTCTGAGACGGTCCAGTACCTCTGGAATCTGGCATCCACCCTAAGGTGTGACCAATGCTATGTGGATTATCGAGGTATCCACTCAGCGGAGGGCATTTTCTGCTACAAAGACAAGCTAGCATGGCCCAGAGTGCCCCTAGATCAGGGTCTGGAGTTGGAGGAAATGGCTAGAGTGCTTTGGACCACAGCAGGAGCCCGAAGAGGCCAGGAGGATATGATTGAGATTCCTGACCAGGGGGTATACCGCCCCCTCTACGTGAAGATGTGGCAGTACCCAGATGGGACCCGGATCACAACTTCGCACTTTATGACCACAAGGATGATGGCAATCGGTCGCCCTCAACCAGCCCTCAAGACCTTCTCTCCAGGTCAGGAAACCACGGCCGACACATCCACCCAGACTTGGGGTATAAGCTGGTACTGGGATGAAAATACGAGCAGCCTGATCGAGGACGGACCCTCATCACCAGACGAAGAAGCCGCTGTTGTTAAGATCTTGGCAGAATTATTAGCCGAGGCAACAACAAAACCAGAGCCTGCAGCTGAGTTGGGGTGTGAATCCTGGATAGACCCGGATCCGGCCCCAATGCTAGCAGTAAGTTCAACCGTCCTCTTCGACGAGACAGAGGCTACTGAGGAGGGTCCGGACTTCAGCATGACTTCAGCTATATATTCACCACTGAAACAAGAGGAGATGGGAGCAGACAGCCCCATGGCGGAGCCATCCACAGCAGGAAACACCCCATGGGAGGATAAGCCCCACTTGGACCTCTACTGGGACAGCCTGCATCTGTCACCAATATCAGAGGCCACCAACTCCCCTGACTACCGAGATCCAGCCATGGGATGTGACCAGAAGATGGAGGAGGTGAGCAGCACCATGCCTGAACCATCTACAGCGGACGAGCCACTCATCATCGATGCTCTGGATCTGTCCCCAATACCGGAAGTAGGTTCACCTGCCCAATCGAAGGAGAAGGTAAGAAGACGCTTCAAGAGATGGTAGGGACAATACCAGCAGTACCTGATCTCAAGAAGGGGGTGTCAGAATAGTTGAGATCCATTTACTCCTGCCAGAGAGAAAATACCAGCATGTACAGCCACACACAGAGACAATTGCAGAAGTGTCTCAAACCCCCCTGCCAAATACAAATACAACTACAAAGAAAGGGACGTCATACCTAGTCCTGCAATGATTTTTTATAACAATTGTATCCAAGCTCTGCTGCTACATTATGTTTGCCATAATTATAGTAAAAATATGAGTTATCCAAGATTAAACTTTACAACTAATATAATGTAGGAAGAATAAGGAAGAGAGTAAATAAGGCCAAAGAGCAGGAATTCACCACTGGATGGTAGAGAAGGGGAAGTGAGGGTAGAGAGGAGGAACTGACTGAAGGAGTGCATATGGGCTAAAGGTTAACTCATTATATTAAGATTGTGTTGGAAATTAAGTATTTGATCTGAAAAATGTGTAATGTCTAACCATGATGAAAAGAAATATATGCAATAATGAATGAGAAATCAGTATATTGAGGTTGTGTTGATGGAAAGAAATATATGCAATAATAAATGAGAAATCAATATTGAGATTGTGTTGGCAGTGTGGTTTGGTTGGAAAGGAGAAGCGAGTTTTGGTGAGTGTGTGTAGTTTTGGACTGAACATGACCTCAATATGAACTAAAGTGTGATTATGTGATATTAAAAAATATGTAATGTGTAAACTGTTGATCTAAAATGTAACTGAGTAAAAATGTGATTGAAATCAAAATATTGAATGTTAGTAATCTAATGAAAATCAGTAAGCAAGGTATTGAGCTGAGGTCATTAAAGTGTTAACGAGCTGATCAGGGGGACATGAGGACAAGAGGAAGGGCCGCACCTTGGGCGAGGGGGCAGACCTTGATCGAGCGTCAGGACAGCGTAATCGATCGTCATCAAGGGATTATTAGCCATTGAGTGAAGAGATGGATAAAAAATATCCAAATACGGTCATGAGTTAAGCCTCTGTCCGAAATCTGAGGAGATATAAACCAGAAACTCGGACTAAAGTGCATTCTTCCATTTCGCTCAAGCCTTGAAGAAACACCTGAGACGGAGGACGTGAACAGCCGAAACATCGCAAAAAGGATTACAAGAATCTTCAGCAGCAACAAATCAAGGATTTTTAAGAGCATAAAGGATTAACCATTTTTCCAACAAGCTGTGGATTACAATTTGGACATTGGAACACTTTTTTTCACTCTGCTGGCAGGAAGTTTCAACTTTGGGGAGATACGAGACCTCGGACGGGGTTGTGGTTTCCCACAAGTTCGTGAGCTTTCAGCAGGAAGGGCGCGGCAAGCCATGGATAGACCGATCCCTCTTCGTCTCACTACCACTCAAGTAATTTAAAAGGCCTCAGCTCTTTTTTATTGATTTATGATTTACCATATTTTGATCATAGAAATAATTTTTGATAATGATTGAATGATTGAGCTGTATGCTTTGCCCTTGCTAAAGTCTATGAAATAAAGCAAACAAGATATAGTTAAAGTTAAGATTGTGGACATTGATTTGAGACTCGGACTAAAGTGCGTTCTTCCACTCGCTCCAGCCTTGAAGAAACACCTGAGATGGAGAATGTGAGCAGCCTAAACATCGCAGAAAGGACTTCAAGAAATCTTCAGCAGAAACAGACCAAGGAAATAAGAGCACAACGGATTAACCATTTTTGCCAACATGCTGTGGATTACAATTTGGATATTAGAGTACTTTCGTTCACTCTGCTGGCATGAAGTTTGGACTTTGGGGAACTTGAGAGACCTCGGGCGGGGTTATGATTTGCCTCAAGGACTTGGACTTTCAGCAGGAAGGGAAAGGCAAGCCATGGAAAGACCTGACCCTCTCCATCTCACCTAAATTTAAGTATTCTTGATCAGGCCTTAGCTCTTTTAGATTAATTTGTTATTTACAGTATTGTGATTTTATCAATAGGAACATTTGATAATGATTGATGGTAATTGAAATAAGTATTGAGCTGTATGCTTTGCCCTTGCTAAAGTCTATGCAATAAAACCAATATAATATATTTAAAGCTAAAGTTGTGGACATTGATTTTATGTCTCTTTGATGGAAGTAAAAAGTTAGGTGTTAAGTGTGCAAAATATCATAACAGTTCTTAAGGGTTACTCTAGTCTGCTAATTTAAAACAATTCCTTAGGGTTTACCAAAAGCCCTTAAAATCCAACCTAGCACCATACCAAGTGCACAGATCATTTAAAGGAGAGCTGCCATAACGGGCGTGGCTGGTGACCGTATCTGACTCAAGGGCTATTCATGTCAGGTGCCGCACCAGAGGAAGCAGGGTAGACGTTCGAATTCAGGCAGTGAGAAGCTAGGCGAATCTCCTCACTACCAGCTTATAGTTTCCCTATTTAAAACTCCCAATTTTAAAAGCTACCTATAATAGGTTTAGGGATTTAACCCTTTATAACGGAGAGCTGGCCCAGTACCTCCTGGACAGGGGCAAAACTCGGGATCTAACAAATGAAATGAAATAAAAAGTGCAATACACATGGATTAAATTACATGATTTAGTGAGATTCAGATGATTGACAACATGTGGTTTGACGTCCTGAAGCAGCCATTTTGTAAAATTAATTTTTTGTGATTTAGGCCTCCAATTTATCAATTTAAAGATTCTTCCTTTTGTGACGAATGTACTTTTTTTCTATAATTAAGTACATTAAATATAAGATATTTGTACTACCCATATGATTTAATGTATACATATAAGTCCCCATCTACTTCAGTTGTTTAGGAGAATGTTGCAACACTGTTCTGTGTGTAAAGCTCAAGAAATGTCCATTAGACCAGTTTCCATCGGCATGGGGGTGAGTAGACATGACAGAATTTTGATTTTTGGGTGAACTTTTCCTGTAAGACATCTAGTTTGCTTTTATGTCTATCAAAGTGAGATAAATAACCTGCTGAAGAAAAAAAAAATCTCCATTAGTTTGATTTGTAGAGACTGCTGTCCTGTGTTAGGATGGGGGGGATCAGTGTGTAATGTGAGTGTCAGTGTGAGTGTAATCGGTGCTCTGGTGGAGTGGGGAAGATGATTAAAGGGCAGAGAGCGCAGGGACAGGTGAGCATGGAGAGATCACACACACAGGCAGCAGCACACTTGTGAGGAGTGTTCTCCTCACGAGCAGGTTTGTTTTTCAACCTCCATGCATGTTTCGGTGCTGGGGCTTTGTAATTTTAGTTTATTGTACTGTATAAGTTTGGGCTGGAGGTTACCGGTGGTTCAGTTATTCATCTTTTTGTTTTAGGATTAGTTTCCATTTAGGCAGTTTAGGGGGAGATGCAGGGAATTTTCTTTTGGGAATTATTCAATAAAGCTTGTTTAATTGTTTACCTTGTGTCTGGCATCCTTAATATGTTCATATGCATCCTCCAACCCCTTTGAGCCTTAGTTTGCTGGTTCTTTTTTGTGTGTGGTATAAATCGTCTTTAAATATGTAGGATCCCTAATTATTATTTTTCACAGCCTGAGCACGCCGTGCAGAATGACTCTCTGCACATCCAGTCATTCAATAAAAGGAACTTTTGGCCCCTTATACTGTTTTATACTTGTGTAGTTTAGAGAGCATAGTAACACCCCCAGCACAAGACGTCCATCTGCCAACTTGATCAAGGGATCATTAAGACAATCTTCTAGTCAGGGTGAAGTCCACCAGGTGGCACTGTAATGTTTTTGATCAGTTCTCTGCATTTAAAATGGAGAAGCTGTAGACAGTTAATTCATTTTTCATTTTAATATAGCTTGTCTAAAATATTTGGGGCGAGTGTGACTTTCAGCTGGAAAAAACAAAACTCATAAATCAAATCCACAAGTTTATTTTCTAGCATTTATAGGCCTTAAAGTTAATGTATTTTTTTTGTCTCCATATTAAAAAAAAATGATTGCCACATCTGTATACTGCATATCAGATGGCTCATCTTTCATATTTGGATATTAAAACAAACAGCCATCCGTCTGTCTGTTCTTTATCTCTGTAAACTCCCTTCATCTAAACATACAGAATCATTTCTAGATGTAATACATTGTTTAACATCTATTATCATGTTTTATCCCTGTTGCAAATGATATCAGCTATTCAAATTGTTAGAATAATAATATTTGTGATGACAAAAACTGCGATAAATTCAAAACAAATGCAAAACAAGTATTTTGACTAGCTGTCTGAGACGTTAAGCTCCATTTATCCATTTCTACACCTGGATCACACAAGATTCAGTCATGATAAGCAAAGACTGTGAACATATTATATATGTAACATTTATTGAAGTACATGAAGAGTTCACTGTGTACATTAGTGAGTCTTTGTTAAGGTTTTATTTAATCAGTTGAATAAAAAAAGTACAGACAAAAAGCTTCAACAGACAATATTTGTGTCACAATACTCAAAGTATTTCTTCTCTTCTTCTGTTACTAAACTGAAACTGACACTCTGGAAAGAGTTAAGGCATATGGAACATACCTTTTATGTTCAGGCACTATATGAGGGACTGTACAGATCCCACTGTTATCTCTGTAATGGCGAAAGCTGCCTCAGAGGAGCCACTTAAAGCATAAGCGAAGGATTGCACTCCATTTTCTGAGTATTATGAGTCTCAGATTGGTGTTCAGAAAAACACTCACAGGAAATGTTATAGGCCTGTGCCATCACATGCACATGGACCGCACGAAAACATTCAACAAGTGCAGCGACATTCCTCTTCTCATCTGGCCATCAGTTATTTTAGGCCAAAAAGATTGACACGCTTTCTACAGGAAAACACAAGAAGCAAAAAAAAGAGAAAAATTTAAAAGGAGACATTTTTAGACAAATTGTAAAAACATGTCTGGGCCTGTGAAAGAGGAAATACATCCCTGTGAAGAGATATAGTGAGTGAGTAAGGTGAGTTAGAAGCACAGGACTACTTGGAAGAGGGAAGAAAATAATCTTTTTATTCTTGGTTCTAATGGTTCTAATACCATTATTATTATTAAATCATTAGGATACAGTCTGAGAAAAATATACAAGTTTCTGCCCACATTGTTCTTACTCATACCTGGCGACTTGTCGACGGCGCCCCTCCCCCGAGGCTTGACCATAGCCAGGTGGGTGCTCCTTCAGACTCGTGCCATCCTGCAAAGGATAATGGGTTATAGGGACGGATGGATTCTTACTCATCACATCATTATTTGTTAATTTGGCATCAAGTAGTTCAGATGTAAGTGGTGGTCCTTCTTCTTACCAAGAGAGCTACTTCCTCTTCAGCTTCTGTAGCATCTTCCTCAACAAGGCGCTTCTGACGGCTGTAATCCGAAACTGACTGATCCGGATCACTGCATATGTACGAGCAGGCGGACAAGGAGCAAGCAAAACACCTTTATCACCCACAAGACTATAACACCCAGCTACAAAGAATACCTCACATAGAGACACACACACCCACACACACACAAAAGTGCAAATACTTTAATTTAAATGTGAAGAACACACACACACACACACACCTCTTCCACCAAATGTTTTGTTGTCACAGTTTTATCAGATTTCATTATCTTTTTGGCATGTTTGTCGCCAATTCAGTTTCCATTTGAAAGTGGTGAAACTTTGATCCATATCTAGTTTCACGACTTTATCAGAACTGGTGTGACAATCTTCTGTTTTCTTTTTTAGACACTCTCCTATACAGCTAGTTCGACATTACACAATACCAACTCTACCCCAACAGAAAAAAAGAGGCGTTTCCTAAGAAACATGTCGAGAAATCTGACGTACCAGCAACCACTTCCTATTTTACGGAGATAAATTCAGCCAGTGTTAAAAGCTAAAGAACCAGGACCACACTTTCAGGCACAAACTACGGCTCCTTACTTCAAATTAATAGCATTTAGGGTGATGCTAAAAATAACTTCATAGACAATGTGTGCCTTCTGTAAACTACATGAACATTTCTATTGAGTAATCTTAATCTGTCAATAATAAATAAATAATCCATTCATCCATCTTCTGCCACCTATCTGGGGGCTGGGTCGTGTTGGCAGCAGGGTAAGAGGGGCTTTCCAGATGTTTCAACAACAAGGCATTCTAATCAGATGCTTCAACCACCTCAGATGGATTCTTTTAGGCGATCGAGAAAACCCTTTTAGGCTGTTTATATCCTCGACCTCATTCTTTCTGTCACCACCCAGAGCCCATGACCACAGGTGAGGGTTGGAATGATGTAGATCAACTGGTAAGTTAAACATTTTGCCTTCAGGCTCAGCTCCCTCATCACCACGACATTACGGCTGACGCCGCCACAAACGCCGCCCGTACATCTCAGGCTGGTAATAATAACAGTAATAATCTGTTGCCAGTTGTTGTGCTCACCCTTTAGACTCTACCTGAGGAGTACATGTGACACATTCACCAATGCAAATGTGTCACATCTACAGAAAAGAGATGATAAACGCAACCAACGCATCTCATCTTTCACACTTTAACCGGCTTTATCAGCAATGCTGCATTTCGTTGACCTCCACATTTGAATGTGTGTCAACACTTCATTAAAGCCACCATACAGCACTTGGGGCAGTGCTTTTTCGACTCAATGACATACAGTTCTGTGTAGGAGAGTGTTTGAGGGCTTATAACAGCGCCCCCCTTACGACAATGTTGACACTGGTGGAGACAAAAAATTTAAAAGCCACAAAACTTCAACATGCAACACAGAGACAGAAAGACAGAAAGTTTTCACAGTATGTAAAATACAAACTAAACACAAAGCACAGATGTAAGAAAAAAGGTGGAGTAGCCATGACAAGGATCAAGCACTGCCATTAATTGTTAAAGCCATTCAAAGGGTTGAATGAGACAAACAAACATTACTCTTGACTCATGTGGTAAATTCCAGCGCCAGCGCCAATGGCAGCGCCAGCGGCAGCGATGCCTATTACAATGAGGAAAAAAAGAGATGTTTAAAGATGATTCCAAAAAAGGTGGTTGGCCTTGAGGCCAACAAATGTAGCAACTTCAGTACGATATATTTAGGTAAGATTCTATCTAAACTTAGCCAATGTGACAAATATAGTTGCAATCAAAATTATTCTTCCCCACTGCAAATTAGGTTAATTGGCAAAATGTACAAACTAGCTGCTGTTTGCAATAAACAAATCAAACAAGAACAATTAAAATAGCTCAACACAACTAATGTTAAGTGGTTTCTCCACATTCAGCACAAAATACCACTTTAAATGACTACTGCAGTCTCAAAATTATTCAACCCCTTCATGACAAGCATCTTTATTAGGGGTGTCACGATTCTCCAAATCCTCGATTGGATTACATTTTCAATTCTAAGGTCACAGTTCGATTCGATTCTCGATTTTTACATGTATTCTTTTAAAAGCACAGGTTGCTATGCCATTTTAAACTAGACTTTTATGCAATATAATATCTGACCTTTGTTCACAATGAACCACACTACATTGTCAAATTTAAAACATTTATTAACAACATAATGTAACAATAACTTATATCTTCAGTCAATTAGAAATTTAAACAATAATCTGCCATCTAGTTTCTCTTTTGCAGTCTTCTTCGCAGAAGATGACATTCAAGTTTACAACAAAACAAACAAAAAAAATAAATCATCCACGTCCACAGTCTTCTCTGAACAATTTTGTGTCTTAAACTGTTTCCAAACAGTATATACCAAGAGTGGCGTAGCCCCTTTCAGGAATAGGGCGGCGCGTGAGGTGTGTATGTGCGTAAAATGCGTAAGGTGTGAGTGAGCGAGCGAGAGTGAGGGAGCGTCTGTACGCGGACAATGACTGAATGAGAGAGAAAGGAGTCGCAGTAGTAGTGACAGCAATAAAGTGTACAATATAGGCTGCAGTTTGGCTGTGAATAAAGGCGACGGCTCCTCAACATACAGCAAAGCTCCCTGTTCTTATTTCCCGACCAGTTTAACACGTGAAAGGGGGTTCACCCCGAAGGGAAACAGAAACTTGGGCCCTGGAGGAAATCATCTCCCCTGTGCTTCCCGACCACGGTCCGGGAGCCGAACAGGAATGGTGTAACACCATGCTATTGTTTGATTGGCTGTAGCTAACAGCTACTGGCTTAGCTAGTAGCTAAGTTAGAGGAGGTTGACTCGCAGCACTTCAACACGTGTGTGTTTTTTTCCGTCTGACAAGCCGACTGGACGTGACGTGGGGGCGAGGCAGCATCGACGATTCTTTTTTTTAATTCAAAGTTCGAGATTGTGACTTAATGTCGGTCGATTCCGATTAAAAATCGAAATCGTGACACCCTTAATATTTAGTACTAAGTACAGCACCCTTTTGCTGTAATGACCTGCTGCAAACGTAGCGTAGCCATACACCAGCTTCTGGCAGCGTTCCTGAGGAGTCTTTGCCCATTCCTCATGGACAAAGGCCTTCAGTTCACTAATATTCTTGGGTTTGCCTGCTGCAACCAAATTTTTCAAATCCCACCAGAGATTTTCAATGGGGTTCAAGTCAGGCGACTGTGATGGCCACTCTAGTATCTTCCAGGACTTCTTCTGAAATCAAGCCTTGGTGGATTTTGAGGTACGCTTGGGATCACTGTCCTGTTGGAAAGTCCAATGACGCCCAAGCTTCAGCTTCCTCACAGAGGACATGTCATTTTCTCCCAGTATTTCCTGATACTTGATTGAATCCATCTTGCCCTCCACTGATGCAGGTTTCCAGTGCCAGAGAAAGCGAAGCAGCCCCAGAGCATCACTGAGCCACCACCATGCTTCACTGCAGGCAGGGTGTTCTTTTCAGTGTATGCTTCATTCTTCCTCCTCCAGACATACTGCAGATCCATAGGCCCGAAAAGTTCCAGTTTGGTTTCATTGCTCCACAGAACAGAATCCCAAAACCTCTTTGGCTTATTTCTATAGTTTTTAGCAAATTGGAGGCGACTTTTCTTGTGCTTTTGGGTCAGTAGTGGTGTACGTCTTGGAGTTCAGGGATGGAGCCCTTCAGCATTAAGTATACGCCTTACTGTGGAAACTGAAACCTCAGTGCCTGCTGCCACCAAGTCTTGCTCCAGGTCTTTTGCAGTCAGTCGAGGGTTTTTGACCACCTTGACGTTTGACGTTTACTCATCTACATCATCACTGCTGAACAATTGCCCTATTTGGGAGATACACTGTGGAAACTTGGTACTTGCTGGTGTTACGTTCTCCCCTCAAAACAAAATCACAAACCGAGGTCGCAATGGGGAAACTAACAAGAAAACACTGGAAAGGGATCGTTGGGGTCTATAAGGCGATGGCGAAACTCGCAAAAGCCCACTAAATCTATCAAAAGGATAGAGGAACAAAAACAAAGGACCCCAAAACCAAAAGTAAAGAGTCACTAGGAGGAGGGATTCTCTGTCTAGAAATAGGGGAAAATAAACCTTGTCACGAAAGAAAAAAAAATGAAAACACACACACACACCCCCCCCCCCGGTGTCACTCTCACACCTGAGCTGCTGGACCCAGCCTGCTTTTATAACCTAGGCTGCAGCTGTGCAACGAGTGCAGGTGCACTCGATCAAGGTGGATCAGGCAGGGGTGGAGTCTAACCTACCTCAACCCATAACACTGGCTATGTAAACTGTTTTGTCCTCTTTTTTTGCTTTTCTTCCCCCTGGAAAATAGCTGAGCAACCCGTAGTGCCTGGTAATCTCACAGCTATTGTATGATGTTGAACTGCATCCCTTAGACCTAATGTATGCCTGTGCTTGTTCAGGTTCACTCCAAACCTTGATAAAGAAAACATAATAATGTAGCAGTGGGTAAATGGCAGACATCCCCTGACATGAAAAAGGTTTCATTGGTAATCTCACAAAGTTTTTCTTTTTGAAACTTATCTGTTAGGAGTAGTCAGATACATCTTACATGGATGGATATCATGTACAAAACACAAACCGTAGCACGGCTCAACAGAAATAGTTGCCAGGTTGCCATTGGCAAACAATTCTTGCCTTTTGTGGCAACCATTTGGGCAACTGGTAAACAGCAAGAAGTGCAGCCAAAAATAAATACATTTTCAATATATGTTGCATTAATAATATTTAAATATTAACAGCCACAACCGGAACTTTTGAGCTCAGTTCAGAGATCAAAGATTCGCTACAAAGAAAACCGCTGACATGCCGCCTGCTTGTCAAGTCACAAGCTGGTTTTAAAACCTAAGACAAGACACCTGTTTCAACAGCCAATCAGTGCTTCATAGTGAAGTCAGCTGTTCAAGTCAGTTACAAACTGTCAGCAGGTTGAAATGTTTTGGACAGAGGAAAGAAATCTGCTCAATTTGTCTGAGAAACATTCATGTGTATATGACAAAAGCTTTAAAATGTTAATATACTTTTTATACATTCATCTTTTTTATAGCTTTTTCCTCTGTACTGCTCACATTCAGTGTCTCTGTTTGCTGCTAGATCTCTCGACCAAGTACCCAAATTGCAGACTTTTGTTTTCCCCCCTTCATCATTACTAGAAATGCAACAGTGCAAAGTAATTCACTTTGCTCATACAAACTCTGAGGTACTAATTGCATTCAGCGATTAAAAAAAAAAAAAAGTCTGAAAAGTAATAGAGGTAGCGGTCAGAATAGAAGTAGAGAGTCATTGCTATGGAGATGAGACAGGCTCGTCTTATCACATTGCAAGTTTCAACTCATCTCTCAGCAAATCTTTGATCTGAACCAGTGGCTTGCTGAATTAATTTTTTGCAGGACCTATGGAGAACATGGCAACAGCTGCACTACTGGTATTTTGTACAGGCCTAGCAGGAAAAGAAGATGAACACATTAACTGAGAACATTCTAGATTCTAAGTACAAGTCATTTTTATACTGAGGTAAAGCTTTTAAACATTTCTATGCATTCAGCCAATGTATAACTTTGAAGTATCTAAATTACTCAAGCTACGCACTGACAGAAAAGGCAATCATATTTTCAGTTTAGCCTATCGAAAACCTGGTTGCCAGCCTTGCAACAACTTTTAAAAGTTAGTGTTGAGCCATGCACAGTTCGGTGACAAAGTGGCACAATCACCACATGAATATCCTCTAACGACTGAATGTGTCACTTTGTTCCTTTTTGTCAACCCAAATAAAACATGACGCCCTCAGAAGTCCTCCATATAACCATGCTGTTCTTCTGAGGCCATCATCATTTAATTTGGGTCGACATTATCGATTTACATTCTTGCTCTACTTTTCAAAGATGAAGTTGTTACTTACCTCCCAGAACCGCACCTGTAACTTTTCCATAACTTAACGTGCCTGTTTAAAAAACAATAAGGACAGAATTGTGTCAATCATTGGGTTTAATAAAACCATAACACTTATCTGCTGGTTAAGGAAGCCTTGAGGTACAAGGGAAGAAATGTTTGTTTCTGATAATCCATTCACTGAGTCTGATCTAAGTTGTTTTGTCTCCTGTCTTTTTGACTTAATAATCTAATCTTTATGGGTTTCTCAACTCTCTTTCTTTCTTATTTTTTTTTTTAAATTGTTTCTGGTGATCTTAAATTAAGCAGTCAATTCAGAGTGATACAAGGCTATAGAGTTTGACGTTGGATTAGGCTTGATTCATTTAAAGGAGCCTTGGCAGAGGTATGCGCTCTATTGAGTGCCATTCTACTTGAAACTTTATTAAACCTCCTAGCAAAAGAAATAAAAAAATAAAATGCTAATCTTTTCCAAAAAGAAAAATTACAATTAGCTGCACTTACCGAATATTCTGTGATTAGCATGCCAGTATGTTTTGCTCCTGTCCAAACGTAACAGGTTGATATTCAGATAAAGGCCAAACTTACATTCTGGGGGAGCAGGTGACCACTGACCATCTGCCTGACATGTCAGGGTAGGCTCCCCATCCATGTAACGGAACCATGAGCACTCGAACGTGACCTTAGCATTGAGTCTGTAAGGGGGTCGAGCATCTTCAGTCAGGTAGCCATTTTCAACTTGAGGCTCTTCACAGAAAATTCCTGCAGACAAAAAAAAAAAAGAAATGGAAATGGAAATCGATACAATTCGAAACATATTGATTGTGCTCAAACAGAAGCAACCCACATCAGTGTGTAAAGCAAAAAAACTGCAATCATTTCAAAGTGAAGAGAGCAACACGGGCAATATTCCCTGATAGCTGTATACTGTGGTAGAATAGTACCATATTCTGGAAAATCTAGTAGGACATTGTTTTACACATTAAAGTGTGTTTATACGTCTCTGGGAGTACTACTGCATATGTGAAAAAAGTAGTATGAAGCCTTTTGTGAGTCCAGAGGAAGCTGCATTTAAGCTGACTGACTGCCTTCAGTGGCTCTGGCTAAAGCTGCATGGTGAGAAATCAATCACATTACAAGTAGCTTCCTCTGGTTTCAAAAAAGGCTCTTTTTCCACTTATGCAGTTATATCCCCCCTTTAAACACACTTTACTGTCTGCAATTTGTGGAGTTACCCTTTAAATCCATAACTTTGACCATTGATGCAACTCAAAACCTTCTTTACTTTGAAAGCACTACTAATATAATATAAGCCTGTGAAATGTATTTGTCAGAGGATAGAGACAGAAGACGTTTTACATTTAAAAATTCAGGATAATCCCATTATTATTTTTTTCTAATTTCAGCAGTCAGCATTTTAAAAAACAACATCTTCACATTGAACTACTGCATGCAAAGAAACTTTAAAATGGAAAATACAACAATTGTCCAAAATAACCTTTTCCAGAGTATGAAAGAGTTATTATTCACAGCGCAGAATGTTGTTGAGAAAGTTTTGGGGGGAGAAAGATAAAAAAACACTGACTGGTACATGTTGGAGGATCAGGCTTAAATGTTCCATCATCTGAACATGAAGCTGATTTTGATCCACTGAGTTTAAAACCTGTTTGACAACTGTACTCTACAACGTCTTCATATTTATAGGAATCTTTGACTGGACTGAAACTCCCATTTGCAACCAGAGGGGGGCGATTACAAATCACCCCTGCAAAATAAATATGACATCTATTAGAATGGACGAAGAAGACCAAATAAGGCTTCATTTACTAAAGGCTTCAAAATCTGAGAGTACTGCCGGTTTAAACTGCTTGTGAAATACTGCTGCTTTTAGGAACTTGTTTGATGTACGGTAAGAGACTTGTAACTCATTTTAGGGATTTATCCTGAAATTTTAAATGTGTTTTTTCTTAATTTGACTTTAATCACATAAAAAGGGCGACTTGCAGAGGAGCAAAAAACACAACAGTTTTTCGAACCGTGGTGTGACAGCAACTTCCTGACTTTTAAAACTGTATTTAACAACCTGGTGGGGCTGGGCAATATCGCCTTAAAATAATACTGCCATTTTCTAGGCAATACAGCAAATAACAATATATGTCTTGATATTTTTAAATCTGCTCAAAAGAACTTCGTAAATGCTGAACTGGGCCACAAAATCAGACATCTCAATAAATATCATCAATATCATTTTCAATAAATAATCCTTAGTACAATGACTGACTGGGTAAAGGTAAGTATTAGAATAAGTAGAAAACTAAAAGAAAATGAAATCACTTTACTATAATGCAGGGTTTATAGTGGCCAACCTGGCTGACCAACCCAGAGCGTTAGTATAAGGATAAATTGGGAATAAGACTCAAAAATGTAATGTCTACCAAACTGGACCTTTAAAACCAGGAAAAGACAACACCAATGCCACATTACAATATAATGATATACAAAATATTACTCTCATATCAGAGCAATATGTTAATATTGCCCATCCCTACCACCGAGCAAAAGAAGGGGAAGAAAACAATGCAATGAGGACTAAAAGGAAATTTAAAAATAGCCAAGTATAGAGGACGTGATGTGATTACACTAATCACATGCAAGAATGTGATGACAAACATAACAGTTTGACTTTCATCTACAGAAGTAAATCAAGTAACTGTTTTCATTTAACTTACTTTCACATCTTGGAAGTCCAGGTGACCACTGACTGTTTATGTCACATGTCAAGGTAGGCTGCCCGACCATTCTGAATCCAGTTCTGCACCTGTACGTGACCGTATCCTTGTATCCATGAGGTGGTCGAGAACCACTTATCCAGTCAAGATTTGGGATGTTAAGATCTTCACACTGAACCTCTGCAGGCAAAGAACATTTTAAATAAAAACGAACACAATTGTAAAGACATAAAACTAATAATAAAAATAAAAAAAACTTTTCCAAAGTATGTGAGAGTTTCAGTAACAGCTGAGATTACACTGCGAATATGGTGAGAAAGATTGGGAAAAAATTAAAAACACTTACTGGTACATGTTGGAGGATCAGGCTTAAATGTTCCATCATCTGAACATGAAGCTGATTTTGATCCACTGAGTCTAAAACCATTTTGACAACTGTACTGTACAGCGTTACTATATTCATAGACTTCTTTGACTGGACTGAAATTCCTATTCGCCATCATAGGTGGGCGATTACAAATCACCCCTGCAAAATAAATATGACATCTATTAGAATGGACAAAGAAGACCAAATAAGGCTTCATTTACTAAAGGCTTCAAAATCTGAGAGTACTGCCGGTTTAAACTGCTTGTGAAATACTGCTGCTTTTAGGAACTTGTTTGATGTACGGTAAGAGACTTGTAACTCATTTTAGGGATTTATCCTGAAATTTTAAATGTGTTTTTTCTTAATTTGACTTTAATCACATAAAAAGGGCGACTTGCAGAGGAGCAAAAAACACGAGAGTTTTTGGAGCCGTGGTGCGACAGCAACTTCCTGACTTTTAAAACTTTATTTAACAACCTGGTGGGGCTGGGCAATATCGCCTTAAAATAATACTGCCATTTTCTAGGCAATACAGCAAATAACAATATGTGTTGATATTTTTAAATCTGCTCAAAACAACTTCGTAAATGCTGAACTGGGCCACAAAATCAGATATCTCAATAAATAACGAAAACAATGCAATGAGGACTAAAAGGAAATTTAAAAATAGCCAAGTATAGAGGACGTGATGTGATCACACTAATCACATGCAAGAACATGATGACAAACACAACAGTTTGACTTTCATCTACAAACGTAAATCAAGTAGTTGTTTTCATTTAACTTACTGTCACATCTTGGAAGTCCAGGTGACCACTGACTGTTTATGTCACATGTCAAGGTAGGCTGCCCGACCATTCTGAATCCAGTTCTGCACCTGTACGTGATCTTAGCCTTGTATCCATGAGGTGGTCGAGAACCACTTATCCAGTCAAGATTTGGGATGTTAAGATCTTCACACTGAACCTCTGCAGGCAAAGAACATTTTAAATAAAAATGATCACAATTGTAAAGACATAAAACTAATAATAAAAATAAAAAAACCTTTTCCAAAGTACGTGAGAGTTTCAGTAACAGCTGAGATTACACTGCGAATATGTTGAGAAAGATTGGAAAAAAATTAAAAACACTTACTGGTACATGTTGGGGGATCAGGTTTAAATGTTCCATCATCTGAACATGATATTGACGCTGATCCATTGAGTGTCAAACCTTGTTTACAGCTGTACTGTACAGCATCTCCAAAGTCATAGGATTCCTTGTATGGAGTGAAGGTGGCATCCTTAACCTGAGGTGCCTCATCACAAGTCACCACTGCAAAATAAAAATGACATTTCTTATAATGGAAAAAGAAACAAAGTATTTATCTAGTAATGTATTTTGTATAAACACATTGACATTACCAACCTTCACATCTCGGCAACCTGCTCAGCCACCCGTCTGCTCCACAAGTGATTGTATGATAACCAACCAATCTGTAACTAATCAAGTAAAAAAAAAAAAAAAAAAAAAAAGTTAACCCTTGCACTTCACATGACAACACTGTAAATTAAGGAAACTCCACTGAGCAATCCACTTTGATAAGAATTACATGTTTTTCCATTTAGAAACATTGGTGTTTCCTACATTACAGTTTACATTATAGTGTTAAAATACAGAACTCACAACTACATTTCAAAAATAAATTATATGAACATGAACCATCACATGAATCATCTCAGTTTATTAGTTACCCTTCATCGCAAGTGATCTCAATATGATCACCGAACAAATTCTCTTTAGGGTAATGAATCTGTCCATTTGGTAATTCTCCAGGAGAGCCACAGTTTTTCCCTGCAAAATAGAAAACTCCCATTATTATTCAACTCCTCCCTTTAAAATGACTGGATATCTTTATGAAGTAATGACAACAGACTGGTCACTAGATAATGTCCGTTTTCCACATAAAAGAGCATTTTTATGATGATACGCTGTCATTCACAAGAGGGCTTCAAATTTGAAAATAGAGAATAGAAGGTGCTAATATTTACTCTCGCATTTCAGCGACACAGTACTCCAACTGCCAGCAGTACAAGTAATGGATGAGGACCCTCCTGCAGAAGAGTAACCAATATCACATTCAAAGGCTGCTTGATCCCCACTGGCGAAAATTTCTTTCAGGATGTCTTCGCCCTTTAAATCCATGTTGGGTCCTCCAACAGGTACGGGACAGTCTTGAGCTGTGATGAAAAATGAAGAAAGAGACAGATGAGCACTAGCAGCGAGGACAAGTGAACGTTAGACCAAACACCAGCTTGTTTATGCTAAACACACATTATGTGTCCCAAGCTTATCTGTCTAACTCACCATGAGCAGTGATGGCAAATCCAAGACAGCTCAGTAGTAGGAAGTCAGTGACGCCCATGATGGCAACTGGAAAGTCCGACTGAAGTCAGGGAGTTTTTAACCCTGCTCCATTGTCAGAAATGGGCTTGGCCTCACATACTGTGACGCAGTTTTCTTCTAAACCAAAACTGTGTTTTACGCCCAGGGCCTAGGGAAAACCCTGGCGCACATGAAAACGAGACTCCCCTTTTCCCATCCCCCAAGCACCGCCAGCAGAAAAGCACTCTCAAAAGGTTTTATCGAACACATCCAGCACACAAGCAGACATGCAAGAAGTCTGGCTGAGAGAGGAGAGCCCACAAGAACTGGGCAGAGCTGGCCTTTAAACTTCTGGCTTCGAGTCAGAAACCCATCAGCTCCCTGGACAACCTACACTCACTCAATCACACCTGCAACCAATCACACCCTCAGGTAACAAAGACTGGTATTCAAGCACAGAGGCAATTAAAGCACTTAACAATAGAAATGTTTATATGACCTCTGGGGTCGTAACACTGTGCCTGACTTTGAGAGCACAAGTTAACAGCAAACAGTTAACAAATTCAATGTCAATTAAAGCTGCAAGCAGCGATGAACGGGCCCTCGCAGGCCGCGCGTGTCGGCGAGTGCTGCCGCCGCGGTGTGCAGCAATCGCGGCCTGCTGCGTGCTGTGTGCTGCTTCCTGTAAAGGCAGAAAAGCTGACAGGTAAGAGGGCTGAAAAAGCTTAAAAAGGTGAAGAGTTTCTCTGGCTGCTGCAGCAGTGGCAGAACCGAAGTTGAAAATGTCCCCATAAGAACGAATGGGAAAACGCCTCCCAAACTCCTGTGATTTTTGGAAAAAGTGCATGGGTTATCACCAGAATATTCATACAGTGAGTAACAGCAGACATTTTTGAACTCTGTGATGTCTTTTTTATTTCTGTAGAGTGAAAAATGAGGTCGCCAGAGCGAGAGACAGAACAGGTAATGTCTGCTCTCCTCCAGAAATTTAGGCTCAAAATTAACATGGCGGCTTATGGGGGAGTTGCTGGAGTGCTTGTCGCTCTAGGACTTCCACAGCCAAAAGTTTGAGTCCTACATCTGCAATAAGACAATCAGCTGAAAGCCAACAAGATTACCTACATTTCTATGTATATATTGTCTATGTGAAGTAAAAGATGTGGGATCCATATCAGGCTGAAGAGAATTAGTCCTCAGTTTTTCCAGCTGCTCTCCACTCTAGCACTCTCCATGTCACACACTCTAGCTCCCGCAAT
Organism: Lagodon rhomboides; assembly: GCA_039737535.1. Classification (NCBI taxonomy): domain Eukaryota; kingdom Metazoa; phylum Chordata; class Actinopteri; order Spariformes; family Sparidae; genus Lagodon; species Lagodon rhomboides. The sequence goes on along the minus strand of CM077792.1, from coordinate 28,773,086 downwards.
ACACACTCATTATGAATTCAGACAGCCACCAGAGCGCCACCTAGTGGCGGATCAGTAAAACCTTTGACAGATATCCTCAGGAGGTCATTGGCAATAAGTGTACCAAGTTTTGTGTGAATCCAACCAACCGATGTGGAGATATAAATTACTTACATTTAAAGAGCGCCACCTAGTGGTCATGGCACAAAATTTTGCAGACAGCCTTAGGGCCTCATGTGGAAGTAGTCACCTGAGTTTCATGTCATTCGGACACACCAATATGGAGATTTGCAACACTTCCTGTTTGGAACGAAATCTGCAGGAAGTTGTAATTTAATAACTTGAGTATTGTTTGTGTAATCAAAACTCTTTTAATAACTTTTTGTCAGGATGCTCCACAGATGCTGTGTGCAAAGTTTCGTGCACATCGGTGAAATTTCCTAGGAGGAGTTCGAAAAAGTAGGTTTGCGACATTTCGCGAATTTGCGAAAAAAAACGGTAGGCGGAAATGGGCGTGGCCTATACCATGAGATTCAGCACAATTCAGTGAACGCGTGGATATAAGGTTTTTGAATGTGCGACAAAGTATATGGAAGTTATTAGCCAAAACACACTTTTCTTGACTATAGCGCCACCTAGTGGTGGAAGTTCAGGACGACAATAGATTATAAAATTTTTCACCAGGTGTGACTTATATTCCAAGTTTGGTGAGTTTTGGGGTATGTTCAGGCAGTGAAAAATGCGATCATTTGGGACAAAGAAAAATAAGAAAAAATTAAAGCTGCAAGCAGCGATGAACGGGCCCTCGCAGGCCGCGCGTGTCGGCGAGTACTGCCGCCGCGGTGGGCAGATATTGTGGCCTGCTGCGTGTTGTGTGCTGCTTGCTGTAAAGGCAGAAAAGCTGACAGGTAAGAGGGCTGAAAAAGCTCAAAAAGGTGAACAGTTTCTCTGGCTGCTGCAGCAGTGGCAGAACCAAAGTTGAAAATGTCCCCATAACAATGAATGGGAAAACGCCTCCCAAACTCCTGCGATGTTTGAAAAAAGTGCATGGGTTATCACCAGAATATTCATACAGTGAGTAACAGCAGACATTGCTGAGCTTTGCGATATGTTTTTTATTTCTGTAGAGTGAAAAATGACGTCGCCAGAGCGAGAGACAGGACAGGTACCGTCTGCTCTCCTCCAGAAATTTAGGCTCAAAATTAACATTACGGCTTATGGGGGAGCTGCTGGAGTGCTTGTCACTGTAGGGCTTCTACAGCCAAAACCGTAAGTCCTACATCTGAAATAAGAACATCAGCTGAAAACCAAGAAGATGTTCTACATTTCTATATATATATTGTCTATGTGAAGTAAAAGATGTGGGATCCACATAAAGCTGAAGAGAATTTTTTCTCCAGTGTTTCCAGGTGCTCCCCACTCCAGCAATAATGTCACACACTGTAGCTCCCGCAATACACACTCATTATAAATTGAGACAGCCACAAGAGCGCCACCTTGTGGCGGATCAGTAAAACCTTCAATGCATATCCTCAGGAGGGCATTGGCAATAAGTGTACCGAGTTTTGTGTTAATCCGACCAACCAATGTGGAGATATAAAATACTTCAATTTAAAGAGCGCCACCTAGTGGTCATCGGGCAAAATTTAGCACAGTGCCTTAGGGGCTCATGGGGAATTCGTATGCAGAGTTTCATGTCATTCGGCCACACCAATGTGGAGATATCCAACATTTCCTGTTTAAACCAAAATCTGCAGGAAGTTGTTATTTAAAAAGTTAATAAGTGTTTTGGACTATCAAAATTCTTTTGATAACTTTTTGTCAGGACATTCCACAGATGCTAAATCCAAAGTTTGGTGCAAATCGGTGATATCGTGTAGGAGGAGTTCGAAAAAGTAGGTTTTGGATATACGGTGACTTAGCTATTGAAATTAGCAGCAGAAGTGGGCGTGGCCTATGTCAGAATACTCAGCTGTATTCAGGGAATACAGTGATATAATTGTTTTGAATGTGTCATAAAAACTGTGGAAGTTACGGGCAAAAACGCGTTTTCGTCTGTTATAGCGCCCCCTAGTGGCCAACATTCGTGAAATTGAATTCTTAGCCCCACAGTGACATGGCAATGAAATATCTGAAGTTTGGTATTAATAGCATGTACTTTGACCAAAAAGTGCAATAGGCCACGCCCACATTGACCAGTCACAACCACCTTCCAGATACTGCCTCAGGAATGCGCCTACATCATACTGACTGAATTTCGAAGAAATCCGTCTAGCCATTTCAGAGAAACAAACTTCCCATATTTGTAGCGCCCCCTAGTGGCCAACATTCGCCAAATTGAATTGGTAGCCCCACAGTCACATGCCAACCAAGGATCTGAAGTTTGGTGTTAATAGCATTTACTTTGACAAAGATATGCAACAGTTCGCATTTTCATAGCTAGCTACAGAAAGTATTTCGTTAATAATTAGCGCATTTTTGAAACTAATCAGAATCTTTTGATAACTTTAGATGAGCTCTATCAGAAGAGTGTACCTGCCAAGTTTCACGCAGATCGGACAAAATCCCAAGGAGGAGTTCGAAAAAGTAGGTTTTACAGTTTTCGCGATGTAGCACGAAAAAATTATAGGCGGACGTGGGCATATCCAATTCCAAAGTGATTCATCGGTATTCAGGGAATCTGTGAATGTAGAAATTTTTAGAATTTGCGACGTGCCGTAATTCACCTATTGCAAAAAGACCAAAAAAACAGTGTAGGGGGCGCTATTGCGCCATCTTGCGTCGACCATGTGCGAGCTGGTCAAAATATCGAATTTCGGATCCGGCCGAAGAACTTTGCAAAGTTTGGTGAGTTTTTGAGCACGGGAAAGGGGCCAAATTGGGGTTTGAAAAAGGTCAAGAATAATAATAAAAAAAAACATTACAGATACAATAGGGTCCTCGCAGGTGTACCTGCTCGGGCCCTAATTAAAGCTGCAAGCAGCGATGAACGGGCCCTCGCAGGCCGCGCGTGTCGGCGAGTACTGCCGCCGCGGTGGGCAGATATTGTGGCCTGCTGCGTGTTGTGTGCTGCTTGCTGTAAAGGCAGAAAAGCTGACAGGTAAGAGGGCTGAAAAAGCTCAAAAAGGTGAACAGTTTCAGTGGCTGCTGCAGCAGTGGCAGAACCAAAGTTGAAAATGTCCCCATAACAATGAATGGGAAAACGCCTCCCAAACTCCTGCGATGTTTGAAAAAAGTGCATGGGTTATCACCAGAATATTCATACAGTGAGTAACAGCAGACATTGCTGAGCTTTGCGATATGTTTTTTATTTCTGTAGAGTGAAAAATGACGTCGCCAGAGCGAGAGACAGAACAGGTACCGTCTGCTCTCTTCCAGAAATTTAGGCTCCAAATTAACATTACGGCTTATGGGGGAGCTGCTGGAGTGCTTGTCACTGTAGGGCTTCTACAGCCAAAACCGTAAGTCCTACATCTGAAATAAGAACATCAGCTGAAAACCAAGAAGATGTTCTACATTTCTATATATATATTGTCTATGTGAAGTAAAAGATGTGGGATCCACATAAAGCTGAAGAGAATTTTTTCTCCAGTGTTTCCAGGTGCTCCCCACTCCAGCAATAATGTCACACACTGTAGCTCCCGCAATACACACTCATTATAAATTGAGACAGCCACAAGAGCGCCACCTTGTGGCGGATCAGTAAAACCTTCAATGCATATCCTCAGGAGGGCATTGGCAATAAGTGTACCGAGTTTTGTGTTAATCCGACCAACCAATGTGGAGATATAAAATACTTCAATTTAAAGAGCGCCACCTAGTGGTCATCGGGCAAAATTTAGCACAGTGCCTTAGGGGCTCATGGGGAATTCGTATGCAGAGTTTCATGTCATTCGGCCACACCAATGTGGAGATATCCAACATTTCCTGTTTAAACCAAAATCTGCAGGAAGTTGTTATTTAAAAAGTTAATAAGTGTTTTGGACTATCAAAATTCTTTTGATAACTTTTTGTCAGGACATTCCACAGATGCTAAATCCAAAGTTTGGTGCAAATCGGTGATATCGTGTAGGAGGAGTTCGAAAAAGTAGGTTTTGGATATACGGTGACTTAGCTATTGAAATTAGCAGCAGAAGTGGGCGTGGCCTATGTCAGAATACTCAGCTGTATTCAGGGAATACAGTGATATAATTGTTTTGAATGTGTCATAAAAACTGTGGAAGTTACGGGCAAAAACGCGTTTTCGTCTGTTATAGCGCCCCCTAGTGGCCAACATTCGTGAAATTGAATTCTTAGCCCCACAGTGACATGGCAATGAAATATCTGAAGTTTGGTATTAATAGCATGTACTTTGACCAAAAAGTGCAATAGGCCACGCCCACATTGAGCAGTCACAACCACCTTCCAGATACTGCCTCAGGAATGCGCCTACATCATACTGACTGAATTTCGAAGAAATCCGTCCAGCCATTTCAGAGAAACAAACTTCCCATATTTGTAGCGCCCCCTAGTGGCCAACATTCGCCAAATTGAATTGGTAGCCCCACAGTCACATGCCAACCAAGGATCTGAAGTTTGGTGTTAATAGCATTTACTTTGACAAAGATATGCAACAGTTCGCATTTTCATAGCTAGCTACAGAAAGTATTTCGTTAATAATTAGCGCATTTTTGAAACTAATCAGAATCTTTTGATAACTTTAGATGAGCTCTATCAGAAGAGTGTACCTGCCAAGTTTCACGCAGATCGGACAAAATCCCAAGGAGGAGTTCGAAAAAGTAGGTTTTACAGTTTTCGCGATGTAGCACGAAAAAATTATAGGCGGACGTGGGCATATCCAATTCCAAAGTGATTCATCGGTATTCAGGGAATCTGTGAATGTAGAAATTTTTAGAATTTGCGACGTGCCGTAATTCACCTATTGCAAAAAGACCAAAAAAACAGTGTAGGGGGCGCTATTGCGCCATCTTGCGTCGAGCATGTGCGAGCTGGTCAAAATATCGAATTTCGGATCCGGCCGAAGAACTTTGCAAAGTTTGGTGAGTTTTTGAGCACGGGAAAGGGGCCAAATTGGGGTTTGAAAAAGGTCAAGAATAATAATAAAAAAAAACATTACAGATACAATAGGGTCCTCGCAGGTGTACCTGCTCGGGCCCTAATAATAATAAAAAACAGCGCAATTACAATAGGGTCCTCGCAGGTGTACCTGCTCGGGCCCTAATAATCATTACAGATCCAATAGGGACCTCGCAGGTCTGTGACCTGCTCGGGCCCTAATTAAAGCTGCAAGCAGCGATGAACGGGCCCTCGCAGGCCGCGCGTGTCGGCGAGTGGTGCTGCCGCGGCGTGCAGACATTGCGGGCTGCTGCGTGCTGTGTGCTGAACAACATGAGAGGACTATATTGTGTGACCCTGAACACTGTTAAACAGAGGTTTGTGTCCATTAGCAAAGCAGCATTTTTGCTCATTTAGCAATAAAAGCGCCACCTATTGGCCAATCTGCACCAAATTTTGCACACACCCTCATGCCGCCATGGAACACAATTAGCGAAAGTTTCGTTGTAATGGGACTGTATTTGGTCAAGATATGCAAGACTGTGTGTTTTCACTATAATGTGCAGGAAATTGTTGTGTAATATTTTGGACGTCTTTTGCACAAGCACAATTGTTTTGATAACTTTTTGTCAGGAGGATGTACAGATGGTTCATGCAAAGTTTGGTGGCAATCGGTGAAATTGCCTAGGAGCAGTTTGAAAAAGTAAGTTTTTCATGTTTGGCGATTTTGCGAATGGAAATGTTCAGCAGAAGTGGGCGTGGCCTATGTCAGAAAACTCAGCTGTATTCAGGGAATACAGGGATATAATTGTTTTGAATGTGTCATAAAAACTGTGGAACTTACGGGCAAAAACGCGTTTTTGTCAGTTATAGCGCCACCTAGTGGCCAACATTCGCCAAATTGAAATCTTAGCCCCAGAGTGACATGGCAATCAAGCATGTGAAGTTTGGTGTTAATAGCATTTACTTTGACAAAAAAGTGCAATAGGCCACGCCCACATTGAGCAGTCACAACCTCCTTCCGGATACGGGCTCAGGAACTGGCCTACATCATACTGAGTGAATTTCGAAGAAATTCGTCCAGCCATTTAAGAGAAATAAACTTCCCATATTTGTAGCGCCCCCTAGTGGGCAACATTCGCCAAATTGAAATCGTAGCCCCACAGTCACATGCCAACCAAGGATCTGAAGTTTGGTGTGAATAGAATTTAGTTTGACAAAGATATGCAACAGTTCGCATTTTTATAGCTAGCTACAGTAATTATTTCGTTAATAATTAGCGCATTTTTGAAAGTAGTCAGAATCTTTTAATAACTTTAGATGAGCTCTATCAGAAGAGTGTACCTGCCAAGTTTCACGCAGATGGGACAAAATCCCAAGGAGGAGATAGAAAAAGTAGGTTTTACAGTTTTCGCGATGTAGCACAAAAAAATTATAGGCGGACGTGGGTATATCCAATTCCAAAATGGTTCATCGGTATTCAGGGAATCTGTGGATGTACAAAGTTTTAGAAATTGCGACGTGCCGTAATTCACCTATTGGGGAAAGAAAAAAAACAACTTCTAGGGGGCGCTATTACGCCATCGTGCAGCGACCATGTGCGAGTTGGCCGAAATATCGAATTTCGGATCCGGCCGAACAACTTTGCAAAGTTTGGTGAGTTTTTGAGCACGGGAAAGGGGCCAAATTGGGGCTTGAAAAGGGTAAAGAATAATAATAATAATTAAAGCTGCAAGCAGCGATGAACGGGCCCTCGCAGGCCGCGCGTGTCGGCGAGTACTGCTGCCGCGGTGTGCAGAAATTGTGGCCTGCTGCGTGCAGTGTGCTGAACTACATGAGAGGCCAATATTGTGTCACCCTGAACACTGTTAAACAGAGATTTGTGTCCATTAGCAATGTAGCATTTTTGGGCATTTAGCAATAAAAGCGCCACCTATTGGCCGATCTGCACCAAATTTTGCACACTCCTCCAAGGAGCCATGGAACACAATTAGCTAAAGTTTCGTTGTAATCGAACTGTATTTGGTGAAGATATGCGAGATTGTCCGTTTTCACCACAATGTGCAGGAAATTGTTGTTTTATATTTTGGAGGTCTTTTGCACAATCACAATTGTTTTGATAACTTTTTGTCAGGACATTCCACAGATGCTAGATCCAAAGTTTGGTGCAAATCGGTGATATCGTGTAGGAGGAGTTCGAAAAAGTAGGTTTTGGATATACGGTGACTTAGCTATTGAAATTAGCAGCAGAAGTGGGCGTGGCCTATGTCAGAATACTCAGCTGTATTCAGGGAATACAGTGATATAATTGTTTTGAATGTGTCATAAAAACTGTGGAAGCTACGGGCAAAAACGCGTTTTCGTCTGTTATAGCGCCCCCTAGTGGCCAACATTCGTGAAATTGAATTCTTAGCCCCACAGTGACATGGCAATGAAATATCTGAAGTTTGGTATTAATAGCATGTACTTTGACAAAAAAGTGCAATAGGCCACGCCCACATTGAGCAGTCACAACCACCTTCCAGATACGGGCTCAGGAATGGGCCTACATCATACTGACTGAATTTCGAAGAAATCCGTCCAGCCATTTCAGAGAAATAAACTTCCCATATTTGTAGCGCCCCCTAGTGGCCAACATTCGCCAAATTGAATTGGTAGCCCCACAGTCACATGCCAACCAAGGATCTGAAGTTTGGTGTTAATAGAATGTACTTTGACAAAGATATGCAACAGTTAGCATTTTCATAGCTAGCTACAGAAAGTATTTCGTTAATAATTAGCGCATTTTTGAAACTAATCACGGGGTTCGCACAACTTTAGATGAGCTCTATCAGAAGAGTGTCCCTGCCAAGTTTCACGCAGATCGGACAAAATCCCAAGGAGGAGTTCGAAAAAGTAGGTTTTACAGTTTTCGCGATGTAGCACGAAAAAATTATAGGCGGACGTGGGCATATCCAATTCCAAAATGATTCATCGGTATTCAGGGAATCTGTGTATGTACAAAGTTTTAGAAATTGCGACGTGCCGTAATTCACCTATTGGGGAAAGAAAAAAAAAACTTCTAGGGGGCGCTATTACGCCATCTTGCAGCGACCATGTGCGAGCTGCCCGAAATATCGAATTTCGGATCCGGCCGAACAACTTTGCAAAGTTTGGTGAGTTTTTGAGCACGGGAAAGGGGCCAAATTGGGGCTTGAAAAGGGTAAAGAATAATAATAATAATAATTAAAGCTGCAAGCAGCGATGAACGGGCCCTCGCAGGCCGCGCGTGTCGGCGAATACTGCCGCCGCGGTGTGCAGCAATCGTGGCCTGCTGCGTGCTGTGTGCTGCTTGCTGTAAAGGCAGAAAAGCTGACAGGTAAGAGGGCTGAAAGAGCTTAAAAAGGTGAACAGTTTCTCTGGCTGCTGCAGCAGTGGCAGAACCGAAGTTGAAAATGTCCCCATAAGAATGAATGGGAAAACGCCTCCCAAACTCCTGCGATTCTAGAAAAAAGTGCATGGGTTTTCGCCAGAATATTCATACAGTGAGTAACAGCAGACATTGTTGAACTCTGCGATGTCTTTTTTATTTCTGTAGAGTGAAAAATGAGGTCACCAGAGCGAGAGACAGGACAGGTACCGTCTGCTCTCCTCCAGAAATTTAGACTCAAAATTAACATGGCGGCTTATGGGGGAGTTGCTGGAGTGCTTGTTGCTCTAGGGCTTCTACAGCCAAAAGTTTGAGTCCTACATCTGAAAGAAAAACATCAGCTGAAAGCCAACAAGTTTTCCTACATTTGTATATATATATTGGCTATGTGAAGTAAAAGATGTGGCATCCACATCAGGCTGAAGAGAATTTTCTCTCAGTTTTTAGCTCCCGCAATACACAGACATTATAAATTCAGACAGCCACCACAGCGCCAACTAGTGGCAGATCAGTAAAACCTTTGACAGGTATCCTCAGGAGGGCATTGGTAATAAGTGTACCAAGTTTTGTGTTAATCTGACCAACCGATGTGGAGATATAAAATACTTCAATTTAAAGAGCGCCACCTAGTGGTCATCACAAAATATTTTGCAGAGAGGCTCAGGGGCTCATGGGGAAGTAGTCACCTGAGTTTCATGTCATTCGGCCAAACCAATGTGGAGATATGCAACACTTCCTGTTTGGAACGAAATCTGCAGGAAGTTGTTATTTAATAACTTGAGTATTGTTTGTGCTATCAAAATTCTTTGCACAACTTTGAGTCATGAGGCTCCACAGATGCTGTCTGCAAAGTTTGGTGCACATCGGTGAAATCGTGTAGGAGGAGTTCGAAAAAGTAGGTTTTGGATATACAGTGACTTAGCCATGCAAATGTGCAGCAGAAGTGGGCGTGGCCTGGGTCAGAAAACTCAGCTGTATTCAGGGAATACAGGGATATAATAGTTTTTAATGTGTCATAAAAAATGTGGAACTTAGAGGCAAAAACGCGTTTTCGTCAATTATAGCGCCACCTAGTGGAGTACACATGCAATTTTCGATACGTAAGGTCGATGTCCTATTCTATACGTACTGTAAAAATTTCAAAGTCCTCAGCACAACAGTATGCTTAATTGGTAATAGGCCACGCCCACATTGAGCAGTCACAACCACCTTCCAGATTCGGGCTCAGGAATGCGCCTACATCATACTGACTGAATTTCGAAGAAATCCGTCCAGCCATTTCAGAGAAACAAACTTCCCATATTTGTAGCGCCCCCTAGTGGCCAACATTCGCCAAATTGAATTGGTAGCCCCACAGTCACATGCCAACCAAGGATCTGAAGTTTGGTGTTAATAGCATTTACTTTGACAAAGATATGCAACAGTTAGCATTTTCATAGCTAGCTACAGAAAGTATGTCGTTAATAATTAGCGCATTTTTGAAACTAATTAGAATCTTTTAATAACTTTAGATGAGCTCTATCAGAAGAGTGTACCTGCCAAGTTTCACGCAGATCGGACAAAATCCCAAGGAGGAGTTCGAAAAAGTAGGTTTTACAGTTTTCGCGATGTAGCACGAAAAAATTAAGGCGGAGGTGGGCATATCCAATTCCAAAATGATTCATCGGTATTCAGGGAATGTGTGGATGTCAAAAGTTTTAGAATTTGCGACGTGCCGTAATTCACCTATTGCGGAAAGAAAAATAAAATTTGTAGGGGGCGCTATTGCGCCATCTTGCGTCGACCATGTGCGAGCTGGGCAAAATATCGAATTTCGGATCCGGCCGAACAACTTGGGAAAGTTTGGTGAGTTTTAGAGCACGGGAAAGGGGCCAAATTGGGGTTTCAAAATAACTAAGAATAATAATAAAAAACAGCGCAATAACAATAGGGACCTCGCAGGTCTGTGACCTGCTCGGGCCCTAATTAAAGCTGCAAGCAGCGATGAACGGGCCCTCGCAGGCCGCGCGTGTCGGCGAGTACTGCCGCCGCGGTGTGCAGAAATCGTGGCCTGCTGCGTGCTGTGTGCTGCTTGCTGTAAAGGCAGAAAAGCTGACAGGTAAGAGGGCTGAAAAAGCTCAAAAAGGTGAACAGTTTCTGTGGCTGCCGGAGCAGTGGCAGAACCAAAGTTGAAAATGTCCCCATAACAATGAATGGGAAAACGCCTCCCAAACTCCTGCGATTTTTGAAAAAAGTGCATGGGTTATCACCAGAATATTCTACAGTGAGTAACAGCAGACATTGCTCAGCGTTGCGATATGTTTTTTATTTCTGTAGAGTGAAAAATGAGGTCGCCAGAGCGAGAGACAGAACAGGTAATGTCTGCTCTCTTCCAGAAATTTAGGCTCCAAATTAACATTACGGCTTATGGGGGAGCTGCTGGAGTGCTCGTCACTGTAGGGCTTCTACAGCCAAAACCGTAAGTCCTACATCTGAAATAAGAACATCAGCTGAAAAGCAAGAAGATGTTCTACATGTCTATATATATATTGTCTATGTGAAGTAAAAGATGTGGGATCCACATAAAGCTGAAGAGAATTTTTTCACCGGTGTTTCCAGGTGCTCCCCACTCCAGCAATAATGTCACACACTGTAGCTCCCGCAATACACAGTCATTATAAATTCAGACAGCCACCAGAGCGTCACCTAGTGGCGGATCAGTAAAAGCTTTGACAGGTATCCTCAGGAGGGCATTGGTAATAAGTCTACCAAGTTTTGTGTTAATCTGAGCAACCGATGTGGAGATATAAAATACTTCAATTTAAAGAGCGCCACCTAGTGGTCATCACCAAATATTTTGCAGAGAGGCTCAGGGGCTCATGGGGAAGTAGTCACCTGAGTTTCATGTCATTCGGACAAACCAATGTGGAGATATGCAACACTTCCTGTTTGGAACGAAATCTGCAGGAAGTTGATATTTAATAACTTGAGTATTGTTTGTGCTATCAAAATTCTTTGCACAACTTTGAGTCATGAGGCTCCACAGATGCTGTGTACAAAGTTTGGTGCACATCGGTGAAATCGTGTAGGAGGAGTTCGAAAAAGTAGGTTTTGGATATACAGTGACTTAGCCATGCAAATGTGCAGCAGAAGTGGGCGTGGCCTGTGTCAGAAAACTCAGCTGTATTCAGGGAATACAGGGATATAATAGTTTTGAATGTGTCATAAAAACTGTGGAACTTACAGGCAAAAACGCGTTTTCGTCAGTTCTAGCGCCACCTAGTGGAGTACACACGCAATTTTCGATATGGAAGGTCGATGTCCTATTCTATACTTACTGTAAAAATTTCAAAGTCCTCAGCACAACAGTATGCTTAATTGGTAATAGGCCACGCCCACATTGAGCAGTCACAACCACCTTCCAGATTCGGGCTCAGGAATGCGCCTACATCATACTGACTGAATTTCGAAGAAATCCGTCCAGCCATTTCAGAGAAACAAACTTCCCATATTTGTAGCGCCCCCTAGTGGCCAACATTCGCCAAATTGAAGTGGTAGCCCCACAGTCACATGGCAACCAAGGATCTGAAGTTTGGTGTTAATAGAATTTACTTTGACAAAGATATGCAACAGTTCGCATTTTTATAGCTAGCTACAGAAATTAGTTTCGTTAATAATTAGCGCATTTTTGAAACTAATCACCAGGTTCGCACAACTTTAGATGAGCTCTATCAGAAGAGTGTACATGCCAAGTTTCACGCAGATCGGACAAAATCCCAAGGAGGAGTTCGAAAAAGTAGGTTTTACAGTTTTCGCGATGTAGCACGAAAAAATTATAGGCGGACGTGGGCATATCCAATTCCAAAGTGATTCATCGGTATTCAGGGAATCAGTGGATGTACAAAGTTTTTGAATTTGCGACGTGCCGTAATTCACCTATTGCGGAAAGACCAAAAAAACAGTGTAGGGGGCGCTATTGCGCCATCTTGCGTCGACCATGTGCTAGCTTGCCGAAATATCGAATTTCGGATGAGGCCGAACAACTTGGCAAAGTTTGGTGAGTTTTTGAGCACGGGAAAGGGGCCAAATTGGGGTTTGAAAAGGGTCAAGAATAATAATAATAAACATTACAGATACAATAGGGTCCTCGCAGGTGTACCTGCTCGGGCCCTAAAAACACTACAATTACAATAGGGTCCTCGCAGGTGTACCTGCTCGGGCCCTAATAAACATTAGAATAACAATAGGGTCCTCGCAGGTGTACCTGCTCGGGCCCTAATTAAAGCTGCAAGCAGCGATGAACGGGCCCTCGCAGGCCGCGCGTCGGCGAGTACTGCTGCCGCGGTGTGCAGAAATTGTGGCCTGCTGCGTGCTGTGTGCTGAACTACATGAGAGGACTATATTGTCTTCCCCTGAGCACTGTTAAACAGAGATTTGTGTCCATTAGCAACGCAGCATTTTCGGGCATTTAGCAATAAAAGCGCCACCTATTGGCCGATCTTCACCAAATTTTGCACACACCCTCATGCAGCCATGGAACACAATTAGCCAAAGTTTCGTTGTAATCGGACTGTATTTAGTCAAGATATGCAAGACTGTCTGTTTTCACTACAATGTGCAGGAAATTGTTGTTTTATATTTTGGACGTGTTTTGCACAATCACAACTATTTTGATAAGTTTTTGTCAGGACATTCCACAGATGCTAAATCCAAAGTTTGGTGCAAATCGGTGATATCGTGTAGGAGGAGTTCGAAAAAGTAGGTTTTGGATATACGGTGACTTAGCTATTGAAATTAGCAGCAGAAGTGGGCGTGGCCTATGTCAGAAAACTCAGCTGTATTCAGGGAATACAGGGATGTAATGATTTTGAATATGTCATAAAAACTGTGGAACTTACAGGCAAAAACACGTTTTCGTCAGTTATAGCGCCACCTAGTGGAGTACACACGCAATTTTCGATATGGAAGGTCGATGTCCTATTCTATACTTACTGTAAAAATTTCAAAGTCCTCAGCACAACAGTATGCTTAATTGGTAATAGGCCACGCCCACATTTAGCAGTCACAACCACCTTCCAGATTTGGGCTCAGGAATGCGCCTACATCATACTGACTGAATTTCGAAGAAATCCGTCCAGCCATTTCAGAGAAACAAACTTCCCATATTTGTAGCGCCCCCTAGTGGCCAACATTCGCCAAATTGAATTGGTAGCCCCACAGTCACATGGCAACCAAGGATCTGAAGTTTGGTGTTAATAGAATTTACTTTGACAAAGATATGCAACAGTTCGCATTTTTATAGCTAGCTACAGAAATTAGTTTGTTAATAATTAGCGCATTTTTGAAACTAATCACCAGGTTCGCACAACTTTAGATGAGCTCTATCAGAAGAGTGTACCTGCCAAGTTTCACGCAGATGGGACAAAATCCCAAGGAGGAGTTCGAAAAAGTAGGTTTTACAGTTTTCGCGATGTAGCACGAAAAAATTATAGGCGGACGTGGGCATATCCAATTCCAAAATGATTCATCGGTATTCAGGGAATGTGTGGATGTCAAAAGTTTTAGAATTTGCGACGTGCCGTAATTCACCTATTGCGGAAAGAAAAAAAAAAATTGTAGGGGGCGCTATTGCGCCATCTTGCGCCGACCATGTGCGAGCTGCCCGAAATATCGAATTTCGGATCCGGCCGAACAACTTTGCAAAGTTTGGTGAGTTTTTGAGCATGGGAAAGGGGCCAAATTGGGGCTTGAAAAGGGTAAAGAATAATAATAAAAATTAAAGCTGCAAGCAGCGATGAACGGGCCCTCGCAGGCCGCGCGTGTCGGCGAGTACTGCTGCCGCGGTGTGCAGAAATTGTGGCCTGCTGCGTGCAGTGTGCTGAACTACATGAGAGGCGTATATTGTGTCACCCTGAACACTGTTAAACAGAGATTTGTGTCCATTAGCAATGTAGCATTTTTGGGCATTTAGCAATAAAAGCGCCACCTATTGGCCGATCTGCACCAAATTTTGCACACTCCTCCAAGGAGCCATGGAACACAATTAGCTAAAGTTTCGTTGTAATCGAACTGTATTTGGTGAAGATATGCGAGATTGTCCGTTTTCACCACAATGTGCAGGAAATTGTTGTTTTATATTTTGGAGGTCTTTTGCACAATCACAATTGTTTTGATAACTTTTTGTCAGGACATTCCACAGATGCTAGATCCAAAGTTTGGTGCAAATCGGTGATATCGTGTAGGAGGAGTTCGAAAAAGTAGGTTTTGGATATACGGTGACTTAGCTATTGAAATTAGCAGCAGAAGTGGGCGTGGCCTATGTCAGAATACTCAGCTGTATTCAGGGAATACAGTGATATAATTGTTTTGAATGTGTCATAAAAACTGTGGAAGCTACGGGCAAAAACGCGTTTTCGTCTGTTATAGCGCCCCCTAGTGGCCAACATTCGTGAAATTGAATTCTTAGCCCCACAGTGACATGGCAATGAAATATCTGAAGTTTGGTATTAATAGCATGTACTTTGACAAAAAAGTGCAATAGGCCACGCCCACATTGAGCAGTCACAACCACCTTCCAGATTCGGGCTCAGGAATGGGCCTACATCATACTGACTGAATTTCGAAGAAATCCGTCCAGCCATTTCAGAGAAATAAACTTCCCATATTTGTAGCGCCCCCTAGTGGCCAACATTCGCCAAATTGAATTGGTAGCCCCACAGTCACATGCCAACCAAGGATCTGAAGTTTGGTGTTAATAGAATGTACTTTGACAAAGATATGCAACAGTTAGCATTTTCATAGCTAGCTACAGAAAGTATTTCGTTAATAATTAGCGCATTTTTGAAACTAATCACGGGGTTCGCACAACTTTAGATGAGCTCTATCAGAAGAGTGTCCCTGCCAAGTTTCACGCAGATCGGACAAAATCCCAAGGAGGAGTTCGAAAAAGTAGGTTTTACAGTTTTCGCGATGTAGCACGAAAAAATTATAGGCGGACGTGGGCATATCCAATTCCAAAATGATTCATCGGTATTCAGGGAATCTGTGTATGTACAAATTTTTAGAAATTGCGACGTGCCATAATTCACCTATTGCGGAAAGAAAAAAAAAAATTGTAGGGGGCGCTATTGCGCCATCTTGCGCCGACCATGTGCGAGCTGCCCGAAATATCGAATTTCGGATCCGGCCGAAGAACTTTGCAAAGTTTGGTGAGTTTTTGAGCACGGGAAAGGGGCCAAATTGGGGCTTGAAAAGGGTAAAGAATAAGAATAATAAACATTACAGAAACAATAGGGACCTCGCAGGTCTGTGACCTGCTCGGGCCCTAATAAACATTACAGTTACAATAGGGTCCTCGCAGGTGTACCTGCTCGGGCCCTAATAATTAAAGCTGCAAGCAGCGATGAACGGGCCCTCGCAGGCCGCGCGTGTCGGCGAGTGGTGCTGCCGCGGCGTGCAGAAATTGCGGGCTGCTGCGTGCTGTGTGCTGAACTACATGAGAGGACTATATTGTGTGACCCTGAACACTGTTAAACAGAGGTTTGTGTCCATTAGCAAAGCAGCATTTTTGGTCATTTAGCAATAAAAGCGCCACCTATTGGCCGATCTGCACCAAATTTTGCACACACCCTCATGCCGCCATGGAACACAATTAGCGAAAGTTTCGTTGTAATCGGACTGTATTTGGTCAAGATATGCAAGACTGTCTGTTTTCACTATAATGTGCAGGAAATTGTTGTTTAATATTTTGGACGTCTTTTGCACAAGCACAATTGTTTTGATAAGTTTTTGTCAGGAGGATGTACAGATGGTTCATGCAAAGTTTGGTGCCAATCGGTGAAATTGCCTAGGAGCAGTTTGAAAAAGTAAGTTTTTCATGTTTGGCGATTTTGCGAATGGAAAGTAAGGGCAAAAGTGGGCGTGGCCTATGTCAGAAAACTCAGCTGTATTCAGGGAATACAGGGATATAATTGTTTTGAATGTGTCATAAAAACTGTGGAACTTACGGGCAAAAACGCGTTTTCGTCAGTTATAGCGCCACCTAGTGGCCAACATTCGCCAAATTGAAATCTTAGCCCCAGAGTGACATGGCAATCAAGCATGTGAAGTTTGGTGTTAATAGCATTTACTTTGACAAAAAAGTGCAATAGGCCACGCCCACATTGAGCAGTCACAACCTCCTTCCGGATACGGGCTCAGGAACTGGCCTACATCATACTGAGTGAATTTGGAAGAAATCCGTCCAGCCATTTAGGAGAAATAAACTTCCCATATTTGTAGCGCCCCCTAGTGGCCAACATTCGCCAAATTGAAATCGTAGCCCCACAGTCACATGTCAACCAAGGATCTGAAGTTTGGTGTGAATAGAATTTAGTTTGACAAAGATATGCAACAGTTCGCATTTTTATAGCTAGCTACAGAAAGTATTTCGTTAATAATTAGCGCATTTTTAAAAGTAGTCAGAATCTTTTGATAACTTTAGATGAGCTCTATCAGAAGAGTGTACCTGCCAAGTTTCACGCAGATCGGACAAAATCCCAAGGAGGAGTTGGAAAAAGTAGGTTTTACAGTTTTCGCGATGTAGCACAAAAAAATTATAGGCGGACGTGGGTATATCCTATACCAAAATGGTTCATCGGTATTGAGGGAATCTGTGGATGTCCAAATTTTTAGAATTTGCGACGTGCCATAATTCAGTTATTGCGGAGAGACCCAAAAAAGTGAGTAGGGGGCGCTATTTCGCCATCTTGCGTCGACCATGTGCGAGCTGGCCAAAATATCGAATTTCGGATCCGGCCGAACAACTTTGCAAAGTTTGGTGAGTTTTTGAGCACGGGAAAGGGGCCAAATTGGGGTTTGAAAAAGGTCAAGAATAATAATAATAATAATTAAAGCTGCAAGCAGCGATGAACGGGCCCTCGCAGGCCGCGCGTGTCGGCGAGTACTGCCGCCGCGGTGTGCAGAAATTGTGGCCTGCTGCGTGCTGTGTGCTGCTTGCTGTAAAGGCAGAAAAGCTGACAGGTAAGAGGGCTGAAAGAGCTTAAAAAGGTGAACAGTTTCTCTGGCTGCTGCAGCAGTGGCAGAACTGAAGTTGAAAATGTCCCCATAAGAACGAATGGGAAAACGCCTCCCAAACTCCTGTGATTTTTGGAAAAAGTGCATGGGTTATCACCAGAATATTCATACAGTGAGTAACAGCAGACATTGTTGAACTCTGTGATGTCTTTTTTATTTCTGTAGAGTGAAAAATGAGGTCGCCAGAGCGAGAGACAGAACAGGTAATGTCTGCTCTCCTCCAGAAATTTAGGCTCAAAATTAACATGGTGGCTTATGGGGGAGTTGCTGGAGTGCTTGTCACTCTAGGGCTTCTACAACCAAAACCGTAAGTCCTACATCTGAAATAAGACAATCAGCTGAAAGCCAACAAGATTACCTACATTTCTATGTATATATTGTCTATGTGAAGTAAAAGATGTGGGATCCACATCAGGCTGAAGAGAATTAGTCCTCAGTGTTTCCAGCTGCTCTCCACTCTAGCACTCTCCATGTCACACACTCTAGCTCCCGCAATACACACTCATTATGAATTCAGACAGCCACCAGAGCGCCACCTAGTGGCGGATCAGTAAGACCTTCAACACGTATCCTCAGGAGGGCATTGGCAATAAGTGTACCAAGTTTTGTGTGAATCCAACCAACCGATGTGGAGATATAAATTACTTACATTAAAAGAGCGCCACCTAGTGGTCATGGCACAAAATTTTGCAGACAGCCTCAGGGGCTCATGTGGAAGTAGTCACCTGAGTTTCATGTCATTCGGACACACCAATGTGGAGAAATGCAGCACTTCCTGTTTGGAACGAAATCTGCAGGAAGTTGTTATTTAATAAGTTGAGTATTGTTTGAGTAATCAAAACTCTTTTAATAACTTTTTGTCAGGAGGGTCCACAGATGCTGTGTGCAAAGTTTGGTGCAGATCGGTGAAATTTCCTGGGAGGAGTTAGAAAAAGTAGGTTTGCGACATTTCGCGAATTTGCGAAAAAAAACGGGAGGCGGAAATGGGCGTGGCCTATACCACGAGATTCAGCACAATTCAGTGAACGCGTGGATGTAAGATTTTTGAATGTGCGACAAAGTATATGGGAGTTATTAGCCAAAACACACTTTTTTGACTATAGCGCCACCTAGTGGTGGAAGTTCAGAACGACAATAGATTATAAAATTTTTCGCCAGGTATGACTTATATTCCAAGTTTGATGCGTTTTGGGGTATGTTCAGGCAGTGAAATATGCGATCATTTGGGCAGAAAAAAATAATAATAATAATAATTAAAGCTGCAAGCAGCGATGAACGGGCCCTCGCAGGCCGCGCGTGTCGGCGAGTACTGCCGCCGCGGTGTGCAGCAATCGTGGCCTGCTGCGTGCTGTGTGCTGCTTGCTGTAAAGGCAGAAAAGCTGACAGGTAAGAGGGCTGAAAAAGCTCAAAAAGGTGAACAGTTTCTGTGGCTGCTGCAGCAGTGGCAGAACCAAAGTTGAAAATGTCCCCATAACAATGAATGGGAAAACGCCTCCCAAACTCCTGCGATGTTTGAAAAAAGTGCATGGGTTATCACCAGAATATTCATACAGTGAGTAACAGCAGACATTGCTGAGCTTTGCGATATGTTTTTTATTTCTGTAGAGTGAAAAATGACGTCGCCAGAGCGAGAGACAGAACAGGTAATGTCTGCTCTCTTCCAGAAATTTAGGCTCCAAATTAACATTACGGCTTATGGGGGAGCTGCTGGAGTGCTTGTCACTGTAGGGCTTCTACAGCCAAAACCGTAAGTCCTACATCTGAAATAAGAACATCAGCTGAAAACCAAGAAGATGTTCTACATTTCTATATATATATTGTCTATGTGAAGTAAAAGATGTGGGATCCACATAAAGCTGAAGAGAATTTTTTCTCCAGTGTTTCCAGGTGCTCCCCACTCCAGCAATAATGTCACACACTGTAGCTCCCGCAATACACACTCATTATAAATTGAGACAGCCACAAGAGCGCCACCTTGTGGCGGATCAGTAAAACCTTCAATGCATATCCTCAGGAGGGCATTGGCAATAAGTGTACCGAGTTTTGTGTTAATCCGACCAACCAATGTGGAGATATAAAATACTTCAATTTAAAGAGCGCCACCTAGTGGTCATCGGGCAAAATTTAGCACAGTGCCTTAGGGGCTCATGGGGAATTCGTATGAAGAGTTTCATGTCATTCGGCCACACCAATGTGGAGATATCCAACATTTCCTGTTTAAACCAAAATCTGCAGGAAGTTGTTATTTAAAAAGTTAATAAGTGTTTTGGACTATCAAAATTCTTTTGATAACTTTTTGTCAGGACATTCCACAGATGCTAAATCCAAAGTTTGGTGCAAATTGGTGATATCGTGTAGGAGGAGTTCGAAAAAGTAGGTTTTGGATATACGGTGACTTAGCTATTGAAATTAGCAGCAGAAGTGGGCGTGGCCTATGTCAGAATACTCAGCTGTATTCAGGGAATACAGTGATATAATTGTTTTGAATGTGTCATAAAAACTGTGGAAGTTACGGGCAAAAACGCGTTTTCGTCTGTTATAGCGCCCCCTAGTGGCCAACATTCGTGAAATTGAATTCTTAGCCCCACAGTGACATGGCAATGAAATATCTGAAGTTTGGTATTAATAGCATGTACTTTGACCAAAAAGTGCAATAGGCCACGCCCACATTGACCAGTCACAACCACCTTCCAGATACTGCCTCAGGAATGCGCCTACATCATACTGACTGAATTTCGAAGAAATCCGTCTAGCCATTTCAGAGAAACAAACTTCCCATATTTGTAGCGCCCCCTAGTGGCCAACATTCGCCAAATTGAATTGGTAGCCCCACAGTCACATGCCAACCAAGGATCTGAAGTTTGGTGTTAATAGCATTTACTTTGACAAAGATATGCAACAGTTCGCATTTTCATAGCTAGCTACAGAAAGTATTTCGTTAATAATTAGCGCATTTTTGAAACTAATCAGAATCTTTTGATAACTTTAGATGAGCTCTATCAGAAGAGTGTACCTGCCAAGTTTCACGCAGATCGGACAAAATCCCAAGGAGGAGTTCGAAAAAGTAGGTTTTACAGTTTTCGCGATGTAGCACGAAAAAATTATAGGCGGACGTGGGCATATCCAATTCCAAAGTGATTCATCGGTATTCAGGGAATCTGTGAATGTAGAAATTTTTAGAATTTGCGACGTGCCGTAATTCACCTATTGCAAAAAGACCAAAAAAACAGTGTAGGGGGCGCTATTGCGCCATCTTGCGTCGACCATGTGCGAGCTGGGCAAAATATCGAATTTCGGATCCGGCCGAAGAACTTTGCAAAGTTTGGTGAGTTTTTGAGCACGGGAAAGGGGCCAAATTGGGGTTTGAAAATAATCAAGAATAATAATAAAAATAAACATTACAGTTTCAATAGGGTCCTCGCAGGTGTACCTGCTCGGGCCCTAATAATCATATGCATTACAATAGGGACCTCGCAGGTCAGTGACCTGCTCGGGCCCTAATAATAAACATTACAGATACAATAGGGACCTCGCAGGTCTGTGACCTGCTCGGGCCCTAATAATAATAAACAGCGCAATTACAATAGGGTCCTCGCAGGTGTACCTGCTCGGGCCCTAATTAAAGCTGCAAGCAGCGATGAACGGGCCCTCGCAGGCCGCACGTGTCGGCGAGTACTGCCGCCGCGGTGGGCAGATATTGTGGCCTGCTGTGTGTTGTGTGCTGCTTGCTGTAAAGGCAGAAAAGCTGACAGGTAAGAGGGCTGAAAAAGCTCAAAAAGGTGAACAGTTTCTGTGGCTGCTGCAGCAGTGGCAGAACCAAAGTTGAAAATGTCCCCATAAGAACGAATGGGAAAACGCCTCCCAAACTCCTGCGATGTTTGAAAAAAGTGCATGGGTTATCACCAGAATATTCATACAGTGAGTAACAGCAGACATTGCTGAGCTTTGCGATATGTTTTTTATTTCTGTAGAGTGAAAAATGACGTCGCCAGAGCGAGAGACAGAACAGGTACCGTCTGCTCTCTTCCAGAAATTTAGGCTCCAAATTAACATTACGGCTTATGGGGGAGCTGCTGGAGTGCTTGTCACTGTAGGGCTTCTACAGCCAAAACCGTAAGTCCTACATCTGAAATAAGAACATCAGCTGAAAACCAAGAAGATGTTCTACATTTCTATATATATATTGTCTATGTGAAGTAAAAGATGTGGGATCCACATAAAGCTGAAGAGAATTTTTTCTCCAGTGTTTCCAGGTGCTCCCCACTCCAGCAATAATGTCACACACTAACCCCTTTCACACAGGAGAAGACGCATTATCTCCGCAGCGGCGGTTCGGCAATTCTCCGCCCATAGCGATTCACACAGAGCGAAGCAGCTCCGCATTAAAGACGAACCGACGTGAATTCACACAGAAATCCGGCGCTGCGGCTCCTAAAGAGGCGTGATGGTACACGTCATGATGATGACGTCGGTGTGTTTTCAAGGTGTTTCCCCGGTGTCCCCCCTGTCAATCTAAACCCGCGGATAGTTTATAATCATATGGATGCTGTTATAATGTGTAGTGATTGAGATCCTGACCCACCAAACATCCTGGAAAGTGACAAAGTTACGTTTTTCGCTCTAAATTACATAATTAGCCTACATCACCATCAGTAAACTGGACGCTGTCTGACTCGCGGGGACGGAGGCTGTCTTCCGGGGGAAAGTTCACCGAAGTCTCGGTCGGTAGGACTGACCGCCACGGTGATTTATTTTCATCACAAACACTGGTGAGCTTAAGTTTTTTGCCGCCGACAGACGCTGTTTTTTGGGCAGAAATGTGTCGGCCAGACAGACGGGAGGACAGAGGCTTCTCCGCTCATATGTGCAGGATTTTTTTCCTCATATAAGTTGCCAGAGACAGTTACAGTTACTACGTTACTGTTGTTTGGTCCTGTAACGTTGCTTTGTGGGACATTTCTCTGTATTTAGTTGAGTGAAGGACCTGTGTAGTTATCAGACCGTCCGATCGACACGCCCTCGATACGCGCCGCCGGCTTATCCGTTCACACTGGTTCGGCTCGCCAATAATGCGGCCCTGACACTACCTCCAGAGACGTATCAGCGCCGGAGCGAAATTGCACCCCTCGCCGCATCGGAGAGATTCACACTGGGACGGATGCGGAGAATTGGCGCACAGAAGCCGCACCCAAACGCCAGTGTGAAAGGGGTTACTGTAGCTCCCGCAATACACACTCATTATAAATTGAGACAGCCACAAGAGCGCCACCTTGTGGCGGATCAGTAAAACCTTCAATGCATATCCTCAGGAGGGCATTGGCAATAAGTGTACCGAGTTTTGTGTTAATCCGACCAACCAATGTGGAGATATAAAATACTTCAATTTAAAGAGCGCCACCTAGTGATCATCGGGCAAAATTTAGCACAGTGCCTTAGGGGCTCATGGGGAATTCGTATGCAGAGTTTCATGTCATTCGGCCACACCAATGTGGAGATATCCAACATTTCCTGTTTAAACCAAAATCTGCAGGAAGTTGTTATTTAAAAAGTTAATAAGTGTTTTGGACTATCAAAATTCTTTTGATAACTTTTTGTCAGGACATTCCACAGATGCTAAATCCAAAGTTTGGTGCAAATCGGTGATATCGTGTAGGAGGAGTTCGAAAAAGTAGGTTTTGGATATACGGTGACTTAGCTATTGAAATTAGCAGCAGAAGTGGGCGTGGCCTATGTCAGAATACTCAGCTGTATTCAGGGAATACAGTGATATAATTGTTTTGAATGTGTCATAAAAACTGTGGAAGCTACGGGCAAAAACGCGTTTTCGTCTGTTATAGCGCCCCCTAGTGGCCAACATTCGTGAAATTGAATTCTTAGCCCCACAGTGACATGGCAATGAAATATCTGAAGTTTGGTATTAATAGCATGTACTTTGACCAAAAAGTGCAATAGGCCACGCCCACATTGACCAGTCACAACCACCTTCCAGATACTGCCTCAGGAATGCGCCTACATCATACTGACTGAATTTCGAAGAAATCCGTCTAGCCATTTCAGAGAAACAAACTTCCCATATTTGTAGCGCCCCCTAGTGGCCAACATTCGCCAAATTGAATTGGTAGCCCCACAGTCACATGCCAACCAAGGATCTGAAGTTTGGTGTTAATAGCATTTACTTTGACAAAGATATGCAACAGTTCGCATTTTCATAGCTAGCTACAGAAAGTATTTCGTTAATAATTAGCGCATTTTTGAAACTAATCAGAATCTGTTGATAACTTTAGATGAGCTCTATCAGAAGAGTGTACCTGCCAAGTTTCACGCAGATCGGACAAAATCCCAAGGAGGAGTTCGAAAAAGTAGGTTTTACAGTTTTCGCGATGTAGCACGAAAAAATTATAGGCGGACGTGGGCATATCCAATTCCAAAGTGATTCATCGGTATTCAGGGAATCTGTGAATGTAGAAATTTTTAGAATTTGCGACGTGCCGTAATTCACCTATTGCAAAAAGACCAAAAAAACAGTGTAGGGGGCGCTATTGCGCCATCTTGCGTCGACCATGTGCGAGCTGGTCAAAATATCGAATTTCGAATCCGGCCGAAGAACTTTGCAAAGTTTGGTGAGTTTTCGAGCACGGGAAAGGGGCCAAATTGGGGTTTGAAAAAGGTCAAGAATAATAATAAAATTAAAGCTGCAAGCAGCGATGAACGGGCCCTCGCAGGCCGTGCGTGTCGGCGAGTACTGCTGCCGCGGCGTTCAAAATTGTGGCCTGCTGCGTGCAGTGTGCTGAACTACATGAGAGGACTATATTGTGTGACCCTGAACACTGTTAAACAGAGAATTGTGCCCATCAGCAACGCATCATTTTTGGGCATTTAGCAATAAAAGCGCCACCTATTGGCCGATCTGCACCAAATTTTGCACACACCCTCATCGAGCCATGGAACACAATTAGCCAAAGTTTCGTTGTAATCGGACTGTATTTGGTCAAGATATGCGAGATTGTCAGGTTTCACCACAAAGTGCAGGAAATGGTTGTTTTATATTTTTGGAATTTTTTGGACTATCAAAATAATTTTGATAACTTGTTGTCAGGACATTCTACAGATGCTAAATCCAAAGTTTGGTGTTAATCGGACAAAATTCCGTATGAGGTTTTTGGCCAAAGTAGGTTTTGGATATACGGTGACTTATCCATAGACATTAGCTGCAGAAGTGGGCGTGGCCTATGTCAGAATACTCAGCTGTATTCAGGGAACACAGTGATATAATTGTTTTGAATGTGTCATAAAAACTGTGGAAGTTATGGGCAAAAACGCGTTTTCGTCTGTTATAGCGCCACCTAGTGGCCAACATTTGCGAAATTGAATTCTTCGCCCCACAGTCACATGGGAACCAAGGATATGAAGTTTGGTGTTAATAGCATGTATTTTGAGTAAAATGCGTAATAGGCCACGCCCACATTGAGCGGTCACAACCACCTTCCAGATTCGGGCTCAGGAATGCGCCTACCTCATACTGAGTGAATTTGGAAGAAATCCGTCCAGCCATTTCAGAGAAACAGAATTCCCATATTTGTAGCGCCCCCTAGTGGGCAACATTCGCCAAAGTTAATTGGTAGCCCTACAGTCACATGGCAACCAAGGATCTGAAGTTTGGTGTTAATAGCATTTACTTTGCCAAAGATACGCATCAGTTAGCGTTTTCATAGCTAGCTACAGAAAGTATTTCGTTAAAAATTAGCACATTTTTCAAACTAATCAGAATCTTTTAATAACTTTTGATGAGCTCTATCAGAAGAGTGTACATACCAAGTTTCACGCAGATCGGACAAAATCCCAAGGAGGAGTTCGAAGAAGTAGGTTTTACAGTTAGCGCGATGTAGCACAAAAAAATTAAGGCGGAAGTGGGCATATCCAATTCCAAAGTGATCCATCGGTATTCAAGGAATCTGAGTATGTCAAAAGTTTGTGAAATCGGGACGTGCCGTAATTCACCTATTGCGGAAAGAAAAAAAAATTTTGTAGGGGGCGCTATTGCGCCATCTTGCGTCGACCATGTGCGAGCTGCCCGAAATATCGAATTTCGGATCCGGCCGAACAACTTGGCAAAGATCGGTGAGTTTTAGAGCACGGGAAAGGGGCCAAATTGGGGTTTGAAAAGGGTAAAGAATAATAAGAATAATTAAAGCTGCAAGCAGCGATGAACGGGCCCTCGCAGGCCGCGCGTGTCGGCGAGTACTGCTGCCGCGGCGTTCAAAATTGTGGCCTGCTGCGTGCAGTGTGCTGAACTACATGAGAGGACTATATTGTGTGACCCTGAACACTGTTAAACAGAGAATTGTGCCCATCAGCAACGCATCATTTTTGGGCATTTAGCAATAAAAGCGCCACCTATTGGCCGATCTGCACCAAATTTTGCACACACCCTCATCGAGCCATGGAACACAATTAGCCAAAGTTTCGTTGTAATCGGACTGTATTTGGTCAAGATATGCGAGATTGTCAGGTTTCACCACAAAGTGCAGGAAATGGTTGTTTTATATTTTTGGAATTTTTTGGACTATCAAAATAATTTTGATAACTTGTTGTCAGGACATTCTACAGATGCAAAATCCAAAGTTTGGTGTTAATCGGACAAAATTCCGTATGAGGTTTTTGGAAAAAGTAGGTTTTGGATATACGGTGACGTAGCCATTGAAATTTTCAGCAGAAGTGGGCGTGGCCTATGTCAGAAAACTCAACTATATTCAGGGAAGACAGGGATATAATGGTTTTGAATGTGTCACAAAATCTGTAGAACTTACAGGCAAAAACGCGTTTTCCTCAGTTGTAGCGCCACCTAGTGGCCAACATTCGCCAAATTGAATTGTTAGCCCCCAAGTCACATGCCAAACAAGGATCTGAAGTTTGGTGTTAATAGCATTGACTTTGACAAAAATGTGCAATAGGCCACGCCCACATTGAGCAGTCACAACCACCTTCCAGATACGGGCTCAGGAATGGGCCTACATCATACTGACTGAATTTCGAAGAAATCGGTCCAGCCGTTTAAGAGAAATAAACTTCCCATATTTGTAGCGCCCCCTAGTGGGCAACATTCGCCAAAGTTAATTGGTAGCCCTACAGTCACATGGCAACCAAGGATCTGAAGTTTGGTGTTAATAGCATTTACTTTGCCAAAGATACGCATCAGTTAGCGTTTTCATAGCTAGCTACAGAAAGTATTTCGTTAATAATTAGCGCATTTTTCAAACTAATTAGAATCTTTTGATAACTTTAGATGAGCTCTATCAGAAGAGTGTACATGCCAAGTTTCACGCAGATCGGACAAAATCCCAAGGAGGAGTTCGAAAAAGTAGGTTTTACAGTTTTCGCGATGTAGCAAAAAAAAATTATAGGCGGACGTGGGCATATCCAATTCCAAAGTGATTCATCGGTATTCAGGGAATGTGTGGATGTCCAAAGTTTTTCAAATTGCGACGTGCCGTAATTCACTTATTGTGGAAAGAAAAAAAAAATTTGTAGGGGGCGCTATTTTGCCATTTTGCGTCGACCATGTGCGAGCCGGCCGAAATATCGAATTTCGGATGAGGCCGAACAACATGGCAAACTTTGGTGAGTTTTCGAGCATGGGAAAGGGGCCAAATTGGGGTTTGAAAAGGGTAAAGAATAATAATAACAAAAAACAGTACAATTACAATAGGGTCCTCGCAGGTGTACCTGCTCGGGCCCTAATTAAAGCTGCAAGCAGCGATGAACGGGCCCTCGCAGTCCACGCGTGTCAGCGTGCAGCATTTGTGGCCTGATGGTGCTGCGTACTGTCTGTGGTGTGCTGAATGCATGGGCTGTTGCAAGCGGGGGCTGCTACAGGCGAGATTGACATTTCTATGTATATATTGTGTATGTGAAGTAAAAGATGTGGGATCCCCATCAGGCTGAAGATAATTGTTTCTCAAGTTGTTCCAGCTGCTCTCCACTCTAGCGATGATGTCACACACTGCAGCTCCCGCAATACACATTCATTGTAAATTCAGACAGCCACCAGAACGCCATCTAGTGGCGGATTGGTAAGACCTTCAAGGGATATCCTCAGGAGGGCATTGGTAATAAGTGTACCAAGTTTTGTGTTAATCTTAGCAACCGATGTGGAGATATAAAATACTTCAATTTAAAGAGCGCCAACTAGTGGTCATCGGCCAAAATTTTGCACAGCGCCTTAGGGGGTCATGGGGAAGTCGTATTCAGAGTTTCATGTCATTTGGCCACACCAATGTGGAGCTATCCAACACCAATGAATGTTTGAATGTTTAAGTGGTAATAGGCCACGCCCACATTGAGCAGTCACAACCATCTTCAAGATACCGCCTCAGGAATGGGCCTACATCATACTGAGTGAATTTAGAAGAAATTGGTCCAGCCATTCAAGAGAAATAAACTTCCCATATTTGTAGCGCCCCCTAGTGGCCAACATTCGCCAAATTGAATTGGTAGCCCCACAGTCACATGGGAACCAAGGATATGAAGTTTGGTGTTAATAGCATGTATTTTGACTAAAATGCGTAATAGGCCACGCCCACATTGAGCGGTCACAACCACCTTCCAGATACGGGCTCAGGAATGCGCCTACATCATACTGAGTGAATTTGGAAGAAATCCGTCCAGCCATTTCAGAGAAACAGAATTCCCATATTTGTAGCGCCCCCTAGTGGGCAACATTCGCCAAATGTAATTGGTAGCCCTACAGTCACATGCCAACCAAGGATCTGAAGTTTGGTGTTAATAGCATTAAGTTTGACAAAGATATGCAACAGTTAGCATTTTCATAGCTAGCTACAGAAAGAATGTCGTTAATAATTAGCGCATTTTTGAAACTAATTAGAATCTTTTGATAACTTTTGATGAGCTCTATCAGAAGAGTGTACCTGCCAAGTTTCACGCAGATGGGACAAAATCCCAAGGAGGAGTTCGAAAAAGTAGGTTTTACAGATGTCGCGGTGTAGCACAAAAATGTTAAGGCGGAAGTGGGCATTACATATACCAAAGTGATCCATCGGTATTCAAGGAATCTGTGTATGTCAAAAGTTTGTGAAATCGGGACGTGCCGTAATTCACCTATTGCGGAAAGAAAAAAAAAATTTGTAGGGGGCGCTATTGCGCCATCTTGCGTCGACCATGTGCGAGCTGGCCGAAATATCGAATTTCGGATCCGGCCGAACAACTTGGCAAAGATCGGTGAGTTTTCGAGCACGGGAAAGGGGCCAATTTGGGGTTTGAAAATAATTTGGAATAATAATAATAATAACAATAAACAGCACAATTACAATAGGGTCCTCGCAGGTGTACCTGCTCGGGCCCTAATAAACAGCGCAATTACAATAGGGTCCTCGCAGGTGTACCTGCTCGGGCCCTAAAAAAACATTACAGATACAATAGGGTCCTCGCAGGTGTACCTGCTCGGGCCCTAATAATAAAGAATCCCTTGAAAAACAATAGGGACCTCGCAGGTCTGTGACCTGCTCGGGCCCTAATAAAGCATTTTAAGCCATCATTAAGTCAAAAAGTCAATTTTTATTACATATACATGGCTTATGAGGTCTTGGGCTGAGGGGCACAGGTGCCTACAAGACTTCACTTCTTCTCAGAACTTGGCAAACCTCCCTTAAAAGCTTTGGGTCTATATGATATTTTATATGTTTTGGGTCATTCTATGGAAACGTCCATTTTTCTGTCCATAGCCTTTACAGAAAAATGACACCTAAAAACATCATATTTTTTAATAAAACAACAGGTTATTTGAACAAGTAATACCTCTTGGGTCATCAATTTAGCTATATTTCTTTTTTTTGAATCAGTTATTCAACATTGCCTCAGTCATGTATAGAAGGAAAGTGCAAAACCATGTTTTTCCTTCCATTTCAAATGCAGTAATGTATACATAACTATCAAATATATGGCAGAGATGACACGTGAAAACAAAATTCCAAACAAAAGACAAATAAGTAGAAGTAAAGTGATGTCATCAGAGTGATTGTTTAATTCTGCTGTCTCTCTTGAGTGATAAGATTCCATATGAAGCTTTCGGTTGACGTCACTGGTATGACCTACGTTGTTTGTAGGGAACCGTAAAAATAAATAAATAAATAAATAAAATAAAAATTGCAATACACATGGATTAAATTACATGATTAAGTGAGTTTTAGATGATTTGGTTTGATGCCCTGAAGCAGCCATTGCCATGCCCTGGTGTTACCCTCGCTAGTGAATTCTATCCTTCACATTTCCCAGCAAGACTTTGTAAGCCAGAACCCAGAAACAACCATCATTGTCCGATAACACTGTAGCCAAAGCATTCATAGAGCGTGATGTAATGGACCCAACCCTGCTAGAGTGTGCGAGGTGATGTAATCCCCTAAGCGATAAGTTCTGGCTTTTATAAGTAATGCTCCTCTTTTACTATTTTTTTTCTCCTCCCTTCCCCAAAACTACAAAACAACAAGATGAGAACCATAAGAACCTTATCTTCAAAGTTGCAACAAGGCAATTTTTATCACATCAATTAAGACAACATATCTCCACGCCATAAAACACTTCACCGCTGATTCATTGTTTGTGCAAGGGATTCGTTTCTCTAAAGCATTTGTGGGCCTGAGATGATTTGTATGTCTTGGCTGACTGCATTTGGTTCATTTGATAAAAGCTCAAATTTTTAACAAGTGAGGTACTGTTCACAGAGCATCACAGGGCAACGGCTAGTTTCTACTTTATTTCCCAGCTGCCATTGTGACAGTTCTCGCCTCACTTTATTAAAATAGCTTCATTTCAGCAGGAAAATGAATAACTAAGTACTATAACTTACTCAAGTACTGTACTTAAAGCTGCAGTTATGAGAAAAAAAGTGGACTCAGCAAGAAAATTTGAATGAGCACAGCTCCCAGATCAGTCCTTCTTCCTCTCTGCTGCCCTGCCTTCAAAGCCCCTCCCCACAGAGGAGCCTGCCGTGCACGAGCCGGCTTGTAACCACGGTAACAGAGGAAGTCAGATAACCAAGATGGCGCATTCAGTCATTGGCAACAAAATAAACCCTGATTGTTCTATTTCTGATAAATACAACTAAATTACAATGACGAGTGCCCCATGCCAAGTCACTGTAGATACCCCGAGTAACAAACATTATTCCTCACATCGCCGTAGACGGAGCGACCACGTAATCATTACCCGGTGCAACGCCATGCTGCCTTGCTGAAGCATGAGTAACATTATTTCTCCAAACCAATTCAACCACTTCAGAGCGTACTGAACACAAACTAACGTTACAACTGCCTGGTCACTTGAAAGACACTTTTGCTAACCATTAGCCATAAAGACAAAGCTAAACACCGGAGTTAACATACAAGCTAACAAGCTACATAGCTTGACTGCAACATGGTAAGGCGATATGTGCTATTGCCAGTATTACTGTAACCGCCGCCACCTTGGCCTTGTGGTTAAAAAGTAGAATGAAACATATCAAGCAGGGGTCCTTACTTGTCCAGCAGAAAAGCGGCCTGAGGTCACGCCAGCTGTCTCTCGTTTTCACGTAGTCAAGCTAGCCGCTCCAACAGCAGCAAGTGGGAATGTCAGCGGTAACTCACAACAGCATGTGGGAACTTCCGGTTTTCAAAATAAAACATCAGTGTTAAATGTATTAAGATTTTATTTTGTAAAATATGAGAACTACATTAAAAATTCATAAGAATTATATGGGCAAGTAAAATGCAACAGAGCAGGTGCGCATCATACAGCAAGCTTAGATCTACTGTCCTACACTGATTCTGAGCCAATAGGTCACATGACCTGGGAGTTATTGAGCTCTAATGCTCATATTTACATTATGACAGGTATCAAAAATTCCTAAAAAATATTAAATGTGTTCAATTGCAATAAAAACAGGTGTGTGTCATAGAGCAGGCTTAGATCTACTGTCCTCGAAAAAAGGAACATGTCCAGTGTAAAGTCAGGGCTTATCCTTTTTTTATTTGCAAAGGTCGCAGTTCCAGTTGCCTGTCCTTGCTTTTTGGAGTTTCTCTTCCTCCAAATCCATGCATTCTTCATGATACCACCTTTCGTTGCAGACTGATCATTTCGTTCTCATGCAACCTATTTTTTTTTCCTCTCAGAATATGCTATATTTTTCAAAACGCCTGTTGTGGGTAACACCGTCTCTGCAACCGGATTCCATCACATCCTCCTCCAACTTCATAAAGCTCTCAAGATGGTATTGGCGGGGAAGTTTTGGACTGAGTTTGTTTGAAATTTTTGTTCTGCCATGTGATCTTATAGGTCTTCTCTTGAGCTGATCCCACCTGTGATTCACCATGTCCCCATGAAAAATGACATCTGCCTTCAGAGAGTATTCGCTCTCCACTTTCACATCAACCTGGACACTACAGTCTTCAAACAGGCTGAATCCAGAACAGGTGAAGGCTGGACAGTTCTTCCTGGATCCTAAAGTTTTTACGGTGTGCCTTTTTTAAATCCAAAACTGCAATAAGGATGCACAGTTCGTATTCCTTTTGCAATGACATTTGTCCAGTTTAATGACTTGAATTGTCTGTTTTCTTGTTTTCTTTTAAGTTTCACCATTTTCACCAGTCATTTCGTTTAATATAAAAGAAACAAGGCTTATTGGGCAACTTGTGCGTGAAGAATTGTTGTGGTTCTACTTGTGGTGATACACTTGAGGTACTGGAGGAAATCTGATGGAAAAAAAATAAAGGAAAAGTTACCAAATTGTCTCATACAGCACTACGGATACACTAAAAACTTAAAACGGGCTCATGAAATTGTTTACACCTTGCTTACAAAACAAACACACACAAAAGTGCAAATTTGTGATAGTCCTTCAACTGCACAGTACAAACAACAGTATACGACACACAAATAAAAATGAAAATAAATAAATCTCACAAATAGCTGCCATGACTTGTGGGAATCCACAATAATCTCGTATAAATTAGAATTATACATAAAAATAGGTAATCACCAATTTAAAGTGGCACTATCACAAATACAGCAGTAAAAGCAATAAAAACAAAAACTAACAAATTACAGTGACTGAAATATCCAATAAATAGGTCCAGGGGAGCCATAACTCTCTTTACACAGGATATGCCTGTGTCTGTGGAGAAAATGCAGAATTCATTTTTGTTATGAGACAACCACTGATCGCTATACATAGAGAATCTTTATTTTTCTGTAGATATGTTCTGTGTTAAACATAACAATGGTGAAATATTCTATATTTCACTTTATTGAAGACTGTGGTTGAACATAAAATGAAGCTAGAAATCTGGATTTGCATTTGTCTTCTATAACACATTCTACATCTCGGAGGCCACGTCCTGCCTTATCTTTCTTAGCCCTCCAAAGGAGTAAACAGTGGTATATAGGAAACAGCCTGGAGACACAGCCCAAGGCATCACCAGGGTGTTCCTATATATATTTATTAACCCTGTTGTACCCTTTGGGACATTTTCATCCAAAGAAGGACATTTTCACTCATTTTTGGCAATAACTTTCACTGTATAACCTGATGATGACTTTGGCCAGGAAGCTTAATTTTATTTAGCAATTTGGTTTTGAAAGTACAGTGTGAGACATCTTGTTCCATGCACATTGAACTTCATTCTGAGAAATCAAGGCATGCAGCACAGGTCTAAAAACTACACACAAATCGCATTGTGTAAAATAAACTAAACAAAAAAAAAACTTACCCGACTAACAGTCATTTCATAGTGAGAGAAAAGGCAAGCAATAGGAGATACACCTGCTCCGACGAAGCTATAGTCTGTGAGGATGACCGTGCACAATGAGGACGCTAGCGAGCTAGAGCAATACACCTCATCTCCTTCTAACACTGACTCGTCGGGAAGCCCATGTCAGAAGGAGATGAGGAAAAGTCCTGTACCTCGCTAGCGTCCTCAGGATCATTGCTCCATCTCTGCTCTATCTCTGTGCAAAAAATAATTATCTTTTAACTGTGACCTGACCTACCTTCAAGAACCTCTGCTTTCAGTCCTCTTCGGTTGTCCGCCCATATGACCTTTATCCACTTAAGGAATTTCGGGTCACTTGACTTGAACACATCCACCGTGATCGCCATCCACTGCTCCTCTGTGACACGGTCTGATAGCTTGTAATTCCTGAATTTCTTCAGTACAGCATCACGACCTCCAGCTAATTGCCAGAGGTCTTGGTTCCTCTTTCTCCCGCCCTTCTTCCATCGACCCATTGCTGAACTGTGGCTGTGGGATGCTGCAGTGGGAAAATGTTCAGCAATGCATTTTATACTCTCTTACTGGTAATTCCTGTTACTGCATCTTCACCATCACTGTTCTCCCTGTCCTCACTGTCTCCACTGTCCTCACTGTCTCCACTGTCCTCATTCTCCGGCTCATAGTCTTCATCACTCTCACTCTCTCCTTGCTGTGTTGCCAGCTGCTCGTTTTCTTCATCACTGACTCCTAATTCATCTTCACTACCACACTGTAAAAAAGAATTGCTCGTTCAACTTAAAATAATTTGTAACCTGGCTGCCTTAAAATTTTAAGTTGGACAACAGTTTAAGGCTTACATTGTTGAGTTTGGCAAACTAAGAAGCGAAGGTGACAAATTAGTCCCATTAACTTTAGATTTTAAGTTTAAAGAACAAGTTTTTTAGTGATACCAACAAGATATTTTAAGTTGTACAAACCTAAATCCTAGTTTAGACAACATAAAATGACCAGTAAAACCAACAAACTTGGAACGATATCTTGAGTTGTACAAACATAACAAGTTGTTTAAACTAAGCATGTTGTACAATTAACTTGTGTTTTTAAGGCAGCCAGGTAACTTTTTCTAGGAACAGTTGATCTTAGTTGCAATGTTAAGTTCAAAATTCAAAAAAACTGAACTGCACTATTTACCCCACACGACTTAAATATACAGTACGACACAATAACTATTCTTTAACATCAAAGAACATTCAGAATGCCATTTTATTTAATTTCAAACTTCATTTAATTAATTATGACATGAATTAAATGACTACAAATTATGCTGCAAAGTTTAATTTTACAATCCAGTGTAACATTTACCCAGTTTACCTGTCTAACAATACTTAAACAAGCATTTTGATAAATACAAGCAGGGTAAAAGTGTGTTCTTACCTTGGCAAACTCCTGATCCAAAAAGGAAGTTTTGTGTGGCACATGGTGCTGCAGGAGGTTGATGGCCCTTGTTGGCTGTGTGGGGTTGCATATGCACTTTTGCAGGGGCCACATGCACATAAGTTGAGTCAACTAAGAAATGTATGTTGCCTGAATGATTC
Source organism: Lagodon rhomboides (assembly GCA_039737535.1). NCBI lineage: Eukaryota > Metazoa > Chordata > Actinopteri > Spariformes > Sparidae > Lagodon > Lagodon rhomboides. The sequence goes on along the minus strand of CM077792.1, from coordinate 28,738,236 downwards.
TGATTGAACTGATTAGTTGGGTGCAGAAAAACTTGATATTTCGAGTACACAACACATTTTAGTTGAACTGACTGAGGAAATTGAGTTGAGATAGCAAAAACCTCAAATCATTTTTTACAGTGCATCTACCGGAAGGGCTAGATTTGCTTTCTTGAAGAAAGATGTATCAAATATCATCATATGTAATGCGGAAAGGACTCACAAAGTGTATTATTAAAGTAGCCTATAGAAGTGTACAGTGTATCAGTGTACACCAATGCAATTGCTATTAACTTTACGACAACTAACAGTCAAATGTGTATCTGTCAAAATTGATGGACCTGAAAAAATAACTAAATGATTCTACATGGTTGTGGAGCCCATAAAGTTTACAATATGCTTTTGAACAATAGGCCTATAACTAAATACAAAATGTTATCAACATGCCAAGCTAGCAATTCATAATGGTACAGTGTTGCCATATGGCAACATACACATTTTTAACATTTTCTATGATTTAATGATCAAGTACAGTGCAATAAACTACAGAATGATGAACTTAACTCACCTATTATGGAGTATATATATTTTTTCCCTTTGAAAAATGTCATAAAAATACTTTTTTAGTGGATTTTTGAGGAGTCAAATCGTGAGGCTCCTCCCTTTGAAGACATCTGCAGAAAGGGGGTTCAAAATGGCCTTCAGAAAGTCATGTGACAAATTTAAACACTGCTATTGGTTTAATTAGAATCCCACCTCTCTTTTAATGCATTGCATCATAACTGGGGATGTATTGTCTTTATGTAGAAGACTTAAAAAGGGTTTGTTGCCATATGGCAACGTTGTACCATACCTGTCATAATGTAAATATGAGCATTAGAGCTCAATAACTCCCAGGTCATGCACGGGCATGATTGACACTTCTCAGACACTCCCCTCGCTCTGATTGGTTGTGTTGATTCAGGACCCACAGACAGTGGATTTTTTCACAGTTGATCTTTATCTAATTCTACTGTCAGATCATAATGACATTTTTAGCAAATATAACCAAAAAAAGTACAATTTTGATGTACTTATTCTTTATTATCTATCATTTATTTGATATCTTTATTTACTAGTTACTTTGCAGATTCCATGCTGCATCAAAGCAGCACTTTTTACCTTTTAATGAGTTATTTTATCAGCAATGGGATAAAAAAAAAAAACTTTTCCAATTAGAAAAATTCTGACTATAGGATCCAGTAATCGACCCGACTGATAATCGATCAACCTCAAGAATACAACAAACATGTAAATATATCAATTGTGCACTTTTGATATTTACATCTATTTTAAGAAAATTACTTTTTATAATAAAGTACATTAAATATAAGATATTTGTACAGCCCGTATGAGAGACAAAAGTAATATTCTAACACAATATCATTACTTTTACTCAAGTACGACTTCATCACACTTTTTACAACGCTGATTATAGTATTTTCTGAGCAAACATGCGGTGAAAGATTATTCCTTCTTTTTTTAAAACTCTTTAAATAAATGGAAAGCCTGGTTAACAAAGCATTTGTGGTCCTGAGAAAGTTCTCAATTCTCAAACCAGTAACACAGGGGCTGATACGACCGCCAAAAAACGACCACACAAACAGGTCACTTAGCCAAATGGGGCATCCGCCTGAAACGAGCCCCCCTCTTCCTCCTGACACGCTTCTTTCTTGCTTTTGTCCATTTGATTACGATGCACAGGAATATCAGTAAGAACGCAAAAGATCCCCAGCGGAGCAGTAAATACCAAAATGGCTCCCCTGTCCATGCCCTGAAAAGACAAAAAAAAATGTCATTGGTGACTGTTTTTAAAAAAACAAACATTTTTGTGTTAAGTTAAATTTCAGTCACTATTTTCCTCACTCCTATCCTACTAATCAAGCCTTGAGATCCCAAACTGATTTGAAAAGACATTATTTATAAATAAATAAAAGTGTTTCAAGCTCGACTGCGCATCTGTGGTGTAAATAATGTCTTTTCCAATCGATTTGGGTTCTCAGGACTTCTGGAGACTTGGGTTACACTGGACAAACTGTATGGAGTAAATTTTATTTTGGGGTGTTTTTAAAACAAGTCCCCATCTACTTCAGTTGTTTAGGAGAATTTTGGAATGCTGTTTTGTGTGTGAAGCTCCAGAAATGTCCATTAGACTACAAAACTTCATCCCAGTTTCCATTTGCAATGACAGAATTTAAATTTTTGGCTGATCTTTTCCTTTAAGACATCGAGTGTCTTTTTAATACTTAAAAGATCAAAAATCAAAGTGAGTGAAATAAAAAACAAAAAATTATGCTGAAGTCTAACCTGCTGAAAAAAAAATCTCCATGAGTTTGATTGATTTGTAGAGACTGGTTTCCTGTGTCAGGATGGGGGATCATGGGAGCCTGGCAGGTGGTCAGAGGTGGAGTTGTGACCGTGGTGGTGCTCAATCTGTCCGCACAGTCATAAATGGGTTGGCCTGATGATTGAGAGGAAAGTCATCACAGTGACATCGTTTTATGAATGGGAGCCTCGTGCAATAAGGATTTCACAACAGACTCTAACAGGGCAGTTTTTATAATATTGTCCTATAATTAATGCCAATTTGTGTCTGATTTGTATTAGAATTTAACAGGTTTGATCTTTAAAATGTAACACTGATGCATGACTTTATAGAAAACTGAGACAACCGTGTCTTTTTTAATACGACCACTAGGAGGCACTAAAGTAAAATCTACACAAGGGCTGTAAAGAAATGAAAAATACATTCTTTTAAATAATATTAATGTTTATGATGGTTGTTTTTTGTGGGGTATAGATGCTCTTTAAATATGTAGGATCCCTAATTATTATTTTTCATAACCGGAGCACGCCGTGCAGAATGACCCTTTACACATGACGTTATTCAGTTAAAGGAAGTTGAGCTCATTATACTGTTCACAGACACCTCTGAAGACAACTGACAGAAGTGTCTATGCATATAACACCTTCTTATGGCTCTGACTTCCTGTTAACTTCTCTCCTTCACCCACACTATTTAAAGCACCGACAGGTATGAAGCTTCCCACGGCCAAGCTGCAAGCATCAAGCTTGTATTCTTGAAGCTACAAGCGTCCATAATAACAACGAGGAAAGCAAAGATAAGCACTTAATACGCATTCATTGACTACAAACCCACAGTCAGCTGCCATAAAAGCATTTTCACATCCATTATGGTTGCAGAAAGCACATTAATGCTCAAGACTTAGATAGACCAAAGCAATTAGAGGGGATCATGAGACGGTTTCCTTGTGAAGCAGTGTTGTAAAAGTACCCAGAAGTCATACTTGAGTAAATGTAAAGATAGCCTACTGTATTAACATATTACGTTGGAAACAGTGAAAGCTGATCATAGGAATAGTAGTTGAGTAAAAGTCTTACAGAATGTGATATTATATGATATCAGAAATACAAGAAAAAGTAAATTATGGGAATACTACATAAGTATACCTAAAAATTGTACTTGAGTAAATTGACTTTGTTCCATCCAATCTGTGTTATGGAGTATTATGATCACACTTGTAATGTCCAGCATCTTTTTGTAGAATTAATATTTATAATACTATCAGAAAACGTTACAATCCAGTAAAAATAAACACACTGTAGAATATTACTTTGGTAAAAGTCATGAGAATAGTACCTGAATTAAATCTGAATTAAATTAAATGATCAGAAATCAAATGTATCAAAGAAACGTAAGTAATTTTCTGGCGATGCATGTGCTAAACTAAGCTATCAGAATTGCTACTTAAAGTTAATTATAGATATATTTACATGCATGTATAAACTGTATACTATGGGTCGACTGATTATTGGATCAGATATTCAGCATATTCCTGATTATCCTGATTAAATACATTCAAAAATGCCTTATTTTGGCTCTGATGCAGCATGCAGACTGCAAAGTAACTAGTTACTCATCATATAAATTCAATGGAGTAAAAAGTAGGATACCTGTCAAAGTACAAGTATCTCAAAATTGTGGCACTTGAGTAAATATACTTAATTACTTTCCTAATCATCCTTGCATTGATATTTACAGGAGAGAACTCAACGTCCCATCAGTTTCTTACCCTGCATGTTAATGACATAGATGCAGCTGCTGTCTGCAGTCATCAGAACCTGCACAGACAGGACATCACTCCTCTCACTGCTCACGTCATTCCTCGCCATACAGTAGTAGTCGCCGCCCTCGCCCACCGTGCCACAGTGTAAGTGTAAGTCTGACGAGCGGTGAAGCAGGACGTCCTCCTGGTGAGTGATTTGGAACCAGGTGTATTGAACAGCAGTGCCCCCTGTGCAACCACAGCGCACCGTCACTGGCTGCCCCCAGCATGTCGGCCCGTCCGCCAGAGGGCTCAGGGGCCAAAGGCTGGGTTTGGATACTGGAACTGGCACAGAGAAGGAAGTCATATGTTTGAATCCATTCAGCTTGAGGGTGAAAAGACCCTTACAAAAAAAGAAGTATTCAAGTGTGCTATTAGTGTTCTCAAAAATAAGTTCAGTTTACTTTTTGTTTTCCTTAACTTAAGTCAAACCTGAGTAAATTTGGCTTTTACTTTTTTACTTTGGCTTCATCTTTTACTGAGACGTTGATTTTAGTCGTCATTGTTATGTTTTTTTACATTTTGGTTTCCAATACAAGAATTGTTTGAAATTTAGGGTTTATAAAGAAAACAAACAGATTCTTAATCCTGATCCTTAATCTTGATTCTTTTTGTATGTGTTGTCCACTTGTACAGTTAAAAGTATATTTAAAAAATAAACAAAAGTACTTAAATAGTTGCCTTGTAGTATACTTTAAAGTACAAAAACAATAATTAAAATCAAGCAGTGGGATGTAAACACACGCAAAGTCAGTTTACCCAGTTTTTATAAATCAGCCAAGGTTAACTTACTTATTTTGGACAGTTCAACCAGCAGACACTTAACTACTGTTTAATTTGCCACAGCTCTGAGTGTAAGTTAGCTGCTTCATGCAGCTTCCTGTGTTTACAGTGCCCCCTTGTGGAGCTCAGAGGATCTTGCACTCACAGCCATATACATATATATTTATTTAATCTATTTCAGATGTTGAAGGTGTGTGCAGTCAGGCTATGGCGCATTCATTTAAAACTTTATTAACTTCCATATGTAAAAGTGAAATGACACCTTCCAGCCAATCAGAACTGAGCATTCACCCAGACTATGATATAAAACTAGTGAACTCACAGTATAAGTTATCTCGCAGTATTCTTTCATAAACTACAACATGGCCTAGAAGTACAGTATATAACCAGAACCTATGAGATCACTCTGTATAGTTCACAGTACAGCTGCTGTACAAAACAAAACTTAGTTGTAAACTACTTGTGTACTCAAAAGCAGTAGTACTAATCTTAGTTTAAAGGGGCAGTATGTAGTTTTGGAGAATAAATTCAATATTAATGAGGTAATAATACAATACAATCCGTAACTGAATAAACAAGCTGTTCTCAGAGGATAACAAGGTCCCAGAACAGTTTGAAGCTGGAAAGGTGGCGGGGTCCGCCACATATAAACAAAGTAAAGCAGTATATAATTGTGTTGTTGTTTGTTTATTCAGTCACGAAAACAAAGAGAGTTTGTGTATTTAGTTGGTTTAGTTAATGAGGATCTGTCACTTCTGACTAAAACTTCTATACTCAGAATTATACGTTTGTAAACCTTGAAAGTGGAACGATTCAGTCCCAGAAAGTATTGAAGTAATACACTTGAGTATGCTACTAGTACAGTGATATTAGTGTACTTACTAAATAAAGTAGACTTGGGTAGTATATAGGAACTGAACTTGAGTCTACTTCTTTTTTCCATAAATGTCATTGATATAATAATAGCAGTTCACATTTTCCAAGCTAATCGTGACACAGTTGTGCTTTATTCTTACCTTCAGTGATAACCACTTTAACTGAAGTCATGACGTCAGTATACGGTCTGTCAATCCCGACCCAGTACACGCCGCTGTCGTCAAGTCTCAGGCCTGTGACTTTCACAAACAGCCCTCTTCTTCCTCCATCGACAATGTGCGACCTGTGACTATTTTTAGTCCGAGCCCTATTTTCTGAATCCACCACAATCTCACACGTGCTCCTGGAGTCCCCTCGGCACCAGTACTTTTTACTGAACAGGAAATGTTGTGTGTCATACGTGCAGATAAGAAGGAATTCATCTCCAATATGTGCTGTGATCTTCCCTTTATCACAGCGGAGCTGGAGACTTGCTGAAAATAAAAAAAAATTCAAAATAAAACAGTGTTCAATCAGAATGAAACTTCTCATAACCACAACAATCAGATAAATAAACATTTTCAACGTTCAATGTCGTTTTAACTGATTTGATTTGATTTTTCGACCCAAATTCAAATATTTATCTTGTAAACTGTTTACGAGTTGTCAGCACATGTTTGTTTTCGGGTGTTAACTCATGAAACTTGCAGTAAATAGTTAATTATATTCGGCTGTCACGTACAAAACAAATAATTCTACATGTCGGGCAGATCTCACACAATTCACAGATGTAAAACCAATGATTACATGAATGTGAGAATACAACATGAAAAAAAAATGGTTCACATAAACAGTTTCGAAAGTGATTTGCTAAAGTGTATCTGCTCAAGTTGGCCTGTGTTCATTTCAATCAATCTATGAATTTTCCAGTCAATGATTACATTCATGTTATTAGTGTTAGTAAGTAGGTACAGATACTGTTACATTTTATGTTATTAATATATATATTCCATTTTACAAAAGGAGTAGACTTAGTTTCCCTTTCAGAAACTGTATATCAAATAAAAAAGAGCATTATGATGATGATTAATGTTGTAAATAAGCTCACTCACCATGAAAAAGCAAAATTAGACACAGCGACCTCATTTTGATGTCAACAGCTACAGAATGAATCTTCAACACCCATAATCAAAACTCAGGAAGCAGCAGAGATGGACTGTGGTGATCGCAGCTTCCTGTAGGTGCAGTGTGGTGTACAGGCGGCGCTTTCGCATGCTGCTGTGCCCTGAAGACACATACGATTTACAAGAAGGCCACAATTAAGTCAGAGTATGCCATTTATGAAAAGCCCCTTGAAATAGGAAGAACATTGGTTTCATTTCTGGAGAGGCTTCATTTTCCACATGGCTGCAGCGCTGTTCTGCTGTGTAGGACTATGAAACTTCACCTGACTTCCCGTCTGTAGATAGTGACTGAATTTTCATTTTGAGGTGAACTTATCCTTTCATGAGATCATCAAACATGCGCTGTAGATGAATGAGATGCAAACACAAACATATACAGTAACGCAATGAAATGCAGGGATTGTAAACAGCCACTGGGGTTTGTTCTATTCCCTCTACGTCATAAAAAAACAAAAACAAACAGAATATGCCAAAAAAATAATAATTTCCAAAGTTTTTTCTGCTCCTTCACTGTCACAAGTCCATTCTCGGTATTATTATTATTATTATTATTTCCAATTAACAGAAAAATGCTAAATACTGGACCTGATAATTGGTCAGACTGATAGTCATATACAGTATATACATACATGTAGATGTTTATATGCACTTCACTGATCATGTTAAGCACATATTGGTATGTTTAGCTTATGTAAGAGAGGGGAGGGGCCTGATCCACAGCAAATGAGCAGACTTCCCAGCACGCACCGTTAAATCAGAGTAAAACCTCCCCGGAGACTTTTCTTTTTCATAGTTTGAAAAAAACATATTTGATTGAAACTTGATGTGTGCCTTTAATACATTTCAATAGAAGTCATGTTTCTTTTTTGTACAACAATGAAGACATCACTAACCATGATCAAGGTTATTAGTGAATTACAACTTAGTAAATGTATCAAAAATGGGTTTAAATGTACTTAAATATTGAAACAAATTCACTTACAACAAGCTGAAAGATTGTATTGATCCTTCAAGAGACTTTCATAAGAACTTGTGTTTAAGGTATGTAAATCACAGGTCAGATCATCATAGATTTATCTTATTTTATGTAGTGTTTATAGCTGTTTTGAAATAATTTATGTGAACTAATGATTTTGAGCAAAGCCGTCTAATGTAAACTAAATATGTTTACTACATTTCATTATGTGTTTAAGTTTGTACAACTTGACCTGAAACATAAGTTTCACGTTGACTAAAAACTTACGGGTGTAAATTTGATACTTAAGTATAGTAATTGCCAGGAAATTACTTTTTGACACAAGTAGTTTTAAAGTAGATGGAATATCAGACACTTTACTTACCTTTACTTTAAGCTAAAGTAAACTTCTAACACAATATCTTTACCTTTACTTAAGTGTGTCTTCTGGGTACTTTTTTCAACACTGGTGAATAACTCGACTGTAGTTCAACACAGAGCCACTAGATGTCACTGGTGCAGCGTCCAACACCTGCTGAACGCAGAGTCCAATGCATTGTTGTCTTCGTCATGTCATATCTGACAGAAGGCCTTCTGGTTTCACATGTAACTGAGGCAGAGTTGACTCACTCCTCCTACATGAGCTGCACGTCAGCTCTTCTGGTAAGTTTTATTTATCATCCTGATACGGGTATTTCATTCTTATGTACTTATATACAATCTCATACTGGCTACATATTATATTCTTATACATATATTTCATTATTCATACTCTAATTAGCTTGTTAGGAAGCCTTGCATGGGTGACTTGATGCCCGTGGTTCCTTGAAACAGAGCTCCTCCACTTGCTCTTTAAATTCATATCATTAAAAAGTGGAGAGTCAACCAACTCAACAAATCACGGAAGTTCATAAATGTGAGTTTTACACGAGCAAAACTGCAGAGTTATAATTGTGAGGTGGCTCTCACCAAAACAACAGTCGGCATAAATGAAGCCCTAGACAGTCGAGTGGGCTGCTGCTAATTGCTGGCTCAGAACATCAGGATTTTCAGGATTCTCAGACACCCTCTCTTAACCACTCCCTCTGGCTCTGCCTCCACCCCTAACCACATCCCTCCTCCACTCCTCTCATGGGTCCTGAATGTTGTCCAACGGGCTCGACTGCCTGCACTGCAGCTCTGACTTTGGGTAGGAACAGCTGTTTGTGTCAGTACAGATGCATAAATGTGTGTCCCTCTCTATTTGTGGGTGTTTCCCTCCCCGTTCCGTCATGCAATCAAACACCCGGGTGACTTTAGGACCCAGTGAGAGACACCCAGGGGGTGTGGCGATAATATTCATCTGACCACAGAACCTGTTAGTTTACTCTTGCTTCCTCTCAGACAGTTCACACGTTCCCCTCACAATAGTTCCTTGAAGTGACAGTTGCAATAGAGAAGTGCTCTGTGTAGCAGCGACAGAAGTGCCACCGCCCTCAACCCAAAGTCGTGGCGATCCATGACCCGTGGACGAGGACCTTTGTGTCCTGACATGCCTGTGAAAGGTGCCCGATCCCAGGCAGTGTACTGTACGGCCAGCCATGGAGCATCAAGCCTGGATACTGAGGAGCTTCCTGGCCCAGCTGGAGAGACAGGAGGCTGGGGACGAAGGGGAACCAAATGGCATTGCCGGGGAGTTCGCAGTGAGTCAAGTGTTTTGTTCCTTTCGTCGAACTGCTGTTCCGAGTTGTACTGTTGAATAGTAGACTTTTTTCGTCTTGTGGCTTTCAGTATCACATCATCGGAAACCGTGTCATGACTGCCCCCGTTCGATTATATAAAACGAAGCGACAGTCAGCACAACTAGAGGAAAGGTTTTTTAGTTTTCCTGTCTTCCAAGTGCTCAGAAAAAGGCGTCACGTTCAGGGAAGTGACACGCTGCTTCTGTTTTCTGTCAGAAAGGCTCCAACGCCACTTTTGTGCTTCCTCTTTGCACTGATGCTTGTCAGCGACGGCGCATGAACGAGGAAGACCCGTAGGCAAATGCATCTCGCAGATGATTGAGATTATTCAGTTGGTCTTGCACTTTAATTTCACATAACAACGTATACACTCACACAGAGGCACATGTATACGCTCAGAAAAGTCTCCTTCAGAAGTCTTGAGCCCCTTGAGTGACATCATCTGTGGGCTGCTGCCATGGTGATGAGTGACATGTCAGAGCCTCAGGACAGCAGCGTGTGCTTCACATGCTGCCCTTCTGCTGTCATGCTGCTACCACGCCGACCACTCCAGAGGAAGAGGTCCGTTGCATCACTTCCTTCGTGAACAAAAAGCACTCTGTGGTGTCAGCAGCGCAGATGGTCCGCGAGGCCTTTAGCAGACTGCTTGGATCTGTGAGAACTGGCCTCTGAACAAAAAGACCAGTGTCTTCACAAATCCTGTAAGCACTGGACGAGCCACGACTTAAATCTGAGCGTCAGACCTTCCGCGCAGTAAATTCCGGATGGAAATCCTCGCAGCTTGTAAGACAGCGTGTCAGTTTCTAGTAAAGTGAGTCATAAGTTCTGGTCATCCGGGGATGAATCATATATAAAAAACTGTCCATGCTTGACCACTGAACAACTGGACACATTTAACATGTCTGCCGTTTGTCTCCTTACTTTCCAAACTCTCCAGTTGGACTTGACACTAAACACAAAAATTACTTGGAGAAGACAAGCGCCCCACAAATATCGTAGATCTGAGTCACAGCAGTAAGGTGCTGATGAACACAGTTGATTTATTAAAGGCGCAATATCAAAGAATTTTAGTTGAAAACGCTCAATAATTAACAACAATTGTTGCTAACCAGCTAGCTCTGGCCCGTCTCCGTCCAAAACTCCTGTGATAGCGGTGTAAAAACACCAACACTCTCCTGGTCCCCGAGCGTCCCAGTTCGGACCACTAGCTGCACGGCTAACCGAGCTAACCAGCTAACAGCAGCTACAGTTGGCGGGTACTCTGGTGATATGCTGCCTCCTGTTTGTTAGGAGTGTGACAGGTGGACACTTCTTACATACTGCCGCTTTAATGACCTGAAAGTTTAATCAGACACAATCAGAATATTTTTTTTAGATTTCGTTTTAACATAAAACATGAACTTAATCATTTGCCCTGATCTGAAACTCATATTACTTTAGTACTGCTTGCTATAGCTTGATTAATTATTATAAACTTACGTCTATTACAAATTAAGATGTTAACTCTACAGTTAACTACATCCCTGGATATATCTCCTCAACTGAATGCCGAGGCTACATGCTAAAATATTATTTTCCACTGTAGCAGGGTTGGATTGGATCCATAATAATAATAATAATAATAATAATAATAATAATAAATTTTTCATGGCAGGAACATGGCAGAGACACTCAAATCATGGAACTTGTGATGCTAGTATCATTTTGCATTTTAACAAACCATACAATAGGTGTTTGGGCACACACTCGAGTCCAATTTGCACCTGTCATGTTTACCATTTTATATAAATATAAACACATAACTGTGTTTGTGATGATTGTGTGAAATGAACATCTGGAACATAAACTATGCCCGACAAAGAAAATAAGTTATTAAGTACACAGGTACACATGATGCTGGGGACATTTTCTAACATACGGCACTGAAACGTAACCCTCTCTGACCCTCTCTGATAGAACATTAAGCTTCGTCGAGGTATGTATGTGATAGGGTAAAAACATGTCTTTTGTTTTGCAGAGGTTGAAAAGCCAGTCAACTAAGTACCGCACTGACAAGACCTACCCCACCAAGGCAGCAGAGAAGCAGGATAACATCAAGAAGAACCGATACAAGGACATTGTTCCCTGTAAGCTTTGCTCAAGGCAAAAAAACTATATTTCTGTTTGCCATTTAGACTTTTGCATGAGAGGATAAACACCATCTGAGATGGTGTCAGATAAGATATGACGAAGAAAATCTGACACTGAGATGCAAAAACATTCTATGATGCAAACATTTTCTTTTATGTGTGTGATGACAACATATTAATGGAAAAAAGTTGTTGATAACATTTCATACTATGTGAATAATGTGGGACAAATGTGAGTAAGTATTTTGACAGATAATATTTGATTTACTTAGTAAAAATACAATATTTTCTCATGTTTATCATCATTAGTCCATCTATTATTGAGAAATACTAACATATTTTACTTCATTTCTATTTTAATCTAATTCTCCACGATGTTTTTCTTTTCTTTGGTTTGAAAAAAAGGTACAGCAAAGTCAGCGAGTGCAGACTTGAGCGATGTTCATTCTGACTACTTGTTCTTCTTCCTTTAGTTGACCACAGCAGAGTCAAGCTCACTTTCACCACATCTAAAAATGACACGGACTACATCAACGCCAACTTCATCAAGGTGAAAATAACAGTGACTCCTTTTTAATTCACGGTGCAAAGAGTACATTTCATTTTTCAGCACGTCTACATGTGTGGAGCGAGCTGTGTTGTGTGTAAACGTCCCCCTGACTCTTGACTATAAGCCATGTTTTGTCTACAGGGGGTGTCAGGTTCCAGGGCCTACATCGCTACTCAGGGTCCTCTGCCTCACACGGTACTGGACTTCCTGAGGATGCTTTGGGAGTACAACGTAAAGGTACGACCTGTCCTGCCATCTGTGGACACAACAAGGTGTTTTAACACATTATGTTGTGCACAAAACAACAACTATCAGCAGGCTCTCGTGATCCGTGGAGCTCCTTTGCTACATAGACTGATGTTTTTTTAAGTTTCCCACCCAAATATAAAGATGTTGTCATGTCCTATTTTGTTTGGCTTTAGGTCGTAGTGATGGCCTGTCGAGAGTTTGAGATGGGAAAGGTAACGCCATCGTCTTCAATTCAGCTTTCACTTTTTGCCCCAACAGACAAATTGTTTTGCATAGTTTGTTTTCCATCAAAACTTCTGCATTTTGTGTGTCAATGCATGTTCTGGGTTGATGCGTAGACTGAGGGCATTTTTATTTTTGCATTTGTAAGACAGTTCAGAATTATATGAAAAGTAAAATGTGTGCTTCCTTTCTGTTTTATTCTTCTAGAAAAAGTGCGAGCGGTACTGGCCGCAGAAACAAGAGCAGCCGTTTGTTTGTGAGCCTTTTACAGTTTACTGTGTGAGTATTTTTGCTCTCACGAGTCACACTTCCTACTTTGACTGGTTCCTCGAACAGTTTCTCTGACATCTGCTGACATTGTCACAGTATTTCGCAGTATCTAATCATTACACCGGCATACAACATTTTGTTACACTCCCCAAGTACAAAACATATAAAAGAAATCCACATTACCTCTATGACTCTATTTTAAAGAACAAAACAACAAGTGCTCATCTTAAAAATGCAGTGATGGCGTTTTTCTGACAGGATTCTGAGGAAAGTAAAGGCGATTATCTGTCAAGGACGTTACGGGTGACTTATCGCAACGTAAGTAGTGTTTACACCCTGACTGTGAGAACAACTGCTGGGCAATTCTCCCGAGACAAGCATCAGATTATCATCTGTTTTGTTTTTAGCTGCTACAAAGAAGGGGGGGAAAAAATGTAAATCTACAGCTCTCACCATAATATATAGTTTTTTTTTTCCTTCAACAGATATACAACGTTGAAAAGAGACTCACATTGAGATTGTCTGAACATGCTTTTTTACATTTTTTTTTCCAGTCTAGTCGAACTATGAAACAGCTGCACTATGTCAACTGGCCGGATCACGGTGTCCCAGACTCGATCCCTCCCATTCTGGAATTGTTGGAGGAGATGCGCTCCAGTCAAGCCCACGATGACATCCCCATCTGCATCCACTGCAGGTCAGCCTTTCTTAAATTGACCCGCTTAATTATTAATAAATAATCTTAAAGAATTCAATCCAACTCCATCTTGCATGAATAATTATGGTTGTTATCTATATATAGATAATTAAGTGGCGTTCTTAGTGATGATAACATCAACAACAAATGTCAATCAGCACAAAATCCACCTCAGTAACAATCTTAAATAAGCTTAGAGAAAGTGGTGATGGGGCTGATGTTTCTCCTCTTTCCTCCTTTGTTTGGCACAATTAATTTTACAGTGCTGATAGACTGATTACATCCTTGACTGGTTTCAATTTATTTAACTGGGTGATTTTTTTTTTTGTTGTCAGTGTTGAAAAACATGTTTCAAGCACTTGTCGTATTCTGTATGGTGTTCCACAGGGTTCTATGCTTGGCCCACTGTTCTCACTGTAAATGCTCTCAACGGGGCTAAATTAAAACAAAATGGTGTGAAATTTTATAGCTTTGTGGGCAACAGACAATTCTCACAGTCTAAATTGTTTAACTTCTTAAAAAGTATTTAACTGTGAATAAATAAAAACTTTTCGAAATCAAATAAGGACCAAAATTAGCCTTTAGATCTTGGGGCTGAGAGACAGAATCATAAACTCAGTGGCGACAATCTGACTTAGATTCAGGAAAAAACCCAGCAAACATTTTTCCAGCATTAGAAATAAAGCAAAGTCGGACCATATCTTGGACTTTTTGATGCAAAGAAACTGATTCAGGTAATCAGTGAACATCATGCTTGTGCAAAATAAAGCTGCAGTGACCAAGACAAAGAAATGAAAAGACAAGCCTGAAAGGTGGCATCTTCTCACAGGCACCTTTGTGATAGCATTAGCATTTAGCAATTTAGCATTATACTCACAAGTTCACAAGTCTCATTTTTTTAAATTTCCGGTGCCCAAGCTAAGTTCCTACACTTTCTTCAGCTCTCATGTGTGAAAACTGTAGGGCAGCAGAGATCACACTAAACAATCTCACTTTTGGTTTTGCTTGTGTAGTTACTATGGGCAGCATGTATGTGTCCCCTCACTTCAGACCACAGATGTAAAGCGCCTCCTCCCTTTTTTTCTTTGAGACAGGAAGCGTGCGTAGGTGGGCAGCCAACGACCCACTAGCTTTTTAAAGTGTACGTGTGGGCATTTCCCCTCACTTTTTTCCAGCACTTACACTTTGGCTCATTCAAAACCCACATCTACTGTCATTTCTGAAACTCACGCTGTGCTTAACTCAATTAAGCCGGGGTGTGGGCCCCGAGACAAACTTCTGTCTACGAATCAGTCCAAAACAGTGCTTCTTTTGGTGTGCACAAATATACATGGCTTAGTGGAATCGGTTATTTGAAAGGAAGAGCGATTTGTGAGAAAATGGGTTTCATTTAGTTAATTATTGTGAAGTTGGGAACTACACAATACTTTGCACAGTGAGATAAAAACAGAAATTGATTTTGCAAGGAAGGATTAATGTATAAAGACTGAGTGGGTTCACATAAAAAAGACTTAAATGAGTCAGTTATTTGGAATTGTTCACATCCTGTGTTGTAACAAGTACCCAAAAGTATCCGATATTAAATGTGCTTAAGTATCAAAAGTACAAGTAAAAGTAAATTAAACATATATTAACAAATATGCATATACTGTATACTATGAGGGGACAGATTATCGGGTCCAATATTCAGAAATGTTCTTATTTTTTCATCCAATTGCCGATAATTTTAATAAATAATTAATTCATTTTTAAACATGCTGTGTTTTGATTCAATCTGCCAAGTAACTAAAGACACAGTACAGTATCTGTTTCAAAATGTAGTGAAGTAGAAGTATGAAGTAGAAGAGAGTAAAGTACTTCAGTAAATGTACTTCCATCACTGGTACATGAAAGTACATTCAAGTGCAAATGTCATAACTGGAGTTTCGTACATGAGTTGCCTGAAAATGCTCGTTATATATTGTATATATTCATAATGTATAACTAACTACACTGTCTTCATCAAGCACCTATCAAAATATTGTCAAAAAACGAGATATGAAAGCACAACATGCCACGACATGCCCACGCCATTTTGAGTCTGATGTGTCAGAGGTGGAATGTTGAGTCAGTGGCAGATCCGACCTACACGGCAGGCGACCGCCCCACGCCAGAGTGACATCACCACTACAGCTGTGAAGAATGCAGTCGAAGACTTTTTTCCAGCAGGATGTGGTTTTGTCCAACAAGAAAAAAATAATTTCACAACACTTTCTTATGAAATACTATCATCCCGTCCTATCTATCTGTCTAGGAATTTCAAAGAAAGCCCGCTGAGTTGAGCCTTTTTCAGGGCTGCTTCAGTGAGGAACTGGAAATGTTGATCGGCGTTGCTTTAAAACCTGATGGGTGTGGGTTTTTACCAGAAAATCAAGATAATCACGACACGGTGTTAGATAATCTGTTGTTTAAAAATAGCAGCATGCCCTTTTCAACTCTCCTAACTGTATGAATAATCACACTGAACTGTCCCCAAGCTGACCTGATTTTTTTTTGTTGTTGTTGTAGTGCTGGCTGTGGTCGAACTGGAGCCCTGTGTGTCATTGATTACACCTGGAACCTCCTGAAGAATCAGGTGAGATAATTCTGTCTGCCATCGCTTTCTTCACGTTATCGTAGTTTAAAGAGTAAAGATCCGAGCTGCATTGTGCTGGTGTGTGTGCTTGTTTTCTAGATGATCACTCCAGATTTCTCAATCTACGACTTAGTTCAGAACATGAGAACGCAGAGACCTTCGCTGGTTCAAACCAAGGTAGGTTCATGTCAGGTACTTTCCTCTTGGTGATTTGCGCTTCGTGCATCGTACACCTAACAGAGCCGGTTTTTGTCGTCTCAACTTCAGGAGCAATACGAGCTGGTCTACAGAACCATCAAGGTCCTGTTTGAGAAATATCTGGATGCACAGACCTGCAGAAACGAGGTGAGTGACCGGGAATGAGACCAGAGCGCAAACAAACAACGGAAATGCATGAATACGCTCTGTACCAACAAGAAGTGATCAGCGCAACCGTCGTGACCAGCAAAGCAGAAACAACAGCTGTGGCGGGGCTTTCTTGTGGTTTCAGCTACATTGATGTAGAATGCAGTCGCACGATCTGAGTGGAAAATAATCTAATTGCAGGCTGGGAGGTTCAAAGCTGAACTGCGATGGCTGTGACGACAAGGCTAATCTGTAACCTTTACACTCACTTGACTCACGCTCTCTTGTTAACCCGACCAGGTGACAGTCATCCCGTCTGCTCCCACGCCTGACCCTGAAAGCGAGCTCTGTGACCTGGCTGACGATTTGGACTTGCTGCCACAGCTGCAGCGGCTGCTTGACGAGGAGAGGGACGCTCTGCAGCACTACCACCCTCGCTTCGCTTCTGCGTCAGAAAATCTCATCTCGCTGAGGGAGCAGGAACAATGGCACCTACCCCAGACCCCTCCCGACGCTCTGGCCAGCACCGCAGGAGGGGCTCAGGACCTCACCCATACTGTTGCACGCCAGCCAAAGAGCCCCTGCAGCGGAGGAGAGCATAGAGGAGAGCTACGATGTACCGTTACTGAACCCTCCACCTACACCAGCTGTGGCAGCGGCCATTTGTCTGATGGTGGAGGACCCCTACTTTGACAGTCCGCTGAGCTCCCCTTCATCAGAGGAGGCACCGGTGGACCCGACTCAAAACGACAAACAATGGACAGTTAGCCCGATCTTCAGCACGCCCTCGCTGTGTCTGAACGACCAGCAGATACTGGAGCAAACCTCTCCTGCCTCAGGTAAACTCCACCAATTGTACACATGAACTTGTTACCGATGTAAAAAAGAAGTATAAAGCTTAAATTCCTTCCAGTTTTTACTCTCTGGCTTAGTTGCATTGTGGGTAATGTAGGCACAGCTGACAACCTTTGGAAAATATAAAAACAAAAGGTCAAAATGGATGCAACTGTACCGGAGATGTCACCTTTACAAATCCGTTGCCTACCTTACCCACAATGCAACCTGGCCACTGACTGACATCACTGGAGGCAACTTCTCAGATTACATGCATCTTCCTCTGGAGCCATAAAAAGCGTTATACTAAACTAAAATTGGTGGATTTACCCTTTAAAGAACACAGACAGACAGATTTGTAGTATTAACTGATGTGCATTTTGTAGGTACGAATGACTCAGATGTGGAGGTACCTCCTCCCCTACCTCAACGAACCCCTGAGTCCTACGAGCTGGCTGTGGATGCAGGTTGGTGTTCTCTTTGTGGTTTACATGTTGGTTTACTCTTTGCTACTAGACTTGTAGTCAAGACCGCCTAAACCGAGACCAAGACACTACCAAGACCAGAGAGTATTAAGACCAAGGCCAAGACCAAGACTAGTTCAGCTGGAGACCGAGACAAGACTGAGACCAAAGACTGTCGAGGCCATGACAAGACCAAGACCACGGAAAAGTGGTCTTGAGACCTACAAGTCTATTTGCTACGTCCGAACTCATCCTGGACTCCGGAGGATACACATTTTTATCTAACGTGTTGTGATTTTGTTGTTCAGAGGACTCAGATCCCTGCGAAAGGTTAATGGTCATCATTCCACCCAATGCTGCTGCTGAGGCTGTCAGGGAGCTGGGAGGTTGGTGGAAAATATCTAAAACTCTATGAAGTGAAGTGTTGTGTTCTGATTTCCTTCACACAAACGTTTTTGTGACAAGTATGTCTTTCTGATGTTGAAATGGCAACACTTAGTGTAACATCCATTAAAAAACTATGATGCTTATTTCTATATTCCCAGGCAGCCCCCCCTCACCTGTCCCCCCACTTCCAGAGAGAACCCCAGAATCATTTGAGTTGGCTATTGATCTAGGTATTAAGCCTTTATAAAAAAATAAACAAAACTACATACTGTGGAAATGGCAGGTTTTAGTTTAAAATGTACTGATTACATTGCTTGCTCTTGCCTTTTAGCTCCCGTGCAGCAGGAGAAGCTGGAGGTCAGGCCGGCAGCGGACCTGAACAGAATAGGAATGTCCTCCGAATGGTCCGGTAACTCAAAGTCAGCTGCCACTGCGTCTCAGGATGAGATGAAACCTTGGGCAAGAAGTAAGGTGAGAAGAAAAGTGTCAAAGTGGCTGACGTGTGACTTCCTACAAGCTCCAGAGATAAATATAACCAACCTGAAGTGTAGACTTTTCTTTAACAGCAACACTCTTCTCTCTGTTGTAGAGTCTGAGAGTGAAAATGACCTTCACAGGTAAGACGAATCACATGAAATGACTGCACATGTGTAATCATTTCAGTCGTATGTAAACGTGTACCTTCTTCTGATATCTGTAGCACCAGTAGCACATCCTGATCTTGCATCGAGCACCACCTCAAACCTCCACCCTTACTGTCCGCCTCTGGACGCGGCGACTCCTCCGCTGCTTCCTCAAAGTGAGCTCCGATCTGATCTTTGATTTTCCAAACATTTGTGTCTCGTCTTTTCTAAGAGTAGATGTGAACATGTTTCTGTTAAATCATCTTTTGGCTGTGCAGCCGAGGAGACTCCTCCCCTCCCCGACAGAACCCCCGAGTCCTTCGTCCTCACTACAGAAGAGAGTGAGTGTGTCGTCGCCTCGTTACAACAGAGTCACGCCATTTAGCTCATGTCGCAATGCTTGTTGTCTAATTGTTTTTTCTCTCCCCCCCACCACAACAGTTCCCAAGAAACCCGCCCTCTGCCCACAGCCGTTAGAGAGCACCACAGCCCTCATCGAGGGTGGGCCTGTCGTCAGAGTGGGACGGCTCCGCGCAGCCCAAGAAATTCCTCGATGGAGTTATGAACAGGAGCAAGGTGAATATCATCAGAACGAACGCTGGGGGTTACAGCCGGCACACA
The DNA here is from genome assembly GCA_039737535.1 of Lagodon rhomboides. Taxonomy (NCBI): domain Eukaryota; kingdom Metazoa; phylum Chordata; class Actinopteri; order Spariformes; family Sparidae; genus Lagodon; species Lagodon rhomboides. Next base: position 28,718,588 of record CM077792.1, on the reverse strand, counting down.
GCAGACTGACACTCACTGACTCATGTCCTTTTTTTTTCCTCTGCTCACTGCTTTTCCACACCGTGATTAACATGCTAAGTTTCCATCTGTCGTGACACACTGACGTTATTTCTTGCTCTCAATTTGTTCACCCCCCCAGAGTGTTCGAGCCAAGAGTTCAAGACAGGGTAAGCCGTTTAATCTCATCGATCTCACTGATAGAGACTCCTCTCTGTTCTGCTTCCCTTTTTACTTGATAAGGCTTTTTTTAAATGTATGATAGATCTCATTATAGAGCCCATGACAAGGCCAAAACTAACAACATGCTGGTCAGTCTCTTAGTAGTTTCTGACTTCTCTGTGGCGCCAGGCATCTCTGTTCCTATTGAGGATTTAAAGCAACGAAACGGAAACCTCCTGGAGAAAGATAGTTGATTGTTGAGTCCCCAGGTCTCAACAATCAACTCTGGTTGAGTGTCAGCATCAGTATTTGATGGTCTGGAGATGAGTCCAGTTTGTAAGACAGGATTTTTGAGTCTCATTCCCAACTCATCTTATTTATTGACGCTTTGGGATTGTAGGTTGCAGTCCCAAAGAGTTTCTTTCTTACAAATTGGACCTTTAACAATCAGCTACTCTTTCTCCAGGAAGCAAAGTTTTGTTGCTTTCAGTCTTAAAAAACAGGTCATGGGTATGATGCTTGCACTGCAGTTTGTTTTCAAATGTTACTTGTGCATTTGTAGGGGACTATTTTCCACAATCAGAATCTGGTTTATTGCTATTATTATGGTGTTTTGGTGCATGACAATGAACATAGTAAGCCTAAAAGTATAACGAAAAGACACAAGGCAGGTCATGAAGCTTGAATACAAAATATAAAACTATGCACAATATTCAAAATTTAAGATTTCCCCCCACCTGGTGTGCCCAAAGTTTGAAAAAAACACAGTTGAGGTTGCCCTCTTCTGTGCCCCACTGCATACACCTGGTGCTCTTATTATTGATTCCGCCCATTTACCTCAAACATCCTGAGTCCGCCACCACAGTAACAGGACGGTTAGCTCAGTTTAAACGACAGTGCTGAAGTTCACTGTGATGAGAGACAATCATGTGGCTCTACGTGGTTTTAAATAGCTTTTAGACAACACAGGAACAAATTCAGGCTGTTCAAGTTTTGGTCTTTTCTTTGGGTTCTTTGGGTTTGGGTCCACCTGTTCATCATGTTTTGCGAGGCCGCATTGTGTTTTTTGTCGACAACATGCAACAACCTGCAGGGTTAAAAATGAGTATTTAGAAAGTACCCATTTTCACCACTGGTTGGCGTCCTTACCCAAAACAGGATAACAGATAAACGAGATAAAATGAGAGATTAGATGTGGTCTTTTGTTTTTAATGATCAGTCTCAGAGATTGTGCACGTATCAGAGGTCAGTTTACCTTCGTGTCTCTCCTGCAGAGCCCCTCACCGTCGCTCCGCAGCTCTCTTCACCTCCTGTGGTCGTGGCTGAAGGAGGAAGTGGTGAGTAGCTTCACGCTGGAGGGTGGCTGCACATTACACAGTAGCCTCTTTCACACATTATTATTAGACGCACGAAACACAAGAACCGTGTCACAGAGCAAAATGTTCAAACACATATAACACACACACACATCGGAGGCTGATTCCTAACTACAATGTTCTGCATGTACAGTGAGAGAGAACACGGTCCATCCTTTCACTTCCTGTCTGTTTTCTGCTCATCAGCTCAAGTTGGACAGGATGATGTGAGCCGCAGACCCTCCCTGAACGCGTCAGGAAACAAAGCAGACAAAAGCAGCGAGAAGGGCATGTCGAGATCAAAAGTAAGAGCAGCGAGAGCCTCGACCGGCGAGTTTAAAGTCAAAAGAGCCGCTGTGCAGCAAACTAAATCCGTGCTTTTGTTTCCATTTTGCCAGAGTTTAAAGTTTTTCAGACATAAACAAAAACGTGAGTGACGTCACTCATATTTTAATCTCAATAAATACACTGATGTGTGTAAGTAAAGGACTAACATGTCTTAAAACTGTATTCTCAGCTAAAGTCGCCCCTCCACCCATTCCCACTCAACCGGACGCACCACATTCATCATTCGGCGCTTCATCTTCAGTGTTCAAATTTGGTAGGTCTGAATCTACTTCAGTTTGCATTCACATAAAGTATAATGAAATGCTACACTGCGATTTTTATGACGCCATCTTCATCTTACGCAGGATTTGGGAACCGTTTTGGAAAGCCAAAAGGCCCCAGGAGTTACCCGGAGACCTGGGTTTGAGGCAGTCGGCCCCTTTGTACACAACAAACACGGATCTGTTCCTCTAACAAGGACGCTGAGGATACGTCGCATCGCTAAATGACTTGGACTCACTGGAAGTATTGAAGATGCTGTGGGAGATCAAAAGCAGCGGACCAGAAAGGCAGCGAGGGCCGCTTCTGTTTGTCTCGCACCCTCAGCAGAGAGCAGGAAGCGCCTCTCTGCCAGCTCTGACGCACTTTACTGTGCTGTGTATCAACTAAGGTTGGTTTTAATTTCCCATCAGTGCCTTGATGAACGACGTCGACAACCACTCGGAGCAGTGACTTGAAAGTTTAATCAGAATCTCACCCTCGAGATTATCGACTTCGAGGAAGTGAGCAGACTGCAGAGAGGAGTTTAAACTTGTTGTTTGATGCTAAAAAAAAACACGCTGTTGAGCTTTGTGTATTAGAAACATATTTAGTTACGTGTGTGTGTATGTGTTTGTGCTTCTGGCATGATGTAAGAAAACGGGTATAACGTTGCATCGAGTTCATCAGCACGTAAATATTTCTGTTGTCACGACGACAGACTTTCCATTATTCAGTGTGCCGCTCAGTTTTTGTTTCTGTGCCACAATTCACCTCCATCTGTAGGTTTTAAATGATTTTTAAAAGCATTGTCGGCTTGTTGAATAGGATATCTTAGGATAGTTCACCCAAAAATGAAAATGTAGTTGTTCTCTACCCCTCCACATGCCGATGACAAGTCGGGTGAAGTCCACAAAACATTTGTGGAGCTTCACAGCAAAACAGCGTTGTGGCATTCTCTGAAACAGCTGAAGTACATGGAGACAAGTGAAATAAATAAACATAATATATCTCAATACAGCTTGTCTGGCTGACTACAAGTCTTCAGAAGCACCTAGATCTGAAATATAAAACAAAAAAAGGTGTAAAGAAGATCTTATCAAATCAATTTGGCCTCCAGAGACTTGTATTATGCCGAATCCTCGTCTACTTGAGTTGCGACGCTCCACAGATGTTTTGTCGACTGACAAAACTTGAACCAACTTCTCATTATGACTGAATTTTCATTTTTGGTGGGAACTTAACCTTTAACATACAAGAGAGTGTGGTGAATGTTGAATATGCATCGGATGCAGCTCTACAGTTAAACTGTGTTAACATACACTGGTTGCACAAAAAAGTTATTTATTAAAAAAATATAGAAAGTCTATACATTCCCATTGTGTTTGTGGTTTTTTTTTTTCTTTCTACTTAACAAGACTGAATCATTTTGGGAGCAGAAGTCTGCTGTCTCTAACTCATCACTCAGGGAACTGACAGAAAGTATTAACATGTCTGAGTACAAACATCTACAACAGCGACCGACGGTTTCTAAAACACAGCGCATCACAACAAAAGGCTGATGTGACAGTGTCGACTGTCGGTTTATTTTTCTACATTGAGCTAGAAGTCGAGACTCTGCGACAGCCAAATTTATGACAAAAATAACCAGACCACTTCCTGATTAGGATCTAGCATCATCTAGAAAGGCATCCTTTCCACTAACACTGTCATGTAGCTATTGTTTCTTGCTTCCAGGTGACATGCAGACGTAGAAATTAAAAAGAAACATGTGAACAACATTTTTTTATATATATATATATATATAAATTAAAAACAAACATAAAAAACAAGATACACTTTGGCTGTTAGGCCGATCCTCATGTTACTATCCTACTCATGAACAGCTGAACCTCACAGTTTTGAACGAGGCGAACCAGATACAGTACAAGGCACTAAGACGGAGTCAGTGGAAGAGCAAAGGCAGTATCTCGTCATCGCTTCCTTTACAGGAGACCGCCTGAAGAAGACTACAGAATGAAGGCCTCTGGGGAGGAACCGTAAATCCCCTCCTCTGATCTGAAACTTCGACCGAGTGCAAGATATTTAAGGACAGGCCATTGGAGAACAGGTCAGCCTTCGATACTTTTGTCCTTGTCATTTCACACTTTGCTGGAACTATTAGAAAACAACGAGTGTTTGCAACCTAGTAAAGCCGCACAATGACACTCAGTAACCCTCTGCAACAGTGCCTTCATCCACCCAGTGACATTACCTGCTAAAGCTAAAGGATGAAGGAGGATGAAGCAAAACAAACGGGAAAAAACGACTCGAGTGCATGGACAGCGTTCACTTCTCCCCGGCTCCAACGACAAAATATTTACACACCAATTTCTGAAGACGTTACTCCACACCTGAAGCGAAGATTCAGACAATTATTGGTCAACGCAATAGCTGATAATCCCTTCATCATTTAAAAAAGGCGCCCCTGTAACTATATAATTATCTTAAGTATCCATCACTGGTTCATGAACCTGCGCTTAGGAAAATAAATAAATTATCAAAAAGAGTATCTACAGTAGGAAATAGGGCGCCGTATAAAATTTTAAATAAAGAATTGCACAGACTGCAACTTATGAAGCTGACAAATAAAGAATTTGAAGTGCTTGTAGTTTTACTCAGATAATCATGTACGCCTTAGTCTAAAACAAAAGCCCCCCTCATTTTACCCATCCCATGTTTACCGTGACCAATATATGTGCCGAGCTTCTCATTCAAACGGCAAAAGCGCAGCTCTGCAGACCACTGACAATGTCCTCAATCTATGAAAAGTGAGCCGACTGTATCTCGTGGACAGAGTTCGTCTACACGCCTCAGTCACTGAAATGAACAAGACAGTATAACGTCGGTATCGTGCTTCCAGACTTCCATCCAGCATGAAATCATCAAAAAAAATGAAACAGCTGAGCCTTGAGCGTGAATTTAAGATTTTCTAAAGTCAGTATGGCAACTTAATAAAATACTACGTTTTATAATGATCGGTTCTTTACATGGTGCACACCTTCTGAATGAGACGGGAGAGAGTTCCAGTTTGGGTGCTGTCAAAATGTGTTACGTCGTCCCATTAAACTGTACTTTGGCTGGAATATAAACACACTGAGGGACATTTTTTTTTACCAACAGTTAAAGTTAAAAGGCTTCCTGATTGACACAGATGTCAGTTTTAAACAAATCTTTGTCATTTGGGGAACTTCGCAGTGTGGCCGACACCTTTTGGAAGGGCGGGCTCTTTTGAAGGTCTCCATCCAGAGTGGACCGGTTCCAGTGACAGGTGTGAACCCTGGTACGTCGGGGGCAGGTGGGCAGATTTGGTTGGCTGTGGAGGGGCCGGCTGAGGCTCCTTAGGAGGCGTCGCCGGCCTCTGGAACTCCGGTTCCTCAGTCTTGGCCACCCCGCCGTGAGCGCTGTCTCCCTGCGGCCGTGCACAGGGGGTGACGGTGGCGTCGGGCCGGGCGGGGGAGGAGAACGAGACTCGGCCTGATGTGGGGCTGAGATCGTTGGGCCGCTGCTCCTCCTCCTTGTCCTTCTCCTCCGGGTGGTACTGCTTGAGGCGGATGTGCCAGGCCAGGCTGCAGACTGCCGACACCGTCTTAAACTGGTGGATGACGTTCCTCGGGATGAAGTAGATGTCGTCGTCGCAGAGCTGGACGCGGACGTAGCGGATGCCCTCCCTCCTCAGCTGGTTGAGCTTGGCGTCGTCCACCCACTGGACACACTGCGAGAAGATACACAGTGGTTTCATATCTAACATTAACAGTGTGTGCTGCTATTAAGAATAACAAGTCCAGTTTCTACCTGAGACACAGGAGGCTCATACAGATCCAGCTGCAGACTGTGGACCACTTCATTGAAGTCCCCGGCTTGGAAACAGACGACATCTTTGGTTATCCGAGGTCGGTTAGTCCTGCAACGGATTACATAACATTTACCTAAATTTTTACTTATGTTCAGACTTCTATTGGGGTTTTTGAATGAACCATGTTTGACTGTGTATTTGTAGATACACAATATAACGTTTCTTGTTTTGGGTAATAACCTAAGTCAGTGTTTCCCATCCACTTCTCTTCCTGGTAAGTTCTGTTTGGAGCCACGTTTGTTCTGTTTTTTACGGAAGCGTATTGCATTCACTTGATAAATGTATTTTTTGGTTTGTTTTTCGGAGTAATTTATTTTTTGTCTGTTTTTTGGAATAATTATTTCTGTTTTTCTGAGTAATTTTTTTTCTGTTTTTCTGTGTAATTTTTTTCTGTTTTTCCAGAGTAATTTTTTTCCTGATTTTCTGAATATTTTTTTTTTTTCTGTTTTTTGGACTAATTTTTTTCCTGAGTTTACAGAGTATTTGAAGATCCATTCATTCATTGAGAGCTCCAACTTCATGGTTACGAACATGACCGACTTGTTCAGTTTAATCAAGTTTTACTTTGATCTGGGTTTAAGACACTGGGAGATAGTCCTGTCTTTAACTCATATAGATGGTATTATCATTAGTTTGTCAAGGCATGTATGCGCTAATCTGACTCTCGCCAGATGCATTTCGTTCCGCCTGGCTTCACTCACTGGCGAGAGTCAGGTTATGTATGCGCGGGCAGGAGTCACCATAGGTCCACGACATGGTCCACGGGAGAACGGGAGTCTGTTACAGGTTGGATGTTCTCGCGGGAGTTCGAAGTATCTCGATATTTCAGAAAAAAAATTACTCCGAAAAACAGAAGAAAAAAAATTACTCAGAAAAACAGAAATAATTACTCAGTAAAACAAACCAAAAAATAAATTTATCAAGTGAATGCAATACGCTTCCGTAGTTTTTGAACCTTTACTTTTACCTCCGCTTCTTATCTCGCCATTGAGACAGTTTGAGTTTCACTCACAACTAATCATGGATGGAGTATGCACACGCAAGGTACATGAATGTGCATGAAATTCTGCAGGATTTTGAAATGATGAACTCTTTTTAACATACCACCAGAGGGCGCTCATGTAACACAGGTGATACTTGTACCACAGTTTGAGAATGACAGACTCAAGTCATTTACCTGAGCAGATAGACTTTCTGTTATCGTGGCTGTATGTGATTTAAGGCACTATGAGCTGTTGTGACCTCCTTATTTAAGGATGGAGTTTAAGTGATTCTGACCAAAGATGCTTGATTTATAAGTTTCATTCCCAGGTCATCAAAAGGAATCAAAAACGAATGACTCTCTGAAGCTTTGAACGATTCTGTACAGCAAATGATAGTCACCATTCTCCAAAGTGCACAGCCTTCAGTACGCCCACAGCAGCAGTGCTCTGCCAGTCAAAACTCTGGCCTACATGGTCAGCATGGGCCTTCGTCCGGTCCTCGAACAGAACCTCTCTGGGTTCGCTGGCCCTCGGCAGGTAGTGCAGATTTTTGATCTCATTCATGGACCTACAGGAGAGGATGGAGGACGGACGGGGACACAAAGATTCAGGTTTTCAGTTTGCGATCACCAACAGAGATGTGTTGATATCCTGCATTTCCTGTGCAGCTGAGTTTCGTACCTGCGTCTCTTGAAGGGCGACTTGGGCATGTCAGCGGTGGGAACCATTTGTTCTCCGGGTCGCACCCACATGATGGGCCCGTCGTCACTCTGAGAGCGACAGTCCAGCTTCAGACTGGAGAGGCTTCCCCACGGCAGGGTCATCTGTGGACACACACACACACACGGACATTAACACACACACATCCAGTAAAACATACTGTGTATGTAGTTGTATAGCTGCTGAAACCTGTGAGTAGACATGCAGAGGGAGAATGTTTGTGATGCAGCTGACCGAACTTAATTACAAGCCGCCATATAATCACAAAATACTGTATGTGATTTAGTGTTTGTTTACATATTTTTTTATGGAAAGTACAACAGACTGAACAGATGTTCCGGCAATAACAATGCGTCAGCAGCTGAGTTATTCTGGAGTGTTGTGCTTGTACTTTTTAATGAGCTTCCTGAGAGAAACACACTGCATTTAGCATATTAAGCGATTCCCCGCCCGAGGTGTGGAGGCGGGCGCTCAGGTTGTGGATGAGCCGTGCAGTCGGAGCAGAAACATTATTCCTGCCGCGACACGGGTCAGAACACAACCTCTGTCTCGGGCCTGAAGCTACAAACATCTCGTGTGAGTGAGTGCACGAGTGAATATGGTCCAATGAAAACAGATAAAAAACAGATAAATATAAATCTTCCGCTGACCTTGAGAAAGGGCGACTCTTCCAGCATGTCGAGGAACTCTGGGAAATAATCTCCGACTTCCTCGTCCACGGCTCCCACCAAGCTGATCTGCCTCATGGGTCCGGACCGGTACGTTCCTGAACAATAAGTCCGACTCACCTAGGACAGGAAAAAAAACACACATACGTCTTTCAATTTGTCCCATTCATACCATAAACATTTTTCTCTGTTCTATCACTGAATAAACAGACAGCCCCCTTTTTTATATTTCATATTTTATTCAATGCATAACTATTAATACAAATATAAATGTTCTTCTGATGAGTTCTTCTGATATTTTAAGAAACTTTTTATACAATTCTCTACTGGGATTATGTTTTTTTTGTTGTTGTTGTGTTTTTAAACAATCATACATAATTAATAAGCTTCTCTTCAGACAAATTTAGATTTCCTCACCCCGACACTTTGCCATTGTTCTACTAGCTCTTTGGTTGTTTTAACTGGGAAAATTCGGTAAATACATGCTTGTGTTCAGCTCTTCACACTGCTCTTATCCTGTGAGATTATTTTTAAGTTATGTATTTTAAACTTGAATGGCACTCAGTCAGATTATACTCACTTTTTTCATCAAGATCCATGCATTATCTCCTGAGAATTTTATGAAAATGTGAATAAAACTTAACTTAAAGTTAAATCTAACAGCTCACAATGTTAAAGAAAAGTGAGAGAAGAAGCCGGGATCCAAACCAAAAGTTAATGGAGTCTATTCTGGGCCCAGACCCGTCCTCAATCCAAGTTCTGTGGAAATCTTTTCAGTAGTTTTTGTGTAATCCTGCTGACAAACCAGCCAACAAACTGACACAGGTGAAAGCATCACCTCTGTAGCGAATGTATTAATATCTACATTTCTACATTCAGTTTCCTGCACAGATGCTGAGATATCGGCCCATTTCCTTCAGACGAGGCCCCGCTGTGATTAGATTATGTGACAGCAGGCACTTGTGTATACATCCACAGCACTGACCCAGTAAAGTGCAGCAGATACAACAAAGCATTTCAGTGCGATCCTTCTGCTCTCAAAGCGTCGGTTTCTACCGCCGCCTCTCCAGCGGTGAAATGATTAAACTGGGTCTGCCTTTTTTTCCCCTGAATAAACAGAAAACCGCTGAGCTCGCCGTGTCGTCTGCAGATCTCACATCACACATGCAGACATCCTGGCTCATTCTCTCTCCTCCCTGCCATCTTCCTCCAGCCGCGAGCGGTCAGTGTAATCCTTAATTGTTACGCAACGACGGCGACTCTCTTAGATCTCTTGAAGAGCGGGGACGACTTGGCACCAGCACAGGTTTTTAGAATAAACAGTGTACTTTGGACTGAATTATTGGCTGGGTGGTGAACATGAACCTGACCGTCGGCTTTTTTACAATGTTGTCAGAGCACATACTGCACAGCTGGGGACTTGTTTTTATGCTCCAAGCATAAAAATAAGCTCCAAGCTCATTTTGTTTTTCTACATTATGAAATCTGAGCCACTATTACACATCTGATCTACTCATTTCTAGTTTTTTCTGTTATTTAAAATGCACAATATGTCATTTCTTCAGCTGTGAGGTCTCTATCAAAACAAAACACAAGATGTTTGCCAGGTGTTGTAAATACACAACGAAGGTTGTTTTTAGACATTTTAGTGCAGAATTCTTACATATTTTATCTTTAAACTTATTTGTTTTGTACCTGTAATATTAAAAGTTACCCAAAATCTATATATTCATTAAGTTTTTTATTTAGACTACAGTTTAAATAATTAGTCCATTAATCATTTAGTAGTTAGAGTAAGCGCTTTAAGTCATTTCTTTAAAAGCAAAAATGACAAAAGGTCTTTGGTTCCATATTTCAACATTTACTTGTTTGCTTCTATTCGCTTCAACGATAGTAAACTGGAACTTTTTTGGGGTTTCTGACTGTCAGTTGGACAAAACAAGCCAAAGAAAATCTCAACAATCGACTAATAGATCCTATGACTGACAGGTTAATTGATATTTAGATTAATGGTTAGTCGCAGCCCTAATTTAAACCAAATTCAGAATAAAAAAAGCTTGTCTGAATGAGCACATCAGAGACGATTCATCTAAATCTCTGTTAAAGCCAGAAGACCTCGTTTCCTTTTCACGTACCTGAGAGTGAAAGTTGGCGATCGTGGTCGTCTCGATGTCCTTCTTGCCCAGCATCTCCATTTTGACAGGCGTGTTGGGGAAGTTGAAGGCAAAGTAGTCCAGGAAGTCGGGCAGGTAGGAGGCCGCGCTGTGCACCACTGCCAAGGCATAGGAGGCTGCACCCCGAGGCTTCTCGGCGAAGGCCAGCTCCAGAAACTCCTGGGCGAAGCACTCCATCTCCGCCGGGCTCAGACAAGCCAGCTCGTCGGCGTAGGCGTGCAGAACCGAGCCCCCGCCGTTGGCCTGCCGCTCCTCGTGCATGAAGCGTCCGCACCAGGTGCCCGTCTGGAGGCAGGTGCTGCGGATGGAGTGGTCTTGGTGGGAGAGGAATGGGACGTGCCCCAGTTTGAGAGCGTGGAGGTAGGGTAGGTGGTTGTCGATCGTGTCTCTGACGGGCTGCCGGTTGCTCTCCTGCTTCACGGCGGCCGGCAGAGACGCATCCGGGGAAACGGGCAGAGCGAGATCCGCTCCGAGTCCCGCACACACAGTCTGGACCGCTTTGTTGTGCAGGTATCGGACCTTCTTGGCGCCGCCGTGCTCTTCCTCGCGGTGCTTCTTCTTCTTCTTTTTCTTCTTCAGGAGATACTCCTCCAGTGACAGAGACTTGATGTTCTCGTTGTGGGGCCTCGGCTCTACAGGGACACGAATCAGTCAAAGTTAGAGGGCATACTGCTTAATATTATTTATTTAGAGATTATAATACAGAAAAAAATGCTTGTGGTGATTTTCTCAAATTAAACTCAATGTGCACTGGTGTAATTTTAGGGGATAAAGTTAAAAAATATCCTGCTTTCATTACATTTCTTTGTCACAAGTGTTTGATATCACTGCAAATAATGTGCCGATGTATCAACACTGGAATTTCTCACTCTCTGATAACGACATCTAAACAATTTCTGAACAATGCATAATTCATAAATTCAGTAGAAGCAATATTGTACTATACTCTAGTGAGGGAAAAATGTAAGCATAAGTTGCAAGATATTTGTAAGACAAAGCCAAAAGATACACAGTAGGGTCAGAAAGTCAAAATACTTACTTTAAATACTATATTTTTTCATAATAGGAGCGTAAAGTTGCTGTACTTTATTATTTTTTTTATTAAAAAATAGTGTTAAATAGTTCAGTATGTTGAGAAAAAGCATTTTCTGGTATCCATGCCTATTTTTATCCAATCAGGACAGAGGACTCCATGAAGAGAGCGTCTCATCTGCACATACAGAGCAGGACCCTCCTGTTCTGGTACCCAACAGAGAAAAGTTATGAAAGAGGCAAACAGGAGGACAGGAGGTTAACTGTAACCACGACAACGCTTACAGCAGCTTCAACAGTTTGAGTGAAAGGTTGAATGAAAAATGCCCACGAATCTCAGAGAATCTTAGTATTCGGGGTTTCCCCCTTCTGCTCTGATGACAGCATGCACTCCATCCAGCTGGTGTGGACTCCACAGGCTTGTGCAAGACCTTCTGACTCATTCTGTCCCAGCATGATCTCAGAGCGTTGCAGAGAGGTTCCCGTGATGTCACAGAACGCTTCTGAGGAGGATTGTGGGACGTCCTGGTATTTTTTTTTTCACATACTGCATTTCACATACTTCACCCTGGGACATACAAGTCTTTTTTTTCCTGGCATAAGAAATAGTATGGTAGTGCTGGTACTGGAACCCACAAGTGACCCAATAAAGGTCGAATGGGGTTGATGTCAGGTGACGTCATAATGAGCCCAAACACCCCTCAAAACTTTGCAAGAACTACTTCCTGTCTGTCCTGGACTTTCTCTCCACAGTCCTCTGAACATGCAGAATCATGCTGGTCTAACATGAATCATTAGACTTGTGGAGTCCATACCAGATACTCAGATCTCCTGGAATTCATGGACATTTTTTTCTCTCTCTCTCTCCAAAGATTCATCTTTTCACTCAAGTCGTTAAGCTGATTTTTTCACATTTGTCTTGAAAAACCAATGACATCCATGCTGATTCATGACTCGTGGTGTCCCTACCGTCCATTCACAACACTCACCCTTGTTTTTCTTCAGCTCAGCGTGCTTCATACTTCACCCTGGGACATACAAGTCTTTTTTTCTTGCATACGAAATAGTATAGTAGTGCTGGTACTGGAACCCACAAGTGACCCAATGAAGGTCGAATGGGGTTGATGTCAGGTGACGTCATAATGAGCCCAAACACCCCTCAAAACTTTGCAAGAACTACTTCCTGTCTGTCCTGGACTTTCTCTCCACAACTCAACCCCAGTGAACATGCAGAATCATGCTGGTCTAACATGAATCATTAGACTTGTGGAGTCCATACCAGACACTCAGATCTCCTGGAATTCATGGACATTTTTTTCTCTCTCTCTCCAAAGATTCATCTTTTCACTCAAGTCGTTAAGCTGATTTTTTCACATTTGTCTTGAAAAACCAATGACATCCATGCTGATTCATGACTCGTGGTGTCCCTACACAACACTCACCCTTGTTTTTCTTCAGCTCAGCGTGCTTCATACTTCACCCTGGGACATACAAGTCTTTTTTTCTTGCATACGAAATAGTATGGTAGTGCTGGTACTGGAACCCACAAGTGACCCAATAAAGGTCGAATGGGGTTGATGTCAGGTGACGTCATAATGAGCCCAAACACCCCTCAAAACTTTGCAAGAACTACTTCCTGTCTGTCCTGGACTTTCTCTCCACAGTCCCCTGAACATGCAGAATGATGCTGGTCTAACATGAATCATGAGACTTGTGGAGTCCATACCAGACACTCAGATCTCCTGGAATTCATGGTAACTCATTTTTTTTCTCTCTCTCCAAAGATTCATCTGTTAACTCAAGTCGTTAAGCTGATTTTTTCACATTTGTCTTGAAAAATCAATGACATCCATGATGATTCATGACTTGTGGAGTCCATACCAGATACTCAGATCTCCTGTAATTCATGGTAACTCATTTTTTTTCTCGCTCTCTCTCCAAAGATTCATCTTTTCACTCAAGTCATTAAGCTGATTTTATCATTTGTCTTGAAAAATCAATGACATCCATGCTGATTCATGACTCGTGGTGTCCCTACACAACACTCACCCTTGTTTTTCTTCAGCTCAGCGTGCTTCACGTTCGCCTCGGTGTTCTCCTTCTTGAGCTTCAGCTTCACGTCCTTCTCCCGGTGCTTCTCCTTGAAGTCCTGAGCCTTGGCCTTGACCATCTTGAGAGGCGTGAACGTGAAGAGCGCAGGTGGCTCCGGAGGCACCGCTCGCTTCTTCTGCAGCTGCTCTGGTACCTTCCGCGGAGGAGGAGGTGGAGGAGGAGGTGGTGTTGGTGTTGGAGGTGGAGGAGCCAGAGCCGGCTGCAGGCTCTTCTTGGTGCCGTTGCTGAGGCCGTGGTGGTGGTGGTGGTGGTGGTGGCTGTGCTTGTGGCTGTGCAGGACATGTTTACCCGCGCTGAAGTTGTGGGGTTTGGGATTCTGCTGCAGCTGGTGCGCGCGGTGCTCGGCGTGGTGGTGGTGGTGGTGATGGAGCTTCACTTTCTTCGCCTCCTTCTCGCACCTGTCCCGCTTGTCAGCCGGCGGCGACAGCTCCCGGCTCTTCTTCTTCTTCCTCTCCTGGATGAACCTGTCCAGACTCTCCCTCAGCCGTTCTTCCTCTACTTTCGCACGGAGCAGGTCGACCCGAGCTGCCATCTTCGCACGTACAGTACATTTAAAGGGACTCGGGGAGTGCTTCTGCGCATGTCCGCGAAAATTTGTAGTCCTCTCGCCGCTATTTTGTAGTTTATTTTTATGCTTTGGCTCTGGTGCGCACGCGTAACGCACGTGGCGGCGGGTTATGTAGTCTTTGACGCTGCAAAGGTGCATGGGAGTTGCAGTTCGTGCTTCACTGACTGCGTGCTGCTCCGCACGCACTCACTTCTGCTCAGCTGACGTCATGGTTAATTTAATCGCAGCCACGAGGGGCAGTGCTTCAGCTCCAGCACCACTGACTGTTATCAGCATGGAGAGAAACAACAAGGGGGACCTGTCAGGACATGTTCACCTGTTTTAAAGTCTTAAAACAATGAAAACTGTTTATTATTATCAGGTATTTCAAAGTATATTTGGATTGATATAGCAAAACTTTCTATCTGGAGAAATAGGTCAAATGACATGGAGGCACATTTCTGCCAGTTAAAGGTGCTGTTTGTAAGAAAAGTTGATTTTTGAATCTGATTCCTAACTCTGTTCCTAAATGATTGACAGGCCGACCTCGGTCAGTCTTGGATGGCGTTTTTCTCACAAATAGCAAAGAAAGAGAAAACTAAGCTTGATGAAAAACATACTCTCATGGTCAATCATGATTATAAGATCCTTCCATCATCTGAAACCACTTGTCCTTTTCAGGATCCCAGCTGACATTGGGCGACGGCGGGGTACAACCTGGATAAGTCACCAGTTCATCACAGGGCTGACATACAGGGACAAACAACCATTCATGCTCACATTCACACCTACAGACAAAGGATTAACTTTTTTGCATGTCTTTGCATGGACCTGGAGAAAACCTACGCAGACACGGGGAGAGCATGCAGACTCTGCACAGAAAGGCCAGGTCTCAACCCAGGTCCTTCTTGCGGTGGGCCAACAGCGGTGACCACTTCACCGCTGTGCTTATAAGATAAAAAGTCAACATTATGAGGTAAATGTTGACTTTTTATCTCATAACTATGGTGTTTGTCTCTCTCAATTTCAACTTTTCATTTCATATTCATGACTTTTTATCTAATAATCTCGACTTTCCATCTGTACATCTCATAATTATGAATTTTTATCTTGTAATCATGACTTTCCATGAGACTGGAAACGTCACAAACTGGCTCGGTTCCTGCACGGCCCGGGACAGGAAGGCTCTACAGCAGGTGAGTAAAAACTGCCCAGTACATCAGTGGTACCCGTCTACGGAGCATCAGCAACATCGGTGAAGCGGGATGTTTTTTTGCATTGAGCCGGAAGGATGATAGAAGAAAACACCAACCCCGGCCACAGTCTGTTCATCCTGCTGCCGTCTGGCAAAAGATACAGAGGTATCCGCTCTGAACTCATCGACAGCAACACTCAACAGGACTCACATTATCTTGATTTTTTTCAGGCATAGACACCTTTATTCAACAGTAGATAGACAGGAAATGGGAGATAGAGGGGGGTGTGACATGCAGCAAAGGTCCTCTGACCAGGATTCGAACCAGGGTCTGCTGCGTATGTGACATTTGCTCTTAACCACTCGACTACCTGCGCGCCTTGTCTTGATTTTTCATTATGTTTTTTATGGGCTAACGTTAAAATGGTCATGCTTAATGATATTTTGGGGAAAATTCCATATACATAAAATTAAAAAAGGACCAATAGAAACAAAAATCTCTTTTGCTTTTATTATCTCTAATTGATATAAACTGTTATAAGCCTTTAATTCTCTAGTCAAATTGAAAAAAACTAAGCTTTTCTAGAAAAGATTTTATGACTATCTGAATTTTCCTGGTATTTTGTTTCCTTTTTTTGGGTCTTTAAACTTTTATTTTAACAATCTTTCTACCACTTCTTATTTATAACACATCAGGCGATCAGCTCCTGCTGTAGAAGAAATGGGGGACAAACTACGAAGTCCTTGTCATCTGCAAAAATGTATTCTAAAGTTTATCTGAAGTTAATATGAGGCTTCGTCAGTCTGAGTTAGACAAATCAAGGAGGCATTTTCCAGATTTACTGGCTTTTTGGCTCCACTGCAGCCGACTCAGTCTAAACTCAGTCTCGTATCGTCTTCAGACAAACGTTGGAATGTATTTTTGCACAGAATGAGGACTGTGGATCACAAACATTGGATGCGGCGTGAGCAGGATGAGCGATTACAGCGAGCAGAACCTGTTTCAGTGTACACACTGGGGGCCTGACTTTTGTTTAAAGACAGACTTGAAAAGACTGCGAACCCATCCAGACAATCTGCGCTGGTAATTCTCACAGCAGCCGCCGGTGAAAACCGCCAAAGAAGCAGAGGAAGACATTTGTGAATCTTGGCCTTCGGTTGTTTTTTTTTATACCAAAGATGAGAGCAGGATCAATTCCTCATCAATATCACCTGCTTCCCCGAATCAACACAGAAAACAAAACACACCTCAGTCGTGTTTATTCAGTAAACCTTTATTTATCAGTGCATGAACAGAATGCCATGACCACATTATTTCTTTTTCACCCCATTTTATATCATTTCCTCTCACTTCCCTTAAAAAAATAATGAAACGATTTACATTGGATTTTTTTTTTTTTCTCGGCATGAAGGCAAATATTTTATACAGGTGCTGTACAATTTTATAAACATTTACATCTACCATGATGTCAAAACTAAAAGACTTTTCTTTCTCTTTTTTTTCTTTAATATATATATTTATATGTGTTGGAGCAATGCAAGGCCACGGTATCATACATGGTAATGGCATGAACAGTAAATAATACAGTAGCCCATCGTATCAACAATAAAGTGGACAATAAATTAGTAAAGCGGCCTCACGGACCCCACAGATGCATGTTACTGCTGTACATCCTGAAAACAGGCCGATGAGGGTTCGGATCGAGCAGGGACTTCATGAACCACTAGATGTCGCTGTACTCCACAGTAGCAACACTGAGACGACACTAAACTTAAGAGTCTTCAGAGCAGGGCACAACTGATCCCAATAAATTAAAATATATATATATGAATTGTCGAGTAATTTCAAAATAAGAGTCCCAAAGAAAGCAGTCAAGCCATTTTTCACATTATGCACCTCCTCGTGTGGAAAGTTGACTGCGTTTCTCGGAGTCTGGTTTTTATTTGATGTTGCTAGTGATGAACAGTGAAGCAAAAAAAATGCACATACTATTTTTTTCTCACATTAAGGGGTCACACACTGAATAAAAAATGATCAAAAATAGATTTAGAGGTTAGAGTGAAGATAGATGATATGTTTTTGTGCCTACAGATACCTCTCGAAAGGCAGATGATCTCACTTTCTTTACTTTTTCATCTAAATGACGTGTCCATATACGCTTGTCGACGCTTTTTGTTAAATAATATATGTTGTTTTTTTTGGGATTATAGTCGATTTTTGCTACAGCGATATCTAAAAAATACATAGGCCTACCAGGTCAGCTTGTATACATACATACATACACACACACACACACAGCCAGAAGGACTTAAGATGCAGAGCTGCACACAGTAGACAACGTTATGTATCAGGCTCGCTTGACCGCGAAATCATAGAAATAGAATGTATAGATCCGTGTTAGTATTTTTTTTTTACATGGTGATGCTGCGCTACACATTCTGTCTCTAGGATTAAGTCCACATTAAAAGTGAAATGACTCAGAATGGATATGTGTACTGACACTGTTTACACATCATTTCAATAAATTACATTATGCTTTTATTATTTAAACACACATGTAACAAACATTAGAACTATAACCACAAGTATCTGGTCTTGCTGTTTGATGCATATAAAGCTCCGGGGGGGTTGGGGGGTTCGTCGTCTGTCCACCCTCTCTGATGAGCTAAATGGGATCAGAGCGTTTTTGTGAGTTCTTCCTCATGTGTATGAACACATCGCCGGGCTCCCTCGGAAAAAAACAAAAAACAGGACAGAAAACAAAGCAGAAGACACTCTGTCACTCTTAAGAGAATCTCAACAGCCTCGCTTTTTTTTTTTTTTTTAAGTACATCCTTCAGTGACGCCGACAGGGGGATCGATCTCGCCCCGGAAAAAAAGAAAAAGCAGAGCGATTGCATGAACATGTCTTAAACCCTTCATCGTGACAAAAACATGTAAAAAAAAAAACAAAACAAAAAGAAGGATCCTTCATGGAGAGCACTTCATCTCATTTACCCACAGAACAGTCTCACAGTGAGTGCAATACGGAGCAGCTTCGTTATAACCGGAGTCCCTGATTGGCACAAAATAGACTTCAGTGTCGCATCCACAAAACAAAACCAATGTCCGCACAATATCATCATCATCATCATCATCATCGTCGCATAGTACAAACACTCGTGTAGGTGCGAGCACGCGTGTCAGATCAGACTTGATGCAAACTGACCGAGGCAAACTGGGTGAAAAAAAAATTAAAAATCATGAGCGATGAGAAGCTATGTTGCTGGTTACACAGTGATCTGATTTGTCCGAGATTGCTTAACAAAAAAAAAAAAAATCCTTCCGTTTTTTTTGAATGTCCGTCTTTCGGAGGCTCAGATTTCTCTTCTCGTACGCAGAGAGTCCCGGGAGGATGTCAGACATCCGCGTACGTTGTGTCCGCCTGGGACTGGATCTTGGCGGAGCTGGGGACTTTCCACGGACCGGGGGTGATGGGAGCCTTCTTGCTGGTGGTGGTCCCGTTGCAGCTGGGGTCCTGGAGGCTGCTGCTCGAACCCCTGGGATCCTTTCTGTTCGCTTCATCCGTTGCCCCGTGGTGCTTGCTTTCCCGGTATTCCTTATCCCCCTTCTCTCTTCCGCTCCTCCGGCTCAGGGTGCCGCCATCGGCGTCCGACCCCGCCCTCTCCCTGTGCGTCTGGGAATGGGATTTCTGCGCCGCCGCCTCTTGCTCGGCCCTTTTGTTCTTCTTGTGGCGTTCGCCGGTCCCGTAGCTTTTGTCTCCACTCTCCTGCCAGGTAGCGGCATCCTCCTCCTTGTACCTCCTGTCCTTCCCTTCTCCGTAGGCGGTGCTGGGCTGTTGGCCGGCCGGACGCCTGGGGCTCTGAGGCACAGCAGGGTCCTGCTCCCTCTTGGAGGTCTTCCTCGGGCTGGATGAGCGGTGGTCTCTCTGCCCTTGAGCCCTTCTCTCTCTGCTCATATCCTCCAGGGATCCGCCGTAGCCTTGCTCCGTCTTCCTCGGGCTCGGAGATCCCTCGACATGATCCGCCCAGCCCTCGGCGGCTCTCATGGGACTGGCCGGCTTGGAGTCGCCCCTGCTTGTTTTTCTGGCCTGGCTGCCGGGGCTGGCGGTGCGCTTGTGGTTGTGGTGGGAGAGCTGCTGTCCTCTCGGCCTGCCGGCCTGCCTGCCGTGCTCCGGGCCGGCGCCTGGGGACCCAGTCGCCCTGGAGACCTCGTCAGCGGCGGTCGTTTTGGGCGAGGATGGGGACAGTTCGGAGGTAGAGAGGGAGACGGAGGATGGAGAGGCCGGAGATGACTGCCCGTCAGATGCAGAAAGTCTGGGAAAGCTTGAGGTTGGAATGGTTACTTTGTCCTTTGAACCTGAGAATCAAGCAATGGAGAGTAAGAAAAGGTTCTGAGCTGAGCAAACATCTATAAAGGAAATGCAAAGGATTAAATATCCTTTACATACAACAAAAATAGGGATAATAAAAAGTGTCATGCAACAGAAAAGCAGAATCATCCTCATATTTTGAACAAAAAGATGTTTTCCTCTAACATCCCCCTTAAATATTCGCCTTGTTTGAGTTATGCATCAGCCGTCAATGAAAACGGTGCTGATGACCACCCAGCACTGACGTTTCAATACCGCCCACCCGCCCAAGCTGATAAGAACTGCACAGCTGTGATTGAGAGCAGATATATGCAGCAGAAAACCAGAGAGAGAAAAAGAGGAGTGATGGACTTAGTGGTGCTGAAATGAGCTTTTTTTGGATTTCTAGGAGCGACAACTCATAGAAATTCATTCCAGGACTGAACGTTTGATGCCAGTGAATGCACACGGATCCCTTTTTTTGCAACTGATCAATATCTAGTTAAGGACTTCCCCCCCAACGTCTCCGTCTTCAGGATGCGGTGTGTGTTCAGTGGCATGCCAGGCTTTTTTATAATACCGTTAAACAATAACTCGCGGGGCGCTCTGGAGCCTCCCGGCGCTCCTGCAGGTCTGTTCGTTCTTCGAGGACTCACTGCTTTGGTTCTGCCCTCCGAGAAGGGGGAGGGAGGGAGAGGAAGGGAGGGAGGGGAGAGTAACTCTGCTTACCGAGTCACAGACAGCTGATCTACGTCAGATTGATCATGGGGATGAAGGAAGGGGACAGAGGACGACACTTAAATCCGGGAGATGAATCAAAAGGCAAAAAAGGTTTACCAAGATTATTAGGGACAGACCAAGAAAAGCAGTGAGGCCCTTTAGTGATGCTCTGGTTTCATGTAGAAGCACAGGGTGGAAGAAGAGTTCAGACCTATAGGAGGAAAAGATAAATAGGTAGAAAAAAAGAGAGACAGCCGTGCCGGTGCAGAAAACCAGAGCAGATAAAAAAAGCACAAAGTATAGATCGAGACAGAAGAAGAAGAGAGAAGAGAGAAGCTCGCAACACATGCATGAGAACAAAGAAACTGAGCACCCTGCTATCAAGCATCTCCATACAGAAGCTTCTACATAAACATATGGTTAATATGCTGTTGTGTAGATCTATACGCAGCGGAGGAACAGTGTGTGTGCATGCACGCAGCGCTCAGCGGCCACTCACTGTGGTCGGGCACCAGGCCCTGGCCCGGTCGGAGCAGCAGGTGAACTTTGCTGCCTCCCGCTTGGATCAGCTCGATGGCCCGGGTGTGCGTGATGCCCTGGGTGGCCTCGCCGTTGATCTCCACGATCTGATCTCCGACCTGCGAGGCAGATGAAGTCCGTTCTTACACGTCACAAGCAGGGGAGGGGATTTATAATTTACTAAACAAGACCGAGTGCAGTCGCTGCTCTTTTAAGGGAGTGTGGAGGTTTTCAGACTGCGAGGACGTGTGAGGTGAGGTGCATGTCGGTGTTCTCAAAAAAACAGGAAGTTAGTTATTGCTGTGGCCCAGTTGGAGCTGCAGCAGAGGCAGTGACACGCAGCTCATGGAGGTGCTCTGAAGTTAAAACCTTCAGTGCCCGATTGCCAAAACCTGCACGAAAATCAAACTCCTTCTCTCCTTCTTGCATAAAGACATCATTATGCAATGTCCACTGTAAATACATTTACATAAATCTGCATTGAAGAAACCCTCAATTTAACTCCAAAACAGAGAATTCTTATGTTTTTAAGTTTTAGTAACGTCCTGTTATTCGTTTGTGCATCAATGAATAGTGCTAACAGCTCATCGGCATACATTTAATGACGCCACGACATTGCACTTCCTGTCTACATCCCCCGAAGCCCCCAGATTATGGGAACTTTGGCAATAAAACTTGAAAATGATTATCCCCGAAATATAAGTAAGACAAGAAATAATAACAATAATTTCAACTTTTTGATAGCGGGTGTTGCCCGAGGCACCCTAACTTTAAACCCTTGACTAATAATTTAATTTAAAATTGCTTCAAGGGACTGTCATTCTCATCTCGATCCTGTTAGCAGGCGCGTTTGTTTAGGAGGCGAGTGAAAGAAAGAGGCAAAGTATTTCTAAAACCTTTGTAGACTTTGTCTTGGTGCCGTACCTCCAGCTTCTTTCATCCTCAGCACTCTGACATGGACAATATCCTACATTTTATGACTTATTCTTCCTAGAGAAAATATAATCCAACCTGGTGACAGGCATGAGGAATAACAACAATAACTGTATAGAAATAGCCAATCTTAGAAGCATCAGTATTAAAGATTGTTTCATAAGTTCCCTGTCAGATGTTTAAAGTTCAGTTGTGCAGAGAAGTGTAGCCCAGTTTATTCTGAGGACTGAGACAGACGAGCAGAAACACTCACATGTATCCTGCCGTCTTTCAGAGCCGGCCCTTCTTCGGCCAGTCGCAGGATGAACAGGCCCATGTTGTACTCCTTCCCTCCTCTCAGACTGAAGCCGAAGCCTCGCTGGCTGCGCTCCAGCTCCACCACGAAACAGCCCTGTGGTTCACAGACGAGAATATGAGCTTTTTGAGACCGGAAAGGGCGGATATAAAAGTCCTGCCTGTACTCTAAACCTGAGCAATCACTGTTATAACAAAAGCAGAGGAAGTAAACTACAAACATCATACTCTGTAAATTGACACAGATTTTTAATAGTTTGTCTGTTGTCTCACCTGCTTGGAGCCCGACATGATGAGCATATCTTTCGGTAGGAGAGAGTTCTTCATCTCGGTGTCGCCGTTCCTGCCAAGAGAAAAAAAGACACACAAACACATTACGACGTGACTGAAATGCCGAAGATGAGAGACGCATTTGATCGTCTTATATTACAATATGGCACAATATTTCTTCCTGAGATGAAATCTGAATGTCAGCGCATGAATTTAGCATACGAAACAGACATTAAAGTGCAAATGCATGCACACGGTGTTGTCTCCTGCCTGCATGTGAGCAGCTACGTATGTGAAAAAGAGGCAAAGATGCTC
Source organism: Lagodon rhomboides (assembly GCA_039737535.1). Classification (NCBI taxonomy): domain Eukaryota; kingdom Metazoa; phylum Chordata; class Actinopteri; order Spariformes; family Sparidae; genus Lagodon; species Lagodon rhomboides. Next base: position 28,695,760 of record CM077792.1, on the reverse strand, counting down.
TACATGTTGGGAAAGAGAGCAGAGAATTAGCCTCATTCTCTCCCCTTTTCTGCTCCATCCGAGTATCCGCACGCCGCCACGCCTTCATTACAGCAGACGTGAGCCTCTTTCTGTTGGTTTCATTATACGACGCACAGAGAACCAACATAAATCCTTCAAAGCGCCCGGGTTGCTTTTTACAGTTCAGTGGCAGATAAAGGGGGCACACTTTAATGCTTCGCGGAGCTCATTACAATGCCTTTGTGGGGAAACTTAGCCCGCGCCGACACACTATCTGAGAATAAACTCGAGGCCTTCTTAGCGGCTCTGGCACGGAGAGGAGTTTACACACTTCCAACGCGGCCAAGCCGACAGCTCATATCTCGCCGGGGCTGACCCGAGGCATGTGTCGGAGATTAGACGGGCGAGGAATGGACTAACGGGGCTAAACGAGGAGATGCTGGTGGACGGCGAGGGCCGGGAAAAGATGGGAGGAGAATTGCCGCCGCAGAAGACGGATTAAAAGAGTCCGACACAGGTAATCTTGTTTAAAAAAAAAAGGGGGAGATCAAAGAGCAAAGCGGGACGCCTTATTAATCCGGCTCTTTTTGCAAACAGTGACCATGGGGGGATTTTCTGTCTGTCCGGATAACAAGGAGAGTGCGGGGCCACGAGAGATGGTAATGGGCCACATTGTAGCACGAAACCTGCTTTGAGAGGATTGGGGAGCTAATTTATGGTTGAAGCAGCAGAACCTGTGCTAGCCCACGTTTATACATAGCAGGGTATTTAGAGAAACGAATATTTCCCCCCCTCCGTTTTCAAAAATAACATCGTGCACACAACATCGTTTTCAAAAAAGTTGTCATTTACATCAACCCGCATAAATACGCCGTCGAGCGCCATTATAACTCTGCCAAACCTCTGGGCGGCAGTGTAGGGAGAAGGATAAAGCCATGCAAGCCAATCAGAATCCTCAGAATCAACAACAACGAATAACACGAGCGACTTCCTGTTCCTTTCAAAATAACGCTCACATGACGTTAAGCATTTTCTGGCGCATAGCCTAATGAGCGTGAGAACCTAAAACCCCGTTTCTCCCAGCTGACACGACAACACATAACCGGAGTTTTTCAGAAATAATCGTTTTCTGTGATAAAAACAGGGTTTTCGTGGAAATGAGAGGCCAAACACGTTTTCCCCTCGTGTAAACGGGGCTTTAGATTCGTCTCCCGTGGACTGCCTGCGTCTTGTATGTGTGTGTACACCTGCGTACCTGTCTGGGTAGCTCGGCGGCTGCTGGCCCATGGCTCTGTGCTGTGCCGAAGGGCTCTGCTTGGCTGAATTTGTTCCGGATGGAGGAGCGCTTTCTGTAAACAAACACAATTCACACAACACGCCCATTAGTGATCAGCTATCAGACACCACAAAGCAAATCTCAAAAACATCCCTTATCTCTGCTTTTATGTAAATGCTGGAAGTGAATCAGCATTCTCATTATCTTTTTTTTTTCTCCCCCCAGAAAATCCTCTTGATATTCTCTCCGCGCCAACCTACCGTCTTCAGGCACGACGGTGAGGGTGACGGAGGTGCCGGCGTCCTTGATGAGCTGGACGATGTCGTTGTGCGACAGCTCCATGATGGACTGGCCGTTGACGGCGGAGATGCGGTCTCCCACCCTCATCATACCGATGCGGTCCGTGGGGCTGCCCTCGATGATGCGGCCGATCTTGTGAGGTATAACTGTGAGAGGGGAAACGCAGAGTAATAATTACAAACCTTTCTTTTTTGCATGTTTGATTCAATAAACCGAACATCAGGATATCTGAAAGGCAGGGACAAAGGCGGTGCACAGTGACCTTCTGCTGCTGCAAACGGGAACCTCTTCAGTGTGCTGCTATTATTTAAAGGTGGAATGGAGCTGTGCAAGATATTATGTGTAAAAACGGTGAATAAAAGAGTCAATATCCAGCAGCTGTGTGAGGCTGTGCTTTGAGCTAAATGTGAATATGTTCACAATGACAGTGGAAACATACTGACATTATAATATTTAACTCGCTCACCAGCTTAGCTGAGTTTGTAAGCAAATCTGCAAGTCTGACGGGAAGAAGTTCTGCAGTTTTTTGGTGATAAACCAAAGACAAATGTTTTGATTGCACGATGGCACTAAGTGAAAAGTAAAGGGATCACCAGGGATCTTATAATTCATCCTGAGAGGGACATGAGCACCAAATTTCACGGCGAGAGTGGTTCAGTCGTTCACTCAAGACCAAAAACGTCAACCGTCAACCAGTGCTGCTGCTCAAACATTGAGGCAGTAAGATACATCCTCTCGTTGAAATATTTCACAGGATACATGAACACTTTGACCTGCTGGTAGCATGTTACGTATATGAAAAGTCAGGGGTTTCATCCTCTGAGGAACATGAACAGTTACAGCAATTCATCCGACAGTGGAGAAGATACTGTGATCCCCGTTTTTCTGACCTCCAGGTGGGGGCTTGGTCTTCGAAGTCAGGATAACGAAGCCGAAGCCCTCGGTGTCTTTGCGCTGCAGGTGAACGTCGAAGCACTCCGGCCGGGTGGGCTGAGCGGGCTGGACGGCGTTCGGGAACTCGCCGCGGGGCGTCTTGGGGGAGTTGTTGACCAGGACGGACGCGACCTGCTGCGGCTGCTGACCGCCCTCCTCCTCCCCGTCGCCGTCTGACGGACGGGAAAAGCACAGAAACATGAAGGAATGCATCTACAGGTTCTTTTTCTTTTTTTGCAGTCCACTGCTGCAGCACCTCTATTCACCCTCCCAAAAAGCCCAGTCTGCTCTGATTGGTCGTCTCTCACAGGCCAGAGAAGGCACCGCCCACTTTTTTTCTGCATTAGCTTTCCTGGTGTTTTTGTATCTAGCACTTAAACCTGCTTTAATTATGACAAAAAAATACATCTTTCTACATCATAGGACGATAAATGACATCACAATCGGGCCACTTTCACCGAGAGGACAACCCGAGTGTTTATTCTGAGCGGGGGTCACTCTGGTTTAGCCGACGTACGTTTGAATCCGCCAACAATTAGTTCCCAGCTCGTCATTCTCGCGATCCACAGAGCGGCTTTACTTTACCGAAGACAACCCTTCTTTTTTTTTTTTGCGGCGTTTATCTCACACGTGAAATAAAAAGACTGTCAACTCCACGGCTCGGAGATGAAAGCTCCCCACAATGTGTTATTCATAAGACGGGGCTGATCTACCTCAATCTCTCTTCGTTCTGTGTTTGTTTTGCTGAGTCCCTGTTTTGTCAGCCGGCATCGGGGGGGGGATCTCTTTTCTCTAAACCGCTGCTTTGAAAGCGTAAAACCCCGGACATGATTGATGCTTAATTTCTTGCAATGTGATCAAAGCCGTTGTGTTGCAATACATCAAATGCAAAGTAATTTCAAAAAGTGCCCGTACTATTCGCGGAGTGGTTATTTGCGGGGGTAAACAAGCCGTGGATGCGGCAGGGGTTTGTGCTTTTGAAAAAAAGAAATCTCAGCATGTTTTTTTTTTCTCTCTCTCCCATCCTTTGAGATGTAAATCAACCGTTCCAGCAGATCGAATCTTCGCTGCCCTTCACACAACTCCAATCACCCTCGACAGATAAACAGAGCAAACAATCCTCAACTGTTAATTGTGAGCCGCTTCTGCTGTTTTGTTTCTTTTTCCCCTCTGTTTTTGGTGGATGAACATTTTTAATTCACTCTCCTGTGATTAAAGCGAACGCAGAATCCTCCTTCCTAACTTTGGTTTTCTCACGAGGAAAGATTCCGTGAAAACCCTAAAAGTCAATTTTGGTGGGACTTCATTTTATTCAGATTTATCCGCGAGGAAGTCATCCGGAACAAATTTAAAGGATTAGAGAGAGAAGAAAAAAAAATAAAAATCCCAGATCAAAGCTTCTTTTGCTCGGAGGTCCTCCTCCGGCGTGCTGATCGAAAAACAAGAGGCCGCTCCTTTTAAACCTCGAGTGCTCTCACTGAAATGCGGAGCTGATGATTCAAAAAGCTGAACCCACCTGACGTCGCCAGCTTCCTGCGGACCGTGAGCATGACTTGGCCGTTGCGGGCGGCGTTGGTCATCAGCTCCAGCACTTGCTTGTGGGATTTGCCCTTGACCGGCACGCCGTCTATGCAGAGCAGCTCGTCCCCGGCACGCAGCCGCCCGTCCTTCTCCGCCGCGCCCAGTGGCACGATGGCGCCGATGTACACCTGTGGAAGCGAGAGGATGTCAGAGAAAGAAAGAGGATTGACTGGTGTTATGATAAATAATCAGGTGAAATCCTCTCAGTTGCTTTAAGCATTTGACACCTAAGTGTTATACAGACATTTCCTGTCATTTCTGACAACCGATCTCCGCACCGTCTCGCAGCAATAGCAGAAATTCAGGTGACTTTCATAAATGATTTGCTTGGTTGTCTGCGAGGCTGTTCATATTTGGCATCCTGAGCGACGGCTTCACGCCCGTCAGTTTACACCTGGCACTAACACACACACGTGCTCGCTCTTCATGCATATTCACAAAAAGGTGACAATGGTTTTTTCACGTACTGCTTTTGCTGAATGAACAAGCACGGTCCAAATAGTTCAGAATTTGTTTTGGACAGCGTCTCACAAAGTTATAAAGTCTCTCCGAACTCAACAACGCACAAAATGATGTGATTTTTTAAGGGAGTCTGGGGGCTTTTTTCTTCACCGTTACCTATTTGTTGGTTAATGTTTCCTGTACTTAAATTTGACATGTTTACCATCAACAAACTGTTGTCTTCTTTCACACACTCGGTGTAAATGATGAAATGATCTGAAATGTTCTGCTGTAACAGCGGCTAAATATTGGGAGGCTGATACAGTGGTGCTGCAACGAGCTGTCACTTCTTACAAGGAAAGAAATGCCGAATTCACAAGAAGGCATGAGTCATTATGAATCCGCCGTAGCCAAGTTTTGCACAGTTTGTTAAGCCTCTCCTCGCTCGGAAACTCTTAAAATCACACTATTTGCAAAGGGAGTCTGGTGATGTTGTGGTTGCTGGTTCAGTGGTTAGCTGAAACGGTTTGTTCACAACCATCTGCTGCAGGTGAAGAGAGCCCAAACACGCCGTTTGCATGACAGCGAATCATGGAAATCAGACGATATGAATCCGTTCTGCCTGTTGTTGTGTAGGCGGTCCGGCACACATGTGTATCCACACTGCTACAAGGATGTGGTCTCATGCAGCCCAGAGAGACCACCTCCAAATTCAGTCTGAGTGATCGGATCTTAAATATGCCTGTCCGTCCACTCAGGATGGATGTTGATACCAAATGGGAACATCTTTAGTTTAGAGAACATCAAACCTCGTTGTACACAGCCGGACCGGACCGTGCTGGGCTGCTACCTACCGGCTGATCCGGCCCCTCTCCTCCGAGGACCCTGAAGCCGAAGCCCGACTCCTGGTTCCTTTTGATGTACACATCCAGGTCCTTGGTGTTAGGAGCTGCAGTGATCAGAGGAGAGGAGAGAATTATTATTATTTTTTTTCATTCAAGACATTCATTATTTGTGTTTATGTGTTTTCAACATGTGGTTGTGCGCTGGTTCTATCCAGCCGTAAAGGCGGCGGATATCTGAAATGATTTCATCAGTTGAGGAAATATTTTGATTAGAAGAGCGAGATTGCAAGACTCGTCACAATCATGCTGAGTGGTGGGATGTGGGGCCCTTTGCCTTCACCGCCAGTTCCAGGAACCATCATGCATTTCATCGTGCACACTCACGCTTGCTGTCCAACATGGCCCTGGACTTGAGGTAGAGCTCAGACGCGTCCGGTTTGGGGGAGGAGGCGCGCAGCGTGTTGGCGGGGTAGGACAGCGGGTTGGGGGGCAGCTCGCTGGGCTGACCGATGGTCTCCGTGCTGCTGAGCATCTCCTGTCGCTGCTGCTGCTGCTGCGAGATGGGCTGGGAGCACGGATGGGGCACCTGCTGGTGCGCCGGGTGGGGCAACTGCTGTGGAACCGGGTGGGGCGCCTGCTGAGGGGCAGGCTGGGATATGGGAGCTGTGCACTGCAACGCAGAAACAAGAGCTGTGAGGAAAAAGCACTGTAAATGTTCCCTGTCCATGTTTAAAGGGATATTCCGGTGTAAGTTTAATCCATGGTCTAACACACCTTGACACCGAGTAAGACTCCCCCTCGAGAGGTCAAGTTAGCTGACCGCTAGCTTAGCTAGTTTTAGCAACCTCAGAAAAGACCGCACGAAAACAACACACTGCAGCTTATGCTCCAACTAGAACCGCCATCAAAAAGCCACAATTAATGGTGAGAACAGCACCAAACTTCAGCAACAGTACATGTACAGTCCCAGCACACAGTACGAAGCATCAAACATCTGCTAGCTTTGCTGGATTTGTATTAAAAACACAGCACAACTCTCCCGCTCCTCCAGCAGCCTGCCTGTGTTTGGAAGCCCTGACGAGTCGATTACCGAGTGCAGTAGATTTCCTCAGCTGAAGGATGAAAATGTATGATTATTACTCCATTACTTCCGTCTCTTTTCCCTGTCAGCTCTCGATAATAAGAACTGAGCATTCCATGGAGTAATAATCAGACATTTTCATCCTTGAGCTGCGGAAATCTACTGCACTCGGTAATCGACTCATCAGGGCTTCCCCACACAGGCAGGCTGCTGGAGGAGCACGGTGAGTTGAGCTGTGTTTTTACAAATCCGGCTAAGCTAGCAGATGTTTGATGCTTCGTACTGTGTGCTGGGACTGTACATGTACTGTTGCTGAAGTTTGGTGCTGTTCTCACCATTAATTGTGGCTTTTTGATGGCGGTTTCTAGTTGGAGACATAAGCGGCAGTGTATTGTTATCGTGCGGTCTTTTCTGAGGATGCTAAAACTAGCTAAGCTAGCGGTCAGCAAACTTGACCTCTCGAGGGGGAGTCTTACTCGGTGTCAAGGTGTGTTAAACTTACACCGGAATATCCCTGTTTAACACCAAGTATTTAATGATACACACTTGGATACACTCTATGACTTATTCAAGCCTGGGGTAGACACCTCGCGAGGGCAGGAACATCGATTTAAGGTGACCTCACCCTCCAGAACGACAATCCCAAACTTCCTCACTCGTCTTCATTTTTTTTTTTAAAAATAGTGCGGCTACACACTGTGACTGTGCTGAACCCGATAAACAGCATGAGTAAGCCTGTTGCTGCCTCAGCTCCCTCTCTATTTTGAGCGCGCGGCGTGGAGGAGCGGCGCGGGAACAAGCTGTTGAACATGGCGTATCATCTTAAACACCCATTCGCAGAGGGATGTTAAGTTGCTGTTTGCCAGGAGCCAGCATATTTACCCACATGCAGCTCCAGAAATAACAGCCTGGCTAATGTGGGCTCACTGAATAATGTAGCCAGCCACACACACACACACACACACACACACTGAGTGGTGCATGTGGGTAACCGAGACAAAAGTTAAAAACCTTTTTCTGTTTAATAATTCAGCAGCAGTTTTGGCATCAGCGTTCACTCTGCCTCACTCTGCACGGAGGAGGCGAACATTACAAAGATCCGCTCCGACTTACTGGTTTTAGTGATTTCACCGGAGACGTCTGACCTGAAAGCAGAGAAAGGTAGAGAAGTGGATGTTAAAATCTGAAAAACCATAAAGAAAACAGCAGTGCATTCATGGCTTAAAGGTTTAAAGCTGTATTTTTGTTATCTTCACTGACTGACTGTACGTCCTCTCCCACGTCTGACGAGGACAAACCCTGCACACAATCAGTGCTGTCTGGAGGCTGTAATGACTGTTTGTAATACCTCGCCCTGCTTCCCCCCTCTCCGTCTGTGAGTCACGGTGCAGCTCGGACAGTAGGGGGCAGTATACTCCAGTGGCTCTCCCACGTCACTCCGGGATGGGAGACACAGAGGTGACCCCTCAGCCATGGGAAACGTGCTCCTCCCTGAGTTAAACCTGCCAGCTGTTAGCTGAAACTAGAGCACGCTGCTCCCACACACTGTCTGCAGCTTTTTCATTCTCTCTGAATGGCATCGCTCGAATTAAACACATGAAATCGACGAACGTGCACAGGGGTGAGGTTTAATTAAATCCTTTTTCGAATATTATAGACGTAGTGACAGTGTCTCCCCCCGTGCTTCTCATCTGTTCGCCGCAGAGCTGCGCAGGAAAAGGGTGGAATATGTCTCATTTCCAGATTTAAATCCGGAGAGCCGAATAATTTCCTGTTTCATTTTCTCTCTCTCCGCTCTCTGTCATCGGAAGGGAGTTCTCGCCTCCCCCCCGGCCGGGAGCAAATCCTAACCTAATCCTGGTGTATGGGTGACCTGAGGGAAGCCCTGCAGCGCTGCTCGTTTTCAGTCCTGGAAAGCTGTGATCTGCTAACACACACACACACACACACTGCTGCATATGCACATGTTACATCAAAAAATTGCATATAAGGCTGCTACAAATGGGCAAAAAGTTAATAACAGCACACACACACACATGCAGGACAAGCCCCTGGAGCTCGGAGCAGAGCCCAGCTGAGTACATCTGATATGTGGGTGCAACCGTGGAATCTAGGCTACTGCACTGCAGTGCAGGCGGAGAAAAAAAGGGAACGAGCCCTTCAAATCAGTGGAAGCCTGGAGTCAGAAGAAGGGCGATGATTACCCACCGTGCTCCATCTCTCATCCCTTCCCCTCTCCGTTCCTCTCTGAGCAGCAAGTGAATCACTGATGCTGCCATCTCCCTCTCTCTCTCTCTCTCTCTCGCCTTTCACCATGTGACTAAGCATGACTTCCTCCCTGGTTTTTGGGGAAGGTGCGCGGCGGGCGATGCAGAGTCGGTGCGGCGAGCCGAGCGTGAAATTGCTTTATTTAAACATTGGGAGGATCTGTGTGTCCAAGCACTACCTACAGAGCGCCGCACGATCCACGCTGTTTATTCAGGAATTAAAAAAACACTCCGTGTTACACGTTAAATCCCAGCAGAGCTAAGTAGGCCTTTATCAACGCTGCTCCCGACAATGCTCCTTTATCCCCTGAGAAATTAATTTTAAATGCAGGTGGGTGGGCTTCTCACCTCTGTTGTTTCACTCTTTGCTTTTGGTGAAAGTCAGAGACAGAGAGAGAGAGGCTACAGGCGACGCAAAGCTGTGTGGGGATTAAAATGATTTCAGGAGCGTGGGACTGAACCAATAGAATATCTCCGGGCTCTAACACCTGTTTGTTGTCTGAACAGTAACCTGAGTAGATTAATACAGACAGCGGAGATTTAACGACAGAGACGTCACATCGTTGGCAGTGTAGCCCCGCCAGCTGGTTCACGTTGCGGCGTTCGCTTCCAGCCGAGCGAACTCACATTTCTGCCGACTCACCTCCTCTGAGCACCAGCACGTTGACCTCGCTGCCCACCGGCAGGTCTTTGAGGATGTCCACCACCTGGGAGTGGCTCAGCGTCTGCACGTTCTGCCTGTTGATCTCCTTGATGACGTCGCCCTTCAGCAGGCCGCGGCACCACTGGGCGTCCAGGATCATCTTCACCTTCTGGCCCAGGGGGCAGTCGGCGATGGCGAAGCCGAAGCCGCCGGGGCCTTTCACCAAGGGCACGCTCACCAGCTCCGGCTGCAGCAGAGTGGGGTCGGGCCCGTCCTGGTTGGGGATGTGGGGAACGTGGTGGTGGTGCGGGTGGGGATGAGGGTGGTGGTGGTGGCGTCCTCCGTTGGTCATGGGCGGCACTGCAGCAGTCTGCCTGGGGAGGGTTCCCCCGTCTGGGACTGTGTAGTGGAGGTCCTGTGGCGTGGAGCTCGAGGGGGAAGGGGAAGTGTCCTTGGAGGCGTCCTCGCTGCTGTTGGTGTCCTCAGGCAGGGGGTAGCCCCGACACAGGACCATGTCCACGTACTGGTTGATTGGGATGGACTGGAACATCTGCACCACATCGGCGTGAGTCTTCCCCAGAACGCACGCCCCGTTGATGTCCACGATCACGTCACCTGTTGGACAAAGAGCATTTATATGTATAAGTGAAATGTCCTACAAGTCAGTGAGTGTTTTTTCCTCTTCTTCAGTTGAATGTTGGAGCTGAAAAGTGTTCATTTCCTCTGTGTTCGCTGAAAAATTGGATTTTGAGAGGCAGGCTCGCATCGAAAAATAATCTGGAAGCCAATTCTGGTCCAATATTCAGCAAAAACACAAGCCTCCAGTAGACTTGTAGTCAAGACCGCCTAAACCGAGACCAAGACACTACCAAGACCAGAGAGTATCAAGACCAAGACCAAGACAGACCAAGTCAAGACCAAGACTTGTTCAGCTCGAGACCGAGACCGAGACCAAAAAAAGACTAGTTTTTTGCCATTTTGCATGAGTTGTAGAACCCGCACGCAGGTGCACCAAAAAATGCATTAAATTAAATGCAAAATACAAATAGTTTATAGTACAAATAGTACAAAATTGTACTTCAAATTGTACATTAACAAGAGGAAGAACTGGTCACCTTGATGTGTGCAATGGCATCTCAATTATAACACACTTTATCAAGTTGTAGTTGTAGCTGTAGTTCAGTGGGACAAGAACAATATAACACAGACATCACAAAGAACAGATACATAAACATATACATTCAAACTGTAGAACAAAAGGCATACTACATCATGAATGCATTTATGTCTTGAGTAGACTTGTAGTCAAGACCGCCTAAACCGAGACCAAGACACTACCAAGACCAGAGAGTATCAAGACCAAGACCAAAGACTGTCGAGGCCGTGACAAGACCAAGACCACGGAAAAGTGGTCTTGAGAACTACAAGTCTAGCCTCCAGTGCACACACACTGAGATCGGACTTCACAGTGTCCAACAGTTAAGTTTGCATAATCATACATTCTCGAAATCTCAATAAAAGAGAAGGAATATACTTTTTTTCCTGCTGGAATCGTGTGAGACGCTCATTAGATAATAGTTATGCGTGCCTTCATGAATGTGTGGACGGGACCTTAAAGAAAAGGCACTAATGTCTCTGACGTGGTTTGTCACAATAAGCGAAATGATAATCATCCGGCTGGATTGTACGAGTCGACTCTGTATCTTCATCACCCTCCGAGCTCTTTAGAGAAATTCAAAGACGTTAATGGAGACGGAGAGATCGAACCGAGAGCGTAAAATAGAACAGGATCACTGACATGCTGTTCTCTTCTTCCTCCTTTCATCTTCACTGTACGAGGGGAGGAATCTCATCACCCCTCGGCCCCGGCTGAGATATAAGCCTGGGTGGCCCGGCTGAATTGCTGACTCGCGAGCTGGCTAAAAGCCCAGCGGAGAGATTCAGCCCACCTACGCGATCGATACCCCTCTCTCTCTCCGAGCAAACACTCCGGCTAAGGTTTCACTCTTGAAAATGAGCTCCATGTCCTGATGTAGTGCCTGTTCAGACCCACTACACAAACCTCTAACAACCCAGCATCCACAAAATAATAGGAGGCATCGGGCCGGAGTGTCAGAAACTTAAAATAGATCGTGCTCAGACAGGACTTCAGACAGAAAGTCCTAAATTTCAAAAAGAAAGTTGTTCCACTTCAACAGCGCTCGCTATTATAACCCGGCGAAATTAATTACATTCACTTTTTTTTTTGGTTTAATCAATTACCCTCCTTCTCAAGGGGTAATGAAACACTGAAAATAATTACTCTCTCTGTTCCACTTCCATGTTGACGCTCGGCAGCAGCAGCATGGCTGGAGCTGTAACTGTGATGTGCATCCTGAGGCGCTCCGCTAACGGTAATTCAAATGACTTCAATCACCGCGCACGTGATCATCAGAGTATTTATACATGCAGTAAAAAAGGGTGAATTTACCGAGCTGCAGACATGCAGGCGCTGAGACACGAGCGCCGGCGGAGCTACATGTACATACACATCCTATAGATAAGCAGGTTGTCATCCTCCGGCCACGACGTGACGCTCTGCAGGCTTATTAAAGCTGTAATATACGGCCGCGTATAAAATCTGGTTGTCACCCATAAACCCAACATGTGCTTTATTGGTGGAAGTCTCCCATTTTCAGGGCTGCTCCTCGGCTCGATCGAGCAGTGTGACATTCACGCTCGCGCTGCCCGTTCTGTGGTTTTCTCCTGTAAATCTGTTTGTTTGTGTGTGTGTGTGTGTGTGTGTGTGCTCAGGTTACATAAAACCCTCTTATGTACAGTACGTGTGCTGATGCCAGGCCGAGTGTGTGCACGGGCAAAACACGCCGTGCAAACGGTGGACATGTGAATGTGACACTGGATTATGGTTTGTTTGGACGAGTAATTATTTGCCTTTCTTTAACCCTTCCTTTGAGCAACACCTCCTTGTGTTGACTTTAAAAAGAGGACGTGTGACTTCTGAAGATTTAAGAGAATCTGTGAAAAGTGGATCCAATACGTTTCATGATAGATGTTCAAATTATGGGACCCACTGGTTCATCGCTTCAGATGTTAACATGGTCACTTATCACTTTGGTAACATAGTAAGAATCTCTACTCTTACAGAAGTAGCTACAAAGGCACTCAGTAGAGCGCATACCTCCGCCAAGGCCCTACAGTCGCCTTCAATTCAATCCATCCCAATATTAAATCAAGCATATTCAAATCTGCTCCGTCTGGATATTATTTGGATCCACATCAAACGTAACCAGCCACCTAAATACGCCTGATTTTCTTTTCTTTTTTTTTAAATCAAGAAATTAAAGAGAGAGAGAAAAAAACTCCTGGATCCGTCCCTTTATCCGGATCCACACCAAAGGTTAATGAGGTCTATTCTAGGTCGAGACCCATCCTCCATCCAAGTTCTGTGAAAATCTGTTCAGTAGTTTTTGTGTAATCCTGCAGACAAACCAACATGAGCTCCTTGGCGGAGGTAGAAAAGTTTTGTGCGATGTCTGGTGAAGGTTATAAGCAGACACGCGTGTACAGAAAGAAAACAAAAAGAGGAGAGAAAAATGAGAATATCATTCACTGTTTGTCCTTTCGTTTCCTCTCCTATTTATTCTTTTTGGGAATAAACGGAATCAAATCATCACCACTCAGCCACTTTTATAAACAGTATGTCAGCGAGGGACGTTTACCTGACGCGATCTTGTTGTCGTGCGCCGCCGGCCCATCCGGAAGGACGTTCTTGACCTGAAGGAACTCGTCCGGCCGGTCTCCTCCGATGATGGTGAACCCGAAGCCCTGGGGGCTTTTCCTCAGCGCCGTCTGCAGGATGGTGCCCTGCAGCTGAGACGGATCTCTGGTGAAGCCTCGCAATCCCCTGACAGGCTCCTCTGTTTCGTTGGGAGGACGGTGGAGAAAGAGCAGAGAGGTTGACATGCGGGAAAAGACAGAAAAATACCTTTAATGGCCTGATTAATGTAATGACCACATACCTAATTGCTTCAGTTTGAACATTCTGGTCCAACAATAAGGAAGTGAGATATAAAACCCTTGTACTTAATTTGACATGAAGTCCCAGTGGCATTAAATCTCAGAGATGAGAGCAGGGCACCTTTAAAGTTCACAGGTTTACGTGCTCTCGCCGTCTACGTGGTATGTTAGCATGCATGTGTGTGTGTGTGTGTGAAAATCAGCCTGGGATGTGAAGAGAATCTGAAAAGCCCTGCTCATAAATTGCCATCTGTCTCCGTCTTCACAACATTCGCACAGTGACAACGCGTCTGACAGCACGTCACTCACCGCCGGTAATTACACGAGCACTCTGAGAGCATCGTTATTTAAGTGCAAACTCAAACAAACCACACACACACACACACACACGCACGAAAATTGTGAGTCTCCCGCTCTTGTTTGCAGACACCAATAAACATGCAGTTATCGCACGACGCCTGTAGTTTGGCCCCCTCGTCTCGCTCCGCAAAACAACCGATTCCTCTCGCCGCGGTGATGAATCCGTGGTGGAAACGCGCCTGACATTTTCCAGGTAAACTTTTCATCGCAAATTCTCTTTCGGGGCGCCTGCGGGATGTGTAAATGGGCCAACTTTTATAGAAAGGAATTACATTAGACAGCCGTGTGTGTGTGTGTGTGTGTGTGTGTGTGAGGGGAAAGAGGGCGAGATAAGGAGGATGAGATAGAAGGAGACAGAGAGAGAGAAACGGAGTTGGCCTCGACGGAAAGAGGGGGGAAATTCTAACTAAATTCTAGCGGGCCCTTCCCTGCGGTGTGGGGGCCGATGGGAGTGTGTCCCCTGCACGCTGGGCAGTTCCCACACTGATAGATGGTGGGACATCAATCTCATTAGGGAGGGTACAGATAGAAGCCCTCCTCCACCTCCTCCTCCTCCCTCCAACACCACTCTCAGTGTGTCATGGGATGGCGAGCTGCATAATTGCATCGCAATTGGCTGATAAACGTGACTGCGGCGAAGACACCACGCCAAGTATGATTAACATGAAATTCCCGCATCGGCGCCGCGTCAGAGCGATATTATTTTAAGATTGCATGTGTGAATTAATGTCGAGTAATTATAGGCGCGCAGGTGCGTGAACAGGAAACGCCTCATGACTCTTTCAGAGCGCGAGCGTGCGCGTTACATGTATGTTGTTTGACAGGATTAAGCCTCGTCAGCCGGCCGAGGCGTTCCGCGTTCACACACTCTGTCAAGAGACTGTCAACACTGTTTTTTCCGCGATCGCCATGAAAGCAGCACTGACAGAGGACTGAAGGAGGGGGGGGTCGGGTCAGGGAGGGAGGGGCGCACACACACACACACACACACACACACACACACACACACACACACACACACACACAAGAGCTGTGTTTACATGGTCTTGATTAAGCTGTGAACCACAAAGGGACAGTCTGTATTCTCCGGGGGTGAAGTGATTATATGAAATGTCAGGCAGGATTGTCAGCGCTGTAATTATGTAGTGCCTGCGCTCGGCTCGGCTCGGCTCCTGCGCTCTGCGGCATTGTCTGGGAGGTCAGGCTCGCCGTCCCTGTCAAAACAGTGTTTAGACGCCACCTCACGCACGTCCACACACTCGCACCGAGAGACCACCGGCCATTAATTCTCATTAACAAGGGCTGGGAAAAAAGGTGCAGAGTGGGCACCGGGGGAGGCGGAGGGTGGAGGCTGGAGGCGCACAGAAGCAATATCAGACTGCAGAGCGGCTCAGCTGTGGGAGGTGGAGGTCTGCGCGCAGCCGAGTGAGGCAGACAGTTCTGTCCGAGGGGCGTCTGAAATACAGGGGCTGGTTTGAATACTAATAAGGTCACGCTTTGTCTGCGCACGCACAGGAGTGTATAATAATTCTGACTCGTTTTACAACAACACGGCGCTCCGGCTCCGGCTCAGGCCCTCACACACGGGCCGAGCGGAGGGCGATTAGGGCTGGTCGAGCGGCGGCGCTCGCCACAGGTGGTAAATGACGAGCAGATGACCCGGTAGAAACGCAATTTATGATCATAAGTCACTTTCAAGTGCAGTCACCTCTTTTTTCTCCTCTTCTGTCTCTCTCAACCCTTTTTGCTCTAAAGGGATCTTTGAACTGCTCCGGATGACTGGGGCAAAAAAAAAAAAAAAGGCATTTTTTCAAAGAGACCTCAGAGTCCCCCCCCTATTTCATAATCTACTTGTCAAAATGAATTCTGCCGCCCGGTGAAGCACCGCTCCATTATTCAAATTGAATATCATTGCTTCAGAGGCCATGGGCTGTTTATCAGCAGCCTGTCAACCGTTAGAGCATCTTCCAGACAGACATCTCAGCGTGAAAGGAGATGATAAAAGTGTGCCAGTGTTTGGGGAACACGTCTAATGCCTCGGTATAAAGGCGGCCTCTTCCACGAACAAAGGGTTGGAGCTATAAAGCCGGAACGTGCGTTTTTAAAGTGCTGGGTCTTGATATCGCTATGAACTGTGCTGGAAAAAGTAGGGAAAATCACAGCCGGATGTAAATTTACTGACCTTGAAGTTCAATGGAGCAACCTGTTAACGCTGCCGACTGTGACCGTGTTCATTTATGTTAGTTATTTTTCCAAAAACAAGTACGTGCAGTATGGCCGTCCTTGATACGTCGTTACAAACGCATCCTCGAGTGTAAACACGCATCTTTTGTCGGTGCTGAATGCAGTTTGAGTGACACAATGTTAGTTAAGACACTAACAAGGATAAGAGTCTGCAGCTATGAAAGAGGCCGAACTTTCACACTGAGCTGAATGTCAACAGCAGGATGCTGACACGCTCACAACAACACAAAGAAGGTGAAAAATGTTTAACTTAAGACTTTAACCTGCTGGTGGCGACATGAAAAGGAAGTATGGGATCACCTCAGCTCCCACAATGCATGAACATGAATGTCTGAACTGAACTTTCATATCAATCTAGCCGATACTTGTTGAGATATTTCACTAAAAACCACAAAACCTTCAGAGAAAAACCAAGAGGATCTCCAAATGCCGCAGTATTCAGCCTCTGGGGACTGTGAATGTCCATCGGTTGGTGAGATTTTTTCAGTCTGGACCAAAGCAGCGATGAAACCATCAGACCAGCTGACGGACAAAGCCACATTTCCATCCCTACAGACCGTCTCTCTCTCTCTCTCTCTCTCTCTCTCTCTTTCGGATTCCAGGATGCAATTTAGAGCAAATGATCTCACTTCCTGTCTGTTTCCCTGATGACCAACGGGAGAAAAACTTCCTGGGCGTCAATCTAAACGATGACCTTTAATGTGAACATTGCAGGACTGACTTAAACAAGATACTGATGAAGATCCTCTTAAAACTGAAGAAACTGAACTCTGAACTGACATTTTCTCCTTTTTCTACCAGAATCATCTCACTCCTTCGCTTGTGAACTACAGAAAATAACACATTTGCAGTTACCTGCGGGCGCTGCTGCCGGCGGCGGTGCTGCGGCGGGCATGTCGACGCTGATCTTCCTCTTCGCCTCCATGACCGGATTCTCAAACTGGGTCTTCTGGTTGATGTGGCTGCAGTGCACAGGGGAGACAACATCATCAGACGAGCAAGAACGAGTTGTTGAACGAGGTCTAACTGAGCATCTGTGATACGTTTCTATCCTGTTTTTGTTGACACACAACTCATCACACCTCCTACTATTTTTATTAAAGCCATCCAAGTGTTTTTTTCTCACTGTATGTGTGAAAAAAGTAGTGTAAAGCCTTTCATGGCTCCAGAGGAAGCTGCGTGTAGTCCGATAAATTGCAGCCAGTGTTGTAGGTTTCCATTTAATGAAGCCATAGCTTGACGCTCTATCATCCCTCTCGTCCACTTCTGTATTCGTAAAAATCCAGGAGACCACTTGTAAAGTTGAATTTTTTTACTTTACATCAAAAAGGTGAAACAAAACAAAATCTTTCCCACTTTCAAAATAATAAAAATCAATATACATACAAGGAGAGATAGAGAAAGAGAGCGAGAGAGAGGTCAAAAAACTGTGTGGCTCTACTCTCTCTGCGTGTCCGAATGCCTTAATTACCTCTCGGTAACGCCCCTAAATTCCCTTCGTGTGGGATCATTCAAAGGTCTAAGGAAGTTTTAACACAGTCCAATCAATTACAAATGAATTTTTTTACATATTTTAAATTATAACCACACATTTTAAATCTAAAGAATCATATATTTACCCTTTTAATTACTGTAAATATTTAAATTATTCAACAATCAATGAACTGTGCAATTCACCACTTAAACATCAACAAAATGCTTTTAGGCTCCTACAAGTGTTGTCACTCAGTTGCATTATGGGTAATTTAGGCACCTACAACACAACTGTTGGGACTCTTTGTGGACGGTTTAAAAATCCAAATCAATCCTGAGCTCAGAAATCGTATAGATTTTTCTTCCCTTTGAAAACCTTACGCCTACATTACCCACAATGCAACAACTACTGAGTGACATCACTGCAGGTAAATTATCAGATTACATGCAGCTTCCTCTGGAGCCACAGTGACTCTTCCACACATGCAGTCGTACTCCCCAAGACCTGTAAACACACTTTAATGTGTAAAAATTGGTGGAGTTACCCTTTAACTCAGTTAGCTACGCAATCTGAGTGCCAATTTATGTTTCCGCTTTCGTCTGTGGTCCCGCCTTTGGGCCTCACCCTCGATACTGTTCATGCAAACCTGTGATTTGACTACGAGGCCTCGGTGTCCAATAACCTATTCAGCGCCGGGCAGACAGCGTGTCACCGAGCACGCAGCAGGCGGCTCTGTACATGAAAACCACAACTTCAAAAACCGTTGTATTCCGAGAGCGTAACGCGTACGGATCGAGAGCGTGTAAAAAAAATAACCCTCAGAAATAAAAAATTGATTGCCCGGTGAATTCAAAGAGAATTGGATAAAGAGGATCAGTAGCCGTGATAGAACGCGTCGCCGTGATGGGATTGACACCTGCTCGACGCGCCGTAATCCCAGGATCAGGAGATTCAATAAGCGACAGGATGTAAACAACGACGTGCTCCTTTTTTTTTCCACATCACGCGTCCAGGGGATGGATAAACAGCCTTTTTGCTAAACCTGGGATCAGCAGCTGACACTTGTGGGGGGAACTCAATCTGAGAACAATTACGGGTTTTGCAGATCACACCTGTGCACCGAAACACTTTCCCGCTAGATGAGGTGGCTCGTCTGCGTAATGAGCTCCGGCAGCTGTAAATCCCTGGTCATGGCAGCACCTCGGGAAGACGAAGTGCACCGACACCGCACAGCGAATCAGCCCCATGCTGGGATGCTGATGGTATATGTGTGTGTGTGTGTGTGTGTCTGACTCATGCACGGAGATACCCTCCCCATTAAGTCTGCAGAGATAAACACCCCCCCCCTCCACCCCTCTTTCATTTCCACCCTTTCATTTCCTCCGCTGCTCTCCGTCTCACCTCCTCGCTCCTTGATCGTCCCACCTCGTGTTTTGTTTGGCAGTTGAGGAAATAATGAGACTTTGTGTCACGCTGTCGCATTTGCTCGTTCATTCACAACAAAAATTTTGCCAGACAAAAGAGACGGAGGGGAGGAGAGGCAGCCTCTCGGTGACCCTCTTGCATAAACAGACTGGCTGATTCCCCCCACCACCACCACCACCACCACCACCACCACCCGCCCGCCTCCGCCTGCAGGTCTCTTCCTCTTTGTCCACAGTAATGGGACTAAAATGAAACATTGTGCTCTTGTTTACACTCTTCATCGGGATGGAATCTCACCCTCGTCTCCCTCTCGGGGAACCCAAAAACCCTCATTGTCTGTTGTCTTCACTGTCTTTCACACACACACACACACACACACACACACACACACAGCTCTAACCCATCAGTGCTATCTGCTCGGGCATAATTGCTTTCTGCAGGACTGTGGGAAAGTACCGTACAGACAATAGCATATGCCGCGATTACATACGGGAGTCGACAGGTCCCCCGGGATTCAACAACGCCACATTTTCCCTACAGAGGTATACGCTTCAGTCTATCCCGGGGAAAGCACGCCGAAATAGATGTGAGAAAATTCTAGATTTTGGGGTCCAGTAAGAGGTTAGTGACTTCTTATCGATACCTCACAAAACATTCAGTAAATATTTTCAAAGTGTGCACAGGTGAGAAGCTCCCTCATGAAACATTTAGGAGAAGACATGTTTTGAAGGGTAATTATCTACTCACACCGCTGTCAAGGGAAAAACCAGGTGAAGCTCTGTGGTCCACAAAACATTTCTGGAGCGAGCGTGGCAGCGTTCTCTTAAACAGCTGAAGTTGATGGGGACTTGATTTGAAAAGTCAAAAAACAACTGAAAGAAAACTTAAAATGGCTCCAGAAAGCTCGTCCGGCGTAATCCAAGTCTCTGGAAGATGTTTTTTTACTTGTGCAACGAAGAAGGCAGAAGAACAAAGAAGGAGAAGAGGAAGAGGAAGAAGAAGATGATGAGGAAGGATAAGAAGAGGAAGAAGAGGAAGATGGAGAAAGAACAAGAAGAGGAAGATAAAAAAGAGGTAGAAGAAGAAAGAAGGAGAAGAGGAAGAAGAAGAAGAAGAGGAAGAAGAAGAAGAAGATGGAGAAGAGGGGACACGTCTACGAGTTTAACCACTTCAGACGGGGTGCGTGCTAACACTTTTAGCTCAGCAGCTACAATGAAGATTTTGACTTTAAAAAAAGGGTCTTTTCAAATCAATTTGAGACCTTTCAGCTACCGAAGACTTGGATTATGTTCTGTAAAGTCCCATCACTTCAGTTGTGCTTTATTCAGTGAGTGGTATCAAACCACACACGTATTCTTTGAGTGATACCAAAACTATTTGGGGAAGAGTTTGAGAAATCTATTTAATAAGTTTATGACTTAAAAGAGCCTCTGAAACTATAAATTAGGACGGCTGTTTATCTGCTAGGACGGATAAAATTGGTTGATACACATCTCTTTGATATGTTGCGTGGGACGGCCGTGACGCAGACGACGAGGATCCGGAAACAGACAAATCCATCAAAACTGAATTCACGGCTATTAACGACAGAACGCATTTTGTGGACGTGGAAAAATTAACTTCAAACAAAAAAGATTTACCCCCAAGATGGACCGAGGATGAACTCATTTCACGACAACTGCCGTATCGAATCCCTCTACAGCGCCGGAAATCAACAATATGGCTTTAACTTGCAGATGGTGTGAATATAATAACACAGGACTCTCCGGAGGACGCAGGCAGGTACACGTTTAAAGCCCCCGGTTGAGCCTTTTGACTGTCACTTCAGCACAGACACAAACAGACTGAGTAGAAGCTTATGAGTAAGCCGTATCCTCCGCCACAGTTCGCCGCCGCCGCCCTCCGGGCCCCTTCAGGCGCAGGGGAGAAGTTTACTCACTCGACGTAGTAGGTGCCGAACTGGGGGTCCTCAATCTTCTCCCAGCCGTAGGGCAGCTCTGGGGGGAGAACAGACGGGGGGGGGGGAAGACAGACGCAAATCACTTCAAGCACAGCTGATGCACTACATGGACAATTGGACGCACGCGATGAGGCGTGGCGCTTTGACTGGCGGCCTCGCAGCGTGCGAACCTCCACACAGAGAACGGGAGGCCTGCTTTTATTTGTCACTGTGTGTTTAGGGTTTAATACACACTGGAAAAAGGAGGCAGGGGAGAGGAGGAGGAGGAGGAGGAAACGCTGAGCTGTTACACAGCCTCCCTGGAAAGTAATAGCCTTTCCTCTCCTGCATGTGTGTGTGTGTGTGTGTGTGTGTGTGTGTGTGTGTGCAACATCTTGAGTTTTCCGCCGCTGTGTGACAAACGCACGCGGCTCAGAGGAGATCTTTACGCAAGAGGGGCCATAGAAAATTGCCTTTTGAGAGACGCGGCGCTGATGAGCCTCCCCGCATGTGTCCCAGAAGCCATTAGGACGAGCGGGGCAGGCTGGAGAACCGGAGGATTGTGCTGTGTCACCGGCATGACTGTGCCCGGGACCGCTCAGCTGTTCAATCGCCGTCTGTTCGCCGGCGCCCTCTTCAGAGAGGCTGGGACGGGGGCTCGTGCACACACTGCTCTATGCAGCAGGGAGCAGGGGATGATGGGTAAATGTGTGTGTTGTCTTACCTCCTTCCTCGCATTTCTCGGGAGGTTTGGCCTTCTTGGCGAGGCGGGGGTCCAGCCAGGTGGTGGTCTTACTGTTGTGGCTGAAGCACAGAGAGGAGACGGAGCTGTGAGTGCAGCAGAGATGCATCCTGGACATCAGAGCCATAAATCAGCCCGACACTGAGAAATGTATCTATAATATCTGTGTGAATTTATACTAGAGCCAGTGTGCAGCCACATTAATTTTATTGACTTAAGAAGAAGAAGACGAGGAAGGATAAAAAGAAAAAGAAGAGGAAGAAGGAGAAGATGAGTAGGAAGAAGAAGAAGAAGAAGAAAAAGGAGATGGAGAAAGAAGAAGGTGAAAAAAAGAAGGAAGAAGAAGAAAGAAGGAGAAGAGGAAGAAGATGATGAGGATGAAGATAAAAAAGAAGAGGAAGAAGAAGAAGAAGCAGAAGATGAGGAGGAAGAAGAAGAAGATGAGGAAGGAAAAGAAGAAGAAGAAGAAAGAAGAAGATGAAAAAAGAAGAAGAAGAGGCAGAAGATGAGGAGGAAGAAGAAGAAGATGAGGAAGGATGAGAAGAAGAAGAGGAAGAAGAAGAGGAGGAAGAAGAAGAGGAAGAAAGAAGAAGATGAAGAAAGAAAAAGATGATGAAAAAAGAGGAAGAAGAAGAAGACAGAAGACGAAGAAAGAAGAAGATGAGGGAGGATGAAGAAGAAGAAGAAGAAGAGAAAGGAAGAAGAAGATGAAAAAAGAAGAAGAAGAAGAAGAAGAGGAAGAAGAAGAAGATGGGGAAGGATAAGAAGAAAAAGAAGAGGAAGAGAGAGGATGATGAAAAAAGAGGAAGAAGAAGAAAGAAGGAGAAGAAGAAGACAAAGACGAAGAAGAAAGAAGAAGAAGAAGAGGGGACACGTCTACAAGTTTAACACAACAAATGTTATCCTCGCGATGCGACGCAGGTGATTATCAGCACACACTGTGCTCCTTCAGCAAAAACACTGAAGACACAGACACAATTCAGCAATTAGCAGCTCAGGAGCTTTTTACCTGCGAGCTCTTCCACCAGCTTTACAAAACAAACAGAGCTACAAGCTCCCCGAGAAACACAAAGAGTGTGGCTAACTTCCAATCTGCTGGGATCAAATGGCTCATTAAAGAGGCCTTTTTTTAAAAAAAATAGAAGTGAAATGTGAACAAAGCTCAGAGGACCCTTTGAGGTAAACGTGTGTGAGAAGAGAGGGAGAAAGAAGACGGACGCGTAGACCAAAGGGGAGAAAAGAATGAGCAGCTGCAGAGATCATAAGGAGCAGAACTGAGGGAGCAGGTCAGGGGTGGCGAGCTCCATTTAGCCTGTTGTTCCTCCGGCTGGCAGAATGAGCTATTGATTTAGCAGCGAGCGGCAGCACCTGGCTCCGTCGGCGGCTCGGCTGCCGACTGGCTGCCACACTAACTAACCAGGTAAACAATGCGGGGCCCTCGCTGCTTTTAGCACCAGCCAACAGACCAGACATCAAACACGGGAGGGGGGAATGAAAGCGAAAACTTAATTGAGAAAAACACAACTGCCAGCGGATCGCTTCCAACGTCCAACACCTGGTGATACGGTACATGCTGGAAGGGGATGAGAGAGGACTCCCTGCCAGATCTCTCAACACATTTGGCTTAACGTGGTGGTAAAACAGACGAATTAGGGGAGAGAGGAGAGGACTGGGAGCGGGATTATCACCATGCTGATGTAATAGGAGAGTAACAGGATCAAAACAATGCAAGCGAGTCGTAGTAGTAATGGGACTACTTACTCTATGAAGTACACCATGCCCGTCTCCGTGTAGGCCATCTCCCAGTTTTTCGGCAAAGGCTCCTGGCTCTCGTCCTGCGGGTTCCAGGCGCGCAGGTCCATGGCGGCGGCCGACTGGGTGTAGCTGGGCACCGTCTTCCTCCACTCCGCCTTGTCCTTGTGCTCTGCGACCCGGCATGGGGTGAGGGACAGGGGCATGGAGACGGACAGGGGGATGGGTTGGGTGTAGGGGTACGGGAGGTGGTAAAAGGAGAAGGAGACAGGAGGTGAGAGTGTGGCGCCATTGGAGCTCCTCTGGGCTCCTTGCATCTCTCTCCCTGCTGCTGCTGCTGCTGTCGCTCGAGCTGATTTTTTCCTCTGTACACTGGGTGGACGGTTACATCCACAGGAGAGGAAGTGGTGGAGGGAGAGAAAGAGAGAGAGAGAGAGAGAGAGAGGGAGACAGAGAGAGTACACAAGAGAGGACGGAAGCACTGCCATAGGATTTGCATGTCAGCAGCGATGTACTGCGAGCTGCCTCCCAGGCAAGGGCAGAGCTGACCAACGCTTCGGCCCGGCCGCGTGCGTCACATCACAACTCTATTAGTATCACACAGGCTGCTTCGTGTGTGTGTTTTGCCCTAATCTTGATGTGTGTGCGCGTACGTGCGCGCTCCTATCTGCAGGTTTTCATCTGGCTGTGTCTGACCTAGCTTCGTCAGGGCATCGAGTGTTCGGCTGGGGTAATTGAATGGCAGCGATGGAAAGTGACAGCTGTTGACTGGGACAAGCCAAGAGCTTTTTTGTGCCGAAAATTGGGGCCTCTTTTTTTTTTTTCACGCTGGAACCAGGAGGGGGGTTTCTGCACTTATAAAGTCAGAATAGATGACTGCGCGCAGACACTCGCTCGAGGCTACGGCAGCTTTCAGCGCTCGCAGAGAAATACAAGCTGGGCTGTTGCAGATGTGAGGCGCGCAGGGCTTTCAGAAACTGACGAGAATGCTAAAGGGACACAAAAGAAAAATGGCTGTAAACAGTAACGCACGACTATTAATACACTACCTTCCAGGCATGGTGATACGTCTTCTGCTACCGCGCCCTCGCCACACGAACAATCCGATCCATCCACATGCTGACGAAGGTTTAATAAACTGTGTTTTGAGATTACACAACTCACAGGAGTGACATCCCTCTACGACGAGTGTTTTCGTTTTCCTTGGCCGGGCTCCACACTGCCATCATTACTGCCCAAGGCCACAGCGATGACAGCGTTTCTCCCCCTCGCTCTCGGGATGCGAGACGAGCAGTAACGCACTCGCCGATCTATTACTTTTTAACTAATGTCCTCTCTGTCCCGTGACGAGTCTCACAGCGTAAAGACACGTTCGTCTTCCTCTTGTGAACGCGAGACGAGGTTCATCCAACATACAGAAGAATTTCTTAGGAGATGAATAAGCCTTTCACGTCTCAGATAAACGAAGGCTCATGCAGGCCAACACGACTGCCAGGGAGTTTGACAGCCTGTTGACATTTCCTTGACACACTTGAACTGGGTGCTTTGAAAAGAAAACTGAGAAACTGAGAAAAAAAAAGACTCATCTCACAGCTAATATCTTAACTTAATATCTGGCTATGGAGCGAACGGCAGAATGTGGTCCTAGAGACACCTTTTCTCAGTGGATCTAACACAGAAGCTATATTTATCTGTATGTCTGTGGAAAGACGTCGTCGGCACGATAGCGGCACAACCGTGCAAGATGCACACTTGGCAAGGGGTCCAAAATTAGCTGACGTTACGCCCCCGGTCCACATTCATTTTGGTGCCGTCATGAAACGTCACAGATGTGTCGTTGAGATCAAAATGAGAGCCGAGTTTGAAGATGGCTGTGGTCCAAAGTATTCAACAGCTGATCATCTATTCAGGCTGGCTTTTACGTAGTGTTTATACTTATTTCTAATTCATTTTGTTTTTTATAATAACCCTTTATTCTTTTGAATCTATATTTTGCTGTTTATCGTTGTTATTTTGTTCTATCTTATCTAATTAGCCCTTTTTTAAATCAACTTTTTTGTGTGATATTCTATTTTATCTGTGTCATTATTGTTATTGCTTGCATTTCTCTTTTATTCTTTATCTTTTATTGTTTTAACTAGTCATCTTATTGCAATTGGCGTGCGTCAGGCTCTAAACCCATTTTTGTTTTCCCTAACATCCCATAGTTTCTCAATCACTTGATCACTTTAAATTGCAGGTTGATTTGTTTTAAAGGGTCTGTATGTATAAAATATGATTAATAATATAGTCATGACTATTGACTATTCATTGAACATCAACTTGTTGATGGAGGTCACTGCTGTGCTACGTTTTAAGATGTAAAGACCCTATCTGACATTTCTCCTGTGCTTATTCTATATACTATGTTTGCTTCACCATCACCTCTGATATCTACCCAACAACAACAACAACTTTGCAGTCTAACTACCAGTTTTGGGTCAAACCAAGCTGTCAGGTCTGCGGCCCAACAGGTAGATTACGTCTCAGATGTGATGTTAGCGAAAGTGTTTTGTTATTAATGAGACTTAAAAACATGACATTGTGATTTGTTCCATTTATCCTCAACTAAAAAGTACCAAAAAATGGCAATGTAATGTAATATTCATTGGTAATTAGCCGTTCATGCCCGCAGGGTCTTTGTGTGCAGAGAGGCTCATTTTCGCTAACGATCTGTGTTGGCGGTGTCATGCTGCAGGAGGCCAGGGTGCGCTGGAGACCCGTCGCTGAGGCCAGAGCTGAGGACGGACCAGCTGAGCGAGGCCCAAGAGGCTGCAGCTTTCTTCAGCTGACAACCGTCTCAAATGGATGATTATTATGTAACATGTTGGCACATAATTCTGGCCGTTACCATTTCATGTTGTCATGTTTTGGAATGACAAAGCAGTTGGAGGTTTTTCTAGCTAGTGTTGCAACAAGGACAGTTCCACGGGCCATGTGAGGACATCCTTCGTGGGGGATTCACACAAGGACGAAGTCTATCCCTCCAGCAGGAGGGGATTGCTTCCATCGATCTCAGACGGAGTTTGGCTACTTCCTGTGATTTAGTGCTGACCTCGCATGCAGAACAGCTAATCCTGAGAGTGTTTGTTTGGAGAAAAGACTGATAAGGGGGAGAGAGAGAAAAAAGGCCCTGCTGTTTCGCATCCTGAGAATAATATAATGAACTGCTGGGTGAAGGAATAAATTGAGCAAACACAAAACAAAACATCTGGGGTGACGGAGCACAGGTGCATTATAACGAGCTGCGTGGCGTGAAGCGCGGCGGCGTCTCTCACCGGCCAGGCCGTTCGACCATCGGGGGCCTCTCTTCCTCGTCCTCCTCCTCTGGCGCGGCGCTGTCCTTTCTGTCCATCTTGCTGACCGAGGTCGTGCGTTTTCGCTGGACCTCCGTGTCAAACTCCTCGTCGAACAGGACCTGGTCCACCAGGTCCGGCTGCACGGGGCTGGGCTCTGCAGGGGGCTTCGGGGTCCCGTAGTAGTTGCCTGGAATGACGAGAGCAAGACAGAGACGACAAAATGCACTGGTTAATATGTTTTAATTAACACGTAGAGGATTGTGTTATTGAATAATTGGCAGATTCTTTTTATGATTGATGGATTCATATTTTAGTTTTTAATAAGGTCGAAAAATTGCAACAACAACATCAAAAAAAATCGTCATAATTTCCTAGAGCCCAAAGTGAAATCTTCAAAATGCTTTCTATGTCCATCCAAGTCTGTGAATATTCTCATTCATCCAGGTCATAGTTACACAACTGGATTTGGTTTTTGTCTTGAAGATGTTTCACCTCTCATCCAAGAGGCTTCATCTTGGATGAAGCCTCTTCATCTTGGATGAAGCCTCTTGGATGAGAGGTGAAACATCTTCAAGACAAAAACCAAATCCAGTTGCGTTCGATTCAATTTCCTTGAGATATGTCCATCCAAAAAATATCAAAGAAAAGCACCAAATCCTTAAATTTAAGAGGCCAGAATCTGCAAGTGTTTGACATTTCTGCTTAAAAAATGACAAAAGGCAAATATTTGTAGTTTTATTTCTTTTGATTTGATCATCAACGAATCGACTAAACCACTGCAGCTCCACTTTCTTTGACCACCATCATGTCACAACCCCTAAC
The DNA here is from genome assembly GCA_039737535.1 of Lagodon rhomboides. Lineage (NCBI taxonomy): Eukaryota > Metazoa > Chordata > Actinopteri > Spariformes > Sparidae > Lagodon > Lagodon rhomboides. The sequence continues at coordinate 28,668,280 of CM077792.1, read as the reverse complement.
TTGTACCTTCCATTTCTGCAGCCCCGAACCGTAACTCCCAACAATCAACTAACCCCAAAGTCTTCGCCAAGTCTTAAACCCAAACCCTTGTTCAAACCACACAACAGCCCCTCGAGGAAGCAAGTAAACTGCTCCTGATGAGTACAGTAACACCAGACTGCGCTCACACACACAGAGGTTAAATACAGTGGGAAAGAAGCGAAGGTCTCTTCTCGACTTTTCCATTAAACCACAGAACAAGAAGAGACAACTGAGCACTGGTGCAGCAGCGAAACCACTTTGTTGATAGCAGATCAAGCAGAGACCATCTCACCCCGACTGCAGCAGCTCTTTAACTTTCTTTAAAAGGCACAGGGGAGTCTGATCGTTAGCTACGAGTCATATCTGGACCCGGGCATGTGCAGGCCGGAACAAAATGAGGCCAAGCTTTCTGCTGCCACAGCTCAGTTTTTTGGAACAAGCTTCCCAGATAAGGTAAAGTGGTTTTTCTCCCCCCTTCGCTTAGCTAATTCCCCCATCGGGCGCCGCTATCGCTGTCACTTACTGACCCGCACAGTTGGTCCGGCGAGGGTTTAGTCGCGGTACCATATGCTTCACACAGAGAGCGGTCATGTTGTCTCCCCGGACCACAGACAGGCCGGGTGGCTGCACCTAATAGAGCTAATAGGAGCTTTTAATGCAACAACAGAGACACGACGCCCTGCTGGCGTCCCATCTGCGAAAGTGTGAGACAGAAAGGTTTATCTAATTAATTAATTAAGTCTCATTGTTTTGTTTTATTTGATTCCTTATGTCTTTTTGTATAAATGTATGTTATTATCATACGTTTATAAGCTCTTATTGGCATCACTTCTTTATTAAACTGGTCCCTTATTTATTATTTTGCGCCTTCAAGTGATGTGCTGATGCTTGAAGTCTCATGCTTGTGAATATTCTCATTCATCCAGGTCATAGTTATCTCAAGGAAATTGAATCGAATGCAACTGGCTAGTTGGACTAGTCCCAGCCTAGTCAAGGGAGCAGGAACTGATGAAGCCTCTCGGATGAGAGGTGAAACGTCTTCAAAGACAAAAACCAAATCCAGTTGCATTCGATTCAATTTCCTTGAGATAACTTGAAGTCTCATGTACTGTACAAACACTACATCTGGAAAAACTGCCCTTGATTTTTGAGCTGAAAACACACTTGGGAAACTTAACACAATTGTACCAAGAGGTCAATTTGAAAAGCACGATTACAAAAATACTCTTGAGTGTAATTTATGAGTGTGTTCTTGACATCAATGAAAATGAGGTCACGCCTTCAATGATTCTTCGAGATTTAAAATCAATGTTGACTGAATAAATCATCTCTATTAGTGTCATGATTCATTACTGTGGTAAACCCCGGCCCTCAGACATAAAAACCAAAAAAGCCGGGATTGTTGCACTGTCATATTTACGGCTGCCTTCTCCCCGGGGAGCTGTGACTACAGCGTTTACACCAAGGTAGCTTCTCGAGCACTCGATTGCCCCCTTTGAGTCCATCGGCTTGCCTTTTGCTGTCATGTCGGTGCCTGAGGCGGCGAACAGCCCGACTCCACAGAGCGAGTCTTCGCCTCTCCACGACTCCGGCAGAGGGGGTGACCCACTTTTACCGCTCGCTACCTTCTCCCTCAGTGCAAGAGAGCGACAGTCAGGGAGGGAGGATGGAAAACTTAAAAGCACACGAGGTGAAGAAAAAAAGAAAATCGTTGGGAAATGATGGCACAAATATCGATTTATCGGTTGTTCGCAGTCTGTGGGAAGCCCCGCAGTCCCGAGGGGAGTTTGCGTGGGATTGGTTAAGACTGAGACTGAACATTTGAGTCGTAGCGGTTGTAGTGGACAAACACTGTGACGACGGAGTCGACTGGGAGGAAGCGTGTGAAACGAGAACGGGAGCAGCGAAGAGTGAAGAGAGAGCGAGAGAGTGCTTCTCTTACTGACAGAAGATCTTCTGACAGGGGAATTAAAGCTCCATACAGGGCAAAAATGAGCAGCAATCTCACTTTCCGAGAGTCTAATTTCTCTCATTTAAATGAATATTTCCCACTATTGTTCGCCGTAAGTAAGACAAACAAGAACACAGATTGATTTGCATGTAAATACACAGTCATACATCATAATTGATTAAGGTAATTACATTAATCCGTGTATTTAATTCACGAAGCGTTAATATCGGTACCGTATTGAGAACCACTGAATCATTTTCCCGGGGTTTGTAATTAATAGGATGCTTACTGACTTACGGAATGCAAATTAAGGGGGAGTTAAATTAGGAGTGGTAATTTGCTCCGTGCACTCCTCGACGTTCCGAGGCCCCGCACAAAGGTACACGAGGCCTACGTTAGTACCTATTAGCGGAAAAAAGGAGCTGGGAGACACCGGCCACAATAAGGAAGCGCACTGAGATGGATCGGGGTTGTAATTATACTGTACTAATGAGCCGCGGTATGAAGGGGGCAGCCATTAAGATGAGGATTTATAACTTCATTTCTGTGTGAATGTGAAAACCACACAACCTGAAAAAAAAGGAACTCGACACACTGGAGTCTGTTTAACTGCACCTAAAGAAATTAAGCGAGATTTTCTCTTTGAGGAGTTCGAGTCTTCGGGCCAACGTCGTTAAAAATGAGCCGATTTTATTTCCCTTCCCTCTGTTATTCTAACAAAACGCAGTTGGATTTGGCAATAACACCCGTGCACAACGCTCCCCAGGCGTCTACAGACAGTTTTATTTATTTAGCGCACTGTATATAATTGTACTGTATTACACAATAGGAGTCATTAATTACCCATGTTCATTTAATATAGTTGGAATGCTCAATCTCATTAATATTCAAATGCGACCCTGCTTTTGATGTGACAACTGCGTACAGCATTTTTTATCATATCAAAGATTTCAACTAGCTCCAGTAGCAACAATTAGATTCAATTATTTAAAAAAACCAGCCAGAACACGGGAAGAAAAACCCGCACGGGATCAAACAGACGGCGGATATTTGTGATTCTAATAGATACATGATGAATAAATAAGTGAATGAATATCGGATGACATAACGCCGAGCGTGTGACAGGCACAGTGGAGGGATAAAAAACCGGGCGACGTCCACACTGTGCTTATTAAAGTAGATTCTAGCAGAAAAATTAGTTAGAGAAATCTGCCTTATTCAGTGTGATCAGTATTGACAACGTCACAGACCGTCAGCGTCAAGGCTGATTGAGGTCGAGGCACAAATTACATTGTTAGCTATAGGCTTAAAGAAGCGTGTCACCACTGGAAAGTAGGTCCTTGCATAAAACTGGGCTTTCTATGCACATATTCTTATTTATTAATTCATTTAATTAGTGCTACACGACCAGAGAAAACAGAGATAAAGGGCTGTGGCACAAAACTACATCGACTACAGTCTGCTGATGGGGACAATATGGCTGTGACTTCTGTACTTCTGCAGCTAAACAGCGTGCTAAAGTACATTTCTGCACACATTTCAGGTGAGAAATACACAGTGCAGTGACAGACAGTGGTTTAAAATTCACCAGCAGTGCTTGGTTTTGAACAGCTTTCTCTCAATCTGATTATTCTCTTTGTGTCTGTGGATGCAGGCGTACAACAATGTGGACGTGCGACCTGTAGCTGATACAACAGCTCTGGCCTAGATGACACGTTTTTAAACATTTCTGGGGATCTGGGTGCTGAGAAGTTGACCGTTGACCACCAGCTGGCAGTAAATCGGCACTAAAACTGCTGCAGTTGTCTTGATAGCCTCATGTTAGCAACAGGGTATGAGAAAAGGCAAACTTAAACTTTCTTTCTTTCTTTGTTGATTCTGGCGCCCCCTGTGGACGAACGTGTCATGAGCACCACCACCTCCTGTCAATGAAGATCTAGCTTACATGTAAGCGAACAGATTCAGCTGCATAGTTACAGGCCGAGTAGCATTGTAGCGCTAAAGCTAACGCTATCGACGTTCCCTTGTACGTACAACTTAGCCTCTAAGAACAACGGCTGTGCACAAAGGGCCTCATGTGACTCCAACGACTGTCGTTACAACACAATAGAGCACTAACGAAGTCGAAACCAACTTTCCACCATCCCCAACGACCATACTAACGACTGTCGTTGCCAATAATGGAGCACATACGACCCATAGACATCAGTGGTCTTGTGACCGCCTCCTGAGAGGTTAAATAGCTGGACCTCCACACCGGCTAGTTGGACTAGTCCCAGCCTAGTCAAGCGAGCAGGAACTGATGAAGCCTCTTGGATGAGAGGTGAAACGTCTTCAAGACAAAAACCAAATCCAGTTGCGTTCGATTCAGTTTCCTTGAGATAACTATGACCTGGATGAATGAGAATATTCACAGGCTTCCCTCGTACCGTTACATCTTCGTAACAACGAGGTAACAGCAAGATGAAGCTCAGTTGCAAGGCTAGCATAAATGCTACGCTAGCAGCCAGATGTTCTGCGATCGTCTGGCAATACCACCTCAATTTACTTCACTCAGGCTGCGACGGTCATCAATCCAACCTGAGCAAGGGGTCAGAATCTGGAATATTAAGAATAATGACGATCTAAAAACAGACAATCTTCCTGCTGATGGTTTTGTTTGGTTGTGTAGGTCACATCGAGGCATCAGTGCTAAATTGTGACACTTGCATAACCACTGAAAAGTTCCTTGTAGCTCTATTTATAGACAGTTTACTGTGAATTGGCTCAGAATGAGTCATTTACTTGTCAATGACTTGTCGCTGTTACGCCGGCAGCAGACAGAAAACAGTTTTTTTTCCCAGTTAATCTTATAAATTCAATGTATTTATAGCTGCTTCGTAGCCGGCGCGATAGCTCATCTAGTGACGCGGAGGCTGCAGCTCACGACTGATGCCATCTCCTCCCTCACGAGCGAGAGAGGGGGAGAAGAAAACGCCGATCTAACCTGTCTGTGATCCCTGATACATCATTCTGCCTCATTAAAAGATGTCCAATGTCTCATTATCAGGACAAAGACCTTGCCGGGACAGATTCTAAAAAAAATCGGTGCTAATTTGAACGGCGGTGTCTGGTCACCCTTTGTGCGACCCCGATGATGTCGGAGTGGCCACCTCAAATCCTTCACCTTAATTACTCGCCTCAGATTAATAGGCTGCTCACTCAAAAACACAAAGAGGAAAAGCCTGGGAGCCACCATGCTAACAGCTCCCCATGACCATATGTGTGTGGTTAAAATAGACACCTGTTGATGTGGGCACCGCGTCAACACAACAGCATGCTCCGTTCTGTTAGAAATGTGAACAGTGAGCAGGAAGAAATAGAGCGATAGCGAGAATTAGTGTGATATCTTGGAAGGGATCCTTCTTCCCACAAGCTGGTCCCTAATGATGGATCAATTTCCCGACCTTTGGATTTATACAATATGCTGCTGAACCGCCGCTCGCCCACGCACGGGCATGTCAGCTACGTGAGCATGGTGAGCAATTATGCGGTATACACATATGGAAAATGTATTCGTACTATTGTTCTGCACTGTTTTTACTGTATGGAAGGATAAGATCAGAATATCTTAGTATTTTGTTGTGTGCTCCTTTTGCTTTAAAGACAGCGCTGGCACGGACTCCACAAAGCTTGTGCGAAAACCTGATGACTCATTTTATCCCAGCATGAATTTACAGTAATCCACAAAAGCTTCATGTTTTTGCTTTGGCTCGGCTTTTTAAGTGTTCGAGTGCCGCCCGCAAATGTTCAACGGGGTTGAGGTCGGGTGACTGTGGAGTCCGTGACAGTCACAAGGACTCCTGTGACGTCTTCAAGTGGTTCTGTCAAAAGCTCTGAGGTGTGTTTGGGCTCGTTATCCTCCACAAAGACGCAAACCAGGAGGTGCAGCGTGTCTCTGAAGAATGGAGTCGCGTGAAAAATCTCTCAGATTCTATTGAAAGACTTGGATTCGTTAGTAAATAGGACTGTTTTCCCCGTCATCCGCTGTGAAAGTGCGGCATTTCTTAGCCGACCTCAAGAATTCGGCCTCGTCTCCCCTCCCGAGAAGTGGTTCAGAAACAGCCACTCGACCACTTCGAGACAGACTTCTTGTGACAGAACCTTTGCTGATCTTTTGTTCTTTATTCTGCAAATGAAAAGTTGTTTTTCAATCACTCACTTTAGGGTCTGCCTGATCGTGCTTTGGATACGACTGATCCAGTTTCTGCAAAGCACTGTAGAGTTATATGCACTTGGAAACCTTAAAGTCTCGCCATGAAAGCTTCTATCCACTTTGAATAACAATTTGACTTCTGACACCTCAAACTTTCTGATTATTTCAAGGTTTACGCAACAGAATTACAGATATCCGGCGTGGTCGCCCACTGTGCATCTCGACCGGACCGCTGTGTTTAATCTATCAGAGGCTTGTTTGTCTTAAACAACAGAATTGGGCGGCGGATAAACAAAATATTACAGCCCATCACAACAAATTCAACAATTGTCATCGGCGGCAGCTTATGCAATTTTAATCTTGCTTCTCTTTTGTCACACGGTGGCAGAACGACAAGTACCGGTCGTGACAAAAAAAGGTAACATCGGCAGAAACGGAGCCCACAGAGGGCCGATCGTTTCGGCACGGCGTTGTTACATTCAGGCTCCTTTTGCAGCTTTTGTGCGAGCGGTGGGTGGACAGTGGAAAGCAAAGGCATTTTTTATTTTAACAGCCCGGGCCAACACTTGCTTGGCTCTGTCAGCGAATTACACAGTCATTCACTCATGTTACACATGCAGGGTTGAGTCTGCTGCCAGGAAGAAGTAGTTTTAATGTCAAAGGGAACTTTTTCTCTCTCTCTCTTTTTTTTTTTAAACTTGCTTCCCGTTGGAAGGGCTAATGTGCCCGGAGAAGATCCTGAGCTGAAATATGCACCGCTAACCAGGAAACAACTGCGTATGTACAGTACGTGTGTGTGTGTGTGTCATGTTTCAGGCAGCAGCTGCCAGCGTATCTCATCTCCAACTCGTGAGAATCTGAATAGTACGCGAGTTCGTCTCTCTAAATCTCAATCTATCCTTCATAAAAACTTTCATTATGAGCTGTGATTGAGGCGCTACGGAGCAAAAGCTTAATGCAGTCATGGTCGTTTAGCGATGTGAAATGCAAGCTAATGGATTCGTGGCAATGTTTTCAAACACAAATGGATATCGGAGACGCCCCCCCCTTTATGCCGCGGAGGGTTTGGGGAAAAACCTCTCGAGGGTTTTATAGTCTGGCTCGGCCGTCCTCCACCACTCGGCGTTTATCCCTGTGCCTCTCCGAAACCTGCCAGCCACAGTCACCGGCCCTCATTAATCATTGACGATGGGCTTCCACTCTCTCTCTCTCGGGCAGTGCCCAGTTTGCCCAGGCCTCGCAGCTGAATGCCAGCGCCTCGGGCGGGTGAAGCCCATCTTGCGCTCCAGCCTTGGCTCGGGGGCTCGGGTGCCTGCTTGGCATGGATCCCCACACTTTACAAGCCAACCTTGTCAGCCCTGCATTCCTGCACTCCCTGAGCTTGTGTGTGTGTGTGTGGTGCACAACTTATGACCTGCCTCTCATAAATACAGGTCCTTCCTGGTTTATGTTCATCTCCTCAGTCTGTGTACTGACACCCGGATATAAATTACACTTCCTCCCTTACACATCTTTACTTCCATCCTTTCTTTCCTCGCTAAGCTGCTCTCATCCATCTTTATCCTTCCATCTTTTGTTCTGCAACTTTTCCGTCTCGGCTCCTCTTCAGTTATTTGGATGTGTGCAATAAGAAAACTAATCCCGTGCTATCAGCGGTTCAGTCGTAGGAGCGGGAGGCACTTCTCACTAATCTTTCAAGCCTCTGTTTCTGCCAGTTTCCTCGGAGTGGGCAGCTGTTGCGAGCGAGCGCAGCACCTTTTTCACCCTCCCTCCTCTCGTGACTTCTGGCCCGCCGCCCTGCCTCCATCTAATCCACAGCTACGCGGCTCTGCCTCCGAACTTCACAAAGCCTATAATACCAAAAAACGACCCCATTATAAAAATGGCTGGAGGCAATGTGGTCCAAAACAAGGGGGGGCGGTAAATGGTCATTTCTTTTTCCGGTGAAGTCAAAGGGAATACATTTTGTATTGCACAAAGGGGATTTCATCATCTTCTTTCCCTCGTCAAATTGGCACCTTGTAGAGTTACAACTAAGGACTGTAACTGTCACAGAGAATGAAAACGGCCTCACTCTTCTCTTGTCTATAATTCGTCCTTTTTTTCCCCTCCGTCCGGGCCTTTCTAGCCTCATTTGTGGCGTGCAATTCTGTACTTTATTTATTTTTTATATTCCCCCTGAACCCTTTCAGAAGATCCGCTGACCCACGATACTACCTACCTAATAAAAGTAATGTTTCCCGGGTCTGCTCTGAGATCTCTCATCTGATAAAAGGCCATTTTTTTTTCCTCGCCGCTGTCGCCAAGTGTTTGCTCACAGTGGAACTGTGGGGTCTCTGCAAATTTAAGCGTCAATAGTTAACATCTGTGGTGATTTGGCGCTACATAAATTTAATACAATTGACTTGCTCATCTTGCTTTAATAGACAACCAGGGACTGTGAGGCCATCCATCCTCATACAGTTACACTATTTTAAGCCTTGTGATAAAGATTAGTTGATGTGTAACCATCTTATATTAGACCAGGGTTCTTTAATGTTCTTCAACAGGCCAAGAACCATATTAAACATATTAAATCGGGCCCAAAATAACATGTTGTGAGGTCTTTTTCCAAATAATATGTTGGATTCCCCGCTGCATCTACTCTGAGGACACCCTCCCTCTGTTGCAGACCCTGTCATCAGACAACAACAGGGTCGGGTCGGATTATTTTGGGTGAATCAGCTGCTGAAAACAAATTACACGGAAATATTTGTATTATTAACTTCATCCACTGGGTTGCAAAACAAATTCTATCTATCTATTATAGCTACCTAGGTGTTCTACTCTGGTGATGGCATGTGGAATACATCCTAAATAAACTTAGGGAATAATAAATCCACATTTCCTTACTTCCGACTTCCAGCTGGAATCTTTAAATCAACTTTGCTCCGTCCCTACTGTTGCTCAGAAAGACACCTGCTTTCCCCTTGAATTTTCCGCTCGTCCATTTCGGCTCCCCGTCTCGTGTCATGAATGATTCATGCTGCCGGCTTTTCTGCACCGTCCACAGCGAGGGGGAGAAAATTGGATATGCCCTAATTCACATACATGCATGCAGCTCCGCCACACGTGCACAAATCTCAACTCCTGAAAAAAGTTTTCTGCACAGCGAAGGTACCGAGTATTTGACTCACACGCTGACACTTCACCACATCATCCTGTAAGACTAAAGCTGGCAAACTAATCTCTTTGTTTTTTTGGTCCGGTTCAAACTTCACTCCACCGACGGCTGTCGGTTTTTACTACTGCGTAAAGTGCTGTACGTAGGTCGCGGAGAGCCCTCTACGTAGACGGAGAGCCTGTCGGAGAGCCTCTCCGTCGTCACGAAATATTTTTTTAAAGGCAGCGTTACACTTCTGCAACTGCGTAATGCGCTATCCAACTGCGTGACCACGGAGACCCCTCGAGCCCTCATAGTTCTCCGTCGTGGTGCCGGATACGCAATGCAATTTCCAATCGTAGCCCTTGCCGTCATCGCCGAAACGCTACGAGCTGCAGGACTGCTGACCAATCGTAGCCCTTGCCGTCTCCGTTGTCGCTTGATGGAGTGACGGACACTTAAAAAAATATTTCGTGCCGCCGGAGAGGCTCTCCGACAGGCTCTCCGTCTACGTAGAGGGCTCTCCGCGACCTACGTACAGCACTTTACGCAGTAGTAAAAATTAGGCTTTAGTGTCCGTCACTCCGTCAAGCGACAACGGAGACGGCAAGGGCTACGATTGGTCAGCAGTCCTGCAGCTCGTAGCGTTTCGGGAAATTGTGAGTCGGGAAATTGCATTGCGTATCCGGCACCACGACGGAGAACTATGAGGGCTCGAGGGGTCTCCGTGGTTACGCAGTTGCAGAAGTGTAACTCTGCCTTAAGACCTGCTTGGAATGCAAAGGGCGAGACCGCCGGGGTCTGAAATCTAATGGAGTAATGCAGACGAGTAATCATAAACACAATTTTCCTCTTTTCTGCTTGGTTAAATATTTTCTATAATATCGGCTTGCCGGAATAACTTTCCATTATTGGTGAGCGATATGACAACCAATCAGTGAAAATGCTCTTTGTCTCTGACGCCGGCTCCAGCGGAGCGGAGGGAGTGAGTGTCACTCTCGGTTACAGATTAACCCCGGATTTATTCAGCCCCTGTTGTTCCACAGGTCTGCAGGATTAGTCACAGCTGTGAACATGGCCGCCCAGGTCGATGTTTCCATTCAGTCAGCCGCAGCTACAGTAAGGCCTCGTTCAGACGGAGACACGTAACGTCCGCGGAAGAAGCCAGGCATGTGAGATGATTTAGGTCCAACTGCTTGAAGGCGAAGGTCGGAACAGGGTGTGGTGTTCCAGGAGCCGGTGACTCTCAAAAGTTCAGCTCGGTTCGGATTCTGTCCCCGCGAGAGGAAAATTATTTTTGTAGCATGGAAACAATAAAACACAACAAAACAAGACATCCTGTAAGCTCGACACAGAACAGATTCATGCAGGGAGAAATGTGCAACAAGGGGCAGTGAGGTGTGTTTATCACATCACAAATCTGTTCTGTTACACCTAAACCTGCATCTCCGACCGACATCCAGGCACAAATTCTCGCACCACCACCACTTGCTGTGAAACGTCTGCCGAATCAAGAAGGAGGCCCGAACGATTAAGAATTTGTCTGAGGCAGCATTTCAGGAAGTTAATTAAGATTCTCTTACTTCAACAACTCACAAAATTGAGCAATTTCCTAAGGGAGGCTGGGGAATACCTCTCCCTCTTCATCTCCTTCCAGATCGCCGTCAGCTGGAGTGTAAGATGTTTAAAATTGTTGTTAACATGTCCCAGTGCTGCTCCCGAGCCAAACTTAAACGTCCTTCCATGAAAATACAGCCTCAACAGAAGGTGATATTTGCTCAACCTTTTTAAACACAGACAGTATATTTTATGTTTTACCACATCAACTTCATTATTTTTGGGTGGAATTCCTTAAAAAAAACACTGGAAAAGTTGGAAGAGGTCAACGTTAAGACCTCAAAACTACGGAGGATGTGACTGTCTTTCAGAGACGTTGTTTTCTGCACTCTGGTGACTTTTAAAGAATGAAAGTAAAATCAGTTCTGGCCCTACGTTTGTCAGTCTCGCGACGGTGACTGATGTCTTTGCGACGCCCGTGATTGACAGAAAAACCAACGAGGCAGATGTTTTAAAATGCGTGTTCCTTTCCTTTTTTAAAGTTGTTTCTTTCTCTTCGTCACTTCTCTGTTCGTCTGCCGCTCGCAGGGCGTAACATCACAGTACGCTGTGTGCCGAAGAGTGCCAGAACAGGTTTTTTTTTTAACCAAAGTGGGAAAAAAAGGTGTGAAAATGTGTAATAAACTGGGAGAAATGCAGGGAGGCTCAGCCAATCACAAGCCTGGACGTGGTGAGGTTCACCTCATTGTTAACGATGTTTTCTGGAATCACTGTGGTACCAGTCGAAGAAATGTTTGCACAAAATCACTCTGTCTGTCTGTGAAACGTCTCGTATCAGATCTGTAGTCAATGACTAACCCGCCGTGTGGAAATCATTCATTACGTGGTAAACATCTCGCTGCATTCAGAAGCCCGACTGTCTGCAGATCTGCGTCTGTGGGAGAAAACTTTATCCGACAGTTTATCTGCGGAGACTCGGGGGTCGAAAGTTTGGGGCATTAATGATTAACTTTCCGCGGGGCTTCTGAATCTGCGCCTTCGGTACACACAGGGTTGTGTTACATTAAGCGCAGAAAGCTGCAGAAGGGATCCATTATTCACTCTGTTGACTGGTTCACAGGTTCAGGGTTAAAGGGCCGGTCTCACGGGGGGGTTGATACGGGACGGAGGGCGGAGGAGAGAGCTCTGACGTAGCCGATGTTTCTCTGGCTCGACGTGTAAAAAGGATCAGGATGGAGTTCTTCTTGGCAGGAAAATCACCTGGGGATATATTATCTTCGGTTTCCTTCACATTTACGGTGACAGGTTGATGAAACGGCCAATGTGTTGACTTCACCCGATGACCTAACGGTGCACAACTCAGCGAATTCGCAACAGAACAAATAACGAAGGTATCATGAGGGGAATCATCCTCGGCTGCAGCCGGGTCCCCGGGGCGGGCCGAGACCACGTACTGTACTGGTTCTGTAAAGTTTTCTCTTTTCCTGCGTCAGCTTTATTGTAGTCTACCTCATTTCTTTCACATCTAACCTGTTCGGGAAGCCTCTCACTGTTATAGCCTTGGTTTTTTTAAGTGTTAATCATCAGTTTTTACTTCATTTTGAGCTTTATTGTTCTGTAGTCCTGTGAAATTCTCATCTATTGTTGTCTGTTTTTGGCCTTTCTTTTATAAAATTTTGCTACGTGAGGCGCGTTCAGACGGCACGTTTTGTATGCAAAGGTGCCACAAAAGTGAAGTCGAGTGACTGAATTCCGACAAGCGGACAAGGACCACCTTAAAATCCGTCTTCAGAGTGGACTGAAATCCATCTACGATCTGTTTAAGATGATGATAAAACCCATTCATGTAAGATTGAAGTTTGTAATCATGTTAACACGTATGCACAAGTCAACATTAATGTGTGTTTTGGCAGTTTCTTCCTTCGAGACTCTTGTTTTTCACCCTGTTCATCATCATTATTCAGAACATGAGGTCGAGCTGCAGTCTCGAATCATAATGGGTTATTTCTTGCTGGGATCTTAGCGAGAACATTAAAGGCGGTAAAGTGCCGCGTGACCGGGCCGTTAGTCTCAGGAATTTTGATTTCCCCTGTGTGGCTCTGTGTGTTGATGAGGCAGCCGCCTGATCGGATCTGATCCGTCTGATAGAGAAGTCACCTGCGAGTCCAGATGACTTCACGTTCGCTCCGTCTGAAACCGACCACAACTCAAGGCAACAACGGAAAACCAAAACCTCAGGCGTAAGAGGAGAAACCACTAAAACAAACAAGCAAAATGAAATCACACAAACAAGTGGGACCGACTGAGATTTAAAAAGTAGTGGGATTTGTGCAATTAGGGGTTTGAATCGCTGCCAATGTGAGTTTTGGCTCAGACGCCAAAATGCTTTTTTGATAACAGTTAAGGAAACAAGTTTGCTTCGTACTCATTGGAGAGAATCTGCTGAATATCTGTGCATCGATGTCTTATGTTGTCTTGCTGCACGACAACTTTCCTTTTCTAAATAACGATACGTCTCAGATTCAGAGCTGAAATCGCACGTTTGATGACAACTGTCAGTGTTGACATCCGGAGACCACGTCCACCAATGAGAAGGTCAGTTTGATCCCTTGCTTCTGCAGTCTGGTGTTGAAATGACCTCGGGCGAAACACTGAACTCCCAACGCTGCGCCACCAGTGTGTGAATGTGTGTGTGAATGGTGTTGTAAAGCACCTTGGGTGGTCGGTGAGACTAGAAAAGCGCCTTATAAATGCACTCCATCCAATATGCAGCCCCAGGTGAAAGACAGGGGAGCAGGTCGCCAATGATTCACACCAACTCATGAAAATGTAATGTGTGTTGTGTGGGGACGTACCATCGTAGGTGCCGCTCTCCAGCAGCAGTCCACTCTCCTCCAGGTCTCGGAACTCCCCCACGCTGATGAAGTTGTAGTCCACTCCGGGAACCTCCCCCTCTCTGGGCTGCCGGGTGGTGCCTGCCGAACAGTGACGCAGCGTAAGACAAGAGTGAAACAATCCCCCCCAAAAAAAAAAGAAAAAGACGAGTGGAATGAGCCATTCTCGAACACGGTGGGAAGTGGAAGTGACGCCGCATTCAGCACGGCCCCACGGGGATGTGATTCAAGTCCAAATACAGAACTCAGGGGTGCAACTGTGTCTACATCATGAATAGTCAACAGAGCTGGGACCACAGAGCTATGAATTCATTATTAAAATATGAAACGGAAGAGAAAAAACACCACACACACACGCAGCAGCACAGCTGTCAGAATACAGAGCGAGTGTAACTGATGGTAATGATAATGAACAGGACCGTAATTGCAGACTTTTGCTTTGACTTCTGTGTCGTTTTCCCTTAAGGATGAAATTAAATGCCTTATGAATGCAATAATTAAATGAGGAGAGTAAGAGGAGACGCTGCATTAACGGATTAAATCTCACCTCACGTTGACCTTCCGCATATTTGTTAAATAATTAAGCCACTTTTATATCCGGCGTGTGCGTGAACGAGGCGATTTCTCCTCACAATCCCCGTGCATCGCTTTAGTTTCCATGGTGATTTAATAGGTATATATCTATATCTATATATATATATATGTATATAATAAGTGACTAAACATAGTCACTAAACAGGTGTAGCCGTGACCTGTCGTTTGAGTAAAAATCTTGTTCGTGCCAGAAAAACTCTATCCGCCAGAAACCAGAGAATTAATTTTTGAACTCACACAGCTGAGTCATACATTAACGCTCAGAGGGCATCACTGTCATTTCCAATGATATTAGTCATCACGGTGGTTCGGGAAGTATTCACGTCCCGTAATTATGCGCTGCTCTTAACTTCAGTAAAGTGTGTGTAATGAGGAGAATGTACTCGACTGTAAAAGTACTCAGTGCAGATAAATATCCCCAGTGATTGTCACACTGTCAGATATCATATCATACCATTGTGATATTATTATCACTCTTGTATTAATCTAAAATCTGAATTTTAGCGTTGTTGTTGGTTGAAATGGAGCTTATTTTGAACTATTTTGTTTAGGACTCCAACTTAAGAATATTCATGATGGATTATAGTGTTTTTTATTAACTGACTGACTGTTCGGTTCATAAAAATTCTATAAATAAATATTAAAAAAAGATAAATGCCATCACATTACCCACAGTAATACGTCCACAATGTTTGTTTTGTCCAACCAATAGTATAAAAACTCTAAATTGTTAAAAAATAAGAGGCAAATCTCCACATGTGTGAAGCTGGAACCATGAAATGTGTCATAGTTTAATTGCCATAGTTGCCACATATATAATACATATATATATATATAAATGATATAATGTCATTAGACAAATTGATTTATCAACTGATAATTTCATTTGTAAAACTTTTGGTAGTTTGATTTAGAACAAAACATATTTTAGAAGTTATTTGGATGTTTTATAGACAAAATAATGTAATTTGTAAAGTAACTAGTGACTCAAGCTTTCACATAACAAGTAAAAATAATAAGTCAAATCTTCAGTAACTCTCTGAACTGTTGTGGAGAAGAAGTAGAAAAGTAGGATAAAGAGAAAAAGGTTCAGATCTGTCACATCTGTACTTCACCACTTCTTTCCAAGATTTTTTTTCAGGGCCATAAACGAAGTCTAACCCTCCGAGGTCACGGGAGTAAAATTCACATTTGTACAGTGTTTTGTCTCCTTCGTGCCAGTTGTGACGGTCGAGGTCAGTCGCTTCTCGTCTCAAATGATCTTGAAGCCTCATCTGCACTCATCGATTCCAACTCCTCCGTCATTTTCTGCCCGTTTTCCACTGTTTTATTCGTCTTTTGTGCCTTAAACTCCCTCCCACTGCCAAAGTAAACCTCCACACGGTTTCCTGCAGAGTCCCAGTCATTAAATATTAATCCGGCGTAAGTGCTGCATCTGGAACAAGAGTCATGTTTTGCCCTGTTGATGCTCTCATCTGTGAGACACAGAAAACATATTGTTATGAAAATGATTTCACGCTCCCCGACATGCCGAGTCTGCTTACCGTCATTTTCGATGTAATCAGGGCTCTTACAGTACCTCAGCTGAACCTCAGCTCTGCTATCTCTGCTGCAGGCACGGGGGGGATTTTAACTCAGAGCTTAATGGGAACCTATCCCCATTCTTCATTTTCTTTCCCGTGTCAACATCCACCCCGACTGCAGTGTGAGCCATCACATCTGAAACAGTTTAGCCTGTTGCAGAGACAATCTTTTATTTTGGCAAATGGAGCGACCGGCCGAGCCACAAAAAAGGAGGAAATGTGAGCTTGTTTCTGGGAAAATGTTTTTTTATTGTTTATACATCTACACTACCTGAAGATTTCCATATAAGTTGGATCAGATTCTCTGCCTTCACAGCTTCAGCTGATGTCTCAAGTGTAATGTGACGACGTGCAGAGCTGATAGGATTTTTCAGAGCTCACAAAAAAAAAAGGAAACGGGGGTATAAAGGCTGCGGATGCTATCTGCACTGACGTGTTCTGGATGGGTGAGTTCACAGAGCAAAGCATCCCATCAGCCTCCACACCTGGGCAGATGTGCGCGGAGAGTATCATCACAACCCAGTCGTGTGAAGAAAGTAGAGATCGAGCCCCGTTATCTGAGGAGGAGCGTTGGGACGATGGGAGCTTTGAAGAAAAAAGACAAGAGGAAGATTTTGCTGCCGCGTCTCGCAGGAGAACGGTTTTAACTTCCATCTCGCGTGTGTGTGTGTGTTTTCTTTTTCTTTGAAGAGATGAAACAACCTCATGAAAATGGAATTAAAGCAATGAAAAACTAAGAAGTGCGACTAGTAACCGGGTCTACAGGGGCTGTCGTGGCTCGAAAACAAAATCTAGCTCTCTAGTTTTATGTGTGAATTCTATTTTTGCGCGTTTCCCTCCGAAGCAGGTCGAACACCCACTGTGTGACGAGGATTAAACCAATGTCGAGGCTCCGAGATGCTGATTGTCGCTGAAGATAAAACAAAAAGGATAAAACAATGATTTAGTGCCAACTTTTAATAAACTAAAGGAGAAAATGAGGCACGGTGAGATGTTGGCTTTAACGTCTGATGAACACACAATTAATCAGAATACTATCTTGGAAAAGGAAAGCCGCGTTGAACGTGCCAATATTTTGTTGATTCGTCTTCCACTTGTGTCTCTTAATGTTTTATTAACGGCATCAGTAAACACGAGTCAAACATCTTGGTCCGGATCGACTCACACAGCATACTAATCATTTCTCAGTAGGGATGTTCACAACTATGAAGAGAACATACAGCCTGAAAGCCACAGTCACCTCCGATAAAGGGTTAGTTAACCACAGCGTTAGCTAGCTGACAACTAGCTCATCTAGCTTCACTTTTCATCACGCATTCAGCTGAAAACTTAAAGGAACACTGACGCTTAAAGAAAGAATCTGGAAGGTTTTCATGTAAATAAATATCTGTTAAGTCTCGATCTATCGCTGGATGAGGTAACACTATGACGATTGAGCCTATGGTCCACTGACGGAAGCCCTTCCATTTGCTGTAGTACCACAGATGTCCACTGGGTGTCGTAACTTTCCAGGAAAATATCGCAGTTAGTGACGCGCTCACCCAGCAGTGGTTGGTCGGCCAGAGAGATTAGATTACGGTTTTGTTCGTCCTGGTCTCTGCTAGCGTCGGGAGTAAACAGTTAATGTTACCGTTAGCGGTCACGGCTGAACAAACGAGGAAAAGATTGATAACAGCGGACAATGAAATGGAGGAATGAATGGAATGAAATGTTATGGAGGCGTGGCAGATCCGCCGACTGACAACTTCGAGATTGCCACTTTATCTTATCAGTACAATAATACCTGTTATTAAATAAGTAACATTATTTGCATTCATCACAAACGATTACTTAACTTGTCCAAAAGCTCATAAATATTGGGGTTCGATTTGATTCAGCTACTAATGAAGGCTGTGAAATCAAACAAAAAAGAGGCAATGTGGGAAAAATCCAGCTTCTACTGAGGCTTCCTGTCCTGCATTCATCCAATTAATAGGTTAAATGCAACCTTTTTATGCCATATGTAGAGAAAAAAGAACTTTATTTGATATCGTGGGCAGTTTTTTAACATTAACTTTCACTTCTTTATTCCTGCCCAGCAGCTACATCAGTGCAAAGCTGCCTTCTCTCTCTTGTCTCAGTGGCTTATAAAACTTAAAAGGAGTCTTTCAATCTTTAAAAAAAAAAAAGAGAGAAAATCACAGATTGAAAACCTGGGGCTCTTTTTCCTTATATTTCCACTATCCTTTCTTGTGTTTTTTTTAATCTGGCGAAGAGACTCCTGGCTGATTGCCGTGCCGTGCTGGATATTAATGCCCAGGGATTGATGGTCGAAAAGAGAGGTAGTGATGGTGGAGTTTGGGGTCGAGATTCAGCGACGCTTTCAGGACTTCGTGGACCCCTGGTGCTGTCTCGAGCGCCTTTTTGTGTGAGGCAAAGTGTGACGCTTAATGAAGCCTCGCTGTGTGTAGCGGGAGAAGAAGGAAGTCATGCCTCTCTCACTCCGAGCCGCCATTCGGGCCGCCGTAATGAGCGCAGGCATCATGCTGTAATGGCTATTTAGGCTTCTCGCACGGTCACTGCGCCTCAGTGTGCTGCGCTAAGCCACCGGCGAAGGCTGGCATGAGCAGAGCGGACAGGGGACATATGCCGAGCCACTGAAGCCAGACGCCAATGTCTCGCTTGGGATGTGCAATGTTTTTTTATGTCTTCAATGTCCCTCCGAAGTAGACTCAAATGTTCTGAATCGGGTGAAATGAGAACATGAAGTGTGCCGTCGGAGCTTAAATGGCTGTAATAATCTTAGAGATGATGGGAGCCCAGTACTTGAGATGTAAGAAATTGGGATTTTGCTGCCTTTTAATGAGAAACGCAACGGATACCTGATTTTTATAGTTGACCCTGATACAGATATTCTTTAATATACAGAATATACACCGATCAGCCACAACATTAAAACCACTGACAGGTGACGTGAATAACATTGATCATCTCATCAAGGTGCGATGTTTTGACACACGCCACCCATCCAAACACCGTTGTGGACCAACTACACCCCCCTAATCACAACAACACTACCCGATGGCAGTGGCCATCAGGACAGCAGGACAATGTGCCCTGACACACAGCAAACACTGCTCAGGAACACAATAAAGGGCCCAAGGTGTTGACCGGGCTACCAAATTCTCCAGATCCCAATCTGATGGAGCATCTGTAGGACGTGCTGAGCAGGTCTGATCCATGGAGGCCCCACCCCCCAACATACAGGACCCAGAGGATCCACTATAATGGATCGGTGTATTCTGTACATAAACACACGTCTTTTTTGCAAAAATCCCTCCAACGTGGTTATCGAACACTTGAAAAGACAAAGATACGTCGCTGTGTAAAGGAGGCGGGATATTTTATAGTTTAAAGTATGTAAGAATTGGTCTACCTGAGGAATTAATACCCCAAACAACTAGGGGGCAGCGTATCACCATGGTAACCACTAACTGTAGCTGCCGTTAGCAAGTTAGCGCAGTCAGCAGAGTAGCTAGGAGCGCCGAGGACCGGCGGAGAGTTGGTGTCGGAGATGTAGCGAGGAATGTTACGGGAGTGGCACCAAAACATAAGTTATGTTTTTTTTACGTTTTTAAGTAAAATTCTTACAGTTTGCACCTTTAAACTTTAGTGCACTGAAACAATAAAAACCTTAATGGGAATTTAAGAAAGAAGCTTTTCATATCTGGTCATATTGGACAACACATACGCTGATACCAATATATCTGTGATAAGATTGGCTGAACACTTCTTCTAACTCTTAATACTTCATATAAACGAACAGCTGATGATGAGCACGAAGGCCTCATAATGGTCTTATTCTGCTCCGAACCAGCGTACAGATTCGTTCAGCTAAAGATACCAGAATACATGTTATTATCTCCTGTGAGTCATTACTGCTCTATTGTACTATTAAATGCGGCTTCAAAATATGCCTTTAAATGTCATAAATGCAGCTTTCTAGGTGCTACGTGAGACGGATAATAAACGACGTCCGGAGGAGTGATAAATAGCCAAACTGTTGTTTTTAACTCAGCTGTGCAGCCCAGAGAACTGCAGCTGCTCTTTCATTTACGCCTGTTGGCCTTGTTGTCCATTTAAAGATCAGCCGGGTATAAAAACAAAATGTTCCGTCCCGGTTATTTATTCTTCTACTGGAAACAGGAGCAGCCGAGCGCGCTCGTAAAGAAAGAGAGTAAAAGAGAAGATGGAGAAAGAAGAGAAGCAGCGCTCTTTCACACCTCTAATTGTACGATAACCAAGGTCGGAGCATAACCCAAAACTGAAAAATAAATCTCCTCTCTTAATTCAATACTTCATGTGTTCAGCCTCGAAAGTCATTTCGGTTGAATTAAAACATAAAAACCGAGAAAGTGTGCCGTTCCCCTCGATTCCATGAAGCTTTGTTTTGTACGAGCCCTGAAGACTTTCTCGTACTCGCTGTGGGTAATTGTAGCTTTCTATATTAAAACCCACTCAGGTTTTCCCAGAACTTCAGAGCTGTTTCAAGCCTGAAAATGGGTGCTGCGTAAGAAACACGAGTATAACGATGCAGGTACAGAGCTACAGATGAGAACAGACCAGGCTCCATCTGGAGGGGTCGGGGGTCAACGAGCAGAGCCCAGACAAGAGAAAGAGAGGAGAGTGATGTGAAAGCTGTACTCACAGGGAATGGTGCGCAGGTACAGGTTGTCCCTGATCACCTGCTGGAGCTTATGGTCCAGGGAGCCCTTCTGAAACTGCAGGCTGAGGTAGTGACGCAGATCAGTATTCAACACCTTACCTAGAGGGAAGGAGAGAGAAATTTAAGGGGGGTCAGTCCAACAATTAAATCACGCAGGAGGCCCATCTGCACGCCTCTCATTTAAAAACACCCACTCTGATGATTTGATTGAGACAATAAAAAAAAGACATCTTGAATTTGAAGTCGTAATGAGCTACACCGATCTCGGCGAACGACGACGAACAGCAACACACGCTACGAGCGGCGAATCACAAGGGTCCTCGTCCGGACAGCAATTACAAGCACCTGAGACGGCTCGGCGCTAAGTGGCGAAGATGGCTTACCGAAGGGATGAAACATTAATTGGGCTCTCTCATTAAAATCCAGATGCACGCATCGCGGAAAAAAGGCTTACGTTACATAACGTCAGGACTGTCGGCAGCAGTTCTGAGGAAGTGTAGGAGCTGCAGAGTCAGATTCTCCTACGAGAGACAGATTGTCAAAGAGAGCGATAAAGACGCACAGAGGAAACAGAGAGAGAACTCTGTAGTTGTACTCTGTGCTTTGAACGTGGCTTCAGTCACACTGTGGGAATCAATAACCAGCGCTTCCCTCCTCAAAGCTGCCGAGCAGGGGGGACACAATTAACCTGAGCACCGGTGTCCAACTATCTACAGAGAACGTCATGTTGCAGTTGTTATGACACAGCTGCAACAGTACTTGTCAAAATCTCATTTCATGTTCTACATCTGTTTATTCTCTTCTCTCCTCTGTGGTCTGAAGCACCAGAACATGGTCATGTCTGCTGTCGATGTCTGCCGGATTTCTCTAACGTGAAAGGGTCGAGATCCCGTAGATCTTCTCCGGATCAGAAAGTGTTGACGAATCAAACTCAGGCGAGGAGTCAGGCTGTGAGTTATTTCATCCAGACTCCAAATGAGATCTGTATTAAGCTACTCTGAGGGAACATCAGTCAATAACAAGAAAACACCTCTCCCAGAAAGACACCTACAGAGATTTTAAAACGCGTCGTTTTCTCCCATTGAGCGACTAAACCCTGCTGTCGGCTAATCCTCTGATGAATATTTTATCGCAGTGCGCCAGAAGCTTCTCAATTTCCCTGATCTACCGCTCGCTTCAAAAGTCATTGTAAACTTTCTTTGATTTCGGCATGAATCGTTTTTTTTTTTCCCAACTCACAAGCAAAAGATTCAGCGTTTCGAAATGAGTGGCGGGATTCAGACTGGTAGAAATTGGCAGGAATAAAACTGAATAAAAAATAAACCAGAGCGACAAAGAAAGATATTCCCACAGCAAGAGCGATGCAAGTTTGAAAGAGAGAGGAGCAAACCCACGCATCCCACACGCGACTGGAGTTTTACTCTGAAACTCTGAGCGGCAGGAAGTACTGACGGATAGACTCGGCTACAGGGGAATAAAAAAAAAAGTTAGCGCCCACTGAATTAAAAAACTACTCTGAGTCGCATGAAGTTTCTCTGAGGGGATGAAAACGACCACCGCTGGGACTGCAGATTAGCAGATTCGCATCGCCTGATTGAGAAGAAAAGTGGCGGTGGAAACATTTTTGGAATAAAAGCATTTCCAGTCTCTTAGCCTACTTAGTGTTAGACAAAACTCAATACTTTTGCTCTGCAGGCACACACACACACACACACGGAAACAAGCTGAAAATTCAAGTGATTTCTGGAATTCCGAGGCTTCCCAGTGCGCCTGCTGCTTTACTTTAAGTCGAAACAGTCCAGCACGCCAACACAGCACGCCAGAGGTACCCGAGTGGGGACAGGGGCCAAGAGAAGCATGGCTCCCCCCATTATGTAACTCTATAGACTTTTTACTGGCAGAATGAATGAGTGGAATTTAGGTCAAGGAAACACAAAGCTGGGTCTGGCTACACATTGTAGCTAGAAAAAAACAAAAAACACACCACAAGCCTGCGGTCCATGTTCCCAGAAGCTATGAGACATGAAAAACCCCAAAACACACACACACACACACACACACACACACACAAACAACACACACATCCCATTCAGCGTCAGATGTGTGCACATGTTAAAGCGAGCCGGAGTGATTGTGCCCTCATCGGGGGCTTTCATCATGCTTGGGAAAAATGCCACTCTGGATCCAATTTTCATACACGCACCGCCCCCGACAGATCAGCTGGTTTTCAGTATGGACGACGGATGGAGCTAATTGTTCGCACGGGATTCCTGAAAAACGGAGGGTGGATACCCCACTGGGTCGACAAAATCAATCTCTTTGCTCTCTCTCGAACACACAAACACATGCAAATCACCTCCCCTGCCCAAAGCAAACTCCCACTCAAGTGCCTCTAACAGGGTAGTCTTTGTGGCCCGCCTGTCAGGTTGCGTTAGCGTGCTACATCATATCTCCAGAGACGGAGAGAAAGAAAAGGGAGGGAGCGCCAACTCTCGGCTTCCCGCTAGGTTACAAGGCAGCGCATCACTGGCCTGCCAGGCTGGTCGTGTGAGGCATGTTGGACACAATGAAAGCCTTTGTGCCTTGTCATCTGGCTATTAGACCCCTCTCTCATACAAAGGGGGGGAGCTGGTGGGGTAATGAGGGGGGGGCTTCAGTTCAAGGACGGCGAATCATTAAAAACAGAGGGAGCGCGGGAGGGAGAGGAGGACGTTTTGCAGAGATGATGCATGGGAAGACACGTGGAAACTCACTCCGCCTCTCCGCTCCCGCCCTTTCATCATTATTCTATCGCTCCCATCTCTGACTGTGCGTCTTCGCCTCCCTCGCTGCGGAGATTCATCAGCGCTGGCAGATCCCCGCGGGGCTCCTCACACCTATGTTTGAGATCACTTTCTGAGCAGCTATCGGCCTTTCCCCGCATCTCTCCTCTTTCTTTCTTTTCCTCCGCGGCGAGCCACTTAACCTTTGGTGTTTCTCTCATATCACAAGCCTTTTGCTTTCAAGTGATGCGTGCATCCGCCTGTCGCTACTCCTCTTAGATCATAAAAAACGAAGCCCTTTGGCTCCAGCTCTTTCTGAATTTTCTTAAAAGTTTTCAGTATTCACACATATGTGCAAAAGGAGTGGGAGGACGAGAAGACGAGGGAAGACGAGAGGAGAGGTCCTACTTAGATCAATTATAAAAGATCTCAGTGAGGATCTAAGATTAAAGCCATACTGTATGGATTTACGAACAAAACCCCCCACTTTCTGTCCGTCTCTCTCTCTCTTTCACACACACATCCACAGAAATAAAAAAAAAAACCAGAGCACATGCTGCTGCCCATCATCCTTTCCCCGGTCCCTGAAGACACTTACATTTTGGGATCTGCCGTGGGAAACTCCTACTCTCAGCTCACCTCACCATCTGTCATTTTCTGTAACTGATGTCAAAACTATTGAAGTGCCTTTGCACAAAGTCTTTCGTTGAGAGACAAGTTGTTTTGCAGCCAAAGGACCGAACAAAAGCTTCAGTCCTTCTGCTATCATAAGTCGGGTTCAGCATCAGCACAATTTTTGACTCAGATTTTCTGCTGCAAGGCGCACAATCAAAGTGCGTAGCACACCAGAGCCTTTGAATAAAGGTTTTTTCTTCATGTTTAAAGTGTCCACAAGCTTTTGAAAAGATAACAAGCTTCAGATTTTTTCCAAGTTTACAGCAAAAGAAGGACCAGGACTCTACAGCCATCGTCTGTGAGCTTGTGCATGGGCACAGCTGTGCTTTGAGCCGAATGGGATTCTACAATGCTGATGTTTGGCAGATATGATGTTACAGCTTAGCACGTTAGCACTCTAACAGTAAACACAAAGCACATATTGGAACAGATTGAAGCTTTGATCTGATGCCATCAAGTGAAAAGTCAAAGTATCACCAAGGTTATTACAATTCATCCTGAAGGGACCATGAATGTCTGTACCACATTTCATGAAATTTCCTCCAATAGTTGTTGAGATAATTCACTAAAATACAAACATGTCAACCTCGTGGCGTTGCTGAAGGAAAAGTAGGGTGATAATCCAAGTCAGTAGATCTTCTGGGGACCATGAATGGCTATGCCAAATGTAATAGAAATGAATTTTATAGTTGCAGAGATATTTCACTAAAATACAAAAGTATAAACCTCGTGGTTGTACTGAAGGAAAAGAGAGCGAATCATCAGTAGAGTTTATCTTCTGGGGACCATGAATGTCCGACCAAATCTGATGAACTCAACAGCTGTTATTTCTGAACTAAAGTGGTGCACTGACTGACTGACTGACATCTCCGTCTACACAGCCATCATGTTCACGAGTGAGAGTTTTCATGGAAATAACATTGCTTGGCAACGAGACAGAGAATTGGAAAAACAGCCACTTTTTGCCAAACAACCTTGCAGACTAGATACTGTGAACTCGGGCGAAACTATCAGTCTGAGTGCTGCATGAATTCGGCAAAAGAACCCTTCTGCCAAAAGCAAATCGAACCTGTCTTCTGCTACAGCTCGGGCTGACAACTGACACAAAGCTGGGTCTGGCTGAAACAACTGACTGAGGTAAAGACGTCTAACGAGGGAACCCGATGAAAAAGCAGTTAAATTACAATGTTTTTGCATAGACGCAATGTTTTTCCTAAACGAGAGCGGGGAGGCAATGCAGAGATGTCACCAGCAGGGGTGTCAGTGGGCGTCTAATGAGGCAATTCTCTGACAGCGGCGCGGCTCCGGAAAGAGCGAGAAAGCCCCCGCCATCTGCTAATTATCACCTTGTTAGGTGCATTTGGCAACTCGGGCGAACAGAATGTCCGGCCTCATTCTGCGTGGCAGGCAGAGGGAGAATCAACAGTTTTATTGGCATATAAGGCGACACCCCAGATTCACTTTCCGC
This sequence comes from Lagodon rhomboides, assembly GCA_039737535.1. Classification (NCBI taxonomy): domain Eukaryota; kingdom Metazoa; phylum Chordata; class Actinopteri; order Spariformes; family Sparidae; genus Lagodon; species Lagodon rhomboides. Next base: position 28,642,733 of record CM077792.1, on the reverse strand, counting down.
TTAAAAATGGCAGCGAGACAAATGAGACACAGACGGACCGACAGACAAGCATTTTGGGTTCCAATTACAATGGTGTCATCGCCCAAAAACCCCCATGTGCACTGAAAGTGATAATGGCAGAACTACCACTACTCCTCTTAAACACTTTCCCCCTCAGACACGGTGTGTTTTTCCCCGTCGGAGACAAGCTCCGCTGCTCTCACAGCCACTTTTTAAGGTGAGAGCCGTAATTGGCCGGCAGTGTGAAGTCAATTAGTGGCTGCGGAGCCCAAGAGATTAATTGTGGATGGAGATGGGCTTTGGGATGAAAAATGTTTCATGAAGGTAATCAATGTCGCCAGTTGCCCTCTCCCTTCCCTCAGGTTAGACACATCCCTCTTAAAATCCAATTAGTGGGGGATTGTATCTCAACGTCAGGTCACTCTCGCACAGGCTGGGTGTTTTTTTTTTGTCTCAAATGACTAATGACCTGGTTGAAAACCTCCTTGCACAACATCCACTTTGGCTTCAAACTTTGTCCTTTTGCAATAACAACTCGAAAAGTTTTCAACATGTTCCGCAGCGAAAGTCAGCGGCCGCGAGCATCACGTCGTTATTAAGAACAGAGCGCAGAGAGAGAAGTGACTCTTCATACGCTTTTTGAGCTTGCCGTGCCACAAGGACAATCCCTGCACCCTTTGGCAGAGCTGCATGATCAACTCTTTGAGCGGATAATTGAAAGGAATAGTCTTGCGACACATTGCGTGCAGGCTTAATGTTGCGGGCATATTATAGTCAATGTGATAATCATCAGCCCACTTGGCAAAAGACACAGATGGCGTCCCAAAGCACTCAGGATTCAGAAATATATTCTTGGCTCTGGACTGGCTTTCCTGCTATTGTTGGCTGACTGTACTAAATATCCATTAGTTACATGTTTGAAATAAAAGTGGCTCGGTGCTTTCTTGGCCCATTTAATAACACACGCCTTTTCTGTTGATACTTAAAGTACAATGTGTCTGCAATCTTACAACTTCAGAGCCGCCAGCTGAAGTGTGTAGGAGGGCATAATGAGTTATTGCTGAAAGAGGTGAGATTGGATTAATTGACGGCGCCGTGTCCTTGCCAGTCGCTGTGTCAAAGCATGTGACAAAAAGTGTCACGCTTTTTATTTTTTTCTTCCTCCATACACAAAGAAGTGACCTTGAGTTTGTCATTTCTAATCCTATTGCGGCTTAGAGGAAGACATTTAACAAAAAGCTGAATTAACGGTGAGGTCGCGTCTTCTCTGTCCCTTCTGGATTCGGAGCCGGGGCGGGGAGGTGAACGAACAGTCACAGCCACCCCGCGGTCATCCCGAGCGGGCGGGGCTTTCTCCCTTTCTGTCCTGTCCGACTTCCTGTGATGTGGAGCAGACTGACAGATCGTGACATTAACCTCTCCTTCGCCCGGTATCCATCTCCAACCGCCTTCCCCCGAGCGCTGCTATCTGCCCTGCAGTGTTTCAGGTCCGGTGCAGCTCAGCGGACACTCCCACCATCGCTGCAGTGGTTAGCGGCTTGCTGCCCATTAGTCTTGCATAGCCGGACCTATCTCCACTGGGCTGTGTCAGCAGTGGAGGACGATCATCTTGGGCGGTGCGAAGCCCAGGAGGCACCAATGATGCCCCTGCAAAACAGTGTCAAAAAAGGTGACTGCTGCTAGTTTGTTCAGGTTCCTTAGGGTGACTTAGCATTTCCAGCAAGTAGGATGTTGGCTCTGAGGTTGTTGTTGTAGTTTCCCATAGATATAGGGATCAGCCAATGACAGGCTTATACCACAAGTCTACATTTAGTGGGTCAAACTGCCCATAGGTGTCAATGTTTGGACCTTCCAGACAGTGGTGGTTCTAGGGGGGGCCAACAGGGGCCAGTGCCCCCATAACTCTGAGTCTGGACCCCTCTGTGGCCCCTCCAAACAAACAGTCTGCATCAATAATAAAATGATAGATTTCTTGCCATGACTTTGTACTGAAGAGAAAGGTAGAAATAATGTGTCTCAGCAGTTTACTACCCAATTAAAAATGTTAAAAAATGGAAACACTGTTTTAAGTCTCATTTATCCCTTGTCTGAATGAGGCATTTTTCTTTTTTTCCCGGGTTGTATGTGCCCCTCTAACAAAAAAGCTGGCCCCAACCTGGCCCCCCTATTAAAACTGGTCTAGAACCACCATTGCTTCCAGAGCTGGCTTTTAGTGTGTTAGAGGGTAAAATAGATCTGGTGTTGGTCTGTTGGTCCACTGCTTTGGTCCAGACTGAAATCTATCAACAGGTATTCGATGGATTTTGCACAGTCTTCTGTACATTGGACATTCATGGTCCCAAGGGGATGAATCCGAACGCATCCTTTGGTGATTTTTTTCCTTTTCCTTGACTTTGAAATGTCTAAACATCTATCAAAAGGAGGATCAATACTTCTCACTGATGATCATCTGAGTTTTCATGTTGTGCCAGCAGCAAATCAGAGCTTCAACTTATCCAGTGAAACATCTTGGCGTTGACTTTTCACCGCGCCCAACCTTTGATATTTGTGGCTCTGAGTGAAATGTCTCGACAACTGATTCATTGCCAAGAAATATGATACAGACATTTGTGTCCACTATAGTATGAATCCTGATAACTTTGGTGACCCCTTACTTTCACAAAGTGCCAACATTGACTCAGTTTCAGTTAAAAGTTAGCATGCTATGGTGAAAAAACTGGATGGGATAGCATAATACCTGCTCAGCCTGTGTGAGTGAGCATGTTAGCCGTCAGCGTTTAGCTCAAGGCGCCGCTGTGTTCGCTACGTTCAGCCTCAAAGTGCTGCCAGCGTCTGGCGCGCCGCCAGCAAGTCTTGTCACCGTAACCGATAACATCACACGCACATCCATGAGCTAATCGCTTGTCAAAACACCTGTCAGCGTGAGGCGGTTTTACAGCTTTTCTGTTGTCTCACATTCCATTTACATAGTCAGAAACCATCTAGCTCACTTCGGCGTCAAAGTAGCCCCTTGTGAGCTATATTTAGAAGTTAATTGAGTCGGGGATCTGTGGTTTTTAATTAAGCTATTAACCAGGAAATAATTTACATCATGGCGGAGCTGAGCTGACACTGGCAGTTCTGTTTACCGAGGAGGGCAGCTGCAGTGCTAATAGCAGTGACGCTAATGATCCGGTTTCATGCACCGACCACCTCGGGAGGTCTGGGTGCGCCACACTGGCAGTTCAGTACAGAACCAGACACTGAGACCAAGGACTGCTGCTGGCCTTAAGGCGTGTGTCCTGCAGTGCAAACCCTGCTATTCAGAAGAAACTAACAAAACAACAGAGAGAAACCCGGGTCAATACAGCAAGACAGACCTTAACGAGCCATGGAGAGCTCTGTTGTCCGCTACCGCCAAGGGCATTGCTCAAGCATGTATTTCCAATATTATGACCAGGCTGACTGTTACGGAGAGAGAGAGAGAACGGATGACAAGACCGAGATTTTTAACAAGGTATCTTTAGGCTTTAGCACCTGTCTCTTTAGCCACTGGTTTCTCTTTCATCTCCACGCTCCAATATCCCCACACCTCCGCTCTGCTTAAAAATGCACCGCTCTAAACCCCTACCAGTGATAAATAAAATGACTGGATGGAAATGCACACTGCAGCAGAGCTCAGGACTCAGGAAGACTACGGTTTATCTCGGTGTGTGTGTGTGTGTGTGTGTGTGTGTGTGCGCATTGTGCCCCCCCCTTTTGTTCGTTTGGCTGATCTGTTGTGTGGAGCCCGTCAGGATGCGATGCGGAGAAGCAGAACCTCCCTTCTGCACTGCGCATCATCAGAAAAACCTGCCGCTGTTTGCAATCACTGTGGTCTGAGTCCCTCCGTCTGTCTCACACAAACACACAAACACACACCTGCTGTACACAAACACACGCACACACCCTCGGCTAAAACAAACACCCGCCCACTCGTGCCGCACGTGAGTGTGAGCGCAGCACACACACACCGACACGCGACTGGCTTCCAGGGAAACCGACTGAGAGGAGAAAGAGATCAAAGAGTCGAACAATCTTTTTCGCCTCATCTCCACGATGGAGATTGATCTTTGCATCCCATCGTATGGAGGCGGAGACAAAAGGGGGTTTCATTGTCATCAGCGGATCAGAGAGAATGAAAGAGGCGACGTTGGGAGGGAGCAATCAGAGTATTGTAGAAGGATCTGAGGGAGAGGAAACCACATGGAGACGGATGGAGCGGCGGCGGCAGGAACTTCAGAGGCTCTCGTGGATTACGGCTCTGCAGTGCGAGTGAAGTGATGCGCTCTTAGCCTCAATAACTCGGGCTGTCACTGACAATACGCCGCCCGATGCATCAGAGAGAACCCCAGGAGACACAAAAGTCTCTCTATCTTGTGCTTTTCCTTTCTCTCACAGAGGCACGCACTAACATTTTTACCCCCACCAAAAAAAGGAAGCTGGAAACACACCCAGGCGACTCTGCATCAGAGATTTCTCCAAAATGGTGACAGTGTGGTGTAACCGAGAGGTAAACATGTGACAGGTACCGACTGAGGTAACCGCTCTCTTGGCTCGCCTGTGTGTGTGTGTGTGTGTGTGTGTAAAGCGCGCTTCAAAGGCCTCAGGTGTGTCAGCAGTGGTGTTTTAAGCACGTCTGCTAATAATATGCACATCAGAGCAGAAGGCATTGTATCGGAAAGTGCAGCCTGCGGTGCTGCAGTCGCTGATTTGATGTGTGCAGCTCCCCGTTTGCCGGGACCTGACCCAGATGCTGCCGCCACCCCTCGGCACTCGCGCACATCTTCAAAAGGCGTCCTGCTGACACGGGCGCACGCCAGGGCCCACGTTTGCATACACTGGTGCAGAAGCAATTAGATCATTCATTGATTGCATGTCAAACCAATCAGGTTTGAAACATTTGCTTTTGCTTTTTGCATTTTCTCCACTCGGAGACCAAGTTTTGGACGATTGGTCGGGAAAAGCAAAGTACCTAAAAATTATTCTTAGGTACATTTCTTGAATTGTTTCTTTCCACCAGTGGTATTAAAATAGTCTGCTGGTTGTCAGAGACGCAATTATTTACCTGGTTTTAACTCCGCTCTCCTGGCACGAAGCAGACAAGCCGGCGAGCAGTTCATTACGGCAATTTAATAAAGTGCTGCGCGCTGACACAAATGTGAGGGAATGTATCTTGTGTACTTTCATCCGAGGCTGCTTTGCATTTTTTCTACTCCGCTACATTTGCAGATTAAGATTGCAGATACAAAACATGCGATCTGATGATAAAATACTTTGCATAATCGTAAAATAAGATACAGGAAGTAATTGAAATTAGCTTCAACTCATCCGACTACAGTATTAAAAGCAAAAGCATCGCCAAAGGAGCCGATCTGCCTTGTTAGTAGGTTTAGTTTTAGTACTAATCCTTATAATTTCTCAGTGCTTGAGCAAATAAGTACAACTTTGAAGTCAGGACTTCTCAGCACGCCGTCTCTCTTCCATCCCTTTAAAATTCAGATCTCCTCTCCAGTAGAAAACGTAGGGTCACGTAGTCGCATAAAAGTGGCCCTGCTAGTGGCATCAGGAGTTTGAATGCTGTTTTTCACGCTTTAACGCCCCCTGTGATCGCTGATTGAGCGTTTGATTGAAGGCAACAACATGTAACTTCCCGTAGAAAGTCGATTGTTGAGTCTCATCAACCAGGTCGTCAAAACACTCGCACCTTGAGTTGGCAGCTCGGGTCGAACTGAGCCACTGAGTGTTTTGACGTTACGTTTTGTTTGCTTAAATGCTCAGTTGTGTTACCTGGAGCTTCAGTTTCCTTAACAACAACTGTGTGTTGTTAAGGAAACTGGAGAACGTCGTGTGAACTGCTGCAGAGATACATGCAAACGACAATCATAACATTACTATATCGCATTGTTAAATCATCAGGGGCACTTTGGTGGGTATACACACTACGTATAACCTCCTGAAACATTTCATCACTTCATCACGGTCCTTGGCCGGTCCTTCACTGTCTCCTACTGTCACCACTGGCTGTGGCTAAAAAAAGACTAATTCCAGGTTCGGGGGAAAGGTGCATCCACCATTTCTCACCAGCCATGCGCACACCCACAGTCGCAAACCCTGATCCCTGCCGTCCATCTCCGGGAGGTCAGGCGGAAATGGGGTGCATGAGGAGAAACCACTCTCCTACATTACATCCATCCATCATGTGGCGGGGCCGCTGGGCTGCAGAGCGGGATACTCACCTATCAGTGAAATGAGTCAGCTGGCTGGACTTCAGTCATTTTCAGCCCCGCGTTCACCTCACATCGCTCTCACTGAGAGATGTGTGCGCCCGTGTACGAATGTGTGTGTGCCGGAGAGTTATGGTGGGTGGGTTACCGTCCGAGCGCGTGACTTTAGCTTGGTGAAGCCCGTGGACATCGCTCAGCCACTGGATGCTGACATTTAGTCCGTGATTTATCTGTATCTCTTTGAAGGCGCACACAAGGGGCTGCTCAATAAGCCGGGCAGATGCCCAGGGAGGAGAGGGCAGCCACATCAGTCACTCACAGCGAGATGAAAAGGCTTTAGCAGCCGGACGCCGGAGAGCAGATATGAAGAGAATCAGAGGCGAAAACCTGCCTACAACCGCTGAATGTCAACCGAATATTTACCCCATGCTGTTTTCAAGGCTCTCCCCCCCCCGACGACTGGAAATTTGTATTCCTCCTGTTGCACACAGCAGACGTTAGTTATGTTTAATAAATAATTCTCGCACATGACGGATGGAGCTAATGGGTGGGGGAGGGGGGTGAATCAAAACGAACATCTGTGTGCTTGATGCTGTTTCGAGATCAGCCAACACCCTCTCTATAAACACTGCAGAGTGTGTGGTCCCTCTGCACACATCATGTTTGTATCTGCATACATGCCTCAATACAGGGTCTAATTTTTTACCCCTACGCCTACTTTTCGAGTGCCCCCCTGCTCAGAGCAGAGTCACAAGGAGTAGTGTTTGAAATCCCTTCAAGAGCTTCGCAATTCCTCAGTTGTCGTTTATGTACACAGACACGGCTCGGACATTTCCAAAATGCCGCCTCCAGCTGCGGTGATTTCTATCGTGTTGTTATCAGAATGCCATTTCGCCGTTTGTCTGACGGAGATAGAAAAAGCGCGGACGCTCGCAATTCGTTCACAACTTCACGCTATCAATCAAGTCATGAAATAAAGAAGAACACTGCTTCATTATCTGGTCACTAGCGGGGCTTTATGGGCTAACGTAAGCAAACTGGGCCCAGACAGAACAAAACCGTTGACGATGACTGGACTGTTGCTGCACAAAAACACACCACAGAGAGAGCCTGTGTGAGAAGAGATACCTCGCCATAACACCAGGTAGTGGTCGTCTGTCTTCCTCTTTAACAGAGGGAAACCAGGAGACTCAGAACTGTAGATACTGAATGTGTAATGCTGCTATTTTGCTGAGTTATTTTGCACCACCCTTGATAATAATAACCATACTTTAATTGAGAACTCGTCCGATCTAAAAGTTGCAATTAGCACTGACAAAAAACAAGCGCTGAATCGAAATTCGAAACCACAGATCCTACTGCAACAGGTTCAATGGGCTTTCCCTTCTCTTTTTCTGGTTCTCTTCTCATGCACTGATTCGCTTAGCTGAACATGTCGTTGGGATGTCATGAACATATCAGCAGTTACAATCAGTACGTTTACATGCAGCAAGAAATTCGAAATTCTTATCGTATCAGACTTAGTTCGGACTTTTAAAATGCATGTAAACACCTTAGTCCGACCTACTTCGGACCTATTTCGGACCACAACGGACATCTCAAAATCGGATAAGAACACCTAGATAATTCGTTCACTGTCGGCATATTAACGCCACGGAGGCTCGGCTATCGTATCGTATCGTATTCGTATTCGTATCGTATTCGTATCGTATCGTATCGTATCGTATTTTTGCATTCTGCGCATGCTCGAGATTTTCCCGCTGGGGCTTTCACCCGGAAGTGAATGGAGACGTAAATAGTGGTGTTGTTGCCGGAAAAGGTCATTCGAAAACATGACTTCAACGACACACTTCTGGACGGACGAGGAGACCAGGTTCGTGCTCAGCCAATTGTATGTACGCTGCTGTAGCGTCGTCCAGCTCCTCGCACGCCATCTTTGTTTGAATGCCGTCAGATTGTTTGTTGTTGCTGATAAGCAGAGGTCAACCGGAAGTGGCTCTTTGTTGAGAGGGCTACAGCGCCACATAGCGTACGGAGTCAGACATGCTCCGGCCGCTTTTCCGATTCTCTGAACGGCATGTATACTCAGACCAGCGATCCGGTCTCATGCATGTCATTATCTGACACGATAAGAATTTCGAATTTCTTGCTGCATGTAAACGTACTGAATGTGACGTTAGCTCAGTTTGAAGTGTGCTTCTGGAAAAACCTCCGTTTTTAGGGCCATGGAGCTCTAACACTTCACCCCACCCCTCTACCCAAAACAAGAACGGGGACACCCAAGGTGCAAAATGGTTGCGTAGGGCTGAAGAGGCGAGGGTTGTGTTTTGGATCGGGCTCGTGCGTTTGCAGGTAAGCGTCTGACAAAAGGTAAGCACGTGCATAATAGCACCTCTGCAAATGTGCATTCAAGCTGCTCCCTGCATCCACGGCAGTCGTACAAAAGGAGGCCGTGACTGACGGCGCACACATGTGTTGATCCGCAGCCGGAGCCTCTTTGTTAGCATCCTGAAAATATTAGGGTCTTTTTTCTGTCAGGAATGAACGGAGCGCTGGGAGACCGTGGCAGTAATGACACCCAGCCCGAGCGGGTGAGTCATGGTGTTGTGTTGTTCTGGGGCTGATCCCAGTCAGAGCCGATTTTAATGGAGCAGGGTCCGCTCCCTGTCGATCCATAGGTCTCTGTTATTAGTATGATGTCACGGAGATGGCTCCCCGGAGCTCTCGGTTAGGGAGGGGGTTCGGGATTTTGTCGGATTGATTCGTTCCATGTGGTTCCTGCTGACTCACTGCTCTTATTCATCCCGGCGTTCGGTCACGGTCACACGTACGAGCGAAGAGGGCAGGTCACCCCTTTCAGAGGCTAACCTTAAAAAGTGCAGGATGGCCTCTGTCACGACAAAAGACCGGAGCTGAGGAGAAGAGTCAGATCTCTGAGTAAGCCCGAGAAAAAACCGAACTGATTCAGTGGACAGGAATCAACCAAAACATCACCCTGCACCTCCCGAACAACTTTCCGCTCCTGACAAACAGCACACACAAGCACAAAACCACGGAGATATTATTTCAGAGACATATTGAAATGTCAATAAATGCTTGAGGACACGGTCGCCCTGACCACAAACACATTGACTCACTCCCACTGACTCACTCGATGATAATTATCGGGGTTATTTCGCCACAGATGCTCTTCTGATACTCCCAAACGGACGCGCTCCGTGCCGTCAGAAAAATGTGACGATAACAGCGCCGTGAACAACACACACGGGTTAATAAACGGTCAAGAATGTGGGTGGGAGGAGGAGGAGGAGGACAGGAGAAAACGAGGGAGAGGGGACGGAGGGAAAAGGTTTATGTATGCAGAGCACTCCGCATGTAGAAGGCGTCGAACTTGAACTCCCCCGTGCGCAAGGTTTTGCATCGGGAGACAAACTTTCCTCGCCTCCTTTGTGCTGCGCTCTCCTCGCACACTCCTCGAGGTTTCTTTTCTTTTGACAGCTGAAAGCCTTGCCATCTCTAAGCGCGGGGAAAGTGTGTCTCGCTCTGCATCAAAACAACCCTGCTCTTATGTGTCGAGTGCTATGAAAAACAAGTTGGGCGCCGGCAGCGCCGACGGAGAAGAGAGGGGGGGGGAACAGCGTGACGGCGCGGAGTGACGGCTGCACACACACAACCCGACTTATTAAAGTGGATACCACGAGCCTCGCTTGTTTTTTGATTTGCTTTCAGGGATTTTTTTTTCTTTTCCACTGAAAGATCTTCAATCTTCACATTCAACAGTAGGTACTTAGGGAACTTATTGTGCCGTTGACGAGGGGGTTCTGATGAGGAGCTCTCGGAGTGGAAAGCAATTATTTGTACAGGGGCACGAAAGATCAGAACGTTTTAAGTCCATCTCGGGGAGAACTTTACCAACAGTCTTGTCAAATAAGAAATTACTTCTTGGTTTTAGATTTATATATACTTAAAAAAACACCCTAGAATGGAGCTGTCTTAGGTGCAAGGAGGTGGGTCGGCATTTATGAAAAATAACTCTTTTTGTGTATGAATAAAACCAAACACTTTCCTTTTAAGTTACCTAATCTGTGTCCCTCATTTTTGTATTCGTTAGGATGTTCATATTGTCTATATGTGAGTGATCTGGTGAATGAAAAACAAAAAAACACAAAACAAAAAAATTATGAAGCCAGGCGAGTACTTTTATTTTGAAAAGACTCATAGACGCAACAATGTTTCGAGTAAAGTTGTCTCAAAACTGAGAGTTGTGATGGCGGATAATTAGTTTTTTTGTTTTGTTTACTTGCTAGTTTGCTAACTAATCTTGAGGTAATGTTTTAATCATTTATGATGGGTCGTATTACTAAAAAAAATAGTTGGAACGTTAATAATTTCTTAAAGTAATTTAAAAAACTAGATATGTGGGATATGTTTGATAGAACTGGGGTTAATGAACTAATTAAAAGCAATGAATTCATCATTGGCGTCACATTCACCTTTGAAGAGCTCATTTAAAAGACACAAAAGAGGATGGGAGAGTAGATCACGACCACGCGTGGGTCGACAGGGACGATATTAAACAAGACAAGTTGGGATAAACATTTGAAAGAGATACGGAATAATTAAGAGCCTTAATTCAATATATTCCAATAGACTCCCCTCGCATAAAGAAAAGCATTTGCACCATGAATTGATGCATAAGAAAATGAAGTGTCTGAAGCTGTAAAAGTTTCTGAGGAACGATCCCCCAGAGTCCCGAGCAGTGCTGAAGTGAAACCTAATGTCTTGTGTATTAAGTATTTAAGTAAGGCTTTGTTAATGTATGAATAAAAATACACATGAATAAGCAAATAAGGGGAAAAGAGGAGTACATTACTGTGTGTCTGTTGTGTGATTTTTAAACATATTACATAATGGGAACAAGGGATTAGAGCAAAGTTCCTTTCGTGCAGTAAAACACAACGAACTACTAAAAAAAAAACAAAAGCATGAACTCAGATTCACCAATTAAGCGTGAGGTTACACACACTCTCTCTCACACACACACATGCTCACAGGTGGATGAGCAGATTAAGGACATCTAACCCCAGGTGAGGGGGATTCATTAGGCTTAATTACTCAGACAGGGCGTCCCTTTATTAGAGCACATGTCCCAGTGAGAGCCAAGAGAATGAGGATGCCGCCGATAAAGACAATAATGAGTGTGGAGGGGAATTCAGACCGCTCTCTGCTTTCCATGAGAATATTTCTGGACCGGATAATCAGTGGGAAAGGGAGGAGGGGTGAGGACTGGGCTCCATGAGAGGGTCTCCTATTAGTGGGTGACTCATGGACCTTAGACAGTAGACCGGTCGAATAAAAACGTATAAAACTGCGCTGGGAACTGACTCACAGCACAATCGGCGGGTCTCGTTTACGTCACCTGCGAGGAAGATCGGAAGCTCGCGTTCAGCTGGGACCGATTGAAATATTTCCCTTTGCATCAGTCACAAAAGCCTCGCCATCATTTAACAAAAACAATTACTCTACACACTGATGAACATTCATGGGTGAGCTGTGGGGGCGAGTGTGTCCTCGGCTAAGAGTTTCTGAACACTGAGCACACCGGACCTGTGAACTCCATACATACATTCACACTGCTGGACCGACTGTGAAATGCTCCCAGAGATTAAAACAGCCCCACTGCAATAAGAGAAAGTCAACAGCATAATTATGTCAGTCATAACCGAGTATTTTTCTCTTTTCGCTGTGTGACTGCTCTCGGTGTGAAAGACAAGTCTGTCGGGGAGGCAGGCGTGGGGAATCTATTAGGGGCCGAAGCAGGAGGAGGGAGCACGATTCGCGGTGCAACCCCCTAATTTTCAATTACAATAGCGGATTAATAGCAATCAGCACACCCAGGTGGTGCCTGTGATTAGCTAATCTACAGAAGCGTGCATAATGACATCTGTTCCACTCCGCACCTCGCGCTAGCCTTCCCCTGGTTAACACACCGCAGCGAGCGGCGGAGGAGGAAGAGGAGGGGAGAGGGACTCGCTTCCATGACAAAATGTTTCGTCATGAATAAGAATTGCAGTCTTGCAGCTGTACGCCTCCGTGGGCGGGTCGAGCTGCTCCTCCTGAGCTTCGAATAACAGCTGGAACATATTTTTTTTTTGCAGAATATCATGACGTCAAAGTGAAGCTAACCTTTGACCTTTTAGATATATAATATGTCATCACTTAACTGTTTGAAATGTCTAGAAATGTGTGTGAAAATGTTAAAATCATCACATGACTTGTTGAGTAAACTTGTTTTGTGAGGTAACCGTGAACCTTCACCTTCGACCACCAAACTCTAATCAATTCATCCTTGAGTCGAGTGCCAAATTTGAAGAAATTCCCTCAAGGTGTAATTGAGATATTGCGAACACAAGTATGGGACGGACTGATTGGCAACCCGAATGCCTCCTGCACTGGTGGCAAGGAAAAAATGTCCTGACATCCAAGGTCACATCGTGACGTCTGTAACTTCACCATTCCTCTCATTTGACTCAGTATCAACAGTGAGGATGGGAGAGCGCAGAGAGGCAATTAAAAAACGAAATTTGCTCCGTTGAAATTAACCCACATCACACGACATCGCGGCCTGCTCCGCCCCCGCCGAAGCCCCTCTCGGGGAAAAGCCGGCACACGTGTCCAAATCAAACTTTGGCGCTTCAAAGACATTCTGCCACTTAATCGTGCCGACACAAACCCATGGCATCGATGATGAGTCGTTTTCAAACCATTTCCCTCCTAAGTGGACCGGCAAAGTTAAACGCTCGCAGCAAATCTTCTTAATAGTGAAGGAGGAGGGGGAAAAAAAAAAGCTGAGAGCGGGGCGCTTATTCAGAGGAATAAATACATTTTCAATTAGCCGGCAGAGGCGGCGAAGGAAACGCCGTTACAGAACGGTCCAGTTTTCACCCAGCAGCCCGACTCGGATTTGAGGCATCGCTCATTGTTGTGGGAACGGCTTTTAACTAATTGTCTCTGGACCTCGGGCCTGCTTTGACTTTGCTCACCCTCTTTGGATTAAATATGCTTGGCAAACGCAAAGATAATGAAACTTTGCTGTATGTGGGCTGCCAGAGTGTAAACCGGCGTAATTATCCCCGCATGAATTTTTACAAGGCCTGGCCTGAGACGTGCGGAGCTCCGGGTAGCTTACGGTTTGATTGCATGTTGTTGATGTCACCGCCAAATGAGGTTGCTGACCCTCTGACCCGCTCGACTCCAGAGGCATCGCACAGGAAGGAATACAAGCGTGTGGGATGTCTCACGAGAGCTTTCAGAAATTGAACTTACTCAAAATGAAACCATATTTCTGCTCTGTTTTATTCAAAGCCATTAATAAGTTGGCGACACTGTGGACAAAAATATTGTCGGTATTAAAACAAACAGGTGCGAGAGGCAGGCGCGCACACACAAAAACCAACGGGATGACTCCCACTGCGAGTGTGAAATGTTTGCAAAGCCTTTATAATTACCTACATTGCTGCAGTGTTTGGTTTTAATTAGTCTGAATATACCGGCTTCAGTCAAAACAACAGACACTTACGATGTCTAACACAGAAAACAAGCTAATAAGGACGGCGGGAACTGGCTTTAGAAAATTATCCAGCAATCTCACGGCTACAAACGCGCTCTGGGAGGGATCAGACAACATTGTTAAATAGCTTAAAAAGCTGTTAGCTGAACCTAAAAGGAAGAGTTTGTGAAGCTTATGAAGCTGGTGGGTTGTTGGAAAAAAAGGAAAGCATATCTAAAGATGTAGGCCTCCGTCAGTCAGCCGTCGAGATACGGAAAAGAAAGTGAGGAAATTCAGCAGAGCTGTTTATCTCACCGAGAGATCAGAAGACACAGATTGTTCCTGGGGAAACGACTCTTTGGGAGCAGATTAGACAGAAGTTGAACTTTAAGGAGGCGAATAAGGTGCAGTATGATGCTCAGGGAGAAAAACATTGTACACACTGTACCAACATCAAGGCGCGCAAGTGCTGATGAAAGACATTCCCAAATTGCAAGGGATCTGAAACTGTTCTTTCACAGAGGCAGAGTTAAAAAGAGGAATCTCTTTGAGGCTGTATTTGTGGCATCGCGGCGTTCTGAGCTGAATGCTAACGTCAGCAGGCTCACAGAAACAATGATGAACAGTGATTCCTTCATCCAGTCATCACCTTTTTGTTAACCAAGAAAATATGTATCCTTATCTTTCCAGTCGTGCTGCTAACATGCTAACATGCTAACATGCTGATGTCATGTCATTGTCAACCGCTGATGGTCGCGGTAGCTGATGTTTCAACCCAAAATCCAAATTTCTTCATGTTGCAAATTTACATTCGTTTGCATTCACTGTTCTCGTGCTCTGATTAGGTTGTAAGCGCGAGGAAAACATCACGGTTTGACTTTAAGTAGCCGGTTTTGGTCGCCACAAAAACGGATGGTAATGTCCGCAGGTCCCCTTAAAAATATCAAGTGGATGACTCAAACTGTGGATCACTGTTTGGCAGCCTCGTTGGCCTGTAACAAAACCAGGGTTAGGGTTAGGGGGTTTCCCAATGTGAAAATCAGCTGATTTCGGATGTAATGTGAATGTATTACGGTGGTTTGTGGAAATGTTAACTGTCAACATCATGTTACGGAAACTTAACTGGGTCTTTAGAAGGAATATTTACAGTGTTCAACATTTAAGTATAGCATGTTAGCATGCTAACATATGTTAATAGGCAATAGTCACAATGTACAATTTGGCAGGTATTTGGTCATAAATCACCAAAGTAGTTTCGATTCATCCAGCGGGGAACGTGACTTTCTGCACAAACTGTTACTCTCCAGTCATACAAAAGTTGTCACTGACATTTCACTCGAACACAAAGATCTCAAACCGCTTGTGGCGATGGTCATGGGATCGCCAAAGTCATCAGGATTCATCCATGAATGTCTGTACCACACTTTGTGCCAGTCCATGCTATGGTAGAGGAGTTTTTTTCCAGTGGTGGAGCGACCGACTGATACAGCCATCCCCGGAGCCCCGTCGCTACAACGGCCAAAAAAACCTTGCGACTATGTTTGGACAATAGACTCCACAGTCATTTATTTTACACATTGAATTTTGCATATGAATATAACCATTTGTAAACCCTTCATGACATGCATATAAAGACGTGAAAAAGGATTATCCTTCCTGCATAATTTATTCACATTATGTTTTTTCTCTCATTACTTCCAGCCACGTTTTTACGAGCTATTACTGTAGAAATTTAATTCCAAAAGGGTTCAAATTGTTTTGTTGTGATTAAAACAAAGCTCCAGCTTCAGAATACAAGAAAATGGCGACGTAAAAAGTGAGGAAGTGCCAGCAAAACATGAGATCTTTTAGGTCATACGCTGAAATGAAGCGGTCTTGCTGTCAAACTGGGAATGCGTTTGTTTTTTTTTCTTTTATGACCCTCGGGATCAGATAAGAAAACCAGCTAAGAGAAGGGTCCCTCAGATTGAGAGAGCACAAAGGAGATAAAAAGCCTGCTTTAAAAGAAAAGCAGACACAGGCTGTAAACACTAACAACTCGGGGAGCAGCCGCCGTAAACGGCGTGTCCGAGGGCGAGCCGAGCGATGAACCAGCCTGTGATTGATGTCACTTATATCTGTCCTCCCCTCCTGCCCCCTGGCACGATCGCACACAACACGGTGTGAAATGAACATTGGCTCAGATTTATGATATCGGGGACATTGTTATGAAAAAAATGATAAAAGCAGTTTCAAGGCTTTGGATGAATGAGAGCGAGGAAAGAAAAGGCGGAGAGAAAAAAAGGGGGGAAAAACGTTATTGAATTCTGCAGGGATAAATGTTGGAATGCCTGCTCATATTGAACGCAGCCTGCTTTAGGGCCTCCTTTTTGAGAATGAGAATAATAATGATGAAGAATAGAAAACAGACGAGAGGGAGGCGAGGAAGCAGCGTATCAACGATTTGCATCTCCAGTGCTATATGACTCTGTGTCAAATCCAGCCTGCCAACGCTGCCTGCATATATTCAATAAAGACACCACCGGCTTCACACATGGCGTTTGGCTGCTTGGCATGCCGTCCGCCTTCATTCGACATATAAATATTAGATGCAGTGCACACAGAGGCAGAGGTTCACTGTGCCGCAAAGCTGTCTGACGGCACAAAGACAGACAGTCAGACGAGGGAATAGGAAGAGCGTAAGTCAAAATGCAGACGTCAAAGCTGACTGACATAAGTGAGAGAAAAGGTAGTCGTCCAGAAAACAGAGAAAAAGCCTCAAGGCGCACAGAGTTGTGACGTCAGATTAGCGTCAGAGCGGTTTCGATGTGTTGTCTTTTCATTACCAGGCTGCGTTCAGGCTCAAGAGTTGTTTAGGGGGAGAAAAAAAAACAGGAGGAAGGCAGTGCAAAAGGGAAAAGCATCAATCATCCTGATGCCTTCTGGGGGATTTCAGTCCCGGTGACTGTGCGGATACACTGGTGCAGGTTGTTTTGTCGAGAAGTAAAAGCAGTGTCGCACACAGTTCTTCAAGTCTGTCGGGAATATAAACTGCTGCTGCTGTGGGACCGTACGTGCTCCATTCTGTTTCAAACAGGGCGACTATGTTCAAAAATAACATTAAAATTGGTTATCTTTTTTTTTTTACTTTGGTGAGTTTTCAGTTCTTTAAAATCACCTTCCTGGGAAAACAGCTCTGTCCATGACGATGATGCAAAAGGGTGGAAAGAGCTGCAAACGCGATCAAACCGGACATTTTTGGTCTTTGAAGGGGCTTAAATTATTTCCAGTGTTCATTCTGCTTATGTCCGACTTAACATCCTCATAAGAAATATTTATTAACAGAAATGCATCTTTAGATTTTACAGACTTTCTTTCAAAAAATGGGGTAGAATTAATTTTGTCCACATAACGTTCTTTTATAGCGTCTTTTTGCCCCATTACACCCCGTGAGGAGAGCCGCCCAGGGGAAAGACAAAGCTGCAACTTTTCAGAAAGGCGTTGGTGTCGTCACTGTTGCTCTTTTTCAGATAACCAATCATATATTAGATGGGGCAGGACTTGTCAGCCTGGAGAAGCTTGTCCATCTGTCCTTCATCATGAAAGAGACAGAAAAGCCCATTTGTGGGATCAGATGGTCTGGACCGAACGTTGCCGCTGAGTGTCGTGCTCTTATCACCCGACACATTGTGGCCTTGTTGTTAGCTGTGTAGTCAGCCTTCTGTTACCATGGTGTTAGCTAATGTCAATCGAAACTAACGTGTAGCGTTGTGGTCGCTCGCTGGCACACCCACTTGCGACTGCCCGCCCTCCCCCATCGGGAGTGTCCCCAACTTCCTTCATGAGTTGCATATAACATGTTTCTCAGTAATGAGTACTGAATGCATAACACGCTTCCACCTCCTAACATTTTCTGTGGCCCCTTTTTAAAATTTCTGGACGAGTCCTTGCTCTCGCTGCAAAAGCACTTCCACCCAGCGCTCTCAAGCACAGCGCTGCCACTTTAGTGCTAGAAAAGAAAAACATTATGGCCACGGGCACCGTGCATTCGTCCAGCAGGGCTCTTTCTACCACTCTAACAACAAAAACAAGCTTCTTACTGGACTGGAACCAGTCACATGACGGTACCTGCAGAGAACTTCAAGTAGAAAGCAAACTTCAATTGAGCAGCATGTCGTCCACCGAGCCACAGTGTGCTTTTACCTCTCCTCGTAGTTACAGAGCGAGACACTAACCGTCATAGTAAGGGGCAGGTAATATAGAGCAGAAGAAATTCTTGGTATACGAGACTGGAAGGTCAAATAATGCATTCACAGAGAGCACACTGGTACTGTGGCAAGATTTCCCAGTGAGTGTCGGAGGCTGATTTAAAAATGTAGAGTGGGAATAGACTGTGCACAGGAGCGTGTCTCTTGAGGCTGGTTTGCACAATTTCAGTCACACTTTCCAGCCTTCCACCTCTCCATCGCCGCCAACACGGTGGAAACAGGACTTTTTTCACAGCAGACATTTTGACCTGTCATAGTGGGAAAAGCATAAAATAGCTTTAACAATGGCTCCACTCCATTCATGCTTCCCCCGTAAGCCATGACAGTGTGACAGTGACCCGGCGTGCACAATACCAGAACTCTGAAAACCTGAAGAAGTTAAATGGAATTCAGCCATTAATAATTGTATTATTTACTCATTTTCATGCTATGACATGTCAAAATGTGTGCTGTGGAAAAGGCCTATTGATGCAGTTCAGCACTGAACTTTTTTGAAAGTGGGGAAAAGAGCTCTGCCCGTTGTTACACCTGGCCGACTACAGCAGAAAGAAGTACAGCCATTCCCAAATTTAAGATTGACATGGCCCATCCAAACTTTAAATCCCAACTCTGACCAACACACAAGAACAAGAGGAAGCATTTATGCATAAACAGGATAATTCTATGTGGGAGCCAGCCTCAGGCAATGCTGGGCAAATTAACAATCCATCCACATGAACAAAACAGATTCTAAACTTGCTTTTCTTTCAACACATGCGGTTAAAACTCGCCGTCATTGACATAAAATGAGACAAGTTTCGATGTTGTGTGTTGAAGTCTGTTCCCCAGTCAAATGATGTCGCCCTCCTGTTAGAATTGTGTTTCCTGCGATGCCACCCAGCGGTGCAGATTAAGGTCGGTAGATGGCACACATATCAGCGGCTTCAACACCCGATGAAAACAGGTCAGATAAATGAAAAATAAGATGCAATTCAAAATCAGCTTTAATTACTTTTTAAATGTAGTTAATTAATCATCAAAACATTTGATGGTAATTTCAAAGTTAATGACAAACTTGAAAATGAAAAGCTTCTCATGTATTTGTTGTTGAACTCTCGACGCCCACCTGCAGTCACAGCCCACACTCTGGGAATCACTGCTTCAGAGGATTACATTGATACCAAACACCGTTTCTTTCATGCACTGAGAAGGAAAATGTCCACAATAGACATTTACTTCAGATTTATGCTCTGGGAATTTATGCATAAAAATATATATACTGCATAAAATATCCAGACACTTGTAATCGAAAAAAATATTGTCTTAATGTAGAATCAACCAGGGAAGTTGATATCTATTATTTAAAGTAGCATTTACATACACCAAACTTTCCAGTTGTATTTCAAACTAAATTTTGAAAGTTCTGACTGAGGGGTTTGTTCATATATTATTCATAGCCTGTTTTAAAACAACATTTTATTCCTAAAAACATGCCAGAAATGGATCATTTTTATGGCTGTCGACAGAGCTATCCAAAATTCCTTCTGTAAAAAAACTTTTGACTCTAACGTGTCAACAACACGAGATTATAATATTGAACCCGACTTCATCCAATGCTCAGATTTGCTCTTGGAAAGTATGCAAATTAGTGCAGTTTTAATTTCATAATACATTATTTACAAATTAACCTTTCCGAGAAGCTGCTGTACATAAAATCTTCATGCACAGTAAGTAATCAACCGGGGGAAGTTTCATGGTAATATCTAATAATTAATTTTACCCTACTCACTGCTATGAGACCAGCTGACAACAGGTGCTGCAACCTGCTCACTTCACCATCGCCAACAACTAGACTGTGACACAGAAAACCCACAAGGACAACTCCGGCTATTCATTAAAATGGTTACCAAGGACTTAAGGTAATATGCTATATAACCATATGGCCCAGTTCCCCGGCTGTACTTGCAGAATGATTGATGCTGGAGTGGCTGTTTTGGTGCACTTGAGACCAATCAGACAACCTGGCTGCATGCAGAGGGGCCAAGTTAACTTCGAACTGTCCTTGAAAGCTGGCACCACGCTACTCCACAGGCTGTAATAGCTGGCTGGATGAGAGCAGCTGCAAAAGGGCCTTAATTCCCAGGCTATAAGGTATCATCAGGTCTCTGGGGTTTGCAGTCCAACGAACTCTGTACGTAATTGGTTGTGGACGGGATCACAGCCCACTTGCAGTCTCCTGAGAAATACGCTGAGGTGGCCAAGGGAGATTTTTTGTTAAACTTCCTTCTAAGGGAAACAGCGGGGCTGTGACGGGTCGCCAATGTTCTGCTCGAGACAGTCGAAAACACTACAGCACCTAACAGGAAATTACTACATGGGCATAACCATTTCCAGCACGACATTACAGCTTAAAGAGGTGGCACGCTGAGTTAACCTACTTTGAGAAAAGCATCTACTGGCTTTTAAAGGGCAAGGAGTCAGTCGGTGAGGATAATAAACAAACAGCCGTGCTGACAAAAAGGATGAAAACACTACATTACTGCTGAGATTCAGCTCATCTTTGGGTGCTTTGTTCATGAATGTAAGAGGGATGCAAGGCCTGTGCAAAGACAGCGTCGGTGTGGATTCAAACCTGACTCCGTTCTCATTGTGAAAGTTAACAGTGCAAACGAGGCCACAGCAGACTAACATGAAAGACGTGTTTTCAAAAAGAACATTCTGCTCTTACCTGATGTAGCCACAACCACAATTGGAATTGATGGAAGAGGAGGATCAACATGAAAAAAAGAGAGAGAGAAAATATTATATTCAATGACAATGGAATTTAGAAAAAAACATCATCTTCATCATCTTGAGATAACATTTAAAGTGTCTCCCCTGTGACAGAAACAGAAGTGGGACAGGAGAAACTCATGACGAGAATAAAAATGTGTGTGCTAATATTATTCCCTGTATCAAAACAGAGCCGCGCCCAATGCATTCTGACAATTTGACATGAGATCAGCCATGTGTGCACAAACCATGACGAGGACGCTCAACAGGTTATGTGAATTAAATCGCCGAAGAAGACGAGCACTATTTATATTCATTACAGTAATGTGGCAGGCTGCCTTCAGCTGGACGTATTGGAACGTACAGGCACACTAATAAAGGTGCCCCGCGTGAGCCTCCATCAGAATCAATCCAGGCTACATGTGAGTAAATAAAACATGTTTACGGCATCAATCTGAGTCCTAACAGTCACCCTGAGAAACATTAGATCAGTCTGTGAAACTGTTGTTTTTCTAGCTGTTTATAAGACTCAGAGCCACAATACACATTTGGCCCATTTTCTATTTCATTTAATGCACCAATCAAAAAAACAATATATTCTTGCAGAGCTGCCGCTGCACAGTGACACTCAAAATAGTCTCTCGGGCTGTCCCAAATACCATTTCTGGGGCTTTGAAGCTTAAGTGAAAAAATAGCCATGTGTATTCAAAACTTCAACCCTGGGAGGGCTAACAAACTTACAGTCTTTATTTACCTATAAACTACTCAAAGTGATTCTAAGTGCTGTATTGTAGACATCTGGACGCGTTTCAGTTTCTTGAAGACGTTTTCAGCTCTCATCCAAGAGGCTTCTTCAGTTCTTCCTTCCTCAGAATACTCAAAGTGATCTTTGATCACGATATTCCTGTGTTCAGCCATTCACACAAACCAATGGAGCGACCATTGAAAGAAATTTGGAGTTCAGTATCTTGCCCAAGGATACTTCTAAGTGTAGTCGGGGGCTTCGGGAATTGAACCAGTGACCTTCTGATAAGCAGACGACCTGCTCTACCTCCTCAACCAATTATTATGATGATAAGTCCAATAAAAGACAAGCTGTTGTCAGCTTGGAGGGTCGACCTCCATCATCAGAGCAGCCACGGGACATTTCCGCACGCAGAGCAGAAATGCTCCCTTGCCGGTGTGCCTGGGTTTTGGGACTACTTAAACACTCAATTTCTAGCCCTTAATCAATCTTTTGCCTCTTTTTCGGTGACGCAGACGCAATGTCTCCTCCCTTCGAATACCAATTTGGATGTCGATTACTAAGGCAGAGGCTCCGAAGCATTTGGGCCGGCCCTACTAGACTCCCTCCTGCTGTCACTGTCCCCGACTGTTCCGATGTTACTACTAGTCCACGAAATGTTCTACGCCATACATATTCATATAGTGTGGCTTTTTTTGGACAATGTAATATTATACCCTCTGTAGTCTCACGAACTACATGTGTGCTCCAAGCTGCATGAACAATCATCATCAGATAACTCGACCTTAAAAACTCATTAAAAGAATTCGCCTCAATAAAATGATATGAGGGCAGCTGGGCTGGGAGAGTTGAGTAGAGAGAAGGGAACCTGCTGTCAGTGGTTAAATTGTTTTCAGTCCCTTACTCTCAAACACGGACATGAGACAAGGGATATTGGTCTTTTACTAGAGTGTATATCCAAACAAAATGAGGGACAAGACACATAAGTCACCATATGTGACTTGTTCAGCCCTTGAGTGGTGACCCCTCTGCATCAGACAGTCCTTAATCCTAATATCCGTCATGTTTCATTATGCAGTGTCGTTTTTCTTAGGTCCCACTAGTGAGATAGATATTAGATGCCAGCCTTCTCAGAGCCCTAAGGCTTCCGAGGACTCTCTCGGAGGTGCGGACAGCTCGGAACAATCAGTCAGCCTGCAGACAGCCTCTCCTTGTCATTACTCTCAGTGCGCCTGAGTTCAGAGGGAGAGAATTTTTTTTTATATAACCAGCAGGCGTTCTCTGCACCACCCTTGGTCCCCCATCCGTCTGCTGGCCATCCCTCACACTCATTAATTCCGTCCGTCCCCAGGTGGCTTCTAGTTGGTGTGATGTGATTAAGCCCAAATGAACCACCAGGAATAAATAGAAGCTCGAGTCCCTTAGAGGAGACTTGGGAGAGAGAGAGTTAAGAGAAAACGCTGACAGATCTTTCTGATCACAACGTGCGAGGAACTGTTTGTCTACGCGCGTTCCAGACCAATGATAAACGGTTTTGACTGCTCAGGGAGATAACAGAAATGGCCGATGGCAACTGATTAAACTCAACAACCTGGATGAAGGTATCTATATGAATACTCTATTCAAACCTTCAAAACCCAGTCTGAGATGCATCAGACAGACTGTTGAGATTACACGAACACTCGGAGGCTCATGTTAATCTGAAGAGAAGTCGGTTCTCTTGGGTGCCAGTGGAGTTGTGCATGACTAAGCCTCCAATCTCTTCAAATGAAGACCGTCTCTATCTTAAGTTCTGATAGACAAGCAAAATGACAACAAAGAGATGCGAGATGACAAAACAACTATGAGGAGAAGCAAACTGACTACAAGAGATGTAACATGACCACAAAGAGACACAAAACAACTACAGATCCCAAAGAGACAAAAAAACAAAGAACACAAATAACTCCAGAGATGCAAAACAAAGACAACGAGGCACAAAAAGACCACAAAATGACTACAAAGTCACGTGAAACAACAAGTATAGCAAACTGTCTACAAATAGAGATGCAGCATGTCCAGAAAGAGACACAAAACTACAAATAGATGCAAAATCCCATAGAGACGAAAAACTCCAGAGACATGTAAAACCACAAAGAGAAACAAATGATCATAGAGTCGTAAAACAACTTCAAAGAGACACAATTTGTGGTAGTTTTGTGTATTTACAGTCTGTCATTTTTCAGGCTGGGGGTCCCGATCCTTTGTAGGAGGGTAGTGGTGTCTGTGCACATCGTGGGACCCATCGTCTCATAATCAGTCCATGAATATATATAAAATATTTTCATGACCAACTGTACAAAACACCCACGTTCTTCTGATCGGCCCCGGCATTTCTTTATTAGAACTATTACGGCTCTTGGATCTTTCCCCCTCCTCCTCTCCCCTGTGGCTGCTGTGCTCTGGACTCTCTCAAAGGCCTGTCAACCTTGATCTTTCCCATGACTCAGCATATTGACAAGCTGTCTGCAGAGTGGCTGGGCCTTGTGAGCCCAGTGTTTCAGCCCAACGGGGTCTGAGTGTGCAGATACTGCCCGAGCTATTTGAAGTGGATGTGATGGAAACGCTATCGAGCCTGGTCCATCTGTCCCGTTGGCCATTGTGTGCACGGGTTTACAAAGCCAAACAAAAAGGAGGATGTTCAGGATGTTAGATAGCTTGGCTCACCGCTGTGATAACCGAGTTGAGGGGGGAGAAGAGATGCCAAGGCCACGCAGGGGCTTACTGAAATGATGACATGAAAATTGGTGTGAGTGCGTCTGCGTGTCACAATGGATTTCTGGCATTCTCTGTTGATGTGACGAAGCAAAACCGGGGGTAAAAGGATGGAAGGTGCCAATCAAAAACAAAAAGCATCTCCTCACAAGGTCTTCAGTTAATTACATTTCGTTTTTGTGGCTCATTTCAATGCTTCCTCCCCCCAGAGGAGGGAGTGCACAACAGCGCTATCATAGCTACAGAGGCATCAGTGAACACACAGATGGACCTGTGATCAGAATGTCTGTGATCAGAATGTCTGCTCGGAAAGATAATGAGATGCACGAATATCTTTGACTTCAACAACCTGGTTCCTGCTCCCAGTGAGACACAATACCACATACCCATCCCACCTTTATTCTCTTCCTTGCTCCCCACAGCAGTATTCAGGATTCTCAATATTAGTTCAGGCTGATCTCCTCCTCCTCCTCCTCCTCCTCCTCCTCCTGACCGCCACAGGATTTTTGATCATCCCTTCAGCCTTCATTTCACAGGTCCAGTCCCCTTAATTACAGCCATCTGGGCCTGTTTTGCCTCTGGACTATGTTGCTGAATTCATGCAGGAATTTTTACTCCAAGATCACAGCATAAAATCCCTATTAAGGCTTGGCAGGTACTGGTTAGTAGTCTCGGACAAAATAAAAAATAAGAAAAAAACACACCATTCTGATTGTAAATTAAAGACACGAGGCACATTACCATGCACATCAGACTGCTTTTCAAAACAAATATTTTAACGGGAGTCTGGGAGATCTCAAGCTGTCAAATCTCAAATCTGATTTTTTTTTTTTTTTTAACGAGACGTCGGGATAATTGCAGCTGTGTTTCTGGCGACCAACGTAGGTGTTTTAAGCCAATACATGATCTTCTTCTAACCCCTACCAAATGGTGCCTAAACCGAACCGGACCATAATTACTGCGTTGTAATAACATACAATTGAAAATTAAACCTACAGAAATGTTAAGTTGCAACATGGAGAAATATACAGCACCAAATATACACCATTTATTCTGGCCACTGGGTTGATGTTCCGACTTCTGCGTGACCTAACATGCAGTCACGTTAGTCTGTGTAGTCATACCACTGAAAGCTTAGGGAGGTCATTCAGCCATCCACCTGCCTCAGTTTGGATCTGTTGTGGTTGGCAGAGCTGAAAAAGATCCATTTCAAATTCTACAGCAGCTTCTGTTGGGATTCTAAGGAAGATTTACAGAGTGAAAGTGAAATTCAAAAAAACGCTGAATCCTCTCAGTATCGCATTTCCACGCCCAGTAGGGTTCCTTATTTTGCGGCTCGTGTTACCTGTGGTTATGTCGTCAGGGTTGTCACTCGCGAATGCATTTACCGAGCAAGTGACAGCTACAAACAAAAGCACCGAGTCACGATTTAGGCTTGAAGTTTCCTCCACCATGTGAACTTTGCCAGAATCCACTGGAAGGGAAAATAATCAAACTGACAACAGCCGCTGTTCTCCATGAAGGACCAAAGTGCCTCCATCCAACATGTATCTTTCATTAGGGGAGATGTGAAAACAAAGTTTGCCTGGAGCATCACTTTATGCTTCAGGATGTGATTCACTGCTGTAAAAAAACAAAAAAAGCCACCCAGGAGCATTAAAATGAAAGTTTTGAGAGCAGGGGGGGTACAGCAGGGGGCAGCAGGCACTGAGCGTGCAGCGATGATGTCTTTTACAGCTGTAATGATCCCTAATGATCTCCTTGGAAGATCATGGACTATTAGTAATATTGCATTTACTGTGCTATAAACTTGTACTGCACTTCATCGGCAGAGTCAGAAGGAAGACTATTAACGTCTGTGATGGAAAAAAAAAGGAATTTCTGTACTGACCTTGGTTTTTTTCAAACCTTTTCAAAACTTTATGATTCAATAGTCGGCTCAGTTTTTTTTATGTCGGAGGAGTGTTGTTTTTTTAGGATGCGCCTGACAGTACTGCTGCCCACAGTCGAGCCAGGAGCTACTTTCTTTGGGTACACAATTCACTACAATGTGGGCTGCTGAAGACGTGTGTGCTGAGAAATTTCTATGATGGAATGTATCACAGTGGTGTCACGCGTTGTTGCTGCGTAGAATGCTTTTTCATGACAGCGGTGGCCGTCACCTTACGAGATTTCCAGCTGCAATCGGAGCTGGCCCCCGTTTCATTATTACACCGTTGCACCGAGCCTTGACCTCTCTCACCAGGCAGTCGTCATCAACAAAGACCCGAAGATGTGAAACAGGCTCTCCGGTGTCTAACACAAAGCCGAAGGTGGTCCGAACAAAGCAAAGGCACGTCAGAAACTGGAGCACGAAGGGCCAAATTCTACACACATTACCAATTTTTAAAGCTGGAAATGAATATCAACCCCCGCGTAACAAGAAAAAAAAAGGAGTCAGATTGCTCCGAGCGCCAAGCAGACTGCTCATTTTTCAGAACTGCACACAGCTGCATTAGCAATATCGTGTATGTGTCATTAAGATCAATGTTGAGTGGAAGCGTGGTTACAAAGCGAACGATGAGTACTGAAAACAGCTCCTGCGAAGAGGCTCATTTACATCGAAGAAACATCGTCTTTGTGAATAAGGAAACACATACCTGCGCCTGTCTGAGCCAGCACAAGACACATGCTGCTATAAATCACGCAAGGATGGTGTAAGAGTTTATATTCATACATGTTTTACACCCCTTATAAATCCTTGTGATGATGTTTTGAGGTGTACTGTACATGCTGGCTGACAGGAAGCGCGTAGAGTGTTGTGTATGTTGTGTCAACACACCCTCACCCCCAACTTGTAAAATAATGCGGTGGCCTTAAGCTTCAAACTATGACGCTTTATCTGCTCCTCTAGTGTCAGCGTTGAACTTGATGGACTCCATGCTCAAGTCAACATTTATACATATGAAACATGCTGTTAGTATTTCAAAATAAAGCAGTTTATGACTTTTGGACTGTACAGAAACCGCTTGGTTAGGCTTGCCTGTGAATATTCTCATTCATCCAGGTCATAGTTATCTCAAGGAAATTGAATTGAACGCAACTGGATTTGTTTTTTGTCTTTGAAGACGTTTCACCTCTCATCCAAGAGGCTTCATCAGTTCCTGCTCGCTTGACTAGGCTGGGACTAGTCCAACTAGCCGGTGTGGAGGTCCAGCTATTTAACCTCTTAGGAGGCGGTCACAAGGCCACTGATGTCTATGGGTCGTATGTGCTCCATTATTGCCAACGACAGTCGTTAGTATGGTCGTTGGGGATGGTGGAAAGTTGGTTTCGACTTGGTTAGGCTTAGGACACTAAAACCTCATGTAACTTACTTACATAACATAACCTAAAAACAAATGAATTCCGACTCTTGATCAAGGATGCAAACCCTGGTCATGTGACAGGAAAGTACAGAATATGACACATCGAACCACCCTGACCGTCCCGCGATATGGACTTTTGTCGTGACGCTAGAGGGGGTAACACCATGGCGTTAAACCTAGAAGCACAGTTTCCCTTCACCAGGCGGCTGTATCTGATGCTTTGGGAGTGAGAACAGACTGGACGCACATATGTGTTCATGTGTGATTGTGTGAATGCTCTCCATGCGGGAAGTAATGAAAGTAATTCAGAAGAGGCCAGGGGGCTAATAACTCCATCACCTTAGTGCCCGGTTATTACAGCCCTCATCTCACGTCTTCACTCGGCTACAGTATGCTAAGTAGATGCTGATGAATACCAGCCATTACCTCACATCATTAATCACACCTCATTTTCTGGGCTGATGGGACAGAAAGGGCCGCTTCAGACTTCAGTCGATGGCCACCTAAAAGCTTATGAGGCACTGCATAAGATCTATTTTGCTTAGTCGTAGTTTTCTGCCGTTAGGATGCAATTAGATCCTAGTTGCTAAGCGTCTTGTAACAAGCTCGAGAGATAGTTCTTTTCATGCAGTACTTTCTGTAGCACCAAACAAAAAGGCCCTGTCTTTGCAACACATCCTCCACAAACAGCTCACAACACTTGTCATGTGGGTGAGACATTTGGTCCGACATTCCTTAGAGCTTCCAACACCTGTCCGAGACCATCCATCACGGGGCGGAGGGGGGGGAGTGTTGGATACCGCCTCTCTTCTTCCGCAAGGCACTGTGGTTGGGTTTTTAAATTATTGTATGTGCGCGGTTTGCTGTTGTTGCAAATCAGTTATCTTGTGAAGTTGACAGCCTGCAAAAAAAGGCTGAGGATTTTTTCAGAGAGAAGGGCTCTGGGTGCTGCCTTACTAATGCAGTCATATTTCACCCCCATAAAGCGGGGTGTAGTGCAGCCAGCAGCATCCTGGGGGACCCCTACTGCTTCGCCTGAGCTCCGCAGACAGAGTGGGCTGCACGGTGAGCTGCCTTGTCTAATTATACTACAGGAGAAAGAGCACAAATGACTTCATTTAATGCAACAGGGACTGCCGGAAAATTTACTCTGGTTTATTAACTAAGAGGAGGGAGGAATCATTCATCCCCACACACAGAGGAGTTTTTTTTTTTTTCAGTCCAAACAAACGTCAGCCCAGGTTCCCGTGTTGCAACGTTAATGCTCGGCTGAAAACAGAAACAGCTCCACCGTCTCCAGGTTGATGTGTAAGTGGAGAGGGCTTGGAGGTGGACCGTCTCCGGAGACAAATGGTTTAAAGGTCATATGCTATATGTCAAGAGCCAAGCGTACCTCAGAGGTGGCCATGAGCTGAATCCTTAAGAGGAGACGTAAAAGATAGGAGGAAGAAATGAGAGGGGGGGAGAGACGAGAGGCCAGACTGAGAGATGTGGACAGAGAGCCAATAAGCACTTAAGAAACTGAATAAGAGAGCACAGACAGATGGAAAAAGACAGTGATTGTGAGGTGGAAGTATCTATTTCACCCAAAATCTGTAGCAAAAAAATACACAGGTTGGACCAACTAGACACCGACTACTGAAGATTATGTCTGGAAAATCAAACCTGTGTCAATGTTTAAACTCAATAAATAGACTATATTAATCAATTTCATTACCAATTTTTAACCCTATCCCTCGTTTTCCAGTGCCCCCTTAGGCACCAGGTAGTGGATCTCTGTTTGTTATAAAGAAAAGGATTGTAATACATTCAAATGACAGAGGAATCAGCAACACTTGAAGCCCCAACACTTTACCCTAACCCTAAATCCAAACAAGAATGGAGGCACCCTAACCCTACAGGCGTGAAATGGGCAAAATGAAGTGGTTAGGGTGAGGGGCTCCAGTGCCATGCTAGCAGCTGTGAGGCTGTTCTTACCGTAGACATACCGTAGTTCTTTAGCCTAACAGCTAATGCTAGCATGGCAATGAGCTCATTAAGACAATGCCATCACGCTGATGTTTAGCTGATGTAATCTTCACCACGTTCAGTTACCTAGTTTAGGGTGTCAGCATGCTAACATGGCATCAATGTCTGCATCAAATTGGAGGAAAAGTAAGGGGATCACCAAAGTCTTCATCTTGGATCCACGAACACCCACAAAATGTAACGGCGATCGATTGAGTTTTCGTTGAGATCAACAATCAGACCAAAGCAGTGGACTCACCAACCAACAGACACACCAATCCAAAAAGCCATTAACGCTACCACGGCTAGAAAGGGCTTTTTTTTCAATCTGTAAATAAGAATCGAACTGTCCTAAATGTTCGTAAGCTGTGTTACACCAGTACCCCACAATGGGCCGATTGCCCTGTTAGCCAGAAATTAGCCAACAACAGGGAGAGCCAAAAGGAGCTGGTTTAAGGAGAGTGCATTAGTTAACAAATTCACGGCCTGACTGACAGACAGAATCGGGGCTCCTTATTTATCAGTCCATTTGGTTAATTAAATAGAAGGCAGTGCGAAAGAATTGGGGCAGGCTGTATTATCAACAGCTAGAACTAATTAGTGTCAAGACGCTATTTAATTACGGGAACCATTCTGGAATTATACACACCATTAGAGTGTTTTCTCGGCCCTGTCAATAGAGTATCAGGCGGTCGGAGAAGAGAAAGAGCCGATGAGCAGGGCGGCGAGAAACAAAGGGGCAATATTATAGCGAGAGAGAAAGAGTGAACATAAAAGGGAAAACAGCTTATGAATGCAACGTGTTCGTATGCACACAACCTTTTGAATTCTCACGGCGTGAAGGTCGATCAGTAAGCCAACGACTGAAAGATGACTGAAGGCAACACAAGGCTCCACGACGGCATCTTGGCGACAACGCTGACTCTATTCAATATCATCTTTAACGTTAAAGTCAAATGAAAACGCGATTAATCTGTGTACAATCTGCTGTTGTTGTTGTGTGAGTAGACACAATAAAAAGTTCGCCTCCTTTGAAAGATGGTAAAATGCGATAATTTCAGCCTGTCACCGCGTGAGAATTACATTTGCGTCTATATTCGGATATGTGATTATATGAATCATTATTCCACCCCTGTGCGGCGCTGAAGGCTACAGGAGTGCATTGTGCACAGAAATGTAGACGTTGCATTCGTGTGCACATGCAAGATTGTCTCCTACTCTACCAGTCATGGCTGTGACAGCCTTGGCAGAGCAGTTCAGCGAGGGCGCCACGACTCGTCTGCTATCTGATATGCTGTCATTCAGCTCGCACCGTGGCAGCACCGAGAGCTCTCACCACCTCTATGATGTGCCGTTCTTGCTTTTACCCTTCTCTGTGTCCCCGGCGTTATCGTTCCCTAGTTATCTTGTTCCTGTCCAAAGCACTGAAAGACTTTTTTATTTTCTTTTTTTCTTCCCTTTGGCTTCTCTCGCCTACCACCAAACATCAATCAAAGACTTTATCTGCAATGCAAAAAAAAAAAAAAATCTCATTACTGGTATCTTGAGAAGTCATAACACCGCAGAATCACTGTGAAAGTCTGCAGCATGAATTTCTTCCATTCCTCTTTGACTCTGTGTTTCCTAGACACGCTTTTGTCTGGAGCCTCTGTTGAGATGAGATGTACCAAACCGACGCTGCTGCATCATCTCATCGGCCAAAAACCTGCACTTGAACGCACCGCAAAGACGGCAGCCGACAGCCGACTATCTTGTGCGTTCTGCGCCTGCAAGAGAAGATATAACTCTCCATACCACCAGGTGGCGGTAGTCTGTATAAGTCATTCATTAAGAGTAACTAGAAGACATTGAAGCATAAATTTTTGCGGCCACCCTCGCTAATACAACCACGTCTAATCAAGAATCTGTTTGGTAAAAAGTAGCAAATGTCACTGGGGAAAAAGGCGGGAAAATGAGGAGAAACCGCACTAAATGGTTGAAATCTTGGATACTGCAGCGACAAGGCTCACCCTAGTAACATCTAACGTATAGAGAACGTTAGCATTTGGTTCTCTAAAGGTTAGGTTAGAACCAAACCAAGAACTAACGTTTAGAAAACGAGGTTAGGGGAACGTTAGGAGAACATTGAGGGAACCAAACATGTAACCGACAAGGTTATGGGAACGTTAGGGGAACGTTGAGAGAACCAAACATGTAACCAACAGCTAACGTTTAGAGAGCTGAAACAAAAACTTTCCGCTGCAACCAAGTGGCAACCAAAACCTAACCAAAAGTAATGTACAGGGAACGTTACTGGAACCAAAGGCTTATAGAACGTTCTAGGAACCAAAAATGGCTATTAGGGCAGGGGGCTTTCCGTTTCTTTTCCATCCATCTTCTTGTGCCTAATAAGCCAATCAAGACTGATTTCTTCCATCGACCAGCTCCACTGCCGATTCCAAGCGCTCAATTGTCCAACAAGCCGTCTACAAGGGTTGACTAGTGCCAACACAAAGGACACGCCACAACGACCAGGGAACCACAGATGCTCCCCGATGGCACCAACACTGGCCGACAGCCTGGTGGTACCAGGGCCCTTAATATGATCCTTGGAGCAATTGAAAAGTTCACTGCATGACTCATCACTTCGCTGCCACCGATCGTATTTCCATTCTGCTGTTTCAAATGACTCCGGAGAGATGAGACAATACTTTGAATAGGGTCAAACACGCATTTGCCTATTAGGTTTTCGAGTGGGTTTTTAATCCCAACCCAAGGTCTGATAGCCATCGTTAGCTGATGTGTGACTACTGACCCATCATTATGCAATGGAAGCCTTGCCGAAGAGCTGCTGCTTCTCCTTTTTTATTTTTCCTCTTCTCCTAATTGAGGCCCCCTGATGATTTAAGCCTTAGGATTTGCCCAGTTATACTAGCGAGGGACTAAAAATAAAACGCACAGAGAAATGACCCAAAAGCTCAGACGCCTTCTGCCCACACACACACACACACACACACACACACACACACACACACACTGATGTCTGACCATCGGTATCCTCAGTCAAAGGAGTCGCCGTCCTTGAGAGACTGGCACATTGGCTCACTTGGCAGCTCGTTCTCCCTCTCTCACATCCTCCTCTTCATTCCTTTGCGTTCTCTACAGCAGGCTGAGTAGATAGTTAATAAGAAAAAAATTGCTGTTGGGGAGGGCGACACAGAGATTGGACATGGACGCCTCTTCTATGCCAGCTGATCCGTTTTATCTGGGCGCCAGCATAGAGAGGCGCTTGTCCCACAGCGGGGGGGGGGGGACTTTCTGACAAAATAGGAAAATGGAATGAGGGTTTTTTATCTCGCCTCGCTGGATTTTTTTGTTTATTTTTTGGAGCTGCTTCATGAAATAGTTGCTCACTCAGAGATTAAGCAATGGGTTTTTTTTTTTCCTCGGAAGGAATTTGGGATATTCTAGACGCGGAGCTGTTGAGCCTGTTTGACTAAACATATAATCTAAGGCAAGGTTCAGAGGAACAGCCACACCACAGCGGTCTACGAGAAATATCGCTCACAATATCCCCCCTCCTCAGCTCATGTAACCACACGCACACAAACACGCACTTATACACAAGAGCAGCCACAAGTATTCATCAGTTCCTGAAATGTAGTGTCTTCTGGACCAGTTTCTGCAGAAGACCCGGTTCTAAACCACTGGATCTGCAAAGGCACTTCCTTTGGGCAGAACATCTGAATGCCTCACGCTGCAGCTCTGGTTTCAGATGACAATTAAAAACGCAATATGATCAACAATGGGTGAACCCGGGCATCTCTGTGCTCCTGGATGTTTGAGGTCCCATGAACAGCACAGAAGGAGTCAAGTTACAGGCAGGAGCGACCGGCAGAACAGCAAAGGTCAACAGATGCAGCCAAAGACAACTGAACATTATACCAACGAACTGGCCCAATTTATTCATCTCACTAATTGAATGTAACATCGGTCTCAGGGTGCCGGTCTGGCTCTGGTCGAATAAATCCTCCGTTAAACCGTTTCAGTAACGGCGCCACTGATGCACATTAGAAGGTTCCACAGAGATCCTGCATTAACATTCAATCTCAGAGTACAGCGTGATCGATCACCCTTTGTTTCCGATCAATGGTTCCCGAAGTGCTGTCTGAGGGTGGTCCTGAGGGGGTTTTACAACCACATGCGTCTAATAGCTGCATTTAACTATTCCTTTTGTGCATCAGGTGTCCAGGAAAAACGTGTGCGAATTGATATTTCGATCACAGGGCTTCACTCTGAATAAATATGAGAGATAATAAGAGATCATAAATTAAATCGGTAGAAAAATACACTATCAGATGGCTACAGCTGTGCTTTGAGCGAGATGTTAATGCTATCATGCTCAAAATGACAATGCTAAGGATGTTAAGTAGGTGTAATGTGTACCATCGTAGAGCTGAGGCCAATGGGAATGTATTTAGGTTTGCAGGTATTTGCTGATAAACCAAATTACAGATTTGACCCGATGATGGTGCGAGATGAAAACTCAGGAAACCACTCGCATCCTCGGGCCAACCTAAATATTTGTGCCAGAGATATTTCACAGGATATGTGACTGCTTTGACCTGCTGGAGGTGCTGGAGGAAAAGTCAGGGGCTTATCAAAGTCAGTATGGTTCATCCTCCGAGGACCATGAATATCTGTTCAAAGTTTAAAAGCAATACAAGTAAAAGTTGTTGAGATATTCCTGTCTGAACCCACCAACGCTGCCTCTGTTGGAGCTAAGCTGCTAGCGTGGCTAACAAACGTCTGATCAAATGTGGTTTTGTGGTGCGACAATGAAAAAGCGCATTTCTGTTTCAGCCATCAGGCGAAACACACTTTGATCATTCTGCTCTACAATATATCTCAATATGAGGATGATAATGAAATAAAGGATTACCATCTCACCACGGAACACTATGAAAAGTTCTTTTATTAACACCGAGGTATTAAAAATTGGTGGCAAAGTTCAAACCGTTTAACATTTTATGCTCTTGTTTCTGATGATGGCCTGAATGTAATGACTGCGCCTCGATGCAGAGGAGGCAGCTTGTCCTTGGCACGGAGTATAAATGAGAGATTAAAAAGCCGAGGTGCTGCACAGTCCAATAATCTGCACGCCAAAACCTCGCTCTGTGCTCGATCACACTTCTACATCTATTGATAAAAAACGGTGAGAAGGCCTGACAGACAGAAGAGCTGTGACTTTAAACAAGGTCAGATGCTTTTCTGGCCACAGAGCTCTTTGTTCTAAATTAAAGTCGATGTCAGAAAAAAATGGGAGTTAATCCATTCATTTATTTGATTTAAGGTGTCTTTCACCCACTGTAGAGACGATCTAATCATCTGTCATATTCCATTTATCTTTCAATTTCAGTTCCAATTACTGAAATATCACAGATATTTAAGGAGGATCAACAAAGGGGATGCCTTCAGCATGTTTAATACCTGAGCTCACGCCGCTGATATTGCTGTGATAATATCAGATAGAGATCGGCAGCAAACTGAGCTCCTCGGAATTAATTCCAGACTACAAACATTAGCACAAATATTAAGCGGGCATGACTGCTTCTATTAACATACATGACTGTTTCCCAGCTGCACTTATCCTGCAGAGAGTCGTGTAGTCTTAGAATTCCAGCGTTTGTCCACGACCCTGCAGGGATAGCGTCTCCCGACCAAAATGTGGCTAGCCACTGCCACGTTAATTGCGGCTCTGACACGTAGCGGCCGCTCTGAGGGGAAACTGCAGCGTATGCCGATTGTTGAGGCCTCGATCGGCTCGCGTTCTTGGAGCCGGTGTGATGTTTTTGTTTTTTTATCCATTCAGAAAGAGGAGATCGGGTCAATACGGTTCATATTGGAAACCAAACAAACCCTCGACAAAAAAGAACAATACACTGCCCACGCAATCCTGACTCCACATGACGGGATGAGATCCTCGCCTCTCCCCTACAGCAACTACAACACGGCGCTGCTGCTGTTGTTGTTTCGTCTTGTGCGCGCCGCTGACAGCTTGCGCCACACAATCTCTCGGGCAGCCTCATTTCCCTTCATCTGAATATTTATGAATGTTGTTAGGCGGCCACATTCCATTATCGGGGAGATTGCCTGGCATGGGGCTCCCAATCCTTTCACCCTGCTCACGTCTGTCTGGGAGCCTCGCACTTCATCCAATTGCAGTCTGTATTTCGCCATGCCTGGCTGCCACCAGTGTTGCCGGCGTTATGGAGAAAAATGAGAGGCGAGAAACAGTATAGGGGGGGAACGGAGAGTGGCAAGCAGTCAAGTAAAAAGAAATCCATGCAGGAGGGGAAAGATGAATGGCGTGTTCAAGGTTACAAAGCCTAAATTAAATCGACTAATTCTCTGAGGTGGAAACACACGCCGACAGGGCGCCCCTCCCTCGGAGGAGTACGAGTCAAACTTTCAGGGCAAAGGTAAAACAAAACAAAAAAACACCAATGAGAGGAGACGTGAACGCTTGCCAGTGCATTCAGTCCTCCCTGTGTATCTGCACTTCCCGTAACAAGGCACTACAACAGGGGTATTCAACTAAAATTTTAAGAGGTCCAGTTAGAGACAATTTCCTCAAGCGAAGGTCCAGAACATCATAATGTCAAACATTATATATATATATATATATATATATATATATATATATATATATATATATATATATATATATATATATATATATATATATATATATGAAGTAATGAAGTATAGCCTCATAGTTGTATCAACATCTGCATCTGACTGTTAAATTAAACAAAGTACAATGTATACAATGTATGTAAGTATACATGTGTACATTGAACTACACATATAATAATAATAACAATGTTTTTTTCTTATTAGGTTAAAGAAGGACTGCAATTAAAAATAAAATAGAGAAAATAAATAAAATAGCATTTGAAAAATTGTGCATCTTAAAATAAAGTGATTCATTTTGGAAAAATAAAATAAAGTGTACCAGCAGCTTGAGTTTCCCTTTTTCTTTGTTAACTGTCTCAACAAATGTTTACAATAAATGATTATAAACACATCTTAACAATTGAACAGTTTTACAGTTTTTCTTTCTTCCCCTCTTATATCTTATGCCCCCTCTGTCTTCTCTCCCTGTCTCCCGCTCACTCGTCTCTCTGTCTTCTCTCCCTGTCTCCCGCTCACTCGTCTCTCCTGTCTCCTCTCCCTGTCTCCCGCTCACTCGTCTCTCCCTGTCCTCTCCCTGTCTCCCGCTCACTCGTCTCTCCCTGTCCTCTCCCTGTCTCCCGCTCACTCGTCTCTCCCTGTCCTCTCCCTGTCTCCCGCTCACTCGTCTCTCCCTGTCCTCTCCCTGTCTCCCGCTCACTCGTCTCTCCCTGTCCTCTCCCTGTCTCCCGCTCACTCGTCTCTCCCTGTCCTCTCCCTGTCTCCCGCTCACTCGTCTCTCCCTGTCCTCTCCCTGTCTCCCGCTCACTCGTCTCTCCCTGTCCTCTCCCTGTCTCCCGCTCACTCGTCTCTCCCTGTCCTCTCCCTGTCTCCCGCTCACTCGTCTCTCCCTGTCCTCTCCCTGTCTCCCGCTCACTCGTCTCTCCCTGTCCTCTCCCTGTCTCCCGCTCACTCGTCTCTCCCTGTCCTCTCCCTGTCTCCCGCTCACTCGTCTCTCCCTGTCCTCTTCCTGTCTCCCGCTCACTCGTCTCTCCCTGTCCTCTCTCCTGTCTCCCGCTCACTCGTCTCTCCCTG
Source organism: Lagodon rhomboides (assembly GCA_039737535.1). Lineage (NCBI taxonomy): Eukaryota > Metazoa > Chordata > Actinopteri > Spariformes > Sparidae > Lagodon > Lagodon rhomboides. The sequence continues at coordinate 28,605,339 of CM077792.1, read as the reverse complement.
TCCTCTCCCTGTCTCCCGCTCACTCGTCTCTCCCTGTCCTCTCTCCTGTCTCCCGCTCACTCGTCTCTCCCTGTCCTCTCTTCCTGTCTCCCGCTCACTCGTCTCTCCCTGTCCTGTCTCCCGCTCACTCGTCTCTCCGTGTCCTGTCTCCCGCTCACTCGTCTCTCCCTGTCCTCTCTTCCTGTCTCCCGCTCACTCGTCTCTCCCTGTCCTCTCCCTGTCTCCCGCTCACTCGTCTCTCCCTGTCCTCTCCCTGTCTCCCGCTCACTCGTCTCTCCGTGTCCTGTCTCCCGCTCACTCATCTCTCTGTCCTCTCTTCCTGTCTCCGGCTCACTTTTCTCTCCGTGTCATCTCCCTCTATCGCTAACTAACCTTTCCACCTGTCACCCGCCTCTCATCTCTCTCATCTCTGTGTTCAGAGTCGTGCTGTTGTTTACACAGATTTGATTGGCTGAGCAGCATCACGTGGGATGGCTTAACTCGCATGCAATTGGTCTGTAAGGTCTGCTTAACAAATGCCGTAAAGACTAGGAAAGCTGTGCTGGTTAAAATAGAAGTGCCCCGTCAAAATGTAGAATCCCTCAGTAATTTATTGATTATAGGTCTGGGTCCGCATAGGACGGCGTCTGGGTCCGGACTCGGACCGCGGTCCGCCTGTTAGTGACCTCTGCACTACAAGATTTATTAGCAATCTCAGCCGCGTACAGAACCGAGAAAACACGAGGCGGTCAAGGAGCAGCAGCAACTCTCAGCCACTGCACAATGTTCTCATTGTTCCCCCGCCTGGTTTTAGAAGTGGGAGTATTTGACTAACATCCTTTATTCGCCCTGCTGAAAACAAACACAGGGAAAGGCGGACCCAAAACTGCCTGATAAGAATCGGCACCGAGGTCTTTTACCTTCCTCGGTAGTAAAAAAAGGGGGAGGTTTCCTGAAGACGTCAGATACATGAAGGCGGTGAGGTTGAGACGGTTCCTCGAGGTACAGATAGTTACGCTCGGATGATAATTAACTACGTGACGGGCTATAAACCTCCGCAGCCTTCACTTGTGACCTCACAGGTGTAGCTGATGCTGTCATCTCAGGGGAAAGGGCAAGAGTTCACATTCTTAATATCAACCTCTGCAAAAAACACGCACGCTCTCCCCCCCGAGGCGATTCCCTCCTTCTTTATTTGGGTCCCGTCTTTTTGAACGAGAGATGACAAAAATAATGAATGTTCTTGTCATCCTACTCACATAACCCAAAGGAAATGTTGACGAATAAATTCAGCGTGGCAAAGAGATGGCTGTAAGAAAGAAAGAAAGACAGAAAAAAAGAGACATGGTGGGATGTTTTGAGAGAGAGAGAAAACAGAATAAGAGCCAAAAATACACACACACAGGCGAATTTTAATGTGAGAGGCGTGATTTCGTCAGAGTCGGCCGTGACAAGAGCGGCTGCTGTAAGCACGCGCACCTGATTTTCCGCGGCGCGTCACTTGTCCGCCTGTTCCGGTTAGTAATCTGTATTCACCGCAATGGCTGGAGATGTGATTGCCAACAGGCACACAAGTGTAATTCAAAAACAATCCCCAAGCCATGGGGGGAGGGGGGGGGGATCTGGAGCGGTGGTTAAAATGAGGATGCTGGGTAAGGACGGGGTCTTAGACCGGCGATGGATGACTGCAGAAGAGGACGCGTGAGGATGTTTTGCTGCACCTGCTGCTCGCACGATTACTCATTGTTACACATCCAAGGTCTCCATGTGAACGGCTCTCTCCTACATATCAACCTCCACTTTATAGCCAAAACCGTTCTCCCACTAACCGCATTAATCCGAAGCTCCTTCACCTCCACACGCAAACACACATGTGTGCAAAATAAATATATCTTCAGCGGCTGCCCACAAAAAAAACAAAACACAGATGCACACGCTCTCAATCTAATCAGCCTGTCAGCGACCGTTCAGCCGCCTCTCACGCGTTTTCACATCGTTTTGATGTAAATGCACATTTAAGTGGCGGGATGTGTCAAGTGGAGCTCGCGTTCGTGATGGATAGGCATCAGCGGGAGTCAAGGTCAAGCACGCGGAGCCTCGCTTGCCTCAGATGCGCCGAGCCTGAGAGCAGCACGCCGCGCACAAAGCGCCAAAGAGCCGCGTGTAATTGCGCTACAATGACTTTTGTAAGCGTGGCAGCTGTAGATCTTGCGGTACATCACGGCCTTTTCACAGGATGCCACTCTCATTTGCTTTTTTTTTTTCTCTTTGAGAAATGACCTTCGCAAAAATGTCACGACGAGTCCTTGTGCCGGAGCGAGATAAGACACAGCAATGTGTCCTCAATTGGCAATTGATGCTTTTTGCTGGGGGTTAAATCTTATAAAACTACAAACTGCATGAGCGTGGCTGGTGTGGAGGGTGGGTGCAGGATAGCACCGACAAATGTCTTGTGCTGCAGGAATAAGTCAAAAAACCTGGAAATAAGTAACATTTATACACTTTGGGTTCCTTCGTCTCGTAGTCGGTGGTTTTTTTGGTTAGATGCCTGAAATAAGGTCTGTTGTTAGTGCATGTTTAAGAGATTTTCAGGTGTTATCCTACAACATCTAATACATCAGTAAGTACTCCACTTTTTTACTTTAAAGCATTTACATGTCTTAAAAATGGCCGTTGCTGACACTACAGACGATGTTAGGACATTAAACATCGTTATGCTGAACTGGACTATTCTACTCACTAGAGAGGTTGCAAACTATTCTAACTATCCAACTAGTAGATTGATTAATTTCACAGTGTTCATTTGGGAAGACAAAAGGTGTAACATAAACGAGTGCTTATTTTTTTTGCAATAATCCAAAACCCCATTGAAAAATCCCATTGTCAAGAGAACCAGGGCGATGCTAACCTACGAGTTAGCCTCCGAAAACACACATCATCCATCCAGCACTCTGTTGTGCAAAGATGCGGGCAGAATGTGAACGTGTGCAATGTGGGAGACCCGGTTCATCACAGTAAGATCGACTGATAAGACTGTTTTTGCCATGCACACATGCACAAATGCGGTTTGGTGGAATGAAGATAAGGATCACTGGTGCTTGCTGGACTGAGGCCTTATTCAGACCATCATTAGCACTGTGCCAAAACACAAAAACAATAAAACAGTGTCCCGGGCACCACCATGTTGGACACCAAGACTCCAACCGTTGGCTGGATGACAAACATGTTGAACCTGACTTAACTTTTGCTGCAACACAAATCAACCTCGAGCTGTATTTATAGCTATAGCGACAGTATATTTATAGCCGCAGCTACAGGGCCTGTGCACCCAGCTGCTGTAGCTGATACACACCTCCTCAAAAACCTTACTGCACATCAGGGATACGGCGGCGAAGGAGGCAGCATTCATTGAGCTGATTGTGTTTTCTCATATACACGTTTTATGACGTCGAGGGGGATCGTTTATTAGCGAGGACTCTGGAGCCCTCTCGTTTTCAGAAACACACATCTCGCAAAGTAAATACTAGAGGTTCCCCGAGGAGTTTTCCAGCCTCTACCAGAGCGACGGCACTGTTTTTCTTTGGGCGGTCCCCTTGTTGTTTGTCATACATGTGCATCCTTGTGCACCCCGCTACCCACTGCTCTGAATATTCTCACACTGCACCAGAAGACGTGCATCCCTACACGAGGAAAAGAGGAAGGAAATGCATTCAGTGCATTTTTAGAGCTCAGGGATGCACACAATGCATTTCAGTAAGAAAACACTGAATGTAAACACAGCTTTTGTCTGTTTACAAAAAACCTCCACAGGGCACTACAGCCTGAGTGTGTACAATACATCCATCTTGTGTTTTGGTGGTGCCATCAGTATCTATTGGTGAATGCTTTTAACTCCAAGTAGAAATCCAGCCACACTCGCCTTGTTAGAGGTGTTATGTTGTAAGAAATGGCCAGATTCTGAAGGTAGCTCCAAAACTCTAGGGGGCAGCATCACAACTACCTGCTGCTCATTATTTTTCTGTTTTATTTCAAATTTTGTTGAGCTTGAATGAAGCCTTGATTTATGATGATTTAAGGGACAAAAAAAGTGCAATATGTAGGAAGTGGTCACACTCAAAAGAAACAGGGGGGCAGCACATCACCAGATAACTGCTGCTAACTGTAGCTGTTAGCTTGATTTGCCATGCACCTCGTGGTCAAGACTGGAAGCATTAGTGTTTACATCACTAGCACACAGCAGTTGCTAGCTTGTTAGCATGTTAACTTCAGTAGATATCTCTGCTGTTGATCATTTTAGTTGATTTTTTGGTTGTTTTTCCAACTACAGTCATTGAATATTGCACCTTTAAGCTCATCTCAGTTTGGTTAAAGAGAGAAACTTGAATTCGGACGGTTAACGGTTATGTTTTTCTGTTTGGTGAGGAAAATAGTTGTAGAAATATCTCCTTTCTTAACACTGTGTGGGCTTATTTTGGATATTAAACTATAACTTATTGTGGTAAAAAGTGTAATTATGAGGCAGGACAGGCTAGCTGGTTAGCATGCTCACTTCAGTAGACAACTCAGCTGTTGCCTTTTTACACTCTACCGATGATATCAGTTCATTCTGTGATCGTTTTACACTAAAATTCAAGCATTCGAATCTTGCAAATTGCCCCTTTAAATACGAGCATGGGCTTACTTCTGGTAGAATACGATTCTAGTGTCACACTGGAAATCCTCAAGATGTATGCTAAGATTAAATAAGATAAGATGCTCAACGAGATCAGAATAAAAACAATAGAGTGATAAATCTGAAGTGTAGAAGGAGTAAATGCTAACACCAGGCCTCAAAGAGTGACAATTAGGGACAGCTTGACAACCCAACACTGTGATTTTTGTTCTGTACACCGTCATTAAATGTTTGGATAAGAAGCTTTCGCACAGTAAAGATCCGACGTGTTTACTGTGCGAGACCGGACGACACTGAAGAATTCCCTTTGATCGTGCGGTCAGCGAGCCTCTCCGGCCCCGTGATCTCCGAGGCTTCAGATGAGCAGCTCTACAGTGATTAGTTCTGGGTGCAGTGGCCTGTGGAAGGCAGAGCAAACAGGGGGAGACAGGCACCAGAATGAGGCTCTATTGTGTGAGCGTCTGGGGAGGAGGAGGAGGAGGAGGAGGAGGAGGAGGAGGAGGAGAGGTGAGCCTCGGCGGCCTCACTTACACTCCACACTGTCAGTCCACATTGTTGGCTCTGACCCGTTTCATTTCATTGTTGCGTTGCAAGTTAATTTGAAATCACTGTCATGGCGCTGTCACCGTCTGCAGCACTCAGGAAGTCTATTGTTTGGGAAAGACAAGAATTTTCTTTTTCCTTTGTAAGAATTTGATGATGATTTAGGCCTGGATTATGCTCCCGAATGGACCCGGACGTGGACACAGTAGTTCTGTTTAACACTACTTTGTCTGTCTGCCTCACACACGATGTCTCCTGCGGCTCGTCACGTCCGCAGGTAGTCCACACCTCCACCCTCGGAACACGACATTTGCATTTGCACCCCGGCAGCACGTGGAAAGTACGATTTCAGCAACACATCTTTTGCACAATGGGAGGCCAATACAATATATTTCATCCATCATTATATCTGCAGCTACTCCAGGGCTCCCGTTCTGAGAGGATCACAGCAGAGCCACATGACACTGACATGAAGAAATGAGATGGCCTCGGTTTGTCAATGCTCTAATGCTACAAATCACATGCTTAGTCGACAAAGAGCGAACGAACCAATCGAAAACCCATCTTGCTTCTCTCAAACAGAGAGCGTTCTGAGTCCAGTGTCCTCTGTAATGATATAAGGCCTTGACATCTCCACAAACCAACATCTCATTCAGACGCTCAATCACACAGTCAGCATGAAATCATCAGCGAGAGCCAATGAGGCAGCTGAAAGACACCATCAGCCCCTCCTTCCCGTTGTGTTCCTCGGAGAGAAGGCCTTGGGACAGAAAAGCAGCTTCTGACAAAGCCAGGAAGGAAGAGGACTGAATGGAGAGCAGCTACGAGGCACCTGGATCTAAAACCCGGCGAGCGATTGAACACAATAGTTGTGCGACGCTAATGAGATTACATCATACATCCCTGGGAAATCTGCAATGAGGTAATGAGGTGAACAGAGTGGATGTGATGTAAAACACCGACAGAGACTACATCAGCCCGTGTGCAGCTGAGTTCCTGCACAATTCCTCCAGCTGTTTGTGATCTGTGCATCTTCTGCTGTTATAAAACATCATTTCTCGTGAGTGAAAAACAGGCCGTATGGGACCTGGACTTAAAGGGAAACGCCACCAATTGTACACATTTAAAGTGTGTTTCCAGGTCTTAGGATGTACAGTACTCCTGTGTATGTGGAAAAAAGTACTAATACTCGAGGAATTGCCTCCAGTGATGCCGATCGGTGGCTCTGTTGCATTGTGGGCAATGTAGGCGGCAAGGTTTTGAAAAAGGAAGAAAAATGTGTGGAATACACCAGTGGGCTACTTTTCAAAACCTAGGCTACCTTATGACCTACATTACCCACAATGCAACTGAAACACTGAAAGCATAGTATCAGATTACATCAGAGCATCACACTCCCATTACACTGTTGGTTTTATGGACAGGAGATATCACCTTCCTTTACAAAACCTGGTGCCTACATTACCCACAATGCAACTTCAGTCACAGTCACATCATTGACCTCACTAAAGGCATTTTATCGGTTTACATGCAGCTTCCTCTGGAGCCACAATTTTTTTAAATATGCAGTATTACTCCCCAAAACCTATAAAAACACACTGTCATGTGTAAAATGGGTGGAGTTACCCTTTAATTGAGTCAACTAAACCATTTAAAAGAAGAAAAAACCCTCTAATAAGCATTTTTAATATAGTTAAAGCAGCCAAGAATGTAGAAAAGTTGTCTTTTCTCTGTTAAAATTGAAGAAGTGTGTGAATCACACAGCTCTACACTTTCTTCATACTTTATAGAGTACATTGAAGTCAACTCTTCTTTATTCAGCCCAAGATCACACGTTTGTGCATTTGGGCATCACACTCACTGTACAGCATTCAACACCCACTATTCTTAGCCCCTCAGTTCAAACGATCCGAATCCAGATCCAACCCCCGAAATCCTCGGAGACCGCACGTGTTATCGGCGTCTGTTGGCTAACAAGGCAGAGTGACTTCACTTCTCACACCAAAAGTACATCATGTTCAAAAAACTTGCGCTCTGAACATGACATCTTGGAAACAAGATTATGAAATTTTGATCACATATTTCCCGCTGACATGATTTACGCCCAGATGACACGAGGGACACGCGCATTGCATCTTTCATCGGGGCGTTAACTCATGAAAAATAGATTTTCTTGATATTTTCTCTGCAAAAGAAGCGTCTTGTCCCGACATCGTTTTAATTATGTGGTGTAACTGATACTTCCCCCCAAAAAAACTGCTGGGTGAACAAACAGACTGACAACTCCAGCGTGATTACTGTCTCGAACAAATGAAGGAGATCAGATCAGGGTAGTGTATATGAACAGCGCACGGAGAATGATAATTGGATAATAATTCAGATATAATGAGATATTGATCTGTGCGGCACACATCCACGGAGGAAAATGTGTCATTTTGCCCTTTCGGGAAACATGGAATGAATCAAAGCGATGTACTCTGGAGAAGGATGTGGAGTTTGATTTGATATCGGAGCTGTGCGCCGGTCGGTGCCTGGATGAAGCGATTGCAGGAATAATAGCTATTGATCTCCGTATAACGTCTTAAATGTTAGCGTGCGATTTTCCCAACAGGTTGGTTCATTCGAGCCTGAATTTGCTCTTCACACGACGCTGAACAAACACTCACGAAGAGACAGAGGAGGATCACACACTCGCCTACGCACACACACACTCACTTGGGTCAATACTACCTCATCAGCTCTTAAATTAATGAGGGTGGTCCGGACAACACGTCTGTAATGAGACAATTAACTCCTCGTTTGGCATTTTCATCCAGCGCCTCTTGAGCGACCGAGCAGCCGGCAGCCGAGGGCGCGGGAGCCGGAGAGGTGGCGCGGGTGACGGGGGAGGCGGGGGAGGAGCGGCGGGGCCGAAACAGGTAAACAAAGTAATTCAAAGAATGTCAGGGACGGAGGACAGCCGACGGAGGAGACGAGGGAACGGGAGAGGGAGAGGGGAACGAGTCAGAGGCCAAAGAGGAGAGGGGAAATAAGAAAGAGATTGATTGAGACGACGGGAGAAAGGCGAGATGGAGCGAGGGCGTCAAAACCAAAGCAATTATCCGCTATACCATGTTTCCGTCCCCGTGCTTCTCCGAAGCACCCACGGGAGAAGGCAGAAGGTGTGAGTGGGCCGTGAGCTGTCGGCAGAGTGGACCTGTGTCTTCGCTGACCTCATCATCGACAGGATGCTACCTGGATGAGCTACAGGACAGCTTAAGTGTGGAGAGACCGTCCATAGGGTAGGACAGGTTTTCATCTGCACATCACAGTGAAAACACAGACAAGGAAAGAGACCAGAAGTTTGATGCATCTATTGCCCCTTCAACCCTAGAAATCTGTGAATATTCTCATTCATCCAGGTCATAGTTATCTCAAGGAAATTGAATCGATCGCAACAACGCAGTTTTGCTGCAAGAGGATGTTGATTCCCATTCTCATGTCTGAGTTATTGATGGAAAGTGAGAATACGAGGGGGCCAAAACAGCTGGATCTCTTGTGTTATCTCAAGGAAATTGAATCGAACGCAACTGGATTTGGTTTTTGTCTTGAAGACGTTTCACCTCTCATCCAAGAGGCTTCATCAGTTCCTGCTCGCTTGACTAGGCTGGGACTAGTCTGATGAAGCCTCTTGGATGAGAGGTGAAACGTCTTCAAGACAAAAACCAAATCCAGTTGCGTTCGATTCAATTTCCTTGAGATAACACAAGAGCTGTTCTGGCCCCCTCGTATTCTCACTTTCCATCAATAACTCAGACATGTGAATGGAAATCAACATCCTCTTGCAGCAAAACTGCCGCCAACACCATCTCCCTGCTGCGCTCCTACGCAGGAAGGCATTTTTCTACATGACAGTCTTCTATTGTATGACCAATTGGCCCGTTACGGACAAACCCCATTTAGCATGTGATCACGTCTCAATGAGTAACACCGTTCCAGCACCGCCTTGATCAATGCTCTCCAGCGTCGCACGCGTGGCTCGGGAGACAATCGATGAGCCCCCTTTGTCAGACGAGGCTCGCTCGTGTGCCGCCGCTCGCTCCGTGGTGCAAAATGCAGAGACGCCCGAGGGCGGAGATGTATGAAGGAGGTGTTGCTGCTGCGTCAGGGAGACGGAGGAGGAGAAAGGGGGGGGGAGGGTTATTATGACGTAGTATCGATCCAAGTTGGAAAACAAGCCCAGCACGCGGCAGCCTGCAGGGGTACGGATGCTCGATCGATCCGATCTCTGGTGTCAGACAAAGCGTGGGATTGTGGACGGGAAGAATGGATGGGGGAATGCATGGACGGGCTCGACAGGCCGACTGAGCGATAAAGACAGATTGGACGGATAAATCTGCGGGCCGGCAGCAGGAGAAATGTGAACGGGCTCGTACGAAACACCAAAGAAAAAAGGAAGTTTTTGCTCGTGCTGCAGAATTGACATCACTCAGTAGTCGGTCTTAATGCTGCGGATGTTAAACCGACTCAAATACAAATGGCGTTATATAACATTCAATTGCAATAAGCGCGGAACAGCATGCTTGGAGCCAAGCCCGGTCACAATCTGGCCAATGTGCGGAACGAGAGCATTACCAGGCCCGGTCACTTAATCTCTCTTCCCCTCGCACTCACCCCGAAGAGCGACGGGGGGAAGCTCGATGCCAGTGAACCAGGTACATAGAAAAGGCTCTTTCTGCTTTGAAAATAATTAGAGAAAAAGCAGGTTGTGTCCGTTATAAACGCTGCCCAGCTTGCATCTGCTCTTCCTGGCAGTCTGCGCGGACCGTCGACGGTACAGAGCCACAGATGGTGGAATGATGTTGACCAGATTGCGTCTCCGCGGCCCCTCGAGAAAAAGGACTTAAAACCTCGCGTCCTCCAGGGATTACAGACGTCTCGTAGGAAATTGGCCTAATCCAAAACAAATCTAGCGGGGCATTTCCTCGTAATTCATTGCGCTTGTGGTGAATGTCCTTTTAACCACGCGCGGAGACGTTTGACAGATTTTTTTTGTCCTCGCGCTTCGCTGGCTGCGGCCTCGAGACATCACTCCAGCAGACGTTATTAGCCGGCCGGGACTCGGCTTGATTACACAAGAGCTGCATCGCAGATGCAAGATAAGTAATCCTCCGCAGATTAATGATAAAATGCTTAAAATGTGAATTGGGCCGGACGGATGCTACCGATTTTTTTGAGACAACATTCATCAGCGGAACACAATTTAATCTAACTCCGCGGACTGACATTTTAAAGGCATCATCCATCCCCGTGACGAAGTGCTCCTTCAGACCGAACGGTTTCATTCCAAACAAACTCCATCTCGACTGTGCGACTAAACTGTTTCCCGTAAGAAACCGTTTGCACGAACAATATGTTTACAGCCATTCAGTGATGTACTGTTCTGCACACGTACACACAGACGCCACCGGAGCAACAGGCTGCTGTTATTACCAGCCGCTGTGTCATGGCAACCTTTGTTAACTGCACTCTGCAAATGCGCCTCTGCCTTCCTCTCCTCCGCCTTCCTCCTCCCCCCCACGCTACTCTCATCCGTGCTGCACTCAGCGCTGCACCCAAACAACCTCCCTCCTTCTTCCTCCTCCCTTAATTGGAATCAACAGGAACAGATCTAGTCATGCGATGTTTCCCTCCCTGAGAGCAGCGTGGCCCCTGCCCTCCTCACCTCTCTCTTTGTCCCCACAGGGTCCCGGTCGCCTGCTGCCAATTAGCCTCGGCTTATGACCCAGCCCTACACCAGGCGCCTCCACCCTTCCAGAACCCCCTTACATAAAGGGATCAGGAGCAGGCCCCTATGTCTCCTGACGCCGCAGCAGACCCCCACGCCCTCGCAAGCCAAAGCCAGCGGATGACAGATAACGCCAACAAGAATGAGTAGAAGCAGAAAAGGGAGCAGCATCGTTTTTCTCTTAGTTTAATGGTGAAATGCTGTCCTCGCTGTGTGTTGTTTGCATCTGTAGATCTCTAGATAGATCACTTCAGCTTGAGATTTTACAGTAGCCCCGAGCCTTTCTCCAGTGACCGAGGCTGAGAGGTGTGAACCTCGTGAACCGAAGGTGTTGCCACTGGTTCTGAGAAAAGAAAAGACAGAGCGAAGAGCCGCCTTTTCACGCTGACACACAAACACCGAGCCTCTCTGATCCGTCCCATCTGCGTCGTCAGCAGAGATCTGATTTCACCTGCACATTCTGTGCAGAGATCTGCTTGAAGTCTCGAGTGCATTATCCCCGCGCCGCCTGCGTTATTCAAATTTAACGGCCTCCCCTGCTGCTGGGAAAGAAATTATAAAAGGGAACAGACAGGAGAAGAGGACAGTTGTCCCTTTTCCACCAACGTGGATTCAGTTTTGTTCCGGTTTGTGCACTTGATTTTGATCAAAAATAACATTGGTTCAGAACCAACAAAACCGGTTTCTAGCTGGAACAAAACAAAACAAAAACAAAACTGTCGGGTTTTCTTTGACCTGAAGTGAAAACTGAAGTTGGCGTTTCATTTCAGCCCAAATCGCCAGAGTGAGATGTCGCCATGTGATGTTTCTGCAAACCGCAGACACAACCACATTTGCATGTGTCATTGACATTTCCAGAAAACGTGTCATATGACTTTGACATTACATGTTTGCGAGCTGACTTTCAGATCAGGAGGTGGAGGGGATGGTGGTGGAGTTGAGCGAGGCGAGAGGGCAGAATAGACCTCGGGACAATTCTGGCATAATAATCTCCGGCCATATTTGTGGTGACAAAACAGGGTATTTCTAACGAGCCCTCGGGACGTCTCCATCTGTGTTTGTGGCAACCAAAGCAGGTATTTTAAGCCACAAGGAGCTCTTTTCCCAACCCTACCAAGTAGTTTGTGTGTCTAAACCTAATCAGACCATAAGCACACGGTTGTAACAAGATAAAAATGAGAATTAAACTTAAGGAAATGTAAAGTTTTAGCTGATCCCTGGTCTGCAGAAACAAATACGTTGCCATCATTTATTCAGGCGTCTCGGTTGGCTCTCTTTTGATAAAGCATCCTTGATTTTAATGGTTCTAGTCAAAACAGATAGCACCAAGTTTCTGAGAATCTAGAACAGAACCAGCTCAAGAACCAGAACTAATTTGTTGAAAAAGGGGCTGAAAGAGTTGTACTTGATGGGACCAGACAAACACGAATGCAGACAGACCAGGGCCCTCATCAGTCCCAAACCTACGTCCGCTGTCATTCCTCGGTTTTACTGTCTCACACCTCGTATCATCTCTTGGATTCTGTCTTCTGCTTCTCTCTCCTGTTCCCTGCCCACTCTGCTCTCCTCCTCCTCCATCCTCCATCATTTCCTGTCCAGGTCTCTGCTCGTGCCGTTGCAGAGATACAAGCTGCCTCTGAGCTAAACTGCACGGCGTGGCGAGGGCAAGCGATCAGCGATCGCGCCACAGATTGCCGTTTGTGACCTGCCACCTTGAGGTTCCGGGGGGGTTGGAGCGTTGGTGACCTTCACGTGGTCGAGATGGCAGACTGATATCTCGTCTCGGTCTCGGGAGGGCCGATGGTGATGATGGATGTCTACCTAATGGGCTTTTTGTTTCACTCTTGATAAACCCGATTAGACGACACCGCTGGCGTTATTGATTTAACAGCATTTCATCAGGTTCCTACAGGACTAAAAAAAAAAGAATCGAAGCTCTATTGTCTTCTTGAATATTCCCGCATGCAAACAATCTTCTACACCCCTTGAGCATGAAATGCGAATACCGCCGTACATAAACACTGTAAGTGGAAGTTCAAGCTGAGAGCAGAGGGAGGCATATTTTTCTTGATTACACGAGTGGTGAGAACAGAGCTCCCGCGGCTGTAAATCTATAGCACATGAATCGCAGCTTCAATATCATTTGCACGTGTGCACACAAATCCCAGGTGACATTTCTGAAGCGGCTGAGGTCAACGTTCTCATGGTCACGAACACCGGTGCTTGAACTCGCGAGGGCGACGCGGCGAGCCGACCGGCTGAGTGGGAGCGTGGCGTGGGGTGATGGGAGGCAGAATAACAGGCTGCGGGAGGAGGTGAAGAGGGCGGGGTCGCCGCGGGTTAAGATAAGCGAGCCGGTGCCGGAGGCGGAGGATCCAAGGTGTTTTATCTGGTTTTGCTGTTTACGCTTGACTGGAAAATGACTTTACAGAGAACCTCTGCTCGCTCTGTGTTTATTTATGTTTTTATTACAGAAATTTTGAGCACAGACGCCGGCATGTACAGTAAATAAGAGCGAAGTACTAAAACCTATTTCCCTCAGTTGTTTATGAGAGAGAATCAATACGACCCACGTAGCTCCTCCGCGAGCACCGTAAGCTGTGTTTTTCCACGTCACACCAAGTCAGGTAGGGAACGAATGAAACAAAAAAAAAAACAAGCATCTGGCGCCGGCGTTCATCGATTCGGTCCGATCGCCGCATCCGGGGAGCGATTTGACTCGAGGCCTCCGACACGCTGTCTGGCCAGAAAGTTTTCAATCAGGCGATATTCGTCTGAAACTCATCAGTTTACAGACATCAAAGTAGCAGCTTGCAAATTAGTTTTTTTTTGCTCATTACAATGAAGTTGTCTCAAGGAAATTGAATCGAACGCAACTGGATTTGGTTTTTGTCTTGAAGACGTTTCACCTCTCATCCAAGAGGCTTCATCGATGAAGTAACTATGACCTGGATGAATGAGAATATTCACAGGCTTGTTACAATGAAGTTGAAAAGCGCTAAAAAATCAATGCTGGCCTTCTGAATATGCGACAAAACAAGTCTTTGCTTCAAATCGATGGTTCATTGTGCGGATGCAAAGGCAACAGCGAATGTAAACTGTGTTAAGATTAGTTTCCCTCGATGCTTTACAGTCTTTATGCTGTGGCTCACAGTGTCGTACTTTTATGATGCATTAACAAAATCAATAGCGAGGATCATCAACGAAATGTTGCAGCGTGCTCCTTACAGCGTGTTCTTCTAGCGCCGTAGAACAGTTGGAGAATATTCAAAATAATCAAACTTTCAACTGCGGGGCGGCGCTTCAAACAGTCTTCCGTTGGTCACTTAGCAACAACAGCAGCCTCGACCGATGCAAAACATCTGGAAAGAACGCGAGGTGCCCTGCCTCAAGGCCTCTGATTGATTTTAATGCTCTCGAACAGCAGGCCGTGTTTTTTCTGTGCGAGCTTGGACAAACATAATGTACCATTGTTCAGAGGCATGCACTCACAGGAACGCAGAGTGCCATTCCCCCGCGGATTGTTTCCCTCAGCGCTCGGATTCCACACGGCAAGAAAAGGTGTCGTGAAGTTGGCGTTTAAAGGGGGGAGCTCCGGTGAAGGCTTCGGGCTTGATTGCCGCTGTCTTTTCTCGCGCCGTGGGAGGACAAATACAAGAGGATGCTGGCTCGGCTGAGCCGGGGGCTGACAGCTCCCTGCAGCTCTGGGCTGAGGCAGATAAAGATATCAGAGTGGCTGAGCACACACTGACAGAGGCTGGATGGGGAGACCGGAGCGTCTTTATGACTCTAAATATTCAGCGGGTTTTCAAATTTGTAGAGGAGGAGGTGAGGAAGGATGCGGAGGCGGAGAGGACAAACGTGTCTTGAGCTAAAATGGGAAAAGTATAGTGGAGTATTTGTCTTTGGCTGCAGGTCAGCAACTTTAACACCGGTCAGTACTTAAGAGCACCACCACTAATCAATGCTGCAAAATCAAGCTGTTGGAGACACCACACACAGACCAACAAACACTGTGAGGACACAAGCGCCACATTCACTTTAAACTGATCTCCAGAGCGACACGAGAGTGAGGCTGCACCGAGGAATGCCCAGAGGTCGGCGAATCTTGAACGCGCCTTGGTGATCTGCTAGGATACAGAAAAATCACCAACTAAAGCTGCAACTAGAGGTGACGATTCTCCAAATAAAGATCAACACGTCTTTAGATTGATGCCCTGACTGACATATCGTCCAAGAGTTTGACTTTTTGCAAGTTATGGTTAGCCAAGTTAAAATAATATTGTACAGAGATAAAGATACCCAGGGTTTCACAAAAAACAACAAAATATAGATCCAGTTTGTCAAAAAAAGTTCAGTTTCTCAAACCTGTCCCGGAGTAAACCACCTTCTCAAGCAAATCAATAAAGGATCTCTGGCTGTGTTCAGTTCAGTTCATCCCACACGAACTATAATCGGGTTTTGGACTGTTGGTTGGACAAAAGAAGCAAATTAAAGATTTCACTTTGAGTTGAGGGATAAAATTTTTTACATTTGACAGATTGAACGATCAATCAATCATCTCAAGGAAATTGAATCGAATGCAACTGGATTTGTTTTTTGTCTTGAAGACTTTTCACCTCTCATCCAAGAGGCTTCATCAGTTCCTGCTCTAGTCCACCAGTCCCAGCCTGGTCAGCGAGCAGGAACTGATGAAGCCTCTTGGATGAGAGGTGAAACGTCTTCAAGACAAAAACCAAATCCAGTTGCGTTCGATTCAATTTCCTTGAGATAACTATGACCTGGATGAATAAGAATATTCACAGACTTGATCAATCAATCAATTTAATATGAAAATAATCCAGAAAATAATAAAATAATCAGCCGGTTAACAGATGATGAAAATCATCGTTAGCCGCATCCCTACAGGCGACCGTGCGAAACGCACACAGAGCTAATGAACACAGATGTACGCGCACCTGTGCGAACACCTGCTGCTGTGGTACGATCACGGCGAGAACGCACGTGGCTTTTCTTCATCGCATCGTTCCGCGTCAGTCGGCTCTCTTTGGGGTTTATTAGGTAAAATCCAGGGGGCCCGACGAAGCGGTGAGATGAGAGGGGGGCACGAACAGAGCTCTGAGATAATGCACGCAACGTTAACGCTTCAGTTCCCCTCGTGGTTCCCGCTCGAAGCGGACGACACGCTGCTGCTCACGGAAGCGGCTGTTTTTTCCGACAAATAGACACAACTGACCCTTTCCTCCCGACACGCACGCTAATCCATAGTTCACTTCACAATGACTTGGCCGTGTGCTCACTGAACTACAACAAAGTGTGTCTGTCTGTGTGTGTGTGTGCTGTGTGTGTGTGTGTGTGTGTGTGTGTGGGTTAAGTAACGTCCCAGCTGGGTTCCAGCAGAGTGCAGCACAAACACACTCCCGCTGTTCTTCCTGACCCCCAAGACGAGGCACGCACAGCACCTCACACAACCCCGACCAGCCCTCCACACACACACACACACACACACACACACACACGCACACACACACACACACACACACACACACACACACACACATAAACACACACACACACACACATGTTCCACTCCAAAGTGCTTCCTCCCTCCCTAAAGTCTGAAACATGGATCAGGAGAACAATAGGCTCCATTAGCCCGGCCGTCGGCCCCCTCCCTCTCTCATGAGGGATATTTCCTTTAGTTGTGTAATTACTCTGAGCGAGTAATAACACCCCAGAGCGGTACAAACTGCATAAACTTGTCTGAGAGGACAGATCTCGGCCCCCGAGGCGGCGATAGTGACTCTTTGGCTGCCGTCGCATGCGAGCGACTCCTTCTTGGCGTGCACGGCGCGCACAAGGAGATCCAGAAGTGCGAGAAAATCCCTTTTCCACTTTGTTTCGTTGCACGTTTGATGACTCCTGCACTTAAAAGGGGGCTTAATCTTAACATGTGGTCGCCTCCGGAGCGCACGCCGTTAAAGTCATTATGAGATTATTTATTAAGATAAACCGTCCGACTAACCTCACACACATCCACGCCGACGGATTTCATTAAAAAAACACAAACGGCTTTTTCGCGGAGGCCGCCGCTCTCCGCCTGTCTCCCCGCGTGTCATGCTACGCCAGCGAGATAAGCAGGACTCGCATCATCATACCGCTGGAGGAACACCATCAAAAAAACTTCCTTTCAACTCTTCACCTCAGCGGTTCTGACAGAAGAGTCGAGCTCTGCGGCATTTCAAAGCCCGACCACTTCAAACAACAGGTTCATTGCACCGATGGGATTTTTGTACAACTTGGAGGCTTTTCAAAGAGAACGCGGTCTTAATGTGGCCACGCTGCCGTGATGTTTGAGAACACAGCCGCTGTGTTTTTTTCCGGAACCACGTGGGCAAGCAGCTCAGCATGTGACCCGCCGAGCGCCCGACTTAAACCATCACATGCTTAACTTACGCTCGACCGGTCATCTCTAATCTGTCGTGATTGGCAGACATATTAAATGTGAGATGCGCTTTGCAATCACATGCCGCCCTCATGCTGCGCTGGTGCTAATCCGAAATCATTGATATTCATATCAAGCACGGGGCTGGCCGTCCGTCAAACAGGGCAAAGTCCAGACTCCGGGGGGGCTGAACTCTAAATCAGTTCCTCAAAGGGAGCGTTGTGGGTTATTTGAAACGGGAGCGGGATATGAAATAAAGTGTCGTAAGTGATTAAACGAACACAACAGTCGCTGCCAAAAGAGTTAAAAGTGGATAAGAGAGGCTGAGATGTTGAAATAGCGCCGTAGCTGCGGGCCGTCTCCAGTAAGCAAACACTCCAGCTCGGTTTCAGTGTGGATTTGTACTGGCATATTTACACAGACCACGTTATCTCGCTCCAGAAGGAGCAAAGCATGCGAGTATGTGTGCGAGAGTGTTTTTTTTTGAGGGTAATCGAAGGCTAAATACATGTCAGCCACTCGACTGCTGCAGGCGACTATTTCCTTCCAAAGCAATTAAGCTTTTAATTTAATATCAAGCAGCAATAAGGCTCAATAATAAATACGTCAGGGGGCCGAACTGCAGAGAAGAAAGAGGGTCAGAACGCAGATCAACAGCGAGTCGGCTGGATACGAGGCAACAATTGGACTCGGACTGATAAGTGACAGAAACACAAACACAGGAATGGACCCGCCCACGTACACAGAAACTCCCACGTAGTCCACACATGTACAGGTATTTCTTAAAAACAGATTTTTCCGTGAGATTTGGCCTTTCTTAAACCATGAAAACAGAGTTTTAGGTCACTGAAAATAGACCTTTTGGAAAACTCCTTCCAGGATGAAGATATTCAGAAACTCAGTTTTCAGTGTTTACGTCTGAAATGGGCGGAAACAGAGGTGTTTTGGAAACGATGACACAAACACCCACGTTCTTTTCTCGTCAGTGTTTGTATGCATTATGATATTCTGGAGTATGTGACCCACATCGATCCAGACTGATATATCAATCCAATGATAAATGATCCAGTGTGAAAACATCGATTCATAAGATCATTTTTAAAGGTACGCCCTTATTTTGAAATTCCCCTGGCACGTCCGTGGTGTCACCTTGTCCGTCCCCTTCCTTAACATCCAAACTGTGTTAGAGCCAGGCAGATGACGGCAAACAGCCAAGAGCAAGATGATGAAGGTATTAGCTCCCCTCTCAGGAATAAATCAGCAGCGTGGAAATATTTTAGATTTTAGGGGAGAAAAAAAAAAAAAAAGGGTCAAGAGAGAAACAGAGCATCGCACTCAGCCGGCTTGTTACAGAAACATCAGCAGTTCCTCGTCAAAAAAATAACACGCAGATAGCCTGAAGTTAAACTAGAGACTTAAACCAGTGGTGAGTAAGAAAAAGTTTAAATAATGGATGTCATTTGTTAAAGGTTTACGAGCCGCTGGGCTAATTCATGCAGTGTAAAATGCCACAGGCTTGAGCTAATAAACAATTATTTCACCTCCTTAACAGTTAATATTGAGCCAAATCTTACGCTCGCGTCAGCTGCTCTTGTTGTTAAAGGGATATTCCGGTGTAAGTTTAATCCATGGTCTAACACACCTTGACACCGAGTAAGACTCCCCCTCGAGAGGTCAAGTTTGCTGACCGCTAGCTTAGCTAGTTTTAGCAACCTCAGAAAAGACCGCACGATAACAATACACTGCAGCTTATGTCTCCAACTAGAAACCGCCATCAAAAAGCCACTCATAGCCACTGTACATGTGCTGTTGCTGAAGTTTGGTGCTGTTCTCACCATTAATTGTGGCTTTTTGATGGCGGTTTCTGAATGGAGGCGTAAGCGGCAGTGTTTTGTTTTCATGTGGTCTTTTCTGAGGTTGCTAAAACTAGCTAAGCTAGCGGTCAGCTAACTTGACCTCTCGAGGGGGAGTCTTACTCGGTGTCAAGGTGTGTTAGACCATGGATTAAACTTACACCGGAATATCCCTTTAAGCCATGTTAGAGTCAGTTTAAAGTAAACTTTACTGCACTATGTGTTTTTTTAAGGCCAAAATCAGAAAAGAAAGGGGTGGCAGCCTCTTCTGTAACTTTGACTTTATGATATCTGCGAAAACTGCATCATTGTCCCACAAAAATCTAAGATTCTTAAATATTCCCTGCCTCATCATTTTTGTCTTGTTTTCAGGAAATAACACCTATGCCTTGGTACCTGTAGCAGGAAATAATAGAAACTAAAAGTAAGTAAAGAGTAAATAAAAGTAAAAACCAACCACAGCGTACACAATCTGCTTCCTGTTAACACCAGTGCACACGAGCGGTCATGTTGCTCTGTGTTTTCCGGTGAGTTATTGTGGGCGGACATTATTTCTGAAGCGGTGCTCCAACGTTCATCTTGACAAAAGATTGTTTTTTGTTTTAAAACCCAGTTTTTCCAAAAAATCACTCGTGAACGTGCGGACCAGGCCTCGGGCGTGCTACGAAGGCGCACACACACACATTCAAACACACACACACACAAAGAGTAGTGGAAACACAATTTCGAGACAGCCATCGCCGCAGGAAACTGATTTTCAATTAGGCTTCAGAATGGATACAGCACACATGGATTTATCGCCCGGCGGCGCGTGGCTTCGTGCGTCTGTGTGTGCGGGCGAAAAGCACACAAGTACGGCGACGCGTCGAAGTTCAGGGTCCGGTGAGTATTGCTCCGCGGCTTAATGACCCAGCGAGAAACAGACACCGCTGAGCGACTGGAGTGGCGCCAATCAACACATGATTGTTGTGACATTTCCGACCAGCCATTATCTGCAATTGGCTGTAATTCAGTGGTGCTGCAGATGACTTAATTTAACCCCCCCCCACCTCCCGCCTCCCGCCTCCACCTCGGCCAACCGACAGCGTGGCTCATCTCCTCCCAGATGGGGCGCGGGGCTTAGCCTAGACCTCTTCCCCTTGCTAATCCTCCTCTTTTTCTCCCCGGTAGTCATTCCTCCCTCCCTCCCTCCCTCTCTCTCGCTCTCTCACTCTCCTCCTCGAGGTTTTCCTCTCCTCTCTCTCTCTCTCTCTCTCTGTTGTTCTGCCTCTGTGCTGAATCGAAACAGCCTGTAGCCCGCGACAGAGAATGTCAAATGCCTCCTCGTCCTCATTACGGAGCTTCCCAAGGCGCCCCGTTCCACCAAAAGGCATTCATTTCTCATGCATTTCAACCACGCGTCCCACCAAACACAAAGACGAGCATCACTGTTTTAGAGCTATTATTATCATCGTCGTTGAGTTATTATTACCATCTCATATTTATACTGTTTTTTCCACTCGTTTCTCTCCCACTTTTGTTTGTGAGTGACTTTCTGGTGCAGACAATTCATCATAAATCAAATACAACAACTAACAGCGCCGTTACAAAGGAGATGTTTTATTAATGCATCGTCAAACGGCCTTTGATTCTGCAGGACTGGCGCTCAAAATAGACCACGCCAGGCACCTTGGAGGAGCAGGGTTGATGCAGTAGAAGGGAACGTGAGCGAACGCTGGATGTGATGCAGATCAAAGACACGCGGGGGAACAAAAAAAAAAACACTCACATCTTGACAACTAATCACAAACGAGAAAATGGCGCAAAGCGAGAGCTTTAGGGTTCGACGTGGAATCATTTCATACTGCGGTGCTGCATCGAGATCACAGAGAGGAAGAGTCAGACCTCGCTCCCGCAGAGATCCCCTCGTATGGATGGGATCAAGGAACAACCTTATTGCTCTCGCCGCCCCGCCTTCCTCCTGATCCCCCGTTCTCAAACACAAATGTGAGCACACGCCCCCGAAACTCCTTCGCAGAATCACGGTCTTACGCTGCCTTTACACTTCTGCAACTGCGTAATGCGCTATCCAACTGCGTAACCACGGAGACCCCTCGAGCCCTCATAGTTCTCCGTCGTGGTGCCGGATACGCAATGCAATTTCCAATCGTAGCCCTTGCCGCCATTGCTGAACGTACGAGCTGCAGGACTGCTGACCAATCGTAGCCCTTGCCATCTCCGTTGTCGCTTGACGAGTGACGGACACTTAAAAAAAATGTTTTGTGACGACGGAGAGGCTCTCCGACTACGTAGAGGGCTCTCCGCGACCTACGTACAGCACTTTACGCAGTAGTAAAAATTAGGCTTTACACTGCGACGGTCTGAGTCTGAGAGGAATCACTTTACCTGTCTGCAGGTGAGTGGGGGTTAGAGGGGATGTGAGCGTCTGTGTCACTTTAAACTCGGCCTCTGTCTTTAAATCTTTAAAGAGAGAAAGAGAATACACTGTATTCTCGTTCCCAGCGCCCTCGTCGGCAGGTGTAAGTGATACTGTTACGTGATACTTCCATCCCCGATACTATCACCAGTGTACACTGGTTGTCAAGGGCAGCGACAGATGGAATGCGCCCTTGTCAGTGAGAAAAAAAACAGGCTTTCAGGTTGAAGCGATTACCTCCTCGTTCAATCTGCCGGAGCGGCAAAAGCGCCTTCGCACGTGACGACAAACATCGTCTTCCTCTGGAAAAACAGGCTCCAGGTTGGAAATACAATACCGCTCAGGAACTCCCCCGAAACCGACAAACAAGTGTGGCTAGTTTTAATAGGCAGAGCCTCCCTGTGGAGACAAAGGGGAGGCCTGATCATCCGTTTTACATCAGGCTGAGGAGGTGAACTGATTCGTTATCTGCACGAGGATCTCCTTAACTGTGTTGTTGCTCGGGTTTTTCTGCCACCAACTTAGGAGGGAAAAAAAAAAAAAATCACCGGTTCGTTTCACATCCGAAAACAACACTTGAGTCACCGCCGCGGGTTCGGCGAACACGACATCTTTTGATGATGTTTACGCGCACTCCATTAGGAGCATTGTGCCCCCTTCAACCATCAAAACGGACGCTCGCTCCCTTTGAGGCGAGCGCCGCGGGCCCTGTCAGACGACGGCGAGTATAAAGCTCGCTCCACTTTAGCCGGTCTCTCCCACAGATGAGCGGGAGGGAAAAACAGAAGGACAGAGGAGATAAAAAGAGAGAAAAGGGGGAGGAGGAGGAGGTGGTTCTGACGGAGGGCTGAGAGGAGGGAAGTGCGGGGCCACTTATGCGCCCTGCCACCCTGCATCACCAAGCAGCCAATGATGGATGAATAGAAGCACGTCCCAATAATAGAAGCGACCGGGACATCGGGCAGGGTCATTAGCTGAGTAACAGCGGGCTTTGGGGGGAATCATGTGTGCCTCTAAGTGCATTTATACGTGTATATGTTAAATTCTATCTAGTTCAGCGCGGCTTCATTTGTCAGACCGCTCAACGGCAAACCCTACAGGGGGACGAGCACAAATGGGTTTCCATTTCTAAGGCGGCGTAAAAAAGGCCCGTGGATTAGAGCGCAGAGCAGCGAGTAAATAATCTGTAAGAGCACGGATTCAACCTTTTAACAGTTTGTTTCATCCGCACAGAAGACAAACAACGCGTCTGGTCGCTCTTCTCTCGGCCTCGTCATCAGTTATTCATGCCGACGAAAGAAAAAAAAAGAACTTGGGATCACGGCTGTTGTTTGCCGGTAGACGAAAGCTGGCCGTGTATTTGCATATCGCGGCGGCGCTGCTCGCTGTAGCGCGGAGATAAAGAAAAAACAAAAAAAAAAACGGACAATAAATCAGAGTAAACAAACAGATGGAGGGAACAAACAGAGCGCCGAGAGAACAGAAGGGCTGAGATGGAAAAGAAAACACAGGTATCGAGGACCTGCACAGACCGAGGCGCGCCGCTCTGACTCTCTACATCATTTAAGGACGACACTGATGGTTTTCTGCGTTTTAGGCCATTAACTTTAACGAGTCGCTTATATTTTTTTACATTTCTGCCAGCCATTGTGCGAGCCTGCCAACTGTATGTACGCAGAATGAATGATTTCCTACTTTTGGATTTGTATTTCAGCCGTTTCATTAAAATCCTGAGAGCAGAATTTAAGGCTTACGTGAAATTGCTAATACAGCAGCGATCATTTCATCACCGTTACTGTATTTTCTGAGAACAAAACAGCGACGCGCACGAAGCACAAACTAACAAACAACATCTTCATATTCCAGAATGTTTGCCAACTCTTTTACTATTTTGGATTTGGGTATTTCAGCTTGTTGATGCCTCTCAGAGCTCATATGCTGAAGGGTCCCCGAACCCACGAAGCTTTCAAAAAAGGCTAAAGATCAAAAAATGTGAAAGCCAATTATTGCCTGGAATGAAGTAAACCAGCCAGAGAAAATGACTGATACGCACTTAAAAGAGTCGTCAGTTCAGAATGTGGTTAATGGGCTTAAAAACGTACAGGAAGAAAAAAAACAGCAACATGTCATTTAGCTGTGCTGTGTCTGTGTTTGAAGCTTTGTGGTAACCCGCTGAACGATCATCAGCCATGAGCGGCGACATGAGAGCGCCGCTGATGTCAGATTCCTGTAAGTCAGCCTGGTTTCATGGTCACAGACAGAATACTTGTAATCCACGAGCTGCAATTCAGTACATGTGTGACTCCCAGCCGAGGTGAGCGAGTCGCCGCCTGCATCACTGCAACTGTGTGTGTGTGTGTGTGTGTGTGATGGAGATCCACCGCCTCGGCCCTTATCTCATATCAGCTGGCATTCAGGTGGCAGGGAGAGAGAGGAGGGGAGGATGAAGGAGCCACATATTGCCATAAATTAGTTTGGAGTGCTTTCTCTGTGCTTTATTTCCATTTCTGACACTTCCCATTTTGCAAACATCGCTCCCGTTGCAACATGTATCGCTCTTTCGTCGGGTAGTGGACGTACAGAGGGGCATTACTGCCTTCCTTCAGCCTGCACAAATGCGATGAGTGGTATCATGAATCAACAATGCTGATGTTAGTGGCCAGACATGAGAAGGCCTGAGATGTTATCTTTAAAGCTGAGATGCTGATGCGTGAAAAACACAATCGCAGAATGCCATCATCCTGCAAAAATGTGCTTATAAAACAATTTTTTTTCCAGTGAAACTAAACTGTCTTGCACTCACGGGTTTTGCTACTTACAATCTACGCTGTGAAAAAACAAGAGAATTTTGTTCTGTCACATTTCAAACCTGGAGAGGCGACACCTTTTTGTTTCACACGCGGAGAATGTTTGCAAAGCGAGAACGCGGCGCCCGCATTAGCATTAAACACGCGCCTCGTGTGACACGTCGCGTTACGATCGCGACAACACAGGCCGTGACGAACAGGGAGGGGGGATGTATTTCTTCGCACTCCCATATGTCCGGTCTGGAGCCGTCTCGTGCTTCAAACCGCTGTGAGGGGTCGCGCGGGTCGACGTGGCGGGTGTGTGGGCTGTCGGGACGAATGTGAACTTTATCCATCACTCGAGCGTGTGTGTGTGTGTGAGCACATGCGCCTGTTGCCTCGCATGTGTGCTCGCTTCTCAACCTGGCTGTCAACAAGAAGTGTTGAATCAGTGCGAGTCGCGCTGCTCTGCCAGCGCCTAAGCAGCCCCCCGACACACCGGCTTTTTAGGCAGGCCGGGCACGCAGACAGCAGCGATGCCATCCCCCATAACAGCTCCGCTAAGCCCCGGGCCGGCGAAGAGGGAAGACTCGTATCGTGAGAGCGTAGCGAGTCTGGCCATTAGCCCTCGCTGGACTGGCTCAAGGCGGCTCTCTTATCCGAAGCCAAATTTTTGGTCCAAGTCGGCACATTTGAGCCAGTTTTTTTTTTACTCAAGTTTTTACTTTCTCCTCAGCCAAGGCGAGCCGAGGGACTGAGATTCATAAATCGGCACTGGAATCAGTCTAATTACTCTCATAATTACTGTTAATCAAACATGGAGACAATAGGCCCTGCTGAATCCACATGGCCTCTTGTCACCAGGTCACCCTGAGAGAACAAGAAACAGGTTGTACGTCTACACGGCAGTAATACCAGTCGGACCACATTGCTCTTCACAAATGAATGAACCGCTCGAGAGTTACGACGTTTCAGCGCGAAAGCTCGACTGGAATCATAATAGACGGAGAGACCTCGCGGCCGCGCCACCTTGAAGCTACTCTTCATTTACGGGACACGCGAAAGAGAGATGATGAATGGCCGGCATACAAATGATGAGCCTCCGGGGAGGTGTTTCTCATAAACAGGAAAACAAAAGACGAGGTTTTCTTAAGACTGAAAATGTTGTGGGTTTTTGTTGCGTTAACATCTGTGGCACTGATCCCCCTCAGTACGTTTCCACGTGGGCCGACTAATTCAGGAAAACTGTGGCGCTGTAAAGCAACGTAAGCTCAAGGCCTGAGATCTGAGAGAGAACTGCCTCGATGAAAGACTGGCTGCTCGGAGCAGAAGTTTCCCTCGCAGGGAGAGGCAACAATGTGAACGGCTGCCAGAACAAGCACCTGTTGGTAACAATACACTCGTGTACACAGTTCTCATTGTGCTCGGCTAATCCAAAATAACTGCATTCCGCACATGATTACCATTCCCAGATGAACACTCATGCAGTGACGAGGATGAAGTCATTTGTCAAACCACCACAACAGACATCAAGGGATGTTTAAAAGCATGTCATCGCAACCGGTTGTGACTCATTATGTAATAAAACCGTAATTACACATCATCCGTGTTGACATTTTAAGCAACACGATCTGCTGGATTTGAAGCTTTTTTTTTTTTTTCCGGTGTTTGGATGGTCTGGACCGAACAAAGCTGCTGTTGGACTGAACCCTGGAAAAATGACAGGCAGCGTCTGACGGAGCCAAAACCAATGACGACACTCTTTGTTCAGCAAACACCGCGAGCCAGAAAACATTTTGACAGGAAACACGCTGCTGAAGGTGATCACGAGGACAGGGAGCACAGATGTGTCTCGGAGAGGACTTATTCGTCCACTCACAGCTCAGAGTTTGGACGCCGGGGTTAACACGGGGCCAAAGGGTGAGAGGTGATGTGTAGGAAGCGTCGCCCTAAATAAACAGGACGTGACCCGGTGATCACCCCTGAAGCAGGTGAGGGTCGGGGCCGTCTCCACAAACCAGGACGGAGAAGAAAACCTCTCCACTTTGAGAGGACATGAGAGCTTTTCTTCTCTTTAAGGGCTGGATTTATTTACAGCAGCACATCACACCAAGGTTAAAGACTCATTTATATGTATAACACAGGGTTGTACAACGAAATGCAAGTCCTTGTGTGCCATACGAGAAAAAACAGATTTTGCTCTGTCGTCTTGTGGCACAGCGACGGATTACTTCTGTATCTTTTGTCAGACGCCAGCAGGGTGAACAGAGCTCATCGAATTCACTGATGCTCGGAGTACGAATGATGCTCTGGACAGTTTTAATCAACGGCTGCAGAGCCTTCCTGTCCTCTACAAGTCGACCAGAGCTTGGCACAGGAATTTAACCCTCTTAAGTTTCCTTAAAAGTCTTGTAAGAAAGTTTATTTTCGAGTCTCGTTCCCATCTCGTCAAATACTGACGCTTTGAGTCCAAATTGGACAAATTGGACTCTGTTTTTTACCAGAGTGCTAA
This sequence comes from Lagodon rhomboides, assembly GCA_039737535.1. NCBI lineage: Eukaryota > Metazoa > Chordata > Actinopteri > Spariformes > Sparidae > Lagodon > Lagodon rhomboides. The sequence continues at coordinate 28,578,366 of CM077792.1, read as the reverse complement.
AATAGCTGCAGGCTGTTCAAATAATCTGCACTGTTGTTGCACGGCGGGTTTAAATGACGGCTACTCGTGGATACTCCAACGTCAGGATTGCGGCAATACAGGTCCGTCCGCTTCCTTTAAAGCCGGAGTAACGCACATGTGATCCCTTGAGTCAATTTGCCTGACGACCTCAGAGAGCTGGCGACCGGTTGAGACCGCAGCCAAACGCCTGGGGGCGAATTTGTCGCCGCCAAAAACACCTGACTGCCAAACACACACTCACAAGTGCAGAGTGTGCAAGTCCTCCTCTCGTTTCAGGGGGCGAGAAAGATTCTGCAATTTGTGTTCCCGGGATTGGCTTGTTCCCAGAAAGTAAGAAAAAAGCCTTCATGGGCAGAATACTGAGAAGGCAGGCTGTCAGAACAGATAGCATCACCGGTCACTGTGAGCTCACTGGCACCCTCCGCAAAGGCAAAACACCATGAATAAGAGCCGCGAGCCGAAGGCACTGTAAACAAGGCGACCTCCCGGTGTCCTCGGCTTTTCATAAAGAGCGGGCCCCTCCGGATGCGCCGGCCGCCTTAACAGGGATGAGATTGGACCCGATCAATAACCTGTTAGAGAAGCTAAGGAGCAAAGCAGGCTAAATTGGCCGGGCTGAGATCCTGACACCCATGAATTCTAATGAGGACACTCGGGGAACCTCATCTCGTCGGAGCATGACATCTCGCCACGGAGTGAGGAGGGAGCACACAGACACATTAATAACATAGTGAGAAAATGGCCGACTCCCATGTCTTCACATCGACTTTGTGCCAATGTATGCTGTTGCTCTCTGCTCACGTCTGCACAGGATTAAAGTCCAGTCATACTAACGATGCGGGCTCAGTTCAACCGAGCCCAACCTGATCGTGAATCAAAACATTTCGGAAGCCTTTTCTTCTTCAGAAGGACAAAGAAAGACATCAAAAAAATAGAGAACGGAAGCTTCTGTGGTCAGCCATGAAACACTCTCACGCCCTTCACTGTTCTCATGCAGAGGTTTGGCAGAAACTCCCGCAGCGCTGCAGCTCTGAGATCAGAAGGGGCCACGGCAGCAGCAGCTGGCCGAGTAGGTGGTTGGCTTGCGAAGGCGTTGTTAGGAGAGCGGTGGGCTTTATGTCCGTTTGATATGAGATCTTGTCACGGGGCACGAGCAGAATGGGCCGGAATCGATTCTTTTTGAGGTGGTGCACCACGACAAAACAGCTGAGTGGGCGGCGCGGGCAGAATGAGTATCGACGAAGGCCCATCAACGCAGGCACGAGGCCAAGTATGAGCTACCACAGCCAACCAGGAGATTGAACTCCGAGATTGAGTCTTCTGAGCTGATTTATTACCCGGAGCGTAAAGAGAGGTCCCAACCGGAGGAACGGAGCTGGGCGCCAGTCAGCAATTCGTCTTTGTCTTATCATATCCTCCAAAATAAACTCCCGAGATCTACGGGATAATGAATCCAAAGGGAGTCAAAGCAAGCCTCTGCACACTCCTTCAGTGTCAAAGAAGAAAGATGTACGAGTAAAATAACAGAGGCGGCGTTTAGAGGTTTGGTTAAAAAAGGAAGCTCCATGTTTTTGTGTCCGGCCTCTAAAAAGGCGACCAGAAGTGGAAACTGGATTCAGATGTGCCTTAATTTGTCATTATCATGCATGCTTGCACACACACACACCGTCATATGCAGGCAGCTCACACACACTGGTTACTCGCAGACATGATTGGAAAAACCGGCTGTGCGGTGAGCGCTGTGGCTTGAAGCACGGAGGGCAGAATCGTTTCAGACAGACCCAACAGAGGATCAATACTATCACCGTGATTAATCCTAACAGAATCATTTTTCAGTCCTGATATTATCATCATTGCCTTTTCTCATTTCTTTCTCCCCAATCCTCTCTCTCCTTCCTCTCCCTCTTATTGTCTGCACTCCTCCCTCTTTGACCCCATTTTATTTCCTCTAAACCTGTTCATCATTTCTTTTTTCTTTTTCCCCCGCCCAGTTTAAATCCAACACATCCTCCAGGAGTGATCCTTCTCAGGGAGATTTTCTTTTTTTCCGAGGCGGTGATGTGCCAGCTGCCTCTCCTCTCTGTTCCCGTTATTGCCTCTGCTGTAACACCACGGGCATGTTTCATGCAGAAACAGCCAGAACCAAAGTCCCAAAATAGGCTCTCCGCGGAGGGCGGAGAGTGTGGCGTCTGGAGGGAACTCGGTTCAATCAACAATCTGATAATCCATCCCCTTTATCCTTCTATCCACATCTGCACCTGCGTATTGATTCCCGACAGTTCATTTCTGTCTATATTTCACCTCTTTTGAAAACCAAGTCGCCGTCTGCTGCTCACAGAGGACAGTTTCCTTGTTAATCGGCCTGTCGCAAACCACTTGTTGTGTGGCGACGGGCCACTCCGGCCCAGATACCCCCCTGCTGTTTGTCCCCGGCAGGAGGCACAAGCGGTCCTTATCAGGAAGTCGTTGGCAGGCAAAAGGGAAAAACAAGTGCATCACCACGGCCGTGCCAGTCACTGATTCACGCTCTCAAAGCCACTGTGGACATGGTTCGATGCGAATGCCAGAGCAATGACCTCATCTTGTGTTTTGGAAGTTATACTGAAATGTTTTTCTCCATCTCTTCCCTGTTTTTAGTGGAAGCAGATGTCATAAAAATAACTGTGGTTATCAGCAGCGAGAATTGTCGCTACGTAGCTACAAAATGACTTATCGTGTACCTTTCAGAAAAAAATGGGTGATAAACAAAAAAAAAGCACGAGCCGTATTAATGTAGCACGGCGGCGGAGGTCATCATTCCTCGTGATATAGGAGCTGCCCGGCCTCCGTTGTGCATAAGCACTGTTTGGAAGCTGACCTCATCTTATCTCGAGCGGGGTAAACAGCTGCAGGGATGGCTCACCGTTGGAGAGAGACCAATTAGGAGTCAAGCTGAGGAAAGGAGGGCAGGAGTCTCTGAGGAAAAGCTCGCCTCTGTGTGTGTGTGTGTGTGTGTGTGTGTGTGTGTGTGTCGACATCACACCGTCCATTCCCACCAGCAGCAGCAGCCCGGAGACACCGGCGCAGCTGACGACGCAGCATGACCATCCAGCGAGTCAGTCTTGGTGAATCAGCATGCGCTCATCTTCCGCTGCCTTTAAACATGCCTGCCAAGTCATGGCGCCTGCCAGCGAGCGGCATGGCTCATTTGAAAGAAAAAAAATCTTTGTTGCTGGCCTGTTCGTTACCGCAGTGCGGCTCCACGGCCGGCGTCGGAGAGCAAGGTGGAGCGGAGAAGGACGGCCATGTCACTAAACATCTGGGGCGGATGGTGGTTCCACGACACAGGAATCATTGAATCACATTTGACAGACCTCCTTCCATCATTCACACCTTCCCTCCTCACTTTGTCTGTCATGCTCTGCAGGAGAAGGAGGACAGAAACGCAAGACGGGAGGAGACAGGGGTGTAAACCGCATTAGACAGGGGGAGTGGACGAGGAGATCGGAGGCGGTGCAGGAGGAGAGGGATGCTCCGGGAGGGATTGAGTAAGAGTGTAAGAGGCGTTGCTTTGGTATTCATAACAGCCGCAGCCGTCTGGGGAGCTCCTGTACGCCCGTGCGCTCGCACCGTCGTCCCTCGCCGCCGCCGGGCTGGCAGGACGGAGGGCGGAGACGAGTGACAGGTTCGGGGGGGAATGAGCCGGGAGAGCCGCCGGTGGGAGGGGATGACGGGCGGATATCGCATCAGGTGTGCAGCTGAGGCGAGCACACACTTAAAGACGCAGCAGAGAAGCTGCCAAGATGAGTCAGTTTACCAATTATCGATCAAAAGAAAATTACTTGCAAACTGTTTTGATGACTAAGTAATCGTTTCAGGGATTCCTCAAGCCAAAATTGTAAAAACATTCGCTGGCTCCGGCCTCTTAAACGTAAGGATTGGCTGCTTTTCTTCTCCTTCTTTTTCATCTTTGGGTCTTTGGATGCAGTTTAAAGATGTTACTTTGGGCTCCAGGAAACTGGGATCAGCATTTTTTTCACAATTCTTCGGCATTTCAGACTAAACCATTCATCAATTTTACGATTGTAAATGCTGCAAAGATGGATCGCTTAATAGATTTGTGGTCACCTATGAAATTAATCGCCAAAAAAGAAGTACAATTCTCTGATTCAAGCTTTTAAATGTGAATACGTCCTCGTTTTTGTTACAGTAAACTGAAAATCTTTGGGTTGTGGACAAAACAAGACAAGCAAGGACATTTTTCACAAGACATTTTACACAATTTTTTAGATTAATCATTCATTGCAGACCTTTTGGGTATTTGTGCACTAAAAGCATGAAGTAAAAAGGGTTACAGGTAACTTTTCACCTCCTTTACAGCGTAAATCCTGAGACAAACCTGCAGCTTCACTGCAGACGCAGATGTGCCAAAAGCAGTGACTGGAACAGAAGTTACATTTTCACCGTGGGGAGAGAAGGAGCTGAAGAACCTGAGAGATCCTGACAGCTCCTCTCAGCTGGTTCAGAGCAGCTTAGTCACAGAAGAAGCCCCGACTGCACCGTTGGGGGGGAGGCGACCACATTAACACAGACTGTGCGCTCTGCTGCGCCGCTGACGACGAACGTGTGAAGTGTGAACGGTGATGTGACGCCACCGGAGAGACGAGGCGGAAAGAGAGCGAGACCGCCCCGTTTTGGAGCAAAATTAGCAAATGATGTTAAGTTTGCAATCAAAAAATCTCTTCGTAGGAATGTAATAAAGAAAAACGGTTGGGTTTTTATTCTTCTGGATCTCATACTGTAAAAACAGAGCAATGTGATGCCTCTTTCTAATAACTAGAAGGGTCTGATTCCACTGGTTTCAAAAAGAAGTCAAATTTTATGTAAGCTTATGAGAAAATGACCCCACTTCTTACTCGATTTGTTTCCACCTCGTAACAGCGTCCTAATGAATTCATGGTCTCAATCATTAAGTCTTTACTCTTCTTCGGTACAGCGTGATGTTCATTTAATAAATTACGGTTCCTACGGTCACCACATGGTGTGTCCTCAGGTTCTCAGTCAGATTGAACAAACCGAGCTGGCTGCGTCTTCTCGTTCTCTCTTCCACACAGGACACAAGCCTCGTTATATTTATCTCTTACTAAATATAAAAACATTTTATGCCCTCAATGTTTTGTCAATTTTGCGTCTTGGTATCAAAAATGGTATCGAGTGTTTTTTTTCCAAGATATTTTACTGAAGCTTGAAAATCCAGTAACACTTTGTCACAGTCTGTTTACAATCGACTAAGATTGCTGCCAAGATAATTCAATTTACCAATTATCGGTCAAAAGAAAATGACTTGCGAAATGTTTTTTATAATTTCGAGGATTTTTTCAAGCCAAAATGTAAAATCGTTTGCTGGCTCCGGCTTCGTAAACGTAAGGATCGGCTGCTTTTCTTTGTCATTCATGAAGGCAAATAAAGATATAAAAAATTAATCGCCAAAAATAAGTAAAATTCTCTGGTTCGAAGACTCGAAAAGACCACAGGTAGTCCATTGATGATGGCAGAACTAGACAAGACTGCAACATAAACAAGTACATAAAAATAATTAGTTGATTAGTCGATAAGTTAATTGAAGGAAAATTAATTGGCAGTTATTTTGGTAAATTGATGGTGGTTTGAGTCACATTTTAAACAAAAACGGCAAACAAAAATTGTGGTTGAAGCCTTTCTAACGGGAGCGTTGAAGACTCGTTTCACATTTCATCACATTCATCATTTTTCTGATATTACATAGACATCCGGAACAAATCTAAATTGATTGATTGAAAGCAAAACAGGCAGACAAGAAATATCCGGTTCGAGTACAGAGTGCGACTCTCACTTTCTTCAACCGCCCGGTCGGGCCACACGTGTAAACCAACACCGAGTGCAACAAGTTCAGGCACATTCCAAAGGCATTGTGGGAAAACTGTATAATGTAAATTACCAAGACGACGCAGCAAAACAGACAAAGCAGTTCGGAGAGAAAGTATATATATATGTCAGGGAATGTAAATTAAAACCCTTCATCACAAAGTAGCTCCTGGGACGAGCTGGACGTCACAGTAAGAGGATCTGAGGAGGGGAGGAGGTTTCTCTCTCTTTCTGAACAGGTGGTATGAATAAAGAAAAAAAACCCCAGCTGCAATTATCCCTCGCTCAATTATTCAAGCTTATTGTTACCTGCACTCCTTATGGCATCGTTTGTCTTCGGGTATCGTTTTCCTGAACTCGTTTTTTTTTCTTCTGCACGCTCGAAAAGACAAAGCAGAAACTAAACACTGCCTGCGAATTCTTTATAATTAAGTGTCAACATCAGAATGAAAGATGAGAGTTAAATACCTCGAGTGATTCGGGTTTATAGCTCCTCTTTTCTATAGGAAAATGGTGCATAAGAAAAGAGTACGCTCGTCTTTATCACCTCTCCTTGGGCGCTAAGTAGCGTGCTATTGTACAGAATGACACCTTCTCGCTGTTCATTTCTCACTCGGTGCTGTTAGACAGAGCTGCTGACTGCTGCGTCCCTGATGTGCGCTTGAAATAAAAATGCTTCTCTGAAGCTAGAAAGACTCCGTCTTCGTCTTCTAAATTAAAAATTCATATTACTGAAAATTGAGAAAATCTAAAAAAACTGCACTTTTAAAAAGACTTTACACGACTTCACTCCCCTTCATTTAAAATCTGTATTAATGATGGTGCGTTATGTTCCACGTTGAAATGATTCGGACCTTTACATTAAAGGAATATTTCACCCAAAAATTAGAATCAGTCATTATGTAACTCCAACGACTGTCGTTACAACACAATAGAGCACTAACAAAGTCGAAACCAACTTTCCACCATCCCCAACGACCATACTAACGACTGTCGTTGGCAATAATGGAGCACATACGACCCATAGACATCAGTGGCCTTGTGACCGCCTCCTGAGAGGTTAAATAGCTGGACCTCCACACCGGCTAGTTGGACTAGTCCCAGCCTAGTCGAGCGAGCAGGAACTGATGAAGCCTCTTGGATGAGAGGTGAAACGTCTTCAAGACAAAAACCAAATCCAGTTGCATTCGATTCAGTTTCCTTGAGATAACTATGACCTGGATGAATGAGAATATTCACAGGCTTGATTATGTACTCAGCCACCGTGCAGATGGAAAGTCACGTCCACAGATCATTTCTGGAGCTTCACAGTGAGACAGCGTTTCAGCAATTTCATCAACTAAGGTAGACTGGAGGACTTTAACATTTTAAAACATATAAAAAATGGCTCCATACAGCCTGTCTGGTGTAATCGAAGTCTCTGGAAGCCCAGAGGATCTGAATTGATTTGAAAAGACATTACTTACACCTTTATGTAAGACAAAATCTTCACTGTAGATGCTAAGCTAAAAGCGTTTAAACAACATCTTTTCAAATCAATTTGGGATCTCAGGGCTTCCGGAGACTTGGATTACGCCAGACGAGCTGTATGTCACGATTTTAAAACAAGTCCCCATTTACTTCAGCTGTTTCGGAGAATGCTGCTATCTTGTTTTGCTGTGAAGCTCCACAAAATGTTGCATCAGTGTCAGTGAGGTGAGTAGATAATGACAGATTATTATTTATTTTTTTGAGTGAACTTATCCTTTAAATCAGTGGGAAAAGGCCAAACTGTCATTGTAGCTCCTGTTAACAAGCATTAGAGAGTCGTGATCCATTAAGAAACCTCTGTATTTCTTTTGCTTTTTATATTTTTTTATCTCACAGGGAGGGACTCTTCTCAACACTGTACAAACTTTGACCTCTGATAAGAGCGTTTTCCATGTAGACCTTGCCCTCAGATGTACTCACACACCCTGTTCAGATGCAATCTCTGCAGTAGCACTCTCAGTATATCATTATCATCGTTTAGGAGGGAAAAAACTGTTTGAAAACTCCTTTCACGGTTTTCATTACAGACCAGATTTGTGAATCGAAGGTGCTCTCCGGAACCCGAAAGCTAAACGGTCCATCCGTAAAGCTCCGCGAGGCAAAAACGAGCACATCCAAGTCTGTTTACATCATTAATCAATGAGCTGCCCACTCGCGAGTCTCCGAGCCGCAGTAGGTATCTGCGATCGCTATGCCTCCACTCTCAACCGTCCCCTCAAGGTTACCGGCTATTGCCTCGCTCCGCTCTCAGGACTGGAGCTGCATACTGAGTGCAGCGGCTGGTCCGGGGCCAGAGGACCACTCCAGAACAAAACTTCTGTTTTCTGTGGGGGGGGGAACTGTGGAAGAAAAGTCGCGGCGAGGGGTGCAATCTGTGGGTTTCACCAAAAAGGCAGTTAGATTCTGAAGGAAGGTTGTGCGAGGGTTTAAAGATTTGTTGGATTACTTTAGAGGATAAAAGTGGCTTGTGAAAAAATTTAAGAAAATAGGCAGCACACTGGCGACGGGATAAGACTCGGAGGAAGGGCGCCGAGGCAAAAAGCGAGAGAGAGTCGGAGTGAAATCTAGAATAATGCAGCAGGGGGAAGAAAATAGCAGAGGAGACGCGGGGGACGGGCGAAATGTGATGATAAGGCATAATCGGCTCAGGGGGAGAAGATAAAGTAAAGACAAACTAGGCAGCGAGGAGAGCGAGGAGGAGGAGGAGGAAATACACCATGGAGACAGACTGGAAAACGATGTTAAAGGAACAGTTCACCCAAAAATTGAAGACGTCTCGACCGCACGCTGATGGAAAAATCGAGCTTTTCTTCAGAGCTTCAGAGCAAAACAGAGCTACAGCATTCTACCACACAACTGACGCAGATGGGGACTCGTTTTAAAGCACAAAAAACAAGAGATTGCTGTGTAAAGCTCTTCCAACAGAAGCCACGAGATCCTTAATTGATTTGAAAACATGTTGTTTTAAGGCAGAAATCGTCACAGTAGCCGCTTAGCTAAAAAGCGTCAGCGTGCACCTCGTCTGAAGTGGGTTCACGAGCTCAACGGCACAATGACGGTGTGAATATTGTCTTTTCAAATCAAGTAGGGATTTCAGGGTTTTCCAGAGACCTGGATCTCGCCGCACAAGCTGCACGGAGCCTTTTTATTGGGTTTCTTTGGTCCCTGTCTCCTTCAGTTGCTCAGGAGAATGGCGTGATGGCGAGTTTAAAAGGACTGAATTGTCATCTTTCTGGTGGACTGTTCCTTTAACGCGACAGTCCACAGATGTGATTCACTCGGTTTAGCAGACACACAGATTCTCACCTAACATCCCCCAAAAAAGCCCTGCCGCTCTTGTCTCAGCCTCCCTCCCTCCCCGACATCTCACGAGAATACGAGTTTACATCCGCGCCGGTCGGCCGACATCTGATCTGCCCATCAGGCACCTCATCTTCGGCGCGGAGCGGCCCATCAATGATGGATGGCGCGTGAATTAATCATGAGCGAGGGGACAGAGACACAAACACACGGCGAGGCCCGGAGGGGCGCGGAGGAGCCCATGGCGAGCAGGCATCACTTACCACAGAGCTAACGTTACATAACACAAGGTCAGGGGGAGACTGAGCACTTTCCACCAAAACTTGACTCCAAACACAAGATTAAAGAGCCGGACTGATGCTTTATCACACTCAGATCACCTCCAACATGTGTGTGTGTGCCTCAAAGTGAAACTGCTGACACCAACACTAACATTGTGACAGTCATGGTGTCAGGAGTGTGTTCGCAGCGTCCCGGGATTTAAGGATACGGACCTAATTGATTCGATTAGACTTGGACTCACCTCGACGCTGCGGGCCGACCGACAGCGTCTGAGCTGGCAAAGGCGACCATTAACAAATCCCCGCTAAGTGTTGTGTAAAGTGGCACACTCAGCAGGGCCTCCATCAAATCCATCCACACACACACACACACACACCCATCCTGTCCCACATGACAGTGTGTTTGGGCACGTCCAACACACCCATCATCAGGCGCGAGAGAGTGTGTGAGCCTTGAAGGAAGCAACAATAACAGACACACGAATCCGATCGATAAGCTTTCAGCTGAGCTCACACACGAACACAGAATCCCAAACGCCACGGAGGCGCCTTCATGTGTCACGCAAGTGTCTGTCCCCCCCTCCTTGACTTATTCCTGCAGGAATAAGTCAAGGAGGGGAGGACAGACACTTGTGCTGTGGATGCAAAGAAGATTTCAGACAAAGAGCTGCGAGCCCGATGACTTGTGTTGTAGTCGTGGATGTAGATCAGGGCGCCGTGGAGCAAGGCTGCTCCAACAAACAACAAGCGTGACCGTGGAGGATTGTGCTGCTGCAGAGGCACTGCAGACGAGTGTTGTGTCTCCGCATGAATGAAAGGGGAGACAGATGATTCAGATACAAAGCCGGCTGGAAAGGCAGATTTGACCTGTGGACTGGCTTTCACACACACACACACACACACACACACACACACACCTGATCCTCCTGCATGCACACACACACAGGGGCTCAGCTGTGAGAGTCCCTCTTATTTATCCATTCACGCCACCAGACAGACCTGTCCTGAGCTCCTCTCTCTCTCTTCAGGTGACACATCATTTGAATGCACAGCACATCACACACAGGGCAGGTTTGAGGGGTGGAGGGGGAGGTGGAGGGGGAGATGGAGGGGAGAGAGGGCACACACACCTGGTTTCACAGTCTTCATGCGGATGGGCTCCCGAAAGTGGCGGATGACGGCCAGCGTGTCCCGGTTGGTCAGCCCGCTCACGGGAGTGCCGTTCACCTCCAGCAGCACGTCCCCGCTGCCGGGGAACCTCCCGGCGTGGCACACCAGCGCCTCCGCGACTACGTGTCCGAGGTGGGGGAACTCTCCCAGCTCCGCGCCGCCGCGCACCTCCACCACCGTGACCAGCTCCCCCGATCCCCCCCACGACACGGTGCACTCCTGCACTTTGGTGGACCAGTGCTTCTTCTTCTTCAGCGTCTTGGACATTGTTGGAGGCTCTTGTTATAGAAAAATAAATAAATAAACCAGGAGGTAGTGGTGGTGGAGTGGTGGAGGGAAGTCCGAGAACGATCGTCCTTCAACGTAAAGAGAAACAAACAAAAACAACAGCTTCCGATCCTCAAGACGCAGTGACGCACGGGAAAATCATCGCGGATTCAGAGAAGTTGAGGCGGCTGTCTCGAGTTGTATTCCATACCAGGGGGAGTGTAGCTTCTTTTCTTTCTTTTTCAGATCAAACTCCCTCCGTTGTTGTTGATGATGATCATCGATCCTCCCATTGAGTCACTCGAGCATCACCTGTCTCAGACCGGGGATGCGAGAGCGGCTGCGTCAGTGTCGCATTGAAGCGGAAAGTGTTCGCCTCTCGATGCCTCGATCCCCCACACCCCGGCTCACACAGCGCCGTGCACTTCAAAAAAAACAAAAATAGCAGCTTCCTTCACGCCTGTAAAACCCAGATTTTATATATATTTCTTTAAACAGAGCGGGATCCGGATCCTGTGAGCCCCGCAGTCCGTGCGCACCCGTCACTTCCAAAAAAAAAACCCCGAGTGTTTTATATTCCACTTGAGACTTCGGGGGGAAAAAATACGAGTCCAGTCGGTGACACAGCCCAGAAGAGAGTTTGGACGAATGGGGCGAAACTTCCAAAACTGGTTTCTATAAAACAAAAAACAGGCAGATCAGCGTCAAGTCTCCGCTCCGCGACAGCTCCTCATCCACAGCAGAGACAACTTTACTGCGCGCACCTGTCCTCCTCTCCTGCCCTCCTCCGCGGTGACATCAGCAAAGGCAGTCCTTGGAAACGGAACAACATACCTGGCCCTCCTCTGAACCGGGCGGTTATGTGATCCTCGCGCAGCTGAAGCCCTCCCCTCCGGCTCCCCGTCCCGCGCGCTGCGCTCCTCCCCGGCCGCTCCAGACGCGCTGCTGGGATTCTGTTTTCCCAACTAAAAACCACGCAGCGGCATGAAACAGTCGTGATCCGATTAGGCTTCACTCCATAACTTTTTTTTTTTTTTTTTTTTTATGGATCTCTTTCCGTGTTGCTTTCCTGATTGCAGGGGCTTCCGTCCAATCAGACACCGGGGGGCCGGTCCTGAAGGCGCTTCGCTGAGCCAATGGTGACTGACAGGGGGCGGGTCATCTGCGGTTGGGAAGCGCTGGATTTTGTTTCCATGGTGTGTTCAGCAAGGCGGAGTTCCGGCGCTGCTGGGACTCATATTTTTCACGTGGGAAATGTTGATGAGAAGTTCAGGATCGGTCGACCCACAGTTTGGATCCGATCCGCCGGATCTCTCTGTGTGTTCACTGCACAGTGGGCTGGACCCTCTGTGTGATTCTTGAGTTGTGTTTTGTAGTTTCAGGTCCATGAAATGTTTTGACAACCTTTTCCTGCTCTGGACTGAAGAGGAGGCGACTTGTTGGAGGCGATTTCTTGCGCAATTCTGCCCCCTTGTGGTCGTAAAAAGTCACAGCGCCTCCTAATAACACAAAGATACACAGAGGTTTTGTGTTTTGTGTGTTGGTTTTTACTCATACCTCCTGTGTGTTACTGTTTTTGCAACAGCTGGTTTGTTATTCTGTTCATCGTCCGGTGAGCCGGAGCCGAGTTCATCATGTGGAACCTAAAAAACAAACATGTTATTAACTAAAGTATTAAACACAGCTAATCCTCCTGGGGTCTCCATTACTTTCATAAACAAAACTTCATTAAGAACAAGAGGAATAATCTGTATTTGCACATACAGTCATACACCAGATCCAAAGCACAACAGAAAATACATGAATAAACATCTGTAACGCTGTAACACTTAATACAGAAACCAATAACACACCCAACAATCAACACAAAGCTTAAAGCCTATCTAACACACACGCTCTATGTAATCAGGGAGCAGCAGGAGCTCTGGTCAGCAGGGACTTGGCTTGGGGACCAGCTCAAGACCCGTTCGGACCGGTCAGGGGCAGATCGCTCTCGGGAGAGGCACCCAAACCTGCTCACAGGGCAGCTCCCTCGCTCTGACGTCTCTCTACGCAATCATGCACGTGGATAAGTGTGTGTTTCAGGCTTGTATACTGTGTGATTCATAAAGTACGTCCTATTCTAATCATAATTATTTTATCTCTTTAATCATTGAGAGAAGAAAGCATGTAGCAACTATCCTCTAGATCACCGATAAAATTAGGATGGACATCTCTCTTTATATGCATGTCTTATGTTCAAGGACAGCAAAGATATAAAGATCTTATATATTGTTCTACATTTGTCCGTGTGTAAACAAATAAACAAATACATTGCATTAAAGGTGCAATATGTAGGAATCTTGAAAACATTCAAAAAATGTGAAGAAATAACAGTTTTATCTTTATGATGCTTGTTAAGCAGTTAGCCTCGACCCTTCCAGGTCCAAAGTTCCTGTGCTAGCAGTGTCAACACCGACACTTCCCCAGAGCTCTGAGTCAGGACCGCTAGCTGCACGGCTAATTGAGCTAACCAGCTAACGGCAGCTACAGTTAGCAGCTTTTGAGCGTTTATTCTGGTGACGTGCCGCCTCTAATTTGTTTTGAGGATGAATTTGACAGGTGGCCAATTCTTACATATTGCACCTTTAACTTTTTATGAAAACATGTTGTGTTATTTTGTGAAATCAGAGAACTTGCTTATGAATCCGATGTATTAAAGTAACTCAACTTGGACGCAACAGAAAACAACACTGATGACTTAAATATTGAATAATCTGATTAATACATGATTAGTTCCTAAACAGTATTTATGGGATTTTTATTTCTCCTTAACCAAACCAGACAAATACTAATGTTTGTACTTTCATGCTTCTTTAATCACAGTTGAATCTGCTGAGGCAGTGACGTGTGTGAGCACGTTACCGGTTAATGTTGTCCTTTCTTGTGACTGTAAATGATTAACATTCAGTCAACTTCCCACCTTAACCTCTACGGTCAGCGTCCTCACTGGCACAACCTCAGAGGTGAGCCCACACTCTGAACCACCTGCCTTGTTATTGGGATTTTTTACAACTGTTTTTGTCGCTGCTGTTTTTTTTAATTTTTACATTATAAGATCTGGAAAATACATATTTACTCGAACGTTATGGCTTCAGGCGTCAGGTAGGAAAATTTGACTGCATGTCTTGTTTGATTTTTTTTTCTTTTCCATTTTCAAACACTTCATAGTTTGACTCGACACCGGGTCAGACTTGTCCTGGTTGTGACTTTTGATATGATCTGGCATTTTTTCTCATATGTGAAAAATGCCAGCTGCTCCTCTCGGCTGTGGCAACGGCACTGCGCTCCCCATGTGCTGTAAGTCAAACACATGTGGTGCTCATTGGGTGTTTTGTTTGTTCTCTTTCTTATACTTCAACTTGCTTCTTCTCCCGCTTGCTGTTCAGATGAGGAGTCGTCGGGCTCTCTTGCTGTAATCATCATCCCTGGTTTGTTGGGTGTGAGCACGGTGTTGGTGGTGGCCTTGATTCTCTACAGTCTTCACAAGAACAAAAAAAGAGGACAGAGCATGTCGACTCCCTCTGGTACGGACTGTAATAACTATAAAATAAAAGTTGTTGTGTTCAAGGAGGTGTTTTTATCTCTGGTTGTGTTTTGAACAGGCCTGACTGCGGATTCTGCCAGCGCTCCTTGGGAACTCCCCGAGGAGTCTGTTCTCGAGGGACTAGAGTTTTGGCAGACGGGTCGCTATGGACCCATTTGTAAAGGTCTGCTGAAGAAGAAAGATGGAGCCTCTAACGCTGTGGTGGTTAAGTCCCTCCGAGGTACAACGTTAAACCTTTTGTGTGGCGTGTGAAGAGATTATCAGTGTTTTCATGCCGACGGTAGCAAGATAGGCTTTAAAGGGACAGTTCAACCCCAAATTAAAAAAACATGTTTTCTATGTATGGTATGGTTATTCATCCATCAAGATTGTTTTGGTCCTCCGAGGAATTATGACCCAGTTACTCAAAATAATCCACAGATGTTGTTGTGAGCAGTTTCACGTGGGAATTGTTTTCTCTCGTCCATCTCCTCATGGACGAGAGGCTGGCTAACGTTAAAGCTCATCCACATAGGACACCATTAATGTTCGCCATCACGAGCCAGCCTAGCCAGAATAAAATGTGGGCGGTTAAACTACAGATGGTCGACGTTCAAATTTGTACATGTTGTTACAGGTAGGCAAGAAGGCCGCCAAGTTTGAGACTGTGTTTCGACCTTTGTAAGTTTGTCACGAGAGGTCAGGACATTTCCAGCCATGTTTGTGGTGACGAAACAAGGTACTTTAAGACAAAACAAGATCTCTTCCTAAACCTAACCAAGTGTTTCTTGTGCCTAAACAGCGTTGTCACAAAATAGAATGAAATGAAATAGAAAATAGAATACAAAATTGAGCTTCCAAAACAAAAAGTTGCAGCAGGAAAGAAATGTAAAGATTCAGCATATCCGTGGTTTGCAAAAATGTACGTTACCAACATTTATTGAGGCGACTGTGTGGCCTCTCGTCTACAGATGCACGCTTCCTTTATTCTGTTGGTGGGTGTAGTTCGGTAGAAGGCAAATAGTTTGGACATGAAACTGCTCAAAACAAAGTCTGTGGATTATCTTGAGTAACTGGGTCATGTTGAGAAAGGCCCAAATCACCAAAACAATCTAGATTGACAAATGCACACTAGAGGTGAGAGGAAGAACATGTACCTTTGTTTTTTGGGGTGAACTGTTCCTTTAAGATGCAGTATATTTTAATTAAACACTTAAAATAAACAATTAAACACTTTCTGTTCTCCTGTTGTTAATGTGACACCGTACAGATGGCACCAACCAGCCTGAAGCGAAGGAGTTTGTGGAGTGGGTCCTCTTCCACGCCACAGTGTGTAAACACAAGAACGTGGTGCGGATGTTGTACTGTCAGACCAAACGTCTGCCCATGTATCTGGTCTTGGATGCCTGCAGCCCGGGAAACCTCCTTCACTTCCTCTGGACACTCAGAAATGTAAGAGTGGTGCACAGTCCAGGTTTAAATAACAAGTGTTACGTGATGCTACACATGGTCTTTAACGGTGACATAGATTTTTTGTTGTTCCCTCTAGGACGGCGCACTAGATTCATCTCTGAACTTGTCTGAGAAGTCGGTGTTTCTGGTGGCGAGGCAGGTTGCAGCCGGTCTGGTGAGACTCTTTTTCTGGACCAGTTATTTCCCTACTGCAGAAGTCATTCTGTCATTGACTCGTGTGGGGGAAAGGTGTCGTTTCCCTCGAGTTTTGAATTAGTTTTTTAACCAGAGATTGATTTGTTTGAATGTTAAACCGGCTCCTCCCTCAGGATTACCTGATGTCGGAGCACAGGCTGGTGCACGGCGACGTTGCCGCCAGGAACATCTTAATTGGGCCGGGCCCCTCGGTCCGGGTGTCCGGGCTGGGCGTGGCATTTGAAGGACGCAAAATGGATTCGGCGGCGAGGCAGAGGGCGGCAGAGGTGCCTCTCAAATGGCAGGCTCCGGAGAGGATTGTGATGCAGCTCAGCATCGACCGGAGCGACGTGTAAGGGCAGAGCAACGGCTGAGAAAAGCAAACACACACACAAAACAAGCAGAATGTGTTGGTTTGTCATCCAATTAATGTATTTGGACTATTGCATGACTGGAAATATTCTAACATGAGTTGATTAACCTTTTCTTTTCTCTATAGGTGGTCATTTGGAATCTTGCTGTATGAACTGATTACTTTAGGTAAAGCTGCATACTCTATCATATGTAATGTCAGTATGTGTGTCTTTTCAGATTAGCTTTCTTTTTATACAATCTATAGTTTTGGCACACCCTGCATGACGCACCACCATCAGCATCACATGTTACCATTAAGGTCAGACTCATTTATTCAAGAAACACTTTACAATAAGGGACACAAATATAGACCATATATTTATTGATATTCCGCTCAGGTTGGGAAGCTCAAATGTTTTCTCCAGGGTGCAAGTCATATAAACTTCGGCAATCCAACAAATTGTTTCTGTTCGTTCCTCACTCATTTCCTAACTATTCAGTAGCTAGTGCATAAAATTGGACTAAGACTTACTCATTAAGTAACAGATAACTAGCAGTTCATTACTCATTTGTTACCCAGTAACTGCCCAAATGTGTGTCCCTTATTGTAAAGTATTACCAAGAATTATGTATTTGTTTTTTTTCCCTCAGGTGCTCCTCCGTACCCCGAGCTGGAGCCTCTGTCTGTCCTTCCGAAGCTACAGGGGTCTTATCGAATGAAGAGACCGGAAAACTGTGGAGGACCTTTGTAAGTTAACTTCTAAGAACTAGGCCATGTCGTTGTACTCGAGAAAGTCGCATTTCCCTTCAAATCTCCCTGAGCTATTGTCCTAAAATGTCACTGCAAATGGATAGAAATAGACATTTTAGACTGTTTTTTGATATCTTGTGATGATTTTGATGAGGAGATCAATACAAATCTCATGTCTGTCTGTTGAATATGAAGCTACAACCTGCAGCTGTCAGCCAATTCGTCTATTTTACATTCCTTTTGTTCGTTTTTAAAGGTACGATCTGATGAAGTATTGTTGGATGTGGAGCTTCAAAGACCGACCGACGTTCTCGGCCATCATGAAGCTGCTGGAGTCCTCCCTGCACCTGGCAGATACTGAACCCATTTGTATTCCTGATCCCATTGACGTATTTGATTATAACGAAAAGGCAGGGTTGCTTACCAAACGTGTCAACACCCGCGAATAAGAAACGAGGCATATAAAGTGTGATTGTATCTCAGATCGCAATGTCTAACACTGAGTTGGTTTATTTGTAACCTTTCAACAAGCTACAAATAATTATGTAACTTGGCATTTTTACAGTCAAGCATCATCAAAGTCATTTTTATTATCACAGGTTTATTGTCAACAATAGACAGATCTCTTAATGTTCATTAGGATCTTCTATCTTCTTTATCACTGAACAAAAGTACAGTTTGCATACATTACTGTAGATTTACAGCGTGGAAATCAAAAGACCCACACAGGAAAGCTTGATGCACTGCTGAATATCCTGGAGTGGATCTGTGTTCAGTCCGCATACACACTTTTACATGTCGATTTTATTCACAGCATTGGTCATCATGAACTTTGTCAACACCAGTGGGTTTAAATCAATATCAGAACCAGAGGACGGGACCTTTTGTATTCATTTTCTTGATACCTGGAATCCTGCCCGTCTGTTATCCCCTGTTTCATTCAGATAAGTTATGTCACTGATGCCTCTTATTTCAAGCTATAACCAGTTTCATCCTGTCACCTCTGTTCCATTCTGAGCAAAGTCTTATGAAACCAAACTGTTGACGTTTGTCCCTCGTGATAGTTGTGAAACACGGCGAGTGATGCCAGAAAACACGATTTCCCTCGGACTGAATTATGGCCAAGTTAAAGAGTAGTGACACACACATATCTCCTCCTTCTCACACCACCGAGGGTTTTAACCTTCCGTGGTCTGTTGACATTTTGATCTCAGCCAAGATCGACTGTTGAAGTTGCAAAAGAACTTGGAGCAAAGTTCACGTTTCAATCACTAGATGGCAGCAAAAGCAGACTTCGCAGCCTGTGTGTTATTTCTCTCAGGGTAAATTCACAATGAACTGAACACATGAGGCAAAATAAATAAATAAATGAATAAACTGCTGCAGCTGTATTATTTCTGGGTTGCTACACCCAGTCATGGAATCGGTGACATCAGCTGTAGTCAGTTCTATAGGATGAGATGGTGATTCATGTGTGGCTTATTATTTAAACTGCAATGCCACTTAAGCATCGTCTGATCAGTCCATTATTTTATTCAACCTAGTGAACAGAAAACTGTTTTGTGTTCACCAAAAAAGGAAAGTAATGTGCAAACAAATAAATATGAAAACCAACAAAAGTCTCTTGTTTTTTTTTTTTCTGTTGAAACTGTGTTGTACAGATTATCTGCAGTCAAATCTGCAGGAGGTCACCAAAGATTCAGAAAAACATTTGTAAAGCATTTTTAACACTGAAATTGAAGGTGAAATCTAAGGAATTTAAAAAATGTTGGAAAATTACTGTTAATCAGAGATAATCAGGGATAACAAATAGAATGTAACCTGTTATACGCAGGTTTTTTTTAAACGTGGGTAATCCCGCTAAAAGTTTGTCGTCACGGATGCGCTAGAAAAACATGGAACAGTGGAAGGTAGCAGATCATTCACCTCATCAGACAACATCCAGAAGATGTTAAACTTGATTTAATAACTCTGAGACATATCATTATTTAGCGGAACTGTTAACAGAAGTTGCTAAGGAGTGAGACATCCCGCTTCTTTTTCATTTCTGTTGCACATACGCCAGTTTACACGCTTAGTTTTAAATATCTTGAACAAACTCAGCACCAACTGACCAACGCTCCAACACTGCTTGACAGCGACAGATGGAAAGATTATAAGCAGCCTCACCTTCAACACACATCATGGCATTGCGCCTAAAACAGGAGTAAATTATCGTTCACACAGATGTTAGATTTAAATCACACCTGAGCGTGAGGTGATAAGAGAACTGTGGTGACAAGTAATTGTATCAGGGTGGCCTTGGTTCCCTCAGGATACAGGTCATCTGTAAACACTGGTGGGAGGCTAGTTAATATCTGTCATGAACCCTAATTCTACACAGGAATCATTAAAATGTCTGATGGTATTCCACTTTTTTCCCTGTGCATGCTCCTGTGAAGTGTCTGCAATGGTCACTTTGACATCACAGTGGAATAAAAAAAGGCAGAAATCCACAAATCAAAAAAAATCTCAAAAACAGAAATTGAGACTCTTTTGTTTTGGATTTCTATTTTTATTTGATGATCCAGTTCAACATGAAAACAGGAGAAACAGAGTTATCTTTCATTTTTGAACTCCCAGAAAAAAACAAAAAAAAAAATCTGACAAGATTGTCGTTTGCCAGAACGAATGGATTAACTGAATGTTCGGACATTTACATAGTGTAGACTCAAAACATACAATGAAGCGATAAAATAAAAAAAAAGGCTTATACCATCTCTTAGACAGAGTCACAACTTGGTAAAAAGCTAAGTATTAAAAGCTAAATAAAAGAGGAGAAAAAAAAATAAGTCCGTAACTCAGAAGCCATTCTTGAGTCCATTGACTTTCAATTCAGCTTATTCAAAACATACATTCAAACAGCAAATCAAACAATAGGAATGACGGCACAATCATATTTCAAAGTTTTGAACTGACTGGCTTTTGAGACTCCTACAAAAATGGAACAAGTGAGGAAAACCCATATCCTGACCTGAATGTTATGACAGTGAAGTGACCCCAACCCTGATGGACACATTAACAGTCAGTTAACACAAGACTGGTCATAGTGCTTTCTGAATGCCCGTCATTGTGTCACAGATGAGCCAGAAACAACATGGAATTTTTTGAATCTCGAAAATGGTGCTCAGAAGTCATGTTGTGTATTCAGAGACTAAAAGGCCTATGTACACTACTCATTAAGCTATGCTCAATACTGTGGGCATCATGTTCACAGGTATGTTGCTTGTGTGAATAATAACAGTTAGAGGCTTATTTAAATTTAATAATTAAAACTCAAGAGATTGTTTCATTTGAAATCATTTGTGTGTATTTTGTTGCCCTGCTGCCACGTTTCTACAACATGGAGGGAAGATTTGATTACTACCGAAGACGGGAGATTACACAGGAGATAAACCCTAATGAAAATTCAGTTTTTAGAACAAGCCACCCAACCCCTGACTTCAGTGTCAGTGCAGCAAAGACAAGAGACGGCATGGAGGTTAATCCTTACCAGAAACATTAAAATTCCCTGTCATCCCTCGCTCTGTAACTCTCAATCTGGGTTCTATTTTAGAGCAGTCACGTGAACACAAAGGTGGAATAAAGCAAGTGTAACTTTTACTTAAACTTAAAATAAATCAGTAAAAAACTAGAAGTCCAAAAACTGTGTGATGCTGATACGGTTTTACCAGAGTTCTGTCAAGCACTAAGCTCATTACAAAATAATAAATTGCCAATGGCATCCCGATAGAATATCAAAAAATAGGTATCTCCTTTTACAAACATGATGATAAATCCATTCACAAATAATCAAATGCCAAGCACTCTTGCAATCGCAATGATGCCACTACTCATCAAACTGAGTAAAGATAAACACAACTGTGCCTCTTACAGGCCATTTAGTTTGAATTAGAGGTCGACCAATTAATTGGTTGGTAAACGTTACATCAGAGGTATTTTTTTCCGTAAAGTAATTCTCCACTTCATGAAATACCTTCCACACATTACTCTGGGGTAGCGTTAAAGGTTGGATCAGCTGATTTTACTGGAGGCTGACAAGTCATTTCTAGTCTTGCATAGTCAGACCTCTCTCATCTGACCCGTTTTCAGTTTATTCTACTCACAAGTTATTCTAGTCTCGCATATATAATGCAACACCGTCATCTTACCCACGATAGGGACAGGGCACTGAAGGCTGCCAGGAAAAGAAACTGTTCCGTTAACGTTACGTTACTCAATACTGTACTTACCAATGTGGTGCTCTCTCTTCCAAATAGTCCCGTCGCGTAACTATCCAGCCATTATTGAAATTAAATTGCACACATTAGGATCCTCCTTACGCTGGAAATATGCACGAACATGAATGGTTTTTAAGAGCTGCATTTAACAATGTTACGGGACACGCAACAGAGGTAATCCTGGCCAGTTCAGCCAGAGAACAGTGTGTCGTCCATTGTAAATAGAACAGTTTCCAACAATGCACATCTCTAAAGTTACTTTATTTCCCTAACCTTACCAAGTTTCACTGTAACTTATCACCGAGAGGGACTAGGGGGCGAGAGACAGGGCCCTAATGTTCAGTTCAACAATTCTAATAAAGTTATTACCAATTTCAATTTCAAAAGTGTTACATTTTTAAAAGGAGTAAAAACATATGACTTCGTTGTACCTGTCCAGCTTTCACCAACAAAAAATAATCGCCATTTTTATTATATATAATATCGGCCGATCAATCGGCTATCAGCTTTTTCCTTCTCCTAAGCAGACTTAAGAAAATGATTCCAAAAATTATTAAAGCAGACCAGTCGCCAGGATATAATTTTAGCAGTTCATGTTTCTGCAAACCACAGATACGTCCACGGTTGACACTTATACCAAATGTGACATATCGTGTTCACATTATACAGTATGCTTATTAGCCAGTAGTAGCATCTCCATCTGAAGTGTGGCAATCAAAATTGTTTTTTTTTTTTTTGCCAAACCATGATGATTTCCTCACCAGGACCAAGTGGTTTTTGTGCCTTAACCTAAAAAGAGCATAAGCACAGTGTTGTAACAAACAAGAAATAAACAAACGTAAAGTTGCAACATAAGGACATGTCTAGTTTGAACTTATCTGTGGTTTTGTAGAAACATACTTGGCTAACATTTATTCTGGCGATTGGGTTTATCAGAGACAGACAAGGTTCCAATCATGTTTGTCAACTGTTTGATACATAATCAATTCAGCTCAGAAAAGAGAAGAACCTATATACTAACTGTCTCAATGCATGCTGTGACAAAATCAAACCCACTTTTCTCTTTGATACATAACTTTATATATTTATATACTTACACTACACTTCATATATCAAAACAATTTCCAAGGCTCCAAAAGCTAGAATTCTGAACAAAAGCATTTTGTCCAATCTTGTCTTTCTCTTGAGAGGCTGTAGGCAATGATGTCCAGCTTCACCTCAGGTTTCATTAGGTTTCACTCTATGTCGATGACCTCTTATTGTTCATTAAGGACCCACTAACCTAATTTCCACCATTACTACAAGTGCTGACAGAAAACAGTGCATCATCAGGCTCTGAGGTAAACTTACTTACTATACTATACAATCAAATAGCTTACTTTTTAAGCATCTGGGTATCTGAGTCGGGAAATCATTTGATAAAATATACTCCGAAGTTTAGCAGACTGGTGGATCATACCAAATTTGACCTTTAAAGATGATTAGACTTACCTGTGACTTCAATTGGAAGAATTAGAATTGGATTTCTGACATCACAGCATCACAGTTCAGACCGTTTTGGACTTGGTCACAATCAGAAGAGAATGAAAGAAGATCAGAAAAACAAGAATTGCAAAACAACTCTGATGAACGTCGTTCCCTTTTTGGGTATTATATACAAACTGAGTACAATTACCAAGAACCCAACTATACACAACCCTTTACTTTTCCATTTCATTCTTGAATCTAAAGGGTCACCCCTTGAAATACTTCACCATCAAACAACCCATATCCCATAACAGGGACAGACTCAAACATTGTTTGAATAAAGGCATTGAATAGTTAGGGACCTTTACACAGAAGGTATATTCTCTAGTTTCCAAGTAACTGTCCTGAAAATACAACCTCAGTACAATCTCTTTAAGTGGCTACCTGCAAACGCATCACTGCGTCGAAACAAATACACCTAATAGTATTCCCCTCAGCTGCTATGGTAGTAGTATTCACATCAGCTTTTGACAATATTCTCCACAATAATTGTCATGAATATGAAAGTACTTTAACAGAGCACGAAATGGGAGTTAGATCCGGATTGTTCATATGATGATGCTGACTGGCACAAACTTTCTGAACCAAGCTCCAATTTTTTAAATCTCCAGTAAGAGCAGACTAATTCAATTCACATCTTGCTATACACATGTTAAATTTAACAATATTTTACCTGGGTGGCAGAAATGTAAAATTATAAATGCATATATTTTCCATAGGATCTGGCTTTGCCAGCTGGGAAAAATTCACTTTAGTGAAATGGAAATCTGACCTCCCCTCACAAAGACAATAGGTCAATGAATTAACATCATATTGTATAATGTTTAGAGATCTGGGAAACCTCCATAGACACCTTACCTCAACTCAAATGTAATGGTTGATATTCAATTTCTGGTTACTTTAATCTGAACCTAATTGTATTTTATACCCTATCATATGTTTACATTGTTTTTATTTTATGGTTTAACAGTAAGTGCACAGGACCAGACCAAATACAGGGGTTGGAGGTGGGTATTAGCTTGTCTTTTTGTGTTGTATTTTGATTTGATGAGCATTGTTGAAAATCTTTAAATACAGAACATTTGAGCTCTGCCTGTATTTTTACCAATAATAATAAAATAAAATAAATCACTACAAAGAAATAGAGCAAGTGTTGGCCTGTAGTGCATGAGCATGTTCAGCTCAGACCCTCAATGGCAGGAAGCCTCAGCTCACTCAGATGGGCCAGGTAGGCCGCAACCTATTTGCAACTTTTTTGGAAAAGGCCAGAACCCCTTTTACACTTTACTGCTCCAAAGAGATGTCGGGAACAAAATGTAGGAGACAGACCACAGCAGGTAGTACACGCATGCAGGCGGGAAGGAAGAGCAGAACACCATCACGACTCCTACGGGGGAGAAAAAAAGGTTGAGTGAAACAATTTTCTAATTTGAAAGAATTATCTAATCCAGTAATAAACAATCCATAATCTCTGTTTTGTGCAATGTCCACCATAAATACCTAACGGACAGGATTCTACAGTCTTGCTAGCAGGAGTGTGTACAAAAGTAAAGTAATGCTTTGAGCTAAATGCTAGTTTCAGGATTTAACCATTTATTAACAAGCATTTTAGCAGGTCTGTTAACCATATTCACTTTCTTTATTGAGCATGTCAGCATGCTAACACAAGCGCTAAACAAAGCACAGCTGAGGCTGATGGGAAATGTCATTAGTTTTTTTACCGAAGGTCGTAATCTGATGTAGGCTCTAGATACCAATTTATCATGATTCATCTGGAGGGAAACATGAATGCACCAGATTTTATAGCAAAAGGTTTCGCCAGTTGATGACAGGAGTACAGTAACAAGGTGGTTGGACCGCTAACTAGCAAGCAGCAGCTACATTTACCAGCAGTTAGCGGTTACTGTAGCAACAAAGCTACCGGTGTAAATCACCTTGGAACTGTAACTGGCCTCCGTCATTGTTGTTCTAAGGCTGCGTATGGCCCTGGTCTAGAGGTGTTCATTGGGAGGCTGCTGGTTAGCAATAGTTAGCAATTACGTTAGAAACAAGTGCAGCTGGAGGACAACAGAAAATACTTTCTCAATAAAATATGATACAGTTCTACCCAAATCATTGAATGAAGTAAGTTATGTGTGAAAATGTATTTCTTATATGAATTTATGTTTTAACCATCAATTGAACTCATGACAACGAGAGAGGTGAATCCTACTGAATTTACCTCCAGCATAGACCACTTTCTTCCAGGCCTGGGACTCCAGCACTCTGTCATGAGGGTAGAAGTTCTGACTGATCATAAAGAGGATCATGGCCATTGCGAGGACCCGCAGCATGGTCATGTTTCCTCCCGACAGCAGAGAGGCACTGGCCAGGATGGCTGAGGAGTAGATGCAGGGCAGGCCGCGGTACACAAATGGAATCCCTGCGGACCAAAGAAGAATAAAGTAACGTGGCAGTTTCATGACAGACACGAATACAAAGAAGAGTATCTGAGAACCTACCA
Organism: Lagodon rhomboides; assembly: GCA_039737535.1. Taxonomy (NCBI): domain Eukaryota; kingdom Metazoa; phylum Chordata; class Actinopteri; order Spariformes; family Sparidae; genus Lagodon; species Lagodon rhomboides. Next base: position 28,552,808 of record CM077792.1, on the reverse strand, counting down.
CTCGAGAAGAAACAGAGGCGGACGAACACAGATAGGACGTAACACATGCACAGGATGTTGTCCAGCAGGTCAGATGTCCTCAAGAGTAACGACGTGGCAATCCCGAAGGTCGTGAAGTCACCAAAGTCATCAAGCTTGGCACCTGAATATGAAAAAGATTCATAAACGGCCGGTGATATTGACAAGGAGATATAAATAGTGCTGGTGTAGGAACTTGCTGACGGACATTATCCATGCTACAAATATTCTATTCTACTTCAGAATGGCTACATGTGAACACCAACTGTCCTATTATTAAACTTCTTTCAATCTGGCAGTGCCTTAGTCATGAGTTTACTGTCTATGAAAGCCAGAGCAGATACGTTATCTCTCCAGTATAGCTACTGCCAGTGTCACTGACATGTGACATCTCCGTGTGGAAATTTCAGTGTCAGCCCAACAGACGGCCATTCTATAAACAACATTCTCCGCTGCCTTGTCTCTTTATCCCAGGAGCACGGAGCATGTTTTCAGCAGATGAGGATGAGGTGATTCAGGCCACTGCTCAAATGAACGAGGTGGAATTCCACAGCCCAGGGTCAACAATTTTAGCAATTTCAGATATGCAGAGAACCCAAAGCAACAGGATAAAATAGACAATTGGAGCGTGATCCCGTGGAATTAGACTGCTTAATCAGAAAGTGATTGTTCATTTGACAAAATACGTGGGGGGGCACAACAACATCCACCCGCAAAGTCATGCAGAAAAAACCCCGTCGGGACACAAAGCCTCCAGAAATGCGCAGCCACCGATGTATTGTGATGCACCTGGGAGTTATTTTGGGGCTGTGGAAAAAACTTGCAATGTTACAACAGCTATTTGTGCCTCTGGATTTTTCACTATATACGGTACAGTGCTGTGATCTTTTGAAAAACAAGCCACAGCAGCACATTTTGTATGCTGTGTATTTGCATTAGCTAGGCGGGGTAAGAAAAGGGGATGCCATGCCTTACAAATGCATATCCCAACCCCCAAAACCTCAGCTAACAGCTAAAAAGACACTGATTTAATAATGCTCAGATTGCATCACATTAAAAATGTATGGTTCCTCTCTTGGGAGACTTTGTAAGACTATCCCTAGTATTTCAGTGGCAGAGTTCAATTCTACTGGCTTCCTTTGTTTGTGGTCTTGTGCGGCCAAATTAGAAAGTCCAGACAAAGGACTGTGCAGCGAGCACTGCCAACACCCCAGATGAAGTTTATCTTTGGTCGGAGCTATTGACCACAACACTCCACTTACCCAGCGCAGAGCAGGCATCGAGTCGCCTGGCAACTGCCCCATCCGCAAAGTCCAGCAGGTAGCCAATCAGAACCAGCCAACACGCAGCATGATGGTGCCTGGGCAAAAGAGTGACTGTTAGGTTTAGGTATTTGATGACAGCAACCCGTTTCAAAGGGTCAAATATTTGCACATTCTCACAACTGGACGGGTTTGAACTAGTGCCAGTTAGACTTCGACTGTGTTAGAAATGAACTGTCTTTTTCAAATAGGGAATTATCATCTTAAAGTCTTAAGGTTTCTTGACATTTGTATGTGATGCCTTGTGATGTACTTGCATCATCTGGTAATGACAGAAATCTGCATTTTAAATAGATTGGCGAAGTACCTCCCCTTCTGATGAACCACTATGGGACCTTACTTTAGAAAACACATGTACAGTGGTGAATGGACGATGACTGTCAATTCAAAAAGACAACTTATCAACTTGTCACAAAACCAATGAAGTACAAGTACAAGATGACACACCCAACAGCGACGTCAAAGTGATGTTGTCTTGTTGAACGCTCACCAAAACCCCCCAAAAACGGAAACCTTGAAGAACCGGTCAAGTGTTACCTCAAAAAACTCTCTTTTCATATAACTGAAGTTGTCAATATGGCCGGATTGTTTGTGATCTTCTCCGTTTATAATCCTTTTTCTGAGGTAAGGTGACAGCCATTGGTGTTGGTGACGTATACTGAGGAGACGATGGAGTTCAATGGAATTTTAGTATCTTTACAACAAACTGCCTCTCTCTTGACTTTCAATATTAAAAAGAAAATTAGTCAAATAATCTTTTAAACTGACAAACATTATGTTTCTCTGTTTACTGAAATTACATGTTTTTTATAACAGGGATGTGTAATGTGAATTTTTTTTTGTTTTCTACTTTGTGTATGCTTTTTCATCCAGTGTTGTTGTGTTCTGGCCCCCAGGGAAACCGTCCTAAAGTCCTAAATTATCATTATCATTTTGGATTTAATGTTTGAATCGACCTTGTCCATCCTGCAGCTGCTGAGCCTGCCTGATGTTTCAGATGGTTAACATCCAATAGTGGTGTGTTCGCTCACCCATTAAGACTGCTGAGAATGGAGGCCATGCCCATGACCATGTTGGCAACTGACAGAGCATTGGCTGCATTTTTACGTGCAAACTCCTTGATCTGCTGTCCCGTGGCGTGATCACTCAGAAAAAGCTTGTTGGTGCACTGAAAGAGACCTGAGACCACAAAGTAACAGCAGTTAGTAGTTGTCTGTGTTACGTCAAGAAACCTATGCTGAGATTTAAAAAAGCAAAAGCAAAAAAACTAAAAATCCCTACTGTGATCCGGTGACCATACCAGCTTTTGATGAATATGTCTGAAGTTCCAGTTAAACCTCAGTTGGACTGAGAGTAAAAATGTGCACAAAAAAAAAATCATAACCTTAATGTTTTACCAGTCATATGTGAACAATACTACTTTTTATACCATCTAATGGAAATCCATATTGCAGTATATTGTAGCATATGTTTGCATATGTTTCTTTTTTCCTTTTTTTTTTTTAAAGCATAATATTACTTTAAAATCGATTCCCCTGTCTTATGTAAAAGAAGCATCACTTACCAAGACGTATGTTTATTGGATGGAGACAGACCTTACGATACATTCATCCATTTTCAGATCAGTAAAATGCATTTGTTACTGTACATTTCATTCATTTGCAGCCTGCAGCATGCATTAGCTTGCCTCAATAACTATCAGTTATATCTCTACACTAGACATATTATACACATTTTTAACTGTTGCAAAAAAAAATAATGGCCACAATGACATGTAGTTAACTTTAATAATCAATAGATAACACTTGGAAAGGAAGAATATTTAAAAAAGGATACAATGTCTGAAGAGGATGCATATGAAGTGTTAGCACGCAATTGTGATCTTAGCAGGGGGGAAGATATGCACAAATACTGGTGTGGGGAACAGTATGAATACAGGGGGGACTACCACATACAGTCGTGGTCCAAAGTTTACATGAACTTGTAAGGAACATGTTTATCACGGCAGTCTTCAGTTCCAATGATTTCTACGGCTTTCATTTTTCTGTGATGGAACGAGTGGAACATGTCCTATGTTTTCACAAAAAAAAAAAACATTCAGGAAGTTTGGTTCATTAATGGATTTATTATAGGTCTTTTGGAAATGTGACCAAATCTGCTGGCTCAAAAATAAACAGACAGTCATTCAGCTGGCACTAGACGTCAATTAGACATCATAGAGACGTCTAATTGACGACGTTGAATAGACTTTAGTATTTAGTTGAAAATGAAAATCGGGTTAACATCTGAACTTAACGTTGGTCCGATGTTGGATATCAGTTATGTAGGCTATCTTAAGTCAAATCAACGTTGTTGATAGATGTTGTCCAGACATTAGAATTTTGTCATCAAAAAGGTCATTATTCAACGTCAAAGTTGTGTGAGTACAAGACGTCTGACACACGTTGGGTTTTGGTTGCCAGACACTACAACATAAAAACAACAAAATATTAACATCATGTGACGTCAATATTCCTCTGTCAAAAGATATTGAAAGTAGATGTCAATGGACGTTGGGTTTTGGTCACCTGACGTCATGACTTGAATCAAACCAAAGACCAACGTCTATTGACGTCCTGTGCCAGCTGGGAATATTTGGTCTTTTGGCCATTTTTACCTCAGTTAGGTGCATTTGATAGACACCCACAAGCTTCTGAGAGTCCTCTGGCTGAATTTTTAACCACTCCTCTTGACATAATCGATGGAGGTCAACTAAATTTGTTAGCTTCCTGACAGTCTACGTGTTCTTGATGGGGTTCAGGACTTGGGAAGGCCATTCCAAAACCTCAACTCTAGCCTGATTTAGCCATTCATTTGCCACTTTTGGTGTGTGTTTGGGATCGTTGTCCTGTACTGCACCCAAGACCCAATCTTCTGGCTGATGGCTGAATCTGGAGATAATACCACCATGTGTGACAGTTCTTTGGGTGAAAGGTCTAGAATCAGTGCTGAGCTCTTGGCTCTTTCCCACCGTAGTGCTTGTGGCTGAGTCGAGTGGGTGTATCAGACAAGCCCTATTAAAATGGGGCCCAGAATAGTCATCAGCTGTTATCAATCACAATCACTCAGAGGAAGTTAAGAGGCCATGCTACAAAGAAGAATCCGTAAATTGATCGTTCAAGTTGCTGTATGTTTATTGTTGAACCAGCAGATTTGGTCATATTTTCAGAAGACCTATGATAAATTCATTATTGAACCAAACTTCATGATTTTTTTAAGATGACAAAGTAGTTTGTGTTCCACTCGTTCCATCACAGAAACACGAGAGCTGTATAGAAATCACTGGAGCTGAAAGCTGCCATGATAAACACACTCTTTACAGGTGTATGTGAACTTTTGACCACAGCTGTACACCACTGGCTATAGAGTGAGAGTGAGTTGGACCTACTGCTTTGACACATACCAGACGTGAGATCAATGAGCCTATTAACTCTGATCAAGCCTAGTGACCTGAGACAGGCACATGGCAGCAGCACTTACGGAGCAAACTGTTCAGATCTATTCATAACACTGTAGCCTGGGCTGTAGCAGAGATTGTGGCGTAAAGATGAATCTACAACCGCTCCTGATTGACTTGTTTTTTAAGACAGGCAGTTCATATTTAAATGCTAAACTGCATTTGGTTTTATGGCCAATAGTAATAGTTTTATTGAGCCATGTTTGTTAGAAAAACTTGATTAGTTTGAAGACAAAATTCATCTTTGTCAGCAAGATGGAATGACTGCTGACAGTGTCCAGTCCAGCCAAAAACTGCCTCTGCCCCCACAAAGCTGTGAAGTTTGTTTTTTAATGAATTCAAACAAAGAAAACCTTTGTTTTCTGTCGGCCTCCTCTCTTGTGAGCTTATCACTTTCTCTCAAGTCATAGTACTGTCCAAGACAGGATGCACAAGATTTAAATATCTTTTTTTTTTTTTTTCAAATGTTGCAGTAGCAACCCTGAAAGTGTTTTTTCACCCTGAACTTCCTGTGATTCCAAAGCCAGGCGAGTTCAAGAGACTCTTCATCTGAAAGAAAACAGCGTATGAGACACAGCAAAAAGCCAACAATAACTTACACTTTAACTTGACAGCATGCGTTTTTTACTTCTTAGTCGGGATTTTTTTAAAACACAAGTCACAACCTAGTATTTGAATCACTATCTGAAAACGTTTCATGGATAAAACACATTTTTTTCTGGAAAATCATATAAATGCCAAGTTTGCTAGATGAATAATCAGGTTCATTCACTTCTGTCACAGTAAATACGATTAGAGAGCCACACAGCAGCTCCGTGTGAATAAAACAAGTCTGTGGGGTCGCAGCGCTGAAGTTTCACTCAAACCACTTAATGCACTGTCTTGGTAACTGATTAAAAAAAAGAGGATAAAGGCCAGAGCCAGACACATTGTCAATTTCGCGCAAGTGTTATTTCTGGATTGCTGCCTAATGAGTGCAAAGCATGATGGGAAGGCCCTTGTTATGTAATACCCTGCTATGTTACCTGGTAACGACTAAAAAAGAGTAAACAAAAAAAAGAAGCAAAACAATTCATAATGAGGATAATCAGAGGTGAACAGTACAAACTGTTTACTTTTAAATGTGTTGACTGTGTTTTGTGATAAGGAGATACAGTAATAATTTATTATAAGAACATATAACAGTCGTATAATATTTATTCCTCCCACTTCTATTAGGTGTGGTTTGTGAATCTGTAATGTAATTTCATATCTTATCCAACAATTTAACAATAAACATCCTTAATCTGTATAAACTATGTAAAGTGTGCATTAATGTGTGTGTGCTGTGATAATTAATTTATTTTGCTCTATCATCTACCCTACATGCGATTACATCTCGTAGGTATTCTGTCAGCCCGAGAACCTTCCAGCACGCTGGCGGCTGTTATCCTTCCCTAATTTTATCCGGGATAACTTCGGCTTTAATCTCTGGCACCCACACGCCCATGCAGGTGTGCATTAATCCAGATTTAAGAGGTGAGATTGAGAAAACAAGTACGTACCGGAGGAAGGAGTCAGGAGGATCATGATTGTCTCTGGTTCACAACAGCTGTAAGATAAAAAAATATTGAAAAGTGCTTACATGACACTGAGCTGTGTGTTAACAACATGTTAATAACACACACGTTTAGCATTTAATATACATTTTGATTATCTGAAGATAAATAAAAACAAGTAGATCATCATTTTTTGAAATGAATTTCTAGATTAACCACACATTACTTATCAAACATTTACAAATTAGTATAAACTTGCAGCTGAACAGGAAACATTACTATTCTACAATACTATTTACAACTATTTCATAGGATCCAGCACCTCTTTGGTCACTATCAAATACATTTTGAATAATGTTTAATGTTATACATCCTTTTATTTTCCACCGAAGTTTCTCAAAAATCGCTGGTTTGTCTTTTTTGCAGGCATTTTAAGTCTGTCTTTGAGAAGAGATGGAGGGAGCAGTCATGCCACGCAGTAACGCCCGAGGTGTAATTATAGCTGTGATTTTTGTGCACGAAACGCAAGCTAAGTGGGCGTTTGTGCTGTGAAAATGATGACATGAGTATGAAGGTTAATTTAAGACGTGTGTGCGCGAGTGCAACGCCGTCTGCAAGTACTTAAATGGATAGGAGGCGATCAATCAGGCGGACAGAAGATGTCACTTAGAGAGGGGTGACGAGCAAACATGGAGGTGAAGGGACAGTCAAGGAGAGAGAGAAGGAGAGGGGGAGGGAGCGTGCAAACAGAAAGATAAATCAGCTGTTTCTACAATACTGAGTATCACCGTACCTTTAAGACAACAAGTAGTGTGATAAAAAAGACAAGAGGTGAGAGCACAGCACCATAAATAATAACTAGTGTACACATCTAAATGGCTGCACAGAACTGAGTTTGGTCACAGACTACGTCTACTACGCATCTCTCTGGGTGATTCTGAGTGATTAATGTGAAGTCTCTGATTAATAAATGTAAATAAATAATGTTAGTGTGTAACAGCAGTCATTGTCCGATGTGTTGACAGGCAGTGTGGATTTGTGTGGATGACTTTTTCACTCCCCCTGACCTGCCAGAACAGTGCCCGTCCTGTGCGCCAGGACCTTTGGATTTACAAATTAAGCACTGCCTGGCAACCAAAGGCATTTAAATTTAGCCTTCTGTTACACAGTGGTGGAAAGTTACCATAAGCACATTTACTCAGGTTAGAGATACGTACATTTTGTACCACTTTCCTCTTTCTACTTTTATTTTTTAACTTTAGTTACTGGTTTCTTGCAGTTTCAGATTAAAAATTCAGTATCAGACAATGATGTTTCCTTCTATACTGCCATGAGCTACATGGCTTTATAGAGTATTTAAAACCTGCTGCAACACTGAAGTGACGTACATTGATTGCATAGTTATAATCAAGTTATACATTACAGATTATTCTGAAACTTTCTGGGACTTTTGGTACTTCTGCTCGAGTAAAATTTTGAATGCAAGCCTCAGAACTAAAAAAATTGTCACACCTGTTTTGTTTGATAGCTGGACAATCACAATGTTTTAGTGTGGTGGTGCAGGTCAACAACTCATGTCTTGCTTTTCTTTAACTCCAGAACGCATGCAGGTAAAATCTCAAATAAGGCCGGATAATTCAGCCTGGTTCTCAGGCATTTTTCCCCGCTAAGCGCTCTTTAATGCTCCTCAAATCGTTCTTGATTCTAATTCGTGACTCTGCTTCTGAAACCACTTGCTGCTTTTGCCCTTTCGCAGCTGCTCAGATGGGGCTTCACTGGGAACGCTCCATCCTCAGCACCGGTTCTAGGAGGGCCGACGTCCCTCTGCACAAACACATCACCACAGCCGTGAAAAGAACCAGGGCTTCGAGTTACGTGGGAGCCAGTGGGAGGGTGTGAGCTCCCACTAAAGCAGTAAAATCACTCATCTGTGGGGGTCTCTAATACAATCTTCAATACAGTCTTTATTTGTATAGGCCAATCAACTGAGACCCCATGAGCAAGTGTATGTGTGTATGTGTGTGTGTGTGTGAGTGTGAGTGTGTGAAACTCATGGATACGGACCACCTAATGAGTGATGAATGTCACTAGCAATATCCCAGACTCCCTTACAAATCGAGTGATTTTAAGAGTTGTTGCAAATTGAATCAACTTCGTAAAACGACTATGACAATTTTAAACTCACTGATGTCTCCTTGTAAATTCGGCATTAACTACAATACATTCAGACGCTTCTTTCCTTGTAAAACGTGTCAGTTTCTTCGCGGCATCGCTGTAAAAGCCTGTCACTTCTTCGCCGGACTCCCTTAAAAAAACACTCAATTTTGCAACTTGTTGCGTTAAGAGAAACTATAAATGTCCTGAAACGCTGGCGACAACATTTTCTTATCTACTTGGGTCTGCTTGTTAATTCGGCAAACGTTACGCATGAAGAAAGTGTTTCTATGTGTAATGAGCGTTCCGTTTTTCGGTGCAGCCCTATATTTTTCATAGTAGGGGGGCGCGACTGGTTTGATGTCAGCCATTGTATGCGCCAGCACAACATTTCTCTCTTTCTGTCCTCACGTTGGTTACGGTTACTTATCATCGAGACCCCCACAAAGCTCATATTATAACCCGAACACTGAACATAACAGTCAGCCGATGCGGGCAGGTGCATGTGTCTGGTATCTAACATCACTGCAGTTCAAGGCTGGAGAAAGAGGCGCAAGTGCGTCACAACAAAATCATCCATGTTTTTTTTCCTTTTTTTAAATACGTATTCGATACAGATGTGAGGATGAAAGTACCACACATACAAAGTGCGTCTCATCTTACCTGCAGGGACCTCCACAGATAACAAATTCTAGATTATTCCAGTGAAGACGTCTAAATGCGAAAGTACACACGTCTCTGTCTTTCTTTCTTTGTTTTTCTCGCAGACTGATTCAATCTCTGTAGCTGTTTTTTTGTTTGCTGTTAACTGACTTGTGTGTTTAAAGATGCTACGCTGTCAAGAGGACACTAACACCTCATCAGGACGTTTACCTGTCAGCTTCACAGCCGCTCTTTCAGCGCGTCCTTTTTAAGACCAAGGATAAACCCGCTGGAATATTCCACCGGAAATGACTCTCCTGGAGCTTGTAGTTCCTTTTCTCCCCAAATTGGACTACAGCGAAAGAAAGGACAAAGGGACAGTGGGACGGAGAATAAAAGAATGTGTGTAAACTGGAAGAATAACACAAGTATGGAGTAATGTCAAAAGCTGTCAAGCACCTGTCAAAGGAAAACACTAAACCTCTATTTCAACGAAATTAGAAATAGGGATTATTGATTATTATTATTATTATTATTATTATTTGAAAGTTCAGACCATTCAGGCAACTTTAACTGTGTCCCTGTGAAATAAATACACATGTTGTTCAGTGTCAGTATGGCTTATTTTGTGTTCTCTCGAGGTTTTCATGCCATCAACATTTCTTCATATTCATGAATAATCTACAAATTACAGTACACTGTACTTGTGCACCAATAATAAGAAGTTCATTTGTTCATTTGCACCTGTCCCTGTCACTTTTTATGAAGCATCATTCGTTAAAAATGTGCCGAATGATATCTTGCACCAGAAAAGGTAACTAACAAATTAGATTAAATTTAAAAAAACAAATATTTTCAGCTCCATCAACCTTGAAATCATAGCACTTTGTATGGTTTCTGGTTATTGGGTGTAAAATAAAGGAAATTATCGGGGCCCCTTAACAAACTGTCAGCAATAAATTAAAGACAATTCATGAAAATCAATCCAAGAAATACTGGTCACCTAAAAACAGCCTGAACATTTCAAAAGAGTCTCTGCTGCTGTCAGCACCATCTACATGGAGTTTGCTTTTGATAATCAATCATGATGATCACTTAACTTTATTTTATCCTTGTTTTGGAGAGACAGACAGAGAGAGTAAAACTGTTGTGGTCCAGGTCCGGCCCACATATCAGTGGAATGATAGCACTTACACAGGACTGATCTGCAGGAGAGAGGTTTATTTTGTCCACAAGCAGAATCTGCTATATGAACGAGTCACATGACCTGATGCTTGTAGTAACCACATCAATCCTTGTTTTTCTTGTGTTGATACTCAATTATTCGGTGACATTTCAGCTCTTCGAAGTATCCGGACATGAACTCTACTTCTCCTCTTATTATTCCTCTTCTATGCCTGTCCCAGTCCAGCCCACGCTGTCAGGAGCTTTGTAAGTGAGTCTGGCATTAATCAAGAGGAGTTTGAACACACTGAAGCATTTATTTATTTTACTCTCACCTAAATTGTGTCCAGCAAAAATAAGCCTGAAGAAATATCCAGACACCTGGTGAAAAAAAATGCCATTTTGCAACCTCAAAATACGTCTGCTCGATAGTAAGAAAGGCAAAAACTTGATATAGCTCTTACTTCCTTATTTACATTAACTTTATGCATATCAAATATTCAGAAATAAGCGCTTAGGTGAAAACACAGACTAAGAATGAAATGCATACAACGACACAAACTTCAGCATCATTTCCAAGTTTATGGCTTTACAAATTGATTGGGTACATGGTGCATCAATCATCTGGACTGGTAAGTAGGTGGCTCTGGAGGAAGAGAGAGTTGATCACTTGTTTACAGGATCCCTCATTGGCTGTTGCAGGTTCTAGGGTGAGCATTTTAGCTCGTATATATATATCCCGATATAGACATCCACACCCGGGCTTATACCATTTCTGCGTGCACGTCATGACAATAGATGATGCAACCCTAGAAATTTACAAGAGACAGCAAACTATACCATAACAAATACTAAGAATGAAACAGGTTGATGATTTCACATGCTGTCTTAGCGGTTACTACACATCGTGCACTGACAACAGTAAATCCTCTAAAACATGTTGACCGCTGAGTCTTCACACTGAGCAGAAAGCCAGCGGGCATGTAAAGCGGACCTTGTAGTCTTGACAGCGATTTCCACCCGGCTGCTCCGCGTTCACACAGGCGAAACCACGAGCGGCGTCATATCTGCAAAATATACGACAAGAAAACATTAAAGGGACGCTCCACCAATTTAACACATGAATGTCAGCTCACTCGTCATGAGGAGAAATACTGAGCTTGTGAAAATGTCAGTGTAATACTAAATCACTGGAGCGCCATTTAAAGGAATATCTATATTATACGTAATGTTAGTCATTTAAAGGACCCAAAAATGAAAATACGGTCATTATCTTCTAACTCCCATGCTGATGGAAAGCGGGGGGAAGTGTTGTAGTCCACAAATCAACTTCACAGCAAAACAGTGTTGCAGCATTCTCTGAAACAACTGAAGTAGATGGGGACTTCTTATAAAACACAAAAGAAACCAACTGAAAAATAGAGAGAAGCCCAGAGAGCCCGGATTTATTTTGAAAAGACAAGATTTACACCCTCAACGCAACACCTGGTTTGTGCATCCTCTCCGGACGTGGTGCATGCTAACACCTTTAGCTTAGCAGGGTAATCATGTCTGTTAATGTTGGACCTCGTGGATTCTGGAGTTTTTTTTAGTTTTTTGTTTTGGTCCCCATCCACTTCATCGTGCCTCTGCAGAGACACTTTGTTTGTTTGATATCACTGTAACATTCGTGTCTGTCCTCAAACTCACACTTGAAAGACGTCACCCGTCTGGTGTGCAGGGACGCCAGACACTGTCATGGCTTCGATGGCCACCGGCTGGGAGCAGACCTGAGTGGGATATAGCGTCTGCGCCCGGAGGAGGGTCTCGTAGTCCCCCCGCCTTGTGGGGTCGTCCAAGTCGAACCAGCGTGTCCTGCAGCCTGCCAAACAGTGAGAAAACATCGTGATTTGTGTTTTAAATAATTTTAGACATCTCTTTTATCCAACTTAACAGGCTTATGAAAACTCACCCTGACAGAAATCTGAGGGACAGGTCAGTATCACTTGATAATCCTCACACTGCTTGCTCTTCTGTTTCCCATTGATGCATGCAAACCCAAAAGTGACATCATAGCTGGAAAACAACAGAGAGCAGAATGAAGCACTCGTGGTGAACGGTTGTGTAAATGTCAAACAAAAACCACATCAAACCTGCACGAATACATAATAACGTGTTTACGAGAGGAAGGTGTCTCCGGTGTGCTTGGCAGAGATTCCACTGGCCGTCTGGGCTTCAATGCTGATCGGGTTTCTACAGACTTGACCCGGGAAAGTTTTCAGCAACTGAAGTATGGACTCCACGTCGCCCTCATCTGACGGGTTATCACCGTTCAGCCACCGTGTTCGACACTGATTCGACACTGAGTGGAGATTACAAATGGATATGTGTTGGTTAAAAGTGGATTTCAGCAAAAACAAGAATGTTTTTTTGTTAGGAACTGTTTGAAAAGTATGAGGAGAGAGGGACATTGTTCTTACCCCATATTTATATTTTATTTTGGCCTTAAAACCTTACATTTGCTTAATAAATTGTTAATAAATTATTTTTAAAGCATTTTCATTGTTTGATAACTATTGATTAAGGTTTATTAACTATAAATGTACCATCTATTAATGATTGTAATTATAAAGTGTTACCCTAAATTGAATTTGTGCTGTACTTGAATAAACAATTCACACTGCGAATACAGAAAATATGTAAACTTTCTTTACACTTCTCCCAATGTAACCTCCATGTTTTTGTGAATATTTGAAAAATAGACAATGAAATGATTTACCAGGGAATCAGACAACAAATTATTTTCACTAGAACAAGTTCAGTCCAAAGAAAATGAAGATATTTACCTTGACAGAACTCTTTCGGACACGTAAATCTGACTCTGTAATCTTCACAGCTCCTGCTCCCCTGATCTGCGTTCGCACAGGCGAACCCATAGGTGGCATCATAGCTGCATGAGAGAGGAGAGGAAGGTGATGAGACGAAGCCAAACATCCCCCCCTCCTCTTCATGTGATCAGACCGATGCTGTTAAACTCACTTTAAGAAGGTGTCAGAGGTGTTGGAGGCGGGCTCCCCAGAGACGGTCTGGACCTCGATGGCTATCGGCTGAGAGCAGATTTCTCCCGGGTGAATCTTCTGGAGGTCACTGAGGACCTCATAGTCTCCGTTTCTTGTCGGGTCGTCATGATCAAACCAACGAGTCCTGCACTCTGAGGAATCAAAGAAACCCACATTTGAAAGCTCAACTCTAAATGTCTTCCTCGAAATATATTATGTTTGTGCCATGTTGTGTTACGATGGGTTAAATACCTGAGCAGAACTGTCCGGTGCAGGTGAACTTGACCTTGTAGTCGACACACGGTGCCAATTTCTGTTCTGAGTTGAGGCATAAAAGGCCCTCTGATGCACTGTGGCTGCAAAATATAAGCACCCCAACATATTACACTTGGCTTGAGATCACTTCAGTCATATACAGAATCTGAGTCGCCTCATTATTAAAGTGGTACCTCAGGTTAGTTTGTGTGTATTGATCTTCTACACTCGTGCAGTTTATTTCCACCACCAAACATTTCATCACATGAGCTATCAAATAACAGACTTTAACAACTCGCATTGGAACATACAATATCTGAAATGTAAGTATGTTTTTTCAGTTATATTAAAAATATCTGTGGCAACACATTGATGCACTAAACCATGTGTCATACACTCTTAGAACTATAAAAAGATTTGCTAGAGTGCCAAAGATGACCTTATACCTGGTTCATACACTTTAGAAACTTCTAAGTAGAACCATATAAGGTTCTTCAGCTTGACCTCATAGGCAGAACCCTTTTGGAGGGTTCTACCTGGAACCCAACATAAAGGGTTATACCTAGAACCCAACATAAAGGGTTATACCTAGAACTGTGTGTGTAAGGTTCCACCCAGAACCCCCCATGAGAGGTTCTACAAAGAACCCATACAGGATCTTATACCCATGCTTTCAACAATCCCTGAAGAACTCTTTCTCCAAAAAAGGGTTCTCTGGATCAAAATGGTTCTTACTGGAACCGTTAGTGTTACCAAGAACCCTTTTAAAACCCTTTATTCAGGAAAGGGTTTTTAAAGGGTTCTCTGGATCAGAATGGTTCTTACTGGAACCGTTAGTGTTACCAAGAACCCTTTTTAAACCCTTTATTCAGGAAAGGGTTTTTCAGAAGCAAATGGTTCCAGGTAGAACCTCAGCCCTTGTAGAAGAACCCTTTTGGAACCCTTATTTCTAAGAGTGTACATAGAAAGAGGAAAGGAAACAGTTGAATCATGAATCATCGATCTTAGCTTCCCGATGTTCTGTGAAAGTGTCGTCTTTACGTGTGGAAGGTGTTCCTGGTGTACTGAGACTTGACTCCAGAAACCGTCTGAGCCTCCATGTCCACAGGGTTCGAGCAGATCCTCGTCAAGTGTTTCCTCCTCAAGTCGCTCAAGAGCTCCGAGTCCCCGTCTCTGGAAACATTCCTCTCGTTAAACCAGGCTGTCGTACAGGCTGCAGAGAGGGAGGTTCAATCTTAACAATGTGCTTTTTTTTTGTTAATGCTTCATTTCTCAAAAGATTCAGGCAAAAAAAATAAAAATAATGCAGAGCTTACTTTCCAGTGCAGTGGCAAATAACTGAAGGTCTGGAAAAAGAAAAAGTCTCTGGTCAGTTATAAATGTTGTTTTTGTTTCTCATAAATAATAATAAATGTATGAAAAAAGAAGAAATCAATCTATAATTTTAATTATATTACCTGATGCTAGAAGAAACCAAACTGCAAAGCTCTAAAAAACAAAGTTCAAGAGAAAACAAATAACAAATACACAACTTTAATCAGTTGAAAATACATTTAATTTTAATTATTAATGTTTAATATGATGGATGAGTTAAATAAAAAGTGTAAAGAAGTATAAAATCACATTACCTGAAAGACCAGCATGATGTTTTTATCCAGTAATCTTCAGGAGAGAAAATATAAACATCCACTCAAGTTCCTCATTCAAGCTGAAATAAAATGTCCTTTAAATGTCCCTCACGAAGTTGGTTCATGTGAAGAAGAGTCTGTTGATTGGAGGTTTATGTATAACCAATAGGTCCGGACATCCTGTGGTGTATCAATATCTCAGTCTTGCTGCCCCTCCCACCGAGGCTGAGCCTCACAGGGCTCCTCAGTCATAACCACTTACATGTAATGGAGCAGTAAGCAGGACCACAAACCCGCTGCTCCTCTAACTGTTTATGATTTCAATGTTTTTTCATCAAAATGTGTCATGTTTTCAAAATTGTCATTTGTTTCAAAAGCCTCCAGGTCATGTCACCCATTGACTCAAAATCAATGGCCTAATGGTTGAATGAGAGACGCCTCTTTATTGGATTTAAGTGCTTTTTTTTATTTCCCCTATAGCTTCTAGGTCGTGTGACCTATTTGCACAATGATGAGGACCCAAACACAAAACACCACAGCAGGCAGGTTAAAGGTGTAATATGTAAGAATTTTAGCTTAAAGCATTTGAAGATTATCAGAAAGTATCAGACATTAAGTGAGGAAATAGAAGATTGTCTGATGTATTGTGTTGTAGAGATATCTACTGAAGTTAGCATGCTAACCATTGAGTCCCTGGCCAGTTTAAACATCAGAAGTGATTTTATTAACACCAGCTACACTCCCCTGGTGCTCTGAGCTCCAATTAGCAGTCAGCTAATTCGATTGCTACCTGCAAGCTTAACTGAGCTTACTAGCTAAAGGTAGCTAACAGTTAGCAGCTGTTAGCAGTTTCTCTGGTGATATGCTGACCCTCAGCTGGCCAATACGTATAGATACCACCTTTAAAAAACACATAGCGAGCTCTAATGATAAGCTGATAGGCCAAAGTCCAATATCACATTCAAGTAACAAAACTGACAAAAACAGTCCCCAAAAAACAGAGACAACAAAAAAACTAAACAAAGCGCAGACCAGGACGGAGCTTGGGCAGGTTTGCAAAAACAAGAGGGGCACGTGAGGCGCACGCACAAAGCAGGACTGACGTGGGAATAATACAGACTAACACACAAAGACTGAGGGAGAAACACAGGCTTAAATACACAGAGACTAATTAACAAATGAAACACAGGTGACCACACAGAGAGGGGGGCGGCGAGACAAAAGGCAGGAAGTGACACGTGAGGATGAATTCTACAAAATAAAACAAAGGTTCCCCTTTATTAATGTCCGTCTTGTATAAACAATATTCAGGTTCATATGTTTACTGGAGCAGTTTCTACTTCCTGTAATCTCATTCCTTCGTCATGATGGCCATTATATCAGAAGCACATTAGGATATGCATTTAAAAATAGGTTATCCTACTTTGTTTCCATGATGCTCAGTGTCTGACAAACATACTTGTATTGAATATCCCCTCCTCAGCGGTGTGTAGTGTTCAGCGAACATGTGATCCATCCTGAGGCTCAGAAAGCGAGAGAAACTTGACGACACTCTTCCTGTGTGCAACTTGACAACCACGTTTATGAATATCTAATATTTAAAGGTGCACTTTGTAGATTTTTTTAGTCAGAAGAGAAAGATCTTCATTGACTGATTTTGTTAATGCCTAAACAAACTAAATAAACAAACTGTCCTTCAAGGACGACACAATTTCAGACCGTTTTACTTGGTTTATATGTGGCGGACCCCGCCACCTTTATAGCTCCAAGCAGTGTTCTGGGGGCCGTATTTTCCTCCGAGTACAGCGTGTTTATATAGTTTGTATTATTACCTAATTTATATTGTAAATATAAAAATTCTCAGTTTGAAGTTTCTACACCAAAAACTATGTAGTGCCCTTTTAATCTATACAACCACCTAATAGATTCAGTCCTGTGTGCTAAAACAATAAAAATAGCACTTATGAACCAAAAATAGACGTGTAAACTTATTTCCGATGTCTGATACCCAACTCGAAGACTTGTGTCTCACTGCCATTCACTGGAAAAGGTCAGAGTGTCACAGCCAGTCTGCCTTTATTATCCCAGGGATGGTTATACTGTAACCTGCACAGTGAGGGTGAAAGCGTATCTGTGGAAAGTGACTATCGAGTGTGTCTGGATAACAATTGAGGTGTTGACCAAATAGCGAAGCCCCCGGGGCCCTGCCGTTAAATGTCACTGAGAGAAAGGTGTAAAATAACCCGGATCGGTGTAGAATAACTGCTACCTGCACGACGCTGTGACACAACACACCCAGAGGCAGGAAGGTGACGCGTCTCTGACAAGAAGTGACCGCGGGGCTTCACTGTGGCGGAGATTTGATATCAGGCTGCATAACCGAATGAATCAGGTGTTCGGATTGTGTTTATTTGCAATTATGGGTTAATTGAGGGCAGCGTATCTCATGGGATCTTATTTCTCGTGTGAATTTGATTTCGTTATGACACAGCATCCCAGACACATGTGGGAAACATTAACACAGCTGGTAAAGAAAGGAGGTCAGTGAGGTGATCTTGGTTCAGTCTGTCAGGTAAAATCAGTCCAGGTGCTTCGATGCTTTCAGTCTAGAAATGCTTGAAAAGTCAGGATTGAATTTTGTGAGAATGTACTCGAGAGATTTAGTGCACCGCAGAGGTGGAAAGTAAAGTACAAATACTTCTTTTTCTTTACTTTTTTTTACAAATTTGTACTTGAACTCCCAACATTTTGACACAAATATCTGTAGAAAACAAGTTTCTTAATTTAATATTAATGCATTTGAGGGGAATCACTGATAATTTACAACACAAATTCTACTGATTCTACCTTTTAGCTTAATAGTTTTTGAATTATATCAGTATGACGTGAGGTTCATGTAGAAATGTCCGTCAGAGGGAAACTTTTAACTTAATTTAAGAGTACATTTCAGAGTACTTGAGTTAAGAAGTTCAATCAGTTAATACTTTTACAGATCTGTACTTCTACGTGAGTAAAGAATGTGTTTACTTTCGCCACCTCTGTTGCACTTCCGGTTTGATTTGTTGGACCTGCAGGATACAGATTACCAAATGATGGACCAAAGATCGAAGCGGTAGAGAACGTGATATTCTGACTTTTACTCTCTAGTATGAGTCTAGCTATAAAATTGCTGGATCCTGCACTTCCGTTAATGCAATTTTCCCCTGTTTTTAAAAGCACCACACTCTAAGTCTGTAACACAGATGCCTCCAGAACCATTCAAGACGTTTTAAAATTCTTTTCACTAGATGAATAACAAGAAAACTCCTTTAGAGACTGCTTTGCAAAATCTGAAAACCATTAAGTTAATTTTATATGTGTCATTGGCACAGAGGACAAAAAATAAATCATACAAACACGAGACACGACATGATAACAGGAGATGTTATGTTTTATTGAGACACTGAACATTTTGTCAAAACATGTTAAGGGACTTTTCTTTCCAAGAAGCTTTCCAGTATTCATCTGCATCTAATAGTGTCTTAAAAGTTAATTATGTATTTAGAAATATAGGTACAAAATAATTCCGAGTGAGGAATGTCTTAAAAATATAATTGTGTAAACTGTAGTTTATCTGAAGTATGACAGATGTGCGAGGCCACGTGTTTAAAATGTTACGTAAACCATAATGTGAGGGTGAAAGCTAAGACGCCACAAACCCACAAACCCACCTGTCCCCTGAAGAAGATTGCAGTTACATGACTGCGACCTGTTGACGGCTGCAGTGTTGACGGCGCTCACATTGTTCATTTTGCTTCAGGACGAAGTGTCAACAGGAGCTCAGGATTTCTTCAACTATATTCTTTTGTATTATGAAGTGATGTGAACCTCTTGTACGGAATAAACATAGTGTACACACACGTGCATTACTGTTATTCAACTGTTCTGTATATAAGCCGTATTGACAACATACGTTTTGGCAACACTTTAAAATGACGTACCCAAATAATGTAAGTAGTCACTAAGTTAAGGAGCGAGCGAGGCGTTAATCAGGAAAGACCTGATAGTTACAGCAAGTCCTCATCAGAAATACGGCCTTGTGTAGATAGATATATATCGACTGTGAGAGCAGCTTATTATGACCCATATTTATGTTTCCAGTAAGTTTCCCCGTAGTAATAATTACGGCAAGAAAGGAGAAAGTCAGGCAAAGACGTATAAAGAGCAACAAGTCCACATTAGGAAGAGGTTGGGGAACAGGGCTTTCAGCCAGAGACCACTGTTCATGTCCCGTATGAAAGTGGAGACAACGGTGAGTTATTTTTAAGTTCCTATATTTGTAAGAGTCTCACTCCCACAAAAAATAACTAATGATTATTGAGTAATGAACAGGTCGTAACTAGTTTGTGCCAGTCAGCGGCTGGTTCGAAAGAAATTGAGCAACTCATGAAGAAAAGTTGTCAGTGTGTCAATTCAAAGATGTTTATGAATGATTTATTGACACAGTATCTGTAGTAACTCATTGTGATCATATATATAGTCTTCAAATCATCGTTATTCAGGAATCAGTCATTCCTGCTTCATTCCTCACTCGTTCATTGGTAATCACCCACATTTCGTGTACCTACTTACCAGCACTGCTTCGTGTATATTGATGCACTGTGTATTCTTCCATCGCCGAGGCAATTTAACTAATAAATACAGTAGACTCTGTAAGATGAGAGCTCTGGAGCCACGGGACAGGTTTATTTAGAAACCCGATTTGGGTGTCGCCTCCACAAGGGAACATTTGGGTCTTAACTTTCTTAAACAGGCGGTGTAATCGGACCGTGTGCAGGGCTTACCTGTGACAATGAACAATGAAGTGATTCGGTTTAAAAAAAAGTCTCCATCTAGAAAAAAAACATCCCAGCAAGAAAGAAAACTCACGAGATTACAAATAGCACATGAATTTTGTCTTTAATTAAGAAACACCAAGGGGCAGGGGGAGCGTTTTTTTCCACACTGGAAATGGATGTCAGGTCCTCCTGACATGGACAATATTTCATCCGGTACAATTTCATTCATTTAACCGAGTTATCCGCTTTTTCTTTCTGCCGGTTCATAGGTGAAACAGTAAAATGTAAAAAAAAAAAGAGAAAAGAATCTAAATAAAACTTTCCATCATTACTAAAAGTGCACCGTTCATGTTTTGCAATGGCGGTTTCTTGACAACTTTGCATCGGGCGTGAGTGTACAGTGTATAAATCAAAATCCAGTTTAAGAGCAGGTACACAACGAGGTGCGCACACACACCATCGTTCTCTGCTTCAGTGTCCTCAACGTTGGACCACAGCAGCGACCCGTCCATGTTCATAACACATAAACATGAGGATACCTTTCTGTGGAAATGAAAAAAATGTACTGGTTGCATTTGGAGTCTAAGACTTTTTTTTTCCATTGAGTGAATAATAAGACCAGTTTCCAACCGTTTCACCAGACAGTTCCAGTCCAGGCACATGTTAACCTTTAGCTGGAACTTCACTGATGATTTCTGAAGACCTTACCAGGAGGCGGCGAGGGGGGCCGTATTCAAACATGAAGGGGAAAAACAAAGGGGGGATGTGGGAGGCAATACACAATAACCAGAGGAGAGAGAATAGCAAGCTTCTGTGATTGCTCTAAAACGGCAGAATAAAGCCTCGAGAGAAAAAAAAAAGACAAAGCGGTGAAAAAAAAAGAGGAAAACAAAAAGAAAACATGAAATAAATAAAAATGAAGCAACTCTAAGAGAAAGGATAGTGCTCACTTTTTAGGATATTAATACAAATATTTTTAAGCTTACAAAAAAAAAAAGAAATGTGAAAAAGGTTTTTTTTGCGAACCCCAAAGTGATCGTGCCGTCGTGGTTTTTTTTTTTTCTCGTGGTGCGGGTCGATTAAAGGTGGGGGGCGAGCATGCTTTTATCAGAGCAACACGACCGGTCACAGCACCTGCAGGAGGCTTTCCGCTGCACGACCAAACACCTGTCCCGACTGTGTCCTACTGCTGTTTGGATGAAGTCTCCCTCTGCAGAGAAAACAACCCACAGAGCCACAGAGCCTTCAGAGTTTCATAGCTTACCGAATGGTCACTAAAGCTACCAAAACCTGAAAATTAAGTAACATCTTGAGGCAGTTCTGGGTTGACCCTCCTGAGGAAAATCGGATAATGACACACGCAAGCGCACACACACACACACACACACACCTGAATCCATACTGGGGCTGAAAGAAGAGTGACCGATAAGAAATGGAAGCATAACCAACACACACACACGCATTCTTAACTGATAGAGATATCTACCTGACTGGCAGATAGTTTTTTCTTTTTTTACACATAAAACATTATCTTCAACAACCACACATAAAAAAAATTGCACCCCTTTTTTCAGTTCACTGTTTTTTTTGAGATCTACTCAATCAGATAAGGCTGTGAAGGCAACAGATCGTGCCGTACTCTTATAAAATCAACCTCAAATGCCATGCATATCGACAACACGTGACACCGGCGCGTACAGTTTAAGATCTCATCTAAGTAAATTTCTACATGTGACAGACAGGAAACCGTATGACTACGTGCTGTATCTTCATGTCTGACTGTAGCACCAAGGTTTCTTTTCTTTTTCGTTAAAAAAAAAGATCAACGACAGACACAGAAGACACAACAGCGCTGTGAATGACCCGCGGAGCAACAAAAAAAAAATCAGCCGAGCCGAAGCGGCAGCACATGGAACATTAGCGGTTTGTTCGTTTTGTATCTGACGACCTGAGTTGTGTGTACTGAAGCTGCATGTGACCGTGACCGCGTGCGCTCCTCTCCCATCAATGTTTTTTTTTGCAAAAGAACTGCAAGCATGCTCGCGAGCGCGCAAAAAAAAAAAAGGAGGTTCCTCTACAGAAGTGAAGAAAGAAAAGGCCTAAACATCTTCAAGTATTAATACAGTTAGGCCTATAAAAAGCCCTGGACACACAGTATTAGAACCCAGAATAAACTCTAGGAAAGTTGAAGAGCAGTTATGGTTAGTTTGCATGTTTTCCCCCACAAATATAATATATATATATTCATATGTATATAAATAAAAATTCAGTGCTGTAAAAACATCTCCAACTCCATAGGATCTGACCCATCGTAGAAGGCCTAATATGTTTAACTCTTACTCTTCTCATGGCTAAAACTACTGCTGGAAGTATGTAAACTGTATTGGTTTCTCCGGTGTTAATAGTCCTTCATTGAGAATACAACACTGAAGAAGAGAAGACTTGTTAATATCATTTTTTCTTTTTCTTTTTTGGTTTTTACTGCACACAGAGAAACATATCCTGTTGTGTCATCTTGTTTTTGTGGTTTTTTTTTTTTGGTAGCAGCAAAGCACCAAGTTTGTGTCAGCCTCTTTGTGTGTAAGTCTCTCTGTGTGAGTCTGCTGTGTGTGTGTGTGTGTGTGTGTGTGTATGACATCACTCCATAGTCTCTGTGTGTGTGTGTAGGTGTGTGTTCGTGTTATGCGCTGCGATCTATGAAGAGCACGGCTGCACGTTGATGCCGTGGACTGCGTGGGCTTGCAGGTCGATGGCCTGGGCAGGCTGCTGTCCCGGCCGGGCGTTCATCAGTGTCAGGTTCCTCACGCAGCCCGTCATTCCGGCCGTAAACTTGCCTCCCGTCATGGCAACCATGTCTGGGGCGCCACCTGTCACAGGAAAACACACACCGGACGACAGGCAACAATTGGTAAACTTCCTCTTTTGAGATTTGGACCCACAATTGAGGAAATCTGTTCTCGAGGACAGTTTGAAGTAAATGGACCAGATAGAAAATAAACAGTAAAATGTGCAACATGGGTGCCCCTGTTGAGAGGACTGTGTGGACTGCTAACTAAACTGAAAACACTGGAAGCAAACTCACTTAAAGGGATATATTCGGTGTACGTTTAATCCATTACTTCTGTTATTTTCCCTGTCAGCTCTCGATAATAAGAACTGAGCATTCCATGGAGTAATAATCATAAAACATTTTCATCCTTGAGCTGCGGAAATCTACTGCACTCGGTAATCGACTCGTCAGGGCTTCCCCACACAGGCAGGCTGCTGGAGGAGCACGGTGAGTTGAGCTGTGTTTTTAATACATATCCAGCTAAGCTAGCAGATGTTTGATGCTTCGTACTGTGTGCTGGGACTGTACATGTACTGTTGCTGAAGTTTGGTGCTGTTCTCACCATTAATTGTGGCTATGAGTGGCTTTTTGATGGCGGTTTCTTAGTTGGAGACATAAAGCTGCAGTGTATTGTTTTCGTGCTGTCTTTTCTGAGGTTGCTAAAACTAGCTAAGCTAGCGGTCAGCTAACTTGATCGCTCGAGGGGGAGTCTTACTCGGTGTCAAGGTGTGTTAGACCATGGATTAAACTTACACCGGAATATCCCTTTAAGCACCTTCTGTGTTCAATAAAGAGAAAATACATGCACATGAAGATAATGTCATTAAGCTAGAAAAATGGGTGTAGCTAGCTTGATTTGTTAGCATTAAAATGATTAAGCTACTGTTGCAAGTGGCTCTAAGGTGATTCAACAGCAGTAGTTTTATGAAGAAAGATGCTAGCTAGCTAAAAAAGGCTGTCACTTAGTGTGTTTCACCACTCGCGTTTTCATCTAAATTAGCTAGCCGCACAGTCCTCTGAGTAAAACAGTGAATGTGGTGAGGAGATAAGAACAGATAAACGGTAAATGTGTCTGAAGACCAAAAAAAAAAAAACTAGTTATAGCTATAACTACATTAAACTAACTAAATAAAACTACACTGTCACCCACAGCCCACTCACCCAGGTATATACTGCCTTTGGTGTTGACCATGAGCTTTCTGCCCTTAGACTGTCCATGAAGCGCAGCTCCTCCATCAATCTGGATGTATCCATCTTTTCCAGTTCTGCCAAGAAAAAGGAGAAAGGTGAGGAACAGCGGACACTGAACACGCAGAGACACATCTGAAAATTGCTACAGGGGTTATATATCGATAATAATAATATAATACCTTCATCGACGGACTCCTACCTGAAGTTTTACCAATCAAAACACTGCAATTACTTTAAATTAAGTCCCAGAAAAGTGTATGGGATACCTGATTTCCTCTCGGTTTGCAGAGGTTTAGTCAGACACACCTGTCAATAAGACTTTAATGGTGTGCAAGAACTTCTAATAAGATATCTAATCATACCTGACTGCTGTGATCTTATGCCATCTCCCGTCGTTGATGGACCTTCGGGACAGGATCTCTGCCTCTCCGCTGCCCAACTGGTAACTGTTGATCGTACAAATCATCTGCATTACTACTAAACACTTACATGAGGTGAAAATAATAATAATACTCATCCAGATGTCAAGAGAATTACAGGGTTAAAAAGCTGAGTCACCTGAAAACAAGGTGTCCGTTCTGTAGACCGAGGCTGATGAAGTCCTGGCCTTTGCCGTGTGCTCCAAGTTCCTGAAAGTAAATGTGTTTAGTCGGCGGAGGAAGAAGACGTGACTGAAAAACTGTGAACCACCGACCTGCCGCCCTGTGGTAATTTTCCACATCAAGTGTTATGATAGCAAACATGAGGCAATGCATACAGATCGGTCAGAACACTGTATCGTATAAGAAGCCGTCATGCACATACCTCACATCTCACATCACAATATACATATTTGCATGGAAAAACACACGTTATGAAAAAACATGCCAAATAAATAAGGAGTGTCTTGTGCTTGAGTGGATACCTTTTTACTAGCATGCACCTTTCGCAAATTGCGTGCACCACTGGTCTCCTGAGGAAAATGGAGGGCGAGTTAGAGAAGCAACATGCATTTATTTAGTGGTGTCAAGACAGAACCGGGCTGGCAGCCAACATGCCCGACAATGTTACAGCAGCCTCAGTGGCACGAGTATGAATTAGACAGTGTGATGATGAATGCTGCTCGACAGCCAGTGAAACACTGAAATGAAGGAAAACTGCAGTTTGGTGTCAGTGATGTATTACCGATGACACGCGAGTTAAAACTCACTGAGTGTTATGAGAACATTAATGAGTGTCACTGCTTTACAGATGAGGTAATGGTGATGATTAAGAGGGCTGAGGTGCACTAGCAAAGTTATGGTGAGGATGGAAAAAAGGTGGAAGGGAAGGATGCGAGTGTCGGGATTAAACCGTGGCTCAGTCCGTAAGAGACGAGTCTCAGCCAGGACGAGGACTCACCACTCCCTGCCACAGGATCAGGCCCTCCGAGGAGCCGGTGTTGATCTCCAGCTCAATGGTCTCTGGCGAGTCATGGGCACTGAAACAGAAAAAATAACAAATTGTACCCTCGATGGATCGTTATACATCATGAACTCCTAATAAGTAAAACCGTGTAGAAAAGCAAACCAAAGTTACCTTCTTGGGAAGATGGATTTAGGAAGGGCAATGTATCCATCGTTGTGGAAATGAGCTGCATACTGGTAGGGTGAATCTACAAAAAATATAGAAAAAACAAATCAAAAAGACATTTGAATAATAGCGAGGCTGTCTGTGAACTTTAATCCCCACTGTTATGGTGCCCTCCAGTGTTGAAAGCGTGGAAGAAACCCTGTTAATACAAGCTTGTTAGATGGAACAGAAGAAAGAAGTCATCTTCACTGAAATCACCCAGAAAGCTACTTGTTGGTGTTTAAAACTTAAAAATGTAGTGACTTTTAAAAGACAAAATAAGACATTTTTACTACTTATGAAAAGCTGAGTTCATGAACAATAAAACATACTTATGCTCAGTTAAATGCCATCTGAGGGTTTGCTGCTGCAACCTGACTGGTCTTTTATGAAGCACATGGTAGCTTATGTAAGCTAATGTTAGCAAACTTTAGATAGATATTTCTGTAGTAGAATAAGTTTGCTGACTTTGCAACTGTTATAGTAAGTTTTAACATATTAGAGATTAATTAAATAAACACAGTCTTAACTTCTGTTTTTACTCTGATACAACAATCTGTGACATGCTAAATTAAGTGTAGCGTCAGCACAGGGGAAGAAAGATCATGAAGTCTGCAAACTGACTCAGTAATGTCAGTTACAGTTAGCTAATGTTAGCTCACTTAAGATGGATATTCCGGTGTAAGTTTAATCCATGGTCTAACACACTGTGACACCAAGTAAGACTCCCCCTCGAGAGGTCAAGTTAGCTGACCGCTAGCTTAGCTAGTTTTAGCAACCTCAGAAAAGACAGCACGAAAACAATACACTGCCTCTTATGACTCCAATTAGAAACCACCATTACTCCATTACTTCCGTTCTTTTCCCTGTCAGCTCTCGATAATAAGAACTGAGCATTCAATGGAGTAATAGTCAGACATTTTCATCTTTGAGCTGTGGAAATCTACTGCACTCGGTAATCGACTTGTCAGGGCTTCCCCGCAACGAGCAAGCTACTGGAGGAGAGGGTGAGTTGTGCTGTGTTTTTAATACAAATCGGGCAAAGCTAGCAGATGTTTGATGCTTCGTACGGTGTGCTGGGACTGTACATGTACTGTTGCTGAAGTTTGGTGCTGTTCTCACCATTAATTGTGGCTTTTTGATGGCGGTTTCTAGTTGGAGACATAAGCTGCAGTGTATTGTTTACGTGCGGTCTTTTCTGAGGTTGCTAAAACTAGCTAAGCTAGCGGTCAGCAAACTTGACCTCTCGAGGGGGAGTCTTACTCGGTGTCAAGATGTGTTAGACCATGGATTAAACTTACACCGGAATATCCCTTTAAGATGGATATTTCTGCGTATCTGATATTACTGAATTAAATTTGCTGACTTTTCTTGTGCTACTGTTACGCTAAGCTTTAGCATGTTAGATATAAATCCAATAAATCAAAGAATCGAAATTTAACATCAAATTTGATGCTTAACTTGCAACGTTTCTTCTCGACTGGTAAGTAAACAGCTGTTAATGCTATTGTTGGCTCGCGACTGTGTATTTCCTTTTATCTTACAATAAGGAGTGGACAGCCCAAATGTCTGGTGATATGCTGCCCCTGATTTGATTGGAGTAATGCAATTCCAAAACAACATACACCCTGAGTACGACCAATCAAGACTCCATGATGCAAACTCGTACGACAAATCTCAACACCACGAGTGCGTTATTTGCCATTCCTCACACACACATTCCCCTTCACCATCTCTGACCTTTCACATAGATCAACCATGGGTCCATGCACAAATACCACATTAAGTACAGCATATGCTTGAAAAGACATCCCAACTCTCCCAAACACCACCACACTGTGCTTTCCAACAGACAGCTGAAGTTGTTAGTGACAGCGGATTTAACGTTCCGACAGTTTCAGAGAGAAAAAAACAAGTATTTTTTTGTGTGTTTTCTTGTTTTGCACAGGACAGGCATTCTTCGAGTAGACAGAAACAGGATTTTATGATGTGAGTAGCCACCTTACAGGCACTGACACGACGGCAGAGGAAGACAAACACAAAGGGGAATTCCACATTTCATAAGCGTCCAAAAACAGGGAGCACAAATCAGCTGATGTCCCGACTACGGTCCAACACCCTTCTACCTTTTAATATAGATGCAGAATTCCCCTCTCCCAACTTTCCAGTGGGGATAAGAGCCTCGGTTGAGTACAGACGCATGTTTGGTTTGTTTTTTATGCGTGAACATGTGTTAGGTAATAGACATCTCAGGGTTGAGCTTGGAAGGGACACGGGGCCCCTCGAGCTCAGACGGGCCCCCTGTTAGTCACGGTCGGGTCAGGCAGGCTTGAGTATTGAGATACTGTACCATTTGCCTCGCTAGCTTCCACATTCCGCAGGGCCTCCGGGAAGCTGGAGACCTGGCCTGTGTGTGCAGGATATAGCCACGGAGAGTGCAGGGGTAAGAAAATACGTAATCACTCAGGGTTAGACCCTCCCAGCATGCAGTGCAACGCTGGGAGTGACCTGTCTGACGTTAGGAGGGCTTCACACTGTGGAGAATGTGGGTCACATGGGCACATTTCTGCCTTTCTGCTTCGATGATAAATATCTTTGCTACACGACACAGTAAGTGACATTCAGAACTGCTAGGCTTATAATCAACAATGCAGTCAAACCATTTCCCCCCACATGTTTTTGCTCTTTCTGGCTTTGATTTGATGTAATAATTGGTGTAATCGGCGATGTAGCGGGTCACTTACTTTCCTCGCAGTTCAGGCCCGTGTAGCTGGGCGAGCACACGCACTGGCCGTCGACACAGCTGCCGCCGTTCTGGCACTGAAGGTCGCTCTGGCACGCGTCTTTAATCACCTCGCAGCGCTCACCTGCCGAGTCGTGGGGTGAAAGGTTAAAGGGTCGAGCTCACGCCAAAGGCTGGGCGAGTTCGTAGGGTTCGGAGATAATACATGGAAGAAGTCCATCGTTATAACAAAGCCTGAGAGAAAGATTTAAGTCAGAAGTGTTGAGCGCTAACCTTCAGATCCGTCCTTACAGAGGCACTGGTACTCATATTCGCCGTGCGACATGCAGAGGCCGCCGTTCAGGCAGGGCCGGCGGTCACAGGGGCTGTTGTCCACGCACTTGCGGATGGATCTGCTTTCTGTGAAGCTGTAGGACAGATCCACCTTCTTGTTGTTGATGGAAACCTGAGCAGGCGATTGCAGACAAGTTTAAGCCACCACATCCAGGAAAATATCTATTCACTTTTGCTATGTTTCTTAGCAGAGAGAGACCTCACCTCTCCTATGCATCCCTCGAACATCTCGCTGACGTTTGCGGGCTTAGGCAGGAGTTCCATGTTGGGGACTCCTCCCAGGTACATGGGGGTGTGGATGTTGAGGCCCTGGGCTTTTCCTGGAGACGTCTTCCTCTCCACTGGGCCTTGGTCCACCCTCAGGTGGCCGGCCCTCTTGTTTCGCTCAGCCACGACTCTGTGCCACTGGCCCAGAGTGACGGGCTCTGGACTGCGAAGGATGGCCTGGCCTGAAAATCAAGAAAAGGAACCTTTTTTGCAACTCTTTCAGTGTTAATCCAAGCCTTTCTAACACACATGACACACACGATATTACTTATAACACATACAGTAACACAAAGTAGCTGTATTATGGGATACTCTACCTGTGCCCAGCTCATATCTGAACTCTACATGTCCCTCCACCATGGAGATGGCCACAAAGTCCTCCACCTTCATTTTCTTCCCTCCACAGAAGAACATCAGGCCGTCTCTTTCCAGGGGCTTGAACTCCACCTCGACACGCAGGTCGTCATGGATGTTGGTGAGGGGAGGATAGGCTATGTACGACTCCTCGCCATCGAACAGCGGAGTGGTCACCAATTCACCTGGAGGAAGTGAATGAAGAGGATAAATAATTACATACTGATACAATATTGCATATCTTCCTTAAATATTGTGATGATGAGAGTCGCTTCCTGTCTTACCATCCATGCACTTGTTTCCAAACTTGCCAAGATGGCAGCGGCAGTCGTAGCCCAGGCCGTTAGGCCGGTTGATGCAAGTGGCGTCTGGTCCGCAGGCCTCTGTGGGAGTTCAGGTCACAAACAGAGACATAAAATACTTATTTTACAATTTAATTATTCGGTGTGTCTTCAGGTATCAAACACAGAAACTAAAGACATTTCTGAGATTATATTTAACCAAATTTAGGAATGATTGTTTTGACAAAATTATGTTAGAATACAGTTATTAGAGTGAGTTAGAGTAGTGACTTTACATTTTGCCAACAGGTAAATGCAAATTTACAGTTTTGAGTTACGTGATTTCAGACAAATGTGGACTTTCACACAGAGGAGCTTGATTCATTTTGATGAGAGAAATTACAAAAAAGGATAAATAAAATTTGATGAAATGGTAATTTTTTGGCAATTCAATAAGTTTTTTGGCCTCATATTCATGAAACTGAATTTAAAGGATCATTTCCCACATTAAAGTGTGCTTATAGGTCTTTAGTTAGTATAAAGCCTTTTATGGTTCCAGCAGAAGCTGCATGTAATCTGATAAATTCCCTCCAGTGATGTCACTCAGCGTCATTGTTGCATTCTGGGCGCCAGGTTTTTGAAAAAAAGAAGGCGTGGACTGCTTTTCAAATTTTAAAAAACCTGCAGAAACCCTGTTATTTCATTCATAAAAAAATAAAATAAAATCACACTGTTATTGGTGCAACTGAGTTAATAGCAACATCCAGGGTGATTTATCTGAGCGGGCAGGTGGAGCTCGTACCTGAGTGACAGTGCAGGGATGAGTGGTGCTGGCAGTTGCTGCCTGTGAATCCTCTGGGGCAGCTGCACTTATACAAGCTGGCGTCTGAGTCCTCGCAAGCCCCTCCGTTCTGAATAACGACAGGGAAAATATTAACTGGCTATTAAAGAATTACACACATATTTCAAATACATTACGTGGATGGATGCAACTGACCTGGCACGGTTGGTCCTTGCAGGTGGGGCAGTTTGTGACCCCGGTGGAGCTGCGGTCGAGGTCTTTGAAGATGACTTCGTCGCCTTGGATGATCAGCTGACGGATGCAGCCTGCGGAGCAGCAATAACGAATAAGTACAAGGCTTTTTCTCCATCCTAAACTTCCTGTCTTGGTGTAAACTAAGCGATGTCTTACCAACAAAACCGGTCTTAATGCCAGCAGTTTTGGCGAGGGCTGTGTAGTTGGGGTAACCGCCCACATGCAGCTCCTCGTTGAGATCCAGGCCCTGGAACTTGCCCTGAGGAAAGGAATTGCATGTGTTGAACATACTAACCGTCATAACTAAACTGAAATGCACATGTGACAGTAGTAGTTACAGAAGTACCTGTGAGCTGCCGTTGATGGGCTCCCCTCCGTCTACGATGATGTAGCCCAAGGTGTGGTTGCGATACAGCTCGACCGTGTGGAACTCCCCCAGTTTGATGGGGTTGGGGTCACGTATGGTGGCCATGCCGGATCCCACGTCAAACCTGAGTCGACATCACAGGTGATTAAAAAACAAAGATCGTCATGCTGTGCTTCTTAAAGTTAGGAGGAAGAGTTTAAACCGACCTGAACTCCAAGCGGCCGCCCACAAGTCCCAGAGAGATGAAGTCCGCTCCTGTGGTCCTTCTCTGGCCGTTGTAGAGGATCATACCTACGCCACGAAAACAAAATGAGTGAGTACAAGTAAAACCTTTATCCTAAAAGAATTTCCTACAATAATATCCATCTTAATAAGTCAATAAATCGAGCATTTTTATTTAAATAGGTGGAATCTTAGTGGAACAATATCATTTATTCGGTTTAGTCTCAAAATATTATTTTTGCAACATCCTGGAAATAATCGTCCAAACCCACAGCTGGATTTTATCATTAGATCTTAATCTGAGGTAAGTGACTTGTTAGGATGGACATTGTTTGCGATATACACAAGCTTAACTCTTTGAAAGCCGGATGGGGAAAAGCAGCATGCTATGGTGAGGCAGGTTTACAGCCAACCAAAGCCAGGTTATAACCTCGTCGCCTCATCTGGGCATCACTACCAGCCCTCCTCCTCCTCCTTCTTCTGTCTCCACATGCTGGGAACACATGCTTTACATGAGCCACAGAGGGAAGTGGGGAACATGCCCTCTCACAGGTCTTATCTCGATCACGGGTGATGAAGAGGGGGAGTAGATTGCATAAATGTGCGACACAAACTTGATTGTAAGCAAGCAAATGATATGCTGTCGATGTTTGAATCACACATTTAAAACAGAAAGAGTCAAGCGTCTATCAAACAGCATAAGAGTCATGTATTGTTTATTCACTTTCACCAAATATCCTTATATCTCTCTTTACCTTCAGAGCTGCAGTGATTATAAAGTTATGTTTGATGTTGGATGTAAAAGTAGGGTAACACTTCATTTGACAGGTCTTGAAATTTCATGGCAAGTAGGCGGTAATTACCAAGAAACATATTTGAAATGACCCCCAAATTACCACAATAATAACCTCAAGATTTATTGAAGATGAACAACATTCTGCTATTTTTCCAACAAGCAGTTAATAAATATCTGGAATTATTTAATAGATTTCCTGGAGAACTTCCGCTCATCATTCCATTTTAATTTTCTGACTAGTTTTAGTTGAGCTTCCCCTCAGAAAGTCGCTAAAGTGAGTCGTTGCAGCTTAATTTACAACTTGTAAACTGAAGAACATATTTTAAATACTTACTTTCTCACCAATTCAACAATCAGTCAATTGGGGATTGATTATGAAGCTGTATCTGTTGTTGATTAGCATTTTTGGCGGCTAACTATGGAAAAAAAGACATTTAGGAACATTGTTTCAAAGTTAGACTGATATGCTGAAGTGAGTAAAATTGGTGAAAATGCCAGTGATTAAAAAATGTACTTAAACTTGCAGACCTGTTGAGTTTGATACAAACTAATTCAAAAATTAAGCTGCAACAACTCACTTCAACTCACAACTTAAAATTGCATCGTCAACAGAAGTTAAGTAGAAACTTTTTGGAAGTTTCCTGGAAATGTATGAAATAAAACCAGCTTTTATTTGATCAAATTCTTTTGGGAAAATAGCAGATAATATTGTTAAGTTATGTGGTTTTGAGGTAATTAATTACAAATATCATGGGAAAAGAAATTTCAAATATGTTACTGGTTACCACCTGCTTACCATTAAATTTTCAGCGTTGTAAAATGAAGTTTAACCAAGAGTAGATTTGTAATCAAGCTACTACAGTGTTGTTGACTGACACTAAAGTGCTTTTGTGATCATGACCGAAAAAGCCTGTATGAAAACAAAGGCCATGCACCATCTCGCATCTCTTTCACAGCCCCTAAATAATCATCGGCTCTGAGCTGAAAGCCTGATGGAGCCAAAAAAACAAAAGCAGAACTGCCAACGTCACTCTTGAGCTCCTGTGGTTCTCAAGCACTGAGACTCACCGGCGTACAATATGAGACCTTCCCACCACGCGGGTGAGAGGGAGAGGTGAGGGAGAGAGGGGAGGGACAGAAGACGCAGTGAGATTATACATGAAGAAAATATGACAAACATAGAACACAACATGGTACAAAAAGCTTTAAGAGTCAAACAGGAAAACAAGTGTCAAATAATCAACTATATCATTTAACAGTCGAGCTAATTTGAGGTTGTACTTCCTTACCATCAACATTATCCGGTCTGAAGTTGATCTTAATGCTGAAAGCCTTGTAGGCATTTTTGATGGTGGGCAGGGTGAGGTAGGACAGCGGCTCCTGGGCAAAGTACGGCATCACTCTCTCTGAAAAAGGCAAATAATCTCATAGTTAGTTACCTGTGCAGTTCACAATCAAACATTATCTTTCATTTATTAGCAGCACTCCTCAGTCTGCAGACGTACCGTGAACTTCAAGCGTAGTAAAGGCTTCCACTTTGCCCTGTTTGTTAGAGGCGGTGCAGACGTATGTCCCAGAGTCATCGTGGGTGACCCGAGGAACCGTCAGCACGTTGACGTCCTGGACACACTTCGGAGGAAGCTCGCCTTCCAGCTGAATACAGAAGCAGATGGAAACAAAATCAGCATCATAAATAACATCAGCATCAACAAACAACTCCATCCTGAGTCGACTGAAATGATCTCAGTTACCTTGGACCACTTTATGTCAGGTACAGGGTATCCTGACGCCACGCAGGGAAGGACTGCATCAGAACCGACTGTCACCTCCTTCGTCTCAGGCAGCGCAGCAATTTGAGGAAGGGCTGTGCAAACAGAAAGGATTTAAATGAGGTCGGAAGGACAGATAATAGATAAGTGTGTGTGTTTTTGTACGTGTGATGTTCTTGTACTCACACTGGACATTGAGGACCACCTGCGACTGCACCGAGCCTACGTCGTTGGTGGCCGTGCAGCGGTACTGCCCCGCGTCGGCCTCCGTCACCTGCTCGATCTTCAGCATGCCGCCCTTCACCATGATATGAGCGGGCAGAGACCCGCCGACCTTACTCCACTGCACCGTGGGCTCCGGGTCGCCAACGGCCTGGCACTCGAACTCCACAGAGTTGCCGATCATCACCGTCTGCACCGAGGTGCGCACGTTGATCATCACCTTCGGCAGGGCTGTGGAAAATAAAATACAACAAAATGTGACATTTGGCTCTGATGAAGCTCGTATACACTCGTGTATATGCAGTGAATGCAACAGACCTTGGATGGTCAACCTGGCGGTGTCCTGAGCCTGACCGTACACACCGCTGGCTCTGCAGATGTAAACACCTTCATTGCTCTGCTCAAGGTTCTCGATCCTGCAGAGAAACATCAAATTACGCGTATGAAAACAAGCTATGGTTAAGTTTTTACTTCACATATTCAAACATTCAAGGCTGTTATTTCATCTTTTAAAATATGGTGTGTATGACTCACCTGAGCACGCCGTCCTTGACGTGGTGGTTCGGCGGCAGGGCTCCTCCTTCCTTCAGCCACTCGATCTTGGTTTCTATGCCACCTGCTGCCGAACAGGTGAACTCCACAGCGCTGCCCTGGGCCTTGACTTCAACCTGGGGTGACACGCGCACTGCCAAGGGGGCTACAGAGGGGACGGATAGGGACATGAATTAGGTCGTGCTGTGGTGTTTTTGTGCTGCATGTTCGAGCTATTCATTATTAATAACATGTCAAACTTTGTCATATCCTCAGCAAACTTACATCTGACCATGACTTTGGCGATCACCTCGCTGTTGCCCACTTTGTTGCTGGCCACACACTTGTAGTTGCCAGCATCCTCGGCGGTAGCCAGGTTGATCTGAAGGTCCCCTCCGCTAACCTCCGCCCTCGCGGGCAGGTTTCCATCCAGCTTGGTCCAGGTGTACGTCAGAGGAGGGGTGCCGTGGGCCAGGCACTGCAGCCTGATCACCTCCCCGACTCGCACGGCCACGTCATCAGGCACAGAGGTGGCATAAGGAAGGGCTGGAGAAAGGAGAATAAAGTTTACTGGGAATTTCTGCTGTATATGAAGTCAATGATGCATTTTAAAGCAGGAGTGAAACAAAATTTAATGGCAGCAAACACTAAATCCACAGCGCTTACTCTCTACATCGAGCATGACGGTGACTTCAGTGGTGCCCATGTTGTTGGTGGCACTGCAGATGTATTCTCCAGAGTCTTGGCGGCCGACGTTGGGCAGCATCAGAGTGTTGTTCACCACCTTGTGTCTCCAGGGAAGAGGAGAGCGCAGCTTGGACCAGGTGATTTTTGGGGATGGGAAACCTACAAAGGCAAATTGGAGAACATAATTTAAGTTATATGCTCAGGTAATTTTTTATATTTCATTTTTGTAGCGTTCGCCAACGTTGAAACGTGCCACAGAAACACATAACATATAAAATATTTCCAGCTGTTTTAATTCGTTTTTTTTTGGCCATCATTACCGTGAGCATCACAGCGCAGCATTGCATTCTGTCCCTCCACCACGAGCATCAGCGGCTCGGGAACAGAGGCCCTGGGCACTGTGGGCACCTGAGAGCTTCCCTCCACCACGACCTCCACCCTGGTCTCAGTGGTGCCCTCGTTGTTGCGAGCCGTGCAGACATACGTACCGCTGTCTTCCGGTCGTGCAACCAGTATCTGCAAAATATGAAATAATGGATATATGTCAGCATAAAAAATTAACAAGATTTCAAAATGGAACAGAGCAAAGCTGATTTCAGCCATCAGCTTCACTCTTGAATCTTTAAATAGTAACGCCGTGCTGGATACTGGACCTGTAATGGATAACTTAAACTGTTCTCCAGACGCTGACGGTGTTATGAGATGTATCAGTACCTGCATGACCGCGTTGGACTCCATGGGCACGGGGCTGCTCAGCATGATCTTGCGGTTGCTGTCCAGCCTGTGCCATGACACTGAGGGGCGGGGCTCTCCTGACGCCTGGCATTCCAGGTTAATGGGTTCACCCACCCTGACACGCACGGGTCCAGCAGGGGTGACGGTGGCCACAGGAGACTCTGAGGGGCGCAGGTACAAAATACTTGTGTTGCTCTGAATCTGATCAGCCACTAGAGGGAACACTTCACTGAGAGAGTCTGTGAAATGATCCGTGCGTACATGCTGATGTGTTTGTGGCTCACCTTTGACGATCAAAGACACGATGGTGTGGGTGATGCCGAACGGGTTGCTGGCCACGCAGCGGTAGGCGCCGTGGTTCACAGAGCGAACAGTGGTGATGGTGATAACAGAGCCGTCGGGACTCACTTTAACATTATCTGCAGAGGAGAAGAACAAATTAAACATGTGATCTGCTGAAAACTCTGCAACTTACAGGGACAGTCCTACTATTTCATTCATGAAATACTCAGCTTGGACAAACAGCAGTGTAATGTCAAAGTAAGTTAATGTTAAAGTTAAAAAAATAACCTGAATGATGCCATGAGGGTTGTTTCAACATGTGCTTAAGACTTTTGTTAACAGAAAGTCTGCATTTCAGACTGGAAATGTGGGTTTTAAATGAATGTCTTCATGTCTTCCCAGGAGATTCAACAATTTAGCCTCTAAGAACAACGGCTGTGCACAATGCGCCTCATGTGACTCCAACGACTGTCGTTACAACACAATAGAACACTAACGAAGTCGAAACCAACTTTCCACCATCCCCAACGACCATACTAACGACTGTCGTTGGCAATAATGGAGCACATACGACCCATAGGCATCAGTGGCCTTGTGACCGCCTCCTGAGAGGTTAAATAGCTGGACCTCCACACCGGCTAGTTGGACTAGTCCCAGCCTAGTCAAGCGAGCAGGAACTGATGAAGCCTCTTGGATGAGAGGTGAAACGTCTTCAAGACAAAAACCAAATCCAGTTGCGTTCGATTCAATTTCCTTGAGATAACTATGACCTGGATGAATGAGAATATTCACAGGCTTGTTTTAAATGAAGGTGGCTGGCGTCTAATGAAAGATGTTGGGAAATGTGTATGGTCCAATGTTTTTGTCTGTTTTCAGCCAACAAATTTCATGTAACAGCAAAACTAAATCACTGGAGAAGCTCTTTAAGAAATACTGAATAGTTTTCAGTCTTGAGTCTAAGACAACAATTGAAGATTTTCATAATTATGGGTGTGAAGTGGAAGAAAAAAGCTGAAGAAATCTTCAGAGAAGACTCCAACAGGTTGCCTTGTGCAGTCAAATTTCCCTCTATTACAAAAAAAGTTGTAGGTCAAATGAGATTGGAGGAAATGACTGGATACAGCACACACACTTCATTTATTCACTGAACACCCCAAAGCACTGACATGTCATGGCAGATTTGAGGAAAAGAGTGTTTTAAATTAGTCAATAAATGAAGTAACAGAGGAGTAGTTCATGGGTGGATTGCAGCTGCAATTGCTTGTAAATAATGACATCATTAAAATCAGAACTCATTAAGCAGCTTTACCCCTCAGTGTGTGTGTGTGTGTGTGTGTGTGTGTGTGTGTGGTTATTACCTGGCAGCGGCTGGTTGCTGGCCAGTTTCCACTCCAGTCTGACAGGCTGGGCTCCGCTGTACACCCTGCACCTGAAGCTGGCCGACTCTCCCACACGCACTGCAGCACTGTGGGGCTCGATGGCGATGATTGGACTCTGAAGACCTGCGGGCAGAAACCAGCGGTTTGGGCTCAATTTGAACATTTCTGTTCACGATCTCACTTCATTTAGCTGACTTATTCCTCACAGAAACATGAAGTAACAGATTGCTATTCAATGTGGCCATTAGCTTCGTTGGCAGGCGGTTAAGGGACTCAAACGCCGCCGAAGTCCAGGAAGGAGCGACCGAGGATGAGATCATGGGACAGTAGCGAGGAAAATCGTTCAATCTGAGGTCACACTGGGCTCCGCTGGAAAGTACGGCTGGAAAGTTCATTCATGAAGTAAGGCAGTGTTGGTGTGACAACAACACCCTGCCATGTAATGCCTCTCACTGATGCTGCCAAGTGTAATTTCCTCTGTGAGAAAGTGTGACTGTCAAGTTTAATCAGACAGACATCAAACAGATCTAAGAACAGCGGGAAAATTTGAAGAAAGACCAGATGTCAAAATGGGTTATTATTCTGTTCTGATATGAAAAAAATGATTTATTTGTCTACAAAGACAGTAACTATACCGCCTGTATGAGGCCTGCAAGTGTTGACCAACTTACGTGAAGAGGATGAAGTCACAGACACAGAGACAGAGGCCTGGTGGACATGAGATCCTGGGTTTCCGGTGTTGCCCTGCACCCGACAGATATACTCCCCGGAGTCCTCCGGAGAGGCTGACAGGATACGCAGCTGACTGCCCAGAACCTGCAGACAGCAGACAAGAAGTCACTTCAGCTCGGCTAACAAGACAACTCATCATTCAGTCATTTTCAATACTGATGCATCTGATTCTTCATCTTTTGGGTCGTCTTTTGTACCTTTATTGGATAGAACAGCTACAGATTTTTGAAAAGGGAAAAGGGGAGAGAGAGGTGACGTCATGCAGCAAAGGCCACATTTGATTCCTCTTCTAATACTACTCCACTTTTACTTGCAAGTAATATTATGTAATGTAAGACTACAGTTATACTCCCAATATTGCTGATGAAAATGTATATGAATATGGTATTAAAAGCAACAATATGAAAGATGACTGAGTCTCATCCTCATATCGTCAAATACTGATGCTTTGTTGGCAGCTCAGGTCGAGACTCAACAATCAACTATATTTCTCCAGGAGGTTACATTTAGTTGCTTTAACATTTTTCCTCAAAAGAATTACTCATACAAAAATAATCCCTCTCAATCATCACTTATGACCCACTAGAAGTGTCTTGTATCTGCTAGGACCCTGCCCTCTGCCTGTACTTTCTTATTTTCTTAGTATTTTTGCTGTGTACAGGACATTGCCTTTTTGATGGAAGGGTTAGGGTTAGCATTGGTATCTGACGATATGAAAACAAGACTCACTTACAATCAGCTGTCTTGCACTTTTGAATGATGAGTTTGCAAATAGCAACCGACGAATCCTGCAGAGTTTTGCCTTTGAGAACTAGCTTCTGTATCTTTATTTGATTACCTGGTGGTTAGAGGATAGGCGGCCACTGGCTCTTGTCCAGGTGACTTGGGGAGGAGGATTTCCAGGGGCGAAGCAGTTGAGCTCCAGATTTTGGCCTTCCTGGACATCAGCTATAGATGGCTGGATGCTGACCACTGAAGAGCTATGGTCCGCTGCAAGAACACAGACAGATGCACCACATACGTCCTTACAGGAAGTACTGATTGTTGACTGTTGACTGGGTCTGATCAATCCATGTTCAGATATGGGAGAGATACCAGATATAAACTGGTATTTACTGTACACATGCATATATATCTGCTCTTTTATTCATTACTATTGTTATTATAATAACAATAACAATGTAACTATGTCACAATAAATGTTCCAAAGTCAGTACATCCCCAGAACAGAAATTATCCAAGAAACTTGGTCACAAAAGAGATCAAACAAAACCAAACAACAGTTCAAACACAACAGTGCGTCCTCTGAATAATTTACAAGTAAGTCTCACCCTTGTGCACAGTGACTTTAATGGGAGCACTATTTGAGCCAATGCTGTTGCTACCGACACACATGTAGGTGCCCGAGTCGGACATCTTGATGTTGGGGATGAGCAGAGTGCCGATGTCGGTGCGGTCCATGCGGGCCTGAAGGAGACACACCAATAAGTGAGGAGATTAAAAACAAAGCTCTGTGATGCTGCCTTATGACTGACATGATAAACAGTAAAGTCTGACATTTGCAGAGATATGATTTTAATAATATTTACATCGTAAAAACACACATAACTCATACAGTATACTGAAGACAAATACATCACTTACCTGTCTCACGTCCCTTGATACAACACAAATATGACATTGCCGACATCATGACATTACTAGCTAATAGCGACACAAAAGCACTACAGCGCAGATCTTTAGGACAAGACAACGGTTGTTATTGCTACAGTTCAGTCTTTCTGTAAAATGGATTTGGATTCATGATCTCCATGACACTCTACTTTGTACCTACAGCTGTGTACAAAGTAGTGCCAACATCTCTACGATGATTGATGGGGTTATAATT
This sequence comes from Lagodon rhomboides, assembly GCA_039737535.1. Taxonomy (NCBI): domain Eukaryota; kingdom Metazoa; phylum Chordata; class Actinopteri; order Spariformes; family Sparidae; genus Lagodon; species Lagodon rhomboides. The sequence continues at coordinate 28,512,501 of CM077792.1, read as the reverse complement.
TGTTAATATACATCATGATCGGTGATAATTAAATCACTACACTATCATCTTTATTCTACATAAAGATTAATGATTGATGATTTAAAACGTGATGAAGAAGATTAGGCGAGTTAGAATCGACAGCTTGTGACACATTGAATTGATTGGATGGAGAATTTCCAAGCAGGTGTTAGCTGTAAAATCAGGTAATGATCCCTAACCAGAACCCTGGGAGTCAAAATATAATAATCATATACTTCAGCGCAAATATCAAGTAAGAACCAAAACCCTACATCACTTTCATCACCCGTACTAAAGACCTCTCATGACTTTCTGGCTCACGAGGAATCAACAACTGGACTTGTTTGTACACTACTCCACATGGCAGTCGGAGGCCCAGCAAGGCTGAAAATGAGCTTTCATAAAGTTTGGAAACACCTCAGAGGGGAGGGGAATCAGGAGGGGAGGGTCTGGGGAGGGATTACTGTATCCGGGGGGTGTCGGGGCATCCATGGACAAAGCTGCTTAGCTCCGGCCCAGTCAACCGTAAGGGAGGCTAAACCGAGCAGTGGCTGAGGCGGGCCCTGGCTCAATGTGTGTCTGAACCCATTGACGAGTTTTCAAAGCAAGCCGTTTGCTAGAGCATACAGAATTTCTGCGTGGTCGCACGGCAGAGCCCAGCTCCCCCTGGGAAAGGCTGACACAACGCAGTGGCTCTCTGAGGCAGAACTAAACAGGCCCCGGAGCCCTCATCGAGCCGAGGAGGGCTGTGCAGAAACCAGACTAACACAATACCACTTTGGGCAGGGGAGGGGGCAGCCGGCCGCGCCTGGCACGGAGCAAAATATGTCTGAAATACCTACAGTACCTACTGTATACTCAGTCCTGTTAATACACTCAATGGAATGATGAGGGTCAACTGGGTGCTGAGAGCCAAAACACGTCAGGGATGGCATGATGTGGACAGCACAAGACAAAAGACTATGGAACACTTTAATTAAACGCAACATAAAAACATGTACCGCATGCAAGTACACTGAAAAGTCAACCAGACCCAGCTAGTTGGTTTTAATGTGTTTGGCAACAGCTCTAAAGGGACTTAGTGAGCAGCTGTGGTAAATTAATGGGATTTACAGGGTGTGAATCAAGGACACGTTTGATCATGCACTTAGTCGACAATATGTGAAGACGAGGTCAGTAGAGGACAAGTGATGTGAACTACGAGACAGGACAGACAGACAGTGGACAGATGGACAGACCTGCAGCTCCTCAATACGTCTCTGTAACACATCGACACTGTTGCTTTTAAACTGATGGAAACCGTGAGAGGGAATGGCCTGAGCAAACGTCAGAACAGGGTGGGATCAAAAAAACAAAGGAGGGGAAGGAGACAAACAGAAGGGAGGGAAAAATAAAGGTAAATGTCAAAATGCGGAAACAGTCATAAAAACTGACACAGTATGATGAAATACCATCGGCACCGGACACACCTTGGAGTGCAAGATGAAGATACAGCACAGCAGAATGTGAATACAGTTTTAATTAATCCGTGTTAAGGTCATCATTCAGACGCTACACAGGAGGTCTCACCTGTGGAGGGATCTGTCCTCCGTTTTTTAGCCAGGTGAGCTTCGGGGTGGGCGATCCTGACGCTCGGCAGTACAACCTCAAAGTGTCACCTTCGTGGACTCCAATATTTTGGGGACTGACTTGGACTTGGGGCTGGGTGCCTATTCCACCCGGGTTAGTCTCTGATCAAAAGAATGCATTGTGATCATTCAAACGCAAAATATATATTGTTTACTTATAGTATACATTTAAACAACACGTTGACTGTTTCCAGTATTTGAGTGACAAGGGGGAGCAAAGGACACAATACAATGACTATAAGTTTCTTAACATCAACCAAATGGTAACTTTGTCCGCCATGTTTCAATGTCAGTATGATGTCACCAAAATTTTCTTAGACTTTCTGAGTTGTTGTTGCTTTTTTGCAAACAACGTTTTTACCATGTTCCAACAGCACATACAGTAAGATGCTTCCATTTTTCAAGCTAGTTGCTTCGTAAAAACAAAATCATAAACGACCCAAAACAGGGGTAACACATTCATCTCTTGTTTCCATGACTGAATTCTGCAGTGCAGGACTTTTACATATAAAGGAACTTCTGTTATATTCAATCCCAAGTTCACGGAAGGGGCAGGTAAATCTTTCTATATTTTGCAGTACATCAGAGTTTTAAAGTCTGGAGTCTATGGCGATCTCCCAGCAATGATGGGTTGGCCAGGGCTGGCGGGGGGAGCAACCATAGTGATGTAGTAGGCTACAGCAACTAGAAGCATGGCGGAGGCTATGTCGACAGTATTTGTGAAATTACTGTCACTGACAGAAGAGGGAGACAAGTTCAATAACTCCCTGAAGACTACCTAAGCTTAACCATAACCACTTCATGCTAACTCCAACACTTGTCCTAACCTAAACCAACCCAAACCATTACATGGAATCATTTGCATTGTGGGGACATTAATTTGGTCCCCACAAGGGAAGGGGGTCCCCGCAACGAAGGTGTGTTAACAGGTGTGTTCTGTTTTCACAACGTGCAATATATGTTCACACACACATAAACACTAAACGTACTTTGGACAAAGAGGGAAACCCGCGCTGTGTGCTCCCCATGAGTGTTCAGGGCTTTGCAGGTGTACTCTCCCTCATCAGCTGGGTCCACTGCTGTGAAGGTCAATACGCCACCTCGTATCACAGCTCTGGGACTCATTCTGTTCCCTGGACCTCCTGTAAGGGTGATTTTTTGTATACCAGCTGGTAAATTTATGCAACTTTGCACTGGACTACAAATTATTCAACAGAATACAGAGACGCTGGTCATACCGATCCATTCAATGGCGGGGGTTGGGTTTCCAGTCACCGTGCAGCGGAACTCAGCCCGCTGGCCCTGCTGGACATTCAGCACTGAGGGTGTGATGGTGGCCACAGGCTGGGCCCCCTCTGCAGCTACAGAAGGAGACACATCAGTCAAACACAACTCAAAATGGAGAGTGAGACGGCTCAGGGGAAGGTGGAGAAGTAAAGCATGATAAAGCAGACCGGTGTGGTGGGGAAATGGAATATGAAACCTTGTCTGGTGTCTACAACACCCCAGCTTGGTCATTATATGAAGCTGTGGGAATGCTTCTGATTACAATGAATTGATCAGACTGAGAGAGAGAGAGAGAGAGAGAGAGAGTGATGGCCTCTGCCCGTGCCCCCACCCTCACCCTTGGCAGTCTAGATCCTCAGAGTAGACGAAACAGATGAGATGTGGCAGGCAGACCTTGGCATGGCCTCTGGGCACATTGCTGTGCCAGTTTGGCTGGCTGCTAGATCAATCCCGTATGATTCCAGAGTGACAGAGCAATAGAAAGGCCTCTTTCAGTGGGGAGGGAGGAGTATGGGGCTGTCTAAGCAGGCGGAAAACCCCTGGGACAGTTGTAGCCCGGGTGGAGCTTTGACTCTCTGACCTTGGTGACACTAGTACTCCAGGGCAGAGAAGTTTCATTGGACTGACTCTAGATGGGTTTTGTATAGATCTATGGTAGGATCAGTGCATCAGGAGGTGAAACTTCAAGGGCAGATTCACCCACATTAAGAGAAAAAACATAATTTCTCACTTTACTACCTCAAGTGGTATCCGTCCAATTTTATAGTTTTGGTTTTATCTGTCCAGGTCTTCACATATATGTTTAACTACAGCCCTTAAAAAATAGAGGAAAGTCTACAGCCCTGCTCACTGCTCCGTGCAGCTTTATCTATGAGTGCCATGAATGAGTAATGACCAACATTTAGCACAGTACAGTACTGCACTGAGAGAAATATGTGCACATTAAATAAAATACAATATTTTGGATCATTTTGGAGAAAATAGACACAAAAAACAAAAGCTGGAAAAGACATCTCTGGAACAAGCGTCTCTTTCCCTTCAGTCATTTCTGAAAATGACCAATGGCAGGTTGCACAGCAACATGCATAATGGCAGCCTCTTTGAGGATTCTTTGCCGATTTTTATTTGTCATAATTATTCATTTTTTGCAAATTTGAAGAAAATCAAACACTTAAAATCTGTGTTGCATTAACAGTAAAAATAAACAGACTATGATGGCACAAATAATTCACTTTTGACGGAAAAATCTGTCTGTAGGTGGAGCTCTTGCATCCTTGTGTACTGCGCGGTGCTACTTTGAGCTAAAGGCTAATGACAATGCTAAGATGCTTATGTGTAGCAGGTAATGTTTACCATGTTCATCATCCTAGTTTAGCAGCTAAAGTTGATAGGAATGTTTTGCAAGCAATGATTAGCCAAAAACCTCTCCACATGACAGAGCTAGATGAAAGTTAAGTGGTCAGCAAAGTTAATGAATATCTGTACATAATTTTGTGCCATTTCATGTAATTGAGGTTCAGATATTTAACTAAACGGAACACTGAAATGGAAAGTAAGGACGATGACGGAGGGCACATGGGTATCTGGCAGCGCAGTAAAGACAAATATCTTTAAACCTGTAAAGACAGAACTAAAACTAGCTTATTGACTGGATACCACAAGAGATAAGGGGGGAAATATGTATTCTTTGACTTTGGATGTTTGGAATCCTCTGACATATGCAATATAGTTACTCAGAGTTCACTTCCATCTGTGTGACGCACTGAAACTAGGCCTCTCACACTGGACGCAAGTCTGCTATCCACATTCAGCTCTGATGTAATGAGGTTGTGATGGGATGTATTAAGCACAGTATGATGTTTGAAGCCCAGATGACAGCTACTTCCCAAGTATAGCATGTTTCCTGAGGAGAAAAAGGAAAGTGCAAAGAGATAGAAATAGAAGGGACATCTCTTGTCTCTGAATGTGGAGACAATGTCACCCAGGAAATAGAATTTAGCGCGTGGCTCCAGATTATGAATAACTTAAAGGCTGAATCACCCAGTGATACAGAATAAAAGATCTCCCTTTAAGGGTTAAAGAGCAATTAAAACTCACTGCATTAATTTAAAGTGAATTTTTCATACTCTATCATCAACATGTTTTTGTCCAATTAGTCATCAGTTTAATCAATTTTTACAGTAAGGCTTATTCTTACTGTAAAACACTGATTGTAATCTTTTAAATGATGGAAACTTGACTCGACATTCACGAGGAGTTGCCCATAAGAATGAACATGCACTTTTTCCTGCAGTGATGGACCCCAATGAACCCAAAGAGCCAGGTAGGAGCCAGTAATGCTCATGTACAATCCAAGCATGGACTCTTAACAAGGACAGGAACGTGATAACGTAGATATACAAAAAATAGATATTCATCTTTAGATCTAAAGATGCTTATAGGACAGCACAGATGCTCTGGGCCGCCATGTGTGAAAGTGAGTGTGCGACTGCTACTTGGTTGATTGTACATGGGCGCTACCAGGCCACCAGTATATCCATGCTGCTGATGATGAGTGCATGCATGACACAAAGAGAGGGAGAGGCCGGACCCTTCAAGGAGCCCGGCAGAGAGGAAACCATGCCCATGCGGACTTACGCTTTCTGTGTCCTTCAAACATTTCATAGGCTGTGTAAAACATCTGAGTCTGTGAGGCCTCTGGAGTTGCGGGAGGGAGGAAGGAAGGGAGGGAGGGAGGAGGGGACAGGTAAACTGACAAGTCAGGTTTCAGGGTAACAGCAGTTTACCTCCCAACTCCCCAGAGAAACTTATCCATCTCCGAACGTGGGGCCGCCGTTGTTTTGTCCAATTGATTCCAAAAAAAGCAGCACACACGTAAAAAAACCCAACAACTTGAATTAAACTGGCACCAACTTTAATTTTCAATTCAGCTAATGATCCATTTTCCTACTTTCTTCATTATTTATTTGAATCCTGATTGTTGGTGCCATTTAATTCACACTGAGCATTCAGTTCTCACACTTACCTGAGAGGAAGAACACCATGACTTGTAGTATGTTGCTTCGAATGACCAATTCATGCTTATCTCACACTTAACACCAAAACCAAAGAAAACAACAACTCTCCAAAATGCTTTGAATTTAAAATCAAGATACACAAACACACACAAACACTGTAATATCATGACTGTTCAGCAGCACATGGAGCGATGAAGTTATGCAGGGTAGCCACACATGAGACATGCAGGTTAGTAGCGAGAAGCAGTTTAAAACATTGCAACACTAGCTGCTAAAAAAAAAAAAAAGCTGCCATACAGCTTGTGGTTATCCTGCACTGGTCAAGATAATATTCAAATCAGCCCCATCCATGAATTAGCAAATCACATTGATCAATTATTGTTATTTTAATCAATTTTCTCTTTTTCACAAAATATTTTCACAGTTAAGATAAATACATTACAATGTGACATGTGTACATTACATCAGTTAGGTATTCTTAATAAAGGAATGTTTTTTTTTTTTAAAAATGAATAAAATCTTTACAGAAGCACCTTTGGGTATAATCTTTTGCAATCATATAGCCTTTGAGTCATGAATGAACAAATAAAAAAAAATAATGCAGCCATTGTAGAGTAATTCAGGGTAAAAAAAAAACAAAAACGGAAGATGTTTTAAGTGTGACCTGTGATTGTTGAGTTGTAAGATGTATAAAAATACTTTTCTTATAAAAACACTTGAAATTGCCTAAATGTAAACACACAACATGCAAGGTAATTGCATTCTCATGGCCAATTCCTTTGAAAATATAAAAAAAATAAAGAAGAAAAGAAGTTCTAATAATTCTGATATATTTGATTTCATGGAGACATTTCAGGTTAACATATTTCAGTCGATCAAAACAAGAAGATGTGCCAACAACATTGACAGGATGTAAATAAAAAAAGACCATAATATACAATCGTGGATGATTATTGACAAAATTATGATTAAAATAACATTTTCCCCCTTTTTCTTCTGCATTTCAAGTCAGATCTTGCATACTTTTACCAACTAGGTCTGATAGGAGACAATCGATACAAACAAAACCGACTTTTGCCGACACTAAAGGAATGTAGAAGTGATATTACAGCAGTATAACAGCATGTTAGGAAAGTGAATTCAGCCACAGGTGTAACCAACATGGCTGATAGCACCGTTTTTGTTCGTTGACATTCATCATCATCAGGATGACAGCAGACGGTAAATTACGGAGGGAATACTGTACGGAGTGGAACAACACAAAACAATCAGCGGTATTGGGGGCTCGTCCTACTTCTCCTCTCTTCCAGACACACTGAAGTCCTCTTTGAACGCCAGACGCAGAGCCGCTAAGCACCAATCGTGGCATCCACATTCCTCCTCATCACTAAACACTACAGCTCAGGTGGGAAGGGGCCCCGGGAGCCCAAAGACACCAGAATCCAGCACCCTGCTTGTGAAACCTCTAACAGCAGAAACCAGCGACTCCACCAGTGATCGAGAAGCAACCACACCACCACCGATTAATTCAAAAAAAAATTTAAAAAGGGAAAGAAAAATCTGCAGTAGCTTTAATAGTGTTGGCAGGAAGCATTACCCAAAATAATAATTGATCCAAAAGAGTGCTCCTTTGGCCCAAGTGTTGTGAATGCGTTATGAATTGAATGCCCATTAGTTAAATCTAAAACTGCATACTTGACCCCACATGTTATCTGGAAAATGTGTACCCACAAGCTGTATTTCTTCATATAAAGTCCAGGAAAAAAAACACTGAGCAGAGACGTACAAGACAGCAAGTAAATAAAAAAAAAAAGGCAGTAAGAAGAGCTGGAGTGGCAGTATGATGATGAGACATGTTGGTATAAGCAAAAGCGTTTGGAGTTAGATCTGCGAGCTTATTATGCTGTTAACCAGGAGCTGAGTGTTTACAGTGCATGATGAGAGATGCAGTAAAACAGAGAAGCATGCGCCACTGCAAGCCAGAAGGAGGGCGAAGGGGGGTTGGGGAAGGGACGGGGACGGGGACGACTACAGGAGCCAGAGCTGGTCGGGTAGCAGGGAGTGATGGGTAATGGAATGCGGTGCCGAGGATCACGAACCTGGCACGTAGAGGATGGCGTTGCCCTCGTCCATGGCAAACATGTTGGAGCCCGTGCAAACATAGACGCCTGCGTCCTCGGGCTGGACGTTCTGAATTGTCAGGATGCCGTTAAAGTCCATGGCCCGGTTGGGCAGCTTCCCGTTACCCATGCGGGTCCAGACGAGGGTGTAGGCTGGTGACTGTGGAGGCAGGGAGCAAAAGAAACACAGAAATTACAAGAAGCATGCAAACTCATTTGTAGTTGATCCTCCTGGTTACCCAGTCTCCTCTGATCCTCTATATAGCAATGAGTTTTCATAAGAGGTTATGTTCAGATTTTTCCCTTAAACAGAGCCATTTTTCCCTTGTTTCCAGTCTTTATGCTAAGCTAAGCTAGCCTGTTTCTGGCACTGTCTCCAAATTTAACAGATGTGATTGGTAGCAGCCTTCTCGTCTAGAAGAAAAGTGAATAGGAGATTTTTCCCCCAAAATGGTAAATTATTTCTATTAATGTGCACGTATTCTTATAAAAAATAATAAAGTAAATCAACAGTGATCATTGCAGCCGGTGTTACCTTGCTCTTTGCGGTACAGATGAAGCTGACAGTGGACCCCACCCTGACAGTCTGGGCTTTGGGCTCCTCGACTGTCACCTCAATAGGCTTGGATTGGACATCTGGTGAAATGTAGAGACACAGTTTATATTAGGCAAACTGATCAACAGGATGCTTGAAGAAAATCTCAAATTCCAATGTGAGTTTTTATGTTGGCATAACCAGTGAACCATCTGCGCTGGTGTTATTTTTGCCAGCTTTTGTTTTCCACAGACGAAGTCAGGCGTGGAAGCTGATAAACTGCTGATGAACGTTTTTAAATGAAGCTGCTAATCAATCCCATGTTCTGCTAGAACACCAACTTCAATAATTAGTGATATCACAGAAGAAACTCTTTCAAATTCACTATAAAAGCTATAACGACCTTCATGCAACACGAGGACGTGCCTGATTTGTCGGCAGAATGTTTTGCTGGCTCTGTTACGCACATCTTATCCCAGAACCTTCAAAACTCCAAAATACCAGGAATGAACCACACACACACACACACACAGTCAGCTAAACTGAAGAATGACGTCTTACATAATCTGTTCATAAGCAAACCCATGTGTGGAACCATGGACAGTGTCTATTTAGTGTGGTGCAATGAGCTGCACGAGGGAAAAACTTGTTTGCCTATACAGCAGCGAGGCGATACACACTTGTGACAACAATTTCGGCGCGGCTCCTGTTGGTGCTGCGCTGGTCTCTGCAGGTACAGACGTAGACGCCGGCGTCACCCGACTGGACGTTGGGGAAGTACAGCTCTGCTCCTGCATGCACAGATGAACAACAGGTGTCGTATTCACACTTGACATGTGATCCTTTATACGCAATTTGTGTATTCAGATCAGTTAAATCAGAACGTATTGAACTGTATTTCAAACCAAAATAATAATGAGTGCAGAAAACATACTTTAATATGTGCTTCGAGTGTGTGATGTACCTTGTCTGCGTCTGTCGGCGCTGCTGGAGATGGGTCGTCCGTCCTCTCTGGACCAGTAGAAATAGTGTGGAGGGCTGCCGGACACCTGACACCGGAGAGTCACGGAGCCTCCCTGGGATGCCAGGACCCTCTCTGGATAAACCTTTACCACGAGGGAGGCCGCAGCTGCAAAGTGGAAAGGTCAGAACAAACCCATCAGGGATACGTTCAGGATATCAAAACAAATATTTTTTAAAGTATTTCATAAAGAGAGCTTAGGCAGTAAGTTTGACTCATTTCTTTTTTTTGTCTCACAAAGCAAAACTGGACACCTGGACACGACCCAATGGTGACATGGTTTTAGCCGAACCTGGTTAAGTCTGAAGGAATAATTAGACATATTTTATATCTTGTTTGCTTAATTCAGACAAAAACGAAGTGTAAAAGTGACATTACACAGTAATTTGCTATTTCCTGGCTGGGCAGAGTGACTTCCTGGAGTCTCTGCTGGTCGGCAGAAATACTCGCTGATGTCAAGAGTTTGCCAGGCTGCATTTCTGACTTTGCAGCCTGTCATGAAATTGCATTGTCGTTTAGCTTGATGCTAGCTGTTTACTGCCCGTAATTCTCTTTGCGTATACCTGTAATGAGTCTGCCTTTATTTTGTAGGAACATATGTGTAGCTCAATGTTCAACTTAAGGCCAGACTTAAACAATGATACCAGGAGAGGTCACAGGTTAAACAGGAGTGTGAAGTCACAGTCAAGGAAAAGTTTCTCTGCCTCCTTTGTAAAATACCGTCATTTACAACAACACTGTGCTACAATAGATAACAATCTTGACATTTTTCTTGTTTTCTGGCATGAGCACGAGCACTGCTTACTCATATTTATAACGCCTAATGTAGCCTTACCATCGTATGGACGACACTTCTCTCTCTCCTGAGGGTTGCCAACATATCCAGGAGCACAGCTGAAGATGGTAAACAGATGTAGAACAAGACATAACCACCGAGTTAGGTCAGAGACAATATTTCATCCAGCTCAAGTTCTAATTTAAACTAAAAAATTGCAGTTCATCCTGTTCTGACATTAAGTACAACTATTTTATTTTCCTTTTCTACCCTTATCAAGAGAGCATGTTGTATTTGGTTATGTTACCGTTCACAGTACTGGCCGGTGTACCCAGGCTGACAGGCAGTACACTGGTAGCCTCCATTTCCAAGGCTCTCACAGGTGGGGGAGAACCTGCACACAGACAGGAAGCTAAGGTTTAGGGCAGGAACTGAACTTAACAAGTGTGACATTCATCTTTCATCAATCTTTCAAAGGCAATTTCATGCGTTTCTGGAGTTTCCAGCATTGAATATTTTGAAGCTTGGCGAAGAAACCTAACCATGACGCTTAATTAAAAAACTTGTGGATTTGCACTGGAAATGTCTTCTCTGTTTCTTCAACATACTGAAGCTGTTTACTAAATCCTGACTTGAAGCTAGTGAGGATACAAAATCAGATGACTTCGGGGGGGAAGTGAATACACAAAATTTCACGTCAGTTGGCAGAAAACAGAAATGAATCAAACTCCAGATTTTACGAGACAGCAGAATTTGCTGTAAACAGGATAGAGTGGGCCGAACACAGCGTTGTCTTGAGCTATAAATGGAGGTGGAATGTGAAGTCTTGCTATCTGTGCCAGGACTCACTGGTTGTCTGGGTCAGTGTGAGGGCAGGCGCAGGGCTGGCAGTCCTCCGGAGTGCCAACCATGGGGTCACCGAAGAAGCCGGGAGCGCACTGCTCACAGAGCTCCCCCTGGGTGTTATGCAGGCAGCTCTGGAGGGGGGGGAACATATCGTGTTTAGAGATCTGGGTGCTATATATCAGTCACAACAAGACCATTATGAGCCTCGTGCTTCATACCGTGCAGATGCCAGTCTCGGGGTGGCAGGAGTCAGAGTGGCCGCTGCACTCACAGAGCTCACAGTGGCCCAGGTATAAACCTCCTCCCGTGCGAGTGTATCCAGGCGCACAGTCCTGAAAGAGACATTATGATTTCGAAAATGATGCATCAATTAGCCTATAAATTGAGCACAGTTAGCCTGAAATGCTTCCAGCTGAGAGGTTCAGTATTAATCATTACCTGGCAAGAGAGTCCCTGGTATCCAGGTGGGCAGCGGCACTGCTCCACCTCGAGGGCCTGCGCCAAGCCGCTGTAGTTCGGCACCGCAACTTCCATGCTGATATCAAAGATGCTGGAGGATCGCATCACAGTGGAGTAGGTTGCTCGAATCAGGATGTCATCCAGATCAGCCAGAACCATCATCAGGTGCTCTCGGGTGGCGGGCATGCCATCGGGACGACGCCAGTTTTCCTGAAGAACAAAATGAAAGCTTATCGTTGAATTTGGTGTAGGATTTTGTGGCATCTAGCAGTGCGGTCACAGATCGTGGAAGAGGCAGGTGCTTGCTTTCTGTTCCACTCACCTCTCTGAAGACAACCTCAAACTGGTGAGTCTCTCTGCTGCCCTGCTGCCTCCTCTGCCAGGGCTGCTGAGCCACCAGAGTGATGTCGTTACCCTGCAGGAACAACACTGACATGTAAGTATGTCACTACAAATACATGTAACCGTGGCAGGAAACTGTGAATCAGTAGATACTCACAATAATCTGGACGTCACCGTCATCAAGAAGCAATCCTCTTGGACCGGCCACATAGGAGATGGTGTATTTAAGCTTCCCGCCGTAGGAACCGACCTAAAACATGGTTAGTAAGAAAGAGGCTTTAGATCCTTTGGAAGTTCAAAGAGCGCTGCGAACATGAATACCAGATGGTTACTGAGAGCGCCATAGTGTGCAGATGCATCAAATCCGTTGCACTAGAGGGATGTGAAGGATCAAGCTGCTTTTAAACATGTGAGAGTTACCATGTTAACAGGATTTAGTTCACTTGTCATGGGGAGAACTACTAAGCCTGTGAAAACAGCTCTGTAATGTCTTCTGTGCCTCTGGAGAGGGTTTTCTTAAGTCTGAAAAAACAAAAGCTCAGTGATGTCATAACTATTTCACTGGGATTACCTGAGCTTTGGATGAGGCTTACATTTTTTTTGAAATAGGACTTGAATTACAAACTGAGGGTGTGGGATTGAAAGAAGTGGGCATTTAGAATGCTACAGGGTTGTAATCAAGTCCAAACCCATCATGACATCACCCGTGGATTGGTGGACTATCGTTTTGAAGCCTTGACTTTGGCATTACAACTGTTGTAAACAAGAGGGTGAAGCCGGGGTAGATCTAAGAATCTGAGGACACGCTATGGGAGCGACTTGTCAATCACAAGGTAGCCCCTGCCCAAGAGCATACCCTCTATTTTACTGTAAATGGGACCATAATTTATCAAATGAACATCATGCTGTAGTAAAGAAGACTTGACACTATTGATTGGGACCATAAACCCATTAGAAAACTGTTCACTGATGTGGTAAATCAAGAGAGAAGTAGGGTCATTTTCTCATAGGCTTATATAGAATCAGACAACGAGTGTAGTCGCCCCCTGCTGGCTTTTACAAGAATGCAGTTTAAGGCGCCTAAGTTGGCTTCACTTCCATCATTATTTTTGCAGTCAGTGGTTCTAATGAGATACACATGTCCAGCTGATTTATGGGAATTGTAGGATCTTGGAGCTTGAGACTAAAAGTCAAGATATCTAAGCCTCTGCTGCTTCAATTTCTTTTTTATTGTTCAATTGTGAGCCCCCAGTCCTTATGGAATTGCTATACTAAATCACTGAAGAAGCCCTCCAATTACACAGTATTTGTATTTTGAACCCTTTTCAAATTGAATGTTAATAGTGAAAATGATGAAAACTGAGAGTAGTGAGGAAGGTTTGTAGTTTCTATTTCTGCTTTAATGTAGCAGATGGAGTGTGTGCGGATTATGAACCAAAGAAATGACACTAGTCAACATGGTAACATAGCACAGGCCTCTTTTAGGAGGGTGGGGACACACTTAGAAGGGAATAGGGAGTGTGGACTGGCTTAAAGGGAGGATGAAGATATGGGCTGAGGGGCAGAGGGGAGGATGGAGGATATGAAAGGTGCTGTATTTTCTGTGACCTCGAAGGGGTTGACTCGAGGTCAGGAAAGGACGTCACTCCGAAGTTTCCACCGTTACCTTATCCCCTGTGAACTGCGCTGGGAGCTGCCAGTAGAGCAGATCATCCTGGTGCAAGCTGAAACCTTTGTAGACCAGAGCGTACTGAGAGGAAGAGGAGGAAGGAGAGGCATAAGAAAATAAGCCACAGATGGAGCGAGAGAGGCTGCGAGACTAAATCATAAGCAGGCGGAAAAGCAGGAAAAGCAAGCAAGCATGCCAAAGTGTAAAACCCTACAAGAATCTCAGGACAAATGTGTCACGTACAGTTAAACTCTTAAAACTACTAATGTGCTATAGTAGGAGAGCTATTAAAGGCTCCGCTGACAGTTTGATAACAGCATACAAGTCCCACTGTGACTTGTCTGACAAGTAAAACAACAACTTCCACTGTCAATAATGAAAAAATGACAGCTTCTGATGTGCTTCAGTGAGAGGCTGTTTAAACCAGACAACTGTATAATGACAGGCTATTGTAAAACCAAAGTTTTTTTCTCAAGTGGACAATTGCAGTGACAGTGACAGCAGTGAGTGGGAGCTGCTTGCTCAACAATGGAAAATACACCACCCAGTGAAGGACGGGAACTGTGTGAATAATCCATTCTTTGGTAAGTAAGTATATTCTGCATTAATTCGGTAGATCATAATTGGGTTAATCCATGCCAACTCACCCAGAATTCAGAACTTTACCCAGTTCAGGTCTAAGAATTCTGTCTCAAAACAAAAAATCATATAAAAACTTTGGACCTTTCAAATATTTTTTAGTTATGAATCTTCTAAATGTGGCCCTCAGAGCTAGATTCTGTGTTGTATCACATGCAGAAGTTCATAAAAAAGTGCCAAGGATCATGTTAAATATAGTTTTGGAGCTGAAAAATACACATTTTAAAATGTTTTGATTGTATGTACATTTTCCAAAGAAGGATTATTCTATTCCCTTGAAACATTTTTACATTGTGTTCACAAATTTGTGCTGCTTTTCGCTGACTGTAATGTCATGTAATGTATTTTATTTCATCGGTATGTTTGTACATTGTTGATTTCTAGGTTTTCTATCTTCGTGTGATACCTATTGAGCCGGGTGTTACGCGAATTTACAGGGTTTTTTGTATAATTTTTGATATGATTTTTTTTTAAGACAATCCATGACATGAACTGGGAGGTCCTAGGTGAGCTGTATGGAGTGATCCAGTTTTAATCTGTGAGCTGCTGGTATGAGTTTCTGAACTACACATTAACTGCCGTCGACAGCTGGCTGTTTATTAACTTTTAAAGCTTTACTATCAAAGGCAGCATTACAGTTTCCTATGAGTAAGAGCCAAGCGGCGAGACATGAACTCAACCAGTCAATCATGCCACCGTCTACCTTGCTGCTCTCCCCAGAAGCACTAGAGGAAGTCTTGCTCAATGTGTTCTTGCTCTGTTGATCAGGGCCAGACCCCCGAAGAAAAATACAAGAAGTCACCACAGGATCAAGAAACAAAAAGGGCTTGTAAACTTCTTGAAATCTGTGACTGAGTGTACCTGCAGACGAGGGTTGTGGCCGGGGGAATAGGATTGGGGTCTGGTTGGTCTCAATGAAGAGGAGATACCAGACGGAGAAGGGTGGGGGCTCAGGTTACGCAAAGACCATCGAGAAGAGGAAGAGGAAGAGGAGGTTGGTACCCGAGAAGAAGAAGAAGAGGAAGAAGAGGAAGAAGAAGAGGAAGAGGAAGAGGAGGAGGGAAAGAATGGAGGGGAACCAGCTCGTCCATTGGAGAAGTTAGAGAAGAGCGCCCAGACCTCATCATCCAGCTTTCTGACATCACCCTGGGGAGGTGGAAAAGTGGAGTACCGGAGATACAGAAGATTTGTAACCATGAAAACACTCAAAATGACTAAGGCTGGGTTTAGAATTTAGTTCTTCCACACAGTATACTAAGTAGGTGATCATGCTGGGTCATGCCTTTTAGTCTCTGACGCTTTGATGTGCTGTACAACAATGCTCTGGTGAATTATGGTCTGATCACGCAGATAAAACACATACATCAACGACTTCTTGCATTTTCAAAACTTTCCTAAGACTATTCACACCAGTTCAGAACCTCTTTGTGACTCACACACATGCAAACGCACGCACAGAGTCTGACAACATGCTCCTGCACACTTCATCAAACCGAGGTGATTCTCCATGCTGCTGAGGGGATTCATCTCCATGGATGCCCACAATCTCTCAAGTGTGTTAGCTTATAATGACAGAAACACTCTGCATCAAGTGCTCTCATTAGACGTGTGAGTGTTACCTCCACTACAACAGCCTACAGCGGTGCTCACACCAAATACCTGTCGAGCTCTTTTCGATCTGTGGGTGACTTTTCGTTCAGAGGCCATTAGGTTCCAAACTGAAGCATCCTTCCTTAGCTGCTCCTCTGGCAAACGCGAGTCACTCTATTATCATGGAGAAAGCAAGCTCTTTGATCACTTTCCTTGTCACTGAGCTGATGGTATTTGGGAATGCTATGGCAGTGTTATTCGAGCAAAGTTAAACTGTATGAAGCTCTTTAACGGACCATCAATGATAAATCCATTTACATGGCTCATGTGGTGTGGAGCAGAAAGCAATTTCTGTGTGCAATATGCACTGCGACGTATACGCTCTGCGGCGACCAGCAGCTACAAACGGCACACACGGCTATAAGATGCCATGCGTGAAACATCAAAGAAATTATTGAAACCGTTAAACATTATGTGCAGCCATAATGTATGGATATGCACCACATCAAAAGTACAACACAATGCCACATCATAACAATAGTTATCTCAATCATGCCAGACAACACTGTACTTCAAACTGCAGTCACAACATGACACCCACTGACTGGCATTACCGTACCTGCTCTGCTCGTTTCATACGAGAATAGATCGGATTTTTCTATGAAGTGGAAGGGCAAACACAAAGAAAATGGAGACCTTTGTTATAAGTGATCACTGGGGAAAATAAATCTCTTGACACTATTGGAAAACCCTGTGAACACATAGATTTGAGAAGATGAAAGAAAAAAAGCAGCAAAAAAAGGCTGAAGCAAACAGAATGAAAAAAAGAATCCGCTTGAAAAGAAGGCTTGGCAGATGTGGTCTACAGGTTTCTGATGCATGCTGCTCAGCCCCTTACGTACATCATTAAGGGGTTCATTGTCTTGCTTGGGCTACTTCCACTGACTCAGCCTTTGTGTGTGCTCTTTGATACTGACCTTGTCCCCCTGGTAGACCCCTGGAAGCTGCCAGTAATGAGTCTCCTGTTCCAGGTAGTCAAAGTTGCTGTAGGACAGCTGAGTGCCTTCAGTGGAAACCTCCACGGTGAAACCAGTGGAGATGCGGTTTGTGCGTTGGCGGTTCACCAGAGCAAATCCCTGGAAGTTCCCTGGAGAAAAGACTGAGGACACCTGCAAAAGCACATTTGAATATACAATCAAGCTCCAGTAAGGGAATATGAGAACTTGAACTCAGTTCATGATAAAACTGAGAATGGCAGCTGACTTAATAAGCAAAAACAAACTATACTCTCATGTCCAACTATTCTTAACCCTCAGAGTGACCTTGACCTCTGACCTTTGGCTACCAAAATCTCATCTGTTCATTCTGGAGTCATAGTGGACACTTTTACCAAATTTGAAGAAATTCTCTCAAGGCATTCTTGAGATACCACGTTTGCAAGAATGGACAGATGGACATACGGGCAAAGAAACAGATGGATAACACAAAAACACCTGCGTAGAAGTATAAAAAAGTAGTTGTGGGTAGTGGGAGGGGCTTTCTGTTGCTGTACTTACTTGGTTTCCGATCATACTTCGAAAATAGGGACTACTTTTTGTCAACTGGTAATCAAGACCACTTGTGGAATTCCCAAAGGGTCTATTCTCGGGTCACTTCGATTCAACATCTACATGCTCGCCGCTTCCTCAGATTACGGAATATTATTAACATCTTACTCAACTCTAACTCTTTGAAGTCTACATGCAACCTTACAGACTTTATATAGATGTCAAGTAATCCTTGCAGTTACTCATTTAGCAGAAATGAATGGGGGGTATTTGTCAATCTTTGGCCAGTGATCTCACTGGCTTGGAACACCTCAAGGCTGGTGTGATTAGGCCAGATTTAGCCGACACACATCTTTTCTCTCTGAAGTAAATGTTTAACCCACTTGCTGATACAATCTTAACTACTGCATAGCTGCTTTATCTAGCACAAAGATACTTTTGGTTTGGTTGTTCAGAGGTTTAAATGGCCTTTTGTTGAAGTATCAACTGTGTTACTTTGCTGTGTAATTTTTCATGTACAACTTTAAGGCCTCACCAGGTCTCTGTAGTAGGTAGAGCTGGAGCACTGCTGAGTGACGCCCATACAGAAACAGGACAGGCAGCCATCTTTGTTTTCCTGGCTGAGATGGAAGGTTCCAGACTTACAGCTGGCACAGGACGGGCCTTCAACGTTCATCTGCAACACAGGATCAGGCAAATGAGATACGAGGCAATCAGCCCACTCTAGTCCGCAAAATGCGTGTGTTTCTGATGGTTCACCTTGCAGCGACACACAGGACCACTGCAGCCTTCACTTCCTCTTTGGTCACAGTTATAGCAGTTACCTGTAATGGTAGAGAAGATAGTTGCACAATGTATTGGCCCTTTAAGACATAAAAAGGAATCTTTACAACTTTCGTAATTACAGTGAATAAGCCAGATGGCGGAACAATATTTGTCATGTGCTTGAATAAAAAAAAAGTACCATTGACTTCATTGCCGCCAACACTACATCTCTGTCCAAGCAGTGGGTTGCCGTTGTATCCTGCGGCACATCTGAAATAGAAATAGACAATGTGTTGAGGCAAATATTTCCAGTCAAGGAGGATACAAGTTTTAACCCAAAGCACAATGAGGCAGGAAGCTGGGAAGTCTGCAAGAGGTGATACATCTTTTGGGTGTCTTCTTAACCCCCAAGGCAGACATCAACCAAGAACAAAGGACTGAGTCATTCAGACAGGCGTCATACAAACAATTCTGTTTTTCCATCCAGTAAGTAGACATACAAACACTAAGCACTAGTCTTACACTCACCCTAAACATCAGACACCCAGCTTTTGCATTGAATACAAACAGTTTTCCCAGACAAACAATGGAGATGGATGAAGCATAGCCTCCGCTAAAACATTCAACATGTCTCAGATGTTGATTCCATCTCTCATATGAGCGTGATGCAGCTGAAACTGAGGAACACCTTTGCACAGAAACAGATACGAGATAGAGTTTCACCATAAAATAAAAGTTTCTGAACTTGAGAAAAAAGCAGATATGAAGATAAAGATAAAAAGAAGATGCTAAGCTTCTAAAGAGGAGAGTTTTTTTCTGATATTGTGACATAGCAAAGCAATGCGCTGTCAACCAAAGAAAACAACGCCACTGCCACCAGAGCAAAGGCCAATCCAACCACAGATCTGTGCAGGCTGCCCTGAGGGCAGCTGCTGTCAGTCTTACCTCACCTGTCCTCTGGCAGGTCCGCAGGTCAACAGCCAACAAGCGGACTTCCATGCTACGAACTTGATTTGGAAAGCCCTATACAAACTAACTCGTACAGTCGTTTCTAAAGTGTGGTTAATTCAGTCCTTCCAGTCAGTGTTGATTTGGAATATACATCAAAATAGATATGGTCATGTGAAAATGCTAAAAATGTTCATAACTACAGGCTTTGAAGAAAGGACATATAGCTCATGATAAGCACAGCATGACAAACAATGGGGTCTCACATCTCATTAAACCTCAACTCAGCAATCTCACAAACAATATTAAGTTTTCCTAGAATGAAATACAGTAGATATACCAACATTTCTAATAAATGCTTATAATGATATGAAAGTTGTTCAGTGACCAAACCATGCCAACTGCTGACCAGATTGCCATGAAACTGACTAGTGACATTTATGGTTTCCAGAAGCTGAATCCAATTGTTTTCAGGTTCATCTAGTACCTAGTAATAGATTATTTTATGTAGCATTTGCAGTAAAATGTAAGGTTTCCCAGAGGATAATCCTCTCCACCTACCATGAGCTTTCTGGTAGCCAAACACTCATGATTTAGGCAGATTTGACACAGAATTTCTACGATGGTGAACCCATGACCTTTTGTCTACAGCCAACATCGGTTGGTTGGTTGGTTAATGTCACGAAGACTTCACCAAGATACATAACCAAACTGGGATAATGCTGAAGTACATTCACACTCATAAGAGGTTCAATCCATCAAGAAGATGGGATGCAGTTGCGCTTTGGACTAAATGCTGATGGAGATAGGACTGCCATTAGTATCCAAGTAATTGGCCATAAACTAAAGTATTGACTCCACTGGAGTTGCTTAGTCAAAAGTCAGGGGGTTTTCATCCTCTGAGGACCATAAATGTCTGTAACAAATTTCATGGCAATACATCAGTCTTGTCATTCTGTCCACAAGTGGTTGTGGACAGAATGACAATGATATAACAAGATAAGAACATTGTTTTATCTTTCAACCTTTTCATATAGATGCATATAATTACTTTTACAGCATGTACGGCCACTAGCGGGATGTTAGACTTTTAGGCTTGTCTGTAATATGTACGGGCTCTTCATCTTTGAAAATGTAGTATTTTAACTAACCTTTAATGACAATCTAAAACAAAATAAAAGTCATATTAGGGCACTTTCATTAAAAACATTCAGCACAGTAATCAAGCACTGCAAAAGATACGAAATGTTGTCCTCAAATAACAGGATGCAAATGTGAATGCAGCAAACAAGAATGAGCATGAAATGCTGGGGGATGACACTTGTAAAACCTGAGGTAGTCCGGCAAGAACACAATGGACAAATGTATAAACACAAGAGGTACTAATGCTAAGCTGTCTCTTCATAGAAGGATTTTGTGCAATAGTTTTGATTATGATAAAATACAGGTTGGAAGCCATTAGTATCAAAATCATAATACCACATCAGGATGGCATTAAACATCTGGATAGTCCCTCTAAATTAACACAACGTCATATAATCAGTCCCTTCATAATGTTCCATTGATCTGGTTGCAGTAACAGACATAAATATCAGGATCAGAGTCTTGGCATATAAAAAAATATTAAAATAATAATGAAACAAAACATTTTTCCCCTAGTAATCAGGGATAATTTTGATAGGAATGGCCAGCCTTCCCAAGACGACATGAAGAGAACCATCTTGACTGTTTTTCTGCCTTGCAGACTTGTGATCTCTTTTTAAGAGCTGCAGTAGGTCCAACACATTAGAACGAGAGCTTGTCTTCTTTCTCTGCTGCGTTTTTTTAGTAACCTTCTTCGCTGTGGTAGCCTTGGTTTTAGGGGGAGTTGATTTCCTTTTTACTGTTGTGTTGGACTTCTTCTTCGCAGCTGTAGCCTTGGTTTTAGAAGGAGTCGTTTTCCTTTTTACTGTTGTGTTAGGCTTCTTCGCAGTAGTAGTCTTGGTAGGTTTTGTGGTTGTGACTGTGGTCTTAGAGGAATTATTTGTTTTATGAGAGACAGAAGAGTTGCGCTCTATCTTTTTCTCATTTTGGTTAGAGTTGGTCTTTTGTGTCTTGGACGATTTCTTTGACTCCCCTTCTGAAGACTCTCCACCCTCTTGAACCTTTGTTGGAACTGGTGCATCTGATCTAAACGTCTTGTTACGTCCATTGTTTTTGACAGGTGATGAAGAATCCTTTTTCTTGGCCTGGTCGACCTTTGCGGGGTTTGATTTGTGAGATGGTGGCTCCAGTTGAAATTTAGTAATTGTTGCTTCCTTTTTAGCTTGGTTTGGTTTTGTGTTGCTTGACTGTGAAACACGTTTAGCTGTCACAGTGGACCTCCGACCTCCTGGCCTTTTTGTTTCAGGCTTCGCTGTAGCTGGAGACTTAGATTTGGAAGTCGTCCTAGGTTTATTGACGGTGGTCCTCAACTTAGTTGCTGTACTTGTTGAAACTTGTCTTTTGGATGATCTAGTGACTGACTGACTCTTTGTAGTGGTGGCTTCAGATTTGAGTTTACTCCCTCTCCGAGGAGCAGAGGTGGGTTTCTTTGCGGGTAGGCCTGGGGTAGGTATACTTTTGGGCACTGTGGCTCTACTTGTCATTGGAGCTTCAGTTGGTATAGTTCTAACTGGGGGCTGAGGTGTTGAGTAAGATGGGCGTTCGAGGACTGTCGCGATAGAAGGCAGAGCCCTCTTTTCTTGGAGTGAGCGGGAAGAGTGTTTACTACGTTTCATCTTGTTCATCTCCTGAGCCAGGGCAGTGAAGCCATCGATCAGGATCTCCAACCGTCCCTCCAGCCTGCTCAGGCGGTTCTCCATGTCTGTGTAGCTCTTCTCCAGCTCGTTAACCTTCTTGTTCTTCTCCCCAGCCGTCTGGATAGCGATAAGCTCCTTCAGCTGAGAGCTGAGATGAATTTGCTGGTCCTCCATGCTTTGAATGCTCTCCTTCATATCAAGCGTGTTTCTTTCGAGCATGCTCAGACGCTGGTTGAAGGTGTTCAAGTGGAGCCGGAGCAGGTGCTGGAAGGCGGAGTGTCTGCTCTCTGGGCTGGGTGTAAAGCGTGGTGGGTGTCTGGTTACTGATCTGTTGGGTGAGATGGAGATGATGCCCATCCCAACTGCTGTCGTGGCACGGGTGGTGCGATGGTGAGCTGGAGTGGACAGCAAAGCCCTAGTGGGGATGATGATCGTTCCTTCGGTGGTCGGCCACAGGTAGTCATCATCATCATCATCTCCACTGCCATACTCTGCTATCTGTTTCTCCCAGCTGTAATTATATACTGCTTCAGCTCCACATCCCACAGGCAGGAGGCCGTCAATCGGCTTCTCCAGGAACTGGTCCCCACAACTGTCCGCAGACGGCCTCTCTTTTCTTAATGTCAAAACAGCAGAATCAGGCAAGATGAACAATCAATTATTTGTACGTTGCTTCTTACACCCAAGTCACCTTGTCATCTTTGCCCTCGGAGTGGCAAAGATTGATCAGACAGGAGTCCTCATAAATGCCACATCTACATTTATGTCGCAGAGACCCAGAAGACACATTCTGTCTGTGCACAGACAGAGATCACCTCAATATTTCACTACCAGCAAAGCGCAAAGCAGAAGCAGAAAGTGACCTCTGAGAAGGCTTTTGTGGACAGAGGACAGAAGAAAGCAAAAGATCTAAAGCCATCTAAAGGTTTCCTCAAGACATACAGCACCATTTTGACTCATTTGGAAAATTTCCAACAACAATAAAAATCTGGGTGATGACATTCTCAATACCACCGAAAGATACATTATTCTACCACAGCAGAAATGACCTTACATTATGCAAATCAACATATCGAGGAAAACAAAATCCACCAGCAGATCTGCAAAAACAAGACAGACTACTAAACCACAGAGACATCAGAATGGGTGGCACCAGTTTGCATCTCCCATCCCTCGACTGACACCAATCAATCATAACCTGTGGGGAAAAACAGGGAAGATGCGAACCACATACATGCTTATATCCCTCTCCTGTGAATGGAGCCACTTGGTGCAACTGCCAGCCCCTGCTAACCTCGCTGCCCGGTCCGCCCAGTAACCCCAAACACTGAGCAGTGTCCACAGGACTGTGAGAGGAAGAAAAGGGAAAAGCAAAAAGATAAAGAAAAGGGGAGTGGAGCGTACCTTTCACAGCGCCGGCCAGTGTATCCAGGGGGACAGTTGTCACAGGTCGGCTGGCCATCGGACTCCAGATAGCAGGTGGAGGAGAATCTGTACCGACAGAGGGCCACACACATTATGATGATGCTCGTTTGTATTGCACACAGTTTACTTTGCCTAATTTACCATTAAACAGAATAGTAATTTACACTGACTGAATAGACTTTTAAGACATGAACTCACTGGTTGCTGGAAGACGTTCCAGGGCAGGGGCAGGGTTGGCAGGCCTGAAAACCGCCCGTTACAGGGTTTCCATAGAAACCAGTCTGACAGCGCTCACACCTCGGCCCGGCGGTGTTATGGAGACAGCTCTTTTGGTCACGGCACACAAATAAAAAGAGTGAGATCGGCGGAACAGTTGAATAAACAGTATTCCACAATGACCGTGTGTTTCCACATGTCGGGATTTGCCAAGAAACCATTAGTGCATTCCACCTCAGAGATCAAGCAGGTTCAACGTTGGCAGAGAGTTGAGAGAGAAGAAGAGCAGTGTAAAAAAAAAAAAAACAACCTACCAGACACCTGCCGGACTCGGGGTCACAGCTGCTGGCGTGACCGTTACAGTCGCACCTCTCACAAGTGCCCAGGTAGAGGCCGGAGCTGGACCGGGTGTAACCTTCATCACACTCCTGCAACCACATGGAAAAACACCTCAGGTGAGAGACAAGTGATGACACAGAGAGATAAGTCTTTGTTCCACTGCAGCAGGGAGACAGACTGCAATTATGATGAAGGACTGTAATGGAAAAAAGACAGAGACTTTACTGTGAACAAGCTCGGGCAGATCTGTGCCTTTCCTTCTTTTTCAAACTAAGACTAAATTAATCGAACTAATACAGCGCATGAAAGCTCATTATTGACCTTGGAAATAGTACATTGCAAAGAAAAAAAAATATTTTACTGAAAGTCTGCTCAATAGCTTCTGACCTTCCAACCAGATCTAACAGCCTTCATCTTCAAACGCTCAGATGTCATGGAGATGGTGCAAGAACTGTGCTCCTTTGATACTTGGTACGAGATCGCGTGATAACAAATAAACCATCTCCAAGACAACTGAGCAGACTCAATCAGCTTATATGGACCATGAGATGCAGATGAGCGCTATGAACTTCTCTGTTCTTTGTTTTGGTCGTCCGCCTGCATGCGAGTCCCTCTCTTTCTGTTATTAACATGGTGGTCTTGTAAAAACATTTGAGAAACAAGTTACGCAGTAACAGAATCTCGATTTATGTTTGATCCTCGCTGCCTCGTTTGATCTGATGAGTGTGCTGAGCTCTGTTTTCATGCAAAACACAATATGAGGGCCGTCTAGTGACAAAGTTTCTCATATTACAGCTGAACAATACACAAATATATGGTTCTGAAATCACTTTAAGCAAGAAATAGGCTTGAAAAAACCTTGATTTATACCTAATCAGCACTGCCTCATTTTACAGTTTGATCAAAGTTTCATGAGCATTTGTTTTGGCCTGAGATGCTGTTGCTCTCATGCAATATCTAGTGGGGCGTATATTTCACCTTTGAACTTTACTGCTCTGAAATTTCCATGTGTACCTGACAAGAAGGTCCTCTGTATCCCTGAGGGCAGGAGCACTCTTCCACCTCCAGAGCACGTTCATTACCGGTGGGCTGAGGAACGGCAATGTCCATCTTGATGTCTGAGATACTATTTAAGACCAAAAACACACGATTAACAACACGCTTAATATTTACCATCCAGTGAAATGGGCGTCTGGGATCCATTAAAAGGTATATGAATGAGCTGTACAGTGAAAGAGGAAACTCCCACCATACCTGCTCTCAGCCATTTTGTCTGCGTAGGTGGCCCTGATCATGAAGACGGTAACGTCAGCCAAAGCCATCAGCAGGTGCTCACGAGTGCACGGCTGCCCATCAGCGCGACGCCATGAAGACTACGAGCCAGAGAGATGGAGAATAGAGAGCATTATGTCGAGCTCAGATTTAGCTGAATGAGACTGCCCAGCGAACAATGAAACACACCTCTCTGAAGGTCACAGTGACGGTTTGCTGGACTCGTGGGAGAGGCTTGGTCTGAGAGTAGTGCTCCAGGAAGATGCCGTTGCCCTGGAGAACCACATCTGGCTTACCGTCGATGACATTTGAGCGCTGAAGCGGTTCAAAGCGCACTGTGTAGCTCAGCTCGCCGCCATAGGCCGTCACCTGGTAGCAAAAAGAGAAAAGAGTGAATGGTGGAAAGGTATTTCACCCCATATGATGCAGTGGGGGAAGTCACAAGACAACCATGTCGACTGTGAGTTCAAAGGAGGCTCCCTGTGTGGATAAGTGCAGCCTTTTCACTTGACAACACGTTGAGGCATGACTGAGTGGGACAGAGAGGGCAGAGACATCTCGCTCGACTAACACTTCATGGTTTATTTTCCTCTCCTCCCCTTTAGTCTGCTCTCTACTTTGTTGTTCTCCCTCTCACCTTATCTCCTCTGAAGCCCTCAGGCAGGACCCAGTAGTAGACGTCGATGGGGACACTGGTGAAGGAGCGGTACACAACTTCAGAGGAGCCCTTCTGGGAGATGCCTTCAGAGATAGTTTTGCTGTTGGCGCTGTTAGAGAGGGAGAAGAGCTGCCCGTTCACCCCTCCGAGCACCTGAGAGACACAAACGATTGTCTGAATGAGACGCGAGCCGAGACTCAAACGCGATCCCGCCCGAGCACAATCGCTGTTTGCACACCGCTTCTCACCGTTCAGCATCTGAAAGGATCTGCTGATACAGCACGGCTGCACAAACACTGACTCAAACCTTGATACCAAAAATATTCACCCCTCCTTTTACCATTAGTAGCTTGGCAACCTGCCTGATCTCTATTCCAAGTGGAGCTGGCGCACTGCTTGGTGACGCCCATGCAGAAACAGCGTAGACAGCCCTCGGGGTTGGCCTCCGATAGGTGGAAGAACCCGGCCTTACACTCGTCGCACAGGGCGCCTGCCACGTTGTTCTGCACACACACAGATACAGACACAGATGTAATCCATCTGCCTGTCAAGCTCTTTTCAGACACGTCAGCCTCATGAGCCACAGATGAACAACAGATGACACTAAATGGTTGTAATATAATCCTCATATTTCATTCATATACATATATATATACCTTGCAGCTGCATGGTCTGCTGGTGGAGCTGATTACTCCTCTGTTATCACACTTGGAGCTTTCTGCAGGGAGACAGAGAAGATGACATATTGGGGAAAGGAAAGGAAAGTGCACCTGGGAGTGTTCCAGCCATCCTGCATACCTGTGCCATGACCACATACCACAGGCTACTGTAGCAACCTAAGGTTGTAATCATTACACAGGGTTAAGGCCTCGGTGTAGACATATCGCTGGATGACGGAAGAGTACAACGGGTAAAACAATCCAGGTGCAGCTTCTGTCGATTTCATGCCTTGAAACGAGAAATTTCAAACAAGTTGGTGCTTTTGTTGAAGGTGTACTCACGGTTAGGAACACATTTTCCATTGGGCAGGAGAGGGTTGCCCTGGTAACCAGCTGCACACCTGAAATAAAACAACAATGTAAGAGAAATGATTGACCTTGAGTATTGAGTTTTTGTTTAATATTTTTGATCAATCGTTGAGTCTATAAAGTGTAAAAACAATGTGAAAATGTTCTCCCAGAACCCAAAGTGATGTCTTCAAACCACTATTTCTGTCCAGTCAAACAGTCCAAAACCCAAGGACTTTTTATTTACGGTCATAAACAATAAAGAAAGCTGCAAATGGTTAGATTATGAAGCTAAAACCAGCAAATGTTGGACAATTTTGCTTGAAAAATGGTAACTGCACTACAAAAAATTCCACCTCAAAAAACAATAAATAAAAGGTTTAAAAGTGAAAACAAAGTCCCATTCATGTCACTTTGATGTTGCTTTAGGGCTTCGTCTGTCTTATATTAAGCATGATAAATATCTTCGGTGAGATTTTTAGTGTTGGCAGTGTGTGATTTAAAGTCACAGTTGGCATCGGTTTCCTCACTTTTCACAGCGTCTTCCTGTGTAGCCCGGCCTGCAAGCGTCACACGTTGGCTGCTGGTCGACATCCAGGAAGCAGGTGTCAGAAAACCTACAGAGCCCGATGAAAAAGCAATTAATTACTGATTAAAAGAGCGGTTTAATGCCAAGTGCTCACAGATCTGAATGAGCTCAGCTGTTGAGGACAGAAAACCGCAGAGCGAACCAGCTCATTCTTTTCCCACTGACGCCTTGTGTGTGGTATGAGGCCGTGTATCCATACAGTAGATGTATGTGTGGTCAGTGACCTTACCGTCGCGAGGTCTCGTAGTACGGGCAGGGGCAGGGCTTGCAGTCGTCGGGTCGACCTCGGCTCGGGTCGCCAAAGTAGCCTGAGCGACACTTGTCACACTGAGGGCCCTCTGTGTTGTGCTGGCAGCTCTGTGGCGTGAAGAACACATGATGGTGATTCTCTAATGTGAAGGTCACTCAAGCCATCGTTTGACATTTTGGGAAAAACACTCATTCAATTTCTCTTTCATTAGACGAGATGATCAGCACCACTTTTGTGTCTGTACAGCTGGGCGTTAGTTAGCCTAGCTTAGCATAAAGACTGGAAGCAAGGGGAAACAGCTAGCCTAACCAAAAACCTAACCAAATTAACATGTTACATCTTGTCTGTTTATATTTTTAAGGGTAGCTTCCCCAACTTTTCATATTAAAGTATGTTTACAGGTCTTGGTGAGTGCTACTTCAGTTGCATTGTGGGTAATGTAGGCACCAGGTTCGGTTTTGATCATTTGTTTTTAAACTGTACATCAGGAGTCCAACAGTTTTCCAGGAGTACACTGCTCGACCAGTGGACTGCATTCAAGAACTTGGTGCCTACATTACCCACAATGCATCTGACTGGAGAAAATGGTATCAGATTACATGCACCTTCTTCTGAAGCCACAAAAGTCTTTATATTACTTTCTTTACAGATGCTGTGGCAGTCCCAAAGACCTGTTAACGCACTTAAATATGTAAAACTGGTGGAGTTACCCTTTAAAACAACAAGATGTTTTTCTTTTTAGCTTTGAGAAAGTCAGACTAGCCCTTTACGTCTTCATTGTAAGCTAAGACAATCGTGTGCTGGCTCTAGTTTCAAAGTTAGCATACACACCAAAATGACAAGCTAAACTCTTCAATGTTTTACAATAAGCACGTGATTATCTGCAAATTCCAATGTATTATTTGCGAGTGACTGACAGCTCATTCATGCCAAAAAACAGAGCGAGTCATTACCAGACAGTGTCCGCTGATCGGATCACAGGCGCTGGCGTGTCCGTTACAGTTGCAACCAGCACAGGTGCCGAGGTAGGAGCCGCCGGGGACGCGCTCGAAACCAGAGGAACACATCTCACAGGACAGGCCTGAATATCCAGGAGGACATCTGGGAATGATAAACGTGGGTGTCGTAGGTTAAGGAGGGTTTCGATCTGACTGTTTCGATGACATGACTCAAATTAGAACACCACAAATCATAAACATTCATGATGTTGTAAATAAAAACAGCTGACTTGAGCTTAACTTAAGACTTTTCTTTTTTGCTTTTCATGAGATAGTTTACTGTAGCGAGAGAGAAAGAAATGATGCACAACATAGAGGCATATGAACGTTACGGTATGATCTTGTTGCACTTCTCGCTGTTAAATGTGCCCACACGTATTAGACACGTCCCGACAGGCTGTTTGATTGGAGATTAATAACTGACAGCTTGTAAGAATCGTTCCGTTTCACGCCCTATTTCTTTTTTTTCCTTACCTGCACTCTTCAACACTCTTAGCATGACCCATGGTGCTGAACTCCACGGAGGTGGTGTCCATGACGATTTCACCGATGGCCACGCTGACCATGTGGTTGTCGTAGATGGTGCGGATGTTGACGCTGTCCAGGTTGGCCAGCGTCATCATCATATCCTCCCGGCTCACAGGGAGCCCGTTGGAGTGCTGCCAGTTATCCTAAAATAATTTTTAAAAAAGCAGGATTACTTCAGATTTATTGATTTCTGCATGTTTTTCTAGAAGAACTTCTCTTAACCAAAGACGGACCTCAGTGAATTTGATCTCCTTCTGGTTGACCACTCGGGAAGGGGTGGCTCCGCCTCTGCGGTACACAAGCCTGCGTCCATTTCCAACCAGCATCACGTCCGGCTTCTCCACAACCTCGGACAGGCCGCGGGCCAACGTGTACCGCACCTTGTACTTCAGGGATCCTCCATAGGAGTCGATCTAAAAAAAACAAACAGATGACATGATTTTCATGTGTACATCTGAGTTAAGTAGTTTTGTAAATAATTCTATGCTTTACCTTGTTGCCCAGGAACTGGCGAGGCAAAGTCCAGAAGGAGTCGAGGTTGAGGAAACGGCGCGACAGGTCAACGAGCTGGAACTCTTCCATCTCAGGGTTGATGAGGAGCTGAGTGGAGGAGAGAGGAGGGATCCCCGGTCTGGAGGGGTAGGTGACGTTCACTCCTGGAAATAAGCACAACACATTGACTCAGCGTGATTTATGCTCCAAAGTGTGTGAGCTCTGTCAGCTCTCGATCAGTTTCATGAGGATTTTTATGGTTTCAGTGCCTTTGAAGTCTTCCTCGTCGGTGAACCGCAGGCTCATCTGGTTGCGGTAGCGACCGGTGCCCTTGCAGTTCTTGGTGATTCCCGCGCAGAAGCAGGACACACAGCGGCCCTCCACGCTGAAGTGACCATCAGGACAGTTGCCTGAGGACAACGAGAAAAAAACACTTTTATTGTAACTCCAATTTGTTGGCGTGTTTCCGATGTGTAAAAAGACAGTAAAAGTGAGGTGTCATTACCTGGATTTGGGTTCGACGTGAGAGTGAGCACTCCGTCGGGGATACCAAACACCAGGCCTTTAGCATTGATGGCCTCACAGGTGTACGCCCCCTGATCCGCCTCCTTCACGTCACGAATGGTCAGCGTGCCACGGCCGTTCTCGCTGGTCATGGAAATCCTGCGAAGACAGAAATGCGCCCCAAATGATCGCTTTAACAGTTCGCAACTCAGTGGAGAGTCTGTACCAGCTGCAGGCTCTCGCTTACACAAAAATCCATAAACTTCAACAGTGATTGCCTAACCATGTACACAGCAGGCTACGCCCAGCAGGAACATCCTGAAACAGCAACATTTGGTGTCGGAGAACACCACAAATATCTCATTCGTTAAAATCACGGGTCTATTACGAGTCAGCATGGAAAGACTGATCTTACAGGCCTGTCGGCAGTTATACTGCGGTCTCAGAAAACATTTGTTATGCCAGGTGAGGAAAGTGGAGAGAAGATAAATTCGAAACCATTTTCAAATCATCACGGTCCGTTGCTGATCAATTAGGCAGGACCGGCTCTCGCCAGATGTCGATGTTTGTTGGCGGCGGTTTGCCCAAACAGTGCAACATGTGTTGTTTTTTTTTTAATTTTTAACATTCAGAGCAGATCCATACATGTTCAAAAATCCTTTAGGCAGCATTGTTCATAAACCCTGATTAATCTGTGATGTTTTAAAAATGAGTTAGTTTAGTTTTTAAGTGAGTTTTAATTACAGTACAGCCAGCGGGACGGAGGATTTCTCATCAAACCCACCTGCCGCTGACAGGAATGTGTCCCCAGTTGAGTCTCCAGGTGATGATGGGTGTTGGCACGCCGACAGCCTGACAGGTGAACGTCACCGTCGCCCCCCGCGCCGCCTGAACCGACTCTTCTGGCGGGCTCGTCACAGAGGGAGGGGCTGCGAAGTGTCAAGAGGATGAGAACTGTTTTACACACATAATAAATGCACATTTGTCTGGCATGTGAGTGGAATTTGACGATCCAGTGAAGCTCGTAAATGCCTGACAGTCAAAGGAAACATAATTCTCCGGCCACGGACGGACAATTCCCTTTCAGTTCTCGGGAATAGACGGTTCACAAAAAGCTCTGTGTCTCAGTCGCACAACACGTGTGAAAAGAAGCTGGTTCACATCAAATTAGTCACACAGCACACAAAGGAACTCAGAGTGTGACTGCAGAGGCGAGTCAAAGAAGCATGGAGAGAGAAAAAAGTGAGAAAAAAAAGAGCGACATGAGAAAGAAAGGGGAAAGATTGTAGGAGCTTTGGATGATTGCTGGTGCGAGACTTACTGCAGCCGTACTCGTCAGAGCGGTCGGGGCAGTCTGGCTCCTCATCACACTGATAACTCGCCGGGATGCAGGTGCGATCGCTCCGGCACTCGAACTGCTCAGGTGCACACCTGTCGTCAGGACCCTTGGTGGCTGCAGAGATTCAACACAACTTTTACTCACTTGTCACAACAGTAGCATCAATTTAAGGTCGAGAGTTAGATGAGAAGAAGTATCCAGTATGCTAAATATGGAGCTACAGTCAGTAGCCAATTAGCTTAGCTTAGCTTAGCATAAAGACAAGAAGACAAGAGTCAAAAAGCTACCCTGGCTCTGTCCAAAGGGAACAAAATCCTCCTAACAGCACGTCTAAACCTACTAATTATCAGATCATACGTTCTTTGACATTTGACATCTTCCAATAGGGATGAAAGAACATTTAGATACATTAAACTGGAAATAGGATTATTATTATATAGATTTAACTTCTCGTTCTGAAGTAAATACTGCACAGTGTGATGGCTGGAGAAAAAATGACACCATCCACAGATAGTTTGCTTCCCTAGCGCATCTGCCATTGTGCCACCAAAACAGGAAGAGGCATTGTAGCCGTCCCCAGATGGAGGGAACAACCAAAATAAAACTGTGGAAACTCTACACTGCAAAGGACAAAGAAACCCCGCTGATGGAGGAGGCAAAGAAGGTGAAGAGGGAGAGCAATGGAACCCGAGGTAAAACAAATGTGAACAGATGGGCATCCACTTCAGTCTGTTCCCCCGTCGATACGTGTCTCCTCTCACTGGGACTGGAGACGGTGTAAAACCGCCTTTCTTTCTTCTAGCTTCTATGCTCAGAGGAGGCAGATGAAACGTTTCCTACGTCCGCTTTTTAACACTTTATTGATTCTTAAAAGTACTGTATCAATTTTTCTCTCAATAGTTTAGATGCAAAGTTTTGTGGCAGAGATTCATCTGGTGTTGTGTTTAAATCCTTGAATGCTAGACAGCAGTTTTCCATAAATATATATTTTTTAAATTGCAATATATCACAATACACTGTATCGAAATTCCTGTAAGGTATGTATCTTATCACCGGAATCTTGCAAACACACAGCCTGAGCTTCAAATCATTTATGCTAACTGTCACCTGGCGGTAACTTCAAATTTGTTGGACAGATATGAGAGTCGTATTGATCTTCTCATCTTACTCTCTGCAATAAAGCAAAATAAGCAAATTTGCCAAACTGTTGACCCATTCCTTCATTGGAGACCTTTAAAGCAACACTACGTGACTTTTACCGCGATTCTGAAGAAAGATAGTTAATTATTTGGGTTGTCGATGAGACTCAACAATCAACTATCATTCTCCAGAAAGTTACAAATTGTTTCTTGAATAACTCAATGAGGAGTCAAGTCAGTGAGACTTACGGCAGTCTGTTTCATCTGAGTTATCCTCACAGTCGTTGTCACCGTCACAACGCCAAAGCTTGAGGGCACAGCGGCCATTTTTACACTTGAACTCGTTGGGTTCACAGGGAGATGGAGTACCTGCGAGGAGACGGAGGATAATTAGAGCGTGTGTTGTTACCTGAGAGTTCGCATGTGGCACAAAAGCTAAGCTTCTCACCGCATCTGAACTCGTCGCTTCCGTCCGAGCAGTCCCTCTCTCCGTCACAGATGTAGTCTCGCGGGATGCACTCTCCGCTCTGGCATGTGGCTTGATCGGCTCTGCAGGGTCCAGGTGGGCTGGGGGCAGCGGGGGCTTCCTGATGGCGGTGGTCGTGGTGGGTGGGGTTGTGATGACTACAGGCTTCTTTTCTATGTCTAAAACAAATCTCTGATTAATCTCAGCAATTCATCTTAGTGCTTACTTACAGCGAGGGAACATATCTCACGTCCAGCCAGTTGTCCATGCTACAGCAGGCCGTGTTACAACTTGCAGGCCAAGCTGAAGCCACTCACCACAATTGGTCTCATCACTCATGTCTCTGCAGTCTGGTCTGTTGTCACACAGGTATTCCATCAGGATACATGTCCCATCACCACACCTGTGCTCATCTGGCATGCAGGGTCTGATGCTGGGGGTTACTAAGGGAAAAGGAGGGAGGGGAGCGGTGTTGAAGGATCAAAGACATGCAAGCCAAGCCTACAGTACGGCCAATACACTACGACACACCGATGACTAGAGCCAGCGTAACTCACAGGCATGTTGGTGAGACTACCATACGCTTTCTGTCGGGTGTAAACCCTGGGCTTAAACTAACAAAACCTGACAGACAGACAGACAGACAGACAGACAGACAGACAGACAGACAGACAGATGCATAGACTAAACTAGACAGGCTAGACAGAAACATTTAGACACAGTCTAAGCTAGATGCACAGACTTGACAGACTAGATAAGACACAGACTAGGCTGAACGCACAAACTAGACCAGACAGACTACACTGGACAGACTAGATTAGACACAGACTGGACTAGACAGACTAGACTAGACACATGGACTAGACTAGACTAGACTAGACGAGAAACAAAGACTTAATTTGACAGACTAGATTAGGCACAGACTAGACTAGACTAGAGAGACTAGACACACTAGACTAGACTAGACAGACTACACTGGACAGACTAGACTAGACACAAAGACTAAACTTGACAGACTAGACTAGACACACAGGCTAGACTAGACAGACTACACTGGACAGACTAGATTAGACACAGACTGGACTAGACAGACTAGACTGGACACACTGGACTAGACTAAGACTAGACGTAGACTAGACTGAGACACAAAGACTAAATTTGACAGACTAGATTAGGCACAGACTGGACTAGACTAGACGAGACTAGACTAGACAAAGACTTACACTGGACAGACTAGATTAGACACAGACTAGACTAGACACATAGGACTAGACACTAGACTAGACTAGACTAGACACATGGACTAGACTAGAAACAAAGACTAAATTTGACAGACTAGATTAGGCACAGACTAGACTAGACTAGACTAGAGAGACTAGACTAGACACACAGACTAGACTTGACAGACTAGACTAGACAGACTAGACTAGAAACAAAGACTAAATTTGACAGACTAGATTAGGCACAGACTAGACTAGAGAGACTAGACTAGAAACACAGACTAGACTAGACAATAAAGGATAGATAGGTAGGTAGGTAGATGGATGGATGGATGGATGGATGGATGGATGGATGGATGGATGGATAGATGGATGGATGGATAGATGGATAGATAGATAGATAGATAGATAGATAGATAGATAGATAGATAGATAGATAGATAGATAGATAGATAGATAGATAGATAGAATGGAACCCATCATCTTGCATAATAACACAGAAAATAAAGTGACCATAATCCTAACCTACCGGTTGCCATGCCTGTGTACAGTGTCGTAAACTGGCTGAGATCGCAGTGAACAGCAGCATTCCTAATCAAAGTCATGCCATGCAGACGTCCTTCTTATTCCCTGTGCACTACTGAACTTCATGGACCAAACAGCGCGTCCATGCAAAACATTCTTCAAAACCACATGACCTTTGCTTGTGCACGTCAAAGTGAAGGTCATCGTAAAAATTTCAACATCACAAAGAAGGAAATGCTCAACTTCTTTCGAAAGACACTACGGTTCTCCTACAGTTTCTACACTACAGTCAGCTCAGTCGCCATGCAGCACACATGGCACAGTACAAACCTGGCACTGCTATAGGCTCCACTGGAGGCTGAGGGTGAACTAGAAACCAAAGGGAAATGTTAAGGACACCGCCTCCTGCTCTAGCGAACCTCTTCTTGTTTAAAAGAGTCGGCCACGTCACGGCTGTGATAAGGGGAGCTCCCCTTTTGCTGACGTCTTACCTTCACCGAGCCGTCTGAACTGGAAGCCCTCGACGGATGTGACGTAGGAAGCGATGGCTCCCTCCTTCACCACGTTGTACAGCACGCTGCGGATCTGCTCATCGTTGGTGTTGTAGTCGGAACCCACGTCCAACTCCACGAACACGTCCACGCCATCCTCTCTGATCATCTTCCTGCAAAAAGCAAGAAAGGCCTGGTGAGGAGGCAGAGTCGGTAATCGTTGGGGGAAATAATCAACTCTTGAGACCGAGCTGTACGTTCCTGAGTGAATGTAAACATGTACGTCGGTGTTAACGTTCTAAGCTAGGCTACTTCTTGAGTGTTGGTGAAGATGACTGACGGTGAGCAACCGCAGATAGACATAATCCGACTGGCACCCTGGTATAAAAGATAGCAAATGGAAGTATTTTGTCTTTTATGAAGCTGAGGTGACAAAGAACCTGGACAAGTTGTGTCCAGGTTCTTTGTCACCTCAGCTTCATAAAAGAACCTGGACAAGTTGTGTCCAACTACGCTTATTACGGATCATTACAAAAAGGCTATGGTTTAAAGTAGACTGAAAGTGAGAAATAATAAATCCTGCGTGGAAACAAAAAATTCTGAGGCATCCAAATGCATCATTAATCGTTGCTTGTAGCTTTATATCGTCAGCTTCCATTGAAGTGACTTGTGGCCTGATCAGTCACGGGTAGTCTCAACACACCATAAGAGTCTGTAGTATGCACTTGAGAAGGTTAAACAGGAAAGCCTTTCCGAGGTAAGGTCGCTCTTTGGAAGTTCCTCGGAGAAATTAGTCACCGCTGACGAATTTCTGACTGCAGGCCGACGCTGTTGGCCTTGAGCAGTGTGGAAAAAGGAAAAGAAATATCACCTGGCCAGAGCGAGACAACCGGGCAGCAGCAGCAGTAGCACACAGCTGCAGGGTAGCTACTTTGAGTGTCACAGGGCTTGATTTAAAGCATTTGGGTTCTTACTTAATGAGGACCACGCTGACTGTCTGGACACCTGGAATCCTGTTGTAGTCCGACTCCAGCTGTGGAGGGAAAACCAGACTAGGTTAAGTTCAAATAAACAGGCCTGGGCTTTATTTTTCAGATATAAGGTCACACATACTTGAATACCAAAGTCATAAATAACACGCCTGAACCTTATAAGGCAGTTTTCAGAGTACTGTACATGATTTTATCTTCTGAGAACAAGACATACCGTGTCCACAACTGCTTCGGAGATCTCATTAAAGGCTGGTGAGAAGATGTCCTCGAGCTCGGGGCCGTAGACCAGGGAGTCGGTGAAGTTGACGAGAGCTCTGTAATAAACTATAAACACAGAGAGGCGAGGGGGGGAATCTGTCAGATAAACCACACAATAACAGACAGAGACCACAGGCTCAGCATTAATATCCATCTGTTGCCGGGTTTAGATATTATAAGCCAGATTCAAGCTGGTAAGTTTATAAAAGAGACAATGTGATACGGGATACTGTTTAGGAATGGTTTCCCAGAGGAGAGTCTTTGGTTAAACGTTTCAGAAAGTAAAAACTGGAAAGCATGACTGCGGCTTAAACGAGAGCCACATACAAATTATGGTGTCTATTTCCATATCTCAATTGTGGTCGGGTTTGTGCTGAAACCGACCGCTGCCACACATAGACCCTAACGAGACACACGCTCTCGCCCACACACACAAATATAACCATGAAATTACAATATCAAGGCTCATCTTCCTCTCTGTGTGCGTCACGGACATGTGGACACAAATCCGACATACTTACACACAAACAGCGGCGGACGGACGCTGATAAAGCCCCTCTGATATAAAAACAGAAGCGAGTAAACTCTCTGAAACTCAATCAGCGTAAACATTCAAATACACAGGCTGGATATCAGCCAGAGAAGCAAGGCCGCGGGTTTGCATCAGACATCCTGATTGCGCGCTGATGATATCAGAGAGCTGGAAGGGCGAGTGGGAGTTTGAGTCAGCGTCGCTACTGTGCCAGCGGCTGCAGAGGAAGATGAAGAATATCCTCTGTGATTGACTGTGGAAGCAGGGCCTCAAACTTCCCTCCACATGTACAGAGTCAAACACATCAGGCAGCGGAGCAGCGGAGGGGGGTTTCTCAACGGTCTACAGAGAGACGGCAGGCGTTAACTGACTGACTGGTCATTAAATATACAGGTCAACTGGTGGAATGTAAGGCTGGGTTTTCCCGACCGTTGTTTTGGGCACCAACCATCATCAATTATCAAAACTAACTTGATGACTTTCCTCAGATCTAATGGTTGTAGTTAGTCCCCAGTCGATGTCTTTAACACGTTTTATCACTGAGATCTGTGTGTAGTTTATTAATCAGCTCCAGCTCATTTATAATAATGGTCCACAAATACTACAAAATAGCTTTTTTTTTTAAAAAATTTGATCGTAAAAGGCAAAGAAAAAAAAGGTTCTTGGGGGAGGAGAATCACCGCCAAATATGTGCGCGTGCCACATCTTCCACAAACCTAAGGAAAACAGTGTGTAACACACTCCGTGGTCAGGCATGAATCATACAGAAGCTGCGATTAGTTCCCTTTGTTGTAACTTGCTCGGAGTGCCAGGTGAAATGGTGTTATTCCATTTGCACAATCATTATTTTTTCCAGGTAAACTGAGTCACCAAACCTCAGAAGCAGCTGGCTGATATATTGTAGGGCTGCAACTGACAATGTTCATTGTTGATTACGCTGCCACTAATTTATCAATTAATTTATTTGTTTTTAGGGTTACATATTGTCAGAAACTGGTAAAATATGTTGATAATTGTTTCAATAAGCTCGTCCTCAAATGTCTTGTTTTGATAATCACTTTACTGTCACAGAGTAGTAAAGAAAATATTCACATTTGAGAAGCTGGAATCAGAGAGTTTAGACTTATTTTCCTTAAAAGATTACTCAGATTACCTGAATAGTTTGTAGTTTATTTATTTGTTGACAACTGATACATTAACTCAATGGGATGATAATGTCAGATTACGGGCAATTAGCACTGCAACGATTGACAGAAAGATGATGATTGCTTTGTACGTGTGGAAATTTCCTGATTGGATTCGGGTTCTTGGATTGACAATATTTGAGAATCTTTGACCGGAGAGACTGGGATGGACATTTGTCAGTGATTTTTGTGATATTGTGGACCAAACGACTGAATGATTAAGTTGGAGAATGACTGCAAAAGTGATTAATGTTAAAGACAATCAGTAGCTACAACCCCAGTTGTCACTGGAATACTTCTTGGCGTCGTCATTGTTATGTTTGTTATGTCTTGTGGATTGTCGCTGTGAAACAAGAGCTCTTAGCTATCGTGTCAACTGCTACGGCGTCCTTGATGAACCCAAAAAGCTGCTACGCTGTTCTCGACCTTGTCCCCTAATCTCTCAGAGGAAATGTAGCGAGGCTAAGTAACATTTCTGTTCCCAATTCTCATCTTTTTCTCTTCTTGGAGCGCTCACACGGGCCATGCATACACTCACCCCACCCATCTGCCACAGTCGTGGGTTAGGACAGGACACGAATCATGATGTCATGATGATTTATTTATATGCAGCCAGTGAGACAAACTCCTCCTCTTGTATATCGAGGCCTTTCTCAACTGTGCATCTCACAAAGTTTGGCATTTCATAGGATTAACTGTTTCCTAAGTTGTGTTGACTTTTGAGCTTTATGCTTCTTATATCCAAATCTTTCATAGAACAACGCCAAACAGATTAACTCAACTAATCAATTTTCACACTCCAGTTACAGATCCACTCCTGAGACACTGTCCGGCTCTTTACATAACCACCTGTATAAAACGTCTCGATTAGCTATATGAATAACTCACTATAAACAAAGAACAGCTCTATTATTAAAATTCCAATGTCACAGGCTTAGCTTATGAAACTTAAAATAGCCCAGGCCCGCAGGGTGCCCCGTTCTCACACTCCTGCCAACGCTTTGTTAGGACGGGCCTGCCAGCCTCCGATTTCAGACTGGCAGTGTGAGTTTAGGGAGGAAGTCAATATTTGTACTGTTTCTTGCAGTCAGATGCAACTCGCCATGCCAGAAGCAAAGAGTCATGTCCTAAGTCGGCATCTGCTGAGCCTCTAGTTGCAAACATGCATGCCCAAATATGTGCAAAACAAGAAATGTGCACACATACAGTGTGCAGAGAAAGACCCAGCAATCTTCATGTATATGGTTTCCGCCCTTTTCCTTTCTCCCTTTTCCCTCCTTTGATAATTACATGTCAGCAGACATGTGGACACTGACAGCAGATATTAATCAAACTTACCGGGAGCTACTTAATTAAAAGTCTTAGATTTCCCGTCTCACACTCAGGCTGTGTGTGTGTGTTTAGAGGCCTGTGGGGAACCTTGCCACTTTTTCCTCCGCTGCCTGAGCTTTGGCCGGTAAACATCTGTCCTCTCTAAACACTGCTAAATTCTCTGTCCTTGCACACAGCGTTGGCACTTCGAGACATCCCATTCGCGGTGAGGAAAGGCCTCGTTTATGAAAAAGTAAACGGAGCGCTGCCTGTGAAAACACGCGGCGAGGGCGAAGATGTAACGACCGAGCTGCGGGGTTTAGCGCAGCCTGGCAGGGTGCCTGCGCGCTCGCTTCGCAGACTGTTACTGTCAGACTTATGGGAGTGATTGCTCGGCCTGAATGTGGAACCAGAAGACATCAAAGTTAGCCATCAAAGCGCCTCATTTGACCCGCATGTAATCTAATCACTTGAGTGGGTACTCGCCGCCAGGTCAACAGCAGCTCGTAGCCCCAACTCTCTCTGAGCTCGCCGCGCTGACGTTACGGGCCTGGCGAGTGTGGGACCGCCGCCGCTCGAGATCCTTTGATTAGAGCGCCGGGTTGTGCCCCGCTGCTAACGAGCGGCTCCTTTACCCCCGATTCTCCTATGCATCGCTCACTGTTTCCAGCAGCGGGGGGGGGGGGGGATCCCCTCATCAAGCACGGCTACCATCAAGAGTGATGAAACTGTCAAGAGTGCAGACATGACGGGTGGGATGAAAAAAAAAAAAAATTCCACACTCTTAATTCACAAACTTATTTCGCTATTAAAGCTGTTCGGGGGAACTGTGGCGGCTTTGTGCGCCGGGCCCCCTCTGAACACATAGAGGCCTATGCAGAAGACAAAGACTTGATTGAGCAGTGAGCCCAGCCTGGCCTTTAAAGCCAAGCCGCATTGGGTTTGACCTTCAACCCCCCAAGGCAGCGCCCACGGCATCGGCCCAGCACCCGGAGGGAGCGAGGGACGGCCAGAATGTGTAAGAACGAGGCCCAAACCGCATACATCAAAAATCTTTAATAATACATGACTTTGCCTTCCATTGGCTTTTTCCTCTTTCTTTCTTTCTGTCTCTCACCTCCATCACTTTCTATCTCACTCTCACTGTAATATATTCATATACCAGCTGCCTCGCTCTCAGCTTAACTCGTGTAGACAGGACCCCTGCTACTTAACCCTTTTCCTGGTGGCCTGCCAAACAACTCTGTCTCCAAGTCGACTCATTACCCTCCGGGGAACTCTTCAGAATAACTTCTGGCTTCACCACTAAGCTTGACCTGTTGTGCTCTCCCACGGTTTACTATGTAAGCATCAAAACCCACCATTGTGTATAAAGAAGGCACTTTTTTTTTTTTTTTTTACACTCGTGTTGTAGAGCGATTCTGCATGAAACAGATGGTTCGTATCATTGGGATGAGCCATCTGCGCGAGGTTGAAATTACCAAAACCACTTTTCAAATTAAATCGCGGAACACATTTTTTTTGCAAGTGTTGGCTGTCCACGACGATGAACAACATGTCTTCACGAAGATGTTTTCGGCTGGAAGTGAAAGTGTCGTCACTCGAGTGCGATGAATTACATGTATTACTCGATGGAACAACCCAATCATTTTTCCACTGGCACCGGGAAACACCGGGAGACGCCTGCAAGACGCTTGGAAAAACAGACTCGCTGGTCTTAAACACTGCATGCCCGAGCTGAGTCTTCCTTGGAATGCGATCTGAGCGTGTGTTTGGAAATGAGAGTGCATAACTGAGCGGAGCAGGTGACAGGAGAGCGAGCCAAAGACAAGAGTGGAGAGAAACCGCAGCATATAAAAAGAAGAAAGAAAGAAGTGCTTGAGGAACTTACTGAGGTCTGGTTCGACTGGGCTCTGTATGTGTCCCAGATACGACGAGTCCAGCCAGTGCGCTGTGGCAGGCAATGAGAGGCAAGGAGCAAGGAGTAAGCGACAGAGGTGGGGGGAAGAGACGTGGCGCAGAGGTCGACGGGGCACAAACAGGAGCCAGAGGCCAAGGATCAAACAAGAAAAGCGACACAAGGACCAGGGGAGGAAGGATCGAGTTAGCCAGGCAGGTGCAGAGAGGTTAAAGTTTCGGGAGAGTTAGAAAGGAAAGGGGTTTGGAAAAGTGAGGGGGGAGAAAAATAGAAAGTGACATTTAGAAAAAGAGAATGAGAGTTGTCACAGAAACAGGAAATCAGCCTGTGATATACAACAAACAGAACACATCTTTTCAAATGTGCTGAAAGACATATGTGAAAGGAAAAACACAAGAAAAACAGCCAAGACGTCGACAGACACGAAAGAAAAGTTGTCATTGCAAGCTGGGATTGTCAACATCGCTTTTGTTTCGTCGCGTTACTAAACTGTCCCCCAAATCATTACCATCCACATGCTGCGGATAAGTCGTGCTCAACGAGACAATGGATCCTGTGGTTTTCTGTTTGCTAATGAGTCCAAGCGGTGTCTGGCTGGAAACACAACAAAGTCTGCTCGCATGACAGCGTCAAGGAGAAAAGGTCATCACAGGGCACCTCGTTAGAATTGACTCCTCTTCTTCTCCTCGACGGGACAATGAGGATATCCTACAAACCAAACAAAACACACGCTGCTCTTCACATTTCTCTCACATCCACCCTGGGGCTTTTTGAAGTGACACAGGGAGGAGCTGCTTCCTGTTTTCCCTCCGAAATGGAAAGAACCGGGCACCATTATAACCACTTTTTCTACCAAAAGTTGAGCCCTCTGCACTGGCACGGGCAACAATGACCATGTTCTGTCTTGCGGTGACTCATTCATTCTTCCGCTGCGTTTGGATGAAGTTACACCGGGGGGCATGCTCTGAAATGTCAACCGAGGAGGCCTCTCGGTCACTCCGAAACACTAGTGGGTTTTGACACGAGCTCACAAAGTATCTGTTCACTGTCTTTCAGTAGCAAAGACCGTGATCTCTTTTAGATAAAATACAATATTTGGATTTGTGTTTCTTCTTTACTCGCACTTTGCTGACCAGATTCTTTAAAGAGTTCACTACACAAACCTCGACAGACAGCAGCAGACAACAGGTCCTTCATACCCAGAGTGAGGAGGATCCAGCTGTGTTACAGCTGCACACACAAAAAACAATCTGGCTTCTGATACAATAAAACTGGAGCTGTGGTGATGTCTTTCAGAGGACACGTAGGGTTGTTTTTGCTGATCTGTGCATGACTCTCCTGCATTTTTCCTTTCATTAATAGGATGCCTGAAATCTAACTAAATTTGATTCTTGAGGTTGCTGACATTGGTACCTCTCCGAGTGCAGAGCTGATGTTATCTTATAACGCACTGCTAGTGACCAGTTAACGAAGCACTGTCCTTTTTGATTGGACGACTTGATTGATAGCACGAAGTTGTGAATGTATCGTGAGCATCCATTCTTTTCTATCTCCATCAGATAAAAGGCGAATGGCATTGTGATAATACCAGGATTGCCATCAACGACAACTTACGGTATATGGCGAGTCTTGAAAGGTTGTCCCGTCTCACAGGGAAAGATCTCAACCACTAGCCTTTGTAACTCTGCTCTGAGGGGCCAGAGGGCACTCGAAAATGGGGGGTAATACTGCAAAATGATCAAACGATGTAAAGTCTACAGAGTCCAGGCCGGGAAACGGTTGACAGAAAACTTGCCCTACCCAAACCATCTGAGGACTCCCCCAAGAATACTGACCCAGTCCAATTAAAGCTAATGAAATATCCGCTACTTCAAAGGCCGCTGATCTGTTGTGATCCTTGTCGGAGTCAGAATGGGAGTGCGAGCCACAGAGGGGGGTAAACGCTTCATTATTAGTCTCCGCTCTTTTATGTGCAGATGAGGCCGCGATCGCTGACTGAAACAAAGGAACCGGCAGGAACTTTACAATTATGGACCTCTTCAGCACATGTGCTGGATGTATTATCCGACCGAATAAAAACAGCTAAGATCCCAGGAGAGGTATTACTTGTTAAGGATACTCTCTGGTGTTCAACAAGGAAGCCACTGATCAAGTCAAATAAACTGTAAGTCCTGGGAAAACCACAGGACAACTGAATACCCTGCCAGTAATCACAAGGTCTAAATCAGCATCTGTTTTGTAACAACAACAACCCATTTTGATTTTTTTACATTTTAAGTTTTCCCTTCGCGTGTTGCAGCATCAAAATAAACAGATGTATTAGTTACAGTGCCCCTGACACTGCCGTGAGGAAAAAGAGGTCATCCAAACAGTCTTTCAACGAAACCCTCAACATCTCTTTCCTAAAGAGGAGCGGCATAAGCCAGTTCTCCAAGGCAACACACTTGTTTTCGGTACAACAGAGTGTAGCATCATGGGGGCTCGGAGCAGCAATGAGGCTTCAAGTCAGTGACTTAGGACTTTATCAGCAGTAGACTTTCAGAACAACGCCCGCCCTGAGTGCATCGTACACGTTCGCACTGACAGCGAACTGTTTGAAAATGAGGCTTTGGACAAACATCTTAACAGCACAGGCCTCGTGTTTCGTCTGCCTCGTCCACACAAGGGAGCGAGCCATCCGATTATACCGTGAGGAAAGTTTCTCCTGCACTCCAGGGTCAGTGTGTGTGTGTGTGTGTGTGTGTGTGTTTGTGTGTGTGCCACCTTGAGGGCCCCCAGCAGTGCAACAACAAAGACCTCCCCAAAATAACCGCAGCTGCCAGCACCCGTCCCCCTGCGTAACTACCCAAGAGTCTGTGACACACAGACACACACGGCGAGGCAGCGCGACTGAAACACACGTCTCACGAACGGCTTGGAAAAACTGCAGAAACACTGAGTGGGTGGCCTGACCTGGCCGCCGCCTGCCCATGCCCAGGCCAAGCTGACAGACAGGCTACATTACCCTGATCTATTGTCCACTTAGGCTGCAACATCTGTTCTCCTCGAGAGATAAGAAGAATATGAGCCTG
The DNA here is from genome assembly GCA_039737535.1 of Lagodon rhomboides. Classification (NCBI taxonomy): domain Eukaryota; kingdom Metazoa; phylum Chordata; class Actinopteri; order Spariformes; family Sparidae; genus Lagodon; species Lagodon rhomboides. The sequence continues at coordinate 28,467,809 of CM077792.1, read as the reverse complement.
GATTGTGTTTTTCCAGCAGTCACCCACTGGCATTCGATGCAATTGAACCAGCTGAGGCAAGAATGTAGCGACCCGTCTGTGAGTCATCCTCGTGGATCAAGGACGGCCCGACCCTCAAGTTAAAGACACAAAACTTATCTCTCCGCTCGTCCCTCTGTGGATCGACTGAGAAACTCTAAACTCCAAGTTTAATCTCAGATCAACATGTCACAGAGCGCCGAGTGATTTAAAGTTTATTTGACAAGAGATACGGTTCAGTTCTATTCTCGGCTACATCGAGTCCAGTTTGGGTTCCGACCACATCGGCAGTGTTTGGAGTTTAAATGATTTCTGTTCATTTGAAGTTACAGATCTGGCGGTCACTATTTCTGACCGCTGCATACCTGGAAAACTATCGAGCTGCAAATAGTTTAGTCCGACTACCTAAACTGATCCATACTGCTGATTTCTTCTGTTGTGATGTGTTTAAAAAATAACTTAAAATGTGATCGCCTCATTTTTGTCTTCGGCAACCCAAAGCATCAGTACTTGATGACCTGGGAACTATACTCCACAATCTACGGAAGCGTATTGCATTCACTTGATAAATTTATTTTTTGGTTTGTTTTTCTGAGTAATTTATGTTTTTGTCTGTTTTTCTGTAATAATTTTTTCTGTTTTTCTGAGTATATTTATTTTTCTGTTTTTCGGACTAATTTTTTTCCTGAGTTTACAGAGCATTTGAAGATCCATTCATTCACTGAGAGCTCGACTTCATGGTTACAAACATGACCGACTTGTTCAGTTTAATCAAGTTTTACTCTGATCTGGGTCATTAGTTTGTCAAGGCATGTATGCGCGGGCAGGAGTCACCATAGGTCCACAACATGGTCCACGGGAGAACGGAAGTCTGTTACAGGTTGAATGTTCTCGCGGGAGTTCGAAGTATCTCGATATTTCAGAAAAAAAATTACTCCACGAAAAACAGAAGAAAAAAAATTACTCTGAAAAACAAAACAAAAAATTACTCAGAAAAACACAAATAATTACTCAGTAAAACAAACCAAAAAATACATTTATCAAGTGAATGCAATACGCTTCCATAACAATCAACTGGTTGAAAGTAGGCATGGGACAAAATGAAGAAACTGACGATCATAAAAAACAATATTTACAGTGCCTAAAATGGCCAAATAACTTTTTTTGTGGGGCACCATGGGCAAGGCTTAACCTTTAGCCATGGTGAGAGGCTTAGGATTTTGGGATTACTTGTACGAAGCAGGCTGCCCCTCGTAAAATAAGTCAGGAAATCAATCAACTCATGTGAAGATATCTGTGATTGTCCTGATCAGATAGTGCTTCGGCCGTACAGATTTAAATATTTCTTCAACAGGTTTTTCTCAGGTTAAGAAATTGATAATTACCAGAAAACTGAAACCCGTTTTCTCGCGGTTAAAACCCTCTCTTGTCTCCGAGGCAGTGGTGCTCTGGCAACCACTGGGAACCACCAGTTACTGTAGAGATATGAATTCTCAAGCTTTCATCCAAAATTAGCACTGGGAAATTTTCTGGCCCCAGCGGACTCTCAACAACGACCATTCATATTACTGTTAAGTGGACATAGTAACCTTTGTTTCCTTGGTTTCTAAACAAAGTGGCTCATATCCTCGGTGTAGCGGGGACGTCTGTAATGGAGCCTGTGGAACAAGAAAAAGCTCTCACAAGTGAGATAAGCTGGATTTCGTCTCCCAGAAATCTCTTCGGGGGATCTGAGTGTGTAGGTCAGGACAAAAAGGTGAGGAGGACATGGGACGCAACTTCTGTATCTCCAGAGAAGAGATTGCAGACTCTGATAAGGGGAGACAGAGGACGGACAACAATGGACAAAAGAGGTTCAAAATAGCCTGATCTCAACAACATATTAGGCACCAGATGTTTTTTTTCGCAGCCTCAGCGTGCAGGGCCGAGACATCAGGAAATGTGAATTCCTTCACCATCGGCAAACTGTAACACAACAGGATACAGGCCATAACCGGGGCAACCGTGCCACCTACGTGTCCCACTTTAAAGTAGTGCAGGGGGGGAAGGAAGGCAGAGGCTTGGGTGAGCAGTCTGGACGGCCGACAGGACAGAGACACTCAGAAAAGTATTCGGCATTCAGCACAGGAAACCAAATTTCCTTCCTATTGCTGTCTCGCTCAGATCTCTGTATGGAAATAGACTACCTCCTCCAATCACAGAATGCAAATGTCCAGCCACCTCCGAGATAAGACAATATATTAGAGAAAATTCTGCGTAATCTCAGCCTCCCGTTTAATTGCCACATTAAAGCAACACTGACCTTTATGTGGTTTAGAGAAGCCGGGAAGTTTATGGAAACAGAAGCAATAAACCAAAGTAATGGGGGAATGTTTGTGGGCTCGTGTCGCACCACAAAATGTGAGAACATTCACAGAAAATATTTTCCCACCCTCAAGCACAAACTGGCTTTGTTTTCTGGGACTTACAAATTCTTTTTTGGACACTTGCATCTGGAAAATAGACCTGACGGGCAGAGCACCATAATGAATGCTAGTTAAAACAACTTCAACTACCTAAGTAATCTGTAAAGTTGTGTTCACAATACACTTTCTTACAACTTATGCGTTAATCAATCAATCTTTGTAGATATTAACTTATTATATTTTAGTTAAAGTCGACTCCACCTTCAGTTGAACCTCATTAACCCGTCACAATCACATGCTGTCAGCACCATCGACAGTTTTAAAAGCTCCTTTGGCTCCTTTAACGTCCCAAAATCCAGCGAGGCCTCACAGCGCAGCTATTTCCGTGAGCGGGGGCACATGATGCTATGTGCCGCAGCTCTGATGTCAGCTCGCAATGCCGCTACCAAAACAATTATTCTGCCATGATGTAATCGGCTGCACTGACCTGAGTGCCGGCGTCTGGCACCAAGGACAAAATAAGGAGCAGCGGCCATGAGCAGACGTTTGGCTTTAATAAGAAGGGGAACGATGTGACCTGTCAGGATGTAAAAGTCAGAAATGTGTCTCTATTTTTGTTCCTACAGTTGAATGTTTAAGTTTGATACTGGCCTGTCACAGATACATCGGAATGGGCATACACGTTGTCCAATATGAACCTTACAATGGTTACAATGCAGAAAAAATGCTTGGTGTAAATATAATTATTAAATTCCCAGTGAAGGTTACTGCTTTAGTGCAATGGTGTTATTTTAGACACGTTTATTGTCACAAGTGTTGAGGGACATTAATCTTTTAGTTCATAGTATCGGCATCAGCCACAAAAATCAAGCACCAGTCGGGCTTTAATAGATTTAATAATGTAAATGTTGAGACTATCCTTAAAAGTGTTTATACACACTTTGAAAATGTGTAGTCTAGAGAGGGGAAATAGGACTTAACATGTTGTAAAGTGTTTCGGCATAGCCACAGTAGCTCTGTGCGTAGGCTCCGTAGCTTCCTTACCTCCTTGAAAAATATACTTAACTGCCTGTACTGACGACAAAAAATACAATTGGCCAGCATGTGCCACTTGTGTTTTCTCCAGCGAGTTCCAGATGTCTTTCCTGATCATCCAACGTGACGACAAAATGAATCAGCAACATCCGAGCAGAGCCGTCTGAGCTCCACACCTTCAGCTTGACATGAAGCAAACGACGCGAAGTAAACGTGGCGACTTGACGGCCATCAACAGGTGAAATCTGACGCCGAACTATAAATCCAGAACCGAGGCTGTGGACATCTAATGCAGGACCTCTGTTAACACTTGTGTCGGGCGTAAATCCAGCTATAGATGAACATCAGCGCCGGTCGCTACGGTGAAGAAGCATGCAGTCACAACGAGTGAGAAAAGTCATTTGACAGTAACTCTTAGCTGTTTTGCTGTCTGCAATAAAACGTAACGGCAAATGGCAAAAACAAGACAAATGGAGCAGGAGCGGAAGCGTAACAAGCCGCAGCGAAACCACAGGAATGATTAAAGAGTTAGACCCTGCGTGCAAAGTTTAATACGTTATTTAAATATTATCCCCCCGTTCCTCTGCGGTGTGATATAGTGGGGCGCCTGCATGTAACTACGGTGCAAGTCTACAAAAAAATACAGCGCATCAGTGATTGGAACGCAAAACAGAGGTGCTCCGCTGCAGCTTTTTATTGTTCGTCGAGGCTTTCATGTATCTGATTGTGCTGTCACCTCAGCCGCCGGTTAAAAAGATGAAAGAGGCGAGGAGATGTTTATGTCTCGGAGACAAAGCCGAAGCCGTGTGTTATGACCAGACGGGCAGAGCTGGCGAGGAGGGAGGAGAGAGGGTATGGCAGGATGTGGAGGCATCATCAATTCAGGCACAGACAGAAAATCCTGCACAAACACACACACACACACACACACACACACACGCACTGCACGCAGCCGGTGAAGTGAAGTCGGAGTCGCAGATGGGGGAGCTTTACAGGGCTGAGTGATCGACAGCACACAAACAAAATCTGTCGCAGAGAACTGTTAGATGTTCCGGTCCCTTACTTGTGCTCTCGGAGACCGGAGGCCACGGCGTGCTTCCATCATCCTCGCCGCTGGGCAGATCTTTGAGGACACAAACACAAGTACAGGGATACGGTCAGCGTGCAGGTTTCAAGGGCCAGAAAACGATCACATGCTTAGAACGTAGAATCTGCATGATGTCTTGAAAACTGCACGTTCGTGTTTTAATGCCGGATGAAATCATCAAAACTACGCAGCGACATTCCCTTGTTTTTTTCGGGGTGAGGGACGGGTTAACAATCTAAGGAATGCATAATGAAAAACATGTCCCCTGAATCAAGGGCAGCTGCTGCTGCGGTTTGTGGTCACCGAGCCTCTCATCGAGCCCACCTCCTGAAGCTTCATCGGCGGCGAAGTCCTCGTCGTCGTCCAGCAAGCTGTGAGACGCCTGGACGTCTTTCTCCGCCTCCAGGTCTTCTGGCAGAGGGACCTCTCCCCACACCTTGGAGGCCTGAGTCACCTGCGGCAAACACAAGAGAGATTTATGGGGGTTGAAGTCTCCGCGCAGAAAGGTTACACCCAGTGCTATACATGGACCCTGGAAGGGCGGAGGGAAAACAAAAGCAGAGACGGGAAACGGGGCATTGTGATGTGTTTACTTTTGCCATTCATTATCTCTTAGAGGCCTTCTGGAGTGTTTGCATGCAAATAAGAGTTTGTGACGCCCGTGTGGACGGAGCTCATTCAGGGGATTTCATTGTTTCGCAGCACAAATGTCCGAAGAAATCCAACTATCTGCTGTTTATGTCTTTCTAATCTTAATGGTGGAAGCTGGCAGCAGATATTCACAGCTGACTGCAATGACCCACATATAGATACACACACAAGTCCAAGCAAACAATCCCACACACACACACACACTCCACAAAACTCCGAAACCCAGAGGGAAGCTCAGATCAGAAGGACTGGATGACACAAATCTGTTTAAGTATGCGCTAAACTCCGTCGCCCCTGGGTGTAAAACATCCAGCATACCACAGCTTGTCCTTTGCGAACCGCTCCGCACTCTGGAAAAGAGGAAGGAGTCGATCACGGAAACATTATGTCACAGCAGTAAAAACACCTCAAACAGACGCAGCCCCTCGGAGGACGAGTTGCTTCAAAATCCGCCATCATCACGTCATTCGGTTTGTTGTATGAATGGAACAACATCAGGGGTGTAACTGAAGGATGGGAGAAAAACTGAAAAACGCAGCGCCTGTCTCCGGGCCGCAGTGAGGTAAAATTTCATTCAGCGTGAGCATACACAGCTCCGAGGCTGGAACACAAACCCCAGTATGTTTTTTGGTACCGACTGAAAGCAGCACCAAGTATCGAAAACTGTCAGGTACTGTGGGCGGACATCGGGTGCTAACTCAGATTCATGCATTTTTAAATCTTGTATGGTTTTGCCTAATCAAAATTCTGGCAATGCAACTTTTGTTGAGACTTGTTTTTAAACTGAACGCTTCACTATTGCTGTTAAGCTAACCATTGTTAGCACGCAGCCTGTCTGTGGCGGGTGCACCTGAGCATGCATCTATGGTTTGAAAAAACGTCTTTTCTAATCAATTTGGGCTTCAGAAGACTGTATGGAGCCTTTTTATGTATATCTTTCTGTAGTTTTTTAAATTGTTTTAAAACAAGTCCCCTTCTGTACAGCTCCAGAAATATGTTGTGGAAACTTCACCCGACTTTTCATCGGCATTAGGGTGAGTAGATAATGTCCGAATCTTCATTTTTAGGTGAACTTATTCTTTAACTTTTTCGAATTTTGGCTTCTGTTGTAAATGTTCAAATCTACAGCCATGCTAACAACACCGTGAGGCTTTCATTGCCTTAAAATGATTAATATTAACCAAATTTAACTCGTCTGAGGGACATGAATGTCTGTGACAAGGTTCATGGAAAATCCATCAAGCAGATGTTGAGACATTTTACCTAAAAAACTCAAATATCAACCTCATGTTGGTACTAAAAGCAAAGACAGGGGATCATCAACCCAAAAAAATATTCCTCACAGAAGAAAAGGGTTCTAAGATGCACCAAAATGTTGGTATTGTACCAGTAGTAGTCAAACCTATTGCTACTCAGAATATCAGAGTAAAATGCATTAAGTTGTTTTTCACATTTCCTTCTAACTTTACAACATTTTCATTACATTATTAGCAATCCTCGACAAAACCGCTTAAAAGACAGGACTTCCTCTTCTCTCGTACACCTGACAATACACATTCTCAATGAGGAGACACAGAGCTTAGCCAGCCACTCTCATATCTGATCATCTTGATAAAGTTCAGTGTGCCAGCCCGACTGGAGCTCGGTGCGGGTGTATTATCTCTGCTCTCACCATCTCAGCATCCAGACTGCCCAGACTCCGGCTATAAGTTTAGATACGACCCTGGCAGGATGCCACCCCTGGCATTTCCAGTTGGCATGGCCCGCCAGTTCGTATTTCCACCCAACTCTGTCATGGTAGTTTTCCCATTTAAATGGTTCCAGCTAATAAATAACTCGATCTATCCCCCCAAATCCTCTCTCCCCTGGCTGAACACCCTTACAACAACAATCCCGGGACATTTTCAAAGGGAAACTGCTGACTAACCAAATTCTTTTCAGCAGTGCCGACCAGCCAACCATTGGTGTGATCATCTCCTGCTTCCCACTCCCTTGGGATGGGGGTATCATCTGGACACGCTGGATGCCATCTGGCCAAAAAAACCACCACAAACTCACAGAGGAGCCGTTGACTGACAAGTCCATATTTGCACCTGAACTTAAAGCTAACGTGTTAAGCCACCCTTGTTTGAGAACGCCGATTTGCCCTCATCTTAGGGGAGAGTTGGGAACTACATATTTGCTTTCTCACTATGCTACTGCATTCTGCTGCGACCTTTACTCTCAGTCTAGGCGTTGAGACACGTCCGTGGTGTTAAAAAGTTATCTCTCCCTCGAGATAAAGGTCTTGACCGACTCCGTAATTCTTTGAACTCCACCCCACCCAGAGGACAACAGCCTCAGAAGCTCTCCTCGCTCTAGTAACTTGTTGCAATTTCCAGTGGCACATATGGCAACCAGGTATACGCTTGAAAGAAAAAAGAAAAAGGCAGGCACATACGCATAAATATTGTGCACAGACGAGCACACACATTCCAGCCAAGAGGAATTCCACTGTTTACTTATGAGTTAGCCTGCTCACAATGAACAATGTTTGCCTTGCGAGACAAAGTAGTAGTGGCTCTTTAAAAAAGGGATCAACAGACTCAGTGGATAATGAGCGACAGGTGACACTATACAGAAGCCTGCGGACGGGCAATAAGTTTGCCCAGCTGCTGTTTAGGAGGGCCAAAAGTAACAACTGCAGTTCGGTCCATGGAGAATTAATTAGTGATGGGATGGAAGTGGCGCATTCTGGAAAAAAAAGATCGGTCAAACTAAAATAACTGAACCAAGATCCTTTAACGAGGGTAACAACCATCGGTTGTCTATAAATCCTGCAGCTGGAAACAAGATGTCATCTCGACTACTTAACCGAGCTCCTCAATGTGAACTTTTACACGGCGAGCTCACTTATTTCATTTCACAGTCACCGGCCATTAACAGCCAAACAGATTTTCACGCTTCTTTGTTTCCTGAAAGGGATAAGAAACCGATAACAGCCATTCAAAGCCTCCCGATTCTCCACAGCGTTTATTTGTAAGACCAGAAGAACAAATGTCTCATAATCGGCATGAGAAAGGCTCCGTTGTCCATTTCTCTGTTATCTGACTTGGTGGGAAAAGCTAAGCTAAGTGTTTTATAATTAAATTTTAAGCAGCACAGCATTCACTTTTTCATATTAACCATCGCCGCTGCTGCACTCTAATGGGGCTTTTCCATACACGTGCTGGCTCGGCTTGACTCGGTTTGATCAGCCCGGCGCGGTGGGGATTTGAATTTAGATTACAACAGGCCTACCTTCTTGAAGGTGTGTCTTTAACCAATGACGCACTTGTCTCGAATAGTTGTCAATGAAACAGCTGTAAACACTCTCTGCGGTAGAATAGCCGCTAACAAAGCTCCATAAATCGGTGATAAACACGTTAAATTTCCCTATTAATTCAGGGCAATAAAAGTTGCTCATTATTTTGTTTTTCTAAAAGGTTTTACTATGAAGCAGCAAAATCAGGAAATGTTGTGTTTTCACCAGCAGTAACTTCACACAACACGATGTCTGACAGCCTACAGAGATTCAGTCAGAAGCTGACTTTCCGTCAGTCTTGCAATCTTGCAATTGCAACACAGACTTGTCTGAAGGGCAGTCGCACCCTGGCCACACTCCAAATGGGAACCATCCTGGGATCAGCTTGGTTAAACTGGTAATCAAAAAATAAATCAGCGCAGCGTGATCTGACTCGCTCAGCCAATGGAAAAGCCCCATAAAGCTCCATAACGGGTGCTTGCTTTCTACCTACTGTATGTTGAGATAACATGCACAAAATTACTGAATGCCATTTGAGCAAAACGATCATAAACAGATCTTTTAGACCAGTTCATAACCCTCTACCAAACTGCTGACAGTATGGATGCAACTACTGGTGTTTTTACATGTTTTAGCCCATTAATGACTTCCATTTGCTTTTGGAACGATGCCCCATCTTTCAGAAGAACTTCTGTCCAACCAGCAGTCCAAAACCTCCAAAGACTCTTCCCTTCGGAAACTTGAACCAGGTACGGTTTGACAATTTTGCCTGAAAAATCAAATTGCTAATTCCTGCAGCTTTAAGGGCCAGATGGACTATAAATGCACACCTGTTTTGCAGGTGGTGGAACCAAACATCCAAAACCGCTGGAATGCTCTCTCAAACATACAAATATGAAAACGAACGTGACCACAAACACACACACACCCACGCTCTCATGCAACAGATGCACGAATAGTTAGACATTATCAAACACCCCCACTCCAGCATTCCCACCCTGGTTACATCTATGTGACAGCCAGAGCCTGTCAGAGGCACTGTGAGAAGAATTCTTCGGGGGGCTCGAGTCGCCCACTCTGCTAATAAACCCACTGCTGCAGCTGCAGGACGATCTGTGAGAAACATCTTAAAGGCATAACCGATGTGTTACAGACAAAGGGAAAGCTTGGGCCGAGCTCACACCGGACAAGAGTCTCTCAGGATTGATGTTCGCTCGTGAAAATATGTAATGCTGTTTTCTGACGGCAGCCGTGAAGGTTTAGCATTTAAAGCATCGCCTGAGCTCGCTCGACTTATCTGCTTTAGTTCCCACCAGAGCGTGTGATAGGCAAACATAGAGAGATGAAAGCCGGAAAAAAAGGCAGCAGCGCACTATACCGCTCATTCCAATCAGTCGATTCAGTTGTGACCTTTCAAGCGAGCAGCGCACGGGCACTCGAGGAAAAAAACCCTCACGAGATGAATCCCCGACCTCCTTGACCCCCCCTCGCTTTTACCCACTCCCTCTTAAAGACCAACAATATCTGCTTAGACTTGAAGCAGCAGCATGTACTAAACAGGAATGGAATGCAAACTGCAGCGGGGCATTAAGTGGATGAAAGCTTGACACATGCTCTTCTCTTTAGGTAGAGCGAGCTGAAAAGAAGGAGCTCGCCATGCACCACCAGGCACCGGCGAGGACCGAGCTGCAGAGAACCAGCACTCCCTCAGCTTGACCCCGCTGCTATCTGTGGAGTAGGTGCAGGAGTGTTAGCAGTGGTTGCATTAAATCAAGTCCATTACAGCACCTTGATAATGCTAAAAATGAATTATACAGAGATTTGGATGCCAAAATCCAGAGATAACGGCGTAGGAAGTTTCTGAGGGGAAATGAAGATTCCCCTTGTCGAGGTAAAGCGGACTCTAAACTGATAACACAACCGGATTTACAGCTGGAAAACACATGAGGTGGATGTGTTGTGAAAGGGCGCTGAAAGGAGAGGAGGGAAAAAGGATAATCCGAGGAGAAATGTTCCTTTTTCATACAGGTACAGGAGACGCAGACGTCTGAGATTTTTCACAACAAAACTGTGTCAACAGGGCAGCTTTGTGTGTGTTTGTGTGAGAGACAGAGCTTCCTATGTGTTTGTTTAACCCTTGCTTGGAGTGACAAACTGCCACGTCTGACGCTAAACCTCCGCCTGGGCCCCCCTGCTGCATAAAGGGCCCCGATGAGTGAGGCCCTTCTGCTCTCTGCGGCTCTTTGACATTTCCACAGGGTTTAATCCAAATTGATAGGTCGGGGAGGAAGTGGAAGGAGGCTCTCCATTCAGCGGACAAACACTCTTTGACAACGTGCGTGGATTGTCCTCTCGGAGTGTTCCATGACTAATACTGTGGGTGCAACAAACATGTCAGACTTTCCCAGAAAAAGGGGGGGACGGACTCGCACAGAGGAGGGCGGGAGGCGTAGAAAAAAGTGAAGGATAAGTTCACATTTCTGAGCGCATGCTTGGAGTGCCTGCCTCACCATCTTCCCCCAGGTCATCCATTCCCCTCTCCCACGGAACGGCCATGCCATGCATTTTACAATTAGATTGGTCTCCCACTGGAAACGGGCGCTGTGAGGCCGCGCGTTCTTGACACGCATGATGCCTTTTTAGATATATTCTGGTAGTGCAAGTTGATGGACTGAGGCCATTAAATGTGTTTAACAGGAACCTGTAACGGCACAGAGGGGCAGGAGCTTTTCTTCTCTGTGGTGGATGTTATAAAGAGCCAGTTAAATTACTTCAAATAAGATTTCAAGAGCACTCCTACAGTTTAACACTGTCAGAAAGATCAAAATTTATCAGGAGAAACAGATCCCGATCGGCAGAATAAATGTTTCTGCAATCCACAGATACGTTCTTTACATTTCTGTATGCTGCAATGTTACGTTTCTTTAGATTTAGATGTTGGGACAGCGCTGTGCTGATGCTCTGGTTAGGGTTAGTCACATGGTTAGGGTGAGGAAAAGGTCATATTTGGCTTAAAATTACCCCACGTTCTCCTTTCAATTATTCAGTGGTTTCAAGCTTACAACTGTGAACACAGTCTTGAACAGTGGTCACTGTGATATTGCACATTTTGTAGAAATGTCAATATGATACTCTGACACTTACGTATCAGTGGTTTGCAGAAACATCTTCTGACAACATTTTCTTCAGGCAGCCGAGCTGACCAGACATCATCTATTTTATTCCACGCATATGTCTTTCTTGCCAATGCCTTGATCCTAAATTACCCAAAATGCAACTCAACCGCTGACGGTTCGGTTGGAGATTCTGATTTGCTATGCTAGCAGCAGGGAGTGTAGGCTCGAGCCGCCAGCCTCAAGCAGAGACGAGGAGCAGCTACGGAGGTCATGTAAGCTCACTTTCTTTCTGACTCCACACCATCGAATTCTTACTTCCAAGCTTGTAGACTGATGCCGACTCGAATGACATCACTTGAGGCAATTAGTCTGATTTTTCACAGCTTCTTCTGGAGCCACAAAAGGCTCGATACAACTTTTTGTTCCACACACGCAGTCGTACTCCCGACGATGCTGTAAACAGACTTTGATGTGCAGATCAGTGTATCAGTGGAGTTCCCCGTTAATTGGTCAGAGTTGAAACAATGAGGGGATGGGAACTGTCACTACGCGAGCGTGGAACAATCAAACCCACCACGACCTCGACGTGATCAAACAAAAAACTTTATAGTCTGTTGTGTGTTTTTGTGTCGGGGCCGCTCTCTCCATGTGAGGTACAACCCGATTTTTAAAAAAAAAGCTCTCTGTGGAAAGAAAAGCAGCGCCTCCAGCTACACAGCCTCTGCCACACACTCCTCTCCCTTTAAACCAACACTCGCTGTTTAGGGAGGCATGTCAAAATAAGCATCCAGCCTGTGCGGACTTGTGTATGCGGTGCAGCTACACAGGGCGAGAAGGGGAGGATGGAAGTCTGCAGAGCCACAATTAGATTTTTTTTCTTTCTTTTTTTTTTTGTAAATGCAATTTGGTGAGCTTTTTCTTTCTCGCTCTGCTGCTGGGATCAGCAGAGCGGGAGGGTGAACTAATGAATCCCTGCCATGTACACACATTTACAGTTGTTACATGCCTGCAGAGCCAACAGGTCGCAATTTTGAGCTAATACGACGCTGGAGCCTTTAGCTTTTACTCCTGCATGCTTAATGTATCAGATGCTGGGTATTTCTTACATGTTCACACCTCCTGCAAGTTGAAATTGTCACAGAAAAGTATTTCTGTGACAGTGAACTCATTCTCCTGATGCACCAAATTAGCCTTTGTCACATGAAAGATAAAAATAAACTAAAGGCTTAGAGTCATTACAAGGAACTATCTGTACTTCAATTTATGTGTGTCATCGCTGCCCCCGTTTGAATCGGCTCCAAATAGCACAATTTGCAAACCTGTGGTGAGTCACGATATTTGTATTTCGGGCCAAAGGTCACAGCCTGGCGACACCACGACCAGACAGACAGCAGAGCTCGTAAGCGGGCTGTGAAACCAGACACCCCGACCGAAAGGCTATCTCTCCGATGAGCTTTTTTTCAGCCTCGATGATAGCAGAATCACAAGACTTGGTATTTGCGTAGGTGAGTAGGGGAGAAACTTCTTGAGTTCCATCCTGAACTCTCATAACTCTAGAAGTTTCAAGGAAAGTGAAGGACTTTATCTTCCAGCTGGGCACGGATGAAGTGATACTCCTCAAGCTCTTTTTACAGGTAGCTGAAGGTGTTTTTTAGAAGCTATACTGTATTACATTTTCACTGTGGGTGGGATAATAGAGTGTGAACACATTCCACCCAAACGTCCCAAGGCGTGAAGCCCCAGTTGACACCCTCAGGAGCCCCGTCTTTTCAATTATCACCCCAGCAGGGGCCCAAGCAGGACCCTGCGTCAACAGACCACCAAGAATCACTGCCACGGCTCGTCCACCACCACCAGCGAACAAAAGTCCTGAAACCACCACCCCCTCATTTACACATGCAGGTACTAAGAATGCAGACACACACACGGATGGATGCACACGTGAACACAAACACTGGAAACACACCTTGTTAACAGGCACACAGTTATCAGCTGACTGTTTCGGCCTATTCTAGTTTTTTTAATAGGGCTCTGTGGTTTGTGGGAAAGGCCAATTTACTGGATTGGAGGTTGAGCTCTTAAAACTACTGTCGCTCTTACTGTGAGAAAAATATCCCAATGAATTTTAATGCTGGGATGGGCGAAAAAACAAGGCAGGGCTAAAATGTTTCACTTAAAAAAATGAGAACAGCGTAACTGGAAAATTCAACCAGATCCTGTCTCACCTGAACTGCATGTCACATCAAACATAAACACTGTGAGAGTATTTTCGTAGAGGGGCTATAAATAGCGTGTGTGTTTCCGGTAACATTTCTGAGAGAGTGACCTGCAGGGAGGAGGGGGCGGAGGGGGCCCAGCTCCAGTTCCCCCAGACGACAGCTGACAGGCGAGGTGCGGAGACCGGTGGCAGCTCGGAGGGGAAGAGCAGCTCCGGGGTTTGGCCGGGCCCGGCCCGTTTATTTATAACAGAAAGGGACCCTTTTGAAAGCACTGCTGTGTCACTTCAGATGTCTGCTTTTCTTCCCGCTGGAGATCTCAGAGGGATCAGGCATCTGAGGTGCCCTAGCATTAAGCTGACACTGCACTACAGAAACACCTCAGGACAAAGATCGAGTTGAGCTTCAGCTGCAGCAAATTAATGCATAAGAACTGCGGGTTTCTGTGGACAAGAGGAGCGATTTACTTTTTGTTATAAGTACAGTATGTACAGTAAAGAGCTCCCAGCACTGAGGAAGAACCTACTACAACTTTAAGCTCAGTTGTAATATGTTTACATGAAAATTACATTACTTTAATTTACTTCAAATTAAGGTATCAGGTTTTTCTAAAGCCACATTGTAAAAAGACTAAGAGGATACAGCCTATTGACTCGGTAAGGTTGTACTTATAAGTACTTGTTTATTAGAGGGCCCTGACACACAGGACCAATGGTTGGACATCTCGGGCCGTAGTTGAGCATACGTGGCCCCAGACTGAACATGTTGGACCTGATGACGGCGCCTCTGAAGTCTTTGAACTTTTAATTTTGTAGATGTCAAGACAATTCACTAAAAATCACAAATGTCAACCTCATGGTTAAAGGGAAAATCTGAGGAATCTCCAAAGTCATTATGATTCATCCTCTTGGTACCATGAATGTCTGTACAAACTAGCCATATTTCAGTTTGGATTTCAGTGGTGGTGACCAGCCGACATACATTTCTATTCCTAGAACATTGCCGCTACGGTGGCCAATCAATCCAGTAAATGTTTCACTAAATAAGTGAAGGCCTCTTTTGGCCTGCTAGTCATGGAATCAACAAAGTCGTCAGGGTTCATCCTCTGGACACCATGGGGTATCTGTAGCCAATTTCATGGTAATCCATCCATCAACTGTCAAGAAATTTGATTAAACAACCAATAAAGTTAACCTCATGGAAGCCCTGGAGGAACAATCCGGGCAACACTAATGGCTTCATTCTCTGGGGACTATAAATCTGTATGAAATTCCCAGCAATCCATCCCATAGTTTTTGAGATATTACAGTCTGCGCCATAGTGGTGAACCAATGGCCTGACATTACCATCCTCAGAGCCCTGCTGCCAGTTAAAAATTGATGTGTTTGTGAAATGCAATTTTTTTTTTAACAATCTTTTTATAAACATAACGACAGATTCTGCTGAGTTGATTTAAAGGTTTGCGGGAAGTTCAGCTTTAGAGAGGATGTAGCGGCAGCAGCTGTGTGATGGCTCTGTGATTAAGCTCCGGTTTCCCAACTCTGATGGCAGCGGCGGTGTTTAGATTTACCCACCACTCTTCCTCTCTCGCTCGCTCATTCTCGCCTCAGGACCAACTAATCTGACACCACCTGTTGACTTGGCCACACTCATATTGTCCTACATAATCGCAGGCCAGAACCAGCTCAGTCTGTCAACTCACTTCCCCCCCATGTGTATCACACTCGATTAGTTCATGGTTACACTGTGTGGGAAAAGTAGACTAAGTGGACAAAATCTTCCTGAGTGCGCAGCTTATGCAACCATTTCTGGAACTAATTGGATCCTTGGAGCGGCAACGTATGTCAAGTTTTACACTGAAGTGCAGAAATTAAATAATTTGCATCTTTACAATAATAGATGGCTCATGAGCTTGACACTGAGAGCAAAAAGCTTTGGTCAGGGAGAGAATACCATCTTGGCCGGAGGGAGCGATTTCATGTTGGTGAAACCACTTTTTCGCCCGTTCCCAAGGTCATGCTATCTGGGATGGCGATCTCACAATTAACTAGGATTTGGCATGGTACCATGGTGAAGCTTTTGGAACGCAAAGCAGTTCCAACATGTCGAGCATCTCAAACCATGAGTTTTGAGCGGCCTTTTGTTTGGTAACCCAAGATGCACTTTGAGCTTTAACATCACAACAAAACCTGCTGTTAGCTGAACAGAACTCTTTGTTGGGTGCCATCTGCACATCAAAGCACGTCTTTTTTTTTTTCCTTCTTCCCAAAGTTTTTCAATAATACTCTGTTAGCTCTGCCAAGACTAAAAGACAGCACCGATGGGGACGTGAGAATAAAAATATTCTCTCAGCTGTTTATGACATTTATACAAACAATAATGGGGCTGTAAGAGAAAAGATGGCTGTGCTCCTCTCCAGATGTTCTCCCTGCAAAGCAAACAAGGCAATGTAGTCTGATGTTGACAAAATCATCAAAGCGAGGAAGGAGAGATGGTATTCAGAGGTTATCCTCATCTTTCAAGCGCTCCCTCCGTCCTCCTCCCCTTGGAAATTACCTGACAGCTGTTTTCTGCTAACCTGTGCACCATGAGAAAGCCAGAAGTGGGAGTAGACAAGAGAGCAGAGTGGGAGAAATCAGATCTGGCCTCGGCCTCACTTCTGAAGAACAGCACAAAATATCCAAGGGCAACAAAGAAAGGTCGACTTTCATCACAGCCCACCACACAGACAAGAATAAAAAGGGCTCTCTAATCTTGAACATCAATCTCAAATGACCAGATAAAAATATTTGCCCATGTGAGTATCATGGGTTAGGTGCCTACAGCCAACAATTAGGTACTACGCACCACACAGAGCCATTTACAGCGAGTACTTTGCACTGATGGGTCAGCTGAAAAAGATGATGGACCTCTTCAGGCATGACAAACAGCATTCACTGATTTAAATAACGCTTTGGAGGGTACTCCTGCTTTCCAAGTATGCATGGGGTCACTAAAGCCTCTTTCACACATAGCTACTGGTAAAATACTGGGATAACTAGTGATTTTCACCCATCACACATGCAGCTACATCCAGGAATGTTTCCATCTTGCACCATTTCACACGTGCCATGGCAATGAGGTTAGGGTTGGATGGGGCAAGGGATAGTCCAACAGATCATGACGAAGAAGAAGGAGAAGAGAGAGAAGAAGAAGAAGAGGAGGAGGAGGATGAGTCAAGTGAAAGCATTGGCAAGTCAACTGTAAACAAGTCAAGAAACAAGAACCAAATATGTCCTCGGCAGAGACTCGCAGAGTGATTGGTTCACTCGGATCACGTGAATGGGTCTTTCGTCTACATACGTAACCCTTTACGTGCAATGTTACTGCTTCCATTGACAATACAGCTGTGCCGGCATCTTCCCTGAAATGTTACTAGGTCTTGATGAAGGAAACTGGCGTAAAGACCTCCATTCACACGTGACCATGAGAAAGGGGCTCGATTCAAGTAGGGAAACTAGCCTTTCAGATCAAAAAGAGTCTGGTAAATTATTCTTTCTGTTTCATGTTTATTTTAACCGACTCCTACAATAGACAATTTACAGCATGTACAGCTAGAAAACAATGCCACGTCCTTTGAAACAACACAAATGGAATGTATGAGCACTTTATTAACTGCAAAAGGCCTGCAGTGCTACAGGGGAGGATGAGGTTACCCCCCGTACACTGGCTCTTCTCTCTCTTGCAGAAAGAATTTAGTCACAACAGACATGGGAAAGTACTGTGGCTGAACCATTTAAAGTAGTCACAGTTATGGGTCATTACAAATAACTAATATCATGAATGCCTCTCAGCTGTCGCCACGTTTTTTTGCAGAACAATGGCAATTCACCAGCAACGAACACAAAGCCATTTAGGCATTCGCCATTTCCGTTCCAAATGCCAGCATATTTTCCAAATCATCCCCGCTTGTTTTTTTGGAATTTGTTCTGGACAAGGCTTGGGAAGAGCACGCTGTCCGTGCCTTCTGGGAGAACTGGTGAAGGCTGGAAAATTATTCAGACCCAGAGGCCCGCTTGCCTCCGCAGTCCAACAGCTGCTGGCGGCTTACATCATCCTGAGATCCGGCTCTCATTTTGATCATGGAAAGTTGTGTATGTGCTTTTAACACATAGCTTACACTTCTCGAAGGCAGCAGTGGGTCCAACAGAGATTTAATGCGGCAAGACATCAGCGGGAATGAAGGAAATGTTTAGAGGCAGGTGAAATCTGTGTCAAGGACCACCGCCGACTGAGCTCCAATGCATTTAGACAGGAGATCTGTGAGGAGAACAGAGGTGGAATTCCAGGGGGAGATAAAAATACCTCAGGAGCTGCGTAGCTGCAGGTATTATTACACCCTCCTCAAGAGGCCCCGCAGCTACTCCATGACCTATCCTGTGGGTACAGGATAGGTCATGGAGTGTGGTCCAGTGATGAGACGTCTTAAGACCTCTCAGAAAAGTCCTGTTAACTCATAGCTTTCCATTTAAATTTCATCAACATGTAACCTTAAAAAACTACAGTAATAACTTGTTACTTGGCACAGTGTTCTTGACTTGCTTGTCCCTGCACATTCTCCAGAACAGAAGAGCTATGAATTTAATGGCTGTGCGTAGTAGGCTGAATTAAATCAGGCCACCGTGTTCAAAGATGCTTTTGTGCGAGCCGTTCCCCGATGTAAAACTCTGCACATGCATTTTCCAGATCGGTTCAGTACAGTAGGCCGTCTGCTGCAGTGGTTGGCGGCCCCCCTCACCTCCCCGTTTGAGGTTAGGCCTGGACAAGAACCAATAAACACTGAAGAAAGCCATGTTTCAGAAAACGCTGTGAGTGGTGGCAGGCACAGCCAACTACTGCGCAGCATTCTGGCACACCCACATCTGTGCAGCACACGACTCTCAAGATCTGCTCAAACTGGGTAAGAGCATGCAGAGAGTTTGAGAATGTGATTAGCTGAAAAGATTTACACACAGAAGAACATTTTCTGTTTATACTTTGCTTTTTCAACCTCCCAGAAAAGAGCTATTTAGCACTTTTGTTTTGACAGCGTCCAATTTTAATGACCAAAAATAGACATGAATGTTTTGAAGCAAATCCACCCACACTCCCGCTTGAAGTGAAGTGACCTTAAGCTTCGGCCTAACAAGGGGACTTTCCTGTAGGTTGCCTTCCATGTTTGGTGAAGGAAGTCATTTATTTCCCCCCCAATCCGAGGATCAAGGAAGATCTTAACCACCCTCCAAAAGGCCGACGAGCTTTGCCTCTTTAACGATACCCTAAAGCAGAGAAAATGTGAACATTCCTGAAGCCAATTATTAGGTTTGGCATGTGAGAGGGGGATCAGGTGCCCACTTTGTCTGCATGAAATTCCTTCACTCTGACTGGCTCTCACCTTCTCCATTCACAGTTTTAAAGCCTTGATTCAGACTCCCTCTGTCACCCCTTAACAAAGGATCAAGGGGCAGGACACTTGCAAAGAACCGGATTACGTTCTGGAGGCTGGTTGAAGGAGAAGGATCGGGGATATCCGAGCGATGTGGAGGTTGAATTTCTCCACGTGTGAAAGCGCTTTTGTTTAGGCCGGTCAGAAAACCCCCAACCCCTATAAATAGGATTAGTTTACCTGTATTACTCAGGTTAACCACTGGTCATTCCGTTAGTCTCACATTTTAGATTCAATTTTTTACAGCTTGTATCTATTTTACAACCTCTATATCTACATCAGGACAGAAGCAGTCAGTCACTCCCTTGTTAATAGGAAGGATTTATGAGAGAAATCACTTGGCTTAAAAGTTTAACAAGTTCTGCCAGCTGTTGTTATAACAGTTAAACACTCGCACAAGACGTCCCTTATACTGCTGCACCGCCTCCAACTTTAGAAACAAGTATGGAAATCCAAGCCAGCCGAAACATATCCAAAGTCTCAGAGCAGACTTTGGATAAGCAAACGGAGAGAGTGCAGGATGAAGATATGGTCATAAACGGGAGCCAGGGGGAAAAGCTGTTGGATGGGAGATAAACAGCAGTCCCGTCATTACTTTTGTCCAAGGTCAACAAGGGGCTCAACAAGAGCCTCTTGAGACGTCGCTGACTTTTCCTGCAACATTTACAATTTCGCTGACCTGACGTCTCGCACAGCGTCTCACCATACATGAGTAAAACGCGCTAAAGCTACAAAAGCATCAAAAACGTCACAGGTATTTTTCAATTTTACACCTTTATCCCTTTATTTAGATTGGATTTATTCCCATCAAATACACTGGCAGAATGACCTCACCCTGCCCTTAATGGTTTTTCCATTAATAATCACCACTCATCCTGTTAAACTTAAGATAAGACATTTCAATATGACTCATTCTTAAAAGCTGTGACTGTGTTCTGTATTTAGATACTGACCGTATCAGCAAAATTACCTACAGTATATTAACTAACATAGACTGGGAATCTTCCTGTCTAGACTTTTTCCCTGCAGGGATCATTCACCACTCTGTCACACAGACTGAACAGCAGGTTGTGATGTGGTTTCAGCTGTTATTCTTCACAGATTGATAAAAAAACAAACACATCCCCTGTGAAACAGATTCATTAAATTAGTCAATAAATATTGAAACCTCCAGCTTGTCTGTTTTAATTGCTCCTCAAAACAGCAGGCAGAATTTTTTGGCTATGCTGATAAAATCACCAGCGTGTATATCTGGATATAAGTGAGACAAAAGAGCACTTCAGTAAGCCTGACAGCGATCCCATTCTCCTTGATGAACTTGGGGGAAGGAATTCCCCCAGACAGGACCACGCCTGCAGGATCTTACGCTTTGAGAGCCAGATAAAATCCCTAAGCTAAATTAAACACTTCCTTTACTTCACGTAACCTTCCTCCAAAAGATACTCCCAAAAATAAACTGCCGGCGTATTCACAGCAGAACAATAACTAAGTGCAAACACGGTGGTCACGACAGCGTAAACAGACAATAACAGACACGATCATCATTAATAATTGTGAGGTTATAGGACGTGAGCAAATCTGGAGGGTTGGGTGAAAAATAGAGTCTTACATGCATACAGTTTTCACTTGAAGGATCATCATGAATTGGTCTCGGTGCAGAAAAGTCAATTTTATACCCAATTCTCAACTAGATGCTCGCCTGAAATAATTCTATAAAACTGGGCTGTAGATCAGAACCGATTGGATGGTGAAATCAGCGTAACGGATGTAAAGCTTCTGCGTCCTGTTTACATTCTAAGGTAGACTACTTCTTGAGTTTTGGTGAGAATGACTGAAACTGTTTACTTTAATTGTGGATCGATATAAATAGGCATTGTTCTGATCGAGATGCATCGCTAATCGTTTCATTATCGCATCGTAACTACCTCTTATGAAATGCTGTACAATCCTGTGGCTTTTGTGAATATTGGTATGTTCGCATTAGCAGTTAGCATTCCCACTAGCCTCCAGCCCTGTTGCCTATTTCTTTTGTTAACTCGATAAAAAAATATGGCTATTAAATGAATTTTTATCAAAGTCAATGAAATGGAAACGCCTCCATTATATTCACTTACATCTCAGTCTGAACTAATGAGGAACAATCCCACTATTGGGTCGCTAATTGGACCAACAAACCTTTAATAAGGCCTCTCTTTGCAGACATTTACCTTTACCTTCATTTACCAGAGGCCATTTAACGATCCGGGTCCTGTGCTTTGTAAAAGGCTCCCATTACAATTAGCCAGGAGCAGGACATAAAGTCAGCCGTTAACCTAAAGAAGGTGTGTCAATAAAACAGGAGCGCTGGTTCCATTAATTTGACTGCTATCATATTTCAACATTTATGCCATAAACATTTATGTCATAGCGTCTGCATTCCTACTGCAACCCGTGGCAGAGGGACGCTATTAAATGGACTATAATGTAATCAGGACCATGGATTTTTGTGTTTTGATTTTTCCTGAGTGACCAGTTTTAACGCTGCAGGGGGAACAAACCTCAGCCAGATAATTAACTTTAATAACACTCTATATTCAGGTACATAGGGACTTAAGATAGCGTCTTTGGCTTTGTACCAACTACACAACAAACCTCAGGGCCGACATCTGACAACCATAAACAAAGTCTGGGAGTATCTTCCTCCCTGTAGTTGACAGACAAATTTCACCTGTCCTCATAATTCAACAACAGGCCTTAATTTGAAGGTGTGCTCACACCTACAAAGACATCTGTTTGCCAGGAGTTTATGCAATAATACAAGAAGCCAGGAGGGTTAACCTGGCTATTCATTGGAAGCAGATGTGAAGGATCCATTTCCTACTATAATAAGAGGTAATTATAGGCAAGGGGCCTCTGTGTGTTCGTGTGAAAATACGCGGAGCTCCGGCGGTTAATCAGCGTAGTGAACCAGTCAGGTATACGAGAGAAGGCAGTGAAACTAACTACAGTCAGCTCTACGTGTGACTCATCACTGTGCTAATGCACAAGCCAGCACAAGCCAGTTCATGACCTCTGAAGGAAAAAAGAGCAGAAAGGGGATCTTTTAAGAGTCAGCTTTCGCCAGTCAGGTGACATCACTCCGTCTGACCCTGCTGACAGATCTTTACGGTCAAACTTTGCTGTCTCAGACAATGAGCAATAACATTACTACCCCTTTTTTTATACGTGAGTAAAAGCGTGGAACTAAATTACATTTTAATTTCTTTTGCTTGCGTTTTTTTCATGTGAGCTTGAAGGTATTCATGTCAGCCAACTCTCATTCCTCAGCTTATTTCCCAGGTATTCCTGCCCACAGGGCGGAATAAGAGCAGGATGAGCGATGACCGACTGCTTTTTAACCCTTAAAGTAAAATAAATGCTTAAGTTTGAAGGATCTGACTGTCTGCCTGCTCTTTAAAATGTTTTAGAGACAACTACACATCATATGCTTTTGATTCCAGATCACATATCACTGTAATTTCCATATTAGAGGTTTCCTTATGACGAACCGAAGATGCATCGCAGTGCAGACACTAAAGATTCTGCATCGATGCTGCAACAGAGCATAATCAGGAGTTTGTATCCCACACAAAATGATAGCTTACTGATGTTAATCGCTGATTATTTCAGTCTTGGCTGGACAGAAATTGTTGGTTACGTTGCTCACATCACTCTCCTGAATTGTGGATGAACATCAAGCTAAAGTTAGTTTTACATGTCGAGAGATACGATGACGGGAGGAGGCAGATTTTATGTGCTCACTGGGCAAAAACACACAATCACAAACCTCACTCACCATTTTTACCCTCCGCAAATGTTTGCAACCATAAAGAATACAGCAAGCCTAGCTAAGCAGCTAGGAATTGAAGAGACGCTGTCAACTTTGTCAAGTTCAAGATGCATGGAGAACTGTTGTTCATTAGAATCGTTGACTGGTGAATCAGAGACGAATCGAACTGTGAAGCTTCCCATATACATAATTTGTAATGACTGTTGATTTAGGGTTAATATTCAAGAGTGCTTTGAAAAGAAAGGTTCAACAGCCTTTTCTGTTTCTGAAAGAGGCCTTTGATCCAACAGCTATCAGCAGCAGGCAACAAGACAGAACAGATCTGCAGCAGGATTTTTACAATGGTTACATGCAAATTGTCGTGTACAGTAAGCCTATATTATGGGACGGTAAATGATATCAGGGGAACAAGCTTCACCTCGGGGCTGCAGCAATAGTGCTGACTTCAGAGACACAGCACCCAGGGCTGATCAGACCCTAATCTCCGCCTGTCTGGTCGGCCTGTTCTAAATGACAAATAGCCGTAAAAAAACAACAACTCCCCTTTCATTCTTCTGTTATCTCCTGCAAATCTTGTTTTCCATTATCCCAGCACCAGGGCGGCCTTGGTGAAACAGCAGACTGAACTTAACCATGTGGTCAAAAGGCAAGACTGATGTCTGTGCCAGAGAATCTGACCGCAGTCTGAAGTCGAGTGTTTGTGCCAAACTTCAGCCCCAGCGTGCCCCCCACCTACACCCCTTGTACCCATGACAGGGTCATAATAGAGCCTCAGCAGGTGGAGCCTGGTGGGGAAGACAGGGCCTCTTCGTCTTGGCACAGCTGATAGAGCCTCCTCTATGCGCTCATAGTCCACATAAATCACACAGGCCCTCGGTTCAGGGGAAGAACCATTTAATTACCCCTTTTAAAGCAATAATTGCCTGACTTGGCTGGAGGTGCTGCCTGCATGAAGATGAACAGACAAGCAGGGCCTTCACTGTCTCTGAAGAACATCAAGGTCAAACCAGATCTGTAATTTAGATTAGTAAAGCCCATATGTGTACCTATAAAAAGAGATCAAAGAGTATGAACTTGAATGGACAAGTGTCAGGACTGGACCAATATCGTAACAGCTGTACCCTGATTTAAAAAAAAAAAAAGAAAAATCTGCAGTGCTCAACAGCTGCTGTTCCCATCGCCTGGTCTTGAGTGATGTGGTGTTGTAAAGGCACTGTTGGTGGTCACCAGCTACTTACTGTAAACTGTATGTCTTCACTGAGAATACAAATGACTCATGTTTCCACAGAAGTTCAATAATAAAATGTCCTGAGTGTGATACACAAACTGATGAGCTTCTGATTGGATTTCAAAACAGCTTTTTCCCCAATAAATCTGCACATCCGTTGGTGTCTCTCGCTCCGTGTGCCATCTCTGATCCAACGGTAAGCTGTAACTTTCAGAAGTATATAAACAAGCCTTTAAGCTAAGTATTTAGATGAGTCCTCATTCCGAGGGATCAACAGATGGTTTGGGTGGAGAGAAAATTATATGCAGCCACTTTAGTCTAAAGCCACAGAAATTCCCCTCGCCTTACCAACTGTTTTACAAGGCCTGCCTTCAGCTTCAATAGGCCTGCCAGGTACTGGGGTAGACGTGCATAATGTCAAGCCTCCGGGCACATGATGGATGCTAAGCTTCTTTAGGTGGGGTGGTTAAGGAGTGTTTGAAATTCTTTGTATTGAGCTGGCAATACTCTACAAGAATGAAGATAAAAATCTGAAATCCTTCTCAGCTTGTCCCTGACGGTGATCTGGATCAGCCTCAAGAGGAGTGTATTTGAAAATGATCAGAAGGCTCAATTGTGATGAATGCTTCCAGCAGCACACGAGAAGCTGTGATTTTAATCTAGCGAAACGCTCAACCACCAGCAGGGTCCACATTCCTCTCCTATCAGTGGCTTGGTTTTTTTTTCGGTCCCACAACTTCTCACACAGAAGTGATTGTCTGGTGTTCTGCTGCAACTTTCAAACCTATTCGCCAAGAAGACATGCATCTCTTGGAAGCTGCACTTGAATAAAGACCACATCAGCTGTGAGACACATCCAGTATGTATAAAAAAATACTAGAAACCTGTCACCTGTTGAGACATTGTCCAATTATAACTTAGCAACCATAACTGAGTACAACGGGCAGTGTTAACAGTGTTTGCTGGCTGCAGCCATTAGCATGTCGGGCTAGCTTGTGAACTAGCTACAGTAGAGTTATTTCCTAGGCCAAGAAAATCATCAAACTACAGTCGTTTCTGGGTTTCCCGGTTATACTGAAAGAAGAACCCATTTTAACTTGTGAGGTCTCCACACTGGGTGGAAGCTGGTCCTGGATGCTATCAGGGTTTTGGCTAACGTTAAAAATAAGGTATTTAAGCTAAACAGACAAACTTTTGGTTTAAATCTGAAATAAAGGTTTGTTCTTTCATTTTTCTCTGTATCATATTTACACTCGGACTAACTAGCTCGACACAGGCAAAAAGTCAACACCAGATGAGTGACATTGATCTGGTGTTGACTTTTTGGCTACATGTTTCATCAACTGCTAAATGCTTTAGCATCTGTCTTTTAGCTCTTAATTCTTTAAAGTATGTAGCTACTAATGGTAGGCCTATATTTAAGAAACTCTTTCACCAGTATCTAATTTTCACAACAAAGGTCAGCTGGAGAGAACGTTTTTGACCATCTCGTAAAACCAACATTAGCTTGTCACAGTCATGATTTCAGCTGGAAATTCGACTATCGCTAACGAGAAAAAGAAGCCGGCTTTTGTCTGCCTTTGTCGGATATCCTTTATCAAAAAGGGATCCATTGTTTAAAAAAATTAGTATGAATTAGTGGTGGCAAACGTTGGCCACCGTTATGTGTGAGAAGTGAGAAGAGCCACATAATGAGAACCCTGATGATGGATGTTCTGCTTCCTTCATACAGGAACTCTTTGATTTGGTGTGAGTAATATTAACTTTTCATTAAAAGTACAGTATGTGAATGAGTGTGTGGCTTTGTGGGTCTGAATCAAAGACTTTTTTTCCATGACAACACAGTTTGGCTCTTGGCATGGAACATGCATCTTCAAAAGCAGCAAAACCTGGATGGAAAATATTTCCAACCAAGCACTTCTGCTCAGTCGCAACACACTGTGAGGGGAAATTCGAATATCACATTCTAGCTGAGAGAAGAAAATAAAAACAAGGGCTTGTACTTTGCCATAATTAAGTCCAGGGGAATTCATTAATCTTTAGTTCCAGCATGTTACTTGCCAAGTTATACAAACTTCTGTGCAGCTTTGCAACCAGCTGACTGACTCTCTGAATTAAGTAAATCTCGCTGTGCATGATATAAAAAAAACCCTGTGATAAAGGCCTTTATAACTTCACAGAAAGAAAGCCTGCAGGGGGGATGTTTGAAGATTGTCTTGTTGAGATATGAGTGCAGGAAAAACAAGAGTGACTACAGATTATGGGGATTTTCGAATATAAACATACAAGATTGAAGAAGGGAAAAGTGGGTATGGGGGTTGGAAAAACAACACAATACACTGGGGTATTTCTTTCAGCATATATAGAGCAGGACATCTGACATGCACACAGGAAAGCCTGAATAAACTTTGCTTCAGGGGAAGTGGGGTCCTCTTGTCCTGTAGATAATTCCAGGTTTCATTTCCCCTACAGGATGGTGACTCAGCAAGGGACAAAGGTTTTTAAACCATCACAACCCGCCGCACCAAAACAATGGAGTGCCGGCAAACTTCTTAAACCACAAACTCATTTGCGTTCAGCTCCAAAGATATCTCATCGTGGAGCCAATCACTTGTCTGGATTTGTAACTGGATAAAGAGACAATCAGGTGTGTAGGAACATCATCTGAATACCGATTTAACACATGTGCAGGGATCCAGACAAGTTATAAGCGAGTGAGCAGATAGAGGAAAAGGACAGAGGGTGAAAACGACAAAGAGAGAAAATTCCTGTGAGAACACAAAGTGCCTAAGTGTGTGAGTGAGGATGTGTGTTTAACAAAGTAAAAGACTTGTTATGTCTCGCGGGACGGCAGCTGACATGATAACACAGACCAGACCGGCGCAGCTCTCTTCTCGTCTCTCCTGAGGGCCTCTGAAGCCTCGGTGAGGGGCACAGTGAACTGAGAACTTTCCAAAAACCAGAGGCAGTATGGCTCATATTTTAACAGTAGCTCTGAAGGCTGGAACAATGATTATAGTCAAAATTCCTACTTGTAAACTCGGGGCAAATCTATCTACTCCGACTTCAGGAGACTCGACAACACACAAAAATGGCAGCACCCATGGGAAGGTGTATCTGTAGTCAACCGCATTTGTATTCAGCGAGTGAATGGAATATTTAGATACATTTCCAAGTATAAAAATACCATAATATAAAATTTAAAATGCTGTCTGTTATCTCATGTCTCTTTTTGTTTATATATGCAAGGAGGCTGCCCTGCTGAGGGTTCACGTGTGTGGTCACTTGCCAAAGAGACATCATTTGTGATGGTTAGCCAAGTTTTTTGCCAACTTTTGGCGGTGTGCGCCTGGAACGCTCTGACTTCAACTGGAACATAGCATTAATAACCCAATAAAGACGTTCACTACGCTTTACGTCCCTTATAAGACGACTGTCACGTGTTTGATTTAGTAGCTGTATATTGCTAGCTAATAAAGCTAACGTTAGTCTTCAGACTGACTTGTTCATGTTTCTTGTCTCGAACTCCATCATAAAACAAGACTCATGTAGAAGGGGTCTTGAATATGCATCTGGCTAAAGCTAAAAGGTCTAAGACACAGAGTCAGCATCCTCATAAGTTGTTGATTCATGTTAAAAAAAAAAACAGCTAGTTAGTCCTGCAAGTATGACTATTATTTCCTTTTTCCATTTGCTGTGTGTTTCTACTTTTAGGATGATGAGTTTGGCAATATCTATTTCAGATAATGACTTTAGCTGATGTGAGCTTGTGTAAACCGCATGGTCTCGTGCCAAAATATTGTGTAAACATTGCACATTTAAATGCATATAGTCAGCAGGCAATTTGAGGTGGGGGAGGGTCAGGAGGGATGCCACCTCCATCATTAGCAAATTGACTAAAAGTCATCCACCTCTTCATCCCTAGAATGACTAAGAGCAGGGGCTCTAAAAATATATATTTTAGGGGAGACATGACTACAGATATGTTTCTTACAATAAGGTTAGGGTTATATAAGGGTAAGGCCCTTATAGGAATAACAAATCGCCTACTGTATATAGTTCTATTATTATCTTAGGAAAGGCGATAATTTAATTAATTTTCGGTCAAGACAATTTTTAACTCTCTGTCTTCAGATTTGTTGTCACTCATTATATGAAGAAACAACATTCAGCTCTTGCTCCTCAGCTCTGGTGCTCAAAACATATGAAAACCTTTCATTTGTGAAGTCATCTAATTAGACTCCTGAAGAGCAGTAATCTTGTACGACTGCCCTCAGAACAAGCCCATAAATTAAATAAAGGTTAGCAGAAAGGGGAAGTCAGTGTTTTCCCCCGTATTTACTTTTCGCTGAGCCATTACACCCTTAAGCTTGCAAAATTCCACTTTGCCGACCTCCCTCTGTGAACATTAAGGGTTTAACAACAGCTTAGGCAAATTTGCATCTTCTTAAGTTTACAATCAAGTCTCGCAGAGATAAAAAGCCTTTCGTTTTCCGCAGGTAGAGACTTGTTGTACAGTAAGAGGAAGCGGAGGCAGGGAGTGAGAAATCATCAGTTCTGATAAGACACCAGGGTGGGATTTTCTTATAAACACTTCACGGGATGTGAGGGTCAAACCTGGTTCCAAAAGACAATGGAGGAAAAAAAAAAAGAAGGATAGCGCTCCTTTAGCAAACTTAAGTACCCTGGAAAAAAAAAGAAAGATCTGTTCTGAACACACAAAAACGTCTTTGGTGAAAAGGGCAGCAACCCCCCTTCAGAGTAGCTGTATAAGTTGGGAGGAACCATACAAGACAAAGCAGCAGCTCCTGTGAGCGAAAAAAAAAGCAGAATGCCCAAGTGACTTCACATCAATGCCGCCAGCAAAGACAATGGCAGACTCAATAGAGGCACAGACAACTATGGAGCACCTTCAAAGGGAAAGTGCAATACAGTTAACTTAGCATTTCAATGAATCCCTAATGAGCGCGAGTCGGGGTACAGCCTGGGAAAAAAACCCTGGTAACACAATGCGAAAAGATTGAGGGAAGGCTGTTAAAGATGAGGAAATCAGTCGGAGCCTGTGCCAGTCTATTACAGTCTTTTGTTCTTCTTATCAAGCTGAGAGCGAGTGTTAGATTTAAAGCTCACCATTTTCCAGAGGAGCAGAGCTACCGCCAAGTACTTCCAATGAATGACCTGCTCGCCACTCATTAAGACAAAAGTAAGTAAATCCCGAACGACATTAGGAATAAATGCTTTTTCCAAACCGTAGAACATTTTCAAATAATATCATTAATTTTCCAGAACACGTCGTACAAGCACCGAGTTGACACCGTGAGGAAGAAATATTGGAAGACTGTGATTTGCGGCTCCACAAATAGTTTCTGACGATTAGCTGTTTTTTACTGCTTGTGGTGTAGACTGCCGTGTGTCCTCAAGACATCCTGTGACCTCTGCATGAACTCTGTTGGATTTACTGCATCTTTAACTCCACAGCACAGGAATGAAGGGTGATTTATAAACTTCAAATGTGTTTTACTAAAAACTCAAAAAAGCGCCAAAGGGTAACTGACATCACACGACGTGGACAATGGATGTGCTATTCTAGTGAATCTTGCCAGGAGATCCCTTCTGTACACGGAAGACTGCAAAGAGAGTTCACTAAAGAGCAAAAAAACAGAAATTGGTAGTAATTTACTTTAATCTTGCTCACAGGCACTCCAGTAAGTGAGCTATCGGGCCTCACTGTGCCTGTTCAGTTAAAGGATGGCCACTTTGATCACTAGACCAGATTGGCTTGTGTGCCACACAGTCATTTTTAACAAGCATTGTAGAATAAAAAGAACGAAAAAACATTTTATTTCACCCCGTGTTTGGAGGTGTGTTGAATGTGCTGTGTCCTCAAAGCCGAAATAAATGACAGGTGTGTTAATCAAAGAGGTTTCATGGCTTGAAATTGAATAAGAAGAGGGAAACATTTCTTCCGCATAAAGCTCATAAACTGCGGTCTGAAACAAAAGCCATCCACTGGCATACACTTCAGAGTGAGGAAACGTAAATGTGTGAGGAGCAGT
This sequence comes from Lagodon rhomboides, assembly GCA_039737535.1. Classification (NCBI taxonomy): domain Eukaryota; kingdom Metazoa; phylum Chordata; class Actinopteri; order Spariformes; family Sparidae; genus Lagodon; species Lagodon rhomboides. The sequence goes on along the minus strand of CM077792.1, from coordinate 28,437,442 downwards.
GAATGGAAAGAGTGGGACTCTAGTTACAACAGGCACTACTTAAGAATATGTGTGCTCATGTCAGCACACGCATAGCGTTGCTGCTGTACCAGCTGAGGTGCAGCTGTGTTTGGAGTCGGCTCTTCTGTTCGACACGGACGAGACGCTGGGCATGAAAGAGCAACGCAACCGCTGCAGCCGCGGAGCGCAGAGCGTCTATTGTGAGAAGAGATTTGTTTGTGCATGTGTGTGTGTGTGTGAGGGTGTGTCCAAGGCAAGTGTGAAGCAAAAGACGCAAATGTATTGTGTCCATCTTTAAGTGCTTTGATGCATCGCTGCCATCTGAACATATCAAGAATGATCTCTGAGGTTTCAATAAAATAAAATCCCCTCATTGAATATATAACAATACGGTAATACAGACTCTGGCATTAACTGGAATATGCATGGGAGTCTAAGACAGAAGTGAAAGAAAGAAGGGTTCATTCTAGCCTGGGTGTGAGGCTGCACTGTGGATATTTAAAGGACCATGCCAATATTTTTGGCTTTCAGTCTGTTTGTATTCATCCTCAGTTAAATGAATGAAAGTCTATGGCTGCCTGGAGGTTAGCAAGAGGCACAGGCACAAGAGGATTTGTGTCACTAAACTTACATTTCTGACATTGTTACAATATCTTGAAAAATATCGATATTCAGTACCATGTTCGATACCACAGGGAGAAATTGTCACTACATTGAGGACATACAATTTAAGGTTTTTAGTAAAAGATACATAAGACTGGAGGACGTTAGGCTATGTGGGCCCTAAAGAGGTACATGTGTCAACTTGCTTTTGGAGAGGAGAGTGAAAAAAAGTGGCTAGCACTGAGTAAAAAAAGTATTAAAACGGTTTCAAATATTCACTTTTTTACTACACTGCTTCTAAATATAGTGAGCAACTGAAATAAAGCCAACAATGGGCTCACATCTCTGTAGAAAAACTGAAAAGGAATATTTTCACTGTAACAGAAGAGGAACAACCACCAGAAAATAAAGAAAGTGGTCAGCAAGTGTTGAACAAATGCTTGCACTGGCGTGCCAGACTTTATTGGAATGACTGCACTGCACACAAAGACATGCACAACATTTGATACATGAAACCAAATGGCAGGAAGAGCAGCGTGTTCAACTGCATTCACAAATTAAAAGTGAAAAGTTTGGGAAACTGTGTGGTGGGAGCTAATCCGGGCTGTGAATAAACCACCAGGAACCCCCTGCTGAACTGAGAAACAGAGTCAGGTTCAGAGTCCTCACCTCTCTGACCTCTATACCGGCCCAAGTCACACCTCACTGCAGAGTCAACAAATGCCAGCCTTCCGGCCTGCGCTCCATATGTGCCAATGTGCTCGAGGAGGGGGCGAGCCACTTCAGTGCAGCATTGTCCCATCAGCCAAGATGGCCTCTCTCCTGGGGCTATAATTCAACAATGCAATGTTTACTGAACCCAGTCTTCAAGCAATTATGTGAATGGGACTGGCGGGGGCAGACCTTCCCTACTGTTCAAACTTTGGAGTGGAGCTGCTGTTTGCACTGCTGTGCTTTGCAGCTCCACAGAGTCCTCATCGACTCTGAATGGGAATTAAACACCAGGTAGCCGGGGCGCCACACAGAGGGACAGACCGCCTAGCCTGGTCAATACATCACCCAAAACAAACTAAACAAATAGCCAGACCAAGCTGTGGCTGCAGAACACTTAGCATCCAATGAATGGGTTAAAGAAGAGGAGTATTTACACCAGTGACACACGCTCTGCGGACTATATAGTCATAGGAATCCAGGCCGCCCTTCCCCCAACCCCAGTCCAACCCCCAATGAAGTCAAGGGACACTTATGACAGTCTATACTGGGACGGATCTCTGTGCCAAAATTGTCGGCGGTGGTGCTCACAGTTGGTCTGATGTCATACATCAGAAAACAAAGTGGCCTCACTCTCATAAGTTCGACCAGAAATGCAGACCACTGGCCTTATCAGTCCATTTTTGTACTTGTAAATCACCACTATGAGAAGGCGTTTTTGCAGGTTTTATTGAATATTAGGCTGTAAAAACAGTCCACCTGGGTAATTTCTCACACTTGTACTGCTGGTGGTTCACAGCAGGTTACAGGGAACTCATTTGTGATGGAGACCTTCTTACCCACCGTGAGATTTTATTGGCTTTGATTGTTTGAGTTGATGCACATGACCCTGACATTCCAGCGGCGAGAGAGGAGGGCCCGTAGTAACACCAGTACGTGTGCTTAATTGAATCAAGGGTCAGTCCGCCTGTTGCAGTTCAATGTCATAATGCAAGAAGCAGATGCTTGCGGTTCCAGATAATTAAATTACGTCGGTATTGTTGGCCTGGTAGTCAATCAACGCCGGGGTTATAGTGTAGAGGCCATCTCCTGTTACCGTCCAGGGTCGGGACACCAGGGATGAAGATAGCACTCTGGGGAACTGGGTAGGTTTTGTGGATCGATGATATTAAAGATACATAACTCGGCTTTGAGGATGCAGGTAATACAGCGTCGGTCTCAACTCTGCAAGGTGGCACAACGCAATCGATCATTTCATCCACAGGAAAGGCTCAGCGCTCGATAGCATGTCACCGCCGGATGTTGAATATACCTCGGAGCCGTCAACACTATAGCTTTTCAAACGTCGGGGAATATCACGGCTCATACGCTCCACATCCAGCAGGTGAAAGATTTATGTCTGCTGGCCACCGCGACTATGTCCCCATCATTCAAAAGGGCTTCGCTCCAGATCAAATCAACACAGAGGAGTCACAGATATCTCAGCCATGACAGCTCTGTTTATTGGAGGGCGTAAAGGTGAGAGAGCCGACGGGATCTCTAGATGGTGCGAGGGGGGAGTCTATTCTCAGCAGGGAGGCAACGCTCATCCTCTATATGATTCATACATCAGATATAGCTGAGCACATACATTTAAGACTGAAATGTTATTAATTACAGAAGAGTTAAGACCTTACAGTGCATGGGGCAGCACTCTAGAGCTGAAGTTAGTGGACAGAAAGTTAATTTGCAACGATTTTGATAAACAATTACTCGTTTAAGTCATTCATCAAGCAGAAATTTGGTGATTTTAAGTTAAATATATTTGGGGTTTGGGATATTGTTTGGAGGAAATGAGCAGTTTGAAGACATAATCTTTATTTGTGGACTAAATTATCAATCGTTTTATGGAAAAAATAATCAGCAGTGAAAATAAAGATAGTGACACTCCTGCAGCATACGAAACATTCATTGATTTTTCTTTTCAAGATAATTTTTAACCAAAAACCAAACACAAATCATATTTTTCTTAATCAGTCTTTGCAGGTGAGTCCCATGCAGGGGTGAGACAGGTTTATCTACAGTTTGACAACAGGTAAGTGCAAGAAAGTGTATTTCAAAGATTTACAACATCAGAAATGTGGACTGTCACGCTGAAGAGCTCGACTCATTTGGATATAAAAAGAGAGAAAAAGATGGATAGATGAAATTAGATTAAATGTTTGTGGTAATAACAACACATTAAGACTATTTAATGACATTTGAGGCCTCATATTTGTTTATAAAACTGAATTTAAGGCGTTTTAAAGACTTTTTAAGCACCTGCAAACACACCCAGAGGATGCAACTTAGGAAGAAATTCCTAATATGGTGCATTCTCCCAACTGCAGGAGGGTTAGGGTTGTGATTTTTTGTTAATAATGCCCCCTCCCCACCTTTTTTCTTTTCTTTTTTGACTCATTTTGACAAAAAGAAAGTAAAAGAAGGAGAAAATTAAATGAGATTAAATGTTTGTGCTAATTAAGACCTCATAAACTCAAATGTATGACCACTTAACGACCTTTAAGGCATCGTATTTGTTTATAAAGCTGAAGTCAAAGCATGTTAAGACCTTTTAAGGACCTGCAATAAAACAAGAGGATGCAGCTTAGGAAGAAATCCCCCAATATGGTGCTTCTGCCAACTGCTTTTGTTCCCAGCCACTTTTATTCTGAAGGGATTTTGCAGGACTGATTCATCAATAAGAAAGAAGTCAGTCTGAGGACACGTAGGGAACAACAAGACACAGAAAGTAATAAATGCACGTTTTCATATAGACAGTATCCTTTGCACCTTACATGCAGAGCAGTCAGTGTGTGCAGTGTGAAGTGCAGCCTGGCTAAGTTTTGAGCAGCTTTGGGGCTATATGGGACTCCAGGGGAGACTATGAATAGCTTTGTTTCTATGGACAAACTTAGCTTGAGCTTCACTCAACAGCGGGATCCAGTTTGTCATATTACTTCTAAAAGCATCTTTACGGTACATGCTGATACGACTGTGTGGGGACTGGAGTCTGTTGCCACAGACAGTCCCCGCATTGCATGTGCACCAGCAGACACCTCCGGTGCACATGCAAAGCGGGGACTGTGGATCAGCCCCACACTATTTACTGAGCATAAATAGCAACATAAACACATGCCTCTCTCTGTCCTCTGCCTTTAATAGGACATAAAAGCCCGGATTTGTTGCTTTGACTTGACCTCTGGGGCGTTTTGTGGCTGAATGAAACATTAAAAAAAATCCACATTGGAGAGTTAAAAAAGTAAGAGAGAAAGTTGGACTTACAGTCACCAGCTGGCATGTGAGTATCAAAGAGAGGATAAGTCCACAGATCGAAGTGGCCGGAGTGCCCATTTTTCCACCAACCCAGCGCCGGGCTGCCAATGCTGGGGAAAAAAGGAAACACACACCAAAAAAAAAAAAAAAAAAAAGAGCCGAGGTCCTTCACTCCTCCTGGCCACTGGAGCGGTGCGATGCCTGCACCTTTTTCCCACTTTTCTTCTCTGTGAAGGAACCCGACTGCTCCTCTGCGTCCCACACCCGGTGGGACTTCATCAACAGGTAACGCGGATCCTTCTACGCGCTCGTTTTTCTCGCTAAAAAATCGTCGGGAGAGAAGCTGCAAACTTGCTTCTTCGTCTTCTTCTTTCCCTCCCCAGTGCGCACCGAAACTTGGGACTTGGTGTGAGGCTAAACGCAGTCTTGTAAAGTCACTGGGAAGTCCTGAGCTGGGATAGAGAGAGGGAGAGGAGGGAGAGAGAAAGAGAGAGAGAGAGGAGGGGGGGAGCTGCAGGAAAAGTAAAAGGCGGAATGGAATTCAGGGAGTGCTGAAAGAGAAGACAGCTAATCCCAGTGTGGGGAGACGCCACCGAGCAGACCCACGATGGCTGCACACATGAACACACACTGCTCACGTGCGTCCACTGCGCAGAAAACACCATTATTCTCCTCAGTGTTATTAATAAAGTCTGTCTGTGGTGCCAGAGACACTGAGGTCATGGAAATATATTACCTTTCTACTCAGTTACTTTCAGAATAAAGGTACACAAGTGTTCAAAGGAGGTCATAACACAGAATGACCCTTTTTAATATTAACTATAAGTATATGAAGTGATGGAATGTAACTAAGTACTTTTACTCACGTACTGTTCAGTATTTCCATTTTCTGCTACTTCATACTTCACTCCACTACATTCTGGAGGCAAGTATTGTACTTTTACTCCACTAGATTTATTTGATAACTTTAGCTACTATAGTAACTTCACAGATTATTTGAACACAACATCTTTACTTTTACTCAAGTATGACTTTTGGGTACTTTATAAAACACTGTATACGTAAGTTTAGAAAGTACATTTTTCTCAAGTAGTGTACATAAGTACAATTTTCAGCCTGTCAATGGTAGCCTACTAAATATTGAGTTTATCGCAGTGGTGAAAATATTGAGAGTTTTCGGCTAACTGAGTAAGTAATACTACAATGTTAAAATACTCAACTACAAGTTAAAGTCCTGCATTCATAATTGATTACTCAAGTTCTGTACTAAAGTAATTATGAGGAAGGCTACTTGTACTGTATTTGAGTATTCTCATTTTCTGATCTTTATATTACTGGACTTTTTATTCTACTCAGTTTATATGACAACATTAGTTACTGGTTACTTAAATTTATATTGTTAATACAAAATATATGTAAACAAATTCATTGTTAATTACTTATACTTACATTTGTTACTGTACTTCTTTTGTGTTTTTACTTTAGTATTTCTTTAATGCAGGACTTTTACTTGTAAGCGTGTATTTATAATCTGGTATTTCTACTTTCTTAGTCCTTTTCTGCACTGTAACCTGTATATTTAGGCCTTTATTGGAGTATAACTTGGATGTGTTGACCTAAAATGCTTTTTTTGGTTTGTTTCCAAGGTGGAGCTGATTTTATAAAGCATCATACTTCATAAACAAATCAGGAAGTTCATGTGCAATATCTTTATCTGGAAAGTAATCAGCAGCTATCTCTGCCAAGATAAGGTCACGGTTTATCTGAAAGAACCAGCTCAACAAATTTGATTATTCAGAAAAAGTAAACCAAAGAAGACTAGATCTGATTTTCATAGACGTATCATTTTCATTTGATTGGCCTATAAGCCTGCTTCATGCCTGTAGAGTACTTTTCCTGCCCTCAAGGCACATTTCTTTCAAAGACCTGACTCACATTCCCTGAAACACAGTTCCACTTCACTCAGTGTTTTACTTAACAAAATGGTTGGCAATCAAATGTTTTTTATGGTAAGCTCATGGTCATTAACAGACTGAGATTCCTTTATTTTGTCTGAAAATAGAAGTATTTCTGCAGACTTTCATTAAAAAGGTGTCGTCCCAGCTAGACACAGTATACTTGAGCATTAAGTGCCCTCTACTGGTGTTAGAAGAGGCATTACACCGAAGACTGAATTGACTTCTCCATGCAGTCGATACAAAGGGGCCGACTCAAGTACCAACTAAAATTAGAAACACAATTAACTGTCCAAATTGTGCGCCATAAACATTTGGCAGACTGAGTGTCAGGACTGAAGTGTGGAGGCCTGTATGTTTGTGTCCATTCATCGAGTAAAGAGCGGACTGTAACACTCAGAGATGTGAGAGAACAGCTGTTGCTAATTAAAAGCTGAACTCTGAATAGAAATAGCGAGGAGCTGTTCTTATTTGCTCACCAAAATAGGCTCAACAGGAGACGACCACAATGGGCTTATCACGATGGATGGTGTGGGATGAACGCAGCACCTGTGTGGTCTAATTGGACGACAAAGGATGTGTCATAAAAATTCAAGTTTAAATTTCAAAGCAAAAAAAATGCTAAATGTAAATCGGATAATCGGCCAACACATAGTATAGATTATGTACCAACATGTAAATATAAGTATAATTTTACAGGACAGAGGATGTTGTTCACTGCACAGATTGTAAAGCCCACTGAGGCAATGTGAATAAAATTGATTTGATTTTGATTTGATTTGACTTTTGCTTGTATTTTTAATACATACATACATTTACTGGCAGAAAACTACATTTGATACTAAAGCATATCTAATATCAGAAATTTAAAGAGTTTTAGGATCTTCACTTTTACTCAGGTGTAACTTTGGGTACTTTTTTTACAACACTGCATATAAGCTCACCAACATAAAACACATTGTTATTTTTACTACATTCACTTCACTTGATTCAAAGCTTTCAAACAGGCTGATGAAAACATCTGACCCAGCTGCACTTCCTGGTTTTAAAACCTGGCACAATTGATGTTTTTTTTTTTAACCTGTATTTATTCAGGGAGGGTTCGCTCTCTTTTTCAGGAACGCCCTGATCACATTCAGACCTGGAAGCTGCTCAGTACAACCACAGTCTGATCTGCTTGGCCACTTGGCTGCTCCATTGAACGGTTTGAGTTGGTCAAGGGCACCTCAGTGGTGATGATGAGAGAGGGGGAAGCACTTCCTTTCACTTTCTACCAACCAGATTTATCCTTCCAGTCCAGGGAATTGAACCCCAAACCCTCCGGTTACATGCTCGCCTTTCTAACCTTTAGGCCTTAATTGCTTTTAAAGCACTGATATAGGGGAATAGATGGATACCCTACTGGCTAATAGTAGGAAAGTGGTTACCAACATATAACTGTTCACAAGATAAATCTTGGGGGTCACAAGATGGATAAAAACTTTGCCTGTTTCTTGTGAATAAGTTGATAATTTTACACCTTTAAGAGTACTTAAATTATTTACATTTTTATCCTGAGCTGCTCACAACTGGTAACTGTATGCAAGGGGTTGACGAGGTATTAAAAGCTTTTTATTTTTAGAGCTCACAAGCCAACAAATGTTGAGAACCATGCCTTTATTTCAGAGTCTGAATCGCAAATACACTGCAGGCCTCAGAGCAGCTGTTTGCTCCTCTGCTCTTTAGCCTCTTCTCAAACACCGCAGAGAAATCATTTCTGCTCTTCGACTGCGAATGCATACTGAAGGCATCTCACTGACCACAGTGGTGTCATTTAGGGACTCCTCCCTTGTCTCCTGTCAGCAGAAAAGTCCTGGAAAAACTGTGTAAAACATGTTTAGTATAAACTGTCTCAACCCATTATTATAGGTCCCAAAACCAAAGCGGCATTCAACGAAATGTCGAGGATACCGCGGCATCCTCGGGTCCTGCGGACACTGGCCATTTCCTGTGTGACTCACAAACACCATCTATAGTGTTTGGAGCTTAGAGTCTAGTGAAGTACGCCGCTGTTTAACGAGCATGCCTGCAGAATATGTTGCCCCAACATGTCTTGATTAATCCTGTGAAGAACACAATGTAATAAAAAAAAAGGTCTAATTTTTCTTTATCTGAAGTTCTTAAGCCAAACAGGCTTAACACAAGTTGGGTAGAGAGAGCAAATAAAGCAAATAATCAAGTCCAGATATCAAAGTCAAGCTTATCGAAGAGCTTTATGTAACTACCGAGAGACCACTTTATCCAGCAGGGAAGATCCGCCCTTATATAATGTTTAGGAGTGGTCTACAAGCAAATCTGATTGACTTGTCATATTCCCACAAACTCAGCCATCAGCTATGACGATAAAGATGTCCGATGACTCACTTTAGCTCCGTGTTTTACATGAGAATAGCTGAAGCACAGTATGTGTTGCCAAATGGAGCTGGACAGCTGGAGGAAACAGCTGTGAGTATGAGCGACAGATCAGCCAGAGAATATGAAATGCTTCCGCTCTCAGTGGGGGTTCAACGCCCTCGGACTCTTACACATTAAATTATACTGTAGGCGGACATGCAGGAGTTTCTCCCCCCTTTTTTTTATTCAGCTGACGTATACGGTTCATATCTGTCCTCGTCTCCAGCCTCAACTTCAGCAAATAACTCTACAGTATCATATTTTGTTAATAAGAGGAGTTAATTAACAAGAACACGTCAGAATGTCTTCCAGTGTTAAAGACAAACAATCTTGATTGGTCCCTTTATCTGGATCCACACCAAAAATTCATGGAGTCTATTCTGGGCTGAGAACCATCCTCCATCCAAGTTTCATGGAAATCAGTTCAACAGTTTTTGTGTAATCCTGCTGACAAACCAACCAACAAACAAGGACAAGGTGAAAACATAACCTCCTTGGCAGACGTAAAGACAACACACACAACATACATGCGAGTAAAGTCTATCTACGGCTGTGACTTGCAGGTGAAAGACTGCGATCATTAACCGAAATAAACATAGAAGCGTGAATACACAGATTCAAACACAAACACACCTGAAAAAGTCACTCGGAGGGAGCATCATGGATCTAGTGTGATGTATAACATTTAAATGTTTAACTTAAAAAAAAAATTGGGACTTTTTACTTCATAGTTTAGACATTTCCTCACAATAAAGACTTTTTCCTCATAATTTTGACCATTTACCCTCATAATTTAGATTTTATATCTCGTAATTTTGATCTACCATCAAGCTTAGCTTTCACCTTTTTTGTCTCTGTAGCTGGCTGAAATTGGCTTCTTTCTTTCTCCCTTTCTCACAGAAATGTACCTATTACGTATTTATTTATCACTAAAGGCCATTTTAGAGACCCCGACAAAGCTAAGATTATAACTTGAACCCTCTGAACTTGAGGAGGTCAGAGAGCAGATTTTATTTTGTGTCAGTGGATAACTGATATTATATCAAAGATTTCTCAATGGCCCGGAAAAACCTGCTTCTACTTTTCATGCCTTCAAGTTACATATTTTTCAAACCCCTTACTGGCATTTCTGAATCATAGTTCCACACATTTTATCTCAATAAATTAAAGGCAATCAAATATTTCATCAGCTCCTGGTCATTAGAAGACTGAGATACCCTTGTTCTGGAAGAAAAATAGAACTTTTGTTACTGACTTCATTAAAATTGACCTCTTTGGCTCAACTCGCTGAGACTGAGCTTAAAGTGCCCTCTACTGGAGTTAGAAGGGGAATTACATTGGAGACTAAAAGGAATTCTCCATGCAGTGGATACAAAGGATACAAATCAAGCATCAAGTATCAACAGAAACTCAATAAACTGTGTTCTTGCTGAAATACATAATGTAAACTCCTCAAAGCAAATGTTCCTTATGAAGCTGAGATATCCTGAAATTTAGTCCCTGATATGTGTCCAGAACACTAGATCCTACACTTCCCATAACGCTGAGTCTTTAAACTGTGTCTTTTGTCTGATAAATGCTTGTGTTATTCACTTCAGCTTGACCTTTTCCCCAGTTTTTATGGCATACTTTTCATTATAAATTCTCCAATCTCAAGCCAAGATAACCATGATGCATTAGACTTTGGAACGATCCAAGTGACACAAGGGCTTTTATTGTGAATGGCTTTCTTTATTGCAGTCATTATGGAAAGTAAAAAAATTACCGGGCTTGTCTTATCTCAATACACTGACACGGCATGATAACACACAGCACACATATTGAAAATAATCCTTCTTCGGTATAGCTGCCGGCTCATGTTTGATTTTCTGAAATGTGGAGACAGAGCTCAGAGCTTCAGATGGTTTAACTAATTAATAGAGAAGTATTGAGTCTACTTTTTGTTCTTTTTGACTGTCACACCAATTCAACATTCAAAGTTTTAATTTGGTTCGTCAATGCTCATAAACACATTGTGTAAAAAAAGCTGTTCTGTTGGAGCAACACACACCCACAAAGATAAACTCAACTGACTTCCTGTAAATGGAGATGGGAGGAGACAAGACTGATCATGTGATCCAGACGCATGAAAACAGGGAAGCTGTGGACGCTCAGTGAGTCAGTGCAGACTCTGTTGAGTCAACTGAAGACTGAGGCAGAGTGAGTGTTAATCCAACATTTTTATAATTTTACTGTCAAAATCTCTGAGTATGTCTCTTCTCTGCGGACTGTTGTTGAAGGAAATGTTAGAATGAAGTGTGATTCATTTGTGGCTACAAAGTCGTGATTGACATTAAAGAAAAGAAAGTGGCCAGGTTAAGAATTGGCTGGTTTCATTGCTGCATAGTGTGATTCAAACCTGTGACGCCACTGTGTCATAGTCTCCATGTGTGCCACAATTATTTGTACCAATTCAAAGCTCTTAAAAAGCTTAAATAACCCAATCTTAACTGCCAAAAGTGACTGCAAAATCAGTGAATTACATCATTAGCTCTCCTAAATGGAAGGCTTTTATTGTGAAGTAGCTGCAGGAAGTGTTGAGTTTGTATGGATGTTTAATAATCAATTTGTTTCTGTAGAGGAGCGGCTGTCCTGCCGTGTCTTGGGTAAGGATGTCCTTAGGGATCCAGTCTCTACCAGCTGTGGCCAGTGGTTCTGCAGACAGTTCTTAACCTCAAACTGGGACCAGTCTGCTTCTTAAGAAGACTTCTTCTGTCCCCAGTGAACTGCAGACAGCACTGTAAAAGTAAGTGTATATCTAGCCTGCTTAGTTTCTGCTGTCCTGAACTGAGTGGTGAGATTGTTCCACCACTGTGAGCCTGGACAGCAAACAGCTGTGACTTTTTTGAGTAGCAGCTGTACCCCCATCATGGTTTGAACCATTACCATTGGTAGACAAGTACCAGTGACTTCATTTGGTTTCAAGAGTCTTCAGTAGCCAGTGAAGGGTACAGAGGGGTAGTGTAGAGACGTTGGGTAAGACGGGCCGCATTCTGGACGAGCTTCAGAGGTCAGCTGGCAGATGCAGGCAGATCAGCCATGAGTGAGTTGCAGTTATGTAGGCGCAAGTTGACAAGATCTTCCGTGGGTAGGAAACAGTTCTGAGTCATTACCAGGGCCATAGCCAGTTTTTTTTTAAATGACTCTTGAAATTGAAATCACCTTTACTGTCAAACAAATTGAGTAGAAGAGCACAATTTCAGTAACTGTGGTTTTTGGAGCCAGGAACACTTCTTACAGGATGCCCTGGAGCTAGATTTCACAACCTGGACTTCAATATATATTTTTAAATTGATCGCCTTGTACTGGTAATGAAATTACTCAACAGATTGTAAAATGTCCTTTCTTTTTCCTCGCAATGTTTTCTCTTTTATAGTGAGTCGTGCTCTACAGGAAGTTTTTGAAGAACATAAGCTCAGTCTGAGGAGGAGGTATGAATGTGTGACTGAAGGAACTGATGAAAGAGGAAGTGGATCCCTCCTCAACAGGATCTACACTGAGCTCCTCATCACAGAGGGACACAGCAAAGAGGGTAATACCCAAAATGAGACGAGTCAGCTTGAGACAGCTTCCAAGACCCTCCATGACACCCCAATCAAGTGCCATGACATCTTTAAAGCCCAGCCTGACCAACAGAAACGGATCAGAGTCGTTCAAACGAACGGCGTTGCTGGCGTTGGAAAAACCTTCTTAGTGCAGAAGTTTACTCTGGACTGGGCAGAGGGCTTGGAAAACAAAGAAGTCAGTCTGGTGGTTCCGCTCTCGTTCAGGGAGTTGAACTTGATCAGAGATCAGCAGTACAGTCTTCTCATGCTGCTCCATGTTTTCCACCCAACATTGCAGAAGGTCACAGCAGAGCAGCTCGCTGTCTGTAAACCTTTGTTCATCTTTGACAGCCTGGAAGAAAGCAAATTTTCACTGGATTTCCACAACAATGAGGTTGTGTCTGATGTCACACAGAAGTCATCAGTCAACGTACTGTTGACCAACCTTATCAAAGGGGATCTGCTTCCCTCGGCTCTGGTCTGGATAACTTCCAGACCTGCAGCAGCCAATCAGATCCCTCCTACATGTGTTGATAGGGTAATTGAAGTGCAAGGCTTTACTGATGCCAAGAAAGAGGAGTACTTCAGGAGACGATTTAGAGATGAAGAGCTGTCCAGCAGTATCATCTCACATATCAAGGCATCTAAGAGCCTCAACATTATGTGTCTAACCCCAGTCTTCTGTTGGATCACTGCCACAGTTCTGGAGCACATGTTGGCTACAGACCAGAGCGGGGAGCTGCCCAAGACCACGACTGACCTGTATTCACACTTCCTACTGGTTCAGACACAGAGGAAGAAGCAGAAGTATGATGAGGGACATGAAACGAGTCCACAGGACCTGACAAAGGTTGACAAGGAAGTTCTTCTGAAGCTGGGGAGGCTGGCGTTTGAACATCTGGAGAAAGGAAACATCTTGTTCTACCAAGAAGACCTGGAGCAGTTTGGTCTTGATGTCACAGAGGCCTTGTTGCACTCAGGAGTTTGTACAGAGATCTTCAAAAGAGAGTGTCTGATCTTCCAGAAACCAGTCTACTGCTTTGTTCATCTGAGCATTCAGGAGTTTCTGGCTGCAGTCTATATGTTCCACTGTCACACAAATGGAAACACAACAACACTGAAGGATTTCTTGAATGATTGGGATGATGATAACAATGACAGGGACAATGACCATTATTTATCTCTGGATAACTTCCTGTATAGCAACTTGGAGAAGTGTCTGAAAAGCAAAAATGGCCACTTGGACCTGTTTGTCCGCTTCCTTTATGGCCTCTCCAGCCAGAGTCTCTTAGGAGGCCTTCTGGGTTGGACAGAGCAGAGTCCAGAAATCATCCAGAGAGCCACCAACAACCTAAAAAACAAGAAGTCAAGCACTTCTCCTGACAGAAGCATAAACATCTTCCATTGTCTGATGGAGATGAATGACCACTCAGTTCATGTGGGGATCCAAGAGTTCCTGAAGTCAGAGAACAGATCAGAGAAGGAACTCTCTGAGATCCACTGCTCAGCTCTGGCCAACATGCTGCAGATGTCAGCGGAGGTTCTGGATGAGTTCCAGCTGCGAGAGTGCAACATAACAATGGAGGGACGATGGAGACTGATTCCAGCAGTGAATAACTGCAGAAAGGCTGTGTGAGTCCAGATGTGGTTATTATCATTATTTTGTTTAAGCATGCTTTGACATTTGGACAGGAGGAGCTCAAGATCTAACCAGCTGAGCTACAGCCTCTAATGTAAAGGGATATGTTCACCAAAAATGAAAAAATTGGTCATTATCTACTCACCCCAATGCCAATGGTGGGTTTCATAGTCAACAAAAGTTTCGCTTCACAGTAAAACTGTAGTTTCTCAGCTACAGCCATTACCTTTTGGTGTGGATCAAGATAAAGGGACGTATCCAGGAATTCTGCTCACTTTCTTTAATGTTTTAGCGAGAGTAGTGTTGTCAATATTTTTCACTTATTTCTTGATGTAAAAATCAGGTGTATTTAGGTGGCTGGTTTCTATGAGTGATGCAGATCCAAATAAAAAAATATGGATCTAGTGCATTTAAATATGCTTTATTTGATATTGGACTAGGCTTGATTGAACCAAAGGACTGTACTAATAAGTGCCATTCTTGTTTTTTTATGAATGTTTTGTGGACTATGAAATTTCATCCTATTTTTCACTGGCATGAGTGATGCAAAATGTACAGTCCATTTTTTATACAGACGTGTCAGATTTTATCAGAATTTAAATTTTCTATTCTCTCTCATTACAGACTTGGTAGCTGCGAACTGTCAGAGACTCATTGTGAAATCATTGCCTTAGCTCTGAAGTCCAACCCCTCCCATCTGAGAGTGCTGGACCTTACTAACAACGAGCTGCAGGACTCAGGAGTGAAGCTGTTGTCTAGTGGACTGGAGAGTCCAAACTGTAAACTTGAGAATCTGGGGTTGGTTCATGTATTTTGCTTTCACACAATTTGCATATAATACTTACGTACTTTTACATTTTACAGTTTTGAATACAGGTCTTTTAGCAAATCCAGGAGTATTTTAACAGTATTTTATTAAAAGCCATTACTGAAGTAAATAATCTGAAAACATCTTCCAACAATATGCTACACATTCACAACCGTACACTTCTGATTAGATAATAGATGGGTTTTTATTGACATAATTTACTCTTTATACAGATTGTCTCTCTGCAGTGTGTCAGAGATCGGCTGTGCTTCTCTGGCCTCAGCTCTGAAGTCCAACCCCTCCCATCTGAGAGTGCTGGACCTGAGTATCAACAATCTGCACGACTCAGGAGTGGAGCTGTTGGCCGGCGGATTCGAGAGTCCAAACTGTAAACTCGAGACTCTGAAGTCAGTTCATATATTTTACTCTAGTCCAGTGTATATTTACATGATTAAAATGCAACATACGCATCAATGCACCGGTAATTAAACCACTCACATCAAATATAACACAGAACATTTTATGACACAAAGAGTACTTTTCATATTTAAAGCACATTTTGCATATAATACTTAAATACTTTTACATAGGTAAAGTTTTGAATGCAGGACTTCTACTTGTCTAGGAGTATTTTCCCAGATTGTTATTAGAGTCCTTGGTGAAATAAAGGATCTGAATACGTCTCGCAACAATAAGCTACACATTTACAACCTAAGCAATTGTGATTAAATGATAGATGGATTTTTGTCTAAATAATTTATTCTTTATACAGATTGACGGACTGCAGTTTGTCCGACATCGGCTGTGCTTCTCTGGGCTCTGCTCTGAAGTCCAACCCCTCCCATCTGAGAGTGCTGGACCTGTGTAACAACCAGCTACTGGATTCAGGAGTGAAGCAGCTGTGTGGTTTTCTGGAGAGTCCTCACTGCAGGCTTGAGACACTAATGTGAGACAGTAGGGGAGGGTGGACAGTAGGGGAGGGGGGGTGGAATGTTGTCTTCTAAAGTTACTTAAGTTGAGTAATTTGTTCTTTATTCAGATTTCAGAGCTGTGATTTGACAGAGATTGGCTGTGATTCTCTGGGCTCTGCTCTGCAGTCCAACCCTTCCTATTTGAGAGAGCTGGTCCTGTATAATAACGAGCTGCGGGATTCAGGAGTGAAGCTGCTTTGTGATTTTCTGGCGGGTCCACACTGTAGACTGGAGAAACTGGTGTTAGTTCACTTACTCTCTGTTACTATTGTATGTCGTATATGTTTGATTAACTCCTAATTAAACCTTATTTATGTTCAATTATGTTGAATTTCCGTTGTTCATGTTTTTGTATTTCTAGCACTAAATTTTGTCCATAGTCACAATAGACTAATATTTCTTAAAATCGTTTTAAATTGATAAGTATGTTGCTGAAGTAGGCTACAAATATTTATTTGGTTTCTGTTAATTTTGATGTGTTTTCACAATGAGTGTCTGATTACAAACTTACAAACTTGACTGAGATCAGCAGCATGATATTAATCTGTGTTGGCATGAATTGGTATATGAAGGTTGTAGTGACATTTGTCAGATGTCTGTAGAAGGCAGACATAATGATGATCCATGTTAACAAAATGAAAAAAATGACACTTTACTGATTAGGACATTTAAATTCTGATCACATCTGAGTGGATTATAGATTGATTTTTATCTTCATCATTTATTCAGGTTGACTATGTGCAGTTTGTCAGAGATCGGCTGTGCTCCTCTGGCCTCAGCGCTTAAGTCCAACCCATCCCATCTGAAGGAGCTGATACTGAGTGAAAATGACCTGCTGGATTCAGGAGTGGAGCTGCTGTGTGGTTTTCTGGAGAGTCCACACTGCAGACTGGAGAGACTGGGGTCAGACATCCTTTTATTTCACATCTGTGCTGAGACTAGTATGACGTGAAAGTTGTGGTTAGACTAAACTGAAGACATTGGGCTGATATTACATTGAAGATCCTTTGTAATCAGCACACCTTTGTCATATTAAACATGAAATGATTTTAAGCGAGAACATTGTCTTCTAAAGTGTTTTTTTTTTATTGTTTATTCAGATTGGCCCGCTCCGGTATGTCAGGGAATGGCTGTGCTTCTCTGGCCTGTGCATTGAAGTCCAACCCCTCCCATCTGAGAGAGCTGCTGCTGAATTTCCACGAGATGCAGGATTCAGGAGTGGAGCAGCTTTGTGATTTTCTGGCGAGTCCAGAGTGCAGGCTGGTTACTCTTGAGTCAGTTCAAAGAACATCTGTTATGTTCACTCTTTTTAAACTTTTTGTGTTTTACAGTTTTAAACCTGCATCCTATCGGGTTCAGGTGTTTTGAGTTGCCATTTCTGAACTTCTGCATTTTAAATACACTGAATGATTTCAAGCAGAAAGGTGTCTAAAGTTACATAATTTATTCTTTATTCAGACTGAGCTCCTGCAGTTTGTCAGAGATCAGCTGTGGTCTTCTGGCCTCAGCTTTGGAGTCCAACCCCTCCCATCTGAAGAACCTGGACCTGAGTGACAATGACCTGCCGGATACAAGCGTGAAGCTGCTGTGTGGTTTTCTGGAGAGTCCACAGTGTCGAATGGAGACTCTTTCGTCAGTTAAAAGACTTGATGTTTTATTACCAATGGAAACTTATTTCTCACCAAACTAAACTTTGGCTACAAATACATATAAGCTAAAATTATATTTATTTAAAAGGTTATAGACCCATGTTATTAATGATGACAGTGTCCGTGATAGGCAGTCAAAACCCCTGTTGCTCACATTTGCAATTGGCACAACTGAGCAGCTGGGCATTCATCAAAACAGTGACAAGACATCCTAGATTATATAGAATAACTAAATAGTGAATGCAAAGATGGCGCCTATTCAGTCCAATGTGAATTGCTTGCCTGTTGCATACCCCAAAAAGTTTTCTACTGTTTGGGTTTACTTCATGGTTATGCGCAAGGAACCTAAAAAATGAAGGAAGGGTCATTACGTCACTGAATCTGCAGATGCATGGAGAAACAAACTAAAACCCAATATATCTTCGTTGCATGACTTCTGATGAAGAAATACCTCCAGAAAATCAGAGAACACACTTAAGAGTGTAGTAGTAGGATATTTTAGTAGACAGCAGACAGAATGACAAAGTTACTCAACTGAGTTTAAGGAGAAGCTTATTGTTGAAGATGTTCAACTACATGTTTAAAACCAGAGCACCTGTGATTGGATTATGAATTGTTATTTATCTACATCATTTCTTTGTTCAGACTGATGTATTGCAGTTTGTCAGAGATCTGCTATACCCACCTGGACTCAGCTCTGAAGGCCAACCCCTCCTGTCTGGCAGACCTGGAGCTGAGAGGAAACGTCATCTTGTATTCTGAAGTAAAGCTGCTGCAGGCTCATGTGGAGAATCCAAACTGTAGACTGAAGAATCTGAGGTCAGTAATGAGTCGGTTCAAGCTGGTTTCAGCAGTAGAGCGCTGAACTCAGTCTCAAAGCAAAGATCCAGTGTTTTCTGTAAACCTTTAACCTTCTCAGTTGCAGCGTTTCCCATTGCTGTCAAAAATACCTGGCAAAATGTATATCAAAGTTCACCAAAGTTGAACTCTACTCAAAACAAAGAATTGCTGCAGTAACAGTTAACCGTTAGCTAGCTAGCGTGTGTCATGGATCTGGTATGTGTCTGCTACTCATTGGTTTACTACTGCTGTGCAAAATCATGTCGAAACTACGGCATTTACAGTGACTTAGATTCTCTCACCACCTCCCTTCACTCGTATAACTAATGTTATTTATTTAACAACAGACAAAACACACACTAAAAAAAATTAGGATGAATTTTTATTCTAGATTTCTATATCGCGATAATATCATGAATTCTTTAACCATCCAGTAAAAACACGAAAACCGTGACAGCCCTAGCTGCATCACTGACTGACAGCTGATCAAGGGATTCTCTGTAAACACTAATTTATGATTTTCCTTCTCTCTTCTTCTCTCATCAGATGGGATCCATATACATATGTGATTGAATAAACAGGACGCTGTGGCTGTGTTGAGAAAGGATCGGTTGTTTTGCCGATGATGCAGAGAGGTTGAAACAGCAGCATCAGCTTGTCAGTGATGCAGTCTGAAGTTCACTGAGATCAGCTCCACTGTCAGACACGATGTCCACAATCATCCCTTGAATGCTGGGATAATGATGTGCTACTGTGTTCCAGGCTGTAAGTTGTTTAAATGTAGAAAATTATTTAACTGCTTGCTGATTCATTAGCAACTGAAAGGATGATGGACAGTGAAAATCTGGAGGAACTTCAGGCCATCTTTCGACGTTAAACAACATATCTGATGACCTGTTATTCAGCCACTTCCTTGCCAACGTTACTGTCGATCACATCTCCTGCATTTCAAGATGTGCGTTGATATTTTAGAATTAATTTATTTAACACTATCAAATAATGCTAGAAAGGAAGTGGTAGAATGCTAATGTCAGCTGTTGTCTAAAGTAAGCTAACAGGCTATCAAATATGTTGCTTTTCTTTTAAATATCGCCTGAAGTCCCTCTAGATTCTAACCTTCTGCCCTGTTTTTGTCTGATTCCTGACTTTTAAATGACTTGCAACCTTGAACACAACAGTATGACATTTGAGCTTCCCATCCCGAGCATCCGGGCAGAGGAAAAATGGCTGCCATGTGACTGCGCTACCAAACAATCAAAGTCATCAAATTAAGAAGAGCACTGCTTCATTATCCGAGCTCTGTTTATGACAACATAACACCACAATAACACTAATTAAAATGATTTGTCTGTTGTGCTTTCTGCTGCAGCTCCACCTTGTGGCATGATGGAGAGTTTCAGTCATTTTCCACAATATATTTCTAATTAATTTTGCAAGTTTGTAGCAGTCCCATTGTTTAAGACTTGCTGTCTTTTCTTTGTTTTGGGCTGATTTTTTAAAATCCCTCTGGACTAATTGCAGGGGATTCTGATCACCTGTGCACAGGGTGGGGAGACTGACTCCTGATTGAGGAGTGGAAGCAGCTTGGGGCATTCCCCTCCCAGCCAATCAGGGTGTGACGACGCCTGTTCGTCAAGGCTTAAAAGAGGTGGGGACTGGCACCCAGGTGGACTTCACATTCATTTTGAATCAGACACTCTGGTCTGTTTAGGCCCCATCGTGTTTTCTTGGCTGCCCCTCGTCATTCTAGTGAGGGAAACTATGTTCATTCTTGAACTCCTTGAAACCTGAAGCCCTTATACACCTTCAGTTTTGACATTTTATTCCACTGGGGCTTGTAGGAGCACATTTCAGTTTGGTTATACCCTGAAGAGGCATTTGTTTATTGTTTCTGAGTGGCTGACATTTGGCATCCCCTCTAGATTCTCATGTGTAATTTTTTATGCAGGTTGGGCTGGCTTGTAAGCATTTTACTGCCAGTACCGCCACACGTTGATGTGAAAAAGCAGCATCCAGCATGCATGCTTGGAGACCTCTCTAAGGTTCCAGCTATTACCTCCAATACCAAACTTTTCTCCCAGTTTAACAGCTAATAGTTTGTAACACACAGAAACAAGAAGATAAAACATGTAGAAGGTTTTGGTTGAGCTTGAACCCAAACAACATTCTATCTCACATTGTTGTTCTATCATTACCAAAGAAGATTTTCTTGTGAGTACCAACAGCGTCCTTATGCAGGACAAGGACAATGAAATGCCAGCCATTCCACCGGCCGGGTTATCCATAAATGTTTGCTACCTTTTTTATATGTGCGTATATGCTTGACATACTGGATGTATCCAACATTACAAACAGGCCTCCACTTCAACTTGTGAGTGTTTTCCAGATGGAAAGAATTATGTTTAATGACAAATACATGGAAAAGAAGTCAAACTTTATTTATTCATTTGTTTTGTCAACATGAACTGTAAAATGTCTTGGCACAGATTGCACATAATTGTGTTTTCTTAAGGACTTGAGAGTATCCATTATGTTTTTTGATTAAAACATTCAACTGAAATTGTAGAAGAACTGCCTTCATTACTGGTTCATTCTGCAGGATGATCCTGCTCATTTGGCACTGATGTACCTGTATTCATTGTAAACAAGGTTCTGTTCTGTGAAGTCTGCACTGATTAGAAGTATTTAACTTTTGGCAGGACGCACAACATTTCATAAAGGAGATTGGCACCAGTCAGGGCAGTGTTCCCTGTTGAGAAAAAAAAACAAAACATATAAATAACGGTTGGATTTTAACAAAATGAAAATAATGACGAAAAGTGAAGTGTGAAAAATGAAGTACCTGTGGTGTCGTAGGGAGGAGACACCTCCACTAGATCACATCCAACCAGGTTCAGACCACGGCAGCCTCGAACAATCTCGACTCCCTAGATCCAACCGAGAAGTAAGGAATTATATTAGTATTCATACGTAAATTCTTAAGATGAAGACAGAAGATGGGTCAGAAGGATTACAGTGTGTTTCAGCGTGTTCACCTGAATGGGAGTGAGCCCTGCTATCTCTGGCGTGCCCGTTCCGGGGGCGAAGCCGGGGTCGAGAGCGTCGATGTCAAAACTGAGATACACTGGACCGCTGCCCATCTGAGCCCTGACCTCAGCCATCAGGGGAGCCAGAGATTTGAACCAACACTCTTCCACTTGGACCACACGGAAACCCTGCACAATGTAAATTTGGTCAAGTCATCATCGCCTTATAATGCCTCCGGTTGTCTACCTGCGCACGGCTCCATTCATATGAATCTGCAGAGTAGCCGGTGCCACGCAGGCCGATCTGGACCACTCTCTTACAGTCCAGCAGCCCCTCCTCCACGCAACGTCTGAACGGAGTCCCGTGTCCGATTTTCTCCCCCAAGACCACGTCGCTGGTGTCGGCGTGGGCATCCACATGGACCAGACCCACCGGGCCATGCCTGACAAATTATTACAGAACGAATATTGACTGAGACACAGTACATGAAATGTTTTGTCATGAGTCTGCACTCAACTTTAAACAATACACAGTCATATAAAGGTGTTTTTTGCTCTGGTGTTTTTTCACTGCATTTAAATTCAGTGATTCATCGACTAAGTAACGTTCCTAATCAAATATTCTATATATATATAGTATATAGCTCCATAATATATATATATATATATATCATATATATAGGCTGCATATATATATTAGTGATTATTATATAGTATAATATAAAGTCTGTTAAGGTAAATAAATACAATCTGTTTATCTTAAAACACATTTACATCGTCATAAAACATCATAAAAGTTGCATTAACCTCATAATCCAATCCATTTTTACGACCTGTCGAGATTGTATTTAGACATTTTAAAGGCCTTAAATTCAGATTATTGGATTTGAGACTTTTTATAAAGACTTTTTAAGGACCTGCAGCAACCCGGTGAAGCATGGCCTACTCACTTCTCAGCAACAGCTTGCAGGATTGGATACGCGATTGTGTGATCACCGCCTGCAGACAACAAAACCTCCTTTTATATCTGACCCTTGATCAAACAGTTTTATAAGGCTATCCACATGGGTAATAATTGTACAGACGCTGCACAGCTTGCTTTGATTGTTAGAAAAACAATTACTGATTTATCTTGACTGTCTGTCTAGAAGGTAAAAAATTATCCAGACATGTTTTCATTTTTTCCTCCCGTCACTCTCACCCATAGTCAGAGGAATACAGCCGGTGGCCAGGATCTTTCTGTAGGCCTCCCTGATGCGTTTGCAGGTGTCCTTCAGGTCGTACACGTTCACATTGACGTCCCCGATATCGGCCACCATGATCGAATCATACGGTCCTGCCCTGGTGCCACTGTTGTAAGATCTCAGCATGGCAGACTCCACTCTGATCTGCCTCGGACCAAACCTGCAGAGGAGGAGGGAATACGTTTCCTCTCAGCGTTGCGGCGATTTGAACGTAAAGCTGCAAACCCAGTTTTGGACTGTCCTTTTACTTTAATCCTTTAGGTACATTTTCCTGCCTACAGGCTTATTACACACTTCTTCTACCAGTGTAACACAGTGGTGGAAGAAGTACTCTGTTACATGTTAAAGTAAAAAAAGTATTATCACTAAAATATACTTCTTTATAAACTTAAAGAACCAAAGGAAAACTGGCTTATTGTGCAGAATGGCCCGTTTCAGAATCATATGTATTAGATTACTGGATTATAAAAATTATCGGCTACGTTAGGAGATAAAGTCAACATAAACTTACTTGAATTTTAAGTGAAATAACTCAAAATAATTACTGTATTTCAACTGCAGAGCTGCCGTCTGCTGCTGTTCAACAGCTGGCAACAAAATCCAGCCGATACTGAGGCGACTAAACGGCTAAAATGTGATTTCAGTCTGTGTCAAATGTCTTTTTATTTTTTTTTAATGACAAATTACTTGTATTTTTAATTAAACCCTTTCTCACACCAGTATTGTGTGTTTTTATTTGGATATATTTGAAAAGCAAGTATCTGTTTGTTGTATTTGTGCTTGCCTGATTGTCAATTAATAAAAATAAAAAACATTTAATCGGTTAAATTCTCAATGGCGATTAATCGATTAATGATTAACATCCCTACACTGGACAATATTAACTGCACTCTTAACTCTTCTTGCAGTCAAGTTTAGGTCTACTTAAACTCTTTATAGTTGCCACGGAGGGAAACAACCAGCACCTGGCTCCGGGTCGGTTGGAGGTCCCGGTGTCTATCGGGACGCCGATGAACGCCGCGTCGAGCCCGTCCGCCGTCTCCTGGAAGGGCAGCTTGGCCATGGTGGGGATCCCCGACACCCGCGCAACAAACTCGGCGCTCGGTGGCACATTGAAGCGTTTACCTGAAGACTTCCTGTTGGGACTCACGCACACGGACAAAGTTTGCGCTGGCCGGAGAGAGAAGAAGTCCGCTGCAGACGGAGAGAAAACCCGGCGGGTTACAGAACTTAAGTTTCTCCACGGTGTAAACATGTCTGTCAGTTTTAATGCGGAGCTGCGCGAGTAGCGGAGAGACGGACTTCTGCTGCTGCGTTCACTGTCTCCTTCAAAGCTCGAAACGTTCACCACTGTGTTAAAGTCCACAAGAGCAGTGTCCAATTTCCGATGAAGTGGTCGTACGTTGCCGTCTTAAATGCATCTTTGATTATGATGTAAATGTTAAGGAGTATCACAACACCTCCATTATGCATTTTGCACTTTTCATGTCGGGTTGGACTTGTGGTTTTGAAAATTCCGACCCGGTTGTGCGAGCTTGAAGGCAGCAGGCTACAAGTCCACTTCAGGTCAGGTGGGAGGGGCCGGCAGCTGTACGGAAGCTCGTTACTGCCAGAAGAGGAAACATATCAGAGTCAGTTAAGGCCAGAAGTGAGGAAAAAAAACATGAGAGGAGGAAGTTTTTTTTTTTTTTTTCATCATGCACTTCAAAAAAAAAGTGGAAATGACAAGAAAAAAAGTCAGAAATTTTGCTGAAGAGTTGACTTTATTCTCGACATTTTGACTTTTTCTGTGACGTGCATAAAGTGCAACTACCTCCTTTTACTTTTTTCCTCAGCCCTGTCCCTAATATTCTTCTGTGTTACATTCCCAATCAATAATAATAATAATAATAATAATAATAATAATAATAATAATAATAATAATAATAATAATAATAATAATAATAATTTGACTTTTTAACCACAGAATTTTGTCTTTGTAAGTAAAAAAAAACAATTAGTATTTTATCATACATAACTTGTTACCTAGGCTAAAACATTTTTTTAATTATTATTCCTGGTGTAAACTGGCTCCCAGAGGCAGCTGTGACACACAAATGCTACATATCATAATAAAGGAAAGCAGAATATGACCTCTTCAAACACAAAATAAACTGAATAAACCAAAGGACAATGCAATTTCATACTGTTTTACTTTGTTTATATGTGGCGGACCCTGCCACCATTCTAGCTTCAAACAGTGTTCTGGTAACTCATCTTCCTCTGAGAACGGCTTGTTTATTCACTTATGGGAAAAATAAATATTTATGAGTTTGTATTATTACCCCATTAACGTTTTAAATTAAGCCACATTTAACCAGAGCATGCTGGTGTAAACTCCCTGTTATTTGCACAGCAGGGTTCAATTTATGAATGAACTACATCACAAATCTTTACATTCCCATATTTTAGTGCACCATCCTCCACATGAGGGTTCTGGCTCACACCATCTCTGAGCTACAGTGGTTCTGGGTGTGAAACAGTTACTGCGACTGACGGAGGAGGGTGTTGTTTTTTTGTTTTTTTTTCTTCTCCCCCTTCTTCTTTTTAAATGTGCGCACTTCACCTGTCCTCCTCCAGAGGCAGAGCGCGTGGCGCACCAGCAGATCCGCCCCAGACCGAGAGACAGCCGCACACCTCAGACGCTCTTCAGGCTTGTCTCGTTACATAGCATAATATCGACAAGCCATCATGGTAAGTGATGCTTTTTGACAAATCTCTACACATTTTGCATCCAGATTTTTGTCTTTGCATTGAGAGGCTGCGTCAGAAGCGAAGGGGAGGAAAGAAGTAGGTCGCGCCTGGCAGAAATTCTCCATCGTTGCACTGCTCTATTGTCTGGCCATATTCTGCAGCCTCTGATGAATATACAGCCTGTTAGTTTTATTAGTAATATTCCTCTTGTAAGACCAAAACACCTGTTTTTTTTTCTCCCTCCCCCTTCTCTTAGTCCATCGCATTCCTGCAGCGCAAACGCCCCAATCCTCTCCGTTACAATCAGCTTAGACTCCGTCACTTGACCACCGGTTTAACACTGATATTGTCAACCCATTGTTCTCACCAGCTATGCAGCCATTTTGTCCAAAAATATATATTTCATCAATTTAATGCTCCATGCTCTAAAAGAAAAATTTATAAAAGGATGAATCTCTTTTCTCTCTGACTGTGCCAGATTTCTAAATCAAACAAAGCCATCTCTTCACAGCTCACATATAATAGGATGGAAAAGAATATAATAATTTTTTTTTTTTTTTAAATAATTAATTGGCATGTCTCTTCAGTGGGGATGACAAAGTGGCCTTTTTAAAGAGGCAGCACCCTGCGAAATGTCTGACCTAGATAATCCTCTCTCTACAGTAATCCTGTGTGCAAGAGACACAGTCTTATGTCGCAGCTGAAAATGCATGGCCTCCCCCTGTAACAATGCAACAAGGGTGTACCCACACAGGCCCCTCCATGCAAGATGGAGAGAATCGGGCTTTTTGACGCAGTTTGTGCTGATCCATAGCATTTCATCTAGAGGTCGTCGACAAAAAAAAAAAGAAGCTTATTATGGATTCTTGGCATCCACGTTTGAAAGGCCCAATTGTTTTTTTATTTGGCCCTGTCTAAGTCCTCCATTTTAATTAGCAGCAGTCCTTGTGGAAAATCTGCTTCCTTCGTCCGATTCAGCTCCTGTAATCCAAATCTTCTTTGTCCACACCCCAGCGTGAGTGTATCTCCATCCACGTGGGTCAGGCCGGCGTCCAGATTGGCAACGCCTGCTGGGAGCTTTACTGCCTGGAACATGGCATCCAGCCGGACGGTCAGATGCCCAGCGACAAAGCCATCGGAGGGGGAGACGACTCCTTCAACACCTTCTTCAGTGAGACGGGAGCTGGAAAGCACGTCCCCAGAGCTGTTTTTGTGGACCTGGAGCCCACTGTCATCGGTAAACTCTCGTTAAATATAGATAGAATATTTTTTCTCTTGGTTTAATTTGGTCAAACCCTCAAGTCATTTGTGACTGTGTCCTTAGATGAGGTGCGCACTGGAACCTACCGCCAGCTGTTCCACCCTGAGCAGCTGATCACTGGCAAGGAGGATGCCGCCAACAACTACGCCCGCGGACACTACACCATCGGCAAAGAGATCATCGACCTTGTGCTGGACAGGATCCGCAAACTGGTGGGGAACTCCATTCCTGATTTTGATTGAATATCAAACTATATGATTGTATTTTATGTGATAATCATCTTTCCCTCTCTGTCCTCAGGCTGACCAGTGCACTGGCCTTCAGGGCTTCCTGGTGTTCCACAGCTTCGGAGGTGGCACCGGCTCTGGTTTCACCTCCCTGCTGATGGAGCGTCTGTCGGTCGACTACGGCAAGAAGTCCAAGCTGGAGTTCTCCATCTACCCTGCTCCCCAGGTGTCCACCGCTGTGGTGGAGCCCTACAACTCCATCCTCACCACCCACACCACCCTGGAGCACTCTGACTGTGCCTTCATGGTAGATAACGAGGCCATCTACGATATCTGCCGCAGGAACCTCGATATCGAGCGTCCCACTTACACCAACCTGAACAGGCTGATCAGTCAGATTGTGTCCTCCATCACTGCCTCCCTTCGTTTCGACGGTGCCCTCAATGTTGATCTGACAGAGTTCCAGACCAACTTGGTGCCATATCCCCGTATCCACTTCCCTCTGGCCACCTATGCCCCCGTCATCTCTGCTGAGAAGGCTTACCATGAGCAGCTCTCAGTGGCCGAAATCACCAACGCCTGCTTCGAGCCCGCCAATCAGATGGTGAAATGCGACCCTCGCCACGGCAAGTACATGGCTTGCTGCCTCTTGTACCGTGGCGATGTGGTGCCCAAAGATGTTAATGCCGCCATTGCCACCATCAAAACCAAGCGTTCCATCCAGTTTGTGGACTGGTGCCCCACTGGTTTCAAGGTTGGCATCAACTACCAGCCACCCACTGTAGTTCCTGGTGGAGACCTGGCCAAGGTCCAGAGGGCCGTGTGCATGCTGAGCAACACCACTGCTATTGCAGAGGCCTGGGCTCGGCTCGACCACAAGTTCGATCTGATGTACGCTAAGCGTGCCTTTGTGCACTGGTATGTGGGTGAGGGGATGGAGGAGGGAGAGTTCTCCGAGGCCAGAGAGGACATGGCAGCCCTGGAGAAGGATTATGAGGAGGTCGGAGTCGACTCCATCGAGGGTGAGGGAGAGGAGGAAGGAGAGGAATATTAAAAAGGGACACAAAAGCACAAAAGCACAAGTCAAACTGGAAACAAATGGTTTCATTTGTCTTAAAATCGTTTCAAACAGAAATGTTTGTCTAAATACCAGTTTTGCTGCTCAGAGTAATAATATTCGAAATGCCAGCTTTGCTCTGTCTTAAATAAAATTCTTGCAACGTGAAATTGTTTGAGAGTTTTTTTTTATCGAACCTTGTGGGGTTTTTTGTGAATGCTGATGAATTAACTTTCAATGCAGGTGATTTTTACTTTATAATCTTGCCATGCTAAATCATATATCTATGTTATATTATAAACAGTCTGACAAATATCTATACAACATAAAACACCATACATTACATGTCAAGGTTTGCAGAGTGTCTACAGGAAGTGTTTGCTTTTTTAAAAAATACATATTTAAAATATATTTGTAGTTTATATAGTCAGCTGGTTTGAGCTGTGGCTTCTCTTTGCCCTCATGTTGTTTTCTTTAAACAGAAAACTAAGCTCAGGTTCATAAACCTAAGGTTTTAATTTATGACAAATCATGGATGGAAGTGTCTCTACAGTAATTTTCTGAGTGTATAAGCTCTTCCCATGGTACAGAGTTCCAGCTATTAGTTTCAATTATATGTGAACAAAGTTACATTTTGTAAAATTAGTGTGTATATTAGACACAAGAGGCGTTAAATAAACAAGGAACAATCGTTTTTGAGCTCTTTTCAGACACACTTTTATTCTGAAACACAGCAGAAAAATCTATATCCAAAATATTTCCAACCATCTTTAGTATGAAAACATACACACTTGTACATCCCGAATGCTTAACCACCCACATGATTAAGATATTTATTTATTTATGTATGTTATGATGCCATAACTGTCGGCTAAACATCACTAGTTTGGATAACAGATTATAGTGAAGTGTGAAGTCTCTCTATTCAAATCATGGATTTGGCGTAGTTTTCTTAAATAATCAACCATAATTTCGATAAGCTGGCAACAAAACACCAGTCAGCCATAACAATGACTTCGTGCAAGTGCAAACACGGACATAAAGTGCAAACCGTAGCAACAAAAAACAAAACAATCACATCCTGGAGGTCGGTCAATAATCTGCATGATCCATGCCATCTACCATCATCACTGTGATAACTGTGTAGTAACATGGTGGAGAGGTTTTACATGCGTTATTGGATCTGAATGGGTTGATAAGCGATTGGCTCACAATTAACACAGACGCCTGCTGGCAAGCTGTTTTATGATGACGGATTGATGGACGAAGTTAAACTTTAAAAAGTCTGAAAGGCTGGATCCTAACGTCGCCCTACACAGTAGGTCCTGACAAGTGCAGTGTGTAATTTCTTCTCTACTTTATCACTCCAAAACTTCTACACAGACCATTTTTTTTAATCAACTTATAACAAACTACTATGTGAGTGTGGGGTCTTACCTAGCAAGAATCTAAAAAGTGCACCAGAGCTTGTAAAAGGAAGAATCTGCTCTTAATACAGAAATACCAGAGGCTAGCCACGATAATTGCATTTTCTAGGCCAATTTAGCTGTTTGGTGCTGATGAATAACAGTCATTTGAGGATAAATTGATTATAGAAAACACAGATACCAGAGCTTTTTCTCCACCGACAGTAGCCTCAATACTGCATGATGCAATGCTCCAACAAGACCCGTTACATTTTGCATAAAACGCCACCGATAGCATTTTGCTTTCACCCCTGCTGATAACGTACTGATGCTGAGTTTGCGAGAACAAATTCTGGGAAATGCAGGTCAGCAATTTCAGCAGCAAAGGACAGGACTCGGTTTAGATGCATCTAAAAAGGTGAATGACACCATTAAATCATGAACCATAACTGCTGGAAAACACTGATGGTCACAGATGATGTAGTGACTATAAATATGGAAAACATGAATTAACTCTAGATCCTAGTTTATCCATATCAATGACTCTTAAACTATGTGTCTCAGTGAGTGGATCTATGCAGACAGGATGCAGGCCTGACGCTGCTCTCGCCCGTACAGGAGGAAGCCCACGGCGGTGCGCAGGTCCTCCAGGTCCAGGTTAGACAGGAAGCTCCTCTGAAGCTCCGCCTCCACCGTGTTCCCGCTGGGTCCACTGCAGCCCCTCAGGAGAACCACAGCAGACTGGCACAGCAGCCAATCCACCAGCGTCCTCATGCCGACGCTGTCCTGATTGGCCAGGGCCTTCCGTCCCCAGAGGCTGAGATGTAGCATGTTAGCAGCCACACGGGCAGTGGGGCGCTGCAGAGGGACAACGTGCATGAGAGTTGGTTAAGTGTGTGAACCAGACAGCTGGTTCGTGCACAGACAGAAGACCTGATCAATGATTAATTAAACATCTGAGTGCACAATTACTTCCATTCATAGCTGCATTTATAGATGCCCTGTCCGACCATATCAATCACTGAATGAGCACTCAGTATTCCTATTCCTGTACCTTGCTTGGGTTCCTCCTGAGGAGCAGTCGGATCACTAACTGCACATCAGCTGGAACGCTGGGAGGCAGAGGAGGAAGCTGCTTCTCCTGGTAACTCCTGCTCTCCAGTCCCACTGCGTGATAGAACGGGTTCTGCTGGCCGAATATCTCATAGGAGATGGCACCCACGGCCCAGGCGTCCGCCTTACTGTAGTCAATCACCACACCACACCCTGGGACTGCAGTGGTCACCTTGAGACAGACACATCATAACAACGACTCATTAATTACATTGATTTTTTGCTGTCTGCTGATAATGCTCTGCTTGTTTATTAAATGGCAACAATAAAAAGCTACTTAGCCGACCTCAGGGGCCATGAGAGAGGCATTCCCTCCTCTGTTGACCCACATGCTGTTGAAGGGCAGCTGCAGGCTGGAGTCACTCTGCGCCAGGCAGCAGCCAAAGTCAGTGATGACCAAACGAGGGCAACCATCTGCCAAAAAAAAAGTCAAATCAGATGAAATTTGAATACAGAATTGATAGCATCAGATTTAGATTTGATCTTTTAATGATCCGATATTTCACTGACCGGAGTCAAACTCCATCAGCACGTTGTCCGATTTGAGATCCCTGTGAGCGACGCCCTGTCTGCACAGATGGTCGACCCCCTCGAGGAGCTGCAGCACCATCAGAGAGCCCAGCCTGCGGCCTGGCGTGGATGCTTCCAGGTACTGACGCAGCGTGCAGGGGTAGCTTCGACACAGAAGAAGACAGGATGAGAGTGCTGCAAAGTCATAATCCTTTAGATCTAGTACAAATCAAAGCCTGTTTTTCATACTATTTCAGTCATTACATTTATTTACACTATTAGCTCTATAGAGTACTTTGTTGTCAGTGGAGGGGCCCACCATTCACAGATGGTATTCAAATCACACCCACAGTCACAGAAAGCAGCATGTATGTACAGCGTTTTATCTCTACTAACTTGAATTGATCAACAATGTGAAAAACGGGCAGGTCCTTACTTTTTCATGACCAGGAAGAGAGTGCGATTGTTGCCCAGACCAGCAGGGTTAAGCCTGGCTGGCAGTACGTCTGGATACTCTTCCTGGGCACCTGGCAGCAGCGGGACGTCTGCTGTGAAGGCCCGGTGCACTCTGATCACATTAGGGTGCGCTGACACTCTTTTGGGCAGAACTCCAAATTCTCTGTAAGTGGAGAGACCAGAGTCGTTAATGGACACCTGTCCCACAATGAACATACCGCAGAACTATGAATGCAGCGATGGTGTAAGACTTACCCATCCAGAGTGATTTGTTCTTTTTCCTGCTTCAAGGCCAGAGGACCCGCAGGCACCAGCTCCTGAGACATGGCTTTTAAAATCGACTCGCTTGACGACCCTGCCTGCAAACAAACGGCATCAAAAATGGCATCAGCACTGATGAATCTGTCTGCGCTCCCACACAAGACTGATACTTAAAAAGTGTGGAATATTGCAGAACCCGTACCCCGAAGTTCCACATCATCTTGATAGCCAGAGGGAAGGTTTTAAGCGAGCAGCACGTCAGAGATCGAGCAGTTCCCAGTTCCTCTTCATCTTCTCTCAGCTCCACCAGGGAGCTCTTGCTCTCCTTCGGTGGGGCGAACGGAGCCGCGGCCTCGTACACAGCGGCGTTGGAGCCTTTCCCGATCTGATTCCCAATAATGTAATCCTCCAGTTTATATCCAGATGTGAACGGCTTGAGAGGGCTCTGGAATCTTTTCTTGCGGAACACAGCCTGCAGAAAAATACCATATTGTAATATTGTATTTTGTACTGAAAAACAGATTAATTCAATCCACACATTAGATTAACGCTCCTACATTGTATCAGATATTCTGTCAATGCAATTTGTAAATTGTGATTTTGTTGTTCTGCTCTATACAATAGACTTCTATTGTCAGTCCTGGGAGATGGATCCCTCCTCTGCAGTCCTTCCCGAGGTTTGAAGGACAGAGGATGTCGTTGTACACAGTGTACACATTGTAAAGCCCACTGAGGCAATGTGATTGTGATTTGGGGCTATATAACTGAAATGGATTTGATGCTGGCATAAAATAAAGGAATAAAAATTGGTCCGAGGATGCAGTAAGGTCAAAAAGTTCCTTTTTTAAAACACCAATTAAGTTTTGGGAGCTTTATTTCTTATGTTAACTTATAACACATTATTACATGGTTGTATATAAGTCAGGTCAGCTATGCACACACATGTCTTGACATTTCTTAACTAACAAATGCATCATGTTTTGCTAGTTTAGCCATGTCAGGTGGCCACAGTGGCATATTCCTCCTGCATGTAGAAATAGCAGTAGAAAAAAGAGACATGGACAGGATTAGTTTAGAGCAGGTGGACAACTTTTATATAGTACTAAGTATAAAAAAAAATCCATCATACTGTACAATAAAGAAAGTGCCAGTGGTGGAAGTAGTTCTCAAATCCTTCGTTAGAATAAAATTATTACCACAGTAATAACAAAAGCATTTCATGAGAATAAAATGTCTTTTTAGTATCTTTTTATGAGTAAAAGTGCAGAAAAATGTACTGTACCTCAGGTATATATATCATTATATTACTATAAGCATTGTTATTACTGATAGCAGCATTTCAGTGCTACGTTCAAAAACATGTAGTTAATTTGAGCTCCTTTGTTGAGTAGTTTATCCGGTAACAATGTGTAATATATTATAAGCAGTCATGTTCTTGTAAAATCTTAATTAGCACATAACTAATTGTAGATTAAGTTAACTGTAGTGGAGTGAAGGTGTAAGTCGCTCTGCTGGTATCGTACCTGGATCTCCTGGCAGGTCGCAGCGCTCTTTCTGTCATCTTCCAGCTGCTGTTCGATGAGCCCCACGCCGAGACCGAAAGCCAGAAACACGGCCCTGTTCCGCGGGGACCCGCCGCCGAACCTCCTCCTGAAGCCGGCGGACTGAAGCTGGGCTGCCAGGCCCTTCAGAGAGGTGCGGTAGTAGCGGTACCGAGACGGCAGGAAAGCCTGAGGCTGAACGGTGCGGACCGACGGGCCTACACGCAAACGGTCAGCTCGGAGCTTTGCTACGACTCGGCCACCGGATTTGAGGAGACCCAGCTGAAAGACCGACCGGCCCAACTCGAGCCCCCGGCTAATGGCGTGTTTCACAGACATAATTTACCCGGAGAGGTAAGTTAAGCTGCTGGTTCGGGACGCTGTCAGACAGTCCTCGGCTCTCTCAGGCAAGGACAGTATGATGTAAACAAAACAGCTGCTACTGAGCATGCGCGAGAATGAGACGACCTACTTGCTGTTGTAGCTATGGAAGCCCATTTAGGACAGTTATAGATAGAAAATGACCAATTAAGCCTTGATTAAATAAATAAATAAATTAAGATGTATGGTTAGTCATTGTGAGATAAAAAGTAATAATCTTGAGACAGAAAGTCATAATTATTAGATAGAAAGTAATAATTATGCGATAAAAAGTAATAATTACGCAATAAAAAGTGATAATTATGATACAGAAAATGGTGATTATGGGATAAAGAGTTATAATTATGCAATAAAATCATAATTATGAGAGAGGAATGTATACATTTGACATAAAAATAATGTTTATGAGATAAAATATAATAATTGTAAGATTAAAAGTCATAATTATTAGATAGAAAGTAATAATTATGCGATAAAAAGTGAGAATTATGATATAGAAAATGATGATTATGGGATAAAAAGTTATAATTATGCAATAAAGTCATAATTATGGGAGAGAAATGTATACATTTGACATAAAAATCATGTTTATGAGATAAAATATCATAAGTATAAGATAAAAAGTCATAATTATGAGGTTTAAAGTTGTGATTATTAGATAGAGAATCACGATTATGAGAGAAAGTCATGATTATGAGATACACGACATAGATCATATTTTGCTGTTTGTCCCTTATAAACTATATATGATGTTTTTTTCCCCAAACAAGTAGCCATACACTCTCACTCTACTGAGAAAAGGCCAAAATAAATCTTTGTACAGTTTGCTTTTGGTTTCATCTTAAAACTACTTACATTATATAACAGGAAACATTTCCTGACAGCTGTAAATGTGACTGTCAGATACTGTTCATTCATACGGCCCTCTTATGTCATTACAACAGGTAAGTCCTGTGATTATTTTCCTTGACAGCAGAGGGAACACTTCCTGGCAGCTGAAAATGTGACTGTCAGATACTGTTCTTTATCTTCTATATAAAAGGGAGCTCACACATTTTTACAAATTCATACGCTACTGTGGTGATTAATTCAATGAGCAGCATGAATCTGACGGATGTGTGAGCTTCCTTTCATGTGAATCACTTGGGGGGGAAAGTAGTTTTGTCAGTCAAGTGGGAAATATCTCTCTGTTTAAATGAAGTTATAAGTAGGGTAGCTCATTCTGTCAGGTAGAAAATGTTTTATTCTTATAAATCTATGACCTGAATCAATCACTTTAGTGTGCTGATGTAACTTACATATCTGTATGCCTTTGCACGACACAGAATGGTACCATTACAATACAGTAGTAGGGACAGATTACTACAGACAACCAAACTAAATTAACAGTCAATATCAATAAACATCAATTACTTTCCAGTGCCAGCATGACCCAATGAATGAAAAGGCCAACTGTATTCTGTCAGATTATCTGAGCTGGAGTGTATGAAACATATAAAATAACAGTTTAATAGACAAGAGATTACAGAGCCCACAGATCCAGATGAGTTGGGGTTGTAGTTTTAGAGTGATGCTGTCATTTACCAAGAAATAAAGCTCCATGGACACAATGCTCACACCCACAAGCTGCCAGAAGGGGGAGACATGTAACTCAAAATAACTTGATCTGGATCTCATGTGACTATTACTTGGATTTTTCAGTATGTTATGCTGAATCATTTTCTCGTTTACAGCTCAATATGTTATCATGGCATTAGAACTATTCACAGGACACTGAAGATATAACAACTCCTACTTTCTAGGCTTTAGCCAATTAGTTCGAACAGTCTTATAAATTGTACTTATTGATGAACAACGTCATAAAAGTGGGCGGCTGTAAAGTTTATTCTTTGTGTGCGTCTATTAATGGCAAACAACAAAATCATGATGGGAGCGGAGGGGATATAATTATATAAAGATTTAGCAATGGCGACAAATCAATGAATTATGAGCACACCAACATATTTCCTGGAAACCTTTAATCTAGAAATGACTGCCTCTATATAGCACAGCTGAACATTATACACTGAAATAAACTTGGCGAGTAAAGTTGACATTTGACACAAAGAAAGTTCTGAGTAATACAAATAAAGCTGCTGAAAGGAATGCAGTGAATTGGCGGCTCATCGAGGATTGTGTTCATGGTGTGTTCCTTTCGATAACCCAGTTGATCCACGAGACGTAGTTCCTCACTTTGGTGTAGACTCCGGGGAAGTACGGGTTTGCACAGCTGATGCCCCACGAGACGATGCCCTCCAGACGGCCGTTGCACATCAGGGGACCGCCGGAGTCACCCTGCAGATCCGCAAGACAAATTAGAGATGATGAACAAATTATTTTTGGTAGATGAAGTTGTTTCATGTCAAGTCTTGAAGAGTATTAATTGATTCATTCATTTGTAGATTTAACAAAGTTAGCCAAAAGGCTGCTTTTAGCCTGCCAGCAGCCGGGTTTTAGGGATGTATCGTCATTCTGTCAGTCATTTAGTTAATCTACTACTTTGGTCCAGTTGTAAGTTGTCTCTCATGGATACCTGACCTGAACCAGTCGGGAAGACAAGCCAGGTCAGGTTTGGACAACATTTTAGAACTGATGTAAGGGTTTAAGTTGGTTTTCAGTCACGTCAACTTACTTTCCCGACAGCAAACGTTCATGTGGGACTCTGCCTGACAAGACTGTGTGTCAAACAGTGTTGGGTTCAAGTCCGTTTGGACATTAGAAATAGAACGCCTGTGAAGGATCGGGCTCAGCTGCTACCTTCTTGGACTCGATCTGGTTTCGGACAGAGCCACACTCTAGTGCTCACGGAAAAATATGGTTTTAAGGGGCGGGGCCTACGAGCATGATTTGTGACATCACAAATAGTCTGGGAGCCAATGTAGATCAATCAGTCTAGTCTAGAGGACGTCTTGTCATGTTAATATACAAATGTTGTGTATAAGTGTAGAGCTGCAAACTCTTGTTCATCTATAGGCTGATCTCTGGACAGATGTTAGTCACTCTTCAAAAATAATTACAAAATTGAGACGGTGACTGAAATAAGAGACGCACGCAGAGCAATAAGGAAAAAGGGTGATGTCAGTGTTAATAGTGACGACTTGTCTGACACACATTATGCTGCATTATCAGGTGTTAATTATAATTATATTCAAAACACCACTGATGCATTGAACATGCAACACGTGCATCAGGAGAAGTGAAATGTGCACCTGGCAGGAGTCTTTGCCGCCCATCTGAGATCCAGCACACAGCATGTTGGGAGTGATTCTCCCCCAGTAGTAATAGCTGCAGTAACCCATTATTCTCACGTCCACGGCACGTAGCACGGGGGAGAGGTAGTAGCTGAAGATCTGCGTCACACCCCAGCCGCTCACTGTGCAGACGTCATATTCAAGTGGAGGGGTGTCCTCATTGGGCAGTTCAGCCGGCTGGACGTTGGCATTCAGCTCCACCGGCTCGCTCAGCTGTAACACAGGCCCAAAGACAACCACATCGTCCCTCCGTTAAGAACAACAAGATGATTGTTATTGATGTATTATCTCAGCCTGCTCTGCCTACCTTGATGAGCATGATGTCATTGTTGAACGTCTTGTAGTTGTAGTTGTGGACGAATGTCTTTTCGACACTGCGGACCTGTTCAAAACCCTCAGTTTTCATCAGGTCGTGTTCACTCAGCACCACCATCATCAGGTTGCTCCTGATGACCAAAAACATCCAACGCTTCAGAAATTCTCCTCTAATGTGAAATGTAGTAAAATGGCAGTTTCACACCTTCTCTTTAAAACAGTGACTAATATTATTCTGACGACAGTTCAGATGGATGGAAATATCACCCTTTTATTCCACTGCATTTATCTGTCAGTGTTATTTACTAGAGACTTTACAAGGTAAGACGTTTGCACACACAACATATGAAAATGTACAGGTACAGCTGGAACAATCAGCCAATTAAACGATGGACAGAACTTATTTTATTTTGAAAATTTCTCAGGTTTGCCCCGTTGACTGGACAAAACAAGCGTTGTTAAGGTGTCACTTTGTCTTCTGGGAAATTGTGACGTCATTTCTCACTATTTTCTGAATTTTTGAATTTATACTTTAGGTTTATTTTCCTGATTATACTTACAAACTCTTACTTATGACTTTCAAAGTTGAATTTGTCCTTGTAATGGCTTATTTTTAAATGGTAATTGTGGTTTTATACAAGTAAAGGATCAGACTGCTTCCTTCACTGCTGCTCAGAACATCAGTGTTCAGTACTTACGGGATCCAGCAGTGGGCAGCAGACACCACCCACGAAGGCCCCACCAAGGTTCCTCCACAGTAATGTTTCCCTTTATCATCCTGCAAGGAGACCTGATATTTGATAGAGTAGGGCTTGACCTCCTGACCCCCGATGATCCTCGCTGCGTACGTCTCTGTAGACAGTGAGAACATTTGCACTTTGATTCTCTTGGTCTACAAAAAAAAAGTCAAATGTATTAAATATTTCCCACCCTTTTGTTGGTATTAATCTCGATGCACTCCCAGAAAGTGAAGCTGAAGGCCACGTCAGCAGAGTTCGTATATCCGTTGCTACGTGTCGTGATCGAGGTGCTTACCTGATACTGATAAAGCCAAAAGCAGCAGCACAGTCGACGTTTGCAGCGGAGCCATAGTTTTACTTTTCATCTGTGATGCAGAAACAAAAACGAGTCCAGACACAGAATTAATGTGCCAGTTTATTCACTTACTACCCTGATATTTATTGATTATCTTGATAATATGTAAAACACATAGTATAATTTAACTTTTTATCAATAGGAACAGACCTGAGGGACATAAAACTGATAATATAATTCTGTTTTTTGCCAGAATACAAGAGGGATTCAGCACCCAGTACTGAAGTTAAATACGTGAGTTGAGCACATTGTTTCTTATTTATATGAACACTAATAGAATAGAATTCAATACCGCATAGAAGCAAGTGTACAGTGTATGATAACCATTCGGTTTACCTTGAAAACGGTATATCGCTGCAACCTTAAGTGTGAGATACGTCTCAGTTTAACCCTTTCTGAACTAGGGATGACACCTGAAAGCATTCTGTCGATAGAGTTTTTAGATTTTGCTGCAAGTAAGACAGAAAGTTAACACGTTTCTTCTTCTTCTTCAGCTGTAATCAATGGCTAAGTCTTGTTATCTTATGGTTACAGTCTATTAATGAGCTAAGATTCATCATGAGTGTCAGGACCTTGCTTGAAATGTTAATGTTACACAGAATCGGCATCGTATTCATTTCAAAACTAGAGTGCTGAAGCCATATTTCAACATTTCACCAGTTTGTTGTCGTTTTAAAACACCATCTTACCCTTGAATCTGGGCAGAACTCCTGATTTATTAATTATTAATTTCTGAACAAAAGG
This sequence comes from Lagodon rhomboides, assembly GCA_039737535.1. Taxonomy (NCBI): domain Eukaryota; kingdom Metazoa; phylum Chordata; class Actinopteri; order Spariformes; family Sparidae; genus Lagodon; species Lagodon rhomboides. The sequence goes on along the minus strand of CM077792.1, from coordinate 28,398,295 downwards.
AGTTAGAGTCACCGTGTACTCACCTGTGAGCCTGAACACAGCGACCTTCAGAGTATCTCCTTCTGTTGGGACTAATGCTCCCCTGTTTGCTTTTATAGTGTCACCGTATCCCCGTTCAAACCTTTTGTTTACATTATCTCTTCGTTGGGTTTTGTACTGTGACCATCTCACGCTGCAACAAAGCGACTGACCTACAACATGACAAAGCTGAAGTGTTCTCTTGTATTGTGTTTTCTCTCTCTGGGCTCTAGGTTTCCGCCTGTACCTGGGGATATGAGTGGACGGGAATGCCTTTGCAAGTTCCTCATCACCACCAACAGGTTTTGGACATCGCAGATGTCTGACGGGAGGAAATTCACTGGGACTAATTTGCCGTGATTTAACTCTTCTTGCATGTCTGTAATGGATTTAGTCTTCGTGTTGTTGTTTTCTGTCACTTTTAATCTGTGAATTGCATAGAGATCATGTAAAGGATATTTGAGACGGATTATTCTACAGCTGTTTGCCATCTGGTGGTACGTTCTGTTCTCCACGTTACAAAAGGCAACCAACAACTCACACGTCATGGTTGTACTGTTCTACACGCCCTGGTTATCACACTATGAGTCAGAGAAATAGTCTGACTGTGGCTCAAAAGTGTTGGAAATGGATTATTGAGTGATTTACAAAAACTGATCAATTTTAAGAGGCTCAAACCAACAAAAATTTTGCATTTTTGCTTGAAAAATGTCTGAAATCATAAACTGATTATCGAAATAGTTGCCTATTAACTTCTGACAACTGACTTCTCTATTAATGGACTAATTTCTCCAGCTCTAAATAAAATAATAATAATAGTTATCCAAAGAAAAACAACTAAATGAGGACTTTATGCACGAGCAGATGGAACTCCTTCCTGGCTTTCTGCCCCCAGAGAGACGGACGATGGATTCAAATTCACCAGGCAGCCAGAAAACACGACCGCAAATGAATTCTAACATCACTTTGTGTCTGATGGATGTGTAAATGAGCGCTTGTTGTTACGACTACGAGTACGTGAAGTGATAAAATCTTCATGTTATATTTGCAGCTTATTGTGCTGCTCAAAGTGGACAAATGTATAAATGCAAGTTAAAACCTGTCCTGTGTAACTGTATCGCTCAGTGGTGGAAAAAAGTACAGATTTGAAGTACTTGTACTTTAATCGAGTACATGTTCTCCTCTTGCAACTACTTTATTCTTCTTCTCTACATTTGAGAGAAACATATTGTTCTTCTGACTCCACTAAATTCACATTCTTCTACTTCTAGCTTTAGTACTTTACAGTGGCTAGAAATAAGGGTTCCAAAAGGGTTCTTCTACAAGGCCTGAGGTTCTACCTGGAACCATTTGCTTCTGAAAAACCCTTTCTCGTAGAAACGGTTTTTCAAGGGTTCTTGGTAACACTAACGGTTCCAGTAAGAACCATTTTGATCCAGAGAACCCTTTAAAAACCCTTTCCTGAATAAAGGGTTTTAAAAGGGTTCTTGGTAACACTAACGGTTCCAGTAAGAACCATTTTGATCCAGAGAACCCTTTTTTGGAGAAAGAGCTCTTCAGGGATTGTTGAAAGCATGGGTATAAGATCCTGTGTGGGTTCTTTGTAGAACCTCTCATGGGGGGTTCTGGGTGAAACCTTACACACACAGTTCTACTGTAGGTAGAACCCTTTATGTTGGGTTCTAGGTAGAACCCTCCAAAGGTTCCAGGTAGAACCTTTATAAAAGGTTCTACCTGGAGCCAAAAAGGGTTCTCCTATGAGGACAAGCCGAAGAACCTTATATGGTTCTATTCTAAAACTTCTTTGATAATTAGCAACCCAGGTACCAGAATAGTAACTTACGTTTCTGCAAACCGGGATATGTGAAGCTTTATATATATTTTTTTATGTTGCAACTTAAACTTAAACTTATGTTAACTTAGGTTCCATTTTCATTTTCATGTGAGAACACTGTGCTAATGGTCTGGTAAGGTTAGATTTAGGACAAGTTGATGTTTTTGCCCACCTGATTCTGTCACCATGGAGACAGCTGGAAACTGTGCCGTCATGTTGTTCAAGATATCCAGTCGGTTTCACGTTTACCAATGATGTAAGTCAGCTCATATACGTGTAATGTTACATGAAAGTACAACAAATGTTGATATATGAGTCTGACATGCGCACATTTGAATGTATCTGTGGTTTTTCATGAAGTTGAGTGGGCTGTACTAGTACTTTTGTGCCTTTTACTGTATTTACACTTGAATCTACTACTATAACTAGCTTGCAGGAAACAAAAATGAACATTATTTGATTCGGTAACAGACTTCGATGATGGGAACTGAGCTGAGATTAGAAGTTTGGATGGGTCCCAGAGCAATTTCATATTGGGCCACGTCGTTCTTAAATTTGGGAATCGCTGGTCTAACATTCAGTAATTTGAGAATCGTGTCTCATTACGTTTTATGGGAATTCTCCTTTGACTAGCGGAGGGAGAAATTGCATAAGGTTTGAACGGGAAGCCTCTGCTGAGTCACTGGTGTTGTGTCTTATCTGTGCCAGTGTCACCTCTCTAATGACTGTAAACCAAGATTATCTCAGGATCTGCGTGTCTCCTCTCCAGTGAAACATTTTGTTGCAGCCTCATGAATTAGTTATTTTTTAAGTGACTTCAGTTTTTTTCTTCTTCCTAATGTCAATAATTAAAAAATAAACCACAGAGAGCTGCCAATCCTCATGTGCGGACCCTGATGAGCGATAAGTGTGTGTGTATTAAAAAACAGAGAGGAGGTTTCAGGGATCAGAGAGCTGTAGTTTGTGATGCACAGACGATTTGTCATTCCAAAGGTCTGGTAGATATATGTGGGAGCTGGCCGCCGCGCTCAGTGATGGCAGCTCTTGGATAGAGGAGCGGGTCATGCGGAAAAAAGCCAGTGGTCAGCACTCAGGGGGATGTGAGCGGCACCAAGAGCGTGGCTAGAGCTATCAGTAGCACGGAGGGCAAACAGAGAGGGCTATTAGCCGGCTGAGGTCAGGAACTCCGCAGAGGAATGGTAGCAGTGATGAGACCAGCCTGAGCTGTGCTCCATTTTTAATGACACCCGGCCTGAGAATAGATGTGGGGCAGCAGCGCCGGCTCGACCTGGCCGGGTACAACGAGATTCTGCTGCTTGTCATCAGTCAAACACCCTCATTAATCCTTCCAGGGGAAATCAGTGAGGGGAGACTGAGCAGTGATGAAGAGCTACAGAGATCCTCGCTGCGCCTTTCTTTCATTCGGCCCCATTTGATCCACACGAGCGGGTACGATCGCAAGGTTGAAGATGTCAGATATGAGACAGAGCTGACAGGCCCTGACATCAGAGCAGCTGTACGACTAACACGGAAGTCCTGACGTGCAGAAGGAAGACAACACAATGCACGCCTCACCTTTAATGTGACAGTAAATGGTCATTCAGTTAAACTGGGTAATTATGGTAAACAATGATATAGGACGGTGTGAATAGGTCAGAGAAGAGGTGGCACGAGGGGCCGTGCTGTGGAAGCTTCAATTATATATTGGTCCAGGACAAGGAGGTGACCATGGAAACTGAAATAGGAACTATAAGTAACCCGAGAGTGCAGGTGCAATCCTTCCCGTTAAAATTAGACGAGTAGCACACAGGTAAAGCTCTCTCTCTCTGTGTACACTGCGCCGTCCTTGAGTCTCGTTATGGACCTGCTGTCTTTACTATGTTGCATGCTGTTGGAGGTCCTGGCTGTAAGCTGTAAGTAAGCCTCTTTAATGTTGAATTCACAATTTCTTTTTCTTTTTTTTGTGCATGAAAGGGCTTTAAGTGAAGTTGAGCCTCTGGGGAGTTGCACTGGCAGGACAAGGTTGGGATGCAGACTCTCTGCTTGTCTAAGATCCCTTTTAGGCTGTACTCAGGGGCATATTCAAGTCCTGATGCTCCCTCCTGAGATGATCTTTTGATGAAAGTGTGACTCAGAGTCATTTTCATCCGGGCAGGACTGAGCTTCTGACTGTTTTAGATCATAAATCAGAGGAGTGGAGAAAAGCAAAAGGGCAGATTGGACTGAAAAGTTAATGAAAAGGAAAGAATACATCAGACGGAGCATCATTTTGTTCTGGAATAGTTTTCTGTACTGCTGTTAACTCACCTGTTGAATTACTTTTGTTCTTGTTTACATCGTGGAGTTTAATTCAAAATGCTGTCATGTAGTTTAGACGCTCTGTAACATGCTACTTAGCACAACACAGATATCTGTTCGAGATATCCGCAGAGCTTTTGAAATGGAAAGGTCAGTAAAAGTGTGCTTTTTTTCACCAAAAGAACTTGAAACCTCCGAAAACAACGGGTGAAGGCTAACGGCAGCATAATTGCGGCCAACGCCCCTTTTTGTGCCGGGCAATCATGTGCCGAAGATAAAAAAAAATGTGAAAGGAGACTCAGATAAACATCGTAAACAGGTCTAGGATCTGGGACAAAGCTGGAGACGGTTGAATGTTTACAGATCTGAGCTTGTTTACAAAATAGAATAAAGAAAATTACCATGTGCAGTTTAGCAGTGTGTAACCGAATTCAGTTCAGCCCACATGCACACAATAGGAGACCCATTATTCAAGGCTCAGTTCCCAGGTCATTACATAACCTTTTATAATGTATGTGTGTGTGTGTGATTACCTCACACGCACCCAATCCATAGAGGGTGGACAGGACACTGTATAGAGTTACCGTTTTAGCTTTTTGATTCGCACCAACGCTGCTAATTGTAGCTCAGGATCGATATCTGGGACGGTAATGAGAGGCTATTGTTTCATCCCTGGTGGCATCACGGTGACTGAGGTGTTGATGTTTCAGATGTTAACAGTGTGCTGTAGATACTCGCAGAGATGTCGTATGGATTTTATAAATATTGAATCCAAGTGCACCAAAGTTCCTGAAGCATAAAGTACATTTGTAAACCTTGAGACCTCACAAACAGGGAGGGGTTTCCAAACCAGAGCAGGGATCTAACGGATGCCCTCCTGAAAATCTTGAGATCAAGAGACTTTGTTTCCTTCAACAGCATTTTTACGTTCGATACTGTTAATTTGACCTTTAATTCTCAGAAAACAATGCCCCTTTCCTTTAAAACGTTTGGTCCGAAACAAAAATTCAAGACATTTAAAACTGCTGTGTCGCTGAGGAGTACAAGGCACAACAGAACAAGAGACTACACACTGTACAGGGACAGAAACAGGTTGTGATAAAGGTGAAAATGTCCTAAATGTAAAAGGTCTGATAAAGGTAAAAAGTCGTCAAAGTTTTTGGATTTCTCACATTTTATTTGTTATATGCCAATGTAAGGGTTGTATCAAGGGACATACAACTGATGTGACCTCGGTGTCCTCACTGGTAGCTGGAGTCCTGGGAGGACAGAAATTGTTAAATCAATCTTGGATATCAGCTTTTACAAGATATTTAAGTCTTCAACTGAATGGTTTTAGTTTAAATAAATCACATTTTAAGGGGCTGATCCATTTGAGTGCTTTGCATCAACAATTATAAGATGTATTCAGCACCTCTACTTAAGTAAAGGTACTAATACTGCGATATAAAGAAATACAACTTAGGTAAAGTATGTAAGTATTATAAATTACTCCTCAAAAGCTCTGAAAATTGACCCCTGGGAGTGGACACCTGGAGAAAGCGTGACGATGAGAAAACAAGCTCTTTATCAAGATAAACTGAAGAATATAGTTATATTTTATGTAGTAATTAAAACATGTACCCTAAGATGTGCGTTTTGTAATCCCGCACTAGATGTGTGGCATGAACCAGAAATAAAAAGTAAACTATGAACTAAAAGCTCATCGTATGTTTACAAATGAAGCTTGTGTATCATGATATCACTGAATTTTAGTAGTGTAGAAGTACAAGTAGCAAGAAAAAAGCAAATACTTGTACTCATGTAGCAATTATTTAGTAAATGTAGACTACTGAGTTAGTTTCCTCCACTACAGGAAGAGAGGAGGTCCAGATCAGGTCGGCGTGTTGTCTCCAGACTGTGTGTTTGCATCAGACAGACCCTCGTGGTCAGACTCATCCTCGCTGTGGCTCGGAGCACGATTGCTTTTCATCGATCTGCTAAGCCAGCAGCGTCTGTGCACTGAAGTCCTTCTTTATGACTTGTGTTGTTCCTGCTGATGCTGCAGTAATAATGTTACAACTCTGTCGGCTCTCCTCCGTGTGGGGTTTTGTTCACAAAAGAAACCTTGCGGGCGGTTTTATTTGTTTCTCTCTAAATCAATTCTTTATCTTTCCTGTGTGTCGCAGGTACTGAGGTGGCCCAGGAGCGCATAGTGGGAGGATACGCGCCGGTTCCACATTCAATCAAGTACATTGTGTCGATACAGACGACACAGCGTCAGCACTTCTGCGGGGGCTCCCTGATAAACAAGTACTGGGTGCTCACGGCAGCTCACTGTGACGTTGGGTGAGTTCATTCTTCTTTTGATTTGAGTATAAAAGTTAACCTGAGGCAGAACCCACCGGTCACACTATACTGCACACCTTTGTGTCCTGATGTTAGCTGTTGTATAGGCGGCAATAAAAGGGCCTATTGAAATATGATGACCTCAACTTGACTTCTCTGCTGTGTTAATGTGTGTATACATGATTATCATCTCAGATCGAGTCGTTAGGAGCCATATCAGATAGTCACCTCTGCAAGTTATCGAGACTATTGAGAGAAAGCACATGAAAGTGACACCGGCCGTAACAAAAGCAGCTCTCTACCGCTGGAATCTGACACAAGTGTAGGAAAGTCTGACAATACATATCTGCACGTAAGAAGCAATGATTTCAGTGTCTGCGTGTCAATAGCGCTTACTCTGTCCTCAAGAAACCTTCACTGTTACTAACAGTTAGCAGTCCAGTGACAGGGCTGAGTTATTATGTTTGATTCATCAGTGGACACAAGACGTCTTCTACTTCAGTCCAGTCTCAGTGTTTGTGCACTCGAGGCTTCAAGTTCCCATATCACACTTGATTATATGCTGATTATTGCACCAGGATTGGCTAACTAATCCATTTGTGATGTCACAAATTGTGCTCGTAGCCCCGCCTCTTAAAATCAGACATTTGCACTGTCAGACTGCAGGTCATGACGAGCAAGGTAGTGTGATCTAAAATAACGGCACTACAGCTGGTAACCATGGCTGTGGTACAGCCATATATATATATGTTTAATGAAATACATACATTTATATAACGTCTGTTACATAGTTACGCACATACGTTATTATGCACAAAAACACAATACAGGAAAAGGCAAAAACCGAAAAAGCTGAAAATAACCTCTGTAGTGTTGTTATGTCAGTGCTGGATGTGTAAATGAGGTCATAACATGTCCAGATGAGGTTCATTAACAGCTGTTCCATTGAAAGGTACGATACCAAGTTACATCCCAGTGGGTCTTTCATGGCAGACGCTTTGATGTCAAACCAGGAAAAGCAGGTTTAATTAATAACCTTAACAATGGTTGAGTTCCAGCTCAAGCGCTCAGTTTTCAGGAACCTGGTGTTTTGCACACGTGTCATCGTCACAACTTACTGGAATACCCAAATGGAACAGAGCCATCGTTAATGATATTACTTACACCTGTGCTTTTTACTGCCGACACAGTGATAGACAGTGTGCAAAATTGCATTGTGGGTAATGTAGGCACCAGGTTTGTATCACTGAGTGACATCAATGGAGCCACAAAAGGCTTTATATTACTTTTTTCCACATAGGCAGAAAGACTTTCTGCGTAAGAATCATTCAAACCATTTAAAGGAACGTAAAACATGTTGAAAAATCCACCTATTGATCCAACAATGTCAAACTATTCCTTCAATATTCACGACACAAACTATCTTTACAACACGGTGTCTCTAATTCGCTTTTCCTCTCTGCAGGGTAGACAGAATGATGATCGTGGCAGGTGACTACTCTCTGGCCATCTATGAGGGAACAGAGCAACAAATCCTGCCCCAACTTTTGGTTCCCCACCCTGAGTACAACAGCACCACCAACAACAACGACATCATGCTTATAAAGGTGCAGCCCGCAAACTATTGAACTCTATCGTTGAACTGAATTCCTTTTCTCCCTTCACTGATCACACCGTCTATCATCGTCTCTCCAGCTGAAGGCCCCGGTCTACCTGAACAGCTACGTGTCCATCGCTCTGCTGCCCCGGCACGGCGCCTCCATAGCGGAGGGGAGAGTGTGCCGAGTGTCAGGCTGGGGATACACCAGCCCGGACGGAGGCCAGATCCCCTCCACCCTCCGCACTGTCAAGCTCCCCATCGTCTCCACTGAAAAATGCAACAGCAGCGAGTCCTTCGACGGCAGGATCACAGAAAACATGCTCTGTGCTGGTTACAGCACCGGTGGGAAGGACGCCTGTCAGGTAAGAGGACCTCAGGGTTTTTACTCGGTGTGTGGATACTTATACACACATGTAGTTCTTTTTCCCTTTTCCCCTTTTTTCTGCCAATTCAGCTACTTTAAAATTACTCCTATGGGAAAGTCCTTGTGCTGTATCTCAGTAATCCCAGTTCCAGTAAAAGATAAAAAACAACATTTTCTTATTCAATAAGTTCTAACTTCTCTACACTGTTTTTTTCATGCTGCTTTAGACTTCCACTCCAATACATTTCAGAGGGAAATAATATACCTTTCACTTACCTATTGCTGAAATTACTAATTATTTTGCAGATAAATAGACAAAATGGATGGATGCATGGATAGACGGATAGATAACTTAACTTGAGAGTTGTATGCAATGTCCACCTCAAGCAGCTGCAACATAAAACATCTCTTTACATTAATGCATGACTTAACACTCATTATACAACATTTTCTCGTATTGGGAGTATTTAACATTGTGATATTACTTGTTTAACAACAGTACTGTGAAGGATCTGGATATTTCTCCCACCACTGGTCTCAGAAATGTGGTGTCACTTGCTGTACGTTGTAGTTTGCACAAACGTTACTACAGGAAAGCTGTGCATTTGTTGCATTTGGAGGTCTGTGGCACAAATGAAGCTATTTCAGGCTGTGACTACTCAAACAATACTTGTTAATCAGTCCAGTTCGGTGCTTTTGGTCGTGTCATTGGAAGAAAAATGTAGAATATCACCCGACCTTTCCTTTGAGTTTCTTCGGTAAAAGAAGCACTGCAGGACATCAAGTCACCCCTGATGTTTCCTTCTCTCCCGCTGTCTCAGGGGGACTCTGGGGGTCCACTTGTATGCGAGGGCCGGGTCTACGGCGTGGTGTCCTGGGGGAAAGGATGCGCTGATGCCCAGTTTCCCGGAGTCTACACCACCGTGTCCAAGCACCGCAGGTGGATCGACAACACCATATTTAACTACTACAGCAAGTGCAAGAAGGATTAAAACCGAGTGTTACGGAGATAACCGTTAGACACTCAGTGAAGACTTCGTTTCAATTTCACTCCTCTATTTGATCTTTTAACCATTTGTGCACATTATATAATATATTGAAGGAGTTGTTTGACATTTTGTGAAACCCTCTTATTCGTAATCCTGCTGAGATTTAGCTTAGTGTAAAGATTAAACCCAGGAGGAACAAACCAAATCCACCAACCAACGCTGCTAAAACTGACTAATTACAATGAGTGGAGTTACATCTTGTTTAGTTAAATTGTACAAAATACAAAGATTTCCATTTCCAGCTTCATATTGAACAAATAAATAAGTGGTATCAATCTGAAAATCGAAGTCTCGGCAAGAATGTGAATAATAGCATTCCCCAAAATGACGGACTATTCCTTTAAGTTTTCAAGCTTGAATATTTATCATGTCTGTTGTTGAGCATTTCATAAACGAAACAAATGATGGCTAATACAACCCCAAACACCCCTCTGTTACCAAAGAAAGGTCATTTTGATCACATTTTTCACAAACGTCAAGACTGAGGTGCCAAATCGCTGCTGAAACAGAAAATCAGAGCCTCATCAAGAACTATTTGAAATGCCGTGAATCAGTGAATGCACAGAAAATCCAGTCTTGAGTATCGTGTGAGTATTCAGTACTCACGCACAGGTGAACGACAGCAATGCAATCCAATACGGTAGCTGTGCAAAAACAACACAGTCTCACTCCCGGCTCGACAAAAGCTGCAGAGGTCAGCGGCCTTAAGCGTCAAACTATGACACTTCACCTCCACATTTAAGGGCTCTACGGTCCAGTTAGCAACGATACATAACATGCAACATCCGACAGAAGTTCGAGCACTTGACAGAGACGGATGGAGAGATATTTACAAGCCAGAAACTTCAAAACAAGTCGTAATATCACAACCAAGCCGAGTACATCCTGATAATTCACATTGCACACAAAAGCCAGATGTTAGCGGGTGTAAGTAGGTTTTGAAAAGGGTTATAAGACTCGCCCAATCACCCCGACCGTCCACTAACTCAGACATAGCCAGCTGATTAAACCGCTGCACCAGAGGGGTGTTTTTAATAAGTGATGCTCGAGTGGTAATTACTGCGTCAAACTCTGAGGCACGGCGGCCGCTGACCAGCCGGCTGCGTTCGACACACTCGGAGTGAGAACAGGCTGGCAGAAACGCTTCCTTTGTGGAAAACATGCAATGTTTAGTTTGGTGAGACTGAAAGTGATGAATGATGAGAAATCTCAAAGTCCCCCTCCTCCTCCTCCAAAATATGTTTCTCTTCTTGATGTATCAATCTGTTCCCATAATTAGTGTGATGTGGAAACTTCAAGCCTCGATGGAGCGAACTTCACAGTAAAGCAGAAGACGTCTTGTGTCCAGCGGTTAAAAATCACATCTGTTCTCCGATTCCAAAAATGTGTGAGTGTATTTTCTAAAACATCTGAAACATGTCCGGAGGGGATGTTTGAGTAATTCATCAAGCACAACATTTGAAGGTTACAGCCTCTGAAATATGAGGATTCGCTTATTTCCCCCTCGTCTTTTATCATAAACAGAAGAGTTTGGATTTGACGGACAACAAGTCTGTTTGAAGATGAAGACTTTTTTGTGACGTGACGATCAAAAACAAATCACATGAATGATTAATAATAAAACAATTATATTTGCAGGAAACTGTCGAGTGAAATGTTGGGTTGTTTGTGGGTTTGTTGCATTGGATTTGCGTCAAAATGGTAAAAAATTCAGCTCTATTAATATCGAATGCAGACGTAAATAACACGTAAATGGGTTGATTCATTCCCCTCACAGTAAAATGTAATCAATTAAAGACCATTAAGGCGCACAGAGTTTCTGTCAACCTGGATGTGAACTACTTCCAATTACAATGGTCAAGAATCTATATGTTGTGTATATGTATGTGTGTGTGTGTGTGTGTGTGTGTGTTGGGGGAAGACAAAAGCAGCTCCCTTTTCTGAGTTTAATTAGTAAGTCAATGATTGCTGCCAATTTCATGTGGTTTATTTATGGACTAGCGGTGTTATAAACCCGGCACTGTGCATGAAGCACCTTTTTGAGCGAGCGAGCGAGTCGAGCAACTGCATCGAACTGGGGGTTTTAAAAGACGTAGAGAGACTTGAGAGTGTGTTATAAAACAATGACATTAACTGTAGTGTTTTCTTGTTTTATACACTTTAATAAAATACCGATCATCCCGCTCTGGCTTTCTTTATTCGCCGGGGCCTCCCCCGCCACTCTCCTGAGCGGAGACTTTTACACGAGCTGTTACAGATAACTCGTAAAAGTCCTCCTCCTGCTGTGTCATTTACACAACAAGTCGAGTTAAGCGACTACAGGGGGACAATTAATAAGTCAGTGTGCTGATTAATTTTTAAAAACTACAGCAATCCCTTTTGGTTTTTCGGACTCTTTGTCGCCTGTCGCAAAAAAAAACAGCTGAAGGAACTATCCCCGAACTGGACTGCCTTCATGAAATATGCATGCGGCCGGCCGGTCCCTCTGAACAATCTGTGTAATGGCTCTGAGGCGACGGCTTCCTCGGCCGGCAGTGATTCCAGCGAAGACGAGCCGGACGGGGGGAGCCTCCGCCAGGTGGAATCAGTACCGCCTGCTTCACACCTGATAGGTGTTGGTGCATCACAACAGAATGAATAGTTGATGGCCTACTTTATAGGCCTCTCTGGTTTCAGCGCTCTGTGATGATGGGTGTGTCAGCGCCCCATGTGATTGATAGATTTCAGGGCTTTTATGCCTCGGATCTTACAGGCTTGGTTACATAAAGGACGGCTCCTTTTGTTTCCCGGCATGAGAAGGCCTCTCAGGAGACCGTCAGAGTATATCTCCTGACACGGCTGATCCACAGTTCCCCTATATGTTCACAAAAGGAAGAACGTCTCTCTCTCTCTCTGGGTTCAGTGTGTTTCATGTTCGAAAAAGTATTGATTGAAGCGTATGGATTGTGACACCGTCCCACGCAGCTTCTCCCAGCGGACTCCGCTTTGTGGCTGCCGGGAAGACAAAACATGTTTTTTTTACAATCATAATGGCTTCTTTTTCCCCAAACTAGGCCACCAGAATCCATTATTTTCAATATGTGTTATTCATGAAAAGAACAAAGATTGCTTTAATGCCTCGGGCGGACATTAGCCGTATCGGGGATGGATTGGTGTGGTACGTACATGAATAGACGTTTAGGCGGCGGTGGAAGAATTTCTCGGATGTTTTACGTAAAGTGGAACAGACAACTTTTCCAACCCAGCGTTTTGTAAGTGTTGTTTTTTTTGGGTGATTCAGTCAGAAAGACAATTGGATGGTTTCCATCTTCCTTAGAGAAGCAGCAACTACCGGCAAACAAAACACAAGTTTATTCATCAATTTCAGCGTTGTCAGATGGGAAATGTGAAAATCATCATATTTCGGATCATATACTTGTCATAACCTTGAGATAAAATAGGCGTAAATGTGTAATTTTACAGACCCACACATTTAAAAACAATAACTGGGGTTACTGGTGCATTCAAAACACAGCATACCTTGTGAGAAAGTTCAAGCTTTATCTGCAAAGTGCCTTGAATGAGTTCAGCAGTGATGCCTGGTCATGTCAGGAAATGAGACTAGAACCAGCTACAATTCAGCGTCACAAACCAGTCAGATCCTTATCGATCGTACATCGTACAGAGGGCAAAATTACCACACTAATGTGATAAATATCATAACTCTGGCAACGCTGATCCATTTAGTCTGTAACAGAGACGTGAAAGCAGATACAAACGGTGCCAGGTCACCGGTCAGCCTTCATTTCCCTGAGAGATTTGTGTTCCTGGTGGCAGACTGAAGTGCTCGGTGAAAACATGGGTTTACAGGGAACCAACCTAAATGCAGATGGTGACACTCGACATTTACTTCATCATGATACATTAAAGCAAAAAAAACTGCTTAGGTAAAAGTTTTGATGCATTACAAGACAAGATTCAATCCTCTTTAAAGGGGGAATATTTACAATATTAGTGAGGTAATGACACAAACTCAAATGCAGTTGTTTTCTCCATAACTGAACAAACAACCTCAGAACACTGTTTGAAGATAGAAAGGTGGCAGGGTCCGCCACACATAAACATATAAAGTGAGACAGTATGAAAATTGTGTTGTCCTTTTCAGATCGAGTTTGTGTAGGCATAAAAATCAGTCAGTGAACATCTCTTCTAACTAAAATGTCTTCCCAATGCTGACATAGTGCACCTTTAAGTAAAAGTACAGTAAATCATCCACAAACTTTTCTCAAACTAAAATTGTTTGTTGTGAAATCTTGTGTTTCAACCAATTATTTAAACGACACCATCTGAGAGGTTCAGAGGCGATCAGCTGACAGCTCAGACATCTGAGACCTGGCGAGGCGCGACACATAGCTGTTTGTAAGAGGTCACAAGCCACAAGGTTGAATATGAAACGGTCCACTGTAGTTTATAAACTAAGCTTTATAATCTTGTTTTGTAAAGTAACTACAGCTGTGAGAAACTATGGTGGAGTAAAAACTGAGCACAGAATCCTCCCAGGAGTCAGTGGATGAGAGACCCGATGAGCCTTTTACACCTGGAAACACAAGGAGGAATGATTTTTATATTGTTTATTAAAAGAAAAAAACATTTCAACCTTGAGATAACCTTTCTGGTTTCTCTTCAGCTCTCCTCTAGACGCCGTTTGTCTGGGAACTTATTTTACTCTTTCAAGTGTTGCAGCCAGAAGTCGAGGAAGGAGCCCCGCTGTTCTGGTCTTTATTACATCATGGGGGGGAAAAAAGAAGAAGGAAAAACACAGTGGAGTAGAAGCTTCAAGTAACACGAGATAAAAGTACCTCAAAATTGCACTTAAAATATAAACCGCCTGCTTTGCACACTGTTATAATCCGGCTTCTGCTGGTGCCTGGGCTGAATCCCCCTGTCGCAGTTTTACATAGTTTTTAGGCACCTTTTTGAAGACGAACGCTTTGTTAATAGACGAGAAACACAAGAAAACAGTCACAACAAAAAGTGGAGGCTGATGAGAAAAATGCACATGACTTATTCGAACCACCAGGGGGCATTTGATCATTAAAGCATCAAGAGGAGGAGGAGGAGGAAGAAAACAACAGATGAGGTGCTGGGCCTGCTGGCACTTCCTCCTCTTTGATTATAATAAGCCCTTCCTCTGAAGTGTTGTGTCTGCACATGAAAACGTTACATCACGCTGTTGAATCGAAATGACTGTGATCGCACGGAGATGTAAAACAAAGTAATGAGTGTGTTGCGACTCTGCTGGAGAGGCTTCGTTAGACTGACAACGAGACAGACGGAGGGAGGGGAAAGAGAGGAGAGGAAGAGCGTCCTCTTTACCTATTACAGCCGAGGTGGAGAGACTTGGAGGCCGGACAACTGTTTGAGTTCGGAGGGATGCCAGGAAGCTCCGAGGCATGACAGAGGCTGAGACGAAAACGTGACCAGCCCTCTCTTCAAACACCAAAGTGCCATTCAACTTCACAAACAGCCTCTTTTTTTCCTCGTCCGCCTTCCTTTCTTTCTCTCTTTCTCTTCGGACCCTCCAGAGATTCAAGCACTTTATTCTTTTTAAACAATTTTTTCTCCTTAAGTCTTTGACATGGCTCCAGCCAGGAGGCTTTTTTCTATGAATCTGGGACAACATGCATGTTTAAAATATGCAGAGGATGGAATAATTGGCTCTGAGGCAAAGACTGAATTAAGATGTTTTTTTTTTCTTTCTTCAAAATTAGATTCTGCGATTGATTTTTTTTCTTTTAAAGAGAAATGTTCAGAGGGGGAATGGCAGAAAATAGTCCCTCTGTGATTCTCTGTCTCGTGTCTCATTGTTACTGTGCAGCCATGCTTTCATTCAGTTGTGAAAGCATTCTCGACGGCTGTGTTAGACACCGAAAATAGACGCATGAGGACAGATTCGCGGCATAATGAGTAGGCTGAGTGACTGAATCAGCCACTCCAGTTCAGACTACTTCCAAGCTTCGAATAACGGCACTCAGAGTCAATTGTCTTGGCAAGCTTCGAACCTGACAAAGCGAAACCATTAGCTAATACAGGAAATAAGCCGCCGATACTCATAGAAGACAGAATCCCCAATTTAAGAGTTATCTTATCTCATATTCGGCCGACACTCTGTGAGGTCAGTCGGCTCTAAAACCCATCACGACTTAAATGGGGCCATTAGTTTCCTCCTGTCCGTCGACGAGAGTTCGCGGCTAAATGGAGACGAACAGCTCAAGTGTTGCATCCTGACAGTTCTGGCAGCGCACACCTGGGAGAGCACAGCTGAATATTAAAAACCACTCACGTTTGTGGAGTCAGGAATGTGTCAGGACTGGATGGCGAGAGCAGGAAATCCATCCTCCACAGCAGCCGGGCCACTTATACATATAGTGTAATACATCAGCTACATGTATTGAGCTCGCCACTGACTATCTCTACCCCTGAATAATCAATGTTGTCTTTTAAAATGGAGCTATTTTTAAATATGTAGCCAGAATTTAAGTGTCAGACAGTCAAAACAATTAACGAACATTGTTGACGTTATGTCCGATTGGTCAGTGTGTTGTGCAGAATTGTGCACTGAGCTTAGCATGCTAACCAGCTAGCCTGTAGCGCAAGAGGTGGTGGTCCGTGTGTTTCAGCTGCAAAATGCATGGGAGATGCACAGTGGTGAGTTTGCTACTCAGTCTAATAAGTAAACGAAATAAACGTTATAAAAGTTTTTTTAACACCCATTTGCTAAAGTACACCTTCTGAGTCATAGTCCTCTCTTTTAACGAACCAGGACGAGGTTAATTGCCTTGTTAACTCATTTTAAAAACACACTTCCACATCCAAAATGGACAAAACCTCATCAAAACAATCTTTCCACAATCACCTCTGGATGGAAAAAAAATAAAAAATAAACCCTCAATTCACAGAGGAAGATGTTTCCCATGTTTTTGCTGCAACTGGGAAGTCTGAATTTATGAGCTCCCAGTCGGCAATTTCAACTGGAACGCCCCCTTACTCGAAAAGACACAGCTCATCAGCCCCAACCTCAAAATCCAAGATGGCTGCTGGCACAGCAGAGAAAGCTGTAGGAATAACTTATGTCTCATTTCTGTCTCACTAACAGACAGTCTTACACGCAAACTGTCCAACTTCTATCTGTTGCTTTGATGTTTGTACACACAACATATTATTGCATATTATTATTGCATATGGGTGGCTGTCTCAAGGGGTAGAGTGGGTCGTCTCGTGATCGGAAGGTCGCTGGTTCGAGTCGAAGTGTCCTTGAGCAAGATACTGATACTGCAGTTGGCACCTTGCATTGCAGCCTCTGCCATCAGTGTAAGAATGTGTGTGTGAATGGGTGAATGTGGCAACTGTTGTAAAGCGCTTTGAGTGGTCAGTCGACTGGACCAGCGCTATATAAGTCCATAAGTCCATTTACCATCAGTAGCCATTGTTAGCAATGGTGCTAACAGTGGCTGACCTGACTGAAGCTGGTTTTCTGACTTGTTTTACTCGAGTGCAGCCTAAAATTTAAGTAATTCCCAGCTCTGACTTTCGTGGGAAATGAAACACACCAAAAGCTCCGGTCAGAGCTGGTGTAAATCGCCTCTGTACTGTTTCCCCTGTCTTCAAACTTGCATCTGTTGCCAGTTTGAAGACAGGGGATACAGCGCACCCCATGTCATTGGAGGTTACGATGCTCCAGTCAGCTAATAGGACCGCTTAGCTAGCTACTAGCATGGCAGCTCGTCACTACAGCCGAAGAAAGCTACAGTAAACTGAGCAAGACCAGTATAGTAAGTAGCAGTAAGCCTTGATGCTGCCCATTATAGTTTGGGAGCTACCCTCAAATTCTTGTTATTTCTTACAAATTGCACCTGAAAAGCGAGCCACTGTGTCGGGCGAGTGTCTTACGTTACCACGTTGAAGGGCCCCCGTGTGATTTGGGGTGTATCTCATCAAGCTGCCGAACACCCAGATGCAGGAGATTATCTTGGTTACATAACATGCAAATCCTTAGACAAAGAGACATCTGCTAAGCTGCAACTCAAGTGGTAAACAATTAGATAACAGAGTTTGAAGCTTAAGTTCAGTGTAAAAAAAATAAGAAATGTCAGCCTGAAATGGATCTAGGCGGAGGGAAAATAGAGAGTGATTAGTATTTGGAAGCAGGATGGGGATGATAATTGCGAGTAACAGCGCTTCAGTTTCCATGAAAGACATTTTACCACGGAGGATGAGAGAGATATGAAGTGTGTCATCTCTTTTCATCCCCCCTCGACAGTGATGGGAGAGAGTCTGGAAGGAAACTCTTCGGGTGCACGGTTGAAAACATTTTACAGAGCTTATTTGTTCATTAATTACTAAATGCAGGCCAGAAACTGACTGAGTGACAAGACATGTTTTTGAAATATGCCTTCCTCCCTCCCCCCCTCTTTATGCCTGCGCTCTCATCCATGTCCTTTTTGCTGCTCGCTAGATTTATCAAGTTTCCCCTCAGAGGATTAGCAGAAAGTAGAGCACTTTAATCATGTTTCCTAACTTAGGGCTGCCATCAAAGGGAGGCAGCGCTTTGTTCTGTTAGGAAGATATCGCTGATAACCCCCTCGAAGCCTCAGATCAGAAACCTCCTGACATTATTCCCCCACCTCTTTACTGACAAAACAAGGCTCACTCGTGAAAACCTGTGTATTGTCATGGCGCCTTTAATTATTCATGTTCTCTAAAGTTTCTTCAGTAGTGGAAAGTGATGAAGTATATTTAGGTATTGTAACCAGGAACAATTTAGAGGTACCTGTTCTTCCATTTTATGCAGCTTTACATTTCTAATGCACAGACAACAGAAGATACAACACATACAAAACCTTCCTACAACAGAAAATCAGCCCAGTCCTCAGGATAAAGTTAACGTTTCAGCAAACCACTGGTCCGTTCACACTTCTACATGTCATAGGCCATGTTCCATATTGACATTTCTACAAAACGGTATGATGTTACTTTCATATCGGAAGTTGGAAGGTGAAGATACAGACGAGAAGGCTGTGAAGCCAGTGACCACAGTTCAAGACTGTGTGTCAACATTTGTAAGTATGAAACCACTGGATATTTTTAAGGAGACAAAAAACAAGTCGGACGGGAAGTTGGGAAAATATCAAGCCATGTTTATGACGACCAAACAGGTATTTTAAGCCTTTCCTTTACCCTAACTGAGTGTTTTTTGTGCCTAAAAACCTAACCAGATCATAAGCACAGCGTAAAATAGAGAACTAAACCTAAACAGACATAAAGTTTGAGAATAAAAAATGTAATGTGTTTAACATATCTGGTTTGCACAAACATAATGCATTTATTCAAACAAATGCCTCTTGGGGGAATAACAAAATAATGCTTTTTTAGGGAAAAAATGAAACTTTTACTCTCTAACGTCCTCAATGAAGTGAAATGGAGCAAACTGAAGGTGTACAGAGGGGGTTGGGTATCAAAGGCTTCCGTTAAGACAACAAAGAAAACCTGCACAGCCCTGATGCAGGTAGCCTAGTTTGATGGCGACCTTTGATGGTCAGTTAACTAGGTTGTAAAACGCCCACGACGTCCCTCAGCTAGGAAGAACGAGGGCGGCAGAGAAATCTCAACAGAGCAGAGTTTCCAGCTGACGATCTGGACGTCAAGGATAGAATCAGAATGAGAATCAGACTGACCTGGGTGCCATTCAGAACCTCTCTGAAGCCTTCACCAAAGGGCGTCATCGCACCCTGAGTGGCGAGAAGGAGGGGATGCACCAAGCTGCTCTCACTCATTGATGTTGCAGCCAGTCCCCCCCTCCCCACCTCTGCACACAGGTGATCTGAATCCACTGGAGTCAGTCCAGAGGGATTTGGACATTCAGCCAGAATAAAGAAAGATAGCGATTACCACACAATGGGACTGCAACAATTCCACCGTTCAAGACTTCCACACAGTATATCAAGTCGTTCAAATGAGCTCCAACTATGACATTGAAAAGTTCAATCCATTTTGCATCATGACTACTTCTTATTTTTTATAATTTAAGACCAGTCATCTGATAAAACTGATTCTGAATGCAGGACTTTCATAACAGACTGCGTTTACAGTTGACTGTGTTTCCAGACACACATGATGATAATTATAAGTAAGCTACTGCGGCAATTAACAACTTGACGAAGCAGAAGCGACACGCGTCGTCTTGCTTGTGTTACATGTCGCTGTCAGATGGTGGGGAAGAGAACATTTGGGGTGCGAGTGGAGGATGTGTGAGCGAGACCACCGCAGTGACAGAGGGGGCGATGTGCGGGGATTAAACTAAATATCTGATCCCATCAGAGCTGACAGAGTGTTTCAAACTCGCCATGAGCCGTGGTGCGCTTGGATGTGAATAACTGTCACTCTCTTTATTTCTATAATACGCGTCCGCTGTCTCCCGTCTAACCGTCTCAAAAGACGCAGCTTTACGTAACAACAAACTACAGAGGCGACATCATTGTTGAACATCTTGCTCTCAGCGTGTACCCTGCATGCCTCCAGTGTACATGCAGCGGAAGAGAACACCCGTCCACACTGAATAATGCACGACAGTCAAGTGTTCAGACAGCTTCCAACATGTTTTGATCAGACAAACTATTAACGCAGTTGGCAACATTGTGCAAAGGCTGGAGATATACTCGCTTCTTAAAGGAGCAATTTGTAAGATATGGCCAGAATTTTGGTTTAAAACACCCAAAAACCATGAACAGTATCAGCAGGATGTGAAGAGATTTCAGTGTTGGCGTAATGTCAAAGATGTCTATGTACTGTGTTGGAGAGAAGTTAGCATGCTAACCAGCTAGCCCTGGTCCAGCTAGTTTGTAATGCCACTTTGTACCACAAGCTAGGAGACCTTTGCTCTCTTAGCTTTTAATCTAATAAAATTAACAAAATAAACTCACAAGCTAAGCACTGTTAGCCCATCGTGACTCCCCCATGATCCATGGTCTTGGTCCAGGCAATCTCTAGCATGACTGGCTCCATGGCTAACTGAGCCATGAACCAATTAGCTAACGGTTAGCTAGCTAAGAGCAGCAGTTGTCTGATTGATCTGATCTGATCAGCTCGTCCTAATCAGTACTACGACCATATAGGTCAACTGAAAGCAGTGCAATACGACCCATATTTACATTTCTTGTTAGGCGACAACCTCTAGTGGCTGTAGGGAGTATTACAGCAGCAAAGGAGGAAGTCAAGTTGAGTAGCATAAAGAGTCGGTCAGCACTAGGAGGAGGTCCAGAATTAATGGTCAGGTTAAACATGCGCAGGGCTTTCACACCGCTGATTGTGTCTAATGTGAAATCAAAAGTCAGCAGTGAGTCCTTTTAACTTGTTTTTAAGATTTAACATAGGTATTTTAACTCACACAGCAATGTTTTCCTCGACCTAATCAAGTAGTTTTCTTGTCTAAACCTAAACAAACTACAATCCTACGAAGAAGGTCCGGCACGCTTGTCGCTTGTACGATGCAACAGTCATGTTGCCTTGGGAACAGTAATATATGCAGTCACTGGCAACTGACCTTTAGTCCTTTACGTATGAGGATGTGTTGAAAATGACAGGATAAATGAGGAAGTCATCATGGGAACGTGTCGTTAAAGTATATCTCCATCATAAGAGAGGAAAAAAAGTCCTGCCCTAACAGTGCCAATATTGGTTCTGACGTCTATGAAACTAGACAAAGTTAAAATTGCGTAAGGCAAAGGTAGCAAGAGGGCAGCGAGGAGCAATTAATCTTCCTGCGCTCTGAAGCTCAGCTGTGTAAAATTGATGCTGCCACTCGGAGGAGACCATAATCACACTTCCATCCGAATCTAGGAGAAAGACAGAGAAGGGATCTCCAAAGCTGTCGTGCAAAGAGAAGCAAGAGAAGCTTTGACAGTGATTGGTGGCTGTGCTGCGGATTGGCTCTGAACGTCTTTTTGAAGCTGAACCATTCAGACAGAATCTTAAATGTACTTTGCAAACAGTCTGAATCTTCAATTGATTCTCCAACCCACAGAAAAGCCACTTCAACAAGCTTCTTTAGTCTTGCTTGAAAGAAACACATTCGATCCCAGTGTCAGAGTGCACGCGAGACGTCGCATCAAAGTCGGAGCTGCTTTCATCCGGCGCCTCTCTGCAGATTACCGACCTGAAAGAGGACGTCCAGCTTCGCTTTCTGCAGGACTGCGATGTCAGGGGCGATCCGGGAACCTGAAACTTCTAAGAAATTATCTCTGTCACTGACGAAATAAAGCAGAGCCAGGCATGGACACCACGAGGTCAGCGGTCACAGAGACTGTCGCCCTGAAACTATATCTCGTAAGTGGATACGGCTCCTCAAAGGGGACAGCCTCGTCTGTGTGTGCGTGAAAGCAAAACCTTGTAGCGCTCAGCTACGTCCACAAGACCCAGTTCGAGGGAGAACGATGATTGAAGAGAACAGAGTCATTTCCGCTCCTGTGCCCCGCGGACGCCTGATAGCACTTCCAGCTGGAGATGGCAGACAGATTACATCTCATCCGTATGCAGAATGCGAGAACCCCTGTCACCCTCCGTTCGCTCCCAGCCAGTGATTACTCGCAGACGAGAAGGGAAGGGGGCTGCGATCAATATTGAGAAAGAGAGAGTGATGGGATATCGGAGCGCACGGGCCTGATCTAAAAGAGATCCACGTTACCGCCTGGCCAATTCCAAACAGAGACAGGTGTTATGACGCCGCGAAGCCCCTGAGCGACGCACGAGCTCTGACTTGATGGAGTTTCTTTGAGCGCCAGGGCAGGAAGAGAGCAATCTCTGCGCAAGATAGTGAAGTCATGATACTACTTGCGAGACCTCCGCATCAAAAATAGTTGAGAGGAGGTGTCAAAGGGGAGCCGCGGTCTGGCTTGAACAAGTAAATAAATGAGTGGAAGGCTTCATAGGCCGGTCCTGAGAGCTCAACGCTCAACGCACTGCAGCTGGAAAGTTCAGGTGAATGATGAATGAAATCATCTGTATGCAGCAAAATGAAACATGCTGCAAACACAGAAATGCTCCAACAAAACACAAAAATGTGCGTGCTACAAATGCATGAAACAATCAAACCAAACACAGAAACAGAACCAAGTACAAAAAATGTGCCGCAAGTACAGAAAAACACAAGCAAAAACAGAAATGAGTGACAAGTACGTAACACAAAACCCAAAACATGAAAGACAGAAGAACATAATTCATGTAGGATAGGAACTTCTGATAACTCCAATGATCAGTATTTCATGTTTTATTTGGTTATAACTGATCGAAACTCTGGTTTAGTCTAACTTTTGGGACAATTCCAACCACTATTTCTAATTCGGGGCTGTCTGGCCACCCTATCGTTGCCCGATATCGTCCCACTCCCTTCGTAATCCGAGGTCTTGGTCCATACAAACTTTAGGACGAGTGGCTCCACAGCTAACTAAGAAGAACCAAGAATTATTAGCTAACGGTAGCTAGCTACAGCTGAGGATTGCTAACCAACAGCAGTTAGTGATATGGAGCAAAATCAGGACAGTTGTTACATGTAAGTTGTTTTTTGTGACTAATGAACTAAGAAAACTTGATTACCCGTCAGTATTAAAGTATTAAAACAATTACAAAAAAAGGCTAAGTTTCCTTTACCAGTTGCTATCAAAGCTTTCCACCACAGTCTCCTGACCCGTATCGTTTCGAGTGCTGCACACTCTGTTAAATGCTCGTTATTTCAGCTGCTGCTACCAGTTTTACTTCCCATCATTCTCCGCCTAAACCCTGCGAGGCATCTGCAGGCTGCACAGATGGAGACAGGTTAGTCAGCACATTTAACCCACATTTGTTCGGTTCAATTGACGTAAAACGAAACACATCCACGTGATGACAGCCCTGCCTGTTCATCACTCTCTTCACAGCCACTGGATAAAAGCCAGATTTTAGGAAAGTGTGTCAGAAAGTGACTGTCCTGCAGAGTTTTGAGACAGTATCTAAATAAATAGTGAAGTACCTGCTATCTTTTTTAATTTTGGCTGAATGTCAGAATCCCTCTGGTCTGATTACAGTGGATTCAGATCACCTGTGTGCAGGTTGTGGAGGCTGGAGGCTAATTAATGAGTGAGAGCAGCTTGAGTCATTCTCCCTCCTCACTAATCAGGGTGTGACAACGTCCTTTTGTGAAGGCTTAAGAGAGGCGGGGAACGGCTGCCAGGTCAGTCTGGTTCTGTCCTTGACACACTGCACACCTCATCCACACAGATTGTCTGCCAGAGACTCTGCTCTGTTTAGGCCCTGTTGACTTTTATTTGCTGCCCTTGTACTTTCTAGTTAAGGGAAATTGGGAGATTTTGAACAACCTAGCTGAAAGCATTGAAAGTCACAGTTCAACTAAGGCTTAACCTTGATATCCAAGCCCGTTTATACAACTTTAATTTGTTCCATTTCATTTCATTGGGGACTTGGAGGCTGTAAAAGTATTTTTCAGTCTCATTATTCCCCAAAGAAGTATTTGTTCATTATTAGGAAAGTAAAGTACCATCACAGGCTTACCAATACAAAAAATAATCAGTTAAAGTTTAGTTTGGAAACATCTTTTGTTCCGCAACTTAGTTTAAGAGCAACTTCCTGTGTTCTGTAAATGCAGCACATGTCCATGTTTGTTTTCTATATATTGTCATGGTTTGGGTTTTGGTGTTTTATTTTGTAGGGTTCATCCTTATGTGTCGTATTGTGACTTCCTGTCCTTGTCTTTTCTACCTGCTCTTTTTTGTGCACACCTGTGTTAAAATTGTTAATTAGCCCCTTTGTATATTTAAGTCTGTCATTGTCCCTCTCTGTTTATCAGTTTGTCTGTTGTCACTGTGTTTGCCCCTCCATGTTTCTTGCCTTTTTGCCTGTTTTCTCAGATTGTCATCCTAGTTTTTCCCTTTTTTTGCATGCTTTCTATTGTCTTTCTTTGTTTTCTAGATCAAGCTCTACCTTGATAAAGTTGGCTTTTTGTTGTCTTCCTCTTTTTGATAACCGTAACAATACTTGGTTGTGTTTTAATGCAGCAGTAGTTTCTTCTGCAGTGCAGATGCAGGGACACTGATAACAACAGAGATAAAAGTACTTTTTAAAAGGCTTTGTATTGAAGAGCAGTGGGAACATCATAAATGACAAGGTTGCATAAAAAAAAATCATTGAGTTTGTGTTGTGCTGTGGCGTCTCTTTGATTCAGCAACACTCACTGCCACTTCATGATGATGCTTGATCAACAAATCATTGGTTCACGGACTTTCCGGCAGCATGCAGAATGAGCAGATTCACTGCCAAGACAGGGTTTTTTTTTTTATCATTTGCATTGTGGGTTCCCCATAGATTAAAGCTGTAAGTATTCAGGCCAACTCTCGCCCTTAAACAAACGTCCTTGCAAACCTCAGCTACAAAAGTTGCTACTCAGAGGTATCGTCTAATTCAAGAATCAATTTGTAGCTCTGGGATGCAATTTGTACAGGACGCACAGACTGCAGTGTGTGTGTGTGTGTATGTGTGTGTGTGTGTGTGTGAGAAATGTCATTAGTTGAAGTGGCTCAGCCTTTGTGACTGAAATAAAACACAATGCGCCTCTAACAAGCTTTTATTTGCTTGGTCAAAGTTCACGGCACTGAGATTAATTTTCTATACGAGACTACTTGTGAAGGTAAAACAGAACAAGATAACAAGTGCATGTGTTGAAGCAGCAGCAGCAGCAGGGCCGTCCCGCCTCTGGCTCAACAACAGGGCTGATGGCTTCATTCGTGAAAGGCGCTAATTAGAATTAACGAGCCTTTTCGCCACAACAAGCTGACATCCCTGCACTTAAAACCTAAACCTCCATCTGTGTCAGCCATCAGTGTTATTGTGAGTGGATTTGATATGGCTGTTACATTAGACTGGAGTAAATTCAGTTTTTCTGTTCATTTTTATTTGGTTAAAGTGATCAGATTATATTTTAAAGAAGTTGTTTTTTAGTCCTTTCTGTTTGCCACTGGCGCGATTTCAAGGCTTTGAACTGCACTGTGACTTTGATTTTTTAGTCTTGTCACTCTTTTTAAACCTTTTCTATTTATGCCTGCTATTCTATTTCTTAACTTGCTTTAATGTTTTGTTTCTTGAGGTCTTCCTACTTGTTTTAAATTACTTTTAATTGCAGTTTCAGTTGCCTTGTGTCTGAATTGTGCCATACAAATAAACTATCATTGACTTAGTCAGTTAAAGTAATTGACATTTGCTTCATTTGAAAAAAGTAGTGTAGTGGATGAAGCTAAATAAGATTAATTTAGCTGGTTGGTTACGAATAGTTGTTTTGCTTTATTGGAGAGAGTTAGACGAGAAGATCAACCTCAAATCTTTACACTGAATAGGAAGCCTCAACTAGCAGCCATTTAGCTTAGCTTAGCATAAAGACGTAAAGAAGGGAGGGAAAGATAAAAAGTTTTGCCTTATACCACCTTTTAAAGCTCAAAAACGTAAGTACTGGAACTATTTTCTGACTCAGTGCAGTGAGTGACGTCCTGTTTTGTGCTAATTAGCATATGCTAGCATGCTAACACTCTACTCTTGTTACCTTGTTACGAATGAATCCCTATTTGACCTAGAAACCTTGATCTCAGTCCTCAGTTTCCACAGTTATTCCAGTCGTTCCACCTTCGTTACCTGGGGATAGTGACCAGGGAAAACACTACCTCTTCCTGTATCCGACTGAAATGTCAAACGCCCTTTGTGCTGTAATTCAACTTTAATTTTTCTGTGAAAAATCGAGTCCGGCGGCAGAAGGAGCAGCCTCGTGAAAGCGAGGTTTATAGGAAACCAATCTATACTTGACTGGGGTCATTTCTCTACAACCATTTCCCTGTGCAATCAGCATTTACTTCAGAATAATGAGATGAAGCTAAAAAAGTTGTCTATTGCTACTTTCGCAACACTTAAATATAAAATAACTTTGAATCATTAAATATATGGAGGCTCCAGACCCCAGGTACAAAACCGTTTGTGTTTTATCTGCTGTGGCTGTTGTAACTCATGCCAAGGCTTCACCGCCAGCTGCTATAACACCATCATTAAGTGGGAAAACTGTGGCCCCCTTGGGGAGCAGCCATGAATCCATCATATCCTTTCATCCTAGCTGTGAAGATGCTGTGTTTGCTGTGGTCTCTCTTCACATCATGTGTTTCGTCAGAGCCCCGGGAGGAAAAAAGCGGCATCTGTTACTACAGTCAAACGTCCCGTGAAACTATGAATCACGCGGAGTGGCCACGGGCAACGCAATTCACCCAGGCCTCGAGCAAACCGACTCACGCTGGTCTCAGTCTTTTTGATTTGAAAAGGGCTGTCTGACTGGCCAGAGTTACAGGAGTCTTTATAAATGCCGCACACTGTGCAGATATATGAAGTTGGTGGAATATTGCTCGTTCAGCTTAAAGTCCCCAGTGAATTTCCCTGAAAAGCCTTGATAGTCTCAGAATCTGCTGTCGTATAAATGTGCTGAAACCGAACAAAGGGTACGGATGGAGCGTAAATTAAATGAAAGTGTCTCAGAAAATATCTTCTTCCGTGAGATGGGCAGTAATTCCCCACGGGAGCTGATCCTCCTCCCCCAAGAAACATGTTTTCTGATACTTGTTCTCGATACACTACCTGGACACCTACACTGATTTTTTATTCATGGGAAAAAATAGGTCTGTTGTCAGAGCTCAAAATGAGTCCGACTGCGGTGTCCAAATCTCCCAGATCGATGTTTCATTTCCTCAGATGGATGTTTTCTGGCAGCAACAACAGTTCATGTCCTCAATACAGAAAAGAAGACGGTTGGTTTTTCCGCTCTATCACTGTTCAAAGTAACCTTCTGTCTCTCCTCTTTCCCTCTCCGCTCGCTTTTTTTTATTCTTTTCAAAGTTTCTCTTTGTCTGCGCGACCTTCCTCGTGTTTCAGACGAATCCACAGAAAATATTACCCCTCGGAAAGATAAAGGAGTCTCTTCTGGCCGTGGTCCCGATCTCCATTATAATTATCCTCAATCACTGAGGTTACACAGGCTAACAATCATCGCATACATCATCGCCACGACCTGAAGTACATCACAAAGACACACTGTTAACCTGCTATTATAAAAGTAAAGATCTTGTGTTAAAATATTACTCGTAATCCTGTTTTGCGCCTCGTGTTTTACCTGCATTGGGAGTTTTTTGCTCTCTTGGATTCCTGATTTGTTGGCTTTTGTTGCCTGTCTTGTTTTTTTTGTGGATATAATCTTTATGTCATTAAGCCCATGTTTATACATAGCAGGGTATTTAGAGAAACGAATATTTCCCCCTCCGTTTTCAAAAATAACATCGTGCACACAACATCGTTTTCAAAAAAGTTGTCATTTACATCAACCCGCATAAATACGCCGTCGAGCGCCATTATAACTCTGCCAAACCTCTGGGCGGCAGTGTAGGGAGAAGGATAAAGCCATGCAAGCCAATCAGAATCCTCAGAATCAACAACAACGAATAACACGAGCGACTTCCTGTTCCTTTCAAAACAACGCTCACATGACGTTAAGCATTTTCTGGCGCATAGCCTAATGAGCGTGAGAACCTAAAACCCCGTTTCTCCCAGTTGACACGACAACACATAACCGGAGTTTTCCAAATTCTCCACTTTGCCCGGAGTTTTTAGAAATAAAAAGGTTTTATTAGGTTTTCGTGTAAATGAGAGGCCAAACCGCCTGGAAATATCTGCGTTTTCCCTTCGTGTAAACGGGGCTTAAAGCTCGTACTTTGTTTTTCAACCTGCCCTCCCCTGGTGTCTTGAATTTGGGTCCAAATTCCTGCTGTATATAATGAGCTAGGCCACCTCCCGATTTGTCAGGATTGGTATTTTGATGCATCTGTTTTCCACAATCTAATGGGAATGATCGAGGTATCACCTGCACACAGAACTGTATTTTGAAGCATGCTCTAACACCCCGTGAAAACCTCAAGCTGCAACTGTGTCACTTTCTTCTAAGCCGTGTCCCTAAATTATACTACATACTGACTGTATTCTGGTTTCCCTTCCCCAACACATGCTGATTCAAATGATCGGCTCATTATCAAGCTCTGATAACAACCCATTCATTTTGTATCATGTGTGCTGGAGCAGGGAAACGTCTAAAACATGCAGGACTTTACAGGGTTTAACAACACTGCTGTGTATATACTGTTCATTATAGTGTCCTGTAATGGAAATCAATATACCTATAACAGGAAATTAAAAGTCCGTGCACTCTCAGATGTCAATCAAACAGCCAGTTAAACTTGATAAAGTAGTCGTAGTTTGTTTTTTTTGCATTGTTCAGAGCTGATTCTGATTCTGTGTGAGATCAGGCGTCCGACTGTCCGTCATAATCGACTTTATGATGCTCGGGGTCGCACGGGCAGGTGTGCTGAGACCTTTTCCTCCAGACAGCTGCTCCAAAGAGTGAAGCAGTGAATATCAAAACCACTGTCAGGTGAAGGGGGAACAGGAGAGTGATGACTGCGTGCTGAATAAATGAAAGCCGACGCTGCTGAAAATGATTTTTAAACACTTCTTCTGTATTGAAATATGATGCATCTGTCCTTCCTGCACATTGATTTTTATCAGGTAAATCAAAACCCTCAAACACAGACGTGATTAATGACTCACTGTTGTGGCCAGAGGCAAACGCCACCTCCTGATCTTATTTTGTATTTTTACAATAAATCTCAACAATAAATGTCTGATTATCCTCAGTAATTTCTATGTCTTGCTGGTTTTAATCAATTCCCTTAGTAGCATTAGCTAATAATATAGACATTGTACGCTCTTAGATATAAGGGTTCCAAAAGGGTTCTTCTGCAAGGGCTGAGGTTCTACCCGGAACCATTTGCTTCTGAAAAACCCTTTCCCGAAGAAACAGTTTTCCAAGGGTTCTTGGTAACACTAACGGTTCCAGTAAGAACCATTTTTATCCAGAGAACCCTTTAAAAACCCTTTCCTGAATAAAGGGTTCTAAAAGGGTTCTTGGTAACACTAACGGTTCCAGTAAGAACCATTTTTATCCAGAGAACCCTTTAAAAACCCTTTTCTGAATAAAGGGTTTTAAAAGGGTTCTTGGTAACGCTAACGGTTCCAGTAAGAACCATTTTTATTCAGAGAACCCTTTAAAAACCCTTTCCTGAATAAAGGGTTTTAAAAGGGTTCTTGGTAACACTAACGGTTCCAGTAAGAACCATTTTGATCCAGAGAACCCTTTTTTGGAGAAAGAGTTCTTCAGGGATTGTTGAAAACATGGGTATAAGATCCTGTATGGGTTCTTTGTAGAACCTCTCATGGGGGGTTCTGGGTGGAACCTTACACACACAGTTCTAGGTATAACCCTTTATGTTGGGTTCTAGGTAGAACCCTCCACCTTTATAAAAGGTTCTACCTGGAGCCAAAAAGGGCTCTCCTATGAGGACAAGCCGAAGAACCTTATACTGTATGGTTCTACTTAGAACTTTTATTTCTAAGAGTGTAGCTCATCCATCCAAACATGTTTACCCAACAATAGTGTTATCTTTCCTGACAAAGCTAAAGTTTGTGAAGTGCCTCGCCCACTCTGTAAAGTATCTCTTTTAATAGTTGTCGTATTTATGTGACATCTTTACGGTTCAACTGGTGTAGATTGAGTTTATGTGCCGGGAGATCGATGTGTGTTTTTTTTGTGCATGTGTGTGTCTTCTTTCGCGGGAGAAATAAAATTGCAAAACGATTCCTCTTCCCCGCCCTCCACATTAATGTCTCACTTGGGCTCCCTCGCTCAGATTGCTCATTTTCCAGCTGCTGCCTTTTAATAGGAAGTCTATCCTGTGAAACTGGACAATCGGCGGAGGCTCCTCAGAGGGTCGTTCAACGACAGGATCAGCGCTCCACTTAGGCTCGTACGCCATCGAAGTGATAAGACTGTGATGTCCGTCAAGTTTTTACGGTTCGGTTGCAGCTTTTGACCTTATTAAACCATCTATATCATATAAAAAAAGTGTATTAATGTTACATTGCAAGACCATGTGAGCTTACCAATCCACCTTGTCAGACTGAGCTGTGCACTTATGACAGAGGAACCAATCAGCGTCCGACTGTATGAGGAACTATGAGGCTTCTAAAGAGGTTAGCGTAGCTGCTATAGCATCTATTATATCAGAACTGGAGAGTATATTTGATAGAGCAAAGAACTGTGAGACTGAGTTTCAACTCTGGAAAGTTATTAACATGTTAATATTTTTTGTTTTGGTGCATCGATCACAAGGTGCACAGCCTGAATAAAGTGTCACGTTGCTAAATAATCTACCAGGACTGCAGACTTGCACATATTTGGACATTGCGGCGCCTTTGTGTTCCGGCAAAATCCGAGCCAATGTTCCAACTTTTTTGCCAGAGGACTCTGCGTGTCTTGCCAGCTCGCTCTCTCTCTCTCTCTCTCTCCGTCAGCAGACCCACCGAGCCAACAAACAGCAGTGTTCTCTCTCTCGGCGCTGCTGCCTGTTTGAACTCGGCCCTCGGCACTCCAGCGCTTCGAGCCAAGTGATGAATAACAATGTTAAACGCTCACAGTGGCAATCTGAACATGCCGATCTGTGTCAGGTATGATGTTTACCGTGCAATCCATCTTGAAGTGTTAGCATCCTTATATCTCTTAATTAGCTCTTAACACAGAGCTGAGGCTGATGGGAATGTTGTTAGCTTTGCAGGCTTTTGATCATAAAACAAAGTATTTTTTTAAGGATTACCAAAGTTAATTCATTTATTCTGAAGTCAACATATGTAACTGGAGCATAATTTAAGGCATCTAGTCATGTCACTAACAGCCAAAGATCTCAACCAGCTGACATCACATGAAAAGGCAGATTATTCCTGCAGCTGTAGTCAGTGTTACTGGTGTTACACAGTGATTGGACACTGATTACATTACCTGCCCACTGCCCCACTGACATTTTGCCTTATTAAAAAATCCACACCTATTTGGATGATGGACACTTAAATGAAACTGGAAGTGTCTGCTCCATGCAACAGCAGCAGCATGGGCAGCAGGAGTCACATTTCACGTATCATGTGGCGAAGCAAGATGTTCAGAAAGATGAAAGATGATGGCAGAGGATTGTTGTCAAAGCTTGTGAAAATCAAAAGCAATAATTTAGATTTAACCTAACCTAATCTAAATAGGGAACCTGATAATGTTAAAGTGACTACGACCTTCAAGTGTTTATGAATCAGTCTGTAGATTTCATCAGCGAAAAGACTGCCTGTGCTCAGGTCTGATCACATATATCACATTTAAAATCACACAGAAATACATGACCTCATCATGATCCATCCTGTGGTCTCTCTCTCACTTGCTTCCAAAACAAATGCACGCGCCGCCGCTAGCAAAGATCTTTACAACAGCAGGCAGTAGTGACACTTTAATGATGGACAAGGAGTTGGTTACCTCACTGAGAAGTTGGAGGTGTGCAGCTTATCATCTGCAGCTGTTCATCTGCAGGATGCTCCTTCTTGTTCACATTGCATTTCCTGTGACAAGCCGACTTCAAAATAAATGTCCCCTCGTGTTTTGCCAGTTAGGAACTGTTCGGTTTGGAGTTGGTTACCTCACTGAGAAGTTGGAGGTGTGCAGCAGGTGATCATCTGCGCCTGTTCACTGATGGCTCACCGAGGATGCTCCTTCTTGTTCACATTGCATTTCCTGTGACTAGCCGACTTCAAAATAAAAGTCCACTTGTGTTTTGCCAGTTAAATGTTTTCGACGCTGAAGCTGCAGCTGTAGGAACTGTTCGGTTTGCGTGAGTAGTAAACTGATTAAAGCGCTCCACAGATGTCAAGCGTCTTTTCTTGCAAAAAAGTTATCACAAACTTAACATTTCATCACCATGGCAACCCTACAGGGGATCACCAGAGTCATAGAAATCTTTATTAAGGGACGATTGATGCTTGTATCAAACTTCACTGCATCTCAGACAGACGGACCATTTCGATGTTTCTGTATTCTGTATAATTTCACCACAGTTTGTACATACTTTGTTGTTGTTTTTTGTTCCAGTCTGTACATATATGACTTCTACACATTATTTTATTGCCACATGCTGCGAGTGCAAACACGCTTTTAGTGAAAAATATGATTTTTAAATATTGATGAAGATGATGTGATTCTGCTGGCGTCTGTAACAAACAAGCATGTTTGGTTGGCGGGCAGCTGTGCATCACAATGCTTTATTTATGATGTGGTGACACATTTTTCCTTTTTACTGAAAAAACAAACTTGCAGCTCCTGCATATTGGATATTTTACTTCAATAATATGTCGAGTTGTGCATCCCGACTGTCCACTGTCGTCTCCTCTGCTACTTTTCCTGAGGTTTCTTCCCTTGTTAAAGGGGTTTTTGGGGAAGATTTTCCTCGGAGTATACGGACATTGTGGTATGTTGCACAGACTGTACAGCCCACTGAGGCAAAGCTAGATACATAAATAAATAAATACATACATACATAAATACATACATTATTAGCGCCGGTGTTTGCAACAGGAAGCAGGCGGGAAAAAAAAACACTCCAGTCAAGTTTCTGTTTAATGACACGCCACACTGTGTTCAGACGAGTAATGATTATGAAAATTAGATCGTGAGTTATTTAAATATATAAATAAATTATCATCAACCTGCATGAAGCGCAGTGTTCATCAAGAGAAATGATTGGATGTACGGGATTCATCACAGACAAGACAAGAAAACTCTTGGACGTGCAGCTGATTTCACTTCTCGACTTCACTGAACCAACAAAAAGCACCAAGAGGAGGAAGAGGAGGAAGAGGAGGAGGAGGGAGAGGGGGAGGAAGAGGAGGAAGAGGAGGAGGAGGGAGAGGGAGAGGGAGAGGAGGAGGGAGAGGAGGGAGAGGAGGAGGGAGAGGAGGAGGAGGAAGAGGAGGAAGAGGAGGAGGAAGTGGAAGAGGAGGTGGAGGAGGAGGAGGAGGAGGAGGAGGAAGTGGAAGAGGAGGAGGAGGAAGTGGAAGAGGAGGAGGAGGAAGTGGAAGAGGAGGAGGAGGAAGTGGAGGAGGAAGTGGAAGAGGAGGAGGAAGAGGAGGAAGAGGAGGAGGAGGAGAAGGAGGAGGAGGAGGAAGAAGAAGGAGGAGGAGGAGGAAAAGACGGAGGAGGAGGAGGAAGAGGAGGAGGAGGAAAAGAAGGAGGAGGAGGAGGAGGAAGAGGAGGAGGAGGAAGAAGAAGGAGGAGGAGGAGGAAGAGGAGGAAAAGAAGGAGGAGGAGGAGGAAGAGGAGGAGGAGGAGGAGGAGGAGGAGGAGGAGGAAGAAGAGGAGGAGGAGGAAGAAGGAAGAGGAGGAGGAGGAGGAGGAGGAGGAAGAGGAGGAGGAGGAGGAGGAAGAAGGGAGGAGGAGGAGGCTTTCTGAACATCTAATCAGCCCTCATATTAATATTTAAGCATCAACTCTCTTCCTCTTCTGGCATGTCAGGACTGAAACGCAGGCGACTTTCAGGGCTCCATCTAATGTGAGCGCTTTTATTTTTAATCCACTATTAGCTCGAGTCAGACTTTTATGGAGGGAGCTTTTTTGCCGTGCAGCTTAATTACCAGCTGCTAAATTGAAATGTAAATTTGCTCTTTCTTCCCCCCGCCGAGGCAGAGCACTTCAACAGCCTGCGAGCGGCGAGGACAACACACCGACCAACTTCGAGGGTGTGCAACGTTACCGTCGGAGCACATCCACGTCACAAAGCGCACTTCAAGTCACAGCGACACAACGAGATGCCCGTATTCATCTGCGATAAGACCGAGGGGCGACAAAAGAGGTTTATTAGCATGCAGCACCCAATAGACAAAGCAAAGCAGGTCCAATGAGGTTATTTATTATTTTCCGTTTGGCTCTAAAGACAGCCGATGTGACTACATTTGAATATTTAATGCAATTAGAGGCCTTGCTCTGTGCTCCTGGCTGGTTTCTCACAGATATTAGCTGTGAATGTGGCGTCAAGTTAGCTGCAGAGCATCTCAGCTCCGTCTAAACGAATATGAAGTTCATAAATTCATAATTCTGCTTCTTGGATTTTATTTTTTTATATATATATTTCCGTCTGCACGCTCTAAAGAGAGATTTTCACTACTGATTTCACTTTTTTTCCCGACCTATTTCCTTTTTTGCGGCCGTTTAAGCCCCTTTCCATAAATCTGCTCTTGTTTTGTCAGTTTGTTTCTGTCCTTTTCACCGTCGCCATTATTCTGCAGATGAGTGCTATTATTGTTTCCTTCATACCATCAGTGAGATTTAGACCCCATTCAGTCAAAAATATAGAGGAGAGGCAGGAGGCTTATCCCCAAATGCTTTTTTTCTCTCTCTCTCTCTCTCTGCTCTTTCATTATTCGCTCCTCTGTCTGGGGAGCCTCGGATTCATGCACCCTGGTGGTACTTGCATAAATATTTGGTGGTTCAAAAATGTAATAAAGAAGCGAAGTCAGCTGAGTTGTTTTCCTCTGGGAGCTGTGTCGAGTTAACTCGGCTCGTTCTGTCATTTTCAGAGCGACTCTGGACTGTTACATGGCAACGCTGAAACATTTCCCCCTTTTGAAATAAAAAGAATGAAAGACTTCGGTCTTTTTAATAGTCGTGAGTCACGCTGTCACGAGACGGAGAAAGTTACATTATATTACACTTTCTACCCCATGTGGTTAATTACATTTAACTAAATTAATGTCGGATATTACCACAATGCTGGAACACAGCCTCATTTGGAGTACAGACATGTGTTGGGTTTTTGCTTCTGGCACTAATCTATAAGAGTTTAAACACATTAATTTTTTTTTTCTTGCCCGAAGTCATTAAATGAATCATTAAAAATAAGCAGATGACCTGTAATGGTCAATTTTAGCTGGAAAATACAAAGGATCCACACCATATTATATAGCCCAAGTTCAAATTTTATAACAGTATCATTAAAAATCACAAAAAATGACTTTTTTTTAAACCTCAATATGCCCCTGATTGACTGTGACGGGGCAAAAACTCATTATAGCTCTTTATGTCCTTATTCACACTAACTTTATGCTTATAAAATAGTCCCAAAAAAAGTTCTTGGGTGGAAAAACAGCTCCTATACAAAGAGCAAAACACAAAAATCTACATAAACTTGCAGAATTTCCAAGTGGCTCAGGAGAGAGAAGAAAGAATGATCGCTCATTAGCTGTTTTAGGCTCTTGTCATGACGGCTGGTAGCGGACTTGGAATTAGGACCCAGATGCACAGACGGGAGCGAGATCAAGGTTGCGGGGTTCAACAAAAAGGATTTAATGTTCCAAAAAACATGAACATAGCATGAACGGAAGACAATTAATGACAAGACACAGACTGAACAAAAACCAGGACTTAAATACATGACAAATGAGGGAACGAGAAACAGGTGAGACACGAGAGGGCAGGTGCACGTAATTAGAACAGAACCGGGGAAGACGAGACATGAGACAAGACTACAAAATAAAACCGG
Source organism: Lagodon rhomboides (assembly GCA_039737535.1). Lineage (NCBI taxonomy): Eukaryota > Metazoa > Chordata > Actinopteri > Spariformes > Sparidae > Lagodon > Lagodon rhomboides. Next base: position 28,362,252 of record CM077792.1, on the reverse strand, counting down.
AAGTGACAAGAACTAAAAACATGAAACTTGACAAGACAAACACAGGACGTGACAGCTCTAGGGCGGGCATATAAGCTCCTATCTGCTTAAAGCAAGACTACGTGTCTTTCAGAAGAAGAGCTATGTTTATAACTCTTCTTTTCTTCACTCGACTGTCCCTGAAATGTGTTTTACGAGGCAATGAAGCTCGTCTTAGTTCAGGAAAGGAGAGGAGCTTGAATTTAGAAGGTGTAGGGTTGGATTTGTCTGATTAGTAAGGAAAATAGATGCAAGACTATTTACTTTCTTGACATTTTTTGAGTTTGTTTTACTATATTCCACTCAAGGGAGTATTAGGAGACAGATCTCTGCAACATTATCGATAGACATCTTTAATATAACGGCAATACTTCTGATATTCTGCTGATAATTAATTTTTTTAATGTTTTAAACAAAAATTCAGGCCATAACTTACAAAGTGCTCCTTTTTTAAATAGGTTTTAATAAGTTAGTGATGTGGTATTTAACACCAGCATTGGCGAACACGTCATTACAAGCTATATAATGCTAATACACAAGCTAGGATCATTATGTATTTAGCTATAAATGTTGTAAATCTTTGGCAGGACATTTTGTTTCCATGCAGGATCCTTCTCCTCACACTTACAGGCCCAGTGAGTAAATAGATTTCCAGGGCTCTTAAAGTACTGCAGAGGTTGTATGTAAATTCTCGGGTTAAAGTAGCTTAGTGTACAAAGCTTTATTGTAATATATGAAGCCAAGAAACACTCTCTGTCATATATTATTCAAAGCCCTGGTGTTTCTCTGTGGATGAGAAACGCTGCAGCTGTTCCCGGACCGGAGCTCTGATCTCGACTCTGAGAGGTTTAAGATGCATTTTGTGGAGGCAGATTTTTAATGAACGACGCACTTTGGGGTTTGAGCGGCTCCGAGGTGGGAAGGGTTCATAAAACCTGACTATATATGAAACAATTAGAGCCTTGCTTACTTGTTATTTTCCAGCCCCGACCGCCCCGTGAGGGCTCCTCCTCTGCGAGGAGAGCTGGAGAGGACAATTTTCTTCCCCGGCTCTGACGGGCAAGATCTAATTGACATTTGCACAGCGACTCTCTGTCCTCTCTCAGGTGATTACTGTACCTCAGCTCCAAAATGGGACTGACTGACATTATATAGTTACTCGTGACAGATTATTATCACGACCAGGTGTAAGCCTGGAGGGGATCACACATTTTGTCGTGTCTGTCTGAAGCAAGTACAACATCAGTTTAATAGATTTATGTTTTGCAGATTCGAGTTACGAGTGCTAGAGGAACTGTAGCGGTCGTGGTTATTCACAATTTTTGAGAAACGTATTTGTTTTTACCACTAACTGCTGATTTGTCACTTACACCGATCGGCCACAACATTAAAACCACTCACAGGTGCCGTGAATAATATTGAACCTCTCATCACAATGTGATGTTCTGCTGGGAAACCTTGGGTGCACCACCCATCCAAACACTGCTGTGGACCAACTACACCCCCCTCATCACAACAACACCACCCGATGGCACAACACACCACAAACACTGCTCAGGAACAGCTCGAGGAACACAATAAAGGGCCCAAGTGTTGACCGGGCCTCCAAATTCTCCAGATCTCAATCTGATGGAGCTTCTGTAAGACCATGATCCATGGAAGCCCCATCCCCCAACATACAGGACCCAGAGGATCCATTATAAAACACCCTCAGAGGTCTGAAGTCCATGTCTCGACTGGTCAGAGCTGTTTTGGCTGCACAAGGGGAACCTTCACAATATCAGGCAGGTGGTCATGATGTTATGCCTGATCGGTGTATCTTAACCAGCAGGTAGAAGCTGCAAGTGATCAATACCTGCTACAGTTTTCCCCACGCACACCTAGTACGTTTTCCATACAAGTAAAGCTGAGATATGAGAGTCTTTGCTGCAGTAAATGATGCTGCTTTCAAATAGTTCAATGATTTAAAGACGACAGCTGTGATCACACAACACACGTGAATGACTCTATGTGGGCTGTGTTTGTGAATGTTTGTGCGAACAGTAGATTACATGCACAGCGCCTCTGCAGTGCATCATGTGTTGAGTCACGAAAACGTTTAATTTTAATCTCGTCTTCTTCCTGACGGTACGAGGCTGTTTCTGGCTTCAGAGATCAGTCGTGTGACTAACAGATAAAACTGTAAAGATACAAAATATTATCATCTTTTTAGTCATATTTATATGAAAAAATTAGGTAATCTTTGAGAAGGATTGTAAATTCAGTCCACTGATTTATCACTGCACTAACAACCCAATTGCCAGCATAAATGTCTATGACAACATTTCAGCCTGGAGAGTCGGCTGAATCATCTAAAACGCTGTTGGACTCATAACAGAGGGTTTAAAACAAGAAGGCTCAAACCTGAAGACGTCTGGTGTTTTATTCCACACATCCTTCTTCCTTGTCAAAACACGGCTACCTACTTCACCCTCAATGCAACTTGACTGCCGACAGTTCAGTCAGATCCTGCTGTGTTGTGCTAGCAGCAGCTAACGTAGCCTCGAGCTGAGATAAGAAGCAGGCTGGAGTTGTCTGGTAAGCTCACGTCTAAGCTAACTCCACAACCCCGGACTGCTTATTTTTATTTTTATTTGCAGACTTGACTCTCACTTGAGGCAATATAACACATTTTTCACAGAGCTCGCAGCCACAGAAAGCTTAGACAACTTTTTTTCGCAACTCCCCATGAGTCGAAAAAACAAACTTAGGTTGGTTAAGTAGGTGGAGTTCACCTTTAAAGGCTGGATGGGTTGAATTTGATCATAGATCGAGTTTAAAATGAATTAAAGCAAGTGCCTATGGTGATAAAGATGGTGATAAACTGAGCGTTTGGTGAGTAAAACAACTTGAGAAGAGTTGAGTCTAATTCGGACAGACTTCCTCTGAAACACTTGTCTTCACTTGTGCTCAAAGTTGGAGATTAGTTGAATAAAAACAAGATTTTAATCATCTCCGAATATTCCCGCCTTGCCTTTATATCCCTGGGGAATATTCAGCCGGAGACTAACTTTCATCCCATTAGCCAAATTTCATTTCCCTCCTCAAAGGCTCAGGATGCGAGGCCGGTCCTCTACAGCAGCGTTCATAAATAGAACAGTCCTAATGGCCTCAGTGTGTGGACACAACTCCTACTTTTTGTCACGGAGTCACAGCGGTGTCATCCACGCGTCTCACGCAGAACGCTGAGGCGGGTGCGAACTGACTAATCTGGGGCTATTTATGGACGTCACTGAGAGCTTCATGATTAACCGTGTCAAGTGTGGGAGGCAATGCTTTCACACACTGGGAAATTTACACCATACCCCTTCCTCTCCACTGATTCTGCCCATCTGATTTATCTAATGGCTTTGGTATCTCATCTGCAGCCTGCCTCCCCAGTGCCCTTCACTGTGTTATTATAATATACGAGGGAGGAGGGGGGAAAAAAAACATATGCTGCGTATTCAAGGAGGGGAAATATATGAATTACAGGGTGGCCTGATAAACACATGCATACAATTTGAAACGAGTTCACAGCCATGAACAGAGACTCTTTGAGCTAAACCTTTGTTGCTTTAACTCGTCATTCTGAAGTAAATACTGATTGCACGGTTCAATGGTTGTAGAAAATCACATCATCGACATATAGATTTATAAGCCTCGCTGTCACTGTGCAGGTCTGCCACTGGCTCAGTTTTACCCGGAAAACGAAGGTTGAATTACGGCATAAAGGAAGCACATCTGCAATTCCACAATCAATACAGGAAGAGGCCTTGATTTCCCCGGTCACTGTCCCCGAGTACTGGTGGATCAACTGGATGAGGAGGTGGAGGCAAAGAAGGCGAAGATGTAGAGTGAAAGAAATGGGGGCCGACGCTGGTGTTGTGTCAAAGTTTGTTCCCCTGTTTTAGAGATCATTTAAAAAAAAACAAACGGCACTCTTTCGTCAGATCAGGAAGCAGCAACCTGCCTTCTCATTCTAACAACCAGGTGTTTTTAGGTCAGATTGGGACTCTTACGATTGTTTTTCTGCTTTGGACAGTAACTTGGCTGCTAGCAGTAGCCATGTTGCTATTTGTGCTTTAACATCTGCATGCTATCAAGCTCACAATGCTATATTTACCAAAGTTTAAGAGTGTTAGCATGCTAACATTTGCTAATTTGCACAAAATACAAAGTACAGCTGAACCAAAGTAGGGACACGACTCAGTGTCTGAATTACCAAAACAACTATTGGACTCTTTGCCATGAAATTTGGTTCAGTCTGGACCAAAGTAGTTGACTGACCTACATTTCCATGCCAGCTTTGTCTCACACCAAACCCGTCAAATGTTGCAGCCTGGTCAGTGGTCCGACAAGTTTGACGCTGTAGTTGCTCCTCTAGTGTCACTTCTTAAAGTGCCCCTCTGGTGCAGTAGAGTCAAGAGCAAGAAAAGCCTGACTGGGGGGGTTGAATGGCTCATACACTGGACTTTTCCTTCAGGGGACCAAGGTTTGTGTTAAAAGAATGAACAAAGATCTTTTTCCAAACCTAACCGAAGTAGTTTTTGTGCCTAAACCAAACCAAACCGGCAACGTTAATAACAGTACAAAAGTCATAATACGGTGAAATATGTCAACTTCTTGTCAGCAGTCATCATTTTGAAACTTGAGCAGATGTTGCATACAGTGTATTACAGCTGACTGTGGAGCCCTTCAAATGCAAAAACTGTTACTTAATCTTAGAAGCTTAAAGCCACTGACCAAGCTGCAGTGTTTGACGTTTGAAGTTGGGAGTGACAATGTGTTGGCCATCCCTGCAGCCACACAGCTACTGGGGCTAAAACATGATGGAATGAGGTTGCTCTGTAGTAGCTGATTTGCTTCGAGCAGTCATGCATTTCCCCACATTTCTGCACTCCACATCTGGCTGCAGCACAGCACAGCACGGCGGAGCAGAGAGACGAGTGCTGCTGGGGATCATTTGCCACTTGGAGACCCAGCTTAGCTGAGGGGCTTGGCAGGCCCTGCCTCTGACAATCACATTGTTTAAAGCTCCAGGAGATTAGCTGAGCCACAGCCGCTGCCAGGCACTGATATGGCAGCTTCCCGAAAATTTACAGCGCGGCCTGCTGAGTGGAAGTTGGGTTCCTGCTTCTCTGGTGGCCATGACAGGCAGGTGTGTTTATTCCTGCAGAGTGGCGGGGAGCAGGAGGTGGCGACTGGGAGAGGTCTGCAGTGTTGTTAGAGATGCATGGGGGATGGGAGCAGAGGTGAGGGTCCTCCGGCGATGCCCCCACCCACAGGCAATCTCGTTTTAAAAGGTTCTCATTACCCCCAAAGTCGCTGCAGTCAGGTATGCCGTAAATCCTTCGGATCCAATTTATTCTGGAGTGGGCTGACACGGAGATTCCAGACCGACTAATAGCCTTCCAGGACTTCTAACCTCCAACCAGCACATACAGGGCTAATCCTCTGATTACAAGCGCTGACACAAGTGCTGTTAATCAAATTACAAAATATTAACTGGGTGTCATATTCATTATCTTGACAGTTAATTGATTTCTCACATCCCCCCCAACGTCCGTGTCACATCTCTGGGCGTGTTTTAAAGGCCGGGTTATATTTTGACTACCAATATCCATTAAAGTGTTATTGTCTGTGAAATTAAGGTAGACTTAAAATGTCTCCCCTCTCATCCATCTCCTTTTGTAAATGATCAGTTTTATAGGTTTATATCTACAGTATTACACGAGTTTCTACGTGTATTCAGCTGACGTCAGTGTTCAGACTGAAGGAAAAGCTGATTCAGTTTCTTGATTTTTTTTTTTTTCAGCAGCTACCCTACAACTTCTGCGCTGTGCATATTTTACAGCCAGTAAATTTCCTTCAAGGAAGGACTGCCTCAGTCGCTGATCCCTCGCGGGGAAAGGCCGAACCTCTAACTCAGATTAGCAGCTAATCTCACAAACTATAACTGCAGGAGTCCCTAAAATTTCACGGCGTACGCTCGGGGAGCTCAGCATATGGTGCAGGAGGCTCACAGCTGTGTTGCCTGGCTGGTGAGTAAAGCCTTACGTTTTCTTCTTAGCAGGGACGAGAAGTAAAAATGAAATTAAATATTGATGCTGGATGCACGTTCATCTTGAAACTGGTGGAAAAATACAATGATAAAATTCATGGAGAGTATCTTTATTCCTGGTTATTGTTTGTTGAGGGTTAGGATTTGTGTTTTTTTTGAATATTAAAACTTCCTTCAAGCGAGACACAAAGGAGCCAAGGCTGCCTCGGTGATACGATAAAAAGTCGAGTCTCTCGGCTGCTCCGCTGACAATCTGCCGGAGATAACAGGCTTCCAGCACTACGGTAAAAAAAGAATAAAAATGAAAGCTAATTTGGAGCTAAGACGCTCACCCCAAAAAATCCTTCTCGCCATTAATTATTACCAAGTCTGGTCTCTTGATGATTTAACAGATGGAGCAGCTTTTTTTAAGATTCAAATCAAAATTTAAGAAAATATTCTGCCTGTGACCGAGACTTTAGGGAATATATGTATATATTTATAAAGCTTATTTATGTATCTCAGTGTCATGAGTTTAGCTTCATCCACAGGTGTCTTGATGAGCTGTTCCTCTCTGGCGGTTACGGACCACGCTGCTCAGTCCACTTTTCGACGAACCGTGTACGTGGATGAGTAACGACTCGAGGTGGCTCGCAGCATTCATTTTTCTGCCGTTAAATGCCTTGTTAGCTGTACGTCCCGCTCCTCTCTCCCTCCCTAGCATGATTGGAGGTAATTGTTTTCAGCACGCATCATTGAAATACTCCCAGAAAGCAATAAACTGCCAGGAAAAAAAAACAAAACACAGCAGCGCGACAGCCGAGACGACGGCGTCGCGGCCTATCTCTCTCTGTCAGATTTGTTGCTCCTAACAATTAGCAGGGTCGTTATCTCAGAGTTGTTGTTTTTCTCCTTGTATGTTAATGTGAAGGTTTTCCACTCGCTGGGCCGCGTTCGGCTGGCGTCCATCTCCGTCGTCGGCAGGAGGAGGATGTGGTGAGATTTTTTGGCATCAATTTGGATTTTGACTCCAGGCGGAGCTGCTGTTGAATACCGTACGAACAGATGTTACTGTGTCCTGTTTTTTTTTTTGGCAAATGAGATGTTTTTTCACTTGGCAAGTTTCCAGTCTTTTCCAAGAAACTTTCTGCATGGCGTTCTCCCATTTTACCTTATTTTCTACATATGCAGAGCCAGACTGTTTGTTCAGTGGTGCTGAGATTGATGTCGGTGTCATGGTCTGGTCATTTCTGTGCTTTTGTTCTGTTTCCCTCGTGTGTTTCTGTGCTTCTCGTCCAGTCTGCTTTCCCTCCATCACCTCCGTCAGCCCATCCGTGTTCCCACTGTTCTTCCTAGCCTATCAGCTCCTTCACTCGTCCCCCTCACCTGAGTTTTCTCCACCTTTTTCCACCTGCATCTCCTCGTTAGTCTAATTTGTGTTGAAGTCCAGTTAGACACCTGTTGTGTTTGCTTGCTGTTCTGTTCAGTTATCTGTTCCTGATGTTTTATTGTGGAAATACAGTCCTGCCTCTTGTGTTAATATTTGTACAAGTTATTTATTTATTAAATGCTTTATTACTATTCTGTGGCTCCATTCAGAAGTTGTCTTGAATATCAAACGCCCCAACCTTAGTTTTTACCTTCTAATGATTTCTCTTTATGCTTTAAAAATCATAAAAGTGTTGTTCATCTCTAGAGATTATCCAGCTGAGCAACATATCTAAGTTTCATAAACTTGTGTTATTTTCTGCAAAAATCCTGCAGGCTTTTCGTCGAGGGAACCAGGGTGATGCTAACTTCCGGGTTAGCCTGATACAATCCCATCATCCCTGCTGCTTTCTCTGTTTACACTCCCTTTGCATCGACTGACCGGCTGTGTGGAGGCGAGACGAGTTTGGAACATCTCTCTCCAGCTCTTTGTTCGATCTTCACACGATTATTTATGCCAAGAAAAAAAGAAAAAGTGCAGCGTTATGAAACACTTACAGGAGACTATAGTAAAACTGTTGCATAAACAGCAGCGTGTCACTGTGAAAATGTGAGAACGCCGTCGTTACTATCATCTCAGCAGCCTCACAGAGAAGCTTGTTGTGGCTGAGGCTCTCTGTGTTTCCTGCATGAGTAAGTAGTGTGTGTAGCAGAACATCCCGTTTTGTTCCCCTCTAAAAAAAAAACCTAACTTTCCCTTTAAACGAGCCTCTGAATGTGTGGCTCTGTCATCGCACACTGATATTTCTGTCTGGTACAGTGTGCTGTCTGCTGTGCTGCTCAGGGCCGCGGCTCTGCGGAGGCCGAGCGCCGAGCGGCAGCTGTCTTCTGCCTGAAGAGGCTCTGGAAAAGCTTTAAAAAAAAGGAGACCCTGCAGAGCGAAGCCTGGTTCACGGCTAAATGGAGCTGATCCTTTGGACCATGCTGAAACTTCCTCACAAACCTGTCTGGCCTACAGGGTTTCCTGCTTGTCTCATATGCAGATGGCATTTCAACCGTGTCCGCTGGGAAGCTGAGCGGAGAGGAATGTGCCAGATTGGGAGTTATGTAAGAGATGCACAAAAAAATGTGCAGAGGTAGATGTTTTAATCATTTACTTCAGGCAACTTATGCAGTTATTGATTGTGTAAGATGCTCAAGAATATGGCATTATATTTGTCTCATTTCTGTTGATTATATTTAAATAAAAAAATATCATGCACATATTATTCAGAGTCACAGCAGACAGCTCTTTTCAGTCAAACACAACCTGCTCAGCACCTTAAAACCAACGTTTTTCAGAATTGGCAGGCGTTTGCCTCAGGGGCCGAGGAAATGAGAGTGAAAATTGGACTTACTGTCATCAGGTGGACAGAAACACGACTCCCGGTGAATAACGATGTTGCTCCGTAACTGCTGGATGTGTAAACAGGAAAATGTTTGCTGACCGGTTCACCAAATCAAGTGTGAAGGATTAAAATATGTCAGTGTTGTGTAACTTGTGTCCACGGTTAAATTCTGCTGCTACCCAGTGACCAAAATATCTGTCACTGCAGGTGTGAGGGTAAAATACGGAACATTTCTGCAATGAAATGTCTAAAAACAACTCAACCTTTGCTTTTTTTACGTAGACAGGTTTAACAGTGCTGGTTGTTTGACAGTGAAGACAACAACTCCCAGGATCCCACGCTGCTGACAGCTTTTCTTTTAAATGACTGTGTGTTTAAGGTGTAATTTGTACAATACAGCTGGAATTCAAAGGTAACTCCAAAGATATAGGGGGCAGCAGATCACCAACAGCTGCTGCTCTTTGCTAACTTAGACTAACCTATCTTTGACTGTAGGTAGCTAACGTTAGAGCCCCAGGAACAGTGCCAGGCTTTAAAGCCAGCTTTCATAGTGACCAAACAGTGTGATTACATCGCCACGTGATGCGCTGTGGCCCGAAAACACTTTCACTGTGAAAGAAACATCTGTAAAAGAGTGAATACGTCATTTTTTTAAATGTTTTTTTGATCCAATCCAACTTGTTTGACTGTCATAATTCGAGCGGCATGGTCCAATAAAATTTGTAAACTGCAGAAGAGCCACAAAATTAAATGATTAACTCTGTTCAAGTTAGCAGGGCGCTAAACCGGAAGTGTGAACGCTCTATGTGACGCACAACACGAGAGATCCGGGTCATTTTTATAGCAGCTTTCATAGGATGAACGGGGCTCCACCTCCAGACAGTGCATACAAGACAGGCCAGGGCTAGCTGGTTAGCATGCTAACTTCATTAGACATGTCCGCAACACGATACATGACGTCAACACTGTTCTTTCACACTGTTGTTAACGTCAATGTCAAATTTTTGATTGTTGCCACATCTCACAAATCGCCCCTTTAAGTAAAAGCATGCTCAGATGTTTGAGTGTATTGTGCAGTGTAAAGGCAGCGTTACACTTCTGCAACTGCGTAATGCGCTATCCAACTGCGTAACCACGGAGACCCCTCGAGCCCTCATAGTTCTCCGTCGTGGTGCCAGATACGCGATGCAATTTCCCAACTCACAATATCCCGAAACGCTACGAGCTGCAGGACTGCTGACCAATCATAGCCCTTGCCGTCTCCGTTGTCGCTTGACGGAGTGACGGACACTTAAAAAAATATTTTGTGACGACGGAGAGGCTCTCCGACTACGTACAGGGCTCTCTGCGACCTACGTACAGCACTTTACGCAGTAGTAAAAATTAGGCTTAACATCTCTCCAGCACAGCACAGCTTTAATAAAGTGTTTTTGAATATCTCTTCCTTTCACCAAGAGGTGCCACAATATACAAAAGCAAACCTGGAGGCAAGAAAACTTGACTTGGCTTTTTATGCTCAGCAGTTTTGAAGTGAACTGGAGTTCAGTCTCCGCTTCTTCTAATTCATCCGTGGAGCTTCTGAGTGCTAGAGGTTATATTACTGTGCTCTTATTTGGATAACGCTGATATTTATTGAGCGCATGACATTTTTTTACTCCCTCAAATTAAATTATTATTTGTGACTCAAACAGTTGAGTCACAGATATAATTCCATGCGAGGAGATTGTCTTGTTCCGCTGCATTTACTCACTGTGCACGATACACTCACAGTGAACCTGTGTGTCACCGACAGATGTTACGTAAGTCGACAAGGTTTTTTTCCTTTTTGATTTGATTAGCCGTGATAAATCGCCATAAAATCCCCCCTTCGTCAGTCTGTTTGCAGCGTGCGGGGCAGAGAGAGCGCTGATGCAGCAGGGCAGAGCTGCAGCAGACGGCACATACAGTAGATCAGCGCTCGCAGATCAAAGGCCAGAACCAGCCTGCCAGAGAGGAAAGCGTAGCCCGAGGACAGAGTCTGCGTCTGGGGAGCTCTGTGTGGGCTTCGGATTAGACAGAAATGTGATTTAAATGTGATAAGGAAATTAATGTTGAGCTGCGTTTTTTTTTTTATTCAGTCTTTCCTTGCTTGTCTCCATCATTCTCATCCTCTCGCACACAAACACATCCGACACGACCTGTTTTTATGTCTTGTAGACTATTAAGCACTCACATCTCCAATATGTACCCAGCCGAGTACTCCGGCTCCCCCGTCCCAACTCATTTGTCTTCAAAGCTGATAAAAGTGACAAGTATTGTCTCGATGAGGGGCGAAGGAACTGTCCCCCTGTGAAATTAAACCGGGACAGGATGCAGACTCATCTTCTGGTTTCATAATTCTGAAAGAGAAACATTTGAAGTTTAGAGAAAAGAAAGCATTTAAGCTCTACAGTGAAAACAACAGGGTTTATTTTGTCCATGAATAACAAAAACCTGCAACCCAAAATTACTATCATTGCAAAATCTGACAGATAAACAATGTGAAATGCGAATGAATCAAAGCTACAGTGTGACTGTGTCCTGTCTTTGTCTTATTGTTCAGCCCAGTCAACAGGATATTTTGTAAGCAGTTAATGTTTCTGCAAACCACAATTAAATCCAAGGTTCACATTATATATGCTTATTAGCCACCTGTCGCACCAGGAGGAGGAGGAGAAGGTAGTCTCACATCCAACAAGGGCGACCTGAGTTTGAGTCACACCACTGGATAATTTTAAGGCGACCTGGAGACATTTATATCCATTTTCAGGTGAAGTCGGACCATCGCCATCTGTGAGTTTGGTAACCAAAATAGGTATTTACAGCCGAACCATGAAGCTTTCCGAACCCTTACCAAGTGGTTTTAGTGCCAAACTTAAACAGAGCATAAAGACAGGATTGTGACAAAACCAAAAAATGGTTTTACAGAAACTTACTCATCTAACATTTATCCTGTCGATTGGGTTGTACTGTTCATTAATGCACCGGTGGCAGTAAACACCAAGTTTCCAAGAACAGCCAGGTGGCGGCTCTGGATATCTGTCGTTTTGCATTTCTGTCAACAGCCCAAAAAAAAGCCACTTGGACAAAATCTCACCATATGTTTGTTGCACATCACTGTTCAATATTTCACTTGATATTTTGTACCAAAGCCACATTTAACAGGATATTTTCCATCGTGTGCTCTTTGAAAGTTACTATTAATTTACTTACTTACCCCAAAAAGGACTGTAGCATCTCATGATGGTGATGCCATGTGCACTATTTATCTCCCTGCATCATAACCAAGATATACATTTTACCCTTTGCTGTTTGAAATGTGAGGAGCAGCTCTGAATTGTCAAGAAGACGTATTCATTCCCCTCATTTATCACTTTCAGAGCAGAGCCTGGCCTTTTTTTGAGTTGTTATTTTGATGCATCGCACTTTACCTGCGAAGATGACACGTCTTTACGGATGTTACTTTGAGGCTTGAGGCTCCACTTAGACAGCCTTCTGACAAATGGCAGCACCATTATACATTCGTGTATCTAGGATCTCCACCTCGGCGGGGATACGGCGAGTTCAGCGACGTCTCCCCGCCGTACTAAAGCTGTCTAATGTTAACATCCTATAGGGTTTGACAGAGGAAGTTGAAGTGAAGTTCATTTTTGCTCAGAAAAAATCTGTTTTTATACGTCTGTAGCCTCCTTAGTCAAAACTGAAATTACCAGAAAAGAAGTAAATAAGTCGTATTTAAGTTTCTGCAATAACTAAAATAGCTTGTGAGACTTTAGATAAAGTAAATATAGATTGGACAGCTGCTTGGATCATTTCTCATGTAAAAGTGTTCAGAAACATATTTCAGTTTGACCTATTTTGTAGTAAGAGACAGTTTTCCAACTAGCTGCCATGTTGGTCCAGATTGAAATCCCGGAGCTGACGGCCCATGAGAGGCATCTGTCCAATCAGGAGCAGCCAGTAATGCTGTTTTTCCACCGACAGTACCAGCTCGCCTCGCCTCGACTTAGCTCGCCTTTTTTGCGTTCCCATTACCGAAATCTGGTACCTGGTACCTGCTAAAGTGGTACTTTTTTAGTATCACCTCCGTAAAAGTTCCAACCGAGCTGAGCTGATACTTCTGTGTGACGTAAACTGGCAGCCGGCCACTGATTGGACAGAGAGCGACGCCACTTGACGACTCGTGACGAGCGCGACGTCCGAGCCTGACGCCCGCTACCTTTAAAAACTAGCATCTGCGTTCAGTCAACATAGCGATTACATGGAAGGAACAACGCGCAGGAACACGGCGTGGACCGTGGCAGAGGTGGAGACGCTCCTGAGTGTTGTCGCTGAAGACGCATCCAGAACGAGCTCGATGGTGCGACAGGAAATGAAAAGGTGGACGTGTTTTGCGTAGCCCACAGCTAGCCCTGTTTATGTGTCGCGTGGATAAGTACGTCACTGATGACGACCCGCCCACGTTGATGACGACCCGCCCACGTTGATGAGATACTAATTCTAGATGGAAACACAACGAGTCTGAAACCAAACCAAGTAGAGCCACGCTAAGCCGAGGCGAGGCGAGCTGGTACTGTCGGTGGAAAAACGGCATATGTGTTTGCATGGTTGTCTGAGGGTGTAGCCTGCGTTGGTCAAGTCCCTGTGGACACAGACCATTAGTCCCTTTTGTGATTTTTATAGTCCCTTACTTTACTCGAGTGGTGACACTGGAGAATGCTGAGGTTACATGACAGTGAACGTTAGCTCAAGAAAGTCGCCACAGTTTGTCGTTGAGATAGTAGAGAGCAATTTAGCGTTGTGTGAACCTTCTTAGTGAACTACGTCTCTTGTCTGGCACCACATGCAGCACCAATGCCGCCTTCTTGGCTCAGAACTTGACAACCTCCCACTTGTTTATTGCTGTAAAAGCACAAATGGCACAACTTGACATCACTTCAAGGTGCACAGAGAAGGAAAAAAACTCCTGCAAAACTGGTAGTATAGAACTATATCTGATTTTTACATCACATCTCTGTCATCACATTAAAAATCCAGGATATTTTTTGCTCACGTTGAAAGATTTTGTATCCAGCCACCTTTTTCTACAGACTTTGTACGCAGTGTTCAAAAAACACATTAGACTCTTTTTTTTTCCCCAAAGACAGTTTTATCCTCTTTTGAAAAATAAGCACAACAAATATGCTGCAGTATCATCAAACTTTACATTTTCCTCACACAGAAAGTGAGGAGAATGCGAATCTCCCGAGCTTCGAGTTAAGATACTTATCAGGCTAACAGCTGGAGCCGACACACACAGTTTTCTACCTGTGAAAGCTGATGAAGACGCCTGATGAAGGAAATCAAGCACAGCGTGCACAGGAGGTAGGAGGATACTCAGAGAGCATTTTCTTCAGTGATATGTGTCGATTGGCTGTCTGTTTTCCTAACTCAGACACAAGAGACGATGAGTTTTAAATCTAATTAGCATTACAATGTGTGTGTGTGTGTGTGTGGTGCTTTCCCGGAACCACATCAGTATTCCCCTCCAGCTCTTGTCAACATTTCCAGAGTTGGCGTGTCACGCGGTGCTGGGGAGATAACAGACAAAACGGATACAAGGACACTCACCTCGACTGGAACGGCGAGGAAAGAACTTGGCTGTGAATAAATGAGTGTGTGTGTGTGTGAGTTCACGGAGTAGCTGAGGGCAGACACGGAAAATTTATAGACGCCTGGATGTTCTAGCAAGTTACGTGTCAGGCGCCGCCGTTTGAAAAATAAACAAAGCTAATGTTGTACGTACGTCTCTTCGCAGGTCATGAATCTTCCCGTGATGCGACGTGTTGCATCTTTAATCTATCTCATCCTTTATTGAAGCACGTCTCCGACGATGACGGCGGCGGCGACCCCCTTAACCCCGGCTTCGAGGCTGCGCCCCGCGGAGATTGGCAGGTTTTATAATGACTTCCTGCTGATCCCAGATGAACGGCGAGACGCTATCTGCGAGAGCGAGAGGGATTTGCCATGCATGTAAATCGCAAATGGATTAATCTAAGTGGAACACAATAACCCAAAGTTAGGGACACATTAGACTGATGAAACATCCAAAGAAAGATAGAAAATTCCTGAATTCCCTCACGAGTTGGTTGTTATTAATATCCTTTTGTGGGGGTTTAATTTAATTAACTCCGGGAAAAAAAAAAAAAGATTTGCTAAATTTACCCGAAGAGTTCAAATAAAGGTTTCGTCTTACTTAACTTTTTGAGACGCTTCACACTAGAGATGTTCGTCAGGTCATCTGTCGGTCTTCCACTTCGGTCCAGACTAAAATATCTCAATTACTATTTAATGCTTTGCTTTTTTTTTTCTACAGACTTTCATGATGGCCATAGATGAAGCGTACTGACTGATCGCCTGGCTTTTCCTCGAGTGCCCCCATGAGATATGAAATCATGGACAGAAGAAATAGCACCCTCTAAAACAACGCCTTCAATTAAAAACCTTCTCTGATCATGAGGACGAAAGTTACTGTATGAACTATCCTGCAGTGACAAGTGACAAACCGATAGATCCACTTATACACCTTCTCCTCTATCAGACCTCTGTATCGTCAACGTGCTGCATCATTATACGACGCTCTTTGTACCTGGCATTTCCACATGCCTCTTGACATCCGTCTCGAGTGATTACTTGTGATCCGATCTCACTTCCCCGCTCCATATGCAATCAAACATCACTGGTACAAAGAGACAAGGAAAGAAAGAACTGGGTGTATAACATTTGCCGAATTTACAAGAAAGCCAAAGTGGTTAAGAATCTGTCATAGACAGCATTTTATAACATTAAGTAAGTTCCTCCTCAATCAACAACTCACAAAATTGAGTGATTTTATAAGGGAGTCTGGGGAATTTCTCTCCATTTTCAGTTCCTTGCTGTTGATTGTGTAGTTGCTGAAGTATGTTGGTGTTCAAGTTCTTGTTTATAACTATTTGCTATAAGTCATCCTGGCCTTTCAAATTATTTTATCTACTATGACCTCATTATAGAGACCGACCTCTCTGCACCACCGAATGTGACCGACTTCCAGCGTCCCCGTTTAAACTTGTGGTTTTGAGTCTCGACAGCTGATTTAATTGCAAAAACTATGATCATCCACTTTCCATTCACTAGGTTTTATGATTATATAGTTATATTACAACATTATGTGATATTATTCAACACAGAAATCTTCCAAGAATGCTAAATATTAAAGATGTATGGGAACAAGACTATTAAACAACTATCCCTGACACCACAGAGACTCTCGTCATTGATCGCATTAACTATTCACTAATTATTTTAATTCTGGTGCCAGCTGTCCGAGATATCACCAGCAGCAACATGCCTAATGTTCTGGTAATGCTTCTCTTCGCTGTATCTCCCAACTATTATAGTGCTTCTTTGTTAGCTCGCCAATTAAACCTCAATAGGGCCGGCCCCGTCTCTTTCATGCAGTGGATATAAAAGGAACTGAGGTCAAGTTTAAATAAGCTAAGAGAGCTTTCCATCCCGTCAGTGCGGGGAGTTTAATATCGTGCTTTCCTGCAACTTAACTGCTAATGCAATGTGCATTTGAACCTCTTTCCTGTCCTCTTGTGTGTGTGTCAACAATTTATGCATTAATACTTCGCCTTGATGCCTGAATCATTCACATTTCACTCCTACACCCTGAAAAATGATGCGCTTGTTCTGGCATTGAAATGCATGACTTGGCTTTTTTTTATTACACCTACATCCCAAAACATGTGGAGTCTGCAATTGTGTAACCTTCTTGTATATTCATATCGTTGTTTTCTTGTCTTGTCAGTGTCCGTTGAAAAAAAACAATTCAATTTAGGGGAAGTAAAGATTAAATCAACCATAAATCAGAGCCGCTGACGGTCAGCAGTGCACGGAGAGAAATAAAGCTGTCGTAGCTAAAAATGAACCCTGGCGTGTGTCCCCTTTAATAGGCCGACGGAGGGCCGGCCTGTTTGTTTTTTTTGGTGCATCCTTGTTTGTTCAGGTGCTGTGGCCGTGGCCCGTGTCCATGCACGGCCTCCCTCCGTGGCATGTGCCAACCCACTCACATGCCGGCCAAGTCCGCCCACTCCTACTGCCCCCTTTATCCACCTGCCACTCTCTGTAGCTCATCAAAGACAGAGCCTTATCTTATCTTCAAACGCGGTCTACCTAAATGAAATGCCCCGAGCCTCGTGCATGCATTTGTGTGTTTTTTTGGCCCAGTTTCTTCCACGACTGTGTGTGTGTGTGTGCCTAAGTGATTGCTCCCTGCTCCCCTCGTTTCACCGTTCTCCAGGTAATAGGAAACTTGGAAACAAACGGATGCCCGGCTGATTGCCTCCTCTCTCGCTGTCCAACAAAATGCTTCAGGGGTAAATAGGGATGTGTGTTTTTTGTTTTGTTTTTTTCCTTTCTGATGGAGCCTTGCTTTCTTCTGCTTCGCGACGCTTTATTCCAGAGTGCTTCCGTTTCTTTCCGTGATATTAGTCATGCCTTTTTACCGAGACATCAAAGAGCTAGAAACGCTTCATCAGACTGAACCCGGAGACCCACAGGTATAATGACAAGTACACCTCCACTGTTACTGCAAATAGCAGCAAATGTGATGATAATTGCAGCCAATTACTTTCCTGTTGCCCCCTGGTGCTTTCGTAAGAGCTAAGCATGCAGAGCCCCTTCGCGAAGAGGCAAATGACATGACTGTAATGGCGCTCGTCTCTCCACGTGAAGCAGACAGTTTGAAAGAAAGACAAAGACGATATTTAAAGGGTACATTATCTTTATTGCAACCTTCAGGATGTTATTAATCTAAGATATCTGCGTTATAAAATGGGGAGAAGGTGAAAGGAAAGGAGAAATATAACAACACTGAGCTGTTTGTTAAAGAAACAGTCACACGTTTAATACTTTTATCCTCTTTGTTGCAGAGAGTTCGACGAGAAGTCTTTTTTATTATTCATAGAAAAACCAAAGTGGTAAAAAAACAAAACATTTTTGATCTGGTTTTATTATGGATTACGTGCGCAGGGACATCTGGAAGGGTGCACGTTCAATATTGGAACCCAGTGGGATGTAATTAATGTGAGATGCTGCTACTAGTAGGTGGAGAAGGTGCGAGGAAAAGCAGATGAGAGATGCATGTGAGATTTATTGCCAAGTGTTGCAGAAGGATTGACACCTTGAAATACAGGGCTGCATTGCAATATTGTAACATTTATTCTCGCAATATTCTGCATTGATCCAGCTCAAAAACTCGATATTCACTTGTTCTTACATTGTAATTGGGTTTCGTGACGGACCGCTTCCTGTGATGCACATCGGTACTTCCGTAAGATCGAAACCTGTTGTTTACTGCGTCTCTCTCCTTCTCCGTCTATCTTAGCTGTTTATTTTTCTTGATTTCTTATTCTTCATAGTCACTTTGGTTTTCTACCATAGCTAACGCTATACTTTATAACTTGTACGTATTCTGTCAAATTGAGCTTCTTTTACTAGCTAGCTTGAGCTAGCTTCCTCAAACTAGCCTACCTCACTGTTATTTGTTTTCTGTCTGCCTTCCGCCGCAGTCAACACAGCCTCGATAGCCTGTCAGTTATTGATAGGACGTCTCTATTAGAGAGACGTGTCCGTGAGCTGGAGCAGCTTCTTTCAGCTAGAAACACGGGCACTGCAGATAGCGTTAGCCCCGGGCCTGATAGCAGGCCTGCTAGCCTTAGCACTAGCTCAGTCTCGTCGGCAGCTGCTGTGGAGTTTGTCCCTGCTCGGTCTGTAATTGCCGGGTGTCATTTCCGGCAGAGTGAATGAGTCAGTAGGAAGCAGCATTGCCAACACAGCCAACAAAATAGGGTACATTCTGATATAATTAACATCCTGGTTAAATTCACGCTGCAGGCTTGTGCAGCGACGTGCGGGTGTCACTCTGTGGTCCGTACATGTGACGTGTTGGGGACCCCCTCTGACCAGTTTCCCCGGAAGGCAAAGCTGGTATGTTGTTTTGTTACTTGCATGTTCGTCCTGCTTGTGCTGGTCCTGCTGTTCGTCCACATCAACAGATTAAGCACAACAGTAAACAACCGGGATGCCAGGCACATCATTACTGTCTGTTTTAAACTGGGGCACCAAAACCAAACCGAGTGATCACAAGTGAAACGTCACGGCACGCAGAGGAATGCTGCATTCCCTCTGGAGCATTTAGCCATGCTAAATAAAATGCCCCGCTGCTGACCCGTTCTGCTCCGCCTCTGAGTCAGTGGTGCATTTTATTCGTCATGATTTGCATATAGTGTGGTTGATTAGTGTGCTTTAGGCATATGGTTATGTCACTATAGCGACAATAAGGAGTACTTTATTTTCATTTCAGTTCAGTGTGTTCACTGTTCAGACACGAAAGAAATTAATACAAGCACTCTGTTTTCAAATGATGTTTGCAGTCTGTTCAGGGACACAGCAAGAATACTTAATGCACTTGTTTATTTCAATTTCATTGTGTCCAGTTGAAATGCAAGAGCGCACTTAATCTGTTATGGCAGCTACGTCAGTGTGTTTGGTAACACGGTGTGAAAATGTGCCAACACCATTCAAATACACTGGAAAGGACATTTTGAATAATGTTGTTTTGACTCAGTTTGTCTGCTGAACGTCAATATAATGTGATGTGATGTATTAAGACTACCTCGATTGTATGAAGCAACTTGTTTTTCAGCTGTTTTTTTACATTTTCAGTGAACTATGTTGAATATATTGCAATATGCATCATGGTATAATCGTATCATGATCCATGTGGAGTATTGTGCAGGGAAGTCTTCGCCAATTCTCAGCCATATTTAAATATGAAGCTACAACAAGGAGGCGGGTGAAGGGAAATCTGCCTTCCAGCATCTTTAAAGCTCATTAAAACTCAAAGCTTTTAGTGAGCTTTAGATGTTTTAGTAGCTGTTTACCCTCACACAGAACCAGGTTACCTGTTTGGAGCCTTTTATTCTAAGCTAAGCTAACTGTAGCCTGGCTGTAGCTTCATGTACAGAGCCAAAGTCCTGATGTCACGTCCATGCTAGCCTCTCCTACGACCTGCTGCGAAATTAGTGCAATCAAAAAAAATCCATCAACTGATTTTTGTTCCAGAGTTTGAAAAACAGAACAAAACCTTTGAAACCCTACCAATGGAGAGAGCCTTTGCAAATACATAATGTATCGCATATATTAAGTATAAATTAATGCATGAACAAAAAAAAAGCAAAGGTTTGATATCTTTGGATATTTTAATCATCTTGTTGTTGCCTCTTCTGCAGTAATTTAATGGCATCTGACTGGAGAAGCAAGCTGCAATGCCTAATATTTGCATAATAGTAGAGGATGGAGCTCATTTATACCCCCTTTTTTTGTGCTTATTATCAATTTGTGTTGCATTCGGGTAGAAACTAGCCTTGAGTCACTAACTACCCCTCGTACTCACAGTCAGTTGCTTCCCAAAGTCCTCCGCCTGATCCTGAGCGGCCCGGACATTTTTTCTGCCCATTAATTTTGTCTGCCAGCCTACATCCTGACCACACTTTGTTTTGGAACCTGTCTCTTGCTTCGCCCTGTTGCTCGCCTGATCTGGACTGACTGAATGGGCTCCCCCGCTCGAATCCTCTTGTCGAGTTCGTCACGAGTATCGATCCTCTCGTCTGACCCTCAGCAGGAAGCGGGAAGCGGCACAAAGCGGATTAGCAAACTTTTAGAAATATCGAACTATTCCTTTGAAACTGAAACGTAATTATCAGGTGGTGAATGTAAGAAAGTGCACTGACTCATGTGTTGTATTCGAACCAGCACTGGACAACTTCTTTGCTTCAACTTAATCTGAAGTAAATACTGACTGCACAGAAAAATGACATCATCAACATCGTCAGATTGGTTTCCTGTAAGTCTGGCTTTCTCTTTGCCAAGAGGCATCGTTTTCCCCCGACACTATAACCAGGTAACGGTGAAAACAACTGGAATAACTGTGAAACCACAGAGAACAGAAAGGGTTTCTAGGTGGAATTGGGATTCTTACAGTTGTTTTTGCTTTCCTTTCAACTCTAATACATTTGTCTGACAGCTTGGGCTACTTTTCAGACTACAACTTTCCAAACGTCTGGACTTTAGATTTGTTTTTATGATAAATTGCAGGATGGGAGTTTGTCTTTATCGGTTGAAGAAAATCTCCCACTTCTTAAGCTCCTTAAAATATTAAAAAAGCCTCTCGGATTATCTCGAAAATGCAAAAAGATGAACACCGTGAAAAGTTGACTTTCTAGAGACCTAACAGGACAGCAGCACACTAACATCTGATGATTTTAGATAACTATGCTGTAGATTAAACTCATCAAATAGTAATTAAGATCGTTATAATGAGCCCATCTTTAAACAACAACACAGTAAAATTCAACACACACATGAGACGTAAGTACTTTTACTGTTTCAATGATCTGAATGCTTCCAAATCTGTGTTTCCTGTTGACGCGAGCATGTCATGACAGCGGTCAGCGTGCATCACAGGAAGTCAGACGTGGTCGACGCGGCGTGAAACCACATCTCACCATCGCAGTCGTCAAAGCGGCTGACGCACCAGCACAACAATCCCCAAACGATATGAGCAGGGACCCCACAAGGACGCGAGCAGCACCGTGTCCAATTGGGTGCCATAAAAGAACACTAACACAAACCCGTGC
This sequence comes from Lagodon rhomboides, assembly GCA_039737535.1. Classification (NCBI taxonomy): domain Eukaryota; kingdom Metazoa; phylum Chordata; class Actinopteri; order Spariformes; family Sparidae; genus Lagodon; species Lagodon rhomboides. Next base: position 28,340,620 of record CM077792.1, on the reverse strand, counting down.
TCAGAGTTTATTGATTTCATAATTAGTCTGTGTAATGGCTCTCGGCGTGACGCGCGCCCTTTTCCCCGCAAGCCTCCCCTCCTGTAGCCTGCTGGGGAAAGACATCAGCTGGCGTGTGACAGGGTTATTAGATCTCCTTACGTAAGGTTTTACAGAATTACCTGTTCTCGTTTGCGTCACGTTATCGCCGAAAGAACCTTTATCCGATTTAGCTAAAGGTGATTTAAACAGCTGTAATAGTGGGAATCGTGATGGAAAAAAGGGCAGGTGAATATATTCTGCAGGGCTCATTTTCAATAAACTGCAGCTGAAGGGGAGAAGAGCAGGGATGTGCAGTGAAGCCGACTTAAAACACTATTCAAGACTGTTGGATTCGGTTGTTTCACCACCATAAATGTATCCGCAGCCCACAAAAAAAAAAAAAAGCACACACCGTTCCAGGGTAGAAAAGAGACAACAGAGATATAATTCACTTTTTTTCTGGATTTCATTATTGAACAAATTGCACGCACGTATTTCCTCGGGCAAGATTTTTCATCTCAGACTTCTTCCCCTCGACAATTTTGGCATTACTTATTATGTTTTTATGGGATGGAACCATAAATGTTTTATGGCAGTAACTAATCCTTGATTCTCATGAATTAGTCAGCCGTATAGTTGCGCTCACTCGCACTCAAGGGTTTGGCTTTTCTTCCTCTTCTTCTCTTTTTTTTATTTCGCAGGAGTCTGGACTGCACTCACACTCGACGGGAACAGTCGTGGCCCCGGGAGATTATTTGACAAGTTAGTCTAATGAGTCCTCACTCACTTTGAGCCTACGTGGTGAAGCTGTGTTGTATAATATATCAATACTTCAGTCAAACAAATGGAAATCATGAATGTGCATCTTACGGTTCGGCTGCAGTTTCTTGTTGTTGTTTGTACCGGAGCATCCGCTGTCTCGGTGTGATTTGCTGAGCAGCAAAAAAACACAGGGCATCTCATTTGCAAAAATTGCCAGGTGTGCAAGTCCTTCCACAGAATATGCTATAAGATATGCATGAGATGGAAAGTGATGCTTGTTAGCTTTGATAGTCCGATCATTTGAACCCGTAACTCTAACTCCGAGCTGTCTCTTTCTCGGCTGTAAAATGATCGGCACATCAAATATTGTAAGAAAAGGACGGAGGGGGTGGACTGTCCCTCTGAAGGAGAACAACAGCGTCAGACGATGATGACAAAACCCTCCTGGTGGCCGCGGGAATGATGATGAGAGCGCAGGAGACGGTATTATATGGCCCCATTCGAGACGGTCTCATCCGCCGTGTGGGAGAAAGTCCCAGAAGGTCACAGAGAAAAAGGCCATTGAAGTGGTCGTGTGTGTGTGTTAACTAGAGGTACATTTGCAAAAACCAACCACTTTGTCTGCATCCTTGAACTCTTCTCTTTTTTCTTTCCACCTCTATTAAACAGCAGTGCACGGCTGCTTCCCCGAGTTTTTCTATGTTTCATCCACTGTGAAGGAGACAGTCGGCACAGATGGATCAGACTTCAACAGAAACAAGTCTTCAGTATTGGAAGTCCCCGGATTTAAAGGTGCAATGTGTAAGATTGCGTTTGAATTTTAGTTTTAAGAAATTAACCAAGATAATCAACAGAATGTGAAAAAACATTGCTGACGTTATGTCAGAGATGTCTCATCAGACTAACCATCTGACCTCGACCCAACGGACCGTATTTACACGGTGGCCATTTTCCTCTGACGCCACCCTCAGGGCAGGAAGCTTCAGTGTCATTCTGCTGTCTTTCAGATTAAAAGTTGCACGAATGTGGGGAATCTGACAAATTCACTGCTTCCTAATTGAATAGCAACTGAAAATGCAATCAACAGAGAAAAAGTAAGTGGTTACGTTAGTTAATGGTTTATCAAATATGTTGTTTAGCTTTGAAATATGGTCTCCTTTTCCTCTGGATTTTCACTCTGCATGTTTTTTTTCAGTTGCTGATCAATCAGGAAGCTGTGAAGTGAAAATGAGTTGTCAGATTCCCAAACGTACAGACGACCTAAAACCTGAAAGGCAGCAGTACGACATTCAAACTTCCCACCCTGAGTGGGACGTCAGAGGAAAATGGATGCCGTGTGAATATGGTCTGTGCCACTTTGCATCCCGAGAGGTGTTAGTCTGATAGAATAGCCCCTTTAGTTTCAGCTCGAAGATGTATACATGCAGCGAGTTTCACAAGCTCTTCTTTTTTTTGTGTGTAATAAACAAAAAAACTCCCCAAAATGCCAGGAACAGAAATATTCTTACAACTATTTACCATAGTAAACAGATAAAAACAACTGTAACACCAAACTAAAACAAGCTGAACTGCCTAGTAAACTTGGCAGAAACAAACTTTATTCAAACTCGACAGAAACAAAATAAAACTCACAGAATCCCTCATGTCTTGTCTTCCCACTAACATCCGTCAGAGCCACTGTAAATCGCCTCCATACTGGTATCCGTGTGCACTGAAAGGCTGCTGAGCCGAACTATAAAAAACTCTCCGCTGCTGTAAACCAGTCAGCTAATGCCACTTTAAGCTGCAGTTATAAGCTAACGGCAGCTAGTAGCTAACATTTGTAAAACACATTTATATTCAGCAGTGATTTTGGTGGACTCAGACAGATGTTGTCTCCCAGAGGGGATGGAGAAAGACCTATATTGTCGATTTGTTTGAATGGAGGTCAATAATATGTGGAATAAAATATCTGCAGAGTCAGCGAGACAAACTTCAAAACACACACATACACAACCCACTTTTGTTCCTACAAGGTCTCATTACTATTCATCTCTGTGTTACCGAGCAGCCTCATTGATCCGCTGCGTCCTTCCTTCCCTCTCTCGGACTGTTCTTCCGTCCTCACACAGGAGCAGCTTCACACTTTTGTTTTTTTTCTCGTACGATTCTCGCTGGAACAAAAACAGACTGCCACCCGCTGCCAGCTGCTCGAGGACACAACATTTTGTTCCTCCGCCGCTCGTCGTCGCCGTCGTGATGGAGACGAGCGGGGCCTCGCCGCCGCGCTGTCACTCAGCAGCCAGCGTTCGCCTCGCAGGCTCTGCGTGGGGATGAGAAGAGCCTTTGAACAGCTGTGTGCGCGCAGAAGCAGCTTTTTGGGTCTCCAAAGACGCCCTGCTGTAAAAAAAAAAAATGGCACAACACAGTTATACGTGACGCCTGACAGGCCGGTGTCTGCCATGTTTGATTTAGATCTGGGTGAACTTTAAGAGGCTCCAGCGCGACTGACGGCGTGACACAACACAACGAGCGTCGGATCTGGGCTTGAGCCCTTGTTATTCTGGAAGATGGCTGTGATAAAGCCCAGCGTGCACCTTGCTGCCGCCATCTGCTCCCTCTATTCTGCTCGCCTGACAAGAGTTATGTTTACATAAAAAGCACCACGGCTCCTCTGCTCACCACTCCACGTTCACACAACGCTGGCAGACACAATGCATTTCTGCATGAATGTCGGCGAGCAAACAATCTGACTTTATCACACTGTGCACGTGAATATGAGGGTTTTCTTTTTTATGCATGCAGGACAGGAGTCTGTCAGAGCCGTCTGGAGATTACAACGCAGGGCAAATTTAATAAAGCAATAAAAACAGAAGTGGTTTCTCTTAGTATTCAGGCTCTGCAGTTGTCCCTGATATGAGTGGGTTTGTGGCAAGGGCACGGGAATCCTTTATTATCTATCTCCTGAAATTAGATCCTGTTCTTCCTCAGAGGTAGTTTGTTCAAGGGAAACAAAAATATTGATCCTAAAGGTTTCCAGCCGAAAGTCTCTCCCCCCCCTCCTCTTGTGCGATCCGTCTCAGTAATTCAAAGCAACTCACAAATGAATCTGTTTTCATCAACAGAGCGGCGCCACCTATTCCTCTTCAAAAGCAGCATTCTAATGAGGACGCTCGGCTGTCAAAATCAAACAGCTTTTGATGTCGTTACGTAAGAGTATTAAACCGAATTCATGAACAGTTTGGACATCAATAATTTCCCTGCGAATTAATATATGTATCGCACCGCAACGCCGTATTGTGATGGCATGAAGCGGAATAAATTAATCGTTCAAAGAGAGATGAAACTTCCACAACTCACACGAGCTTTCACTGACGTCGTCCCTCGCTGATTGTTTTGTGTGATTCCGGTAAAACATGTTACGGGGCTCTCAGTCTCTCTGTTAGTCATCACTAAAATGGCTGAAGTTTGCAGTAAAATGGTTGATGGTGGGTGAGTCAACTTCCCGGTACCCGTTTTGGATCACTCGCTCCTGTCAGAGCCTGACAGCCGTCCTGCCGAGGCGAGAGCTTTATGTTCACTTCCTGAACAATTCAATCCCCTGATTAATTGCTCCCCTCGGAGGAAAAAAAAGGCAGAGAAGCCAGCACGAGGCCCGCGGAAAAAATTCATCAAACCACATTAACATCTAACAGCACTGACAAGCTCGTTTAAAGTCGAAAATTGTGTCTTTCTTTGTCTTTAAACGGTGTCGCGGCTCAGGAGGCAGATCATGCTTCTGTAAATATATGCAGGTTTTCTTTTGGTCTTTGAAGAGTAAGTTACACACACTTTCACATCAGAAACATGCAAATGCTTGCTGGTGCGATGCGAAGTTGCCGAATTCATTTGAATAATCTCCTCGAAAACATCCAGAAAAACACACCCTCCCTCCGAGATTCAAGAAGGAAAACCCCAAGTGAGGGTACTTTTTATTCATCGTATTCAGAAAATAAATAGCTTCATCTCATCATTATAACAAGAATAATAATAATAATAATCACAATGCATCTTTTTAAGATAGTAGCACAGATATATCATCGACAGGAAATCAGCTGAAGTCATATTCAAAACAGTTTGTGTGTTTTTAAATTGTCCGTCGGCGTTTTTGCGAGGGCTCGTGTGGAAAAACGGCGTCAACGAAACTCGGCTAACGATGGCGAAATCAGACTCGTTTTTGTTGTTGGGGAAAAACCAGGTGACACAGAAATAGGTGTGTAGAAAAAAAAACAAGTCAGTGGTCAGTGCGTCGCCCCTCCGGTCACACATTTATCACAGTGTTCATTTTGAAAAGCCGAAAGATCGAAGATGTCACATGAGAAGAAGACAGAAGCTCAGCGTGGAAAAGGTTACCGCCGGCGTTTCATGCATAAATGATAAGGACGGGTAACAAATGACGGCAATAAACACGTCGACTGAATGGCTTTCTTCCTAAATTACAGCCTTATTCATTAGTCGGCTGCGATCGTTAGCAAAACCGTAACAAACTCCTTCTCGTGATTCTAAGCTCTCGGAAAAGGTCAGTGAACAATTTCAGCGAGGATTGTCGGATTAGAAAAATTACACAAATTTACAAAGAGCCTCCCTGAAAAAATATTACAAGTCGATTCCAGGGGAGAAAAAAAAAAGTCCCTGCTGGCGAACACGGCGTTTTAATTTTCACTCACAGAAAAAACAAGAGCGAGGAGACTAATAAACACATCCTGCGATCAATACGTGACCCCCGCGTGTCGGTGATGTCAGCGTCGGCGCCCTCGTGTTTTTCTCGGAGCGTCGTCCTCGTTCGTCATTGTGCTATCGTTAGTCAGAGCGTCATCGGCCCTCTTTGTAAACACGCAGCTTTTAACCAAACTGCTACAGTCAAACCGGCCTCTGAGCCATCTGGAATAGAAAATCACTCCCACAGAAATGTCTTTTTGCCCTTTTTTTCTGGCGAGGAGAAGTTTGTGGTAAACACTTCACATCATCACACGGACGTGGGGCAGGAGGGGAGCCTGAGTGGGGCGCCGGTGAAGGAGAAGGAATGTGACACTGCAGAGTTCCCTTTCGTTTACCGTCACACCAGCGAGGTGATGAATGTAAACGTGTTGTTGTTGCTGTCGCTGACAAAGTTGATTTGGCACTGCTCCAGCGTGGCGATGTCCCCGATGTCCAGCTCCGACAGCAACTGAGTCGGTTCTGTGTTCGTTGTGAAAACCTTCTGTTTCTCGTGCTGCTGCTGCTTCTCTACATCCCCCTCCGGTTCTTCTGCCGCCGCCTCCTCCTCCTCCTCCTCTTCCTCTTCCTCCTCCGTGATGGAGCAGAGGCGGGTGGCGCTCCCGGGGTTTTCGGCGGGCGGCTTGTAGTGGCACTGCCCGTTCAGCAGCCTCCTCAGCGGCATCAGGGGCACCGCCTCCTCGCCCAGCAGCTGCTGCTGGCAGTGCCGGAAGTCGCTCTGACGCTTCAGCCGCTTGAACTCGCTGAAGGAGGACGTGGCGTTCTGGTAGAGGCTGTGGGCGATGGCCTGCGCCTTCTCCGACTTGCTGACCAGCACGGCGTGACACCGGAGCACCACGGCCATGTTCTTGACCTGGTGCCTGTAGATCCACGCCAGGATCTTGGGCCGGCACGGGTCGGCGTTGCAGTAGGTGATCCTGTTCAGAGAGTAGAGGTGGATCGGCTTCTTCTTCCCGGATTTGTCGGCGCTCATCCGGATCCCCTGCGCGCCCACCGTCAACCTCATCTTGACGCTCTGCTCCCCGTAGTTGCTCCTCGCCCAGATCTTGGCCACCGCCTCCTGGGTGCAGCCCTCGCCCTTCGCCGTGATGGTGACCACGCTCCCCAGGTAGCGCACGTTGTACACGGGCTCCTCTTTGTTCAGCTCCACCTTCTGCCGCTTGGTGTGGAAGATGCTGCCCACCCAGTCGAAGGGGCAGTCGGGCAGCAGGTCGGGACAGGAGCGCAGCAGCGAGGAGAGGATGGAGTGGTAGGTCAGCCCCGTCCCCAGACTCTTGGGTTTACTCTTGGCCTCGTCCTCCACCAGAACAAACTTATTCCGTCTCCAGGGCAGCATGGTGCAGGAGGAGTTGGAGCGAGTGAGCTCCCTCGGCCGCCGCGTCCGCTCTTTATCAGCTCGGGCGAAAGAGTAGGAAAAGCCGGAGAGTGTGTGTGAGAGCGAGAGAGAGGCAGAAAGCAGAGAGAAGCTGCTTCTGGAAGCTCAGAGGAGAGACTGAGAGCTGCGAGCCTCAGCCGGTCTGTTCCCCCGCTCGCTCCTCCTTCCTCTCCTCCTCCTCCTCCTCCTCCTCCTCCTTCTCCTGTGTTGTCTGCATCATGCAGCGCTGATCAGTGCAGGAGCCTGAGCCCGGCGCTCGAGCACCCTCAGCCCCCCTCCCCTCCCCGCTTCGTTGTTTTGCTTCCAAATGGCTCCCTACCAAAGCGTTATTTATCCTCCCAGCTGAGGTATCACTGTATTTATGTTTTCCTGTAAAACCCGAAGAGGAAGAGGGGGACATCGCCGAGTCATCCTCTCTCCGGGGACTCCTGTGACTTTGTTAATTCTTGTGTAAAAGTCACTCAAGTACAAAGGACGCAATTAATCCGCCGTGTTTAGTGAGATGTTCTAACGAGTACGACAACAGAGCGATCTCGTTGCGTTGTTAGCCTGAGGATAGAAGAGGTTCGGATCCCAAAACACAAAATCACAACCTGCTCTCACTCTTTAATCTCAATCGGTCCATCGAACGAACACTGGATAACAACTACATTTAAGTCTATTTCATCCTCTACATCAACAACCTGCTTGAGAAACAAAAAAACAGACACATTTCCATCTTCAACACAAACTTTAATATGCAGGTGAATGAAAAATTCAAGAGCAACTTAAGGGCAGAGCAAGTTTCCGGAATTAAAAATAGTTTTTTGAGCGCTCGCATGTAAAGATTCAGAGGATGAGGCATAAATTATGCATCTGAAAATACGGAGTCCCAGTATATTTGTAACTGATGATGAAATAGAGACTACACGCTCTTCAAATGAGGCAGCGAAGCAAAACGATGTATGAACTCTGGACCCTGTCTCCGTCAAATTATTCTAATCATTTTGAAGTTTACATAACAGCTGCTTTTATTATTCTCACAAGGAAAGGTTTGGGTCTGTATGTCGGTGGTCAGGTGGATGGTTGGAAGTCAGAGGAGGATTTTGACTCCACAGGTGAAAAAAAACAAAGCACTCCAGCTGAGGTTAAACGTCTCTCCTGCGTCACTTCACAGCTGAGTCCAGATTGAAAACATCTCGACAAAAATTGGAGGGACTGTCACAGAAATAGGATGAAGCCTCTGAAGACGTGTGGAGATCCCCTGATTTTTCTTTCAGCAGCTTTATCAAGTCAAATTTATCCAGAAAACTCAAAACTGAACATGCTCCCATCATCCTCAGAGGACTTTGTCTTCAGTGCTAATGTGGCAAATGTGAGCTTGCTATCACAATAAACAAAGATGGTAAACAACATGAAAATACTTACATTTCTGCCACTAGAGGTCTCTATCAAAGCTGAAGCCGAGGAGTCGGGTGCAGAGCCGGACCTCCTGGAGGAATAAACACCAGGCGTCACATCAGATTCTGCTCTGATCCGGAGCCGTTTACCGACGGGAGGAGAGCTCAGGGATTATTTTACAACTTTTGGGATTAAAAAGTGGATTTATCTTTACTCCTGTTTAGAATCAGACACTCTGGTGAGTGCTGAGTTTAGTGCGAGTTGACCTGAATTGACCTGATCTGTGCTGCTGCTCGCTAACTAACAGCTAATGTACAGAAAAGTAATCTGGCTGTTTGATGCCAATAAACACAAATGATCCCGCAATCAGACTCACTTCACAGGCGGTGAACACACCATTAAACAGCCATCGGTGCTGGTGAAAATCTATGAGACTAAGGCACAAAAGTTTAGTCTCTCTCACTGTCTTCCTTTCTCACTCGATCCTGGAAGATATAGCGACAGGCGATCAAATGAAACGTGTCGTTATCTTAAGAAAACATCTGGATTTCTCTGGTTCAAACAACGTCGGAAACGTTCTGGATAATGTAAGAACACAACTCAACAAATTGTATGACGAAGGTCTAGTCGCTTTCGATATATCTTCACCTTCAGCGTGTTAGCGTGATCGCAGACTCTAAATCTCTTCTCATATTCAACAAAGACCATCTTTGTCCAAACACAACAGGTGCTGCAGATGTCTAAAAACAACCATTTGAAACATTTATTGGAAAAGTTTCCTTCTAATGCTGATAAAATAATCTGTATGGTAAAATCTTTCCCCTAAAAACGTATCTGCTGTTGCAAATTAGTGGTATAAATAATTCCTATCAGATCAATGCACAAAGAGTCAGAGAACATGGGTAAACATCTGTCCTGTGTTAACGCCGTGCGTCCAAACATCTGTCCGGCTGGCCGACACTGTACAAAGAGGTTCGGTTATTCTGCGGCGATGAATCAAAATAAGCATCATCCGTCTGTCTGGGCAGCGCCGGCTGAAACGGGGCCGCGCGTGGATGAAGGCTGATGAAGTCTTCTGCTGAGAGGCTCGTTACTGTGGCAACACTGGGAAATAAATGTCTCCTTCTGCTGCCTCGGCTGCGCGCTGTGAATTAAAGACGGCCATGAATGGGTGAAAAAATAAATTGAAGCTTTGAAGGCGCCGTTTCATACATGACTGTGATTTATTACAATTATTCAAAGAGGTGAGCGACGTTCAGTGCAGGAAACTGTTTTGAATTCCCTTTTCTGCTCTTATCTTTTCTTTTTTAAATCCCCTGTTATTGTCATTGGCTGAGGAAGAGCTTCTTTGTAAACCGCACGCATAGCCGGAGGATATACGGCCAAAACTTAAGACTGTTTGGAAGCTGCTGGAAACTGATTTAATGTTTGGGGAATAGTCTGGGCCGTCGCCATAAAGGAGACGCAACCCTGTAGAGATGATTAAGAGACTTTTCGCTCTCAGTCCAGTTGGATGTTTAGTGAATAAAGAGTCGGGATCCAGGATGAGCTCGGTACAGTATCTTCTCGATCCTCCAAAGACGGTGAGACCGAGCGGCCTTATATAAAACAGCTGTAGTCCCATAAATCACCTGTGTGATGTGAGGTAGCTCATCTCCAACGACGATGCTAAATTAAAGAAATCCATCATGATTTGGCCTTTACAGAAACAAATGCGAGTATTCAGTATTGACTTATCTGCCGCCCTAGTTACCGTCTTGTGTAAGAGGGTTGTCGTCTCGACTCTCCGTGAGAGACTCGCTGTGTTACGTGTCCACTCTCTTTATTTCCTGGCCGGTAGCCTTGTCCGTAAGAAACGCTGTAACCGTGTTTGAAAGCTTCTGTGCTTTTTTTTATTCAGGGTCCTTTGAACAATGAGGGCTGAGCCAAAAGATATAACTCTCAGAGCGTGGTGCATCTTAATAAAAACCAAATTAACATCTTCTTCTATCACCAACATGTACAGTAAACACGTTTTTATCTCGTCGGGAGACCAGCAGTTCCTCCTGGCACGCTGCGAGAGATTATACCGTTTCCATGCTGTGAAGTATTTCTGGCTCGTGTTCATCAGCCTTTTTTTTTTCCCCCACTGGAACTAATGTCGATTTAAAACACTCAGTCTTGTTTCATAACGGATGAGCTCGTGGTGAAGCAGAGTCCAACAGTCTACAGCCGTCTGATGCTCAGCAGGAGGGTCGAGCGAGTGCAGATCAGTTTTTGTGTTCATAACCATCGATGAAGCTCAACTCTGAGGCTGGTTCTGATCAACCCATGCCGATCTCAGGCTTAAATGTCCAGTGTATAATATCTCGAGTATTTAGGGGCATTTAGCCGTGTTGTTCTAGATTACAACACTCCCTCGCTCCCACCTCCCTTTGTCGAAAAGACGTTGGAGAAGCTCCAGACGCTACGGTGGCCCTCACGGACAAGAAACCTATTTTCTAAGTATGGACTCGTCATTACTTCGACTGTCTTTGACACACTCCCGGCCCTAAATATCTCAGGGCGCGCTCACACTTGGCCCAGTTGCTCCGTACCCAGTCCCTCGCTGAGCCGGGCTACTGTAGAAACATGGCGCCATCCGCCATCCCTATGTAGATATAAACGGCTCATTCTACGGTAATGAAAACACAACGACTCTTATACATAAAACATTACTTTTGAATAATATATTCCATTTCTGCCAAGTCTGTGCTGCTAGATGCCGCTACGTATTACACACTGTTCCTTTGAGTTAACAACTTCCAACTGACTTCTAGTTTAAGCTCCATTCTGAGTGAGGATAAAGACACAGATAGTTTAATTGTTACGGATACGGTGGGCTCACTCATCTCTGTTAAACAGGTTCAGAGGTTGACGGGCACATCTGCCAACCCTCCCATCTTTCCTGTTTTTAATTGCCCTTCTCCTGTTTTCTCCCAATTTATGGCACATTTTCACACCTTTCCCCCCCTTTTTTAATTATCACAACCTGTTCCTGGAACAGAACAGCATGAAGTCTACTGCACAGTTCCTCCTCGGTGACTGAGACGGACGCTGACACGGAGCGGAGGACGAAACACTCGGGCATATTTCAGACATTCTGGAAGGAGAATTTCCTCGTTTTTAAGCCTGTGAATATTCTCATTCATCCAGGTCATAGTTATCTCAAGGAAACTGAATCGAACGCAACTGGATTTGTTTTTTTGTCTTTGAAGACGTTTCACCTCTCATCCGAGAGGCTTCATCAGTTCCTGCTCCCTTGACTCGGCTGGGACTAGTCCAACTAGCCGGTGTGGAGGTCCAGCTATTTAACCTCTTAGGAGGCGGTCACAAGGCCACTGATGCCTATGGGTCGTATGTGCTCCATTATTGCCAACGACAGTCGTTAGTATGGTCGTTGGGGATGGTGGAAAGTTGGTTTCAACTTCGTTAGTGCTCTATTGTGTTGTAACGACAGTCGTTGGAGTCACATGAGGCCCTTTGTGCACAGCCGTTGTTCTTAGAGGCTAAGTTGTTGAATCTCCTGGGAAGACATGAAAGGGCAGCATTGTAAATTGGAGATTTCTGTTTAGAGATGGTTTTTCAATTTTTGCATAGATGGCTTCCTTTCGTTTCCTCTCGTTTTTAAGCGTTAAAGGACGGGGGCATCAATTTTTCTGTTCATCACGGGGGTTGCGGCGACGTCAATCGCCATCGAGAGGCTGACAAACATTGGACAGTGTCTTGCACAGAAGGGGGAGGGGCATGAAATGAAGAAACTTACGAAAGATTCTCACTAGAGGGGGGAATTATTTTGCGGTCTTTCCTGAGAATTAACAAGAAGCTCCAGACTCCAGCACTGGTTTGAAAGCTCCCTATCCTTTGAGGTCTTGGTCTTCATCCTCTGGGGGCCATGAACGTCTGTAAAGCATTCCATTCATCCACCCAGCAGCTGTTTAGACGAGGACAAAGCAGTCATTGCCGTCCCTGCAGCCTTTTTTCCTGTTATCATATCTAAAAAAACTGCCCATTTCAAAAATGGTTACAAATTGATCTCCAGCTCGGCTCCCGGGCTCCCGAGTCGTCCTCATTTCCTGTAACTCTACCTCCATCTCTCGCTCTCCTCCAGTCGAACGCACCCATCCTTTATCAACTCGCACAAGCAACCCCAGAGTGCAGACTGTTATCATCGCAATCCAATTACTTTTATCAGCGCGACACCCCTCTCCTCACCTCCCAAATTCTCCTTTCTTACCCTCAGTTTTCTTTTTTTGTCACTCCTGAAGACATCCTTTTTATCCGGGGCAGCGTGCGCTACATATTTTCTGTCTAGCGGCGGCAGCCCTAATTGAATTGGACTCTCTCTTCATCACGCTACACTTACTGAGCGCGGTGTAATCAATGAGAGGGGGGCCTCGCCGAGAAGGTCCCCGGCTCTTAGATGGTTGATTTATGGCTGTACGTGAGGGACGGCGGCGAGGCGGCACACAGTAAAGAACGACAGAGAGGGAGATGGGGGAACGATGACAGAACGGGGATGCCGGGCTCTTCATACATCAGACCGCCGCGACAGATAACACGCCTACACCCAATCACAAAAAAAAAAGAAGATACAAGTCCCACCGAAATGATAAGGGAGCGTCGTAAACACTGGAGCTGGAGTCATTTCTGTGTTTACAATAAAAAAAGGAAGGATTCGTCTCGAGGGACGGAAGTCAACGCAATCTCATTCCCACGCTTATGGATCCCCACGAGGCCCGGCTGAATACATAATGCGGTCGGAGTGAATCATAGCTTAATGAACGGGGAGAGTGCAGAGCATTAGATACAGGAGGCCCGTTCCCTTCTTTAATCAGGAGAGCGGTACAGTAACAGGAGACCTGCAGGTCAGATCCCCTCTCATCTACTCCATGTACTGTACCACAGGGAGAGCAACGCTGCAGGGAGTGATTTGTTAGTTTGCATGTAAGGTCAAAGGAAAAAAATAAGAGCCAATTAGCCCGGATTGACTACAAATAAGAGCCAATTAGTGCACGTTAAGAATCAGCTTGTGGACGGTGCGCTCAAGATTGGTCTTGGTGAAGGTCTCGCTCTTGAACTTCGGCTGGTTTTATGTACCCGTCTTGTCTCGCTGTTGGACGAAGCGGCGTCTCTCATAAGTCAACGAGACTCTGGCGGCGCGCCACGGTCTCATATTGATCCCAAAATGTTTTTCACCTCTCGTAATAGCGCTGAAGATCTCTAATGTTTCGTGTCCTCGCTTCAGCAAAGCGTCTTTCACTCCCGGTAAGTAAAATTCCCAAATATGACATTCATCTCATTCGACTGTTTATATATACATGGTAATAAAAGAGAGGAATAAACAGGAATCTTTATTCGTGTTCTGTGAGGGGATTGATCTGAAGTACCTACTATTTCAGATCAATCTGAAGACTGACTTTGTTCCTTTAACTCGGTCTCACCCTGCCTTGGTCTTGTCTTGGTCTCTTTATATTCTGGTCTTGGCCATGACTTGTTTTCTGGTTGAGGTTGTCTTGACTACAACACTGAATACGAGGCTACATTCAGCAGTCGGTCAACTTATCTTGGCATAAAGACAGAAACAGCCGGCCTCGCTCTGCCCGGCTGCTGCAACAACATTTACCTCTGGCCTCTGAAATATGCTTCAGAATAAAAAAACAGGAATAGCTGCCACACACTGAACTCCTCTGGCTGAATCACTCTGACATAATCAAGCTGACACGTGAATGATTAGCCTACGAGAACATGCATCTCGCTGCTGACGGGAAAAAGGTGCAACCTTTTTCGACCCCGGCAAAAGAACAGAAACGTCCTCGGGGCCTCTGCTCAGCGTTAGTCACCTAGTTTAGAGACAGAGTCCACCTTTGCACATCCAGCGCTCCCCTCTGCACACGCCTTCCGATCGTCAGAACGTCCGGCCTGACACACATTCACGTGGATCTCAGACGGACGGGAATAGCGACGGCAGACGGAGGCGACAGCTTTCTGGGAGGAGTGCAGGAGGCGAGAAGAACATCATATGTGCCCTCTTGATGCTGAGGTGTTGAAAGGAAATTTGCCGTGACTGGTTCAGATTAACTCGGCACCTCACAGACACACTCGACACACACTGAGAAGCCGAGCACAAGACACTCACCCACATTTCATGTGATTAACGTGGCAAATTTGCAGCTCAGGTGCCGGAATAACAAAACCTGAGAGCCTTTTTAACTTCCCACAATAAGAAAGAACAATTAAAGCGAAACATGCTGTTATTATTCAGCCAATGAACTCATTGAAATGTCCGGAAGGACAAAAGAAGTTTTGGCACAATTTTAACTTTTATGTCATTCAGACTTGATAAATATTGTTAAGCATATAAAAAATACAACATCAATAGCAGAAGCCTTTGATGGACTCAAACATCAATATCGAGTCTAGACATTCACTTCAAAAGCAGAGCCTCTCGTAAAAAAAAACGTCCGAAAAAGCATTACTGTTATTTGAAAAAGTTCCTCCAGATACTGAAAAGATGAAGATTACCCAACCAGAATAAAAGGTGCATCATATTCTGTCGCCAAAGCTTCGGGAGCGTAACACGTTTACCTGCAACACATGATGATGCTAATGATACTGATTACTGGGATATCAGTCGTACCCAGTTATTAACCAAAGAGATGAAATATAAGCAGCTGCAGGTTTAAAAGTTGGCACATGTAAAACGGTTGAAACGGAAACCTCTTCTATCATTTTGCACGTTTTCACACTTTATCTTCATCATCATGTTTGCTGTGACCCTTCACCAACCGGCTAAAACAAAGAACAGGATGGAAATGTCTCTTAGAACATTATAACATATAGTCACTGGTAATTAGAACATATGATCTTATTAGCGAATGCTTTCTGTCGGGGAGGACGAGGTTGTATCAGATGGAAGGTTGTTGAGAGTCTGCACTGACACAATGACTGAAACGAGCTGCAGGTTATTTGCTCCGCAGTTCACTTTCGAGTTCTCCGCTCAGAACAACTGTGCTCTGCCGCTGTTTTAATGGATTGCGCCGGGGTGTTTTTGACAAGCTGCAGAGACCTGGAGCAAAGAATCCGAAATGGTTCGGGACGTACATCCAATTTAAAAAGAACTATAACTGAAGTAGATTGCAGTTTCACCGTAGCTGGATCGATTTTTTTGCACGTAACTCGATCACGAAAAGTCTGCAGGACGTACCAAAGTAATGCTCTGTGCTTTATTTTGAAGGCCGGTCAGTGATTGCACCGCATGAGTTTTCAGGTAGAACGACATCTTCTTTCAGAACGAGCTTGTTGAGAACTCTGAAGAAACACGCCGTGCACATGATGATGCAACGGGAATGTGCAGAAAAGCAATATATAAAAAGGCAAATTCAGTTATTCCAGTGAATTATGGCTCCTGTCAGACATGAGGCGCCATCCATCAACACGAAAAGGCCTTCGACTGACTCACTGTTATAAATCCACTGACTCAGACTCTGCCTTATGTTGTCTGACAACATCCAATCTATTCCTGGGATTTTTTTTAAATGTAACTGTGCGCATGTGTGTGTGTGTGTGTGTGTGTACACTGCTGGGAATAATAAATAGACTCAACGTCGTAGTTGAGGCTGCTGAAGTACATTTGTATGCAGCCTGAGATGAACCGGGGTCGACTGAGGGCAAGGCGGCCCTCCTACCCTGCAGGTGGCCCCCTCACGTTTTTATCGGTTGCTTGGAATCTATATTAATTTCTCTAAAGCCTCGACTTTATGTCCTCTGCAGGGACATGAGAGGAATGAGCAAATGGTGCGAGGGGCGAATAAAATGTGAGATTGAAATGAGTAAAAAATTATGCATTTAAATCTCCGAGACATTAATTTATCGCATAGACGCAATAACGACATTTAATTATTTAAATGATTGAGTATTTCTCCAAGAACTTGATGAACGGCAGTAATCTATTAATTTAAAAAGAATAATTAGACAATCCAGTTACAATAATTTGCGATCAAAGAAGCAAATATGTGACTCGTAACATTAATAACACACGTACGGCTGAATTAACCTCCTAACGGCAACAAAACCACCATCGACGTCAGGTTTTACACCTGTATCTTTAACAAATGCAAAGGAAAAGATCATGTTTTGGCTTAAAGTACCTGCATTGGTGCCACGAACACAGCTGTCCTCCTACTTATAAATGTTCAAACACAGTCTTGAACTGCTGTCAGTGGCTTGGCAGCCTTCTCATCTGTAAACTCAGTCAGTTCATAAACATGTAATGTGATGTGACATGTCAATATGTTACGTACGAAGACGTATCGGTGGTTTGCAGAGATGTTATCTGCCAACATCTCATCCTGGTGACTGGGGCTGCTATTTTGCTGCATGCTTAATAAACACACAGTTTGTATTATGTACAAACTATCACAGAACTGTTGTTCAGCTTTGTACAAACAGGAAATGATAAAGCGAGTGCGCCAACATCAACCAAAACTGTGACCGCGGAATCACACCGCCAATTAAACCTCCCAGATTGAAGCACAACGATCCTCTGGAGATTTAATACTTTTTTCTTCCTGCATCTTTCTGTAATTGTCGGCGCATGAAAACAGTCACGTTCGGAGAGAAAACACCAGCGTACGCCGCAAACAAATGGGACGTCGGTTGCACCACCGACCCAGAGAGACGTTTATTTTGGAAAATCTGCCGACTGATTTTGAAGCATCAGTCCTGGCTGATAAACAACTTGCAAATCGAGGTGTGCTGCTCGGTAACGGCGCAGTTAAAGAGTATTAGTTATACCCTCGTGCTCGACTCCTACAATGTCAATTTAGCTGGTGTTAAATGCACAGTTACTTCCTACCAGAGGGCCCCAGGAGCTCTCTTTCATTATACAGCTCGCCATAAATAGATAATGATGATCGTAGCTCTTCCTGCTGTGAAGCTTTGTGAAATGTGTCAGCTTTGGTGCTAATATTGGACAGTGAAGGGGAGCTTGTATGGGCTGCAGTGTGTGGGAAGGTTGTAACTATTGTTGTGGTTCACTGGATCTCTCTCCGCTCCTATATTTAATAACGCTCTGTGCGGATTTCTTTTTTTGCTTGTGAATGCATTCTGCTCTGTCATCTAAACGCTGATGATCCAACCTCTCAACGTAAAATAAAGGACTTTAGCTGCACAGTTGATGATTATATTTCAGCGACGCTCTTGTGACTGGCTGTGTTTTGTTGTCTGTCTTATGTCTGTTGTGTTATTTCCTTTCCTGTAATTAAGTCTTTCCTGCAAACGAGGGCTTAATCTCAATGAGACTACCTGATTGAACAAAGGTTATACTAATAAGTGCAAGTGCTCGGTGTCTAATTATCAGAACGTTATGAGATCCTCTGCACCTTCGAAAGGACTGAGGACGCTCAACCACAAAGATTGTTTTAACCTATATCGTTTGTGTAAATGTACCTTCATAAACTGTGTGCGCAGCTGTGTAATCATCCACTGTTCATACTGTTCCTGCATGTTTGTCTTTCACACAACACTGATTTCCACACAGTCCGAAAAGGTGACATTCCCCCTCGCCCGTCTCACCACCATTCGCAATTTTATTTTTACTTTTTGCAGCTGTAAGCAGGTTTGTCCATTTCTATTGTGCACCGCATTGAGAAACATCGGTGTGCAAAAACCAGACACACTTAAAAATCAAGCATTTTGATATGCACGCTGTTTTTGTGTTTAGTTTAGCTTTAAGTTTTAGGGTTTTTCGAAATCGATAAGAGCTATGCTGTGCTGAGACACATTTCCAGAACTTACCAGGTAGTCTGACTTTCTCGCCCACTTCCCTCCACGGCAGCTCTTTGCTTGTCCTGCCTCAGTAGGAGTAGATGTGGTACTGTGCAGCTCTGGGTATCCGCAAACGATTAGCGACGATTACCCTCTCCTCCATTGTCGTACATGTTAAATGTCCTGACACAGAATCAGATACACAACTTCTGCAGAGACACGCCCCCTAGGCCAGTCTCTGCAACAACATGCCAACAACACGTTACAACAACATATCCTCCAATGATTTTCATTTCAGCCTCAAAATAAGAAAGGAAAAAGAAAGGCAATGATATACCAACAATAATACATCTCCAGAGGAAAACACAATGACATAATCTGTAAATTTCTATGACGATATAGTGATAATAGTGTAACTTCATGTTTATGATGCCACAAGTGGGCCATCTAACTAATCAGGTCAACATGGAACATTTTTATTTTATTTATTTTTTGACCTTCTTGTTTCAACTTTTAGCTCGGCTTGACTGTTAAGCATTTATCCTGCTATATTATCATCCTGAGTTTCCTGCTTTTGCTTTGTCAAAGCACATAAATAAAGTCATTAGTATTATTAATTATTCATATTATTATTATTCATGTTCAGTGTTCATATTAATATTATTTGTATTATATCATCATCATCATCATCATCATCATCATCATCATTTTTATTATTTGCACCTGTGCTTTTCTTTTGAAAGGTCTCTCTTTGCCATAAGTGATTCTACAGCGACACCTGCTGGCGGGGAGGAGTGTTGCACTTCCCTGACATTTATTTTGAACTGTGGAGACCTGGCGCTGTTGTTAAAGCCCCGTTGACAAGGGGACCAACCTAAATACAGGTTTGTCACCAAACTCTTCCACCTTATTCCTGTAAAAACGCTTAGTAACATTACAGCGTCAGTATCTTTAAAACTGGCGGTTGAATCCTGTGAGCGTAGCTCGAGCATTGTTAGCTAGCAAACGGCTACTACAGCTAGCTAGCGAGCTCAATTAGGAAGTGGGTGACAGTACGAGCTAGTTTGCTCGCTAATTAGCGTAACTTACAAGCGTTTTAGGACTTTAAAGACAAAGATACACACAAAGCATGGTGTAAGACAGGATAATACAATAGTCAAAGTCGTGATATAGATAGCGTTAGCAGTTATCTTGTGCTAACTTGTCGTCTAATCGTGTCACTTAGCTACTGGACTCAAAGAGGTGATCAAACCTTGTCAATAAAGATAAAGAAGAAGGTCATGGCTGAACTCAAAGAAGCCACATCCAGCAAAATGGTGCTGTGTTTCGGGATTCAGTCTAATTAGTCTTTTCCCGTCATTCAGTTAAAAACAGCAGTCAGCTCAGTCCCCCTGGGCTCATTTACAGTCTGTCTAAGATCACTTTGTGTTGTCACAAATGTTTTGTTCAGTGGTGGAAGAAATGTCCGAACCATTTATTAAAGTGAAAGTATGAATGCAACAATGAAAATCCGCTATTATTAATATTTGCTGAGGTTAAAAGTAGAGAAATGTCAGCAAAATACACCTCAAGAATCAAAAGTGAAAGTACTAATCATGTAGTGACCTGCCTCTCTGGTGTTACACATATTGAATCATAGGATTTATATAATTATTATTATAGTGTTTAGTTTATTAACATACACTTCTCAAAATTAGGTAGGGATATTGGGATATTTTAGTTTTTCAGTTGATTGTTTATTTTGTGACATTTTGTGTTTTGTGGATATTTTTGGTCCCCAAAAGTGGAGCAACACATTTCATCTGACTTTTATTGTATATCCATGTACATTAAACATTGGGGGTGTAAATCAAAAGTTTCATCACGATACAATAATGTATTGATTCTTTGGACAACAATAGGATATTTGCAGTTATCACAAAGTCTGCCACGATACGATTGTGATTCGATACAGGGGCCTGCGATCGATGTGAGATGATATCATATGCCCGTTTAACACAATTGGTAACATTTATATTAACTCACAAAAAGATACTAAAATATGCCTTTAAATGGAAAACAATCTATTCTTTAGTTGTGCATGAATGGAAACTGTGACAGGACATTCCATGGGAATTTCAAAATAAAGGCATATCTTAACGAAGGCGACGATTTGCATCAATGCTATTGGAATCGTTGATCATTGAATCGATATATAGATCCGGATCGATGTATCGTTACACCCCTAATGCATATGTGCACCCATATCCCAGTATCCCCCTTACTAATTTTGAGTAGTATATTTTTAAGGGGTTCTATCATCAACAGTGCATCATGTTTAACAAGCTAAAGCAACTAGCTGTGAAATTAAAGGTCCTGTTTGTAACAAAAGTCGGCTAATTTTATGTATCTTACTAAAATCTACAATATTTTCCCCGGAAATATTTTTTTTTAGTCATTTTTTTCAACAGTGAAAGAAATCCAGGTACCACTGTATAATAACCACCATCAATAAATGGCAAATATATAGTCAATTACATTTAAGTTGATAGTTATTTCACCATTTATTAAGCAATCGTTTATTGTAAAGTTGCAACTGATTTTAATGAACCCTTACAATTACTAAATGAATGATTTAGGATGCATTTAATTGTTTAACAGTCAAATAATTATATAAAAAAAGCTTGATTACATATATTTTTTTTATTAGTGGGCTGTGCTTGCAAGCCCACTATGGACACCTCTATAGCAAAGCTATAGGTGTCCATAGTGGGCTGTGCAAAGCACAGCCCACTATTGTTATTGTGCGTGTCTCTTTTTATTCTTATTCATCCTCCTCCGTTTTTCGGTTCGTAACTCGTCCCGCACCGTTGATCGCACATATACAAAAAATACATCAAAACGTGCGGCTCGTTCTGACTCGCTATGCTATTACTTTTCTCAACAAAATATAAATAAATCGCGACGTAAGTCGCGAAAAACTGCGACAAATTTCCCATAAGGAATGAATGGGACGGGGTCAAAAAAGTCGCAAAATCATCGACATTTTTCAAACATCTCCTGCCCTGGCATACTTTGACCTAGAGACACCATTCAAACTTTAAAATGTAGGCACAAGTCTTATCTATTTGAGTTGTATTTGAACTTTCTTTCTACGATGTTTAGTTTTTGAACCGTGACCCTTAATTGATCGTTAGCGATTTCGAAAAAATTCAGAAAAATTCAGGATTTTCAATGTATGTGTATTGCGGAATGTTCGCGCAGCACCAACTGGCAGAGTGGGGGAGCCTGAAAAAAACTCTCCAAAAAATTTTTTTTAGATTACGATCCTAGCCACAGATTTCACACTACAATATTGATATTTTCCAAGAATGTAGCCACACTTGTCTTCTTTCTCACGATGTGTCCACTTTATCGGGAGTATCTACGGATTTCGAATTATCTGCGTCTAACCGACACAAACTCCAGCAACTGCCCCCATAAGCCCCAATGTTAAACGGGAAGAGGATTTTCGGAGAAAAGCAGAAACTTCCCCTTTTTTAACTCGCTCCCATTACCACATTTTTCAAAGTAGGACCACAAAAAATGGATGACTGTGTTCTTTAAGGCCTTTCCTGCTTGATGGTGTAAAAATTTTGCCGATATCATCTTTGATTTTGAAGAAAAAGCAGCAGTTTGACGAGGTGATCCTCAGCTGAAATGGCTCTGAAATCAGCTGTCTCAGTCACTGTCGTCAGGTGCACTTGACAACCGTCACTGTGGCAACCGAGATCCTCTGGGTCAACAGAGAGAGTGCCAGACAGACACGCACACACAGACACAGACAGACAGACAGACACACACAGACAGAGAGACAGACACACACACACACACACACACACACACACACACACACACACACACACACACACACAGACAGATACACGCACGCACACATAGACAGACAGACACACACACATATGCAGTCAAATGTGCATGCGTTAGCATGCACACATGACCACACATGTACACACACACACACACACACATACAGCCATGCTTGAGCGTGCTCTTCTGAGATCCACTGGGCCAACAGAGAGATCCTCTGCAAAACTCATCGACATCTCTGGCATACTTTGACCTAGAGACACCATTCAAACTTTAAAATGTAGAGACAAGTCCAGGCCATCAATGACTTTTTGGCAGCTAGCTTTCATCGTTTTCATAGTCACGGCGGGGCCACACCGCACAGCCCACTCTCGCGATTCCCCGCAGGGGAATTGTCTAGTGTTTATTTTACTACCCACATGTACATGGAGAGCCCTTTTTCGGTCACTAACTCATCCCACACCGTTGAGCGCACAGAAACAAAAAATACATCAACACATGCTGCTCAATCTGACTCGGTATGCTATTATTTTTATTTCCGAAATATTAATTTTTCGCGACGTAGGTCGCGAAAAACTGTGACAGATTTCCCATAAGAAATGAATGGGACGAGGTCAAAAAAGTTGCAAATCTTATCTCCTGCTCTGGCATACATTCACCTAGAAACACCATTCAAACTTTAAAATGTAGGCACAAGTCCTGTCTATATGAGTTGTATTTGAACTTTTTTCTTACAATGTTTAGTTTTTGAACGGTGAGCCTTAATTGATCGTGAGTGATGTGTGGCAGGATGTTCGAGCCAGCACAGTGGAGGAGACTCAAAAATCTCTCAGAAATGTTCTATTTAGATGATGCTCCCAGCCACAAATTTCACACTACAATAGTGATATTTTCCAAGAACGTAGCCACACTTGTCGTCTTTCTCACAATGTGTCTACTTTATCGGTAGGATTTACACTTTTGGCTGTTGAAGCCCTGGAGCGACAAGAACTCCAGCAACTCCCCCACAAGCCCCAATGTTAATGTTGAGCCTAAATCCCTGGAGGAGAGCAGATGGTACCTGTTTTGTCTCTCGCTCCTGTGTCCTCATTTTTCTACAGAAATAAAAACGACATGTCAGAGTTCAGCAATGTCTCCTGTTACTCAACATATACATATTTTGGCGATAACCATTACACTTTTCTCAAAAATAGCAGTAGTTTGACGTCCCCGATGTGAGCTGAGCCTCAGCTGAAATCACTATGAAATCAGCTCTCCCAGGACCGTCAACTGAGATCCACTGGGTGAACAGAGAGATCCTCTGCAAAACTCATCGACATCTCTGGCATACTTTGACCTAGAGACACCATTCGAACTTTAAACTGTAGGGAAAAGTCCAAAGTATCAACGTGTGCGTCGACTTTTTGGCAGTTTTCATCGTTTTCATAGTCACGGCGGGGCCAAACCGCACAGCCCACTCTCGCGATTCCCCGCAGGGGAATTGTCTAGTTATTATTAAAGGTTAATTGTAAAGTGTTACTAAAACCGAAACATTTTCTGGTTCCAGCTTCTCAAATGTGAGGATTTGCTTCTTTTCCCTGTTCTATATCGTTGTACTCTGTGTCTGTGTGTGTGTGTTGTCTCTGTGTAGGAAGTTATGATTCAAATTTCATTGGTTAAACATTTAATCAGATTAAACTAATGACAACAATTTAAGCTCTTGAGTGAAAGTAGAAAGTTACAGAAAGCGATATTCAAGCAAAGTATCCCAACAGTGTACACCACAACAAACATCCAGTTTCGAGGGAAATGCAGCCTCTTAATTTGTGCTCATAATTGTCACAACAGCTCTGAATGCTGGACATCACAGGATGGACTCCAGTGGGAAAGCCTCGACAGCACAGCTCGTGGTTTTGGCCACCAGCTCGGCCCTGACGGCGCTCTTCTACTCAATTTACCGGAGCAGAGCGACGACAGTTGCCAGATTAAAGGTCAGACTCATTTCGGCACAGACTCGCTGTCATGTGAATGTCAGTGGCGTGTGAAGTTATTACCTGTTATGTTCCATTTGTTAATCTGAAATACGTGTTTCCACAGGAAGCCAAGAAAGTCTCAATTGACCACGAGTTGAAAAACATACTGTCTGAAACTCCCGGAAGATGCGTCCCATATGCAGTCATAGAAGGTGTGTGACGCATGTATGCATGTAATTAATTAACATGTTAATTTTGACTAAGATTTACCAACGTTTCATTCTAAGAATATTCTTTCACAGCTTCTCTATCATTGCTCTCTGCAGGTGTGGTGAGATCTGTGAAGGACACTCTGACCAGCCAATTTGTGGATAACTGCAAAGGTGTGATTGAAAGACTGACCCTGAAGGAAGAAAAGATGGTGTGGAATCGCACCACTCATCTCTGGTAAGTCACTGACAGGATGGAAATATCATATTCTTAGTAGAGTACACTTTAAGAAGGCATGTGGAAGGCATTGATCCGTTGTCTACAGCAGCATAAATACAGAATCTGCTCTGTAAATCACATCCTGTGATTTGCTAAACAACAGAAGAGCCACCGACTTTGAACAAAACCCACTTAAGCCTCCGTTCTCCTTCTCATCCAACTTACTAACATGAACGGGTCTTGTTCTGCAACTGAGCTTGTTTAACAAACACCCAAACAAACATTCACTGCTGATAAGTGCACTGCAGGATTTGTCACTTTGTCGGCAATATAACTAATTATCTGCTGAGCTGTTGCATATTAAACGCAATGTAAACATCCCTGCAAATGTCACTGCTGTTTGGTTAGATGCTGGTGTGATCCTTTGTTGTAAGTCAGACACCGACACGCCCCTCCTGCTGCTGAGGAAAGCAGCTTTATTTACATTTATTCACAGAGCCTTTTGTCTTTGTTTTTAAAAATATAAAGGAATGCATTTGAAAACAAGCTGATGTTATTTTTAATGCAATTAGAGACGATTATGTGAGATTTCAGTTGGACTTAAAAGTGTAATCTAACAGACTTAAAAGTGCAATCTAACAGAACTAGAGCTGAAAAGATCAACAGAAAACTGATCAGCCATTATTTTTATAACAATTTAACCATTTCTTTTAACAAAAATGCCAAACAATGATTCTTTCTGCTCCTTAAATATGAGGATTTTCAGGTTTTATCCATTTTTATACCATTGCAAACTGAATCTAACATTATTTTGGACTAATGGTTGGACAAAACCAGGCATTTGAAGATGTTATCTTGGAGTCATGACAGCTGTGATGGGCATTTTATTCACCAAGCTACTAACAGAGCTAGAAAAGCAGAATGGCTCTCAGTAGGTTGCATATCTCCGCCAAGGCCGAACCGTCCATTTGAATTCAATCAAGCCATTCTAATATATGTAATTATGCTCACTCGCCACCTGAATCCGCCAGATTAGTTTTTTCATCTAGATTCCTGCATCATTCTTTTGCGAAAGTGAATGAAAACATTATTTTCAGCCCTGAAACGTAACATTAACATCTGTGACGTTTATAAACAGGAACAACACGGAGAAAGTCATCCACCAGCGCACCAACACGGTTCCGTTCTCTCTGGGGTCTCACGATGACGACATCGCTGTCGCGGTGCGGGTCATGCGTCCGCTCGACGCCGCCGAGTTGGACCTGGAGACCACTTACGAGAACTTCCACCCCACAGTCCAGTCCTTGTCCAACGTCATCGGCCACTTCATCAGCGGCGAGCGACCCAAGGGCATCCACGAGACGGAGGAGATGCTGCGGCTGGGCGACAGCGTCACGGGCGTGGGAGAGCTGGTCCTGGACAACAACCTGGTCAAGATCCAGCCTCCCAAACAGGGCTTCCAGTACTTCCTCACTCGGCTGGACTACGACGCTCTCCTCAGGAAGCAGGGGAACAGCGTCAGACTGTGGCGGATCCTGACCGTCGTCTTCGGCGTCGCCGCCTGCTCCACGCTCATCTTCATCCTGTGGAAGCGATACGCTCACCACAGACGGAGCAAGAGGGAGCGGAGCATGCTGGAGGAGTTCAAGGAGCAGCAGAAGAAGCGCATGCGTGAACTCAACGTGGAGGAGAGCAGCGTGTCGCCCACCAGCTGTACTGTGTGCCTGAGCCGCGAGCGCTCCTGCGTGTTTCTGGAGTGCGGTCACGTGTGTGCCTGTGGCTCGTGCTACGACGCCCTGCCAGAGCCAAAGAAGTGCCCCATCTGCAGGGCGACCATAGACAGGGTGGTGCCTCTTTACAACAGCTAATGTGGAAACACAGACCAGTCACGGTGACACTGGAAATATGTCAGTCAAAAGCTGCCTGTTCAGACTTGAAAAGGGTATTGTCTGTACATTTTGTTGCACTTTTTTTGTTTTTACTCACTGTTAAAGATGAATAGAAGATATCTGTCTGCAGTTAAATCAAAATTCCCATTTATTTAATCAAACAAAAGACTGTGAAAGAAAACACCAATATTTTCTGGTCCCAGATTCTCAGATGTTTGCTCAGATTTGCTGCTTTTCTCTGTTTTTTTTTTTATTATTTTGAATTATTGTAAACTGATTATCTTTCTGTTTTGAACCTTTTGTTGAACACATTTGAGGATGCCACCTTTAGATGTGGGAAGGTACGATTGACATGACATAGGTTAAAGAATCAATCAGAAACATTATTTGAAGATTTAACACAAATAGTTGGATGGAAGGTAGCAGAAAATGGCAAGTGAAGTCGCTCAACAGCGCTGGTTTTGTGTAACAACAACAAAAATGTGACTAGTTTCTGATAGTTTTAAGTGAAAGACGGCTTCATAATCTGCGCTCATCATCGCTGTCACAACAAGTGTTGAATGCTGCTGATCACCCGACGGACTCGAGTTGGGAAACCCTCAACTTTTTGTGCTTTCAGTCACTCTTACGGATGAATAGCAGGTTTCTGTGCTGAATCACGATGCTGTCAAATCAAATTTGGAACCTGTACAAACAGACGAAATGAAATCCCTTCTTTCATCTTGACAGAGAAAATTAGATTCCTCCCGACTCAGACACCGACAATTATCGGCCCTGTATCCCAACAGCGATCAATCTTCAAAGTTAAGAGCATTTACCGAGAATATTTATGACATTTTTACGTGCTCACAGCAGGATTTAAGACTTTCTGAATACTCTTTCACCTAACAAGATGCATTTAAGTGTCAGTAAGTGTTGGTGTATATATTAAGAATACTCTACATCAATTACTTTACAAAGCCTTAATGTTGTAAATGATAGAAATGGATTACACTCGACATCATTCAGTATGAAGACAAAGATTAATGTACAGCTTTTATCTTGCTGTCGACCGGGTGGAAATAAGTTTAGGAAAGTAAAATCTGATCAGTGTTGCTCCTGCTTGAATTCATTACTCCTAAGTACAGATTATTTGTCAGGAATGTCATTCAGTCATAACTGCTTTATATAAGCATGTGGCAACACGACATAAGCACCATAATTTATAATAACGAGAGATGAAAACTGAAAATGTAATATCAGAAAATGTCAGCTAGAAGGGATGTAACGGAGGAGGAGGAGGAGGAGGATAAAGATAGAAACTGTCAAATGAGCACTCACTTTATGTCATGTCACTTCACAGAACGTCTCAGCAGTCATGATTTAATTTAGTTCATTACATTTAAGGTCAAAGGCCGTGTACACCTTCCATGAACCGCATTTATCTACCTGTGAGATGGATTTTAACTCCATCTTGTTCTCAGTCTGCCTGAAGTTCCTTTGTTGTGTTAGGTTTGGATTTAGCTTTGGTGAATTTAAGGTTCTGTTTGAGGTGGCGTTCAGAGCATGTTTGGGGTTAATCCTCGTGCCTGTGTAGGAGTTTGAAGGGCGAGGTCAGGCGAGGTGGAGGCGGAGGATGATCGTACAAGCTTTTGTCGGGTTGTCCTGCAGAGGGGGAGCGCGCTGACCTTGTCCTGTTATTTGTTTTGTTTTTTATTTCTTCCTCCGAGTGCCTGAAAGAAAGAAATCTGCGGCAGCTGCTCGTTCAGCTGGAGGACACACAGGAAGCGGCAAAAACATGTCGGAGAGTCGCCTCCGCACCATCACAGCCGCCGATCGCTGCACCCTGAACCTGCTGATCCCGGGACATCGATAAAAACCAATCAGCTCATTGTCTGTTTGCATCTGAAACTTCAATAAAGACAAAATGCAGTGTGGAAAAGCTGAATTACTTGAACACGTCACAGTGGTTGTGTGAAATCAAGACACAAAGAGAGCTGATTGTAGAAGATGGAGGTTTTTCGGCCAGGAGAGGGAGGTGTCTGCCTGTGAGGGAAATCAGGATTCAGGAATCGGGGAGCGTGAATAGTCACGAAAACGTGAAGCCACATGTTCCCCAAACCGACCAGCTGTTTTTTAAACACCTGTTGAAACAATGCAGTTCCAGGCCCTAAATGAAAATGCTCAGTTTTGCTTTGTTTCAGTGGCATTAAAATGAATAAACTGATTCAAGATTGTGCAAGAAAGACAGCGAAATAGCGATAATAATGAATCGTGCTAATTCCCTCCACCATCCAGCAAATATACATAATGCATATGTATATGGAATGACGAAAGAGTGCACATACAACATTTATATATAGTAAATAAGTGTGTAGTCATGCACATACATGAACAACCTATACATTCATTAAATGTATTTATAATAAAAGACTAATTTCCAATATTGTCTTTGGCCAGGAAGTAATAATTTTGTGATTTGGCATAATGTTTTGTTTCACTTTTCATTTTAAGCCAGTGAGCAAAGAATGAAACCTTTTTCTTTTCCTTTTTTTTTTTTTTTTTTTATGACAATCGATCTCATTTTGAGTGTGACGAGTGAAAAGCAAACGACGGAGCCCGTCTAGAGGCATGAGAAATGCTCCGGCACGATTCAATTTAAAGTCTGCGGGGCTGCGTATCGGGGCTCCAGAGGAGGTCGTATTAAAACGCTGTGAGCACACGAGAACGTCCTTTATACTTTCAAATGATTCTTTATTATTCACAACAACAAAAAAAAGTCCCATTTTATCAGCCCACATTATGCCACAACACCCCAGATGTATTACTCCACATCACATTGGGACGGTGGCATTACCATTGCATTAGTATTCAGCAGCTCGCCCGCAGACCTCTGTTCTCCAGGAGTGAGTTGATTCTGAAGGAACCTGAGCTAAATGTCAAATATACAGTGTAATCAAGCAGAGAGAGTATCTTCACACTCCTTTCTGTTGGACGAGCTGAAGTGACGGCACTAAAAGCCTCATCACGGACACCCTGAAGCACATCCAGGCTGCTCCTGTCTTTGGTTTGTGTGCCGTTATTTATATCAGTGCAACTCTTTGACACATGATGAAGCATGTTTACCAAATTCCAAAGCAAATCTGCATCGATCATTGAAATTGAAACCTTTGTGATTTCAATGAAACGAAAAATAAATAGTGCAGCATGAGTATCTGATGCTCATTTCCTCAGCTGAAGGATGAAAATGCATGTTTATTACTCCATTACTTCCCTTATTTTCCCTGTCAACTCTCGATAATAAGAACTGAGCATTCCATGGAGTAATAATCAGTCATTTTCATCCTTCAGCTGCAGAAATCTACTGCACTCGGTAATCGACTCGTCAGGGCTTCCCCACACAGGCAGGCTGCTGGAGGAGACGGTGAGTTGAGCTGTGTTTTTAATACAAATCCGGCAAAGCTAGCAGATGTTTGATGCTTCGTACTGTGTGCTGGGACTGTACATGTACTGTTGCTGAAGTTTGGTGCTGTTCTCACCATTAATTGTGGCTTTTTGATGGCAGTTTCTAGTTGGAGACATAAGCTGCAGTGTATTGTTATCGTGCGGTCTTTTCTGAGGTTGCTAAAACTAGCTAAGCTAGCGGTCAGCTAACTTGACCTCTCGAGGTGGAGTCTTACTCGGTGTCAAGGTGTGCTAGACCATGGATTAAACTTACACCGGAATATCCCTTTAAATCCCCTTTTCGCAACACCGTACCCATCAGAAAAGACAGTATCCCAAAACAGCACACAGTAAAAACATACAATACCAAACCGCCATTATAATCCACACTGAGGCCTGTTCGTTGAGGCCTAGTGTCGAGGGAAGCGATGTCCACGGGGAGCCAGGCTTTTCCCCACAGCGAGCTCTCGGTAACAATGTAATTGTGAGCTTGCTTGCGGGCTGGTTAGCAGTCGCTCAAAGCTTCAGGCCTTGACTGTGCCTAATGCCAAACTCATGTCATGTCGGCGTTATGGGAAGCTCCAGATTCCATCTTGTGAACAGCGTTCGTGACAACATCTAACTCATAATGACAACTGTGAAGAAAAGCTCCAAATTATCGAGCTTGGTTGCCTGAAACCAAACGAATATGAACATCTGGACGGCCAAAGATCGTCATTCAGTGTGATTAAATGTGGCGTTTATTTTACCAATTCCGCAACCATGAACCACGTCTAAGCTTGAACATTCACGATGACTCTCGTCTTGTTTGAACATTTTGTTGGAACACCTCAGAAGTTTTTTTACGAAGCTGTGTTTCACCCTCATCTCTCAACTCTTTGTTACCAGAACGTTCACTGTGCACTTCGACTTAAGTGCGCCACAAATAAGGCAATGTTGGCGAAAGCTCTCACTTGCCCGACCGCTAGTCAGGCTTTAATAAACTCTTTCTCATTGTGCGCCGAACATGAAAGCAGCAGCTCTGGTCCGACACCATGGAAACCCTTGAATCTAGTCCAGCAGTGCTTTCATCAGCCGGAGCTGTCACTGCATTGACAGTGAGTGAACCATCAAAGACATTCCCTCCATTATCCCCCACTTAAGAGTTTTTGAATTTCAATGCCGCACAAGGACTGCGCAAGAACTGCTCAATGAGAGGCAAACACGGGCTTGATGACGGCGGCGAGGTGTTTACCGCGCAGGATTTACTCTCCAGCGATCGCAAATTAAACAGAAATCACACTTTACCGCAAATGCACCAATTAGCCTTGATTAAAAAATGCTCACAATTCAAACAGCGATCTGTTGTGACGCTCGAGGCAACGTGAACATCAAGAGATACACTTTCAGAGATAAGATTAAAGAGGCTCATAACACCTCAGACAAGACATTGATCTGAAGAGCACATGGGAATACTGCGTAATCTGCTCCGACAAACCACCGAGGCCGGCTGCTGAATCTTCACATGAATGATAATGTAATTGTAAATGTGAGGGATCTATACTTTCATTTTGGTTTGAAATGCACCAATACAAATGTACGATTTACTCCAATTCAGCGCGGTAATTTAATTAACTGTTATACGAAAGGCACCAGAGGCAGCTTGTACGGATTAAACGTCTTCATCCAGACTAATTCTTCATATTGTATTTCATTTTCCGCTGCACTCAAAGCTCATAAAAAGGTTTTTTTTTGTATTTTTCTGAAGGGAAAGCTGGAATCAGTACCGCTCACTAATAAAGCTCTGTAAAAGGTCGCCTGATTAGAGAGTGGCACCCTCGAAATCGTTTCAGTTGTCCTCTTCTTTATCTGAGAATTGGTTTTAGATGACAATGCGGTGGATTGATTTTTCGATTCAATTAGGCTCCGGGCGCTGCAGCAGCAGCAGCACTCTGTTCAAAAGAAACATTTGAGTGCCTCTCAATAAAAGGGATACAGTTCTGATCCGCGTGTGCTCAGCGCTGCGAAGAAAGACACATGGTTAGTGAATTAATTCCACTTCAGCGTGAGAGTCCTCTTTTTAGTTGATGTTGGGGGAATCTTTTATTTAGTAAAAAATTCACACCAATACCACAATGGACCCCTTCAGTGTTATTATATGTTATTCTACTAATGAATTAAAGGGGCTCTATTGCCGTTTTTCCACCGACAGTACCAGCTCGCCTCGCCTCGGCTTAGCGTGGCTCTACTTGGTTTGGTTTCAGACGCGTTGCGTTTCCATCTAGAATTAGTATCTCTTCAACGTGGGCAGGTCGTCATAACGTGGGTGGGTCGTCATCAGTGACGTACTTATCCACACGACACATAAACAGGGCTAGCTGTGGGCGACGCAAAACACGTCCACCTTTTCATTTCTTGTCGCACCATCAAGCTCGTTCTGGATGCGTCTTCAGCGACAACACTCAGGAGCGTCTCCACCTCTGCCACGGTCCACGCCGTGTTCCTGCGCGTTGTTCCTTCCATGTAATCGCTATGTTGACTGAATGCAGATGCTAGTTTTTAAAGGTAGCGGGTGTCGGGCTCGGACGTCGCGCTCGTCACGAGTCGTCAAGTGGCGTCGCTCTCTGTCCAATCAGTGGCCGGCTGCCAGCTTACGTCACACAGAAGTATCAGCTCAGCTCGGTTGGAACTTATACGGAGGTGATACTAAAAAAGTACCACTTTAGCAGGTACCAGGTACCAGATTTCGGTGATGGGAACGCAAAAAAGGCGAGCTAAGTCGAGGCGAGGCGAGCTGGTACTGTCGGTGGAAAAACAGCATATGTGACAATTTGTTGAAGTTCACAGAACGGATCGTCAAATGACTTAAATAACGAGTCTCCCCACGTCTCTCTCGGTTGCCTATAGAAGCCTGTGGACGATGTGTTGAAGTTGTTTAATGCTGCTGGATTTCTCCGTGAAGGGTCTGATTTTTTTTTTCCAACAGTCTAAAGGACGTGTCTTAATGCACGTCCTCGAGAACCTCGCTTTAGTGCCTCCCGCCGCTCTCCTGACTGAGAGCAACAGTGGCCAACGTTACGAAGCAGAAGTGCCACTTTAAAAAGGCAAATAGCACTTAAGTGCTGTAGCAGGTTGAGGTGGACTGAATGTATATATTGTTGGATATATAGCACAGCTATATAGAGTGGTGGAAGAGCATTTCCCTTCTGAAATGGAGTGAAGTACAAGTTCCAGTCGAGTGGAAACATGCAGGATGCACTGAAATGATAAGCCCGCCGAAAGATGATGATTCAGTCCTGATCTACTCCCCCCGCCCCGAACACAGCCAGTGAGCCAGTAATAACAGTAATACTTTAAGCATATTTGGGGACACTTTGAACCAAAGCAAAATGTAGATCATCGTCGAGATCGCTTTCCCCGCAGCACTTCAGACGCTGGAAGAAACACTGATGGTTTCCATGGGAACTGCTAATCATCCCACACCCCAAAGTTGAGACGTGATTCATCCATTGTACCCCGCGACCTTCCTCCAGACTAGATTTGGACCAGACAGCGTAATTACTTATGTTTGCTCCGCGCGCTATTTATGTGCACATTAAAAAACTGCTGTGATATAGTGGCCCGGATCAAATTAGACGACAGCCTCCGTTTTCTGCAAAGCCGAGAGGAGTTTAAGTGGCTGAGGTGTGAGAGGATAACTGGCACTGAGGATTCACTGCCGGACAGATGTGTGGGGGAAGAGAAGAAAACCTGATGACAGCTGTGAAGTTTCAGGTTTTTCCACCTATATCTAAATTGAAATACCTTGTTTTTGCTTCAGGTAGTGGAAATGTAAGTTAATCGGATATCATACTTTACCAAACAAGGCGTATGTAGAGAATAACCTTTAAAAGAAAAGCCTTATCATAATCAGTAGCTTAGCAACAGTATATGCTTCTTATGTTCTTATAGGGTCATTTTCCTTTGTGTTTTTTTTCATCTGGGGAAATTAATAGACGTGCTATTTTTGTTGTTTGGTGCGTGTGCTCTTCAAAGCGCGCTGTCAGGTGCTGTTTGAGTCGTGTTTGATCCGTGGAGCAGGGGTGAAGCATTGTTGATAGCGCCGCAGTAATGAGCTATCATCTTTCTCAGACCGCCGCCTGCTTTCTGTCCCCACTCTTCCCTCTGTTCCTCCTTCACCCAACCCTTTACAAATCTCCGTATATCTCGTGCTGTGCGTGTTTTTACCTCGCAAAAAGGCTGGATGATATAAATGGGGTCCTGTCATCTTAATTACTAGTGTCCTCGTTGATTTCACGGAGCCCTATTATGGCAGCTTTGGCTGTAAATGAGGCACGTTCTGTATCAGTCTGTGAAAAAGTACACCCAGTGTAGTCGAAGTCACCTTGACATCACACCGGCTACTGAGCCAGGTGGAATTAGGAGTCCTACTATAGAAGACAGCGTGCTTTAAGTGAGTTACATGACTCGACATATTACGTTCTGTATGTGTGAAGCAAAAAGGGTTTCTTCATAATTGGTTGTTCATTTTTACATTAAGCCGCTTGGCATGCGCTTTCGTCCAAAGCGAGGCACTAATGAGGTGCAGACCAAGCCTCGAGGAAAAGCCATCAAGAATAAGTGACACAGCACTCAGATTCACACGGCACGACAGCGCCAAGGATTTATGGCTCAACGCGAGCATCGACTGGGAGCCGGTGGATGGCAGCAACCCAATCGCCAGAGTCAATGTTGGCCACGTATGAACAACACAGAAACCACTTGGTTATGATGAGGAAAAAAATCATGATTGGCTCAACTTCCTGTGAAAAATATGTTTTTGGTTGCAACAAACAAAGCTGGAAATTGTCCCAACGGCCTCCTTCAGAATATCTACTGCAAACTCGATCTGCGGTCACCGGCTTGGCAGCCTTGTTGTGTCGCCTGCAGCTCCACAGCCGTCTCCTCCGACCCCGTCATGACAGTCAGAAAATAAACGTGCAATTTGAATGTGATATGAAATGTTTTGTACAAATGTCAATATGGTGTATTTCTTCCATGACTCATACCTGTGGACGTGTCTGTAGTTTGCAGAAACTGCTGACATTTATTGTCGACTGGGACTGAGAGCTGTAAAAAGATTTTGGCTGACTGACAAACAGGCATGCCGCCACAATTTTTACCATTTGAGGTGGTTTTACTATGTGTGCTGGCAGTGTTGGTTGGACCGAGGTCATGAAGAGCCAACAATGTTGGTTGAGAAAGTTCTGTTTCAGTGTCCTCTAACACAAATCAAGGGTTAAAGGCAGACAGGTGAGTCCTGTGATTCTTTATCAGAAGGTTTCCCTGTGTAATAGTGTTTTCAAGTGGATAAACATAATGACATGTTTAATTCATAACCATCTGTAATGTCTCAGCCTATGAGGAAGATCATCAAAAAAATTGATGCCGAGAGAATTATTGTTGTTTGCCATTCTGAATCCAAGCCCTTCATTTTCTAGACTTTTCTATTGTATTGTACTTTTCTGAAATCCAAAGAATAAACGACTCTGAATAGCCGAGGCAGAGAGTTTCATCCCTCTGTGTCTCAGTGTTTTTGTTCCTACGAGCCTGTTAGTGGGTTTTATTTAAAGATTTTGAAGGCCGATCAAAGTAAGAAAGAAAACAACAGCAACCCTGCTGCCAGAAAGGGCTTTTCAAGTAGTCAATACATGAGACTACCAGGGAGATAAGGGGCATATTCAGCCTGATAAGACCTGATCTTTCTGGTGTTAAATAGTGCAAAGCAACACCTCAGAGGGACTCTACGTGAGAGTGGTTTATGAATTAGACGCAGATTTCCTGCAGACTTTGTCGGCTGATTTGTTCCCCGTGGCCTTTTGTTCGAAGGGCTGTGAACGATTTGATTAAATACCGAATTGTTGAAGGGAGGCAAACAGCTCAAGCTAATGAGATCTTAACTCATTCACTTATTTGTTCACAGGACCGGGGTGTTCACCACACACAATATTTGAAAGATGTATTTGCACCATAGACTCCTGTCTGATGTCTATAAATCAACAGAGGATGGATTAGATTAGAATTTGGAATTTGATCGCAGAAGCTCCATCGACTTTACATCAAAATGGTGAAGTTTGAAGTGCTGGTGGGACCAGACCTTTGGATAGATTGAGCTGAAGGTGGCAGCATCCATTTTCATATCAGTAAAGGAGACCAAGATCCACTTCAAGACAGTCTGGCCATCTGATGGGAATGATAGGTAAAGCTGGGTATCATCAGCGTAGAAACAATTCAAGAAAAAATATGTAGGGTCCAAGCACCGATCCTTGAGGTACACCTTGGCGGTAGTAGTGGAGCAATAATCGCTAAAGAACCTAAACCTTTGGTTGTAGTTATTTTATTACATGCACCTGCAGAGCAGATCATAGCATCGACAGTTATAAAGACACTACAGACTCTTCAACAGCCTCAAACAGTCAACAACCATTGTAAAGGCACACACAGCAAGTTGAAAGATACTGCACTATACAGCCGACCCAGTACATAAAAATACAACAATTACAGCTGCACCTACGACTGCAATTACAGCACTATATGACATCTACTGTTTTTCTCATTTCAGGGAGCGAAGTAGTGCGCTACTGGCTCCAATGTGGCAATTCAGCCATTAAACATCATGACACAAACACCTGTGTTCATGCAGAAGGATTCATGCAACTCAGCCTGAGTGAAGAAATTAATAAGTACCTGAGTAAAGCAACAACTGTGATGGGAAAATGAGGAAAATAAATACTGATCTGTTAGGATGTCTACATAGGCCAAACACAGAATCAAGAAAAAATAAAAGATAGGGTACCTACTGTATATATTTAATTAAAAAAAAATAGTAACAATCATTACCCACACTGATTAAACTGCAGTGAACAGATCTACATTTTCTGCTGACTTTAAACCTTGGTTAGGCACTTGCGGTAAATGAGCTATGAGCATGACTGAACGAGAAGGGCTCTCTCTTCTTTGATTCCCAGAGTAGGATCGCTGCCCATATGCCTTTAGGAATGAGTTGCACCAGCTGTGACTAGATCCATTCGTAAGATTGTGTTTTAAACTAATTTATTTAATGAACGGTTTTATGTCGACAAAATATATATTTTTTAATTAATCTACCGAGCTTCTAGAAAGGTGCAGAATGAAATAATTTGTTTTCTTTAAAAACATTATTATGATTGTTAATTAATAATTTGAAAAAAACATTTTGTTTGTTTGTTTTTCTGTGATAGAACCACATTCGGCAGTTTAAGTTAGCTAGCTAGCATTAGCAACATTAACGTTAATCTAGATAATGTTAGCAATGTTAACGTTAGCTATTGTTGGCAATGTAAACGTAAGCTAGCTAGCGTTTGTAACGTTAACATTTGCAAGGTAACGTTTGCTAGCTTGCGTTAGCCAACCGACAACCATTTGAAGGGAGCAGATGATTCGAACAACAGCGATGTTGTCAAAAACACCTTTAAATTCCCTCCAGTCAACAAATTATGTTAACAGGAAGTCACTGAAGAGTGTCACAGAAATGAGAACTTAAACCTAGAAATTAGTTTTTGTACTTCCAGTTCTCTTGTCTCGAAGGGAATTAGTTTCCGGTTAAATGACTGAAATGAGGTTAACACAAGCTTAAAATACTTTCAGGTTTTGCTCTGCAACATAAAGTACGTCATTAAATATGCTATGATTGAATTAAAAAGCGTTTACATGTCTTAAAAATACTAAATTTGTTGGGGGGACATGATGATACAAAGATTCTTCTTCTTCTTCTTCAGCTCTGTAAGAACTAGTTTCCATGGTGCAACCCCATAAACTTAGCTTACAACTAGGCTGATATTGAGCTTGCAAACAGATGGTGCAACAGACTCCAGGTCTGTTACTGCCTCTGAATGCAATGCATGATCAATAACTCTCAGACAGGTATACTCAGATAAGTGAAAAAATATAAACTGTATGTATCATTAAATAATAAACAGTAAATAACATGCTAGTGGGATACACATTTATAGATTCCCACCAAAGCCACGTATTTTTTTAACCAAATGTCAACAGATATTTTCTATTTTCTTCAGCGTTTTGCATATTTTTCTGTCTCTGCTATAATCAAAAAGCAAAAATGGCAAAACACTATAATGGCAGCAGGCATTAGAAAAGACAGGCGGATGCTCCCACGTATGCAGATGTCTTCATGTAACATTTTTTCCACGATACAATCAATTCAGGAAATGCTGTAGAGATGTAAAAACAGTCTGTGACAAAGGAACAGTATTCTCTTGATGTTTTGCAGCATTCTTCCCGTAACATCAATATGATGGCAATAAGAGCTTTTCTCAGATGTTGATGACGGTAATCCAGCATGCTACTAATTTAACACTGACTTTCTTCCCCATGAAACTCAAATCTGTGGCATAACTCAGATTAGGTCCCGCTTTTAATCCAGCTACAGTATATGGCACCAGCGAGGTAAGAGCTTGCACAAAGTGCCTCTGAGGAGCCTGATATGTTTGAGGGAACAGCACACGGACAGAAGAAGATACACATTGTTCACAACTGCAACAGCAATATCAGACTCCAGAGGATATACTGCTGAAGAAAGAATAGCACAGCCTCGGTTAGCATAGTATCATATGGAATTGAGTTCTTTCAGCGATCTGTGTGTTCAGTCTTCAGACACTGTTCGGGTTGTAACAGAGCATGTTCAGTTGCAGGTTTTCATCCCAGTGTCTGAGGATGATGAAGAGCTGGTTGGCGGCAGCCTTGATGGAGGCTAAGTCTCGGCCTTCTGGGATGTCCTGCGCACTCAGCCACATGCTGGCTTTGGCGGCTACCATTTCCCATTCAATGAAGTAATTGGCGGAGCTGTGCTCCAGCCAGGCGAGGGCTACAGCTGTGGCCCACACCATGCTCTCTGGATCTAGCATCCTCTTCAAGGGGCCGGGCGATGCTGTTTCCAAGCCCCCTGAACCAGAACCCCGTCCACTGTCCGCCTGGAAGTGTGGGGAGAACTGCGGCTCAGCAGGGGCGGACGGACTGACCAATGAGGAAAGACCAGCATCCACCATCCCGGCACTCAGATAAGAAGGGCGTGCACCGTGCTCTGCGGGTTGATGATATGTTTCCGGCTCGCATTGGGATCTGTGTCCGTCATCGGCGCTGTCAGCGCGGCGGCTGCCGGAGTGAGACAGGTGGCCCAGGCTGGTGCGGTGGCTGCTGAAGGGGGACGTCCACTTTAGCTTGTCCATGGGCACGTTAATGGCTTCACACAGAGACGTGTCCAGGGGAAATGCACCGCTAGCCAACTGCAACAACACCTGTGCAGAAGGTAAAGGTTTCACTCAAAGTACAGCTCCTGTTGCTTTTTTTTTAACTTACAAATTTAAATCAGCTGGTTAGTGGTTCTTGTAGAGGAGGAGGGGTGTGGGGCTAGAACAGTGACAGTAACACATCATATAATGGGCCTGTGAATATTCTCATTCATCCAGGTCATAGTTATGTCAAGGAAATTGAATCGAACGCAACTGGATTTGGTTTTTGTCTTTGAAGACGAAACTAACTTTCGGACTAGTCCCAGCCTAGTCAAGCGAGCAGGAACTGATGAAGCCTCTTGGATGAGAGGTGAAACGTCTTCAAAGACAAAAACCAAATCCAGTTGCGTTCGATTCAATTTCCTTGAGATAACATCATATAATGGTATTAAGTTTAAGATTAACTTCATTGATTATTTAAATCTCCTGAGTCGTCATGGACACAGTTCAGGTTCTTACAGTAAAACAATTTAGCATAAAGCAGCCATCGTCCTGATGAATCCTGAGCTCCATCAGAGCTGCTTAAAAATATTTATTTCACAATATAAATTCTAGTTTTATTCTGTTTCCTCTGGAGAGTTTCAACAACTTTGACATTACTGCTGCACATTAACAGTGCCAAAATTATTTAAGCTAGCAGTGTACGTGTTTTGTGAGGTCACCAATGTAGGTGCATCTTTCTATCTGAATAATGTGCCCTTTAAATAGCAGGAAAAACACTGAACCACTGACTTTAGATTGATAGCAATGCACCATCAATGCGCCAGACCGCACCTCATTTTAAAACCAACACGCCCAGAGGTGCACAGGTGGGCGCAAGAACATTTGTTATTTACACAACGTGGGCGCTGGTCGTGAAAATAAGGCACGTGTAAGATAGAGTACTGTGTTTTCAAAAATTTTTAAAAACTGAATAAAGACAGACATGAAGAAATATCAGATTTTCAAGGGAAAAAAATATCAGAATAAAATTAAATCATTTTGAAAGTCTTTTTTTAATTATCCAGTATAACGTTTTAGTACCAAACATTTGTTTCAGTGCCAGTGTTTCCCCTTTCAGGTCAGGTTTCTGTTGTCAATGCCAAACTCTGTTGTCAATGCCAAGCCCCACAGGTGGGCGTATTTATGCCTCTGCAATTCATGTTTTTTTTTTTAATACTCCACAATCATCATAAAACAAGAGGTGAGTGGACAAATGATTTGAGTGCTCGCTGTTCTTCTGCACGACACTGCATTTTGTAATAAGAGTCTTCTACGCCTCATTACCTCCTCCTCCAATCAGCAGCTGGACGAGGGGCGCTTTGCAATGAGATACCTGTTTGGTAGTTGTTAAAGGAAGTTAAATCACTTCGAGGGTAGCTATTCTGATTATTTTTTTGACGGACATATTCTTTTCATTGAAATTGAAAAGTGATGAATAAAACATGAAAAATCTGGCAGGCACAGAATAATTAGAGTGTCCTTCAAGGTCATTGCGGTTTCGGGGAAGCGATATTAGCACAGTTAAGTCTGAGCAGTGCTTTTGGCCCCCGGCAGAGGTTAAATCACACAGGATATTTCTATCACAGGCAATTTCTTCTGCTGGACAGAAAAATAAGGCATTACTCAGAAAAAGTTTCTTAAAACACATATTCTTTTTTTGACTGTATGCAAAGTTTAGTTGGCTAAGATTCATTCCACAATATATTGTGAAATATAAAGAGATTCTTGATATATTTATCCTTTTATTGCTCAGTATGTACAGTTATTTCAGCCCCGAAGGTCTCGCAATCAAAACAAAACAGAAGATATAAGCAGTGTGGGATCATGGGAGTTTATAACCACTTTGATAACCACCAATGCTGATGAAAATCTATCTAGATTTTTATCTATTTTAATTTCAGTCACATTTAGAGACTTCCTTCCTCACTCTCTGACTCTCTCTTGGAGGTTATAGTGGCCAAGTGAAACGGATCCTTACTCTGAATAAAATTACAATTAAAATTATTCTTTTAACACTTAATTGTTAAATCTCTTTCCCAGGTGGTCAAAATCTGACGCTCTGGGTTGCAACAGCAGTTATAGTGTTGACCGTAACAATGAATTCTCTTTCTTTAAATAAAAGTATGAACTATATATAACTGATTAAATTGCTGGTATCCAACACTGACCTCCTCTTTTTATAATCTCCGTATTTTTAAATGTTACCCTTTGTTTCCTTCTTTCAGAGCGATGGGATGAACTTTCATTCCTTTCCTTTCTTTTACCGGCTCAACAGATCTCCCTTCTGTTCAAATTAGCTTCCATCAAAACACATCCGGGCTGACAGAGCACTCACGCGGCTGGATTCGCTACCCACCAGAGGAATATATTCTTTGTTCTCGTTGTCGCTCTCTCCGATTGAATCACCGGACTTGCTGTGAGATCGACACATAAATCCTTTGGCAGCTCGAGTCAGGAGACGCGTCCTGCTGAGGGCCAACCTTAAACAGGAGAGGGAGAAGCACATTTAAATCTCAGCGTATGTGAAAAACACATCACTATTAGATTGAATCTGCTTTTATTCCCATCACGACAGGGAAGGCAATCATTTCTTTTGGTTATCTGGTGCATCTGTGGATTTACATATCGTTGGAATTCAGTAAATTGAGAGTAATGAGGATTTCTGGCCTCGGTCAGTTGAGTCACCTTGTTTCAGACTCAATATCTCAACACCTGTTCGATATATTACCATAACCTTTTTTTATCCACGTGCATGGTATTCAGAGGATGAATCCTTGTGACTTCCGTGATCCCCTGACTTTTCCTCTCGCACCACAGTGAGGTTTTGTGTTAAATGTCTCTAAGATGGATTGCCATGAAATTTGCCGCAGACATTCACTTCCCCCGCAGGATGACGTATGTGAACTTTGGTGATCCTTTTACTTTCCTCTAGCGCCGGCCCAGTCACCAAGATAAAATGTAGTCAGTTGACATTTCTGCAAACAGCTGATTCGTTTAAATTCGCACTAAAACAAAACGTGTCCTATCATGTTTTTGATCTGACTTCCATATCAGCAGGAGGAGGGGGTGCTTGTTTCGAAAACAGATATTTTAAGCCCAAACATGATGTTTTTCTAACCCTTTCCTGTTTTATTTTGTAGTTTACATCCTCATTTGTCATTTTTCACTTTCCACTTCCTCCCTTTGTCTGTTTTCCCCCTTACTTAATCACCCCCTGCGTATTTAACACAGTTTTTTCCCTCACTCTTCACTGGTTTGTCTGTTTTTACTCCTGTCGTGTTTTTTCCTGCTTTTGCTGCCTGAGTTCTTGAGTTTTAGTTGAGTTTGTTTCTTTGTTTCTGTTGTTTTGTACTTTGGTTTAGTTCTGTTTGTGGATGACTCCTGTTTTGTTGCTAGTGTTGGTTTGTGTTCGTCTGCAGTTGGGTCCTGTTTTTGTAAACCTGACACTAACTAAGTAGTTTTTGTGCCTAAATGTAACTACATTATAAGGACAGCGTTGTCACAACATAAAATTGACAAGTAAACCAAAATATGAACATATCCATGGTTTGCAGAAACGTACAATGCTAGCATTTATTCTAACGACTGGGTTGCTAGCTAGCGCCGTCCTCAGGTCACAATTTTAATGCCTACGAAACTCATGACATCCCCATCAGCCTCGGCCAAGTGTGATTAACTAAGATGTTGAACAAGGTAAACATTGTACCTGCTAAACATCTGCAAGTTAGCACTTTGTGATTAAACAGGCCAGTGTACTTCAACATAGGTGACTATCGGATGGACACACACACACACACACACACCTGTCTGGCACCTGCACTGCGTTATACAATCTCTAAGACATTCTGAAACTGACAATCCTATAATCAGACCGTCCATGCAGCCATTTGTCGGCTGTGTGGAGGTGAGAAAGAAGTCAGGGCTTGAACACCGTCTTCCCAGCTTTCTCTTTTCTTTCCTTACGCAACTATTTCTGTCACTTGTGTCAACCTCCGAGTGCGACACTATGAATGCCTTGCAGGAGAGACTGTCTGCAAATGTGTGCCATTATTCTCTTACATAATGGCGCCCGGCCCCTTTCTTTGAAGGCCAGCTTTTCAACCAGCCTTCGCCGTCTGAGTACAGCCTCGCAGCGCTGCCGGCGTGGCTATACACTCTCTGTTATTGACTTCAAGACAACATGAGCTAAAAGTGTAAATCAGCTGACGGAAAAATGGATAAAGATGAAAACTTCAGGTAGATTCTAGTCCTTGTAACGCAACAGTGATACGTAATTATAATGCTGAAGTCCCTGTGTTCGCTCATGCTGTGGTACAGCACCTGTTCTCCAGACACCCACCTGGCAGAAAACAGGCTCTCCACCGATTTCTGCGACTGGTCAGAGGTCACAGACGGACTCCTTTGGGAGACTTGGAGACAGAAAGGCAGCGTTAGACGAGGGAAGGGGAGAGAAAAAAAGAAGCAGTGGCATTTTCTGTGACTTTCCTATTCAGCTCTCGACGTGAGTCTCACATAACAAAGACGCGAAACACACCCACTGAGATGTAACAGTGACAGCGGAGGACTCTCCTCTGCGGGTGAAACGCTTCTCGTTGTGTGTGTGTGTTTGTGCCTTCAGTAGGTGCTCATTGTGTTTTCGAAAAAAGGTCCAGACAGCGTGTGTCGATACAAGCCGCGAAATTGTACCTTCTTCTGTCGTCACTTACAGAAACAGGGGCTAAAATGTCAGTAATCTCATGTTTCACATTTGGAACAATACAACAGTGTTGCCCAGAAAATAAACAAGGGCACTTTTTGGTATATTGAAGGTGTTTGTGGAGGTAAATGGGTGACATACAGCAGATGTACTGACCGGTTGATGTGACGCTCTTACCCTCTGTGAAGCTACATCTCTCCCAGCCGGCGGAGGAGGGGGTGCTGCACGGAGAGACACCGTCCTCTGCATCTGAGACGGGCAGAAAGATTGATTTTCACCAAACCTAACGAGATGCTGTCGTCTTTAAACAAGAGACAATTACCAGGCAACACCGGTGCAATTCATCTGTATCTGTGCCCGCTGTGCACTCTCTGTTTTTAA
The DNA here is from genome assembly GCA_039737535.1 of Lagodon rhomboides. Taxonomy (NCBI): domain Eukaryota; kingdom Metazoa; phylum Chordata; class Actinopteri; order Spariformes; family Sparidae; genus Lagodon; species Lagodon rhomboides. The sequence goes on along the minus strand of CM077792.1, from coordinate 28,296,659 downwards.
CTGGCATCGCCAAGCAGATGTTCGAGCTGGAGTGCTCGTCTTGGCTCCCGCTGTTGCCATGCCACCACTGAAAAAACAACTGTTGTGCCCTTTTTTCCTCAAGTATTTTTAATGTAAAGCACCACTCAGCTGTCTGAGGGGCTCAATATCTCACAGCTCCTGGTTGCCGGAGATGCAAGACTGCAATCTCTCCATTTCCAGGGAGGTCGCATTCGAATAAATAAACATAAACTTTGGGAAATCTCATATCAAATCCGCCCCTGAAGAAAGATATTCCCTTTTACTGTATACTCACGACCTTCACCGAATAAAATATGTATAAATTTTCTCTGCAGCTCTTTTTCTTATTTCTTTCTGCTGTATTCATCCATAAGCAATCTATAAATAAAACATCCTTTTGCTGTTTAGCAAGTTTGGATTGAAAGGGGGACCTGTTGATATGAAATGCAGCCTACTGTTGGGCGGAAGGACTTCTTCAGCTTCCTCGGACATGCCGCCAGACTGAGAGCGACCGAGTCCGATGGAGTACCCTCTGTTCTTCCTGCTCCCTGAGCGAGAGCTGGAGTGAGAGCTCCTCTTCAGACCTTCACCTGCAAACACAATTAGTTGTTTTTTTTTATGTAGGCCTGTGAAAGTGTTTTTTAGATCAATCTTTTCTTTCCTGAACCAAAATCACAGTTTAGTCTCAGTACGCGGACGCAGGTGAATGGTTGACGCATTGAAAGGTAAAAGGAATAGCTCAATATTTTGGGAAATATGCCTATTTTCTGTCTTTGCTGGGAGCAGTCTCTACTGGTTGGCTGGCAACCTTGAAAAAAAAACATCCAAATAAAGTAAGTCTGTTTTTATGCATAGCAACAGATACGAACTAAACGCACCATGAAGCTGTTGTAGAGCTGCATTTGGCCCACGGATTACTGTGACGTTGGACAACGTTAGATGTTTACACTTTGAGACAAGATGGTGAAAAAAGGCAAGCAGTGGTTTTCTACCCAACATTGTTACTGGTGCTATAAGTATTTTCTTGAATATGTTCCTTGTATAACTTCAGGAAGTCATTGTTCCCTGTCAAGAAACAACCCAGCCCTGACAAAAATACTAACAACTCGACATTTTTTGGGGCTGCAATGAATCGTTTCCGAGGCGGAACATGTGTATTAGTTCAAGAAAAAGCAGCAAATATTCAGATTTAAGAGACTTGAACCAGAGATTATTTGCAAACTTGAAAATGTTGCCAGTTTCAGCTCCAAACATGTTAATTAGAGAGCTTTAGAGGTGATTCTAGGCTTCCGATTTAACGAACAAGCGATGAGAGTAGCATTAATCTTCTTATCTCACTTTTGGCAAGAAAGCCGATAAGCACATTTCCCCAAAATATCATTATAATGTGATTATGTCTTTAATGAGAGCGTAATTTACATGAAGAGATGGTTCATTTTTGCACGTACAAGTGAGATCTATAGCGCCACACTTTCTGGCTCAACTAAGCAATTTAAAAACAGAAAGAAAGAAGAAAAGTCGTTTCCCGTTTGTGGACACTCTGTTCAAATATGTGGAGAGGTACGGAACAATCTGTGCTTTATAAGGACTTCTCCACATTAAATGCAGTAAGGACTTACTGGGGTTTATGTATTCAATACATGTCTGCAAATACTCATTAGTGTCCAGGTCGATGGGGATAAACGCCGTGTATTTGCTCAGTATATTGCAGGCCTTGCTGGTGTGAATAGCGTAGAGCTGATACTTCCTCCCAGAGCCTGTGGATGATAATAAACACAAATGATTACATAACATATAATAGGATGACGTCATGTTATGTAACATTAGACTAGTATTACATAATATTTGATAAATTAAATCGAAACATACTTCAATTCATATGTAAATCATTGATTACACGTACATGAAATGCGTAAAAGGAATAATTTGACATTTTTGGGAACATGCTTATTTGCTTTCTTGTCAAGATGTAGATGGTAAATCTTCCACTCTCACATCTGTCCTTTAAATGTGAAGCTAAAGCAACCAGACGGGTTTCTAGGAGGAAACAGTAAGTCCGTCTCTGTCTAAAGGGAAAAGGTCAGCCAAGTCTTTGTGCTGAGCTCACCCAAGCCAACCTCAGCTTCAAATGAACAGATATGAGAGCATATCAATCTTCTCATCCAACTCAAATAAACATATTTCCCAAATTTGTTGAACTACTCCTTTAAATTCCCTCCTGAAATGTTTTGTGGACTATGAAACTTCTTATTAGATCATTTTTGGGTGAACTTATCCTTTAAATGCCTCACCGTGCTCGATCTCGCACTCCTTATCCGCCATGTGCTCGAAGTCGTGTATGATGGAGCGTCCGGCCAGGTGGTGGAAGGTCTCGTTCCACAGCTCCTCGTGAACCTTCTCCTCGCGTTCCCGGCCGTTCAGGAAGGGCCGGACGTCGAAGACGACCTCCCACTTCGCCGGTTTCCCACAGAGCAGCCCGGACACCACGGCCTTGCAGTCGCCTTTGTGCTGGTTGGCTGCGCCCAGATCTGACATCTGGGTCTCCTGCGGGGTTTCTGCTTGACATAACTGGTGTCCGTATCCGTCTGTAATATCACGGGAGCGAGGTTCGATCAGTCAACATGTGTTCATTTTACCTAAAGCTCGTCACCTGCTGCTGCTCACTTGTGACTGGATGTGTGTTAAATGAAATCATCGCATGTTTCCTGCTTGAACGGAGCTCCAGTTATTGTTCACTAAAGCGCTACTTCATTTATTTCCTTATTCATCTCCTGATTAATTTTCTGTTTTGTTCCTATATTTAAAAAAAAACATTTCCTGTCTTCCTCGAGAGACTCTTCCCTCGATCTGCCAAGACTAATGTGTCGGTCTTGCTCATTTCAGATGTAGGATGTTTGCCATTAAAATCCATTTCGCACATTAGACTGAATAAAACCACAGCCGTCTTGGCTCGAATTCAAGGGCTCGTAATTCTATTACTCTATAATTGCTTCTGCATGGCAGCTTTTGTTTGAATATTTCATTGGGTCACTCATTCAAACTTTTTAGAATCGCAGAGGAATTGCCCCCATTTTTCAATGTCGAGACCCTTAAAAGAGAACAAATACACACAGAAATCATTAACGAGAAAACAAACAAACACAGAACACAGTCGGTTTTTGGGGGTTCAATAAGAAAATTGGTGCCAGCAGCCAATTATCTTAGTTAAGCTTAGCAAATACGCTGGAAACAGGAGGGAGCAGATCGCCTGCTTTGGCAAACCATCACCTCTAATACATAGATATAAGACGGTTATGTGTTGGAGTTTATCATGACGGAGATGTCAGTGACTTCACAGAGTCTCTGCTGGTCACCTTGCAAACCTTTTAAAGATGGAGTCAGGAGACGGTTAGCTTAGCTTAGCATAAAGACTGAGGCAGACAGCATGCCCGTCTCCGTCCAAAAGTATCCAAACAGCTCAATACGTAACATATTATATCTCATTACTTTCATTTGTACAGACTCCAGTAGTTCACTGGTCCGAGCAAAGAAATAGTCCAGAAAAAAGAAACTTTTTCATACTTTAACTTTTTCATTTCTATACTTTAAAACAACCAAACTTGCAACCAAACTTGCAAACATATTCAACAAGAAAAACAAACAAAAACACAGATTCAATCCAACACACACTCTGGACATCCAGACATATTCAACAAATCAATAAATCCTGCATTTTTCAGTGGAACAGATTGCCTGTGTTTGTGGTCTCACCTGTATCTCCGACGCTGCCTACAGACGGGCTGTCAGTGGATGATTTGGATCCACCGTCCCCAGCGGTGTTGCGAGCTGCTGGCGGCGCGCCGCCGCCGCCGCTGAGCTGAGAGCTGTCCTCAGGCTGGGGATGGAAATGAAGCTCTGAGTCGGCTTCCTGCTGCAGAGTCGGCTCCTGCTGAGGGAGCGGACGGTGACAGCTGGCAGGACGCCCTCTGGAAGACGTGGCACACAGGCTCGCCAGCTGTGGCTGGAAACAAAAGGTTGTTTTTAGTTTTAAATACCCTGATGCAATCAGGTTTTCATCTGAAAATTGTATTTCTGGGCACTGCAGCGTGTTCACTCAGGGCTCTTATTTCATAGTGCTTTTTAAAGGTGCAATACGTAAGAATTTTAGTTGGAGACAGACAAGAAATAGCAGTTTTGACATCTTGATGTCTATGTATTGTGTTGCAGAGATAGCAACTGAGGTTAGCATGCTAACCGGCTAGCCCCATACTGGTCCAAGGCTGCTGTCCAACACTTCCCCAGTGCGCCGAGCTCCCAGCTCTGACCGCTAGCTGCACGCTAACTGAGCTAACTAGCAAACAGTAGCTTCAGTTAGTAACTGTAAGCGGTGACTCTGGTGATACGCTGCCCCCTATTTGTTTGGAACATAATTTCAACTGGTGGCCAATTCACACATTTGGCACCTTTAAGTGATAAGTGACATACAGACTTTTGACTATGTGCTCAAAAGAAATATCACATAGTTATTCAGAAATACTCTAACAGAGGAAAAGACATCTGTTGCTTGATGAAACTGAAACTGGGCATGTGAAATAACTTAAATCGAAATTACTCCGTACAGACGTAATTATTACCGGGTAATGTTATAACGGCGTAACATGGCAGGAAAAATGGAGCAATATGGTGTACCTTTCATTATTAATGTAGTGTACATTATAATGGTTGCCAGGCAACGAAACATTAGGCCAAGCTAAGGGTGACCTTCTGTAGCTATGACAATCAAATATGTGCATGTTTACAAAACGATGATTAAAATCCCGGGAGAAGAGTTTCGCCATCTGAAGTAATACCACAGTGCCACAAAGACGAGCCTTGAGCTTGATTATGATAAGTGGATCACGCTTTTTACACTGTAAGAGTGTAGATTAGTTTTTAACGTCATATGTACAAAATATCACTGTTATTTTCTGTTAAGTGTTGCTGATATTTTGCTTAAAAACGGATGACCTAGACAATTAAATGATTATCAAATTAATAAAAATTAATCTTCTGTTGATATCGTCCTTTCAGCTCTCGCTGCTCAGATGAATATAACTTCTGCGGTATGTTAACTTTAGAGGGATTGTTTTATTCTGTTTTGAGTGCTCACCCCTCTTGCACAGGTTCAATTAACACCTTAATTTATATTTATTTCATTTACGCGGCAATAACAAACAAATAAATAGGAAGTCACTATATTGTTGTTTCATCGTTGGATCTAACTTAATCACGGCATTAGCGCAGTGGAGAGAAGAAGTAATTTCTTCAGCGCTTGATGAACTCATTCTGGTGTTACTAAGATGCCCCCCTGAGGAATATTGAGAAGTAATTACCAGCCATACATTTTGCCCCTTAATTACTGAGGAGAGCACATTAGTCTTTATTAAACCCCGAGTCCAGACGTGGGTCAGATCGCTGTTTAATTTGTCAACACCGTCTGAATACTGATTGAAATGAAATTAAAGAAAAGCTCAGTTTGGAGTCGCTGGTTTGAGTTCTTTAAGTTACAACTACAACTGAGTCAGAAATAACCGCTGACCCATTTTTCCCGAGCTGAACCCCAGCAGGTTATTTTTTCATTACTTCTCTTCACACCTGGTAGTCGTTCCTCCACTGCGTCTCGTGCTCGGGGCTCATCTGGCCGATCAGCTCCTGGACTTTGGCTCGCCTCAGCGGGTTCTTCGCCGCCACAGAGCTGGGATCGCTGGGAGTGTACACCTTCTTCGCCGGGTTGTAGTCCGTTATCTGGTTGGTGCTGTACGCTCGCCTTCTCGGAGACGTCTTCGAATCGAACCCTGATGTTTCGTTAGAAAATAGAAATAGTCAACCAATAGTGGACCATTGCGTACAAAAGGAGTTCCAAAGACATCCAGTCCAGTTCACCTTTTCTTGAAATTCACTGCCAAAGATGGAGTCTACAGCCACGTTAGCAGCTGTACAGTGCTGTGGCACACTGACGAGGTAAAATGCTAAGCTAAATGATGCTAACATACTCACAGTGACAATGATAACATGAGGAACATTTTTTCCGATCATTACCAAGCACTGGTAAAGATAAACTCTTGACCTGATGATGGCACTAGATGAAAGTGTAGAGATCACCACATTTATTACAGTTCAGTCCTGAGGGAGACTTTGATCCCTGAGTGTCTGTAAAAAAAGAATAAATTGCATGTCTATCCATCCAATAGTTGATAAAATATTTCAGTCTGGGCCAAAGTGATAAAACGCTGCCATCTGTTGCACCTCCACTTAACCAAAGAGCAGATCTACTGTAGATAAATCTACCATAGCCTGACTAATAACGCATTTATGAGACAGGAAGTAAGGAGAGAGATTTCACAGTTCAGGAAATTGACTTGTCGGCGCTCTCTGTGAATGAACATAAACACTGAGGGATGGAATGTAACTAAGTACATTTACTCAAGTGCTGTGCTTTTACAATGTGGAGGCTCTGAGCTAACCTGACTCTCGCCAGATGAATTTCGTTCCGCCTCGCTCCACTCATCCATCTGGGATCGCTCCATTGGAGATGTGTTTCAGAAGGCTGGGCCTTATCAAAAATCCTTGCATATGATTGGATAAACCACTTGTCTGTCGGAGCCATTTGGTAGATCAAGCTCTTGCCAAATCCGGTCAGGAGAAGAGCAAAAACATTGTTTCCACCAACAAAAGCCTTCAGAGCCGTTCTCTGATGTTCTTTCAACGAAAAATTATTGTGTAGATTGGACAACACGGATGAAATAGCAGCATCAATGTTGACGCTTGCTTCCTCGATGCGAGCCGCCATTGTTGTCTGAATCAAAACAGTCGCTTCTCCGCTACGTCACATCTACGAAACTCCGCCCGGCAGTCCTGATTGGCTCGACCATAAAATCTGGTGCCGAAATCCCTCCCAACGGGAGCGATCCCAGATGGATGTGAGTGGAGCTAGGCGGAACGAAATGCATCTGGCGAGAGTCAGGTTAGCTCTGAGGTTTAGTTCAAGAAATCGCCAGTTCCTTCATTTGTCATGCACGTAGTTTCTCACCCATGGCGTCTTGCTCTGCGGCGGCAGGGCTGCTGTCCGTCATGGAGTCCTGGTAGGAGTCATACAGCGGTCCGGACAGTGCGTCCCTGTAGGAGGACCCCTGGCTGTCCACACCTGTCTTCACCAGGTCCTCTTCTTGGGAGTGGTAAAACACAGAGCTGGCGGACTCAACGGAGCGCATCATGCTGTATCGCCTCCTTTTATCCTGTTGGGGTTATTAGTCGGTGACACAACCAAGACCAGTCCCATTCACAAGGCTTGATTAAAAAGCTCCTTCATAGTTAGCCCTGGCCCTTTATTGTATCTCCCTAGGAACACCTTTCAGATAATTAGATTTAATGAAACAAATGATTTAACGATCACAAAAACAAACGCACGGTGGATTTTAACGTTCTCGCATGCGGTCAATCGCCTCCTTCCAGCGGCCGTCTGGCACTTACAGATTTGGGGTTGGCGTGGTAGCGGGTGGTGTCGCAAACCACGCTGTAGCCAATCAGACTGTCCCCTGGAAACAGGAAGGTGTTGCCCACAGGAGACAGCAGCACTTCTTTGGTCTCGGGAAACAGCCATTCGATGGAAATGTCACTGAGCACCGGAGACATGGTTTTCTTCAGGGACTTTATCATCTGTGCAAGAGAAAAAAAAAAAAGCCAACTAAAATAGGCTTTAAGATATAAATCATAGCTTCTGGGTGACTAGTGCATCAACTGAAAGCATCTCCGAGAGATGGTTTCCTAATTGGCAGACACTTGGTGCTTAGAAAGCACTGAATAATGGCTCTCCAGTGGTCTGAAGAATAGCTGGCTGTCAGCTGGAGTGATACACAAAGCTGGAAATGAGCACCTTGGGCTGCAGCCGCTCTCCGTCGGTCAGGAACTCTGCTGTTCCTCTGGAAACTGTCGCCAGTCCCTGCACCAGCCTCCTGCAAGCGGTCTGTCCAATGCCGAAGGTGAAACATCTGCACAAACACATTAAACACTGCAGCTCAGCGGACAGATTAACCTTTATATGCGCATGGCGACAGGCATCTTCAGAGAGGTCCAAAGCGATAGATGAACTATAAACAAATCTAATTTGTCAAACACAGATTTGAATTAAAAAATGATACGAGGCATCCTGCTGCTTCGGTTCTCCTGGGAGTTGGGTTGATGCTCTGTTTTTATTATTTTTCTTTTCTTACGTTTCACTGAGGGATGAGCTGGCTAATTTCATCGCACCCGCTACGTCCCTCTGCATGTTTTAATGACATCACAGACTGCAGATTCAAACGGAAATGTCACCTTCTCCATATAGCGCAAAAACCTGACGTGGATTTTAACGGAACGGAGATGTTTGATCCGGTCTCCGAGTGGCTGCGCTGATTTGTAAACAGAAAGCGCGACAACGATGCCGGAAGTGCCGACGAGTTGGCCGAGCCCTGTGCACCTAATGCAATCATCTGGGGGCAGTCATCCATTAAAAGGGGGGGAAGACAAAAGTCAATTATTTTCCAGAGTGACTCAGGAGAGGGATTCACAGTGTGAGACGTAGATGCGAGCTGCAAAATGAAGTGATTTCCCTGTGTGCTGCCGGGGTCTACGCTGCCTCCGGCGCTCGCTCTCAGTTGGAGCTCGCAGCCTTCAGGGGGAATTATTATTTCCTTCCTCTAGATGCAGCTTTTAAACAACTTTATTCTTTTGATCAAGGCTTCACAAGTCTTCTCTGCCGTGACGGTCGACCGTGAGACAACGCATTCACATATTCCAAGATTTCATTTCGAGGGGATTACAGCTCCATCACCAGGTGTTCCGCGTAAGTCTTAAATCCCTGGGTGTGATTTCATGTTTGCCTAGCTTTGACACAACATGCGGTAGCTTCTCTGCCGGTGCTGTTAATACTACAATGGTTTCTAATATGCTTTCTTAGCAGCCACCAAACATATTGAGCGTCACTGTGAGTGGCACCTCATGCGCTGCACTGTCCGCAGTCACAACTCAGAAACAACCGGGTAATTCTGTAATGTGCTCAGAGGCCACAACAGCTTAGACAACAAAGGCTCCACTTAGACAACATCCCTAAAATGTCACTCAGTATCGATTCTAACATTCAACGCGAAAGCTCGGAGTGTGGAAGTAACGCTCGCCTGATGTGACGTGCATGGCTGCGGACCAGCTCGATAACTTTGCCCGTGTTGCTGACGGCCCCGTCGGTGAGCAGGAAGAGCAGGCGGGGGTGTCCGCTGAACATCGGCTGCCTCAGGATCCAGTTGAGCGGGTCCAGGATGTTGGTTCCGCCCATGTCAGCTCTGATCTTTCTGATGTACTCACAAGCCAGAGCCAGGGCATCCTGGGTTGTGGAAAATAAGGAGGAGAAGAGATAAAATGGTTTATGTGAACATCAGGGCCGATACTCAGCTTTACGTCCCCCCTCGGAGCCGATGATTCAGACGACCTGGTGATTGTTTTAGTCTGAAAACTTCCTCAACTAAATAATTCAAAGTTAGAAATCCTGTTGTTTGCCCCCGTCAATATCACCCCTGATATTCAGTCACATCTTGCTGGCCTAACTGCTGCCATGACTTGCTTAGACATGATTTTTGATTCAAAAGTTGTTCTCAAAAACTCATTCATATAAATTCACTTTAGTGGAACTTGAAAAAGCTCCTTCACACTCTTGATTCATCACACCTGGAGTATTGAACTGGCCTTCATTCTGGTCTCAGTCAGAAAACCTCCAGCTTGTTCAAAGTGAGAAGCCTTTTAGCAAATCCCCAAAAAAGAAACTCCCATTCTTGCTTCTCTTCACTGGTTGCCCTTTCAGTTTTAGAAATGATCTGCAGATTTTATTGACAACTTTTAAAGCAGAGTCCGGGTCACAACTACATTTTTATAACTTTGAGCCTGTACGTAACCGTCGATGCTCAGCTGTGTCGCTCCTGGCAACAAACCTCAGCGTCCTCTTTTAAATCTCGTCTGAGAACCTATTTTTACCTAAAAACCCTCTAATAGTGATCATTTGATTATTTGTTTTATTCTCACAAACATTATTTCAACTAAAACTTTGATTTTATGTGTTTCAATTACATATAAAACTTCTGTGTAATTCTACCACGTAAGTTCTACGAAATATATATCATTTAATCATGCTGAGTTGATGTGAATAAATAAAAAAAACAATAATTCTTAAAGTATTATACGTAAAAGTTATCCATCTGTAATGTTTTACTTTTATGTCTTATAATTAAAAAGTTTCTTAATGTATTCACATCGACTCAACATGATAGAAATACTCTGCATTAAATTATATACTTTTCGTAGAACTTGTGTAACTGAAATACTTAAAGTCAATGTTTAAGGGAGATTATACTGTATTATCTACCTGTTGATATTTAGCCATACATATGTACCATGCAACCCTGCTTTCTTTTACTATTTCAACTGTGTACCCTGTTTGTAAAGCACTTTGAACGTTTTGAATGTTGCTATATAAAGTTATTATTATATATCATTATACTGTATAGTTAACACAAATTCTCTACTCACATAGAAGTGAAAATGAACATCACGTCTGCCTCACATTAGGTAAAATACAATGCAGTGATGTGCTGCAGAACTTCTTTACCTCGTCGTAGTTCTGGCTGCTGGTGAACAGCGATTTGAATGTAGAGCCGAAGCCTATGATGTTAAAAAGGCAGCCGGGCACCAGGCTCTTGAGAATCACCACCATGGCGTCCTGAGGGAGAAAGAGCAGACAGCAGATTAAGTTCATGTCCAGAAAATAGAACAGAGCAAAGACTGTGAAGACAAAGAAAAAAAAGGCAAAACTCTTCTGCTCATTAGGTGCTTAGTGTCCTGTTGAACTGTTTGATGGTTTCCAGTGTAACACAGCTACGCCTGCTGAATGTCTGGTCGAACGGCAGCACAGCGCTCTGCACAGCTGTCATCGCTGCACCGCAGACTTTCTCAAGGAGAAGAGAGAGCGGCGTCATGCGGTGTCATTTCATCCATCACTGCCTCCTCTACGGCGCAAGGCCAGTTGAACAGCACTCAACCTTCATTCATGTGAAGTGCACAAAGACCACATTGGCCAGACAAAGTCGGTTCAGGTGCAGCAACAAAGAAAGAATTCAGTATGTAATATTGTTTAAAGAGATATTTTTTACATGGTATCCTGCAGGGTTTCTTAAAAGATCAGTGGTGAACAGTCATTACATCACCCTGGCCTCTAGTCCAGACCCATCCTGCAAAAACCTGAGTCACGAGTCAACACCAGTCAGCATCACATCATTAGGCAGCATCGGTGCACAAGCTGCCAAATAAAATCCAAATAAGAAAACACTGTCTCTGTAGGTGTTGAAATAACGTCACATGAAGTCCGATAAGGCCTCAAAGACTGCTGCTGTCTAAAACCTAGCAACTGGGAGACATTTGCTGAATAATGAATGATTTGTCTGATCAATATCCTCGTGTACATGCCCTTCACACAGTTGGCTAACCACATCTATAATCTCCAAAGACTGCGGAAATCAGGCCGGCTCGCAGCCTCTGCTGACACGTCGTGTTGATAATGTGTCTGATACACTGGCTTTTAATTTGATCTCTTAAGAAACGTGCGTGTCTGATATCGACTATTATACGCCTGAACAAATTCCCTGTAATCTGCAAACATCATTTCAGAGGAGGGGAATTTATCTTTAAACTGGCGAGGATGTGGGATATATTTCAATTTATATGTAAATCAGTGTCTGTCCGAATGTATGTTTAAGCGATATGACGTCAAACTGAGATCGAAATACCTTCACACGGTTGATGTTAACGCCGCTCATGCTGCCGCTGCGGTCGATGAGGAAGATAAACTCGCCGTGAACCTTCCTCAGGTCCGAGCTGATGGACTTGAGGTCGGGGCAGAAGTTCAACATGACCACGGGGTTGTGGAGGATGTCCTTATGGAGCCGCCTGTGAATGATATCTACCTGTAAAAAAGGCAGGAGAACAAAAAAGTCGAAAGCATCAGTAATGGAGATAAGTGGACTTATTATGAATTTGCGCCGGCTTTAATTTAACACTTTAAAGAAGGCACAAAGAGGGAGAAGCGATCGGGTCAATAGATAGAGCTCATCAATTATTGTGGATGTGCCGGAAACTCCAGGCTGAATGAGGTAAGCCTCTGGAGTGTTTCCATAGAAACACATTTTTATGGCTCTCCGTCTCTCTTCTCCTGTTTCGGTCTGCTGGTCACTTAACAACCTCATCATGGCGGAGATGTGACAGGAGGACACACACAGGACCGTCAGCAGTGAATAAACAAAGCAGATTGAAATGTTGAACTGGAATAAGCTAAATATTAACTTAAACTCTACAAAGGAAAAACACAGTAATTGTACCGTTACTAAGCTATTTAAAATGTATGATCTCCATGAAAACAACACGTCAAATTTGTCATAACTTGTTGGCTAGTTAGCCGGTGAGACAGCCGCAGCTAGCTTTAGCTAGAGCTAAAATAGATTAGCCGATTTTAATGATTTTCTCCAGCCGATAACTGAGATTGAAAAGATGTGATTTTTTTCTGACACACATATTGGTAGTTTGTTAAAGCCACATTAGTTATCTAAGAAGCTAAGTTTAATCCTGATGTAGAACAAAAACAAGGCTAGTTAACCTCCTGCTAACGCTAACCAGCTGAAGTAGCTAAGCAGCAGCAGGCTAACTGCCGCCTGAGCTTCTGATAAATAGATTTCATGTTATTTTTCTGAGGTCAGGCTATCTTTAGATCACATGTATGAATGTACTGACTTGTTAACATATTCATTATATAATTTCAATATAAAATTTGCAATATATGTCTTATTAAAGACAGAAGGGTAAAGAGTATGGCCAAAAGAGTTTGGCAGGATATAAATAAAATTGACCGCTTGCAAAACTGATAAACATATATCAAATTCCTGATTTTTTTTATTATAAATAGCTAATTATTTCATATGCAAAATAGCAAGAAAGATAAAAGGACATTTAGTTTGTAGATACTTGCATTCTTTTAAGATTATCCAAGGTTTGAGTGCAGTATTTGCAATTTTTGGGTACAATTTGACTGAATTTCTTTTCTTAAATCAGCTGGTTCTATAGACTAGTTGCTTATTTATGCACCTACAGAGGGTGAACACAGGTCTTAAACTCCTGTATTGTATTGTTAGACATCACAGAGTAATGAGACATTGTTCATTATACTGCAGTGTAGTCTCTACCATGCTCCCCATAATGATATCAGCATGATTGTGTTGCCATCAGTTCAGGCACACGGTGCTGACTGTCGCTGTCACACTCACTTTCCTCTCGTTGCTGGAGTCCTTCTTGGTGGCCTTGATGAAATCGCTCCGGCCGTGAAGGTACTCATCGTACTCCTCCTGCGTCATGTCTCCGTTCTCGATGAGCACATGTGGCAGATGAGGCTCTGGAGTGACACAGTTGGTCAGGACACAGACATGGCAGTAAATATCATGGGCAGATTAAAAAAAGCAGACGGACAATGACCGAAAGTGACACCAAGTGCTGCAGCACTAGCAGCTCATGGTGGGGGAAGAGTGGAAATCTGTGGTGCTGAATAATCCCCATGCTGATGAAAGAATCAAGAGGTGATTGCAAATAAAGATGCTGCACCACAGCTGGGCCTCAAGACAACAAAATTAGCTCAGAGGGTTGAGTGAATCCTGGGGATTTGGACTGTTATTTCTCTTCACTGCTGGGCATCTGCAGGTTCTGAACAGTATTGTTTTGAAGCTCATGAGAAAGGCTTCGGTTTAAAGAGGTTTACATTTTATTTACAGAAGACTTTAGGTATAAAAATGTGTTTTTGTATGTGATTTTTAGCAAAAACCTGGCTGGAAAAATCTCCAGCACTGTTGCTCCAAATCTCTGAGATGAGATGAGCATCTTGAATTAATTAATTGCTTTTTAATTGCTTGATCCACTCATCCATTCATCCATCCAGTGTTCTGGTCCAGCTCTTGGGTAATTTGTACTGATTAATTATTGATTCTGTTCTGTTCTTTAGTGTGATATACTGTGGGGAAAACACTGTCAAAAATGTGTCGCAAATGCAAATAAATTCATGCACTTGTTGATAAAACTGCTGGTTTTCATTGACATCTTTCTCACTTTGACTGTGGAGACAATGAAACTGGTCTGAAATCAGCTTCTATGTGATATTGAAAAATGTCTTTAAATGTCTTAAATGTAATTAGGTGAATCAGGTGTTTGTGGCCATTAATCAACCGAGCTGATGATGTATAATCTGTGAGGCATTTCAGTTTCCTCCATCGCTCCTCTCCAGCTGAGCATCCATGTTGCGATTGAACCTGCAGCACCCGGTCTGAGCTGAATTAAATTGCCGAGCGCAGGCAGCCGGTCTGTTTGTGAACAAAACCTTCATAAGAGGCCTATTGGATCAGCGAGGCCATGGCTCATTCCTGCCTCTGGGAGACAACTGGCCCACACATACTATAGGTCAAGACGGCAGAGAGAGAGAGAGGGAGAGACGAGAGCGCGGGGAGGGAAAAAAAAAAAAGACAGAACCGACACTGCACTCCCACACAATGGAGTCTGACTCCGCTGGCATGTCATGCATTAACAATGGGAGTAGGACCCTGATTAGGCACTTGAGTACACACAGAAAGTGAGGCAGTGAATCACCTTCGTATCTGATCTGATTACAAGCTTAGCACCAAAAAAAAAAAATGCTGTAAAGAAGCCTGACAGAGCTGAAATTAACAATTTAGAAAAATTGCACTAGAGACGGGAGGGAGAGGCGAGTGAGTCGGGAGGCTGTTGACCTACCGCTGGGGTAGATGAGGATTTCGACAGGACAGTCGTAAGTGTACTTGTCAGCCAGAGTGATGACGACGCTGGTGGCGGAGCGGGCCAGAGGGTCCGCGTCGGCTCGGATGGCATGAGACGGGCTCTCCACACCTACACAGAGCAGAACGACCGCAGCAGATCAAATAACCAGCGGCTCCGCTTCCAGTAATAACAGCAATAACGGAGCAGCGGTTCTCACTGGGATGACTCACATTTATAAGAGCACGAATTTCCAAAAGATTTAAAGATGTAATGCGAGAATCTTTCACGATGCGCAAATCACAACTTCTGTTAAAGGAACAGGTCGACATTTTGAAAGATATATTCACAAATTCTTGCTGAGGGTTTGATGAGAACATCACGACAACTTAAAGGGATATTCCGGTGTAACTTTAACCCATGGTCTAACACACCTTGACACCGAGTAAGACTCCCCCTCGAGAGGTCAAGTTAGCTGACCGCTAGCTTAACTAGTTTTAGCAACCTCAGAAAAGATCGCACGAAAAAAATACACTGCCGCTTACGCCTCCAATTAGAAACCGCCATCAAAAAGCCACAATTAATGGTCAGAACAGCTCCAAACTTCAGCAACAGTACATGTACAGTCCCAGCACACAGTACGAAGCATCAAACATCTGCTAGCTTTGCCGGATTTGTATTAAAAACACAGCACAACTCACCCTCTCCTCCAGCAGCCTGCCTGTGTGGGGAAGCCCTGACGAGTCGATTACCGAGTGCAGTAGATTTCCGCAGCTCAAGGATGAAAATGTCTGATTATTACTCCATTACTTCTTCTAGTTATTTTCCCTGTCAGCTCTGATAATAAGAACTGAGCATTCCATGGAGTAATAATCATACATTTTCACCCTTGAGCTGCAGAAATCTACTGCACTCGGTAATCGACTCGTCAGGGCTTCCCCACAATGAGCAGGCTGCTGGAGGAGAGAGTGAGTTGTGCTGTGTTTTCAATACAAATCCAGCAAAGCTAGCAGATGTTTGATGCTTCGTACTGTGTGCTGGGACTGTACATGTACTGTTGCTGAAGTTTGGTGCTGTTCTGACCATTAATTGTGGCTTTTTGATGGCGGTTTCTAGTTGGAGACATAAGCTGGCAGTGTATTGTTTTCGTGCGGTCTTTTCTGAGATTGCTAAAACTCAGCTAAGCTAGCAGGTCAGCAAACTTGACCTCTCGAGGGGGAGTCTTACTCGGTGTCAAGGTGTGTTAGACCATGGATTAAATTTACACCGGAATATCCCTTTAAGATCATAGAGATAAATATGAAACTACTTAGCTTAGCTACACTCAAACAAGTGGAAACAGCTAGCCTGGCTCTGTCTAAAGGTGAGAAAATCCACCTACCAGCACCTCTGAAGCTCATTAACGCACATGAAGGGTTGTATAGACCATTTCAGACTATTTCGTGGCTGGTGCTGCCTAACAGTGTTAATGACAGGGCCTAAACCTCTGCTCTCAACCAAGAAGCCCTCCAGCAGAGTGTTTCCCACATGGGTGTGCTGAGGCAAATTATGAACCCGAAAGAAATCCTTTCAGGGAACCACAGTGTTCCGCTGTTCACACGATTCAAGTGTCAGGTGGGGGGAATTATTGGAGCGTGACACATGAAAGGTCGCGATTCGCTGCCAGTGTGAAGGAGGATAACCTCGGGGGGAAAATGGATCTTCACTTCATTTTAGATTCTGTGACCTTTCAGTGAATTCTTGAATTTTGTTTGGCATTAGTAGATGAAGATTAGATGCCATTTTGCACTGATACGAACACAGGTGTGCCTTGAGATTCTGGCTTGCCCTTTGGTGTGCCTTGGGTCCGGCCCATAACCTTCTTAAAACCCTTTTGAATTTTGTACAGATAAAAACAAATCAGATAAAAAGTGTGAGTGAGTCGGTGAGTTTAGAGGTGGTGGTTACTTCTGGACGGAGGCAGATCCACTGTTTCTGCCTGTTTCTGTTTCTGCCTTTCATGCTGAGCTCAGCTAACACCTCCTGTCATATCAGATCAATAAATATGAGAGCGTTCTCAATCTTCTCATCTAAAACAGATGAGACAACGCTCCCAGAGCAGAACACACACACATAAGTATAAACACACACAAGAGAACAGCGTGTTTTTTTCCATTTCCTGCACTTCACTCTGAACTTCTGACTGCAGAAAGCTTTCAGGGAGCGCTGAAATGCTGTTCGTGATAACAGGATATCTGAAGTGATAGCAGGCCTGTTGTGCCGTTACACACGCTGACAAAACCCGTTTTATTTCTCAATAGCTCACGGGTGCAAAATCCACACTTGACAGGTGGATTTGCCCCGAAGAGGAAACGTCTATGGAACGCGAATTCTCTGACCTGCGAGGAGATAGGGAGCCCGTATCTCCAGCTGGAAGTTAAACTCGTAGTCCATGGAGTTGATGACCTCCTCCTGTAGCAGTGACGCCAACCACAGCTGAGGGGAGTTTGGAGTTTGATCGTGAGGACTCGAGGCACCTGTGTGCCTGTCCCGCCTAAATGAGGCAGAGCATAACAACATCAAAATGGAGCCATCTTGAATGAACACATGAAAATATTAGTGTCACCAGTTTCCATCCATACAAACAAACATTTGGGACCTAAATATTCAGTCTACATTCACTAATTGATCTTTAAAATAGAGCAAATCTGGACAGAACATGTTTCATATCATGAATTGATGTATTTTCTTACGTTCTGGAGAAGTTCGGGGACAGTCCCTGCTCCTCGTTGATGGTCCTCTGTACCCGAGGCGTACACGCCGGTGGAGATGACACCCGGATACCTCCGCTGGGAAGGGTTGAGAGCTCGGAGGAGGTACTGACCAGAATATGGACCGTCTCCATAGGAGGGATGACCCCGAGGTTAACCACCAACACAGTCCTCTCCAAGTCCTCATCCATCACGATGTGTCCTGTAACACCAGACTAGATTAGTAAACAACAACAACAACCACCACTCAACCTCCGTCAGTCTTGATGAATTTCTTCTTTGACTCCCTTCTCGATTCTTCTCCTAAATCTGGTCTAAAGTAAATGTCACTCCTGCTGCTGTGATTAGGAGCTTAGTACAAAAGCAGCGGCATCTTAAGAAAGACCTTTGGCTTATATCGATGGCGCTGTCTTTCAAAGGATCGTCCTCAGAGATAATTATACGGGAGGCATTTCTACGTCTTTGTTCGAGTGAAGTACGATACTATGATGTTATTATTACACCTCTGAAACCGTTGTACCGTGTCACTTCACGTGCATCCGCCTACTGTACTGTAAACCTAACCCGTAATTATGTCTCTAAATATCTGGAAGTGTGTTCACATGCATGTAACAGAAGACTTCCAGGGGGACTCCAGCAATTCAGCATGGCGCTTCCATAAAACTGAGGGACTCAGTGGTGGTTGTATGACACATGTCCCACCCCTTCTCCCTAAACGCCAATCATCTGCTTAATCACAGCCAAACCGGGAAACATAACAGCCATTTGTGATGTTGTACTGACTCGAGCGCACAGTTGAGATTCACGACAGTTTCAGTCAATGTGGTGCAGCTGTAGATGGCCTTCTAACAGGGATGGAAGATGGAGGGTATCATGCTAATGCACAGGATTGCCAAGAAATGTGAGGTTATTCAGAGATAAACATTAAACTCGCATTTTGTTCGAGCGCTCTGGTGGGATGCGCTCGAACAGATTCACACTGCAGCATTCTGGATTGAGCCGTAAAAGCTGGTGTTGCATTTCAAACCTTAATTTGTGGGAAAGACACCAAACATTTGAAGTGGTTATATAATCAGATTTGACTGGTGATCCCATGTGCTTCTCTAAAGTTAGGGGCTCATTTAGATAGGGCGTTGCCAAGATGGCTGCCGGGTGGCAAGACTTGTCTAACAAGGAACCGAAACACACTAAAAACCTGGTCTTTAGCCTACTTTTATGTGTGTTCTTTCACTTTCTGGAGGCAATTCTCCATCAAAAAATCATACGACGTAGATATGTTGGGTTTTAGTGTGTTTCTTCATGCATCTTCCATTGACTTCAACACAGTCTGGCATCAAAGCGAGATTCAGTGACGTTAAGCCCCCCTCCCTTCTTTTTTAAGCTCCTTGTTGCCTAAATGGATGTTGACGCCACACAGAGTTGAAGGAGAACTGCAGGGAGAGGCTATAACTCTCTGTGGCTTCATCGCTACAAGTCTTTCACATTTCGTATGGTAATTTCATTCACTGATTAAATAGCAAAATTGATTAGAGCAGCTTTAAGCTTACCGCTGCCACTCTGGAGGGCCCCGTTAGGCGTGCTGTAGCAATCCAGATAACAGTCTTCAATTTTTGCCTTGTCTTTGATTTGCAGTGTTATGATCTGACTGGATATCATGGACTCAAACCCCACAACGATGGAATTTTCCTCCAGCGGATAAATGAAGATCCCTGGCGGCCAGGAGGAGGAGGAATAAACAGGATTAAGGGCAGTAAACAAGCATATTCAGTCGATAACAGTGTCTCAGAGCATAAAGGTGGGTTTAAATTAGTTGAGCTGGTGTTCACATCGACCGAGGCTGAGGTAAACAGATTCATCTCCTGCAGTGTGCATACTCACCCTCGATCGCATGATCCTCGATATTTTCGTAGGTCATAGAGGCTGTCATGGCCAGCGTGTAACCCCTGACACAGGAAGTTATGTCAGAGACGCTGAGGGGCAGAGCGCCCCGGTTCTCCTTGTTAATGAGTCCAGGCATGGTGCTGGTTTTAGGATTCTGGTTAGTTGCCACATGTCAAAAAAAGAAACAGGATAAAAAGAGACTCATCATATAATTGTACTTGTCAGAAACAAAAGCTATCAGCAGTAGTGTTCAAGATTAAATACATATGAACAGGACAAACATACGAGTTGAGTAAAATATCGGCTATAATTGAAACAATTTTCATCATTGTCTAATAATAATTGATGGACATTTATCTATATGTCCACAATCAAGCTAGCCAGCTCCAACACTCCCACCAAATTTAGCTTGTTATGCTAGCTCCTGTTAGCTAAATACAACAATGCCGAAGTTATTCAGCCAAATTTAAGCGGTTAATCTGAGTCAACCAACTCGCTAATACTGTAAATAAACACCTTGCATGGATGCAGAAACTAGCTAGCATCACCATTTTTTTCATGTAGCATAACAAAGTTGCTCATGCTACCTACCTACCTCACTTGGCTAACTAGCTAGGCTGGCTTTTGAGCTTTGATAAGGCGATTACTCAGCATGGAAGTGAAGAACCAGTGTTAGCATTGTTAGCTACCTCCTGTTGCAACCACAGAAGCCAAACACTGTGGAGGCAACTTGAATTCACTAGCTAACGTTAGCTGCTGCTGTTGACGCTGGTTCTTCACTTTAATGTGAAGTAATAAACCAAGTTCACAACCTCACCTAGCTAATTAGTTAGCCAGCTATGTAGGGTTAGGGTAACGTTAAATGAATAAAAGGTGTTATAAGGCTCGAGGCTACTTCAGATTGTTAGTTACAGTCAATTTAGCATGATTGTTGTTGTAACTAGCAGGTGCTAAATGGCTAAATCAAACAGTAGTTGTTGAGCTCGCTTGCTTCGGCAAGATTTAGCCATTTAGCTGCCATGAAAGCTTTCATGAAAAGTAATATTATGGAATGAAAAACAGACATTTGAAAAAGGGCATTTTGGAATAAATGTTTAAAACTGTGAGAAATAGGCTTCGAAATGTATCCCAGTTAAATCAGAACATTATTTCTGAAATGATTTCATCCATGATGTTTCATTTATGCATTTTTCTACAATTTATCCACTCAGTAGCAGCCAATAGCCTCTCTTTTCTTCTGCTTTTAGGCCACTTTTGTTACCTAGCAATGATATAAAACACACAGCGTGGTCCCATTCAATTCTCTGAAACTGAATGAGAGCAGCTATCTAGATGTCAGCTCAGTGCAAAAGGTTTATTGCGACCTCAATAATCTTCAGCAAAATGATGAAAAAACACAAACAAGGAGCGCAGTGGGTGACACGGGCACTTTCAGCACTTGAGATAAAGGTCATAGCTAAAAAACACATTCAGCTGTAAACCAACAATGTGCAGGAGGAGAAGAAGAGCAGTTTCCAGCGCCGTGTGAGGGGAAAAAACAGAAAACTTAAGATAGATTAAGATAAATGCTCAGCGAGGAATGCAGCGTCGTTAATTGTGTAAGTTATACAATAAGATTATCTGGTGCTTCGGGGCTGTGTTTCATTCTTAATGTCGTCTCCTCCACCAGCAATCTTGGTTATGCGCTGTCAAGGGTCTGTGTCTGCTGCACGACCAGAGCCACAGCACAGGCTTGATAGGAAGCGTTATGACGAAAGCAATTTCCATAGAGACAGCTCGGCTTGCTGGCTGGCTTGCTGGCTTGCTTGCTGGCTGACCAGTGACATTACTCAAGCGTGCCTTTATTTTTGATACCGTGACTGATTTCAATTGATGCACCAGGCAATCTCTGTCATTCAGACAAGCCACAAAATCACTCTGCCACTTAGAAAAATTCAAGACAGGTTCAACTTCCCAACACCCCCGGCTACATAAGAAGTCCTTCAGAATCAATGACAAATTCAATCAGTCTTTCTAATAGTCACCGTCGGCACATATGGTTATCTACGGCGAGGAAAAGGTCATACAGATGTAATTACAGACTATTTAGTTGTCTGTCTCAACAGTGCCATCATGTGTCCAGCCAGCCTGAGAGGCTAATAGGAATGCAGCCTTTTATCTCTCTGCAAAGATGATCTCCTCGAACAGGTGGACAAAAGAAAGACTTCATGAAAGAAAAATTCAAGCACAGCTGGAATCTGAACTCCCAATCCCAGCGCTCGCAACAAAAGTGATGAGAAACAGACCCGGAAAAGCAACACATGAATACAAATGTATGCAAAACTACAACCTACCTGATATAAAAGGTGAAAGGAACTGAAATTGCTTGAAAAGAAAAACTACGTTTCAATTAGTTGCACTCAGTTGTGTTCCGGTGCGTCCCTTTCTTCACAGCCTTTTAGCTTAATAGTAATTAGTGTTAAAAGTGACAGTCCCATGATGCTTCTCTCCGATTTGGCTCAGTCACATGAGTCACCCCGCTTCCCTCCAGGGTTTTTTAAAAAAGACCACCAAACCATCAACACTCAACATTTGCTACCGGCGCTGCCACACTCCTCTGCACTCATTAGTGTCAAAACAGTGAGCAGATGCTCTGCTAACCACCTGTTGGGACACGGTGTCTGGATTTCTGTTTACAGTAAATCAAGATGCATCACTGCTCGACCTTTTCGTCCTCTCAGAACAAGTGACAGGGATGTTTCATTTACGCTTCACCTGAAAAGACACGCTGCGGCATTAAAGAGCATCTGATGTGAACACAGCATCAGCTTGATTATCTTACCTCTCATTTGTGTCAGCTGGGGATGCAGCAAGGATCTCTCTCTGTCAAAAGTCCACTTATCATGAAAGATATCCTCCTCCTCTCCGACCTCTCTCAGTTCCCCCCTTTTATTGTTCTCTCTCCGTGGCGTAGAGGGAAAACGAGTGCTGCCACAGGTGGCAGAAGCTACAGATGCAGCGGCCGCATCGTTAGTTAAACGTACAACGCTTAGAGATAGAGAAAGGTAGGTTGGAGCTGCTGCTGCAGCAGCAGTTCAATCAGGCTCAGCAACATGTGGTTGCAAAAACTGTTTCATATATTCTCCTCCCCCTCTTCCTCCACCTCCTCCTCCTCCTCCTCCCTGTGGATGCTGGAGTTGGAGGGCTTTGAGAGAGAGAGAGAGAGAGAGAGAGAGAGAGAGAGAGAGAGAGAGAGAGAGAGGCTGAGACACAGGGTCCAGTCTTTCCAATAAACATCCCCCTTTGCATCGGATGCGCATTCAGGGCATCAGCACCACCCACTCACTCCAGCCCTCCCTGACACCGATGACAACAGGAGCCATTCAGGTATCCTCTTTTAATATCGAGGGATCAGAGTAAATGACATGTACTGTGACACCAAGAGCAGAAAAAAAAACAGAAAAGGCTTGAATGAGCAGATGGGGAGGTGAGGGAGCACTGCATGTCCCCCCTCACACCACCTATAATCTCTCCCCCATCCTCCCTCGGGTGTGACTGGCCAGCTCTTAATGTTTTAAATCCAACGTGGGTGTCTGGCCGTCTCCATGTTTGTGATCACTCGGTTTGATCCATCTGTTTTCTTGCGAGGTTACCATGACAATTAATGTGTGTTGCTTAATAGTCAAGTCATTTTGGTTGTCACGAAAATTTACATGGTGTCTCTGTGTGTGTGTGTGTGTGTGTGTGTGTGTATACCTGTGTTTGTGTGTGTGTGTGTTTGTGTGTGTGTGTGTGTGGAGGGGTTGGCTGAAACTCGACATCCGCCTACAAATTGAATCAACGCGCAGCCAATAAAACTCTGTGCACCCCCCTCCCTTCTCTCCCCCTCGCTTTCTGTTTCCCAACCTCTCAGACACGGTCGCACACCGCCACGACACACACACACACTCGCTTTCCTTCTCACAACAATCAAATACATATTAATTTCCACTTGAATGGCTTTAATTAGGTGAGCTCGAAGGAGGGATGCAACCAAAGATTTTTCATGTGCAGATTTGTTTTTCCTTTTTTTCTTTAAAATGTATCATATATTTATATATTTTCTTTATAAAAATATATGATCATCATCACGTCGCTTGTTTTGTCCAACATACATTAAGTCAGTAGCCTAGTAAAGTCAGTTAACAGTAATATGAGACTATAATCCTTGTGAAGCTGGAACTGGAGAATAATCAGTTTTATTTGCTTGATTGACGCATCAATTAGTCATCTAATTGGAAGTATTAAACATTTCTGTTCCGATTGTCTAGCACTGACTGTACCCTCTGGGTGTAAGAGCTGAAAAACATTGTCAGTTACTCAACAGAAACCCCATTTCAGACCCTCAAATCTTAAAATGCAATGAATTAATTCTAGTAAATTAAACATATTTAGGTTTTGGAGCATTTGTCAACAAATCAATCATGTGAAGATGTCACCTCAGGCTCTGGTTGACATTTTTCATTATTACTTTTGATGTTTTATGGACGAAACAATTAAACATTTAATTAATTAACAGCCTTGGGTCACCATCTAACATAAACATTAACATTTGTGGAAGTGGAATAACAGATAATGAAAATAATTATTAGTTGTGAAATAAAGCTAATACTTTTCTGTATACTTTACATGAAAAAAAGGCCAACAAATAAACTCAAATATGAACTTGAAAGTACTTTTAACTCATGCAAATGGAACCAAATCAAGATTAAAACAGTAGTTATCGTGAGGAAACTGAATAAACAAATCCATCAATTGACATAAATAGAGTAAGATTTATGAAATACTAAGCAAATTCAGAATAAAACAATGTTACACTTGGTAAAATACCTCCTCACCATGAAGCTGTCCTGTTCATGGATAATGTGTGATGGGTGTGTCAGCAGGTTCACTGGTACAAACAGGGTAGGAATTGTCGGTGCCTTCAGGTGTTCCTCGTAAACCGCGTAAATGTGGGATTGCATGTGTGTCGGTGGTTGATATATCGTTGTGTAAACCACCAAACAGACAAAAACAGAACAGAAAACCATATTACAGCTCACGTCATACAAAGAAAAAGACATGCACATAATAATAGCTCTTTAATGGTGATAAAATGGTTTAATCCGCTGTAAATCCGGATATCCCAAAACTTTTTGTTTAATTTTTAACGCAAGATATGCATACATTACGTTAACTGATGTTGTGGTGATGTTATAGACGCGTTAAAGTCCTTTTGTAGGGCCCTATCGATCGGCTAATTCTCACTTTGATTGATGGACCGGTGTTAAAGTGGCGCTGTTTCCCACACTCGTGAAAGCAGCATCGGTGGTGTGGTCCCGCGGGTAGCCGTTGGTTCCAGGTCAGGACAACGGCACGTCGTCACCTCGCGCTCTCACGCACACATCATTCACGCTGACATCAAACTTTTTTTTTGATGAAAGACCTGTTCGTCTCGACGGGGAGATCCAGTTTATGTTTAAAAAGATGTCCAAGGACTCATGGGCGGTTGCTGTAGACGCTCAAGAAGCGACAACTTCATGCATACAGGTGGGTTTTTTTTTTTAAAGGTGGACCAACCGGCCCCGAAAGTTACATCAAACTATCTTACTCATCGTTCGTTAGCAGGTTAGCTGACGATGCTACTTAGCTGCCGTGCTGTCAGTGCCTCCAATATGGCTTTGCTAACTTTACACACGCAGTTTATTTCAGCTAATGATTTGATGAACTTCATTTCTCTCTCTAGTGTGAGTGCAAAAAAGTGGACCGAGTTCGAGGTCTGCGTAACCAAAGGGGAGACGTTAATGGTAATTTAATGTTTTTTTCTTTTTATTAACTGAACACATCTGCTCTCCTAATTTTGCCGTTCAGCTGTCATGGTGTTTTTTTGACGAGCGTTCGGTTGTTCCCCAACTGCAGGCAACACAGCGCCGGAGACCAGTGAAAATGGAGGCTGGAAAAAAGAAGGGGACAAGGTGGACCTGGCTGAGCAGTCCCTGCTGAATAAAATCATCCGCCGCTCTCTGGTGCGGAACAGAAACCAGGTGGAGGTCCTGCAGCGGGACCCCAGCTCTCCTCTGTACTCTGTGAAGACCTTCGAGGAGCTCAGGCTGTGAGTTTGGACAGGGATTTCTCAGACAGATGAGCACATGTGTGTTTTTTTCATCCTCTTCATGCACTTTATTTTTGTTATTTTTGACATGATGATCAATAGGAAACCTGAGCTGCTGAAGGGTGTGTACAACATGGGTTTCAACAGACCATCCAGAATCCAGGAGAATGCTTTGCCCATGATGTTGGCACAGCCGTGAGTGCAAGTTTATTCTTTTAAAGTTGAGATGACACGAGTTAATCAAATCATCAATTCATCTACTATTTGATAGCTAAATCATTTATCAAAGAAAAACACCAAGTATTTGGTAGTTTGTGTTTTTCAAATGTAAGGATTTGTTGGTCTTTTTCTGTTTTATGTCTTTAAAATGTCATGTTTTTTTGCATTTTGCAGTATTCATACCAACTTGTCAATATCACCTCAGACAAGGAGTGGGCAATTACTCAAGTAGAAGTACAGATACTTGTATGTAAAAGTGGAAGTACTAATTCAACTTCTTTACTCAAGTAAAAGTAATAAAGTGCAGGCTCTGAAATGTACTCAAAGGAAAAATTGTATCCCTCTGAAGGACATTTCCACCAGACATTTCTGTTTTAAGCTAACTGGACCTTGAATCATATTAATATAAATCAGAGACTATCAAACCTAAAGGTAGAATCAGTAGAATTTGTTCGAGCTGGTCTAAAACGCACCACAAAGATAGCTGATTGTTGAGACTCATTCCAAAGACTTCAGATACCATAAATTGCGTTGTGTCCCAGCTGAGCAAGAAATTGAGAAAATAAGAAGATCCAGACAGAGGGCTGCAGGGTTTCTTCAGATACGAGCCTTTTCTCCCCGTTCGTGTCTCCTTCTCCATCTGTTTCCATCGTTTCGTCTCGCTACGTCTGCCATGCTTAATATGCACTGATGGGTTGAAATCAGTCTTGTGATTTTGGGAAGGTGGTGTGAAATTATGCAAAATAAAGATAATCAAATTCCCCTCAAATGCAATAAAAATGTAAGCAACAAGCCTGATTTATAAAATGTAAGGAGTAGAAAGTACAGATACGCAAGTACAGATATTTGTGTTAAAATGTAGGGAGTAAAGTAAAAAGTTGTTGGGAAAATACTCAATTAAAGTACAGATATCAAAACAATCTACTTAAGTAACAGAGTATTTGTCCTTTTTTACATCCCACATCTGACCTACAATTACATGGCAATATTTCAGGGTATTTCTGTAATTATGATATTCTTGACCATTTGACAAATTACTTAAAATAGTTCTTGTGTAGAACTAAATAGCTGTTGAGCTCTCCTCTGGGATGTTTGGCTCCCCACATACTCAGTCGGGTGCTTGGTATAATCATGAACAGAAATAACAAGCATCCCTATCTTGGACTGAGAAATTACTTGTCAACAATTTTGATCAGGAAGCAAATGTTTCAGGTGGAAAAATACCAAATATTTTCATGTTCCAGCCTCTCAGATGTTAGGATTTGCTGCTCTGCTCTCTGCAAATGTCAGCATTTTGGACAATTGGTTCGACAAAATGATTTGGAAAGTGTTTTTCTACAAAAAAACTGAAGTTACCCACAGCGCTGCTTCTCTCCTGGGTGCAGCTGGTAGAGGGTAAACCACAGTGGACCAAAGACATCAATATTCAATCGCACAGCAGGATACAATCGACAATATAAACAACAAGGAGCAAACTACGCGTTTCCCATGCTGCTTTATCTGATTCACTCTGTGCTTGATTGCCAACAGGTGTTTCTTTCCATAATCAGCTGCTGATTAGCTGAGAATCAAGCAAGGGCACGTTCCTCAATACAATTACTACCACGATTCCACTGTACAGGACTATAAACATACATTTCCATTTTACAAGGCAATGAGACACAAAATATACATCAGAGTACAAAGTCTGGCTGCTCTCTAACACTACAGCGGACGACTAGATACAGAATGAATGTAATTCCACAGGGTTGTGTGTTTTTTCTACATTTTGTAAACTAAATGATTATTCAGTTAATCAAAAAGAAATTCCCCTGAATGATGAAAATAATAATTAGTTGGGCCATGATTTTGAAGGAATGTTTTTTTCACTCATGAATGAACAGCACTTAATTATTTAAGGATTATTCGATTGTAAAATTATAATATGGAGTATGAAATTAATCATGTAAGCTGTTAAATTCTATTAAAAGAAAGAAAATAATTTCAAAATCTGAATTCCTCAGACCTCTTCGAATTGCCTGTTTTGTTCAATCAACATTCCAAAACTCAAAGATAAAACTGACAAAAGCAGTGAATCACATGAGATGTTGGAACCAGAAAATATTTTGGTATTTTTCTTTGTAAAATGACTTAGAAGATGACATTTTTTAGATAGTTTTTTTGAACAAATTATTTGTTGTTGGTGGTTTTTGTGTATGTGTTTCTCCGGCTCCAGACCTCAGAATCTGATTGCCCAGTCGCAGTCTGGCACTGGGAAGACTGCTGCTTTTTCTCTGGCCATGCTCAGCCATGTAAACCCAGACAATAAGTGGATTCAGGTAAGCATGACATGTAATCTGAGGGCCAGCCAGTGTCCACATGCAGTTGTAGAAGCTGAAATATACTCCCCCATTAAAAACTGTTTGCTTTCTACTCAGTGCCTTTGCATCGTGCCAACGTACGAGCTCGCTCTACAGATCGGTCAAGTCATCGAGCAAATGGGGAAATTTTGTCCTGATGTGAAAATGGCCTACGCGATTCGAGGCAACAGAAGTAAGATTGTAATTACATCTGATGGAATGAATGGCAAAGTGGTATTTAAAGTAATTATGAAGCAAATGTTGGTTTTATCACCGCATGAATTTCTGCATTCTATTCAGTGGAGCGAGGCACCAAGCTGCAGGAGCAGATTGTCATTGGAACACCAGGCACAGTCCTCGACTGGTGCACCAAGTACAGGCACATCGACCCCAAGAAGATTACTATGTTTGTGCTGGATGAGGCCGATGTGATGATCGCCACACAAGGTCATCGGGACCAGAGCATACGTATCCATAGGTGGGTTCTGTGGAAGAAATCAGAGCAAGTGAACTGCAGTATTTTATACAGTAAAACAAAGAAGACAAATGGCAGGTTCAAGGTGGTATGAAGGGCTCACATTTAACATAGTGGTGATCAAACCGGGTCTAGATGTCATTTGATTAACAAGTTGGTGTTACGCAAATGTGTATCTGCAGGGTTTAGGAGACAGACAGGAATCAATATTTACATCTGGAGATTAAAAGGGCTCCTCCCAGATGTCACTCCAAATGTGAATTTTCTTCCTCAGTTCCTTTCAGAGAAACCTCCTGATGATGATGATGATGATGATGATGATAAAAGGAGTTTTCTGTCATGTCAGTCAACAAGCTTCTTTCAACACAATATTTCTCTCCTTTTGTTTGCACCAACGCAGAATGCTCACAAAGGACTGTCAGATGCTCCTGTTCTCTGCGACCTTCGAGGACTCGGTGTGGAGGTTTGCAGAGCAGGTGGTCCCCGATCCCAACATCATCAGGCTGAAGCGCGAAGAGGAGACGCTGGACACCATCAAGCAGTTCTATGTGCTCTGTAAGGAGAAGGAGGACAAGTTCACAGCACTCTGTGACCTGTATGGCTGCCTGACCATCGCACAGGCCATGATCTTCTGCCATGTAAGTCACCTATTGGTACACACTTCATTGTGATTAGAAATTACTACTTTTCCTTCACTGTTGGACCCTATTTATACCTCGACAACTGTATCTGGATGAATAATCGGTCAGATGTCTCATCTGTCAGCAATATGTACCAAAAGTACTCCCAGAATACCACATCCTAGAAGTCAAACCAAAAGAACTTCCTTTATACTGTTAAAAAATGTTATAATAAAATTTTTACATTCCAGGAAAATTATGTAAAGTTAGCAATTCAGTTTAAGTCATACTTCCTCTTTAGACTCGCAAGATGGCTTCTTGGCTGACCACAAACCTGATTAAAGAGGGCCACCAGGTGGCTTTGCTGAGTGGGGAAATGACCGTGGAGCAGAGAGCTGCTGTCATCGAACGCTACAGGAATGGCAAGGAGAAGGTGCTCGTGACCACGAATGTGTGCTCCAGAGGTGAGAGAGTAAAGCCTGATTCATGGTGGCATGATAGACACTTCAAATGAGTGTTGATTCTCTGCAACAAAACAAAATTTTGAGCAACACTTTTTTCTTAGAATACAAAATTTCTGACATCAAAAGTGTAGAGCTGAGCACCCTATAAAGTTTTAAGGATTAAGATTGAGTCCAATTTAAACAGTCAAACATCTTTTTGGGTGGTGAGCGAAAAAAAAAATATCTTAACCCACTTGTGGTTGTTTTTTACAGGTATTGATGTGGAACAAGTGTCACTAGTGGTCAACTTTGACCTCCCGATTGACATGGAGGGGAATGCCGACAATGAGACATACCTTCACCGGATCGGCCGCACAGGACGTTTTGGCAAAAGAGGATTTGCTGTCAACATGGTCGACAGCAAGCACAGCATGGATATAATCAACCAAATCGAGATGCACTTCAGTATGTTCCTTTTCTATGATTTTATTCAAGTGAAATAGCAGATATAAAGATCCTAACATGACTTTTATCTGTCTTTCTCTCACAGACAGAAGAATCAAGAAACTCGATTTGAGCAATTTGGATGAACTTGAGTTCATGCAGAGCTGAACGCTCGCTACCTCAAATGTGACTTGAGTTCTTTCAAGCATTCCTTGTTTGCATTTTATTGTTTACAGAAGAGAGATGCATGCTGACGTTAACAGCGATTTGTGCCAAAGTTTACACTTCAATTTAATTTGACTGGTCACTGAAGTCACCTTAAGCCTTAAAGCAGTCTCACGGACTATAAAGCAACCACTGGCTGTTAAAACAGCATTTAAGATGGGTGGTGAGAATTATACAGTTGATTGTGTGCAGTGTTGTGTGTTTATTATTATTTTTTTTGATTATCTGAAGTGAATTGTAGGATTGGTGGGATATAAGGTCTCATCCATAGACGTTTGCATGGTTTGCTAAGTTTGAGTGCCGATATAATATCCTCGAGTGACTTGAAGCATTTTAAGGAATAAATGCCTGTTTCAGCCTTGTGGAAGCTGACAATTAGTTTCCTCAGAACTTAATTTGATTGTTCTATCAGACTGTGAATCTGGAGGTGTTGCCCAGTGTTTGTGTGGATACAAAAAATAAATATAATGTTGCATGTCAAACCTCTTACTGCTGAAATGTTTGGTTTTTGTGTGCGACAGCTTTTGATCGCCTCTTCAAGTTAGACCGTTTATATCAGGTGGATGTAAAAGAATGCATTATTTCCTCAGAACACAATCAGAATATATTTCTTGAGTGAACATACAGTATGTACGAAAGACAGCATGCCTTTTAAGCTTTTAATCGTCTGCACTTTAGTTTTATTAGATTTCCAGTGTAAGGTTCATACTTGGAGCTTTCATCAGGAACACTTGGCTCTCAACCATCCAGGAGTAATTTTCTGGCTGCATTCAGTAGGAGAAAATATAAAAGGAGTACTTAACCAGAGCACAGTGAAGTGTTTTAAATGGACCTGTTTCACAGCAGACATTCAGACTCGAAAGGAATGAAGCACAGGTGTTTCCAATAACAAAGATGATGGCCTGTTTGGTTCTGCGACATGTTTTTAGAAGAAAAAAAAAAAGCCGGTATCTGTGTTCACATGTTTTGAAAGCAGGGCAGTCATTGTAGTATAAAAGTACAGCATGATGAATTCACCTTTTATTGACAACCTGGTGATGTACTAAAGTGCCTCTGCATTCTGAAAAACACCACATTTGGCATCTTAAAAAATCCACCAAAGAAAAAGGAACATGTTGAAAATGGCAACAAACGAACTAGAAACAGTTTTTCGTCAGCAGCTTCTGATAATGTTTTGACATTAAATGCTTTAACGACTGCAAGTCGACCAGATTTTCTTCATGCAACAGCAGATCAAAGCTCTTAACTTGCTAATTACCTGCTGTTAAAATAAAATATTATGTAGTCTAAGCACGAAACAGAATGCGGTTACATAAAGCCAGACGGGAAACATTTTAGTGAACCTGTCTGGAGTTTTCTGTGCAATCGTACAACAAAACAAGTCATCACGTAGATGAATGAAAACCCACCCTAAAAGGTTAATACACCTAAAGATCAATAACACAATTATTTGAGACTAATATGATTCCTCAACCAGTTTAATTAGTAATAAACTCTTGAAAAATACGATACATCCGCTTCCTTATGGAGGCTCTACAGTCCTGAGAGATTTGTTTGTGTGCACAACACACACAAAGACTTCGGGGGCTCTAATTCCTCCTTTATTGAAAAATCTAATATATACAACATTTCTTCTACGTCATTAAAAAGTCCATTCTCAGTGTATGTGTCCTGGAGATTTTTAAGTGTCCAAATCTGTCTTTGTTTTTGTTGTGTTTAAGACTTTTTAAGCTCAAACTTGAGCTTTTAGATTTGAAGGATAACTTCACCCAAAAGTGGAAGTTCAGTTTCGTAGTCCACAAAAGAAGTTTCACATCAAAATGGTGCAGCGTTCTCCGACACAGCTGAAGAAGATGGAGACTTGTTTTGAAAAAGAAAATGGCTCCAGCATTATCAGTCTCTAAAAAGCCCCCAGATCAGTTTGATTCAAATAGATGTTATTAGCATCCTCGACATACATTTGAGCCCTTCAGGCTGGGTGTGCGCAAATGCTTGTAGCTTAGCAGCTTTGGAAATGGTGTAAACAACGTCTTTTCAAATCCATTTGGCATCTCAAGGTCTCTGGAGAATTAGACAAGCTGTCGGGAGCAATTTTAAATGTTTTTCTTTAACATTTTAAGAAAAAAGTCCCCATCTACTTCAGGTGTTAAGGAGAATGTTGCAACGCTGTTTTGCTGTGCACGAAACTTCAGCCGACTTTCCATCTGCACCAAACCTGCATGTTCTCTTACATCTGGAGAACAGGTTTTGCAGTCAGGCATCTCTAGAGCACTACATTGAGACGTTATCATGCTGTTTTGTGACACATTTTACCTTTAACAAAAAAACTGTACCTTCTTAAAATTTGAATATTGCACTTTTGATTTATTGTGACGGCCTTATAATCATATTTCTAAACAGTGAAGCTAAAACAGTGCGTGGAATCAATAATCAGAACTAGACTTTGAAGCCAGACTTGACCTGAAAAACAAACATCTTGTGAGCTCACTGGTGCTCCGCCACACTGTCACTGTGAGAGATGCACAGCACCGATCTGTTCACGACGCCACACTGGGCCAAAGTCATATCCATGTCCGTGAAGGTCCTGCGTGGCACATCCATGGTCTCGATGCAAGCGTCTCCATACCCGGCTCCAAACCTGACCTCTGCACTGGCCCTCACCGTCAGCAGAGTGTCTGTGGGGTCAAAGTGCTGCTGAAACCTCCCGCCACATGGAGCCCGGATAGCAAGGAGCAAACTCCCAGTGGCACCGGGTCCTTTGGTCATTACTGGTGCTGGACCGGGGGGCTTAGGTCTACTGTCCCCCTCAGAGCTGCTGGGGAGATCTGGCTCCTCAGGCCTGTTGCTCTGCTGCAGGATGGCACCATGAGACAGGCTGAGCTGAGACATGTGATGGTCCAGGCTCCTCGCCTCTGACTGCCGCCTCTCTATGGAGGGAAGCACCTTGTACTTGTTCAGGGACTGTGGTGGAGCAGCAGGGCCGTGCTGCAGCATCTGCAGGACTTCATCCTGGCTCAGCTGGCCGGTCTGCCACATTATGGGCTGGGACTGGGAGCGCAGGGTTCTGTCCGGCCTGCGGCGGTGCACAGGAGAGTCCGGAGACACGGGCGTCCTCTGGGTGCCGTCTGTGTCACCTGTCGAGTTCAGGGCGGGTCTGCTTCGACCCTTGGAGGACTTCGGCCTTGTTAAATGCATCATCGAGCAGCTGTTAAGACCGGAGAAGACTCCCGGTTGCTTCTTGGCGTCAGTCCTTCACAAAAAAGAGTGAAAAAAAGAAGTGATGTGAGTTAAAACTGCTCCTCCTAGAAGCTGTTTGACGACATGGAAGAAAGAGGTTCGTGCAGCGGAAGATAAACGACACGTTAAAACGTTAAAAAGCCGTTTGTTCGCATTACTTTTGAGCCGCTTTCCCAAGTTTTCAACCAGCTGCAGCAGGAAGTGCCTCTTTAAAGCGTCACCGTGGTTGCCATGACAGCCCAGTTGCCTTGATGACGACATGCGGCTGGAGGGCGGGGCGACCCCTGGTGGTGGGAGTCCGCAACTGCAGCTCGATTCATCAGCTTTCACTGACTTGTTCTGGGCTGTTCTGGCCTCCTGTAACAGCTCCAGAAACACATTTAAAGGGGCACTATTTAATTTAGAGGAGAAATTCAAACTCAGATTTGTAATATTCACAACATTAATGAGGTAATAAGACAAACTTTTCCCATGACTGAATAAACAAACTGTTCTCGGAGGTAAATAAGGTCCAGGACACTGTTTGAAGGTAGAAAGGTGGCAGGGTCCACCAAATATAAACAAGATATAACAGTATGAAATTTTAAGGTTTAAGTTCAGTTTGTTTCTTCAGTTTATTCAGTCATGAAACAGAACAGTTTGTTTATTTAGTTTAAGCATAAAAAAAATGATCGTTCTCTTCTGATTCAAATTTCTCCCCTGGAACTACATAGTGCACCTTTAACACCGTTATATCACCTTGATACTTCACGTCTTATGTCTCATGTCTCATATTAAGACATACATTTCAGAGAATTCACTCATAAACATAACTTTATACCGAAGTCTGCGGTCGAAAATTACACATTTGTTCTGTTTGGGATCTTTTACAGACCCCAGGAAGAAATACTCAGCTCTTATACTTAACTAAAAGTAGTATTGTCATTGAATATATACATTTATTTAATTTCATATCTAAACTTTAAGTAAAAAGCACCAAAAGTACTTATTATGCAGAGTAATAAAGGCCTAGTGATACATTAATTATTTACTGCAGCTGTCGGGGGGCTTGATTCAATTACTTATTGCTTTATTGCAAACTGTTTCCCTTGGAGGGCCAAAACTGAGACTTAATGGTGGGTCACAAAATTGAAAATGGTACCAGGATCAGAAGTTCCCTTCATCAACTCAGGTAAAAAGCAATTTGACAAAATGTTAAGATCAATAATCAGTTGTCAACTCTAAGAAAACACAAGTCTACAACCATCAACCAACTTTTTTTTTATTTAGCTACACTGTTTATAAATACAGTTAAATTAATGGCAATATATGTATATATAAAAACATATATATAGTACATACAGTACATTCCTGTAAAACAATACACAAATCACTGAATAAAGAATTACACAGCATACGCCATCATTTATAAATTAAATGATCATATACAGTGGGGTTAACAACCCTGAGTTCACTTCTAAAGGCTTTTGTTTCATGAGTTACCAAAAAACATGCCTTGAGCAAAAACATAGTATTTGGTCCGATCATTGAACAGCAAATGATTCTGTATGTTATTGTAGAAACTTAGTGATCCAAACTATTTGATCACTTCTGCCTCATGATGTGAGATCATGTCTGTCTTTTCTTACATCCCAGTGTTTTGGAAACTGCTGTGTTTCTTTACTACATAAAATTATGATTAATATCAGTATATTTTCAGTATTGACTATTTTGTAAATGATCCCATCAGTCACAACACCCAAAAGATTCCATTTACAATGATATAAGACTGAGTAAATTACCAAGTTTCTGACATTTGAGATCATGAAACCATCAAATATTTGGTGTTTTTGAAAACAAACGGCTGTCAGCAGTGAGCAAAGACTTCTGGGCCCCACTGTACTGTAATTCACTTTCCTGATTTAAGTCAAATAAACCTGTAAACCTACAAACCAAAACTGAACTTAAAAGGTCATTCAGAGTTGCACTATAAAGACTTGAGATGATCATGCATCATTATAATCTCACATATATAACACTGTTAATGTAGTTTAAGTTTAAGTTCAGTGTAATGATGCTGACACGACACAGTGAATGCACAACACGTAGATATTTACTCATACAGTGTATAAAGTGGCAAATAATAACACTTGTTGCTCTCTATGGTAGGTCGAGCATGTTATGCTGGGCGTAAAGTTCCTCTGTGATCTGGTAAACATCAGAGATCAGAGGCAGTGCCTCCCCCAGCATGGCCACGACCTGCTCCGGAGGGCCTACATTCATCACTTCAAAGAAAGACGAACGCCCTGGGAGCACGCAGAAAGCCATGCCTGCTGCCTTACGGACCATCCAGGGGTGGTGCTGGGCAAGAGACTCATTATAAGACTCTGAGCACATGACAGAGGTCTTGCCGTCCTCGTTGCTGGTACGGAGGCGCTCCAGAAAGAGCTCCAGCCACCTCAGAGCGCGGTGGAGCCTCAGCAGAGTACGGCAGCCTGACTCTGGGTGGCCGCCTCTCTTGGTCAGGTCCACAAGTTCATTGTCCAGCTCATATTTGACCATTGACTGGATTGTGACATACTGGGACCCATTCTCACCCTCCATGTGGGTGACCAGGATCTTGATCTTGTTGACAGCATCCTTGGAAATGAAGCCAAAGACACTCCCCAAGCAGTTCAGGAACCTAGTAAAGGGATAAACAAAACAGTCTGTTAGCACTGAACTTACACTCT
Source organism: Lagodon rhomboides (assembly GCA_039737535.1). Classification (NCBI taxonomy): domain Eukaryota; kingdom Metazoa; phylum Chordata; class Actinopteri; order Spariformes; family Sparidae; genus Lagodon; species Lagodon rhomboides. The sequence goes on along the minus strand of CM077792.1, from coordinate 28,260,350 downwards.
GTACACTGTTGAAGCTGGGTGTAACTTAGTGTTTACAGTACAATGATGTAAGTTCACACAGGAGAGGCCACACACAAGATTTGGACTTAAAATCACTTACTTTATGAGGCCACGCCACCCAGCCACGTAGTGTTCAAGGTAGACTTCTTTATTCTCCGACAAACACAACCTGAAGGTGTCGAGCACCTCCTGTAAACTGAACTTCTGCTCTTCTGAAGCCACGGGCGCAGCCATGGTTGTTTCTATGAGGAAGCGCTGTCGAGACAAGGCAACATATGAATGAACAAACGTAGCTAACAGCTAACAGCGACGTGGAGGTGGTGATAAATATAAGTACCGAGGTAAAGACTGAAAGACCGGACACATTACCTGCGAGAAAGATTAGACGTGGAAGGAAAATTCAGCATCTCTCTCTTCGTGTCAAAAGATCGACAGGTCTTTCCTGCTCTAATCCGCCTCTACTGCGCAGGCTCGAGCCGGAACATGCAGGAAGTTGCTGACTTTGCCTTCAAAATAAAAGCACTGATGGTCACGAGATCAGTGTTGTATCAAGAATATTGAGTTTAGTTCAGATCATGGCTCAATCATGGCAACCACTGTTGTGATCAGTTAAAGCAGATTGATTTTTTAAATAATAGACATCAAATTAGACTGAATAATGTTTATTTAATTCGTACATGTTTAAGGATTTCCCTGCTGTTTTAGACAAAACTGCTATAACAGCCACTTGATTTTAAAGATTGGTTTGACAACAACATGGGCAAAATGTATGTGTAAGGATTCAATAAATACCTTGGCCATAGTCCCCAAAATCCCCCCAATGAAACCCTCCCCCTCAAAATTTCCCCCAAAGTCCAAAAATAAAGTTTGTGCATTTTCAGAATTTTTTTTTCTTCTGCTTTTTATGATGTCCTCAAATTAAGGTCTAAATTTTGTTTCAAAGCCTTCTCAACATTACACAGGATGCAGTTGAGGTGGGGAAAGATTTAATTCTTTATTTGAATATTTATGCAGTCAAATTTGAAATATAATGAGTGCACCACTCTTTTGATTTGTCCCCTACCAATTCCGATCAAGTCAAATCAACAGTGAAGTGGCATGCCATGTCTGAATAAATGTAACTGATAGTAAAAGATGCTGGATTTTCATAATAATATTGAAATAGAATAACAGAAATGAAAAGAAAAACCTGTGTGATGTGCTCTGGTATCTACTAAATAAGATCTGATCATTATCCATCATCAAATAAGACCTTTGCATCCCTGATACTGATCCTGAAAACGCTGGAATCGGCCTGTAAAATACATACTCTGTGCATATAAATGCACGGCTTCACACAAACTCTCCCAGGGTCTCTTAACACCCCAAACTTGGAGAAAAACAAAAGACATGCACTCAATAAAATCTTGCAACGTGGTTTTATTTTGAAGACGCGGACAGGAAGTTCTAACGTTTAACGGCGGGTGTGTTGACAGTGAAAACCCGCCGGTACTTTGCACCCACATGTACACAACTTAGACAATAGACATTTCTCTATAAACAAGCTGTTATTCACCGGGAGCAGTCAGACCTTTTCGGTTGACGTCTTGGTGTTCAGCTATCTTCAAAACTCGGATGTTCCGATGAGAAAACATGCCTGAAATAAAAGTAACGCCACTGGGTGAGTACCGTTACAGGGGCTAGCTAGCATCAGTTATGCTAGTTCCGTCAACAAATATATGCGTCTATAACTTTGACGTTAACTATTCGCTAAAGGTCTGGCTCTATTTTAACAGCAACAATTTGTGTATTATCAGTTATGATGGTCTGAAAGTGTTTGTAACTGTCCCCCTTTACTGTTAGTAGCCGTTGTTAGCTGGTGAGGCTAACTTAAGGTGCATTTACTGTCTGTTTTTTAAGCCCTCTCTTTAACTTTTCCCTCTCCAAGGTGCTGGACAGGATGTCGGCCGCAGCTGCATCCTTGTCTCTATTGGAGGCAAAAACATAATGCTGGACTGTGGGATGCACATGGGATATAACGACGATGTGAGTAAAGGAGTTTATCCATCATCCATCAGGAAAAACAACAAGCTGATGAGATGACATGAAGTAGAGATGCACGATACCATAACCGATAATTGTCATGGCCGATACCGATAAAATAACCGACAATAGAAACCAACATTTCAATGCACACCTGAGTGCAAGAAAAGCTAAGATTTAGTGAGCAAAGATGGTTTACTTGTTATTCCATAGCTGTGATAAGATTTTGTGGTTAAACTCGAAGACTTTTCCCCTCCTGTTGTGTTCATCTTGTAAAGAAACGTCCACACCAGTGACGACATGTGTGGCTCTTGTCTACATCGGTGGCTCTATACAGGTGCAGCAGTCGGATATTATGAGTGCGACAACAGCGTGTTTGTTCTTCTAATTCTGTGTTTATTGGTTGCTCACAAAACAACTTTAAAGGTGCATCCCACCACTTACTGTGTGTTGATGCTCCATAAGACAATCTGTGGTCCTATGTGTCACAATAACAACATCATATTGACGTATTGCCCAGCCCTATCAATTAGTCAGTCTACAGAAAAAAATAGTAGCAATTGACCTTTTTAAGTTAAAAAATTCCAAATGTCCTGTAGTCGAAGCTTCTTAAATGTGAGGATTTTCTGCTTAATGTTACTGTAAAATGTGACGTTTCGCCATTTATGACATTTCAAAGACCTCACACAGATTAATCAATGATGAAGTCAATCAGTATTTGCATTACAAAGTGTAATTCCTCTTCCATTCTCTTTCGAGGTGCTATATTTAAGAATATCCGTTTAAACTCTTGATCCAGCCTCCTAGTACGGACTTCTAGCTGCACAGCTAACTGAACTAACTCGCTAACAGCAGCAGCAGTTAGCAGTTTATCTGGTGTTATGCTGTGTTATGTTATGAATTCACCAGCTGGCCAGTTCTTACATATTACACCTTTTACTACATCATCAGTGGCTTTAGCTAAGTACCTGTGACAGTTTTATTAGAAAATTGGGGTTTATTTTGCACTCAAACTATGTTGCACTCAAAACCTGTTTTTGAAAATGTCTTATTGTGTGTTTCATATGTTTTGGACTTTGTGAAGAAGATCATCTACAGTATAAATTCTGTATTGTCTTTGCAGAGACGTTTCCCAGACTTTTCTTACATAACCCAAAATGGTCGTCTGACAGAGTTTTTGGACTGTGTGATCATCAGGTTTGTTTGTTAATATTTACATAGTGTCATTTCTCTCTCGCTGGTATATATATAGAGTAGATAAAATAATCCTGTGTTTTTCCTCGGCTATTTCTTGTCTTTCTCTTTTAGCCATTTCCACTTAGACCACTGTGGCGCTCTGCCCTTCATGAGTGAGATGGTGGGCTACGATGGCCCCATCTACATGACCCATCCCACCAAGGCTATCTGTCCCATTTTGCTGGAAGACTTCCGTAAGATCACCGTAGACAAAAAGGGAGAGACCAACTTCTTCACCTCGCAGATGATCAAGGACTGCATGAAAAAAGTGGTCCCTTTGAACCTCCACCAAACTGTCCAGGTGCGACGCTGGAATCAATTTTGATGTGCCCAGATATGATTCACTTCTGCGCCAGCTGCTCGTCCCTTTTGATGGCAAATCAAGCTGTTTCTGTTGTGCTGCTTGCAGGTGGATGATGAGCTGGAGATCAAGGCATACTATGCAGGCCATGTCCTGGGAGCTGCCATGGTGCACATCAAAGTGGGATCAGAGTCTGTGGTCTACACTGTGAGTGTAACAAGTCTGCACTGTATCAGATTCAGAGTTTGAATTTGATAGCCAAGATCTCAGAATAATGTGTTTTTCATTTATAGGGAGACTATAACATGACACCTGACAGACATTTAGGGTGAGTTGCTTTCACTGTATTTATTAATTTTATGTTGGACTGCATTATGCAAAACAGAGTCCTTATTCTTATCCTTGTATTGGATATTTGCAGTGCTGCATGGATCGATAAGTGCCGCCCAGACATCCTCATCTCAGAATCTACATATGCCACCACCATCCGTGACTCAAAGAGATGCAGAGAGAGGGACTTTCTGAAGAAAGTGCACGAAAGCATAGAAAGAGGAGGAAAGGTAAGAGTTGAAGTTAGTTGAATATGTTTTGTGATGGATGGATGGTTTTTGTCTTCTCTCCTTTTTAATTTAGTGCCATGGGAGAGAAAATTAAATTTTTCTTTTTTTTAAGATGTTTGATTTCCTTTCATCTTTTCAGGTTCTCATCCCAGTTTTTGCCCTCGGAAGAGCACAAGAACTCTGCATCCTGTTGGAAACATTTTGGTACGGTTGTTATTCAGTTTTTAAAACAAAAATTCATATAAGCCTTTTATGTTTTCAGTATGGGTTTGTGAATGTAAATAAGGACTGGTCCATGTGTATACAGATGTTTTTCTAAACAGATATCTTTCCACAGGACCTTTGTTTTACTTGTCTTTTACTTCTTTTACTCTCTTTATATACATGAGTACAGAGAAACCTGTTAAAAGTTTTTTTTTCACTTGAATCGAAGGTTTAAAAACAGAGAATGTCGCTGGCTGTACAGATTGTAAAACCCACTGAGGCATTGTGATTGGGATTTTGGGGTAATAGAAAAGATTGATTTGATTCGTTGGGCCTCTAGGTGGCGATAAAGTCTATGTTGAAAATACGTCGATACCAGCAAAGAACGTTTTAAAGAAATTATCCAAAACTGTTGAAACAGCTAAGTGAAGTGGTGAAACTTATATTTAGACCTAGCATTGCTTACAAAAAACTTACATTGGTGCTTATAAAACATGAAAAACTGTTGTTGTTGTTGATGTATCATGAGGCATCTGCTCATTACATTCAAGAACAATGGAGATGTGCAAACACGACGTGATGACCTTCATCATTTCCCACATGCTCCATTTTACATGTCCTCATGATACACAGAAGAAAATTTCTGTTCTAGTGACCTTAAATGCCTTTTGTGTGAGAACAAGAGGCCAAAACACAGAGGAAAATGTTTGTTTTGAAAAGAATCTGTATTCATGTGGACAAGGTCAGGTCTCAGTGTGAAAGAAAAGAAGTAAGAGGGCCGAGACCGTGATGCATGGAGATAATCATCAGTCCTGAGCTAAGTTTTGTTAGATAAAGGCCAGTTTTTCTGGTTCATAACTTTTTGCATTTCAATTAAATGTAATAATGTGCCATAATAATAATTATGATAATGTGGTGTAATTGCACATTATTATAATACACAAAGGCCGCACTTTGTCTGCGGCCTCAAAACTCAGCTCCTTAAAATAGCTGTATTTTTGTTTTGATAGAATAATGGTGGTGTATGAACTTTGTCATATTAAGTGGCGCCTCACTGGGCAGACACGCTAATTGCCTCTTCTCCACATCCAGGGAGAGAATGAACCTAAAGGCCCCAATCTACTTCTCCACGGGGCTGACGGAGAAAGCAAACCATTATTACAAGCTTTTCATAACGTGGACCAACCAGAAGATTCGAAAAACCTTTGTACAGAGAAACATGTTTGAATTTAAGCACATCAAGCCCTTTGATCGCTCCTACGCTGACAACCCCGGTCCTATGGTGAGTGAAGTTTTTCCTCCTAAGTGTTTAACAAATGTCAGGACTAAAATGTAAGTGATCTACAACAATGTACTTTTTTCAGGTGGTGTTCGCCACACCAGGTATGCTGCACGCTGGTCAGTCCTTGCAGATCTTCAAGAAATGGGCTGGTAATGAGAAGAACATGGTGAGTGTGGAAGATGGAAGGAAATGGAAGATGTTTTTTTTTTTTAAAGTGACCGTACTTGATAAACAGCTAGTTCTGCTTTTTCTAGGTGATCATGCCTGGGTATTGTGTACAAGGAACAATCGGTCACAAGATCCTAAACGGGCAGAGGAAACTGGAGATGGAAGGGAGAGCAACAGTAAGACAGTCTTTAATGTCACCTTCACCGTCACCTTAAGTTCAGTAACTAATATACTGTACAGGTGGGACTATTTATTTTCTAGGCAATGTAAAGTAGTCCATATCTCTCTCTAAAACCAGTCACCTTTTACAACCTTTTTTAAATAAAGAAACAAGTTATAACATGTTCATTAGTAAGGTTTAGCTGGGTCCAGGCAGCTATTCCCAAGTCTAACTCGTGCTAAGCTAAGCTAGCTATCTCCTGGCTCTAGCTTCATATTTAATAAAACACATTTCACATGGGTGACGATCTCCTCGTCTGACTCTCAGCAACAAAGCCAATGCAATTATTTCTTTCATTATCAAACTATGCCTTTACAAATTTACCCCAAAAACTTTGAATTATGATCCAAGTTAAAAACAACCCTGGTATAATGATGGACTTGTTTTTCTGTGATTCTTCCAGTTGGATGTGAAGCTACAGGTGGAGTACATGTCCTTCAGTGCCCATGCAGATGCCAAGGGCATCATGCAGCTCATTCGCATGGCAGAGCCTCGAAACATGCTGCTGGTACACGGAGAGGCTGCGAAAATGGAGTTCCTCAAGGGCAAGATCGAACAGGAGTTCAGTAAGTACACCAACAGCGCAGACAGATGGTGTATCACACACCACTAATGGCCATTATTGGTTATTTTATCAGTATCAACCACGAGAGTCAGGTAATTATCGGTTATTGTATCTGCTGAAACAAATCCATATCGTTCATCCCTAAATGTTAGACTTATTAAGAGTAAGTGGTCAGTGTATGTATGTTAACAGTTGGAGGAGAAGGTGTTGACAGTCGAGTGAACGTTTTCTGTTTTTTAACGGCAGGCATCGACTGCTACATGCCAGCCAACGGAGAGACCGTGACTGTAACAACCAACCCCAGTGTGCCGGTGGACATCTCACTCAACCTGCTCAAGAGGGAGATGGCGCTCGGAGGTACGTTCCGCTGACGGTGTTGAAACTTTGGGAATTTGCTGTTTAGTTAACACCCTAGGGCGTAACGAAGGGGCCCAAAATGTCTTGGTGGTTAAGGTATAGGGTGCCTACACAGTTTCGCTTCCAGTACATTGTTGTTCATGACATTTTGACATCTGTTCTTTGATTGAAGTTTGTTCGATACGATGCTTCAGGAATCTTCCCCCGTGCCACCTAAATGTCACGACCCGAATTAGTTAGTTAGTCACAATGACAAATGTCATGCATTGTACTTTACTGTATATGTCATGTCCGTAACACAATGACCCCGACAAGCGCAGCTCCTTATCGACTCGTGAAAAGCTGGAGGACTGGGGGTGTCGTTTCAGTAACTGTTCCTAGTGTCAAAGACGATAGTGTTTGGACTGATTCCAGCGCAGCTACACTTTAGTTGTGTTTTTTTTAAATGAACCGGGTGTCTTGATTTGCATTTTGAGGGGAATTTTTTGCCGAGTCATAAAGTTGGCATGTCTGAGCAATGATAACAAGTTCGCCAACACTGTAAAGTTTTGCTGATGTCTGCTGATTAATCCAGCGAAATGTTTTTAATTCTGGAATGTTTTACATTTCTAAAGTATCATACTGATTGTTGCTACCACCTCCAGACAGAGACGTGGACTCGAGTCATTGAGACTCAGACTTAAATCAACTCAAGTCACTGTTTTTATGACTTCAACCTGACTTGACAGAAAATGAATGACTTGGGCCTCGACTGGTCAAAAACTAATGATTTACTTTGAGGCCTGATGACTCCAGTGAATTGTCTGAGTTCATTTTAGAAAAAGAAATTAATAAAATAATAAGGTTTAAAGGTTTTGATTACATTTATTTCACTAAAAATGTATAATTATAGTACAAATTTAATTAATTTCAATTCTTATACTGCCATTAATATTATTTTTAGACAGGTAGTTATACTTTATCTGCTAGGAGTGGGAGTGACTTGACTTGGGCTTTGACTTGCATTAACTAAGGACTAGACCTGTGACTTGACTCGACTTGCATAGAACAGTTGGTTGCCAGATCGAAGGTCAGGTTTCCCCCCACTTGCACTTTACAGAAAACACACAAATCTGGCAGCCCTATCTGGACCATAACACTTTGTGGAGTTATAATAAGATTGTTTGTTTGATATCTACACCTGTGTTTTAAAGTAATTATTTGTTTATTTGTTGAAGGTCCTCTTCCTGATCCCAAAAAGCCTCGCGCCATGCATGGAACTCTGATCATGAAAGAAAACGTAAGTTCACTGTTATCACACAAAAGACGGATTTGCTCAGTTATCAACAGATCGACGGTCGATGACGTGCCTCCTCCTTGTCTTTTTTCCTGAGCGCAGAGTCTGAAGCTGGTGTCGTCGGAGCAGGCCCTGAAGGAGCTGGGCCTCAACGAACACCAGTTACGCTTCACCTGCCGCGTGCAGCTCCAGGACCCGCACAGCGACAACGACACACTTCACAGAATCTACACACACCTCAAGAGGTGGGACGATGGTTACTGGATCCCCTTTATCTTCTTGAGAATCTGCATTATTTCACAATTCACCTGCATCATCCACCTACTCGTCCTTCTTCCTTTGAAACCACATCAAAGTTTTGTTTGTATATTTGTAACATACTACACAGTTTGTGTCATTTCTGTTTGAGAATTAAGATTTTTTTCTCCCGTATCCCTGAATGAACCGCATGTATCACATTTCTTTAACACTTCTGTGCATCCGAAACTAATTTCCTCTGCATTTTGTGACATCTGAGAAAACATATTTTGTAACCGCTTGCTTTTGCATTTCTTTGATTCAGCGTTTTAAAAGGTTACACCATCCAGCACCTCCCCGACGGCACAGTCATGGTGGAATCTATCGTCATCAAAGTCTCCTCCTCCGCTGAAGACGCCAACACCAAGGTCTTACTGCTTTCCTGGAGTTATCAGGTAAAAAAAAACAAGCAGCAACAACAGGCAGCTTTTTATTTTTGATTTTTTTCTTAGGTGATAAAAGGCAAATTTTGAAGCAGTTTATTTGTTTGTAGAAACTAAGTTCGACATTTAAAGGTACACTAAGCATCTTCACTTTTGTTTTGATGAACAAGAAGTTTACAAGGTATATTTGGTGCCACATCTTAGCATTTTTTTACTTTTATCTTTTTATCCGTCCGAGACAACAGCACCCTCAAGTCACTTGTGGACAATGTGGTGTTCAGTACCACATTTCAGTTGGCTAGAATAACTAACAATAAATCTCCTCCAAGAGCAGCTTAGCGACTGTTCTGAAAGCTGAATCGGTTGAAAAAAGTCCAGAAGATGTGTTTTTTTAGGTGACTTTATAAAACATACTGCTGACGTCAACAGTGTGTGTGCATGAAGGTCGACACTTAAAGCAACTTTTTAAACAGTTCTGGAGACAGACTGATGATTTTAGAATGTCATGCTCACGTCAAATATAGAGTTGGTTACAGGGTTTATTCTGTGGAAAATGCGAGGGCCTGAAGATTGGATGTGATTTCTTGTCACTTCAGTTTCGCACTGAAGATAAGCATCATTTCGCTTTCGCACTTCTTGTCTGCCGATGTTGATTAAGCTTGGTGAGAGGGCTGATCCTTCATGTCCATAGTTGTTTATCATCCACATTATTTTAACAAACATTGTGTTAATGCATTTTGTTTCCCAGGGGTACGATATAAAATTCAAACTAAAGGGGGCCTTGAATTGATCCCTGTGGAACTCCATACGATGTCGTGACTGTGTTGGGGTCAAAGTTCTGTCACGCAGATATGACTCAAACCAATTATAGCACTTTGTCAGACAGTCCTTCGTCTGTAAAATGTGTGTTAAAAGCAGCACTGAGATGTAGAAGCGTGAGAACGAACCCCTTGTCATTGTTTTATGTTTGGTTTTATGTTTGGCTTTATGTTTGGCTTTGGTGCTGTGGTGAGGTCAGAGCCCAGAAAGTTGTTAAAGAGGCCACAAGCACGTGAATGATTATAGATGTGATCGTAGAAAACCACCAAGATACGAATAGCTCTCCACAGTTTCCACATCAGGCTGTTTAACAATTATCTAACAAGGTAGAGGTTTTTCTGACGTCAAGAAGAATATCTTCAGTTTTAAAAATGGCCGCAGCTGTAGTTTTTGGACTCCGTGAAGCTGACAATGGTCTGCGTTATCTGGAAATTGCACCCACTTCTGCTTTCGAGTTTGTGTGAGTAAGAGTTTATGCGCCCTCAAGGTGCTTTTTGAGGTAGTTAAGCAAAGTAGCTGTATCATTCGCCCCTCTGTGGGCAAACTGAACCTTTTGTCTTGGGTCCATAGTCATGAAGGATATTTGTATAGGAAGGAATGAAGGTAACTATTGTCACAAAGATTATATGCAAAAATATATGACCAAATTTAATGGCAAGCTACTCGCATGGCTGAAAGAATAAACATAAATGCAGATTAAAATTTTAAATGCGCACAGCTCCATACTGGGTTAGGTTTGTTTTACATTACATAAAAACACGCCACATCCTGCATGTACTTTGCAGTATTGAAAGCAGTCGTGTGGAAAACCCTCTGTGGGCTGTGGTCGCACCTCCATGAAGAACACAACATTTGCTTTTTTTGCAACATTTTGCAACATGTCCCCTACATGTGGAGAACATGTATTTCTGAGGATGTGTAAGAGTGATCTATCATCACTGCAAAACTGTGTCCTCCATTTAAAACAAAAACAATAAGTTGACAAGATCTTGATTTCACTCGGTTCTTAACGAAACTGCACGATTAAACAAACCAAGCGTCACAGAAGGAGGGATGCATCTTGGCCACAATGAGTGCAGGAGCAATGATGGTGTGTAGATATACGATGATAGAGTGTTGGATAAGAAGCTGTTTTATTTACTTGCGGATGTCCTGCCCACGCTGTCCCAGATCCTCCCCACCACAGCACGCGAGCACATCGATATCTCACCCAGACAATCGTGTGTTTGGTCGTGTTTGTGGCTATCTATCTACCCGCAGCTCGTCTTGCATACTACTTGAACTAACCCTGCACATGTATGACCGTATGCTCAAGGACCTCTGGTGGCTTATTTTATGGACTGCTCTGTCCGACTCCTCTTAACCAGTAGGGGTGGTTAATCAGCCCAATTTCCCGATTCGAATTCGATTACGATTATTTAAGTCTCGATTCGATTATTAACGATTATTGATATTCCATTTAACATCAGTCAGCTGCTGAATTATTTTACTTCTCTTTTGAGTAACACCTCACAGCACCTTCAATATTGTATAGTGTAACTGTAATATCCAAATTATTATTTTTTACTTTGTTTTTAATGTAGTCTTTCACTGTTAAAAAAATGTCCACACTTGTGAATAAATGTCCAAATTCTATTTATTTATGTTATTCTCCATATAACAAAGATGCAGAGGCTTTGGAACTTTCTGTGGTCACAGGACAGCTGTGTAATACCTTGCACCTCCGGGTTAAATCAGGTATGACAGCCAGTAAGAGGAGGACTCCGGTTTGTATTACAATTTAAAAAAAAATTAAAATTAAAAATTAAATTAAAATAAAATTAATATATATTTTTTTTTTTAAATCGATTTTTGGAAATTTAATAATCGACTCATAATCGTCAATATTATAATCGCGATTAATCAATAATCGATTTTTTTCACCAGCCCTATTAACCAGCTGGTCCGGGATCGCAAGTGATCAACAATTGCTTCAGTTTGGAATCTTGTTTCTGCTGGAGTTAACGTACGTGACCATCAGGTTATTGGGGGATTCCTCGTTGGCATTTCCATTTTGATATACTGACATACTACATCTCTGGTGGTTTGTCACCTGCCTATTGACTCCCCCCTTCATTCCACTACTCATGCATACACCGCCTCCCCTGCACCCGTTGTTCTCCACCCACATGCCCCCAGAAATGCCCAGCGGCTCCACTGAGCGCCCTCATCTTGCTGTTTCCAGTCTGACCACACCGCTCGAGGGATTTTGGTGAAAGTTTTTACATGCCCACAGAGTCCTGAGGAGGTTCGCTCAGCCATAACAAGTGAAAACCTCTTGTGTGGGTGGACAGTGTGTTAGCAGGGGCTTTGAAAGTGAGAACAAGGGTGAAAGTAGAGGGTGGGGAAACCTGACTGTTGAACTTGGTCAATGTGTAATGGAAAGTGAGCTGTTAATGTGGCTCTGTGCACAAAGGGGCGAGGAAACAAAAGATAGAACATGTAATCATCTATTGTCACATCTTTTCTATCTGAAATTCTTGAAAAAAATGTGTGTATATATATATATATATATATATAATATATACACATAGTTGTTGACGGAAGATCACTAAAAACACAGATTCTGTGAGACGTTGTCAAGGAATCGTAGGTTTATTTGTAACATACCAGTGATAAACAGTGAAACGCAAACAAAATACTGTACGGATTGGAGAACAGAAATGCAAGAAAAAACATGAATATATGTAAAATACAAAAACATTTATGTCATGAGTGTAAATTGACCGTTTCCTGTTATTTTTTGTAGCAACATTCACGATTTTTTTTTGTATTTTAAGTCATCATAGAATGAACATATAAGGCATTTGAAATGTTACTAAAACAAAACATGCAATCAGAAGAAGTCACCTTCAGCTTTAGGAAACCTTTACAGCATCTGTGGTTACCAGCTGGGAGTCAGGGGTCACAGGTTTATGAAAATGAGTAATACAATACAAAAATAGTGACGATTCAGATGAGACCCCACCACAACGGTATTTTTAGTTTTGTGACTGTTCATTAACATTTGAATTATCAGAGGGTTTTACTTCTTCAGATGGGCGAAAATTGTTCAAGTGAGTCTATCAGTCTCACAGATGCAAAAGCAACGGGGTCGAAAGTAGCAGCTGCCTCATTTGTTAGACAATTGGGGAACTGAGACGAGATATTCAGTAACGACTGAATACTTGGTCCTCTCCAGTTCTCCTTTGTGCAGACGCCCCTTTCGATTATCTGTGTTGATGTGTTGAAGTGAAAATACGATGCTGTGTAGTTTCCTACAATGCTTCTTTATTTTTTTACGTTCTGCTCTGGTTTTCTTTGTCAGGACGAGGACCTGGGGAGCTTCCTTTCAACGCTGCTGAAAAAGGGGCTTCCGTCTGGACTTGGCTGAAACGTCTTTTGTCCCAAAACTATGAACATTGGAAGAGAAATTCACACAAAAAAAAGGAACTCGTGTTTTGAACCTGGATCTGTGGAGGCTGATATTTACTTCCCACTGCAAAGAATTTCAAATAATTGCCTGTCAACGTCAACATGTACTGCTGGGAGAGTGATCCTTTAATTACCCCTTGTTCTAAATGTATTTTGGTGATGTTGCCGTTCATTTGTAGACTGAACTGCACAACAAAAACAAGTCACTCAAATTCTGATTTCTCCCTTTATTTTGGTGTACAAAGCCCGTTTGAATAAACACATTTGTAGAAAAGTCCAATTTTTGCAGTACTGGCTGACCAAAAACAGTGAAGCATGTTGTTACTCATGTCACTGTGATGGTATAAATCCCCCTGGTCCTCCTGATCCTTCCCCACAGCCACGTCATCTTCAAGCGCTTCCAGTTAAAGTGGCTGGTGGTGACGTAGTAAAGCACCGGGTCCAGGCATGTGTTGAGGACGACGAGCGCCATGGTGACCCGCCTGGCGTGGTAGATGACGTTGGCGGCGGAGCAGCTCTGGATGATGTCCATGCGGCGAAGGAGGTGCAGCAGGTAGACGACGTGGTTGGGCAGGAAGCAGAGCAGCGTTATCGCCAGGATGGTGCAGATGACCCTCACGGCTTTTTGGGCCGTTTTGGTCTTTATCATGGAAATGCGCCGTGCAGCCAGAGGGTAACACACCAGGATGATCAGGAAGGGCAACAGCGAGCCAAAGATCAGGCAGATGAGGCTGTAAGCCCCCAAGCGCGAGTTCCACTCATTCTTGGCGAAGTTCTCGAAGCATCTGTGGCTTCCTGGTTTGTCTTCGTTGGTCTCCAGAGGTCCCATGAGGATGAAGACCAGTATAGCCACTCCGACTGCTATCCAGAGCAACGCGCACACGATGAAAGAGCACCAGGGGCTGCGCATCCTCAGATAGGTGTGCGGATGTACGGTGGCCACGTAGCGGTCCAGACAGATGCAAGTCATGAAACAGATGCTCATGTAGATGTTGGAGAAGAAGAGGATCCCGGTGACACGGCAGACGACGTCCCCAAATATCCAGTTGTTCCTGTGGAGGTGGTAGTGGATCTTGAAGGGTAAAGTGAAGAGGATGACGATGTCGGCCAGAGCCAGGTTGCTGATGTAGACGCTGAAGGCTGTGCGTGTAGTGGCCCTGAAGGTGAAGGCGAAGAGGGCAGCCAGGTTCAATGGCAGACCTACGACTAAAGCAAGGATGTAGACCGCTGGGAACAGGTAGAACTGGTACTCCTCTGAAGGCATGGTGCAGTTCATCACGGCCATCATTGCAGATTGAAGTGTTGTCAGCGTCGTTGAATGAAAGTCCCGGGGCGTAGGCTGATTCTCATAAGCGCTGCTGCATGGCAGCCTTCAGGTTTTTTCTGTAACTGTAGCAACACAAACATGTTTCCACTCAGAGTTTTTCCACTTCCAGTTTCACACTTCGTTGGAAACCAACGCTGGTCTGGCTTTAAAACCTGTTTTTTTATTCCGCTTTAAACACATTGTTTTTGTTCTAGGAGCTGACTACATTATTCTGAGAGAGGGTGAAGTGAAACAACAAACGGCGGAAAAACACCAAACCACTAAACTGGAACAGTAACAAACAAAGTTACACTTCAAGTAGCATCCGTGAGACATTAAACATTTCTGTTTATTAAATACATTTCCTGTTTACTTAAGCTGAAAGATTTGAGTCCTGAGCTTTAAATCTGTACAATATTAAGGAGTTTTCCCCAAATTTTAGAGAATTACAACCTTTCAAACACGTTATATTATATTTGTCAAATGTTCACATGAATTAGTCCATTTTGTAAAGAAGAAAACACTCACCAAGTGTCCTAGAGACTCCTCTGCCTGATCTTCAAATGCAGAAAACTACACAGCATGCTGAGAAGGCATCCGATAAACGCTGTGTTTTGTTGCGGCTCCTCGTGGTGCAGCTCCTCTCAGAATACAGTGAGAGTGTATATACGCTCCCCTTTGTTCAGGCGTCTTAATTTCCTGTTTCGGTGTTGTGTAGGTGTAGAGTTGAGGGAGGGTGAGGAAAGTGTAGCATGAGACTAGATTATGCATACTGTCTGGTTTCCCCACCCAACCACTGCAGTCTAACAAGATCTATGATGAGCGTATACATTTTTACTTCAGAAGAAACACTTCTTCACAACATCTCCAGCAGGTTACATAATCTTTATGAGGAGTGGATTTAATTTTCCGTACGGTTGCTCATGCATGTCAAACATCTTGTCTTGTGATTCTCTTTTAAATCAGGCCTTAAACGTCTGAGGATATTCTTTTGCATGTTTACCCAGTTTTCATGGGTATGCAGAGCTAAATTAAAAAGTTAAAGGAGTGTCTAGGTTTTTAGCACATTTTCATGCAAGATATGTTATTTTCTTTGGCTCACTGGATCCATATCTTGTGCAGACGAGGTATTAACTTGTGCACATAAGATGTTTATCTTGCAAATGTCTTAACCCGGGTTGAAAGGATAATATAGCGACGGGAGCTCCTCTCTCTCTCTGTGTGAGGTCAGACTCCTGTCTGTACTGTTCAAAGCCACATTAGCCTCTTTGAGATCAGCTGCTGGGCCCCTGTTGCCTCCTCAGTCTTTATAGTCTGCAGTGCATTATGAGCAGTATAAGGTGGAATAATACATGACCCCAGGTTTGCTGTGTGGTAGCTGAAACCATTTTCATTTTGATATTGGACCTTATCCTAAGACGGGGCCTCACAATCAGGTTATAAAGCAAAACGTCATCATGTCAGTTGATATTGTAGTTGTGCATATTTTCAAATGAAAGTATTTTATTGATACTGTATTGCCTCAAACCAGTTGCCATCCAGTGAAACCCGGAGCAGCTGCCTGCTCTACCTGGTTGTTAATCCAAGTTTGGTAGTTTGTAGTAAAAGTTAAGATAGTCTTTTCACAAACTTGGACAAAAAGTAAAGTTTTGTTAATTGGATTATGACTCAGTTCACACTACTCAGAATAAGTTGGAGATATTGGTGGATATATGCATGTGCATGGACATGTAATAAAAGTCAAATGAAATATTCACAAGATAAAATTTCAGATGTGTCACAGAAGAAACAAGTGAAACGCTTAAACATCCCAATATCGCCTGACTTATTTTGAGTAGTGTAATTTGATGTTTTGATTTGATGCTTTTGTTCTGAAAGGATGCGACCGGAAGTTGTTAGTGTAGCGCGGAACACGAAAGTAGTCGCTAGCATAGTTAGCTATTTACAAGTTTTAGCTAGACGTGGGGATTATAATTATTTAATGTGATATACGTCTTTATACTAGATAACTAAAATGTTGTGTTGATACGTATAAAGTTTAATACTGTTCGACTGCATTGAGTAATTCAAGGCCGTTCTCTCGGCTTCTTGACAGTTGGCTAAACTAGTTACCGATTAGCTAACGTTAAGCTAGCTAGCTAAGCTAACTGTTGTCAATATCAGCGCGTAGGTTTACAGCTCACAGGAAGCTCCGACACATCAAACCTGAGTCGAGTTATGTTAGCTTTAGGTCCGTTTTTTAAAGAATCGGATCCGAACATACAGTAATATTAAAATATGGATAAGCCCACTGTGGCAGATTTAATGTCAGATTCAGAGAAATGTTACATCTGCCTGAGCCCCTTTGAGAAACAAGCAGTCGCCTCTGTGGAGAACTGTCAGCATGTCTTTTGCCTTGAATGTATCCTGCAGTGGTCCCAGGTAAACATACACTTCACCTGCCACTCTATATATGTCAGCCAAGTTAGCCAGAGATGCTGAAAGCAACATATTTACTTAAATTTCTGGCAGAAAGGTGTAAAAATCCCACTTTGGCAGTCAGACATTTGTAAGATCAATCAAACTTTATTGACATGCAATTAAAAATGTTTTACAAGCGATTGATTAAAAAAAAAAAAAAAAAAAACAGGATATGAAAAACTAAAATTTATTCAGAGACAGCAGTTGAAAATGAGGCAAGCAAGAAAAAATAAGAACAATTAAAAAAAGAGTAGAAATATTGATATACATCAGTGAAACAAGTCAATGTCAATTTATTTAGTGAAACTACACCACCCTGATGGCTCACTGTTTTAAGAAAAAGAAAGATATTGACGTGAACTTTATTTAATCATTTAAAATGCATTTGAGATTAGAGCTGAACGATAAACTGGTTAACAAAATTAGTCACTTGAATTTTTCATGCAGCAAAAATGCTATTAAGAGTTTTTCCTCTGATTTTTGTTTTGTTTCTTTATCAGGGGAAGTTTTTCCTACTTGGGTTTAGGGTCTGAGGACAGAGAATGTTGTTCACTGTACAAGTTGTAAAGCCTAATGAGGCAATGTGACTGTTATTTAGAGCTATATAAATAAAATTGCAGCAGCTGCCCAGATGTGAAGAGAGCTGTGGTTGATTTCTATAATTAGAAATAGAATATGTTTGGGTGTAAGGCCTAGTCCACACATTCATGGGTATTTTTAAAATATGCATTTTTTCTCTCTGCCGGTTTAAAAAAAAAAAACTACCTTTGCATCAACGCAGGCTGTCAAGCGCACACCAAAGCAACAGGTGGCGATATAACCTCTACCTTGAGGCCACGTTGGCCAATCAGAAGCCTGCAAAACAAAGGAGACAAGAAGCAGTTTTCATGTCTACACATAAACACTGAAACCGGCGTTTCTGAATATCTTCACCCTGACAGGTGAAGAGAGTTTTCCAAAAGCTCCGTTTTCAGTGACCTGAAACGCAGTTTACGGGTGTATGGAAGGACAAAACGAGTAGAAAAAGCTTCCTTCTAAGAAATAATTGTGTACTTGTGTACAGGGTCTTAGACTGACGGACATAACAAGTAATCTGAAGATTTCACTTTGGACCTGAGGAAACCCAAAACTCTCTGACACTCTGTAGGCATTAATCTATTAATCAGTGGATTAATCAAGAAAACAGTAGAGTCCTTTTCCAGATTCTTATGAAACTCCACTGTGGTACATTACAGGACCTATTATTTTCTATGAATTGAATGTGAATCAAATTGTACAACACTCTCATTTCAGACAGCCAACACCTGCCCAGTGGATCGGATTACTTTCACTTTCATCCATCAGAGACGGTGTCCCGGAGGGGACATTCAAAAGAAGGTGACTATTTGCAGTGTGCTAAAGGAAGCGTGATACGTCTTAATCTGCTGTGACATTATGTGGAAACACATCCCTGTTGGGGGCTGAACTGTTTGTGCTGCTGCAGATCAAAGTGAAGACGCAGAAAAAGGATGCTAATGATGATGATGAAGAGGAGGAGGAGGGGAGCAATGCTGTTATCTGTGAGGAATGTGGACGCAGCGACCGCAGGCACCGGCTGTTAGTGTGTATACGGTGTGATTCAGGGTACGGCAGGACAATACACTTTCAAGTTTCTATCCGGTGGTGTTGTTTCAGCACATTTTGTCATGATTATAACTTCAGATGGTCTTACTTTGGTCTTTAAAGGGATTCAATCGCAGAACTGTGGTTCTACTTTATTTTCCAGGCATCACATGGAGTGCTTGACACCACCATTGAGTACAGGCCCTGAGAGTGACTGGATTTGCCCTGAGTGTGCGGTCATACCTCAACAAACAGGTAAAGCTGTGTAGATAACTAGGTAAGGCTTCACTAACAGCGGCCGTAGTAGTTCAATGACGGTTAACCATTAAAACACACAATTTTCCTGGATTTAAAGGAAGATTTTAATAGATTTCTGTAAGAAAATGTGTTTTTCTTTATGTCAAATCATCCCTGTGAAGACAGCTTCATGCTGGAGGAGGAGATCAGCGATGGAGAACTAAGCGACCTCCTCGCTGAAGTGGATGAAACTGCGTCTACCAGCAGTCGCCTTCGACCCTCCACCATAAGTCGTCCCGGCAGCTCCACTGAACGACGCCACAGCCAGAGGATCCAGAGCAGAGCCAGCGGCGATCCTGATCCTCGGCCCCTGAGCTCCTGGGTATGTTCAACGTTACACACAGACAGATTATCAAGACATCTGGAATACGTTTTCCACCACAGAGACTTGTTTCATTTGTTCCACAGATTATGTGCCACACAAACTTATCACTGTGTAGGTGTCGCTGTGGCATCGAACCACATTTCCTGCTCTTCTTTTCTTGAACGTGCCCTCTTAGCAGTGATGCATAAATACTGGGGCAGCCGCTCACGTTTGCGGTTACAGTCTGAAACAAGCGTCTTTGCCCCCCTTTGGGTTTGTCTCTGTGGGTTTCTGCTGCTGCTGCTTGTGAAGATTTGCTTTATTCAGACCTCTGATGTATCTGGTCTTGAAAAAGGGTAAATGGACTTGGCAATTCTACAGCACTTTTCCAGCCTCCTGACCGCTCAAAGCACTTTACAGCACTTGTCACATTCACCCATTCACACACACATTCATACGCTGATGGCAGAGGCTGCCATGCAAGGTGCCAACTGCTCATCAGGAGCAATTTGGGGTTCAGTATCTTGCTCAAGGACACTTCAACACGCAGCTCGGGGGAGTGATTACTGGACGACCCGCTCTAGGGCTCAAGCCTTTGGTTTCCTGTTTATCTTTGCCAAATCTTGTACCAAGCTTCCTCCAGGCTCCGAGTACTTCTTTGGAGGTGGTAGAGTTGTGGCTTCAGATGGCTTACAGTGACTAACACCGTTGACTTGAGTAGGCGTCTAGAGGCGAGGCGAGAGGCGAGAGGCGAGAGGCGTCAGTAAATACTGCACTTTGTGTCCCGGCTCAAGGTAACCTCCGTATGTAGCCACTGATCACTGACACTGATTAGGTTTTTCGTTCTACTTTCTCAGCATGTACCTAAGTACCTGTTAAGGGCATCGAAACCTGCGGTCACAACAGATGAAGCAGCTGCACCTCCTCATCACAGTGACACCAGCGGTACTTCAGTCAGTAAGTTACCGACTGTCAGTTCACGTCCCTGAAGCTTTAAGAGTCTGTCACTCTGTGAGATTTGATGTATTTTTGTGTGATTCACAGGGTTAAAGACAAGAAAAAGAAGAAAGCGTGCAACTTGAGCTCCCGACACCAAGAAGTAGACGAATAGTTACTGTCTAATGAATGTCACAGCAGACAGCGACTATTTAAAAGTCCTATCGACAGCTTCCACAACATCAGTGATAGTCTTTGTACTTGAAGTATTTGGTTCCCTGTGAACAGTGGGCCTTATAGAGGCATTACATGCAAAAACAAAGTCTCTGACACATACCCTAAATTTCAAATTGGGCACGTCTGGACTTCCTTGCAGCAAATTCCCAATAATATTGGTCATTTTTTGTCCATATTGGTCACTGAAATTTCAGCACAATGTCTATCGGCATCGGTGGCGCTCTTGACGACCCTGTGTGCTGGGAGTGAGAATGTGCTGGATCTTCATACCTCTTTCTAATAAATTACACTTTTATAAAATGTATAGTTCATTATTTAATCAATGTTATAAGCAAATGCTTTTTAAGTCATCAATAAGACTGACTTTACGGTTGTGTAAAACCTCTTTCCTTGTTAACTCTCTACCAGCAGGACACTGAACTTATCTTCATGCAGACTATCTGGACCAAAGTCTGTTTACCTGCACCGAGCAGTGACAGAGCATGTTTTATTAGAAAGCATCACAGGGACCTGAGGATCTGAGAATAAAGCTGCCTCTGCATGTTTCATCCATCCAACAGGTAATGAGCAGAAACTCCTTGAGGGTCTTTTTCTCTTTCGTCCTCGTAATGATGTTGGTTCCACTGTAGCAGCTGTGTCCCATCACACAGCGTCGTCCTGACAGAGGTAATAACAACCAATATCTTTACACCTAACGGTTCCTCTGAAACCTTTTTATAAACCAACACTGCCATCTCATGACAGAGAGGTAGAAACATCTTTTCGCCTGGTCCTCAGGAAATTGAGGTGTAAGTGTCAGAAATGACCACATGGTGGCAGCAGTGTTGCTCTCCAGCTGTAAACACCATGTGAGGGACCAGAGTCTGCTGCTGCTGTTTCAGTTACACTGATGTTGTTCTCTGTTCTTTTTAAAACCTGCTGTTGAATCTTTCTTGTTTGTCATTGTTCTATAGATTTCTTACTGTGAATAAATCCCATGAAAACGCCAACACACACAATGTCTTATTCTCTCTCTGCATGACTTCCCGACACTTTCTATATCATTTAGATTATAAGCTTCCACTGAAAACACAAATCTTTAAAGTGTTCACTGTGATTTTTAGTAAACGCTACTCTAACTGGAGTGAGTTACACATGTTTTTTGGATTGTCAGTGTCATATAAACACACATTTAGTGCTGTAATGAGTCATTCACAGCTCCAGAATGTTGTGTGTGTGATTGAGCTGCAGTGTGTGTGTGTGTGTGTGTGTGTGTGTGTGTGTGTGTGTGTGTGTGTCTTAATGTTAATGAAGGAACACTGTGGCTCACCACTAACGACTATGAGTAATGGACAACCTGCTGCACCTCCTTCAGCCACTTATTGTTTAATTGAGCTTTAAAAGTAGATTACATTTTTCACATTTACACGAAAACTCAATAAGCTATTTTGCAATATGAGTTCCCTCAAAGTAATCCACCTCCAGTCTGCCATGTGGGGAGAATTTTCATCATTTCAGAAAAAGAGTCTACAGTCTGTGTACTGAGGGGCAGTGATGCTTTGAGCTAAAGGTGAAAATTACAGAAAGTTACAGCTAATGACAGCAGTTCATCCTGAGGGGACCATGAATGTCTGTACCATATTTCTTGGCCATCTAATAGTCAAGACTTTTCACTCACACAATTGCAAATGTCAACCTCAAAGCTCAAACAATAAAACAGCAAAGTTTGTTCTGACGATGATGCTACAACAAGGTTTAGAAATCACAGGAAGTTTTTACAAGTCATCCTCTGGGGATCATGAATGTCTGTACAAAACTTCATAGCAATCCAATCGACAGTAGTAGAGATATTTCACTCAAAGCTACAAATATCAACCTTATGGTGGCACTATAAAGTTAGGGGTAATTCAGGAGTAAAGTTTGAGTGGTTCATCCTCTGGGTACCATGAATATCTGAGCCAAATTCCATCCCCTAGTTGATGAGATATTTCATGAAAAAACTAAAATGTCAACCTCATGGTCATGTGTAAGGAAAAGTCAGAGAGTCATCAAAGTCAGTAGGATTCATCTTCTGGGGATTATGAATGTCTGTACAAGGTTTCATGGCAATCCATCAAAAGGTTGTGGAGGTATTCAAGTCTGGACCAAAGTGGTCATCAGCGTCGATCACAGTTGATTTAGTACAGGTACCATGATGTAGGGAGACGCAGGAGGCAGACCTTCCTCCAAAAGAAGCATGCGAGGCAAATCTGAGATTGAGGGAGGGAGCAGCCTCTTGGCTCGTCTGCAGGATCCCCTCATCCCCGCCTCCCTCAGCATCACTGAGCCCCATCGCCTAGCAACACCAGCCTCAGCGGCTCCTGAGGATCCGGTCCAGCCGTACCCGAGAGGAGGCTGCCTCAGTCAGACACGCTCAGATCTCTTGCTTCTGGTCATCATGATATTAAACACATCCTTTGATGTCGAAAAAAGGCCTCGCATGTTGGAGCAGACGCTTTAAAAATCCAGTTTCTGAGAGATGAGAGAAAAAAAAAGACTAACACGAGGTCAGGAAATCGTTAAAATAACGTGCTCAGCCGTGACCTCACGTCTGCTTGATGTGATCCCTGTGACATTACTGTAAAATTATTAGAGCTCGTATGTAACCATGTTGATTCGTGTGTGTGTGTGTGTGTGCACGTGTGTGTGTGTGATTCGGTGGGCGGGCACTTAACAAGCCTGCAGCTCATCTTGCCCTACTTTCCCCCCAAAACAAAGAGCGCAGAAAAAACAAACGTTCACCTTCATTGGCCAGACATGTTTGCTGAGCAGAACTGTTGAAATGAACAAAATGTCCAAACGGAGACACTGCGAGGTGTTTTAAAACCCAGCGTACGCTAGAAAAGCACTTGCAGTTTCTTCTTGTTGGTTTACCTAGACTTTTAATTATTAGCAGTTTTTAGTGTTCACACAGAAATGGTTAAACATACACATATTACAGGTATTAATAGACGTTCAAAGCACATTAAACAGTCATGCCGATTAAATTTATCACCTTATATTCTCAGATTTAGATATTAGTTAGCACTGATTTTGTTTTATCAACAGGACAAACTGATGTATAAAGGACTTCTTCAGCCTGTTGCATTTAAATTAGGGGACTCTAGATTGCCAGGTTCATACTTTCATTCTGGGGTCCAAGTAGAATTAGGTTTACATACCTTAATTTTCAGAAAACATTATTTTTCTCATACGGTGCATCGCTGCAGCATCCTTTTACACACTGTGTCTTGCATATTCTGTTTTAGCTGCGGAGTGAGACATCTCGCCTCTGTTCAATCTTTGGTGAGAGTTGCACATGCACATTAATTAACGGGCAGGATGTAGCCAATCAGAGGCAGAGTAGGGCTGGTCATGCCAAGCAAGGTAGTGTGATCTAAAATAACGCCGCTACAGCAGTATAGCAGCTGTATGTCTGCAGACTGACACATGACATCTTGTTTGTTCAATACGTGCAAAAAAAGTGTTGTCCAGGTGCTGGTAGCTTCTGTTTCTTCCTACTTCCAGTCTTTATGCTAAGCTAGGCTCATTGTTTCCTGGCTTCAGTTTCACATTTAATGAACAGAGACTGGTATCAGTATTCATGTCAAAATCAAGACATGACAGTAAATATGCCAAAATCTCAGACAGTTTCTTCAAAGGTCCAATTTGTAAGAAAGTTGATTTTTGAGTCTCGTTCCCAACTCGTTCTTTTCTTTGGACTGGCAGCCGACCCAGCCGACAATCCCGAAGCGTCAGTGTTTGACGAGCTGGGAATGAGACTCGTTTGTTGACACAGCTTCAGCCAAATAATTGATTTTTCTGAAGAGCTCAGCTGCTTCACTGCTGCAATGACGTAAACTTGTCGACACTACGACCCCACATGACCCTTTGTTTCATTCACTGAACTCCACCATCCTCCACACCTGGGAGGAAGGATCTGGAGTGCTTTTTGGCAAGTCTAAATATTTGATACTATTTAAGCTGACGCGGCGGAACGGGCTTCCTGAAAAGTACTTTCCTTTGTGTCTCTTCCAGCTGCTCCGGCGCTGACCCGGTACTCACCCTATCAACTCTTTATGGGATCCTGTCACATTCTCCCTCGCAGGAATCACTGACGGGAACAACATACCGCCGCCGTTTGATGAGCCTTCCAGTGGATAAGGAGCCGGGCCAGCGCTGAAGGGGCTTTGGGCTGTAAAGTCTGTGACTCCTTAAGCAATTAGGCTTACCCTAACACGATTAACACACAATGGAGCCAAGGTCAAAACTTCTAATGACTCGTGGCTCCAGAGAAAGTCTGTTTAGTAGTAAGGTGTGTTCTTGAAGACTGACAGGCTACGTGACGCGCTAATGAGTGACTCTAAACCAGGTTTCATTCACAAATACTGAAACTGTAGGGCGTTGAAGGACCTATATGTATTTTCTTCACCAAAGTAAAAGACTATTTAAAATAAGATGAGACTTTAAAGAAGTAGTTTGACTCTTTCTCACAGCCGTACAGTAAAATATGAAGCTTTGCTGCGAGCCGTTGTACTTGAAACTCGGAAAAACTCCAACATGGAAAAGAGCAACAAAACATCCACATCCGTCATCCAAGTCGGAAATTTCAAGTCAGAAACTTGGCGACACCCGCAGAGCCCGACTTCACTGATATAAACGTACATGACATCACATCAGTACACGGTGAAAAATGACCTTTTCATCGCTTTTAACTTCATGTCGTGTTTGTGTTATGAAACATGCTGTGACAACAAATTTGTAGTTTCCATTTTCATTTCCATTCGGTTGATTTATGCACGATAAAAAGTCTTTGCGAGCGCGAGGTACGATCCAACTCCTCAGTTTTCTTGAGCTGACACACCAGGACACATTTCAATTGGAAATCACGAATTCTGACTTGGAAATGATGACTTACGAACTTGCAATGGACAACAGTAGAGACGGGACACGGTTAGCTTAGCTTAGCTAAACCGTCTTATCAGATCGTATTAGAGTGTTACTGATCTTCTGATCTCTCAGAAAGAAAGACGTCTTTCTCCGGTTAGTTGTAGGTAAGTTATTTTTCTGCAGTGGCAGCAGCACAGTGCTGATGCTGCAGGTCGTGTTGCCCTCCAGGAGTGATGCTTAGACCTGCTGAGGCAGAGAGGCACTCTGGTCGGGACATTAGCTTCACAGGCTAATGTGCATTGCCAGGGCTGCTAAATAAGTCAGCAGCGACCGCACAGTACGACTATAAACAGCTTTCGTTAATGGGCGGTTTCAAACTCGGAAAGGTCATGTGTCAAGGGCTTCTGGATGTGACCCAGTATGCAGAACAAGAATATCATTTATTTAACGGAAGAATCATTATCACAACATGCAGGTTTTGCGTAGGACAACTTAAAACGAAGCTATGCCGTCTCCTTGTGACCCCTTGTCAAACGATGCATCACAAGTACAACCAGCGACCTTGTTTTAGTCTGAAAAATATAAACTATTCGGTGTAGCAGGATTTTATTTTAGTGTATTGTATTTTATTTTTGCTTTCCTATTCAGTTCATCATCTTGCGACCACTCAGATTTCTCTCGTGACTCTGAATCAATCCTTCCTGCTACTCCAATTATCAAAATTTAACTCCTCTAATTAACACATGAAATCTCTTTTGTCTAGTCCCTACATAAACCGAACTGTACAACTGAAAATGTACAGTTTTTTGGGAACTGAAGAGCCAAAATATTTCTTTGCCAGGACTGGTTCATGGCCAAATTTAGCACATAACTGCCTGTAAAATGAGATACAACATTTACAATACAACGACGATGCCAGTACGTCTCTATACATCCCCCCACCTCTTCGAAGCACACATACACATCACCACTAGAGTGAGCGCAGCAGTCCTACGGGCGAGACTAAATGAATTTAACATAGACTCCAGAATACATTTTGGAGCACGTCGGTGCTGAGAAGACATATGCATGCATAATAGAGAACATTCTCGCAGCATCTCGCACACACGCCTCATTGGCGGTGACTTGTAGGAGCCTTGCACCTGCAGTCAGCAGGGATAACATTACGAGCCGTGTGTGCTCGGCAGCTCTCTCCAGCAGACCGAAGAGGGGAGCAAAAAAAAAAAGTAGGTCACCCTCCCAGAGACCCACACATCTCTCCCAGTGATTCCACGCTGCAGTGGTGCTCGCGTCTGCCGTGCCAGGGCCTCTGATGGGAGCAAAAAATGGGAGTCGACAGCTCCCTTCCACTCCGTTTTCTTTTTCCCTGCACAAAAGGCAGAAAAGCCTCATCCCCGCTCCTGTCAGATGCCACATTGGAAACAACAGCAGCGGGAGACGGATCACAGACAGTCCATTAAGTGATCTCATAGCTATTCACTGTAAATCATCTTGTTGACAAGGACCCAATTCTGTCCAGCGTGTGACCCGCAACCTGCCCCAGAAACACTCGCAAATCTCAAAGGAAGTGTTTGACATCTTGGGGAAGACATGAATTTGCTCTCTCGCCGACATGTAAACGAGTAGAGAGAGACCGGTCTAATATCCGTCTGTTGAATGTGAAGCCAGGGCCAGCAGCAGGCTAGCTTAGCTTAGCATAAAGACTGGAAACAGGGGGCACACAGCGTAGAGGTCAGTGTTGTTTTAATGCAGGGCTGATTTTTTCAGCACAGTGATTGCTGATTGTTTAGCAGGTATGATGTCTACCATGTTCAACATCTTAGTTCAGCATTTAACATGCTGACATTTATTTATTAGCACAAAACACAACTGAGCCTGCAACTGAACTGATAATTGATGATGGCATCAGAAAAGTACTATTACAAATGATTACATTTCAGATAAATGTCTGTACATATGATCACGCTGCGATGAAGTCCAGAGCGGTAGAGATTGCACACATGCTACTAAGTTAGCGCTTAACTTTCTCCAGCAGTGTGCACTTTCGGATCAGCCGACTGCTGACTCGACAGTTTCATAAAGAGGCAGTGGGTGCTTTGATCTCAGATTAGTAAAAGGAGCTGGGGACGAGGCGGAGAGGGAGCGAGGGAGGGGGATGGTGGGATGGTGGGGGGCATCAAAAGACTGAGGAACTGCTATTTAAGTCCCCCACAGCGGTGAAGGACATTTTTGCAAGAAGAAGAAAAAACAGAGCTGCTGTGCTGTTGGAGCACTGAGGCTTCTTCTGTAGCACCGGGGTTGAGCCATCAACATTTAAATGTGTCTGAAAATACAAATGAACGTGAATCCATCTACCAGTGATGCATTCATCAAAATGTCAAGCAAGCTCACCTATCGTTAAACATCGGGAAACATTCAAAAAACCCCTCGGACTACATCCACGCTGGCAGCTCTGTGAAGCTGAGCTAAATGCTAATCTTAGCATGGTCACATGTTCACACTGACAATCCTGGCAGGATGATGTTTAGCAGTTATTATGTTTAATGTGTTCAGGATTTCAGTCAGTATGCTAACAATTGCTAGTTAGTGCTAAATAGTACAGCTAACCTGATTGCCAGATGGTTCGTTGTGAACACTCTATAGCACAAACACTTGGCAGGTGATTGGACGAACCATTTATCAATCACAGTCTAACACAGGCTTCAACCCAATCAGATCAACAGTAGGAGAGCGCTACCACCAGCAGAGCCAGCTGAGAGCAAAAACTTCTTATCCACTGAGAAAAGCCTCGAGTGCCATCCATTGTCTGCAGCCGGTTATCCTTTTCAGGGTTGGGGGAGGGCTGATTGGGATTGAATGACGGGGTTCACCCTGGATAAGTCACCAGTTCATAACAGGGCTGACATATAGGAGCAAACAACCATTCACGCTCATATTCACACTGATGGACAATTTTAGAGTAACCGATAAACAAAACTTTTTGCATGTTCGTGGATCGTGGGAGGAAGCCGGAGTACCACGGAGAACATGCAAACTCCGCACGGCAACAGATGAACAGCACCGGCTCAGCAAAGTTCATTCTGAGAGGAAAAACGAATGTCTGGTGCAGATTTCATGGCAGTCTATGAAAGAGGCAGATGTTTCACTCAGCGCTACAAATGTCAACCTCATGATTGTGCTGGAGGAAAAACATTGGAAACATCTGGATTCATCTGGGAGCCATGAATATTTGTACATCACTTCACGGCAATCCGTCCAATAAACTTTGGAACCAACGAGGAGGACCACCTGACCGACATCGCCGAGCAAACAGCGTAACACGACAAAAACGTCTGCAGCAGCGGATACAGCCTGAAACTTTCCTGTGAGATTCAGTCACTGACGGCCATGTTCAGCCAAGACGTCTCTGCTGAGAATGGATGAGATCATCTCCATTCATGGCCCGAGCCGCAGTCTTTTTATAAAAGCCGGGACAGGAGAGGGAACAATGGCTCTCTATGAAAAACCTGCAGTGAAATCCCAAGCAGGCGCCCTTTCCTACCAAGCTTTCCCATTTCCTGTGAATTAATAATAGCCTTCCCGGGGAAAATGGATTCACTTAAGACACCCTCATTTAACAGCTGCACGGGGAAAGCAAGACAGATACAGCGACCCGGGAATGTGTTGAAGGTGCAGAGAGTTTTCCATTAAAGTGGCTTGCAATCGAGCAATTAGTTTCATAGAGTCACGCTTGTACATCGAACAGATTCCACAGCAGTAAAAACACGCTGACACGGAGAACACACTGTACCGGAGGTGTGAAACAGACGAGAGGCTGTGACTGCAGGGAGCATCGCTGACCTGAGAGCAGTAACTGAAGCTAATGGGGGCTGTTTGATTATTCATTGAGTGAATAAAAGACCTTCACTACACTTATCTGATGAACGTGTAGCTGTAAAATATCAGGCACAATTACGAATGATTGAAGTGAGTGAATGTGATTATCGGCACATTTTATTTTTTACGTAAATGTTTTTTTTTTTCTGTTTCAATGTCTGTTTGTCTCTATGTGGGCCAACATACCTTTGAGAGATTACTGTACAGAGAATCAGGTTGTATTCATTCAAATGAGTGGGAGCGTGACGTCAGCAGAGGGCTGAGCGTGTGCTGCATTCAAGTGCCATCGGAAATGTTAAAGTTATGTGCAAAAACGACACACACTCTCCAATCTTGAGATACTTGTACTTTATTCTCCTACATTTAGTTGATACCTGCAGTTTAGATAATGGTTTGACATTCAAACATTTGATTTGTTTGTTGTATCCAAACTCAGCTGAAGCGTACAGGCTGTACAGACGTCCTTTAAAGATAAATAGCTACTTACAAAATACAACAAGTCGTTGTACAAGTGCATAGAAATCTAAGATTACTGTGTTTTTGACAGCTTGAAAACAGTTAATCTCAAAATACTCCATTTCAAGTCAAACCATGCAATCAAAATGGACCAGTCTATATAATAAAAAGCCCACTTTTTGTTTAACTTTTGGACTTTTACACAACTAAAATATTTAATGCATTGCTTTTGCTTGTAACAGAGTATTCCTACATTGTGATTATTCTGCTTTAAGTTGGCTGAAACATTAGAGTATCACCACTGGCTGTACAAATAAAGAAGTGAAATGAAAGTAAACATGGCTGATTGATTGATTGATCAAATGTGGCATATTGTATACATTCAAAATATGTTTTGTATGTAAAATCTTAATCTTCAAAGTCAAATAAAGGTAGTGATGTAAAAACTACAACATTGCCGTGTGAAATGGAGTGGTACTGCTACTTAATTGCATTTGAGTAAAGTACTTCTTGAGAAAAATGTTTGTAAAATGTTTTTATTCTCCACTTTTCACCATTGACCACTTTAGAGCTGCATTGATTAGTTGATTAATTGAGTTGATTAAGGGTTTTTTTTTGACGATCGATGAATAGTTTCAGTCATTTATTGAGCAAGAATGTCAAACATTTGCTGGTTTCATCTTCTTAAATGTGATGATTTGATGGTTTTTGTAGTTGTTTATGATAGTAAATGAAAAATTTAAACAAAATTAGCTATTTAAAGCTGCTATTTGTAAGAAAAGTTGATTTTTGAGTCTCATTCCCAACAAATACTGACTCAAAAATTAACTTTTCTTATAAATAGCATCTTTAAGACGTCACTTTGGGCTCTAAAAAATGTGTAAACCTTTTTTCTTTAATAAAAAAAATGTTTTTAGACTAAACGAAAGAACAATCAATCGCAAAAATATACTGTCAATGAATAAAATTGTGAGTTGCAGCCCTCCATCGTTTCCCACTTAAAGAAACTGAACATGTCACGTCACAAGCTACGAGTCAGACGTGGCAGCTTAAAATTCCGAGCCCCGGCAGGAGTCCCCTGAAGGCATCACGGGGGCTCCAGTAGTGAGCGCGGCGGCTCCGGAGCCTCAGAGCGGGGCTGAGCGAGAGAGCGAGCCGCTGCAGGAGCCGGAGCCGCAGGGACGATCTCTGTGTCGGATACTTCTTCCATCTCTGTCTTTTCTTCTTTAACCCGGGACATGAAATCCGTATTTTAATCAAAACTAGAACTCGACTCCAGCCCAAGATGACGGTGGATTTTGAAGAATGTATTAAAGATTCACCCCGCTTCAGGTAAGAACTCATGTCCTGCTGCTGCTGGGTTGAACTGTTGAACGCGTCACTTCTCACACGAGTTCTCATTAATGTGTCCCAGGCTTTGAACGCAACGGGGATCGTTGCGTTCAAAGCCTGGGACACATTAATGAGAACGTCCTCCTGTGTTGTGATGCAGCGTGTTGGACCCGAACCGCGACACGTTGCACTTTAAAAAAAAAAATCTCAGCGTGGATCGATACCCTGATCCGATCGATGGGTGTCTGGATCACAATAACAGTCAGATCAGATCAGATCAGGGTGCGTTTTTTTTTTTTCACAGCCTCCTCCAAGTCACTCATGTCTTACAGTTGGCATGATGATGATGATGATGATGATGATGAGCAATGCAGCCATATGAGCCGTCACGTGCTCAGATCAAAGTCTTATCTTGTTGGTCGTCACGTTGTGTTTCCTCCTCTCTCTCTCTCTCTCTGCTGCTGCTGCCATAGATTTGATCTTATCAGCATCCATTGATCAGGACAAGAAGATAACAGATGAGGATGATCTAACTCCTCACAACACTGTATTGATCGCTGTCAAAGTAGAGCTGCGAGCAGTGATTTTCATCTTTCATTATTAATCGATCGGTTCATCGTCTCTGCTGTGAAATGTCAGGAGACGTGAGGAATCCCCCTCCAGGTTCTTAAAGAACAAGATGATGTCTTCTAGCCGTCTTGTTTTTTTCTGAAAGCAGCCGAAAATAGACCGAGTGATGAATCGATTAGTCATGAAAGTGATCTGCAGATCAGTCAGCTGATATTATGGGTCTGAGGGAAGGTTGCAAACAACGTGCGTTCATGTAAATATTCTTTGTATGTAAGAATATCGGCTGATATATTGATATTGGAATGTTTTCACCTCCTGATATCGGTTTCAACATCCCCCCCAAAGATCCGGTATCGGTCAAGCTCTGCTGCAGATGAATCCATTATGAGTGTAAACGCCATTTACAAGGTTTATTTTATTGCAATGTTTAGAAATATGGTTGAATAATCGCTGTGACTTCCTGTGTAGTCTGACTCATATGGATTTTTGCAGTTATACATAACCTACTATGTCATACTGTACAGGAAGTGGAGTTTTATTGTGAAGTTTTCCGTTGTGCTACTTGATTTTTGGGGCTGTACTGATATTAGGGAGTAAAAGAATCCGACACATCGATATATCAGCTGATATAAACACATTTTCGATTATGATCCCTCGAATCCTCGAAGATCTGTAATGGATAAAAAACTTTATTGTCTAAAATGACATCACTGCACTGAAACAGTAAACTTGTTGCTGTCTTACTTAAATCATTTTGAGTCGATTAAATGTGAGAAAATAGTGAAAACGTCCATCAGAATTTGCTAAATGCAAAGTTGACCTCTTCACCTTTGAACATTGAGATGAGATAAGACAAAGAAATGCAGCAAATCTCCCGACTGAGAAGCTTAAACCAAATAATTTATGGCACGTTTGCTTGAAAAGAGCTGCTGTTTTGTTTCCTGTCAGTCGACTGACGGTTCATCGATTCGTGCGTCAGCTCTGGTTCAGACGCTGTAACTGATCGCTGGATCAGAGGAAACTGAAGGTTTCCCCCACGCAGCCTGAGCCAAAGCCCCCGACCACCGTTCACCAGAGGTTACACAAATAAAGGCAGGAATTTTTTCTACACCCACATCTGAACCTGGTCTCCTGCTCCCAGCCGGAGAGTCCAGAGCCTCTCAGGCTGTGAGGAGGAGGAGGAGGAGGAGGAGGAGGAGGAGGAGGAGGAGGAGGAGGGGTCTTTATACCAATACAACACTGTAAAGTTTGTCCAGTACAAGTAAAAGTCCTGCATTTAAGGTTTTATTCAAGACTTTTAATAAAAAAAGGCACAAAAATGAGGATATAATCTCAAAATCTCTGTAAATAGACTCGATTATAGTTCTGTTTTTCTGCTGCAGGTTGGTTTGTTGCACCTGTGTCGTTGTTTTCTCGCATTTTGGATTCATGGCAGTTTTATTCTTTGATAAACTAGCAAAATATATTAAAGTCAGACTTATAGCCAGAGAGCTAAAGGAAACTGTGCATGTGGTGTCAGGATGCATAGAAAATATCATTATCATTTGCGGCTGGTTGAGTCGGAGCGAGTTTGAACTCCAGAGGTTCCCAACATGTGGTTCGAGACCCTCCAATGGGTCACGAGATAAATGTGAGGAGGTCATGAGACGATTAATAAAGGAAGGAGGTTCTGCTGCCAAAATCTGTGTTCATATTTTGGATTTTTCCTTCGTCTTTGCTTTGGGAAAAAACTTCTCTCGACTCAAGACATCTGAAAATTTTTATTGCGCGCGGTCACGACCCTGGTTTGATCTCAAACAAAGCATTGTGTTTTTATAGACTCTTAATCTGAAAAGTATCTGCAGCTGTCGGATCAATGCAGCGGAGGAAAAAGTGGTGTTGAAGTGTAACGTAGCGAAAAAATAGAAATTACTTCAAGCAACTTCCCCCCAAAAAAACATCATCTGAAGTTAACACGCTCTCTGTGTGAGCGTCCAGCGGTGCACTTGTGTCGGCTCCCGGATTTAAAAAAAAAATCTCTGCTCCCAAATCAAAGACTTCCACACTTGGCAGCGGCACCTTTAATGACTGCCATCTGGGCCGGAGAGAGTCACATCGCAGGAAGCGCTGACTGAAGGTTATTCGCACGAAGCGTCTCCTTCCTCGTTTCATATGCTAAGCAGCGAGAGGCCGCGGCGAGACACGCTGCATGCTAAAGAGTCGCCCACCGCTTTATTTTCAGCTCTGAGGCGCCTCTCTGTATCTTTTTTTGTCTTCGTGAATGGTTATCTCTTGTGGATGTGGAATGAAAATATTCCTCCTCCTCACACTGTACAGATCTGTTTTCTCACCCTCTCTTACACGCTCCACTTTCAGTCATTGTCCGCCGCCCGGGATGCTTAAACGACTAGAAGGGACGCTTGAAAAGAGGCGAGGTAAACGCGTGTTCCCGCGGCCACCGGAGCCTGTAACAGTGTTTTCAGAGAGCGTTCAAACGGCTCCTTTGTGGAGCTAAAAGCGTCGCGGCGGCGCGTTATGTAACAGCCCCGGAGGTGGAGGACTGCGAGGAAGCAACAGGCCCGGATCGCTGGAACATCCAGGCTCTTTCTCTGTTAGGATTGGCACGATGCTCCGCTATCTACACGTGTGAAATCACGCAGGAAATCAGTTTATCTCTCACGTGTTTCAGGCTTCTTCTTATCTATCAGCTCCAGCTTGAACCATAAACAGGACACAGCAGACCATCGGGTTCTTCTTCTGTGCTTTAAATGTGCTGTTTGAGCTTCACGGTGAATCACCGGTCCAGAGCCTCGAACACGTCCCTCCAACTCCAACAAACTGTGTGCATTCTGTGTTTCCGTCTCCACGGAGACGCCGACTCGCACAGATGTGAGACCGCGGCCGGCGATGCTCTCCAACATCTGCTCTGAGAAAGTGGCGTGTGACGACGACGCGGCCGCAGGAACCCCGTGTGTTTGTGTTTGCTCCTGCACAACGTTTGCAGAAACGCAACGTTTGAGCTGTTTTGTTTCTCCCCCGCTGACGTGTTAACTCCAGGTCACACTGGCACGCTGCCGGAGGAGGATAACGAGGGACACGAAGAGACCATCAGTGTGTATTTTAAGATAGAAGGACTTTGACTTTTACCCTTCTTTTTCTTGTTTTTTTTAGCAGTTTGGTCACAGTAGCTGTGTTTCCATGAAGCATTTTGAAGAATATCGCATTAGAAATTTTACGGAAACGACAGAATTTGAAAAAAAACTTCCTCTTATTCGCTAAAAAAGTTTGTACGCCGAATAAACTCTGACGTAGCGAACATCCATCTCACATGACTGATCAGCTGTTTCCGCTGTCTGCATCGTAATCGCTGCATTTCCTCGTCGTGTCCGTCGAAGCGCGCGACGCGGCCGACGCTAGCTGACATGCAACAAAAGTAATTCCTGAAGAACCTCTCTACGTTTTGTCTCGTGGTTTGTCATCCTCTGACCAAATTAGGCTTTACGTAGCCGGGTTCATTCGCTCAAAACTGTTTATGGAAACGCACCAGATTCAAGTTCGCTTGACCTTTCATGGAAACACGGCCGGTGACTTCTCTTGTGACGGACAACTGATACATGCAAAGTTCATCAGCGCTCATCATGTTTTATTGTTGGGTGTTGCCATCAAAATAGACTTTTTAAATGTGTAGTTGTTGTGTTTTTCTTCTGCACCTGCAGCACATTACTGACTCCGAGCAGGTCTCGGTGACTTTGGAGACGTCTGGATCCCTAATTTCTCTCTGACTTACTTTAAGCGCCTGAAAGGTTTTGTGAATTCCTACGAGGCCAGAAACATCAGAAACATCTTAAAGTTAGGACTCATACATTATGCATATTGGAGTTTCTTCTAACTCGGCCACGTAGGAGCTGCTCCTCGGCTGTGAATGCCTCTTGTATTTATGCAGATCTTCTGAGGATATTTCGTTTGGCGGGAACAGCCCCTCAGCAGAATATGACTATTGTCCAGAGAGCTTCTCGCTTCCGCCGAGAGACAGACTCTTTCTCTCTGCGTCTGAATGGCCTCGAGGCAGAGAGCCACCATGAGCCTTCCCTCCCGTCCCGTGCGAACAGCTCGGGGGGCGAGGCGAGGCGAGGCGAGGCGAGGCGAGGCGAGGCGAGGCGAGGCTGCCTTCATGGCGATGTGTTTGTCATTGAGTCACAGAGCCCCCGACGGGCCGGGGGAATCCGAGGCCGATGACCTGTGGCGCTCGCTGCCAGAGTGTCTGTGAGAGAGCGACTGGATGGACGGACTTGTGACACACAGTCAGATGACAGGGTGAAGGCGGCGAGGGAGGGGAGGGGGGAGATGGCTGATACGGAGGAATGCAGAGAATCTGTGTAATGAATTAACTACAGCTGTTCGGTGGAAGTTACAGGAGGAAATGATAAGAAATGAAGTTAGAGGGTTTGTTTGTGAAGTCAAAAAGTAGAGAGAGAATACATGCAGTTTGATGTAGAATATGGTAAATGTAGGCAAAACACAAAGTACATTGAGTTTTGATCCACTTTTATGTGATCCGTCAGAAAAGAACGTCTATTTTGATAGTAGACAGTTGTAGCACTAAAACAATTAGTCTGATAATCGATCGGGGAAGCAAAATGAGAAGCAGTGATCAGTGATTCCTCTTTACCCAAGAGCGTCAGAGATGTTTTCTTTTGTTTTTTCAGAGATCCTTTATTGATTTGTTTGGGAAGCTGGCTTCACTCAGAACAGATTCAGGAAACCAAACTTTCGTAACAACCTGAATTTCTGTCTTTTGTTGGATATATCGTTGAATCGCTGGACGCTGGTATTTTCTGATTAACTCTGGAACTCTTTATTTTTGTTAAATACTACTTGAACTTAACCCTAAGATGCAAAAAAGACACCCAGTGTGGGCTATAAAATGTGAGAAAACAGTGAAAAATGGATGCCAGACCGATACATCGACATCGGTCTGTCACAGATATATTGGTTTCCGCGTACATGCTGTCCGGTATGTGAAGATATGAAACCTTTTTTCTGTACTTACAATGCCAGAAAACATGCTTTGGATAATTTATAATTATTAAATTATTATTATTAAAGTGTAAAAACTCCTGCTTTAGTGTTTTATGAAGACATTTGAAGGATCGTTGCAAAAGAAATGTCAGCCAATATGTTGATATCAAAAATACTTTTACTTCCCCAAATTGTTTTTGGCATCGACCCCAAAAGAACTGAGAATGTTCGGATGTCTCATTTCGTTCAACCTTCCTCCTTTAAAAGATAAAAAATATTCTGTTTATCGTCACTTAAGTCAAATAAATGCAGCAAATCCTCACAACTTGGAAGCTGGAAGCATCAGCAGATAAACTCCAAAGGCTCTAAACTGACCTTGGAATGAAGACCGGCGAACGTCAGTAAATGATGAATAACACCGAGCTCTCGACACGCCGCTGTTGTTTCGCCGTCTGACTGCGTGTTTCCTCCGTTTATCTACACGCAGCCGTGCCGGTGTTTACGCTCCGACTCGCTCCAAATTAGGCTTCCAGCTTCCTTTTTTTTTGCATATTGTGCATTTTTGAGTGGGCTGCTGGAAAGTACCAGGCTCATTTAGCCTTTTTTTTTTTAATATTTCAAGATGTACTCTTCCCATCTGTTTCCTCCTCTGTGGGGAAGGAATTTATAGCGGGATTA
Source organism: Lagodon rhomboides (assembly GCA_039737535.1). Classification (NCBI taxonomy): domain Eukaryota; kingdom Metazoa; phylum Chordata; class Actinopteri; order Spariformes; family Sparidae; genus Lagodon; species Lagodon rhomboides. Next base: position 28,223,268 of record CM077792.1, on the reverse strand, counting down.
CATTAACCGACTTCGTATTTAATACACATTTACTGCGAGGAGCTTATTGCCAAGGAGGCCCCGGACTTCACGTCGGGGTCTGTTCCAAAGAACTACAAAGATCGACTTTTAATGGTGCTGAGAACATCTTTTAACGGATTCACGTCGAACTCATCCGGTTCGTCCTTAACGGAGGTGGGAGGATGTTCCTCTGCGTCCTCCAGCTGCACGGAGCTGGAAGGGATTTCCACCGACTGCGCGCTCTTGTTGCTTCTGCTCTATTTCAGACTGACCTCCTTCCATCTTTGAAATCTGTGTCAGTGGCCCGTCTGTTCAGCCGAGAGCGCTCCTCCCCGAGACGGGCGACTTCGGCCAGTTTAGGGGGAACGCGCCGTTATTGTGGCTGAGAAAACGCTCTGTTGACATCAAGCTGGTCTCCGTCTCTTCGCGTCCAGTCAACTGCAGCTGATATCACTCGTAGATGTTTTCTGCTGCATATTTAAGGTCTGAACCACAAAAAAAAATGCTACTCGTTAAGCCTGCGCCGTGTTTGGCAACAATTTAATGACCTCTGCTTGTGATTTCCACGTTAGACACATTAAAATCATGCTCCACCACCTTCCCCCTGTTTTGATTTTCATCCGCGTTCGTGATTTAATGAGCGAGAAAAGCTCAGTGGCACAATGTCTGCTGGTGTTTCCGCCGTCAGTGAGCTCCGAGCGCCGCCGCTAACAGCTCCAGGTAATGAAAGTGACGGGGATTAAAGCGGGTCGACGAGCCCGCGTGTCTTAATCAGGGATTGGCCCACATTCGCCCGCTCAAAAATCCCTGGACGGCAAAAAGGTGTCACACCTGGAGGCTTAGCGTCCGATTGGTGTCATCCCCGACGCCAAAGGACCGCAAACAGATCTAATAACGCGCGCGGCAATATGATTTCTTAATCGCGGCGTCGTTGCCCTCCCGCCGAGAAGGCTCGGCGCCATTAGCTGGGAAAGGCTTTCATCTTTTTTTTTAAATGAGACCAGATGAAGGGCCTCGGAGCTCCAGAGCACACAGAGGTTATCATTACGTGTTGAAGGAACATCTAGCTGAGTGCAGGAAGGTGGACTGAGATCGCCATCCCTCTCCACCCACGAATAGGTGAAGCACCGTCCTCCTCTCTGGACCTGGAGCTTAAAACATCAAAGTTTCTATTTTAATCACTAACACTAATTGCATGCATTGTGAATCACTCGCGTGTCGCCGTTCAGCTAACAGAATCTGTGTGCTGCGCTAAGAATGGTGATTAGAAGAGAGACGAGCGATCGGAGGAAGCAGACAGCGAAGAAGACAGAGCTTTTAATCAAGAGCGGACCTTCGTGTGTTCTTCCCACGGACGGCTCAGGATCTGTGTGACTCAGACCTGACACGGCGGTGACTGTTAAAAGCAGCGGTGTGACTCGGCAGCGACTCGCACGGTCCGAGCGAGCGTTCTCGCTCGAATCAGAAACCGAGGGCTCAGGAAATCAGATATTTTCTGTGGCACAGAAGCACAACGCTCGAGGACGTCTTGAGTTTGAAGTGTTTTCTCTGAGGCCTCTCACGTTAAATCAGACGGAGGGAAATCAAACTGTTACTGTGAATCAAATTGTGATTTTGGACGGAGACAATCTGTCTATTGAGGACATGAAGCACGACTCCAAGGACGCTTTCTGCTGGCAACATTTCAAAACGACGTTTCTTTGGTTGTCACCCACGAGGTCACAGCACATTTGGATTATTTCAGACGGTGCTGCTGCAGGTATTACACCGTGTCTGTTTATACGCTCCATATCCGGGAAGTTAATTGATGATTCGTGTAAATGGAGGTTAATCCCCGGTGAATGCCGTCGGACGCAGAGATGATGTCATCCCTGAGCCCCTTTGTGCTGGCGGAGGGGGGGGGATCTCCACAGGAGCCCCGGCTGCCCCTCTCATTTCACTTTAATGAATTGCAAGACGTTTCACACACTGCGCGCACAAAGAGCTTTTGAAAAGCGGGGCGCTGCACGCCGAACACTGCGCTAATCTGCTCCTGACGGACATCCTGAGCGATGACAAAGACCCCGATCAGCCAGCCGAGTGTGAACAGTTTGTAAAGTGAGACGGCGGCGACTCCGCTCAGTTCCTCTTCTTTTCCCTTTCAGACCGGCCATCCGGTGTTGCCACAGGTTGCGCATGCTGCGCCGCAGACATTGAATCAGCACTATGGCAACATCCAGATCCTTTAAATGATGGATGAGTTTGTAGTAAACTGGCATTAGTATTCCTATCGCAACCCACGGCGAAGCAGACCAGCGATGACTAACGCGAGGCAGAAAACAAGAGTGCAGAATCACACACGCTGGAACACACCGAGCAGATTTCCGACGCTGATAATCCAAAACCTTTGGTCTTGCTTCACGGTGCGGGTGAACAAAATCGGCATTTGTTTCCCCCGAGCAGATTGGATTATGGCGAAGGGAGAACGAACATCTGATCTCAATTCCGTATGCCCGTAAATATCGAATGTCTCCAGCAGCTCGGGAGAGAAAATCCACTTCTCCCCGTTGATACGTAGGAGAAGGGCTCCAATTTTGCCCAGAGACGGGCCCGATCATGTGTTCGGTTCCCGTCTAGAAACACGAGAGATGTGTTGCACCGGAGCGTTGCTAATGAAAATGTGCAGGAATCCCTTCGTATCTGTATTAGTATCATCTGTGCACCTTCAACCCTTCCTGACCCTGCACGGAGGGAGTTAAGCCCTCAGCTGCAACGTGACTCCGTGGACGGCTGCCCGGTTATGCCTTGTGAAATGGACTATAATTCTGAGTTAATATAAACAGTCTGACTAATGTTCCTGCTGGATTATCCGTACTGTAAAGCAGAGCTGTCAGAAGCACTGCAGGAAAAAAAAAAAGGCTTTTAATAACACGAGAGGACGGCGGCGCAGCTCTGCTCCTCGCGGCTCTGATCAGTAATTATTTGTTGCTTTTATTGAGAGTTTGATCCTTACATCTATGAGGCTACAGCTGGTTAGCTTAGCTTAGCACAAAATAGTGGAAACAGGAGGAAAGGTAACAAAATCCATCCGTAAAATAACTTGTTGTATCCTGTTTAAAACTGGCAATCCCACATTTTACAGGGGGTTTGTGAATAATATTATGTTTTGGCCGTGCAAAGCTTTGAGTCTTTATGCTAAGCTAAGCTAACTGGCTACTGGCTGCGACAGAACTCAAAAGTGAGATCTAGAGCACCAGACACACTAAACCTAACCTGACTCTCGCCAGATGCATTTCGTTCCGCCTAGCTCCACTCACATCCATCTGGGATCGCTCCCGTTGGGAGGGATTTCAGCACCAGATTTTCAGGTAGAGCCAATCAGGACCGCCGGGCGGGAGTTTCATAGATGTGACGTAGCGGAGAAGCGACTGTTTTGATTCAGACAACAATGGCGGCTCACATCGAGGAAGCAAGCGTCAACATTGATGCTGCTGTTTCATCCGTGTTGTCCAATCTACCCAATATGTTTTCGTTAAAAGAATGTCGCTCTCATCAACTTCACAGGTTGGTTTCGATGTGAGTGGTTGAAGTAGCACGTCAATAAAGATGACAGACAAGTGGTTTATCCAATCATAGGCAAGGATTTTTGATAAGGCCCAGCCTTCTGAAACACATCTCCAATGGAGCGATCCCAGATGGATGAGTGGAGCGAGGCGGAACGAAATTCATCTGGCGAGAGTCAGGTTACACTAAACCGGCGTTGAAGAAAAAATTTAAATAGCCTAATAAATGTTTAAACGGGTTGCCAAATATACTTGGACAACCGTTAATATACCCGCCCTAGTGAAACATATGTGTGGGAAACACTGGGTGACGACAGCCGTCCGTTGAATCGCCTCACGTTGCCTGTGTCTTGGCTGAAAACCTGCGACTGAACGCATCACAAAGACAACAACCGACAGTCAACTAGCTCGTACATTCAGCGCCTGAGAGGAGATGAGCCTCCAGACCAGCAGGTGGCAGTAGTCTGTGTTCGTCATTCAAAAACCGTTATCGGAAGACTCAGGAACAAATCAAAACAAGATATTCTTGCTAATACAGCCTTTTCCAAATCTGATAAACCATTGACACCAGCAGAAAGATGGAAGTCAAGGGGCTTCCTCCTTCCTGCTCCGTTTCTCTTCCCGTGCACTGATTTACTCGGCCGATCAGCCGATCAGAGTGAGTTTTCTCACCAACACGCTCCGCTGGAGATGCATTCAACACGCTCAGTCGGCTGAAGAGCTGCCGTCACGGGCCGACTGCAGTGTTTCCCCGAGAACGGAGCCGTAGCAGCGGAGGTGACACACCAAATTGTTTTTGTATGTTTGCAAAGTGGGTTGTCAGGAGGGGTTTTCCAAGTGTCTGCCGGCAGCAGATGGGCTCTCGAGGTCTTAGTACGTACAGTGCAAATAGGGAAGGACACTTTGGCGACGATGTCGACCGACGTCCGGGTGTCAGAGCCCTTCGTGACGACACGATTGCATACAAAGTCAATGGGAAGACTCGGTTAGATACAAAGACGTGTCGGCAGGAGTTTGAAGTGTTTTAACGTGACGAAACTCTTCTATATATCCTTTATGAAACTCCTTCAACTAACGTCTGTACATTTGGTGAACCGGCTCTTTCAGGACTGCACTAGAAGTCTGATGGTCCACTTTTACGCAGCTGGCACGCGGTGAACATTTGCCTTTTCTTTCTGTCTGAACACAACTTTATATTTTACAAGATGTGTTCTCCTGTAACTCAGTGCCAGAAAGCGAATGAGTTGTATTTCCAAAGAGGTCGGAGAGTCTCCTTTGTTTGGAGTGCGTGACCTAGAAACACGACGCGGACGTTCAAGCTGTAGGTTCTAGAAATCAGATTAACGTGTATCAGGTTTTCTCATTAGTGTCGCTTCGCGTTTAGCCTCGACAGTTTTCCCCCGACCTCTTTCACAGTCAAAGATAAAACAGCTAATTGGAAAAATACCCAATTTCTGCATCCCTCCTCTATCTCGTGGCTCATCGCTCAGCTTTTGTTTTTAAAAAAGCTCGCCCTGCAGTCAGAGGCAGCATGTGAGGAGGAACTGCCCCGCTCGCTCAGACACCGACTGGGCTCGGCTCTTTTAGTCGTGGCTGTGCGTCATCTGTCAGCAGACGCGATGACCCGCGTTCGGTCTTACCACTGCATTCCTGAAAAAAATAAAACAAGCTTGGTTGAATCTGCGTTTGACGGGATAAACAGAAAGAGTTATGAGTCACAGATTTCACTGTTTAATGTCACGTCTCTGAAACGTCTCCCCTGATGACCGGGCTGCTTGGAAAAGCCGTGATCGCACCGGAGGAAGAGGAGGGGAAGTGGCTGGGTAGTTTCCAGGTGTGTCAACATCAGCCCGTCCTCCATGTTTATCACTCCACGGGTCAGGGAAGGGGACGGAGAGATTGATACCCCGGGGGGAATTTGAAATGACTGTACGTAGCGCGAGGAGGAGATAAAGAAATCGTTAGGCTCCTCGGGCCGCTCGGCTCCGCTTTTGAAATGCTGAATCACACGTGTACAGGCATCTGTTTTTGATTTGTTCCATCCCTCTCACTCCCCTGCCTCACACTCTCCCATTCTCTTCTTCCCCTTTTCCGTCCGTCCTCCCCTGCCTTTTCCTCTGTGTGTGTGTGTGTGTGTGTGTGCGGGGGCAGGCTCCTGGTTTTTTGCGTGGCTGGGCCAGAACCGGGGTCTAGGGACGGGCCAGGAAATGCGTCAGTCCGCGCAAAATATTGAAAGCAGGGTTCAGCGTGAAAGGGCAAAAATCCCCCGGAGAGACGATGGGTGTGAGGAGGCTCGCTGACTCTCCCGTTATGACACCCGGCCCTGAATCACAACACAAACCCCCTTAAACAGATTTAATAGCGTTAGTAAAAGTTGAACGACGGCCCGGCAGCGCTCACGAGAAGAGAGGCTGATTATTCGCCCTGACATTTCTTTAATCCGTCGATTTAGAACAATGCCGTGTAAGTGAAGAAACATGTTGTTTACTGGTTTTTAGTTGGTGGATAAAGAATGATTTCTAGTGCTGAAATGACCTCGAATGACCTGCAGAAAAGTTCATTTTTTTTGGTGGTTCTAGTTTCTCAAAAGTGAGAATTTGCTGGTATTCTTTGGGTTTCAAGAAAGACTTTGATATTGTTGACCCATTTTCTGCTGTTGTCTGTTGTTTTACGGATCAAACTGATTAAACAAACAACAGAAATAACTCCGTAAGGATTAAAAAACATCCCTGCTTTTAGGTTTTTGGATGGTCGAAGAGCAAAATAAGCTCTCGTCGAATAGTACGAATATGACCCAGGATGCAAGATTAAAGGCAAAATTGCTGAATTTTCCTTATTGTTGGGTCTTTTTTTACTTTCTTCAGACGTTTAGAGGTTAAAAAACAACAGTAGGTTGGAGCCCTCAGTACTGATGCTTGATCTTTGGGGCTGAATGACCCAAAAACTCTTCTTCTGCATTATTACCCCGAAGAAAGTTTTCATAAAGGTGCATGTTGGACACCATTTACTCCAATACAATACTAATATATCTGTGAGAGCGACTGATAATATCGATCAATCTTCAGATCAGTCGGTCTAAAAGTCACTTTTCAAGCATAAATCCAGCTTTTTTCTGGCACCACCTCCTCCAAAGTGATTATTTTCTGCACTTCTCTGTTATATCATCGTAAATTGAATATCTTTGAATCTTTGGACGCTTTGACGACATCATCTTGGGCACAACTTCCTCTGATATTTACAGACTAGGGACAGCTACATCAGTTATTGATGGTTGGTTGTTATGATTTTTAACATTTTATTTGTGGGATGGCTGCATGGATGTATCAACAATCTGTGGTTGTTGTTGGAGCTGATGGACCTCATTTGATTGGAAATGTTAAATTATCTAATCTCTCACCTGGAATCTGACTGGTTTTAAAAATTTTAACATATCGCCCTATCATAGACAATTTAACTGAAAAGTAAGCGGCACATTAAAGGTGCAATATGTAAGAATTTTTGCTTAAAACGTTATAAAAAATTAACAGAATGTGAAGAAGTTATGTCAAAGATGTCTGTGTGTTGTGTTGGAGAGATATCTATTGAATTTGGCATGCTAGCCAGCTAGCCCTTAGCCGCTAAGGGCTAGCTGGCTAGCATGCTGAATTCAATAGATATCTCTCCAATTGAAACTTAGCCACGTTGAACCTCAAGAGATGAAAGTCAACACTCCCTGTCTGGACAGAGTCAGCTAACATGGCCGCTAGCTGCACGGCTAACTGAGCTAACTTACTAACAGGAGCCACAGTTAGCAGCAGTTAGCGTTCCTCTGGTCATTTACTGCCCCCTCCCTGTTTGTTTGGAGTATGATTCCCACAGGTCACCAGTCTTTTTTACGTATTGCCCCTTTAATCGATAACGACAACAACTGTCAGCTGCAGCCACAGTCGGGATGAAATTCTTTGGTCCTCGTCTGCGTCTTTTATAAACACGCAGATCGTCCAGATTTCTTGCATTCCACTTTACTCGTTTCTCATTGTTCTCTGGCCGCGGTCGGTGTTTGTTGTGGCGCTCCTCGGAGAGAGTGCGGTTTGGTCGAGCAGACCAACGAGCTGTGACTCCGCTTCATTTTCTTTCTCACAAAACTGTGTAATTCCGCTGTTTTTCTTCTCCCCGCTCCGATTCTGGCAGAGCGGCCGCAGCTGCGAATCTCCGGAGAGTCGTTCTTCAGTGCCGTGTTTCAGCGCTCCGCTCCGCTCTGCTATTGTTCTCTGCACATCAGCTGTCAGAGTTAATTCCTCTGCTGTTATCTTGGTTTTTCTCTCACACAGTTTTGTGGGTTTCATGGAGGAAAATTAGCAGATGATTACTGTTTGTTTTCACTCCCATCCACTTTTAAAGTGCTGATCTCAGGTTGAGCAACAAAAACTCCTGGCTCATGGATCCCTGGTTTCCCAGCATCCTCTCTGGCCGTGTCCCTTTATTGTACTTCCTTTGCTGATAGCGTCAGGGTCCGGTTGGCTCCCTGCTGGCTGACTCAGGAGTCAGATCAACATCCAGGTTCACGGGCTGATGGAAAGGGGTCGTAGGTCACGGAGGACAGCCAGGGAGTGATGTCACTGACTGCTGACCGGAGGAAACACCTGGGGGGAAACCCAGAAGGAAGTGACAGGACTCATCACCTCGCCTCTTCAACGCGGTGACGCCCGCATGATCAGTGTTGGGAATATTACTTTGGAAATGTAATTGGTTACAATTACAAGTTACCCTGTTGAAAATGTAATAGTAGTGTAACTATTTCAATTACTTTTTTTAAAGTAATGTAACTAATTACATTTGATTACATTTTAATTACTTTTCTTAATTTTGAATGAATGCTCTCAACTGTTCTCAACCTGATAGTGTTGATGTTAACCTTTCAGCAGTACTTCAGACTACATAAAGACAATATAATAAAAGTCTTCAGTCTTGTGATGTCGACAGCACCTTCACTCCCGGAAAACACTCTTTACATTTTACCACAATGTTTGGGCCCTTATCTGCTGTCTGTTCGAAGTGGTTTTTAAATTTCCAACTCAGGAACGTATTCTTCGCCTCCGACATTGTTGCTGACTGCCGTTCAGCTCGCAAGTCAGTTGAGTCGAGCAGCAGAACGGCACATGACCAGAGAGAGCCAATCACAAGCGTCGGTATGATTCCGTTAGATACCGACGGTATCTAACTTGCGGCTTTAGAAGGAGGAAGTTGAAAACGATTTGATAAACCCGAGCTTCTGCGTTGATTTTTCAAATGTAACTAAAATTGTGATCATGGAAATTTCCAAAAGCAACTGTAATTTAATTACACAGTTTCCCTCAGTAATGTAACGGATTACAATTACAAGTAAATTTTGTAATTAAATTACGTAACGCTGTTACATGTAATTCGTTACTCCCCAACACTGCGCATGATGTATGAACAAGCCTCACATGCGTATGCAAACCGTGAATCTGCTGCAGCTCTGAGGCCGTCGGAATGTAAAAAAAAAAAACAGTTGAAGTTTTCATGTTTTCTGTTCGAGAGGGAATTCAGGATAATTCATGTGGAGGCTGTCCGTCGTGTGAGTTGTTGTTCCTGCGAGCACCATCTCTCAAGCTCTCAGACAGGAAAGAAGCCGAGTGCTTCACACGTCTGGTATGCCTTTCTAGTGAGAGCCAAGCTGCGTGTTTAGCCCACAAAAATGCCGGGAAGACTCCCAGCTCAGCCCCGTCACCGCCCGCCGCCGCCGCCACCACCACCACCACGGCCGGACACATCACAACTGCGTGGGGATTTTCAGCTATTTCACCCAAATGTCAGGGTGTCACACTGTAGGATCGGCGCTCTATTCTGAGGCAGCCCGGCAAAAAAACAAGGAGCACCGCGTCTGTAGGCTTTATTGTCTTCCTCCCTTCAATGGAACATTGTCCAGGCCGGTTCTCACAGCCCGGACCTCCTCTGGATCCTCTGTGTGTGTGTGTGTGTGTGTGTGTGTGTGTGTGTGTGTGTGTGTGTTCCTTCTTACGTCTCCCTCATCCCGAATATCTTCATTGACATTTTTGTGCGTTGCCGTAATCTCCAGACCACCCCGAGCTAACGTAAACCTGCGCCGCCAGCCGAGACCTCTCACGTCCTGACTCTTCCTCTCCAAGTTTACCCCCAACGATCCACCCGCTCCGACAACGCTGCCGTGACGTCCAACACATCCTCCTCTCCGTGCGTCCCGCGTGATAATAAACACACACGACTTGAGGCTGTCCGCTCGCGTCTGTCTCCCCCCTTGTGATGATGCACAGGAAGCACTCGCAGACCCCACACTCGCTCAGCTTCTTAAAGGAAAAGTTCACGTAAAAGTGAAAATACGCAGCTCATCCGGCGCCCGGGAAGCTCACAAAGTCACAAACTGATTTGAGAAGAGACTGCTGTTGTTTCCAATTTTTGGGTGAACTTTTCCTTTAACAGAGAAAGCGCTGCAATGTGTTAATCTGTGTCACATTTCCTCTATATGACCGGCTTTGTTGGCTCCCTGTCTGAAGTGCCATTTCCCCCGTGGGCTGTGGTGGCCTAATTGCGAGACCTCCCCCCTCTACCACCACCAACACCACCACCACCATCGCCAAAGCTAATGGGGGGATGGATGGAGCTTGCATTGTGTTGTACATGTGCGACTACACCACGCTGGTTTGCTGAAAAGGCCTAATTTGCAGCCGATAATAAAGACCTTCAGTGTGGAAGGTTACTCTAAACTGACTCCATAAAACACGGCTTGACAACGAGAACCATTATTGGCTCTCGACATCGCTTGAATCGGCCCGGCAGCTCGCAGACTTTTACAAGTTTCTCCTCAGTCTGACGTCGAAACAGAGGAGCTTATTTTGCTGCAGCGAGAGCGACAAGTTAGTGGACTCGTCTGTCTGTTTCTCCAAAATTTCGAAATATTTCCGCAGTAATGATTTATTCCTGAGAGGGGATTAAATGTCCTCATCGTCTTTTTCTTGGCTGCCTTTGAGTGTTACGGAAGAAGACACCGTGCACTTGGAAGGACGATGTGACGCAGAACGTACCGTTGGCATTTTTCAAAATAAAGGTGGATCGATATCTTCACTTTTCAGCGATTGTAATGATCACTAAATTGATGTTCTGATCCAGATAAATGGGTTGTTGCATCCTTTATTACTTATCTTACTACTTCATTCAGTCAATCCTTTGGTTTATTACCAGTACTTTAAATGATAAGCCATTTCTTTTAGCTGTTTCTTTTAGTTATTCACATTTTGTTATGACTCTTCCATTGCTCAAGACGAGCAGACTGTGGTGTGTTTTTTAAAAAAAAGGCAGTAATTTGAATGTGGTGTCTGGTCGAGTCTCGTTACAGACTGTTGCATCACACCAGCCGTGACTCGAGAGTGAAAGCAGGATCGTGGTTCCGTCCTGTTGTTGATTTCAAAGTGGGGAGTTGTTGTTTTATGGGACTTCCAGCGTGACTTCACCGCTGACCCAGAACGACTCGGGTCACACCGGACCTCCTCTTGGCCACATTCCCGTTCATTGTGTGTCCTTTTTTTTTCAGCTGCTTTCCAGTTCAGCTTCCAAGAACCAGTGCAGTCGGCAGGAAGTTCAGCACACGGCCGCTTCCAAATACATCGTGACAACTGTAAATACGACGGTTGCATTTATAGAAACCTCCGCCGCAGCTTCCCTCTCAGTTTATTGTTGCATTTATACACAGTAGATTTAGATTTAGCTCTTCGTCTGGACCGAGCACCGTCAGATGTTTGCTAACCGATCTCTATAATCTCCTGTGCCGTGTGGTCGTAGTGTTCAGAACAGTCTGAGGATGTAATACCAGCTAATAGAGCTCCGACCACAAAGCTCCGGAGGCTTTAAGTGACATGAATGGTGCGCGGAAAACTGTGAAAGGAACAAACTCGATCTGTCATTCAGGACAGAAGTGAGTTCACAGTTTTAACAGAGAGCGTTTATAGTAAGTGTGCAGCCAGACGCCAGATGTTGTTAAGAGTTCGATATTGGTTATGGTCCATGATGACTGCTGGAAAAATTCTCCTTAAGGGAATAACTGAATGTTTTAACTCCCAGTAGAGGGTTTTTAGAGACCTTTTGTCATTACTGATGAATGTGATGATTATATTTTTTATGATTAGTCAGTTAACAGTCCAAAACAAGAGAATGTTCCATTTCCAATGACGTTGAACAGAGAAAAATCAGCATATACTTAAATTTGAGAAGCTGCAACCAAAGAAAAATGGGCAATTTTATAGCGATTATCATTAAAAAACTATCGTGGTAATCAGTTCAACACTATTTTCAAAATCGAACCTCTCCAATCTGGGAGGGATGGCATTGATTTAAATCAATATGATGTAGATTTTTCACCATTTATCTGATGGCAATAGAGAAGCACTGCTTCATTAGCCCCTTTTAGATAGAAAAGGTGGCACATTTGCAGCAAGGTAAAGGCTGCAATGTGCCGCCTTGTCTATCTAAAAGGGAGGTGTAATATTCCTCCTTTTCCAAACAGCCTCCACTTTTCCTCCTCTGGTAGGCGTCAACATGTGACGTGACGTGAAGCAGGAAGTTGGGCGTGAAGAGAAGCAGGGCAGTTTCTGCTTTTCTCCCAAAATCCTCTTCCCGTTTAACATTGGGGCTTATGGGGCAGTTGCTGGAGTTTGTGTCGGTTAGACGCAGATAATTCAAAAACCGTACATCCTCCCGATAAAGTGGACACATCGTGAGAAAGAAGACAAGTGTGGCTACGGTCTTGGAAAATATCACTATTGTAGTGTGAAATCTGTGGCTAGGATCGTCATCTAAAGAAACATTTTCGGAGAGTTTTTTTCAGGCTCCCCCACTCTGCCAGTTGGTGCTGCGCGAACATTCCGCAATACACACACATTGAAAATCCTGAATTTTTCTGATTTTTTTCGAAATCACTCAGGATCAATAAAGGGTCACCGTTCAAAAACTAAACATCGTAGAAAGAAAGTTCAAATACAACTCAAATAGATGAGACTTGTGCCTACATTTTAAAGTTTGAATGGTGTCTCTAGGTCAAAGTCTGCCAGAGCAGGAGATGTTTGAAAAACATCGATGATTTTGCGACTTTTTTGACACTGTCACATTCATTCCTTATGGGACGATTTTTCGCAGTTTTTCTTCAAAATAAGAGCTTTACATTGCACCACATCGGAGTTTAGAACTGGGTTCTAAGCGGGGGGCTTTTAATTTGAAAGTAGCGACCGCTATTAGCTCGCCGCTACAACAACAAGCGGACAACCAAGACAGCTACAGAGAGCGAGGAGACGCTAGCATCTCCCGGATCTCAGCGGCTTTCCAGCTGCTCATCTTCGTGGATGAAGTGACGAACTGACTGCTGTGATCAGCTGTTTCCTGGTTTTAATTGAAAAGGACAATAATATTTGAATTGTGCCTCTGAAAAACCTCCATTTGCAGGGTTAAAAAGCCCTGAACCCTCCATCCCAACAAGAATCGGACCCCTCTAGGCATGAACATGTCTAGAGGTGCGTTGTCTCGGGTCTTGGTTCGTACAACTCTCACTGTTTAGTCTTCCGAACTTGAGCGACATCCAGGTCAGGACAAACAGATTAACGGCCCGTCTACCCAGATGTTCTGAGACGACGTGTCTTCTAAATCTAACGGGAGGTAGATCCAGTTGTGTGGGGGGGAGATGCTCTTTCCCTCCGAATAAATAAGATGTGCAGTTGCTTCGAGACACTTTGAGTCTCTCTCATACGACTTGTCTTCGGTATTGAAACCCGTCCAGCTGTCTGACTACAGAATGAAAGGCGATATTGTGCAGAAGACGTCTGTTCCACAGCTGACCTGTAGTTAAAGCTTTGAAATATTAGTGGAAAGGCTGACACAGGAAAGAAAAACCCTCACAGATCCAAACTCCGATGCAGCAGGAGAGAAACGTTTCTGCCACATTTCGGGATTATAATTGTGGCGTTTTCAGACATGTGCCCCCTTTTTTTTGTGTGTCTCGTCTCTTCATATTTTTGTGACGCAAGCAGAAGTAATGCCGCTTTAAGATATTCAGCTAATGACTCCGGCTTTACTTTGGGTCGCGTACCCTCCAATCAATCTGTCCGCGTCAGGAGCTAAAATTAGATAATCCAGATGTTTTCGCCGTTCGTCTGCTGCGCAAAAGATCCCGCGAGCCAGACGAGTTATAAATGGAAACAATGTCATTTCTGTTATTGAAGACATTAAAGAAAATCTCAGCGGATGACTTCAAGAGAGAAGAAGAAGAAGAAGAAAAAGCAGCACAGCTCGTCACACTGGCTTGTTTTGTACATGAAAGGGGCCCTTTTATCATCAAGTGATGTATTTGTCTCTCGTTAGGATGTTTATTTCCTCAAGTCCGAACCATGTGGACGGATCCGTCTCGGTGGATCTGTTTGCAGCTTTGAATTTGAACAGGCAGGGATTTCAAAAAGAGCGGGAAAAGGCTGCTTCAGCTGTTGCTGTTGGTCAGCTGCAGCCTGTCTCTCTCTCTCTCTCTGGCGATAAAGCAAACGACGGGGGAGACAGTTATTTTCTTTTCTTTTTGGCAGGCGAACACACTTCTGGTCTGTGCGTACCTCCATGCTGCCTGAGTGTGATCAGACAGGGTGGGGGGAGCTGATGGGCAGCTGCTTCGCTCCCCAGAGGCCGGTCCCTCACACGGGGTCGCCCCGGGGTCAGGAGCTGGCGGCCAGTGTTTACTGTATGTGTGCAGGAGTGAGCGAGGTGCGAAGGTGCTGCTAGTACATAAACGTTTGGCGAGGAGTAAGGAAGAGTGGATTGTGAGCAGTTGCATCATTTGAATATTTCTAAGCCACGTCAGCGGCTGTCAGTTGGTCAAGGCTGAAATATCTCAACAAATATCGGAGGGATTGCCATGAAATTTTGTACAGACATCCGCGAAGCTCGGAAGATGATTCATGCTGACTTTGACGATCCCTCGACTTTCCCTCTAGCGCCACCATAGGGTTGACTTCTTTGTTTTTGAGGGTAACGTCTCAACAACAATGGAAGATCAGTTGATAACTTTGGTGACACCGTGACTCCAATAATTACCTCCAACAAGGCGGTAATATTTTCCCCCATGTCTGTTTGTTTGTTGGTTGGTTTGTCAGCAGGATTACACAAAAACTACTGAACAGATTTCCACGAAACTTGGATGGAGGATGCTCCCGGCCGGAACAGACCCCTCTAACTTTTGTTGCCGACCTGGATTAAGAGACAAAACCCAGAATTTGTCTGTCTCACTTTCTCCAAAATTGCGAAATAGGGCGTTTTTCAACATTTACGCTAATTTCTCAGGGAATAAAACATGGATTTTACCCTCATGGAGCTGCTAGCATAGCGGCTAGAGTCTTATTCTTGTGACGTATTAAACTTATTTTGTGTCATTTAATGAAAAAAGTAGTTCAACATTTGGGTAAATATGCTTATTTGAGCATTACTTGAGAGTTAGACAGGAGTATTGATCCCACCACTGTATGTTTAATATGAAGCTCCAGCCAACAGCTGGTTAGCTTAGCTTAGCATTAAGTCTTTAAACAGAGGGAAACAAGCTAGCCTAGCTCTGCTGAACGGTAACCAAATGTACCAGCACATCTCAAGCTCATCAATTAACAAGATCACCCTCGTTTAATCAAAACATGCTTGCCTCTGTTTCGAGTCTCTATGCTAAGCTAAGCTAACGAGCTGCCTTTTATTAAATGCACAGCCATGAGAGTGGTGTCAATCTACTCCTCTAACTCTGAGTAAGAAAGGATATTGTCAAACAATTCGTCTTCAGTCTACATTTTCTACTTTTTATTTTGACATGAAGTGTTTTTTCCTTGGACCTGTCAGCGAACAGCGCTGGCGGGAGTTTTTGCAGGAATAAGCTTGGCTGCCGACGTCCTGTTTCATATGAATGTTTCTGCTTGAAGAATGTCTCCCTGTTCTCCTCGTGTGCACATTTAGAAGATGGGATTCATCTGCTCAGATTAAGTGGGAATGTTATCCCCAGCTCGGGGACTGCCTGCCTGGCCGCCTTTACTGCCTGTGAACCGTTGGTCTTTGGACAGCGCCAGAACTAATGTCTCTCGCCAAGGGAGGCTCCGAAAATATGCACACATGTTGTTCAAGGTCCAACAAGACACCAACAGCCCGATACGGGAGGGAAAATGCAACAGCAGAGGCAACATCTGATCGTATTTGAAAGTTACAGTTTGAAAAGACACGTGTTGATCTTCCGGAATATCGTACTGTATGTTCTTGTGAGCGAGCGGGCGTTTCTTAAAGGAGAATTCCACCAATTTTAGGCGTGAAGATCAATTTACTCGTCGGGCAAACAGCTGCATAACGTCGACCGAGGCTTTGCAAAAAACAACCCTGATGATCCCTTGGTGGTTTGGGAAATGTAGGAGCCAGTTCTTGGGTCAGTACTACTGTCGAGATATGAGATTTTCACGGCCAACATGATTCACGATAATGATATTATCGCGATATCTACCTGAACCATGGACGATTGTTGGACCATGGATGTATAATGACACCTGGATACTGTGTTTAGACTTTCTTTTAGACTTTCCAAACTTTATTGGACCGAATGGATCCAATTCTGACTGTGAAACGAGTCATTTCGCAGAGTTGTGATGCTCAAAAAGAAGCATCCAGCTTAAAAGTAACTGCATTTCTTCGTCTTTTTGCCATTTTTTGCATTACCGCCAAATACTGTGACAATACAAGAACAGAAAGAAACTGAAACAATTTGAATGATGAAGAAGCACCGGATTGATTATAAGATAACAGGAATAACAGGTCATAATAGGAAGTAAGAGTGAGGATATCTTTAAGTCCGTCTGTCGTCACGCTCAACTTTCCAAATACTAAATTGTCACTTTAAAAAAATGACATTAACATAATTAAAAAATCAAACACTCGAAATCTGTCAATAAACAGATGTAACTGATTCACACTGATGTTTTCTTTAGTTTTTTACATTTCCTTTCATTAAATGCTCAAAACGTTGCTTTAACCAGGGTTTATATTAGTTCGCCAACATTTCAAACCAATATTGGCTCTTTTTTATTAAACATGGTTGATGTTGTCAGGCCGTGCGGTTCTCTTCCGATGTGATTGAGAGTCTTCTTCGACCACAGCTACATAAAATCTGTCAGCGAAACCAGCAATGAAATTTATCATCTCTCTTTTTTAATTATTTATTTTGCTTAGTTTTTTAATTGCTCTCGGTTTCTCCGGGCAGTTTAAAGTGTCTGTTGAAGATCCAAAATATCATTTCAAAGTAGGAAATTATGGAGGAGACTTTGAGCGTTTTGTCATTTCTGGCACGGGATCGGTCAAATATATAAGAACATTTGACACTTACATTAATCAGTCGATCCTCTCGGTATTACTCTTTGCATTTAAAAACTCATTAGTAAAGCCTTCGGTTTAAACACTTGAAGTATGTGTTTCATATCCAGCTTCTGTTTGTGGCTTCGTTGGATAAAACAAACAACCAAATGTGTCTTCGTCTTTTTTTTTTTTTGGCTGATTTCGGAGCCCTTCGGCTGCTGATTCCCGCAGGATTTATGTGCTGCGGTCTGCGGCGTGCAGAGGAACACCGCGGCCAACACAAGAGCGTGTAGGAGGGAGAGTTGGCGGTGTTGTGTCAGGGACCGTGGAGGAGGAGGAGGAGGAGGAAGAGGAGGTGTGCAGACAGGCAAAAGTTCACCCACAGCAGGCAGACTGGTCATCTAAGGTGGAGCGCTCAGCCCGCCGCCAGACTAGATATCTCCTCCGGTTTGAAAAAACATCAGGAGTGTTGATCTTGGAGCGGCCGTGTGAGAGAGATGAATTCGTATTGTCAGACCGACTCAGGTTCCTAATTTTCCTGTTTCCCCCCTCAGTCTTTCAGTCTCCTCTTTATACTTTACCCTTCCTGTTCTTTCCAGTCCAGACGACTCCGTGGATGAGAGACGATCTGATGGAGGCTCAGCTGGGCTCCACATGCAGACGGTTTTTAGACTCGCTGGACGGACACGTTTCAGCCTGTCGTTGTGTAAAATGTCATCCTGATGCTGCTACGGATGATGTTGGGTTCACTTGGTGATGGTGATTTGTTCAAGATCATGTGATCATATCATCTTGCAAATCCGTCTTGCCAGGCTTCAAGCTATGTGTTTGTGGTCAAACTACTGTGTTTTGGATGCAACAGACCAGCAAGAGAAGCGATTCAGAACAACAATGGCGGCTCCTCAAGATATTAGATCAGCTGCTATAGTCGTTCTCAACTGGCTTCTGTAAGAGTTTAATTTAACAACCGGATCTCCCGGCACTGTCAATCTGATTGGTTGAAGGTAGCCTGTGATAGACGATGATAGACAGATGGTTCGTCCAATCAAAAACAGATTCTGAGAGCGATTTCCCATGTTTTTTTTTGTATCAAACAGTGCTATTGCTCAGCAATACCAAGAAAGGTGAGGTCACCAAACTTTTAAAAAAGTTTCTGTCAGATTTGACCAGTGATTCTGCAGCTTTTATGTCCTGGTGACCATTAAAAGTGAAGTGATTGCTCTCTCCCCACTTATTTACATCGAGGCGTAGTCTTGCGAGCTCCTGGCGGTGTTGCCAAGATGGCTGCTGAGTGGCAAGACTTGTCTGAGAAGGCCTTTGGTCGGGCTGCTGACAGGTCTTGATCTGATCTCGTGAGGTTAACCTTCTGCAGAGCAAAATGAGATCTTTGATTATTCCCAGAGATACCTGACTTACTGTCTAATCTCATGTTGTGTGTGTTAGTTCGGAGCTTTAATGTTCAGCTTCCTGACACATGACAAAGAAGACGATCACCCAAATCACAGTCTAACACGTCAGAAGCTCTAATCTGAACCAGTGAAACACAAGATTTGACCGAAACCCTGAAAGACTGTTGCTGAAAATACGAAGCATGCACACATATTGTATCTATTTTCAGTCTCCTTGTCTAATCTAATTTGCATTTCAGAGGCTCCTCACCACAGGCATAAACAAAACTGTGCAGAATTGGTTTAATGGCTGCATTATTCTATTTCAGCCTCCTGCGGTCGACAGCAGATCCAGCGCGTCCGTGTCTCCTATAAATGTACTTCTGTCGGCCTCTGTCGCTGTCGGTGATTTACGAGGCCTGTCATTGTTCGGAGAGAGGGTACACATGATGCTGTTCTTCTAAAATAGAGCCAGTTTTTTTTTGGGTGGGGGGTCTTTTCCACGAGGACGCGCTCGGTCAGGTGGCAGTTACAGCCAGTCACTGTCGATTTTAGTCACCGCTTCACTCGGAGCCCTCGGGGCGGCGTGGGGTTTGGCTTTTATCCCGTCAGATTTTAGATGCCGCAGCGATCGGGCACGTGCTCCAGCATTCAGAGAGCGAGTGAAGTAAAGCAGATTTTATTTTGGTCTGGTTGAAAGTCCGCTTTTTTATCTCCCCAGATTTGATTGTGGGTTCTGTTTCTGCAGTTTAATTTATGACGTCCTCGGATAAAAACATCTTTATGACTTCTGATGACGGGAGCAGCAGATCTGTCCTCGGCTGTGCAGGAAAAAGATGGACAACAAATGATTATTTGAATTTTAAAATGAGTATTTCTTCTTTATTTGATTAATCAGTTTCAAAGACTGAACTTTTAGTCTATAAACAGATGCAAAAAGCGGGAAAAGTCACTGCTTCAGGCTTCTCAAATGAATATTTCTTCCTCTTTTCTGATAGTAAACTCGATATCATTGATTTTTGGGGTGTCAATCAGACAAAATAAAACACATATCAAGGCGTCAACACTGACTCTGATCACTTGTGATGGGTATTTTGTCCCTACTGGCTGACCTTCGATTGACCAAATCATTAATTTGAATAGTTTAAGCAAAGAATAAGTAAAAATGTGTCTTATTTTGTGCGACCAACAGTCCAGATTCAGAAGGTCTTCAGTTCACAGTGATATTAAATTATTATGTATTTAATAATTCATTAGTCCGTCAGCAGAAAAGCCAAAAGCATCTGTTTTGATAAATTATTAATAATCAAAGTTATGGTTCAACAGTCCCTTGTTCCTGCTTCCTGATTGCTGCTTTTCTTTGTCTCATGTGACAGTAAAGTGATTATTTTCCATAAATAAATCTCATCTGACATTTTATAGATCAAACAACCGATGGAGACGATAATGGGCCAAACATCATTAGTTTCTTCCTCGCTGATTATCACTGATGATTAAATCAAGCTCGCCTGCTCCTCTCTCATTATGAAATGCTTGACAACAAACATTGTGTGGCTGCAACTATTTATTATTTTCTGTAAAACATTAGAAAAATGTGAAAAACTGACAAAAAAACACTGTCTCAAACCCTTTAATATTCACTTAACGTCAACTGAGGACAAAGAAATGCAGCAAATTTCCACATTTAAAACATAGAATTCCCACATTTTTGCTTGAAAAATTACTTGTTGTTGATTATTTTCTATCCGTTGATCGACGGACTCTGAAATGCTGACTGTCAGTAAGAAACTTTATAGACTGAATCACTTTGTCGCCTCGAGACTATTAGATCTTGGCACAACAAGCGTGCTGCATACTTATCGGCTCACTGATGCCAATGAGACGAACTCCATGAACTTTGGAGTGGAACGGCAAGACATTACAACATGTCTTGTCGATACAATATCAAAATTCGATACCCAGCAGCGCTAACGACGACAGAGACGACTCGCGGTTGACGTAAACACATGAAAGTTTTGTTTAATATGTTTTGTTTTCCCCCTCTGATGCAATTATGGTTTTTGCGATGGCTCATTCTGCATCATAAATGAGAAGCCAGAACCAATAAATGTTTGCCTTACGGTGATTTATCACTTCGTGGACGTTGTGATCAAATATTTAGGATCCTGCAGATCAGATTACAGCAGATCGGTTTGCTTCAGCCAGCACTCGATATGAAACAGTGCGACCTGGACGTCCTCCCCTGAACTTCCACAGAGATCAGACACAGGAAACAGTTCGGTGGGAGTGTTGGTGGTCTCCTTGTATTGAGTCCGCTGAATGGGTGGGTGGGCTGGGGAGGGTCGTCTGTCTGCCAGGGGAGATGAATGTTGCTGTAGAAACGGGGGGGTGGCTTGGTGAATGGCTGCCACTCAGCTGTTTGGCTACACACAACGTATTTAGCATAGCAGGCAGTTACAGGAGGGGGGATGGTGAGCGTTTACATCCACTTGTGGAAGAGCAACCAGGCCTTAATATATACATACTGACATAACTGATGTGAGCACCTGTCCTGAGACATACACGGTAGCCCTGTGACGGATACCACGCAGCTAAATCCGTGCGTTCACCGACGGGTTAATGCTCCGGCCCCTCGCAGCGTGTTGCCATCGGAGCATAAATGAGTAATTATTGCTGCAGCGGGCATGTCACTTCTGGGAGGCCATTAGTGCAAGATGTGTGTCGTCGAAGAGGGTTTCGAGGTTAATGCAGCGACGGCGGCGCAGCGCACTTCGACATAGTGCAGCGATGTGAGGCGTGTTTACAGAGCGGCCGAGCTCTCTCAGAACAGAGCGCAGGCCTGTTTAAGTATGAGGAACACATCTGAGCTCTCAAGTGGAAACGAAAGCCCTGGCTTATGAAACAATAGTCAGGGCTTTGAACACATGTCGGGGAGGGTATTACTGGAGACATTTGGACTCCCTCCGCACCTTAAATGCATTAGGATTCGGTTACGAAAGATTACGGGGGGTTGCTGCGATTCTTAAATTATTTGGACGATGACGGGAATGTGAAGCCAACTGGAGGAGTGCAGGAGGTCAAAAGATTGAAGTCAAGGATGGAAAAATGAGCTGTTATCGACTGTCTGCTAAACCCTGACTGTCTTAGTTATTGTGTCAGGCTTTTTGTTCTCACATGCACTTTACATTGACAGAGGCGATTTACCACTTTTACCAATTTGTAGTAGTTCTTGAAAGAAGTGGTCTTTGATTGCATGCAGATGTAGACAAAATCAGGCTTCTTGTTTTTTTGTTAGCAGCTGAAATGACGATTGTCGCTAGCAGATTGGAGCAGCTACATGTAGCTAGCAAATTAAGCTAACATTAGCACCGTGACTGCCTTGCAAATAGCAGCCTGCGGCTGACATTTTAGTGTTTCCAGCTGTATTAAAACAAGAATCCTGCAAAACACACCATAAATACAGTACTGTCTGCACTTTGTGGCTACAAACACATCAATGCTAAAAGACTGAGGCTAAAGCTAACAGGCTAATGATCCATGTGAAAAAACATATTTTTTCTTGTTTTGTTGTGGAGTGGCTTATGTGTGATAAGGAAAGTGTGAAATCAGACTGTTAAACTTGTTTGCCTTCCTAGCTTAGCTTAGCTTAGCTTACATGTTCATATTTTCAAACAGTTGGCTATATTCGCAGAGACTTGGCGGATGAAGACCAACCAGTTTGTGTGGAAAATGTAATAATGTTGGGTAACATTGGCTCCTCCAAATTCAATAAAGAGCAGGACAAAGCTGCTTACGTTAGCTTAAACTCTCATATAGCATCCAAGACTGGTGTCCAGAAAGTAGGAGGAAATGCAAACATTGGAAGTGCTAATCTTTGAATACGTTTCTTTTAACCGCGCAAGCTAATGTAGCTGGTTAATCATGTGCACTATGACCTTGGACATAACGTTACCACTGTTGGAAGTAAGCTAGTTAGCTGGATATGCTAAAGATTGCAGCTAAACACACTATTTAATCAATTCTTTACACTTTTTTCTGTTGTTTTGTTTTGCAAAGTTTTAAAAAAAACTCTACTCAGCATTTGGAGGATCTGGAGGGGTTTGAGCCAGAAGTGTGTGAGGCGCTTGGATATCTTTATGTGACCAGCTAGAGCTCTGAAAATGAACTGGGTAGAGTTGTTTTGAAGTGCTTGGCCTTGCATAGCCAGGGGTGCCTCTTTGACCCCGCATAGTTCATGTAATGGCCTGGGAGGACGAAGAGGAGGAGGAGGAGGAGGAGGGGGAAGGTAGAGCTGTGCAGGGCAGGAGGCATTAGGAGCCACACGGCTAAGAATAACCCCAGCTTCTGCTCAACGTAGCTGAAGGGAATACTCTCAGGGACCCCACCCCCCTCTGATCAGCCATTCAACCCCGCAATCCAGCCTCAATTAGGACACTAAAGCGATCAATATTCTAACAAAACGCTGCCAGTTTCTCCAGACAGGAAGTGGCTTTGTCACAATGGGGGCCTCAGACAGACCGGTCCGCCCCGTCTCCGACTCCCTGTCGCCTCCTCCTCCCCACCTCCTCCACAACTCCTCCTGTCCACTCTCTAGCCTCCTCCACACTTGATGAAACCTTGTGTGGTGGGGTTTGAAATGATAACTCAAAGGAGAGATGAAAGATGCTGAAGAGACTGATGTCGAACAGTCTGATGGTTGCTGAGGATCACTTGAAGCTTGCTTGTCGTCTGCTCTACAGCTGTTCTCATTTGTATGCTGGCGGAGCGACGAGGCCGCGCCGACACCGCTGCATCGCTCACCGGCTAATTCGCTCTCCCCAGCGGGTCTGTAGGTTCAGTCGGTGTGTGCCCCAGCTGGCGGTTTGGTTGCTGGGGGGTAACGACTGTGTTTTCGGGGTCACTACCTGGACCCCGTGTTGGCTGCCTCCTCAGCATCCCACCTGCTCCTTCCCCATCCAGACCACCAGGCTGCTCTGCCGTGATTCACCCTCCCAAAACACAACGCTTTGGGGCGTCGGGGCCCAGCTGCGTCTGTAGCAGCAGCCGAGCCACTCTTCACTCAAGTACTGCAGTCGGGTACAAATTTGAAGTAAACAAAAAATGACCATCCCTCCTGATATGATGACTCGTATCACAAATATAATATCTGTCAAAATAATTGCCCCACTTTCTATTTCTACTTTATATGTATACTGAAAAATACATTTACTTTTTTCTCCACTGCATTTATTTGACAGCTTAAGTTACAGATTACTCTACAGTAACTTTACTTTAAGCTATAACACACAAAACTAAAATATGATGCACTGTTACATGTAAAACTCCTCATCAGCATCTAAAATATACACGTTCATGCATCAGTACTTGTTTATTTAACAGTATAAAACTCACAAGGTCGTTGTTTTGTAGTACACTGTAAGTACTTTCACTTTTGATACGTTAAAAACATTTTGCAATGCGTACTCTATACTGAATAAACCAGAAGTCATGGTGCTCATTATGCAGACTCGCCTATTTTGGATGCACGTCTTCACCTGTAAGTGAGCAGAGTAGAACATCGTACTGGATTTATCAGGGCATCACTGCATGTTGAAAAGCAGTCGGGACATAAGGGCTCAGATGAAGAGGCATTTTTATTAAACAGGCTTCAACAGATTTTAGGTGATATAATCGGAGGGTTAGTATGAGGTCAGAGCAGGTAATTACAGCCGAGGCCACTACAGAGTCTGCAACACGAAAATATTCAGATTAAAACACACAACACTGTGACTGACCAAGTTAAAATCGTCCACATGCATCAGATCAACAACTTCGACCGCATGTCAATAGAACAATGTCAATATCGCACCCGCTATAGAAAGCACCAGTGCATCTCAGTCAGCTGTTTTCATGTTTTCAGAGACAAAAGGAATAAAAGGAAACAGAGGAAGCGGGCAGGGGCAACGATTACAAAAACCAAAAGGGCACAAACCAATGAAGAGCTGGGAAGATGAGGAACAGGATGACGCAGGGATGCAGACAGGAAGAGGAACAGGAAGAGGAGAGGCGTGACACAGAACAGGACAGAAGAGCTGACAGACCGAAAAACACAGGCGTAAATAGTGACGACTAATTAACAAATGAAACGCAGGTGAAGAGGAAAGAAAGGCAGGAAAAGGACAAAGGGAGGAAATGAAAGGCAAAACATGACACAAGAGGACGGAACAGTTACGCCTTTAAAAAAAAAAAATGAAACCAAACTCTGCAACGTTTCCAAAGTCTTCGACATGGCATCATTTGAAACTGCTCAGACTTTGCGGTGGCTCCTGAATTAAAGAGAAACTGAGGTGTTCTGCCACTTTGTGCCAGTAAACAGCACCTCCGCTCTCCTGGACGCCCCGTCAGCACGTCACCAGCCAGAAAACCACCGGAGCTGCAGCTCGCTCAGCACAATCCGGGTGTTTATTATGTTTTTAACACATAAATGATCCCAGACTAACCCTGCTACGCTAACCGAGGCCTCAACAAGTCGCAGTGAGTCAGCCGGTGGCTGGATGTGTGTTTTAATAGACTCCCGACGAGGTTTTAATGGTCATCTCCTGTCACAGAAGCTGTTGTGAGTGGTGTTATTATCTACTTAGCTTCTCCGCTCCCCCCGTGGTGTGAATAGGGGTCAACTCATGAGCTCATCGGGGACCTCTGCGGCCCACTTAGGAGATGGTTGCCGTGGCTACAGGCCCGGGGCGCCGTGTGCATCCATTATGGGAGGGCATGTGCGGTGGGACGGTGGGGGGTTACAGCCTTCAGGGGTTTTCAGCGGCAGCAGCTGTCCCTCAAGACAGAGGCCGCACATCTGGAGCAGCTCGCTGTGCTGTCGCTGTGTCGAGCCTCAGTGGTTCAGCTGCATCTGGAACAGCTGGAACCCCCCACTGTGACCTTTGTGTACTTTAGACCAACGTATCGTAAGGTTTAATGGTTTTGCATTGTCATTAAGTTGCTTTGACTTTGGGCCTTATTATTTCCGCTTTATTAAAATGCCTTTGGCGAGATGTAAATATAAATGTTCGCCATCACGTCCTCGACTTGTGGCCTTTATCACAGGTCGTCTATAAGTGTTTCTTCTGTTTGAGTCCATTGGAGGCAAAATCTTCATTGTTTTACAAGGAAAAAAACTAAAAGTGAAGAAAGGCCAGACACAATAAAGAAAAGTTTTCATCGTAATGATGTTTTATGCTCTTTTTATTATTATCTTGTGAACCATCTGTTGAACCTCTCGCATGTGTCTTGTGACTAAGCGGGAGGTCTCCAGGTTTTCATCCAGGTTTGGAACCACTCAACTAAAAAAAGTTGAGTTTTGAGACTTAAAAAAAAGAATGTTTTTCACCCGTCTCCATTTGTTGGTTGGTTTGTCAGCAGGATTACACAAAAACTACCGAAATTGAACGGAGGTTGGGTCTCAGCCCAGAATAGAGACCCCCCTTTTGGTGCGGATCCAGCTAAAGGGATGGTTCCAGGATTTTTTTTTGGATCCTCCCCTTGAGTTAGAAAAAAAAACGGCAACACACCCTGTGGCTGCTGAGGCGCCTCGCCCACTGGTAGAACAGGTTGTGCCGTGTTGAACATGCATTATATTATTGATGAACTCTATATGATACCTTTTAACTTTCGACTTCAACATGAGCATGACTGATTCTTCAGTAGAATTGCAGATAACGCTCTTTAGATAATGTGCTTCTAACAGTCTAAAGCTCCTGTATTAACTGTAGACATTAAAAAAGAAAATGCCCTAAATAACATTTTAAGATCAGTCTGGCTGCGGCTGAAAGGCGTGAGGAGGATCGAGCCTCCTGGAAAGCGAAGAGCCCGCTAAGCTCTGCAATATCACGGAGAGAGAGAAAAAAAAAGGGCAGTTTGAAAAATGACATCAGCAACGAAAACAGCTTTGCTCACAGCGAGATTATCCCTGGGTGTGGTTGGCTGAAGGCCGTTCAGCTGGAGATCAGCTGAGGTTACAACAACACGCGGCCACATGTGGGATAATATGGAATTGATTATTTAGGTAATGTGTGTTTTCCATTCTGCGTGAGTCCGAAGCTTTTGACGGATATTTCCTCTCCGGAGTATTTCCCCCCTCTCCGCCCTGCACAACCCTCAGATCCTTTCTAAAAGGAGATGGTGAGAGTAAAAAGCCGTGGGGGTGGAGAGGAGGAGGAGGAGGAGGAGGAGGAGGATGATGAGAGCACGTGCCATCCTCCGTCCCCTGAGCTCTCTGCAGCCCGGCCAGGCAGGCTAATCCACCCAAGGCCAGAGAGGGAAGAGATGAGATAGAGATACAAGTTTTATATCCCGCCAGCCTTGGCCGATATATGCCACAGACGCTCTCATCACGGAGCTGCTGAGTGTGTGTGTGTGTGTGTGTGTGTGCAGCTGTGATTCGTTACACTTTCTCCTCGTTATGAAATAGAAAACTAGTCTCAAGTGTGTGTCAGAGAAACACAAGACAAAGGCGGACAGTATTAAGGAGGGTCTGATACTGATACAGATTATTAGTAATCAGTTGGTCCGTCACGGTTTCGAAAATCCAGCGAAATGAGCTTTTAATTTCCGATCATGACTTCATAGGCAGTGTTTTCCAATATAAAGTAGATACAACCCTTCGTCCGTCTGTGGCACATTAATCTTCAGTGTTGATAAGCTATATCTCGTGACGTGTAACTGATCAGATAGTGGTGTGGTTCTGTACGTGTCCACAGGATCTGTCGTTTTCAAGCTTTGCATTCATTGTCTATGTAGGAAGCCAGTCTATGTCTATGTAGCAGAGCGTGGAGCTGTTTCCAGAAACAGGACGTCGGTTTTCCCTCTTTTCATTTGTGTATGGGCGATGTCCGAGTGCGATGCACCACCTCTGGAAACTTCCTGAAAACACCATAAAATCTGATGTAATTCAAATGAATTCTGGCGATCGTCATCAGAAACACTGACTTGATTTTTGTAATATAAGAGAAAGTTTCCAAACGAGCTGCCTTGTTGGTCCGGTTTTA
The DNA here is from genome assembly GCA_039737535.1 of Lagodon rhomboides. Classification (NCBI taxonomy): domain Eukaryota; kingdom Metazoa; phylum Chordata; class Actinopteri; order Spariformes; family Sparidae; genus Lagodon; species Lagodon rhomboides. The sequence continues at coordinate 28,195,947 of CM077792.1, read as the reverse complement.
AATCCAAGAGCAGCGGCTCTCCAGCAACGTCTGTCCAATCAGTATGGTTTTTGCATGGTTGACGGAGGGTTGACGCTGAGGCGGCTGCGTCAGAGCAGAAGTAGCACATTTTATTTTATCAGCAACTTCCGATAATCTGAAAATGCTGAATGTGGGATCTGATAGTCAGCCAGACAGGCTGGCAGTCAAGTAAGCACTTGACCTCAGACGGGCTTTTGTCAATAAACGCTGCGATGAAAGGAAGGAGACAAACACTGAAAACTGAGAAACTGCATAATCAAAGTCGGCAGCGTAGATCCTCCGGGGAGCATGAATGTTGTTTTGGATCAGAGCGGTTCACTGAGTGACATTTCCGTCCCTGGAGGCCGTAACGCTCGTGAGTCTATAAGTGGGGAGACCGGTTGAAGGATGCACAGCTGTGATTATATATGAAGATCAGATTCACACTCCAGTGGAACCACGAGGTCAGATAGATACGAACGTATCAAGGTGGTGAATCTCTTTATAATACACTCACTCAGTGTGTGAGGAGCTGAGGGGTGGTGGTGGTGGTGGTGGAGTCAGAGGCTACATCATGCAGCTGTGAGCCTCGGGGTGTAAATCACACCTCGCCGCGGTGCAGCTGGGTGTGGCATCAGCGGTGGTGGTGTTGTTGACAGTGGGGAGGTGGATCGGGGGGTTTGTGTTCCCCTCACTTGTGCAGAGGCCTCGTCCGTCACTTTGTTTTGACAGGGCTGCACCGCTCCCAGGACGCCGCCTCGCACCCAGAGTCTCGCCCGCCGCCGCTCAGACATGCCTCGGTTTGGCTTCGGCAAAACTCCATCTGTCACTCACAGATTTATGGGGGGGAGTCCTCGTTCTCTTTTTTCTGAGAGCGTGGGAAATCACAAGCAGATTGTACAACGGCTGTTTTTTACAACCTGATGAATGACCTCGATGCAATTTCTAGTTCAAATCGCACACGTGCGCTCACAGCTTCTCCTCGCTTTTTGTTTTTCAGGGCGAATATCGATGAGGTGGAGACGGAGGTCGTGGAGATCGAGGCAAAACTTGATAAGGTAAGACGTTTGGTACTTTCTCTGCACATGCACTTTATCCGTCGGTCCACCTGGTCCTGTTCTCAGACGCAGGAAATCAACAGAACACTGCTCTCTGTGGGTTTGGACCTTCAAGCATGCCGCTCTTCTCACTTCTCTCCAATCACTGATATCATAACCGGTGTTTATAACATCTCTGCAAGGCTGCAAGTGGAGGTCAGCTGCCTCAAATCACTGCACGTATTGAGGAGCATCTTTGGCTTTCAGTTGATTTCTCGCCGCACATCAGATAGAAACATTCAGGTTGACATCAAAAGCCATCTTGATATCTTCAGTCGTGCCAGCTGACACTGTTGGTTCATGTCGGTTTTCTTGCTTTACAAGTTGGTTGAGATCAGGCCAGGAAACCATCAGCTACAGCTCTGTGCCTGCTGAGTCTACTTTGAAGCACACCTGAAGGCAGAAAAGCCTGCTGTGACATCACCGACTGAGGTGTGGCCAGGTGTCCAACATGCTTGAAAGTGTCGGAGCAGAACAGTGATGAACTTCCAGTGTAACGGCAGCGGATACTTCTGTATCTCTTGCCAGATGGCGGCAGGGTGAACAGACTGTTGCCGGGGTGGACGATGTCTTTAAGTGTCCTTTGTGTTGCAGCTGACATTACACACAGCTCTGCCCTTTATACAGCTGCTCACTTACAGCATTATAAATACCCTGCAGTGCTTAATCCAGCAGTGCTAACATCGCTAGCCTCCGCTAACGCCACTCAGCCCCGTCGAACGGTTCACGTGAGGATCCCTGGAACGTGACGTGGCATCGCTGCCAGCGCTGCGACTCACTGAAAACATTAGGGCGGCTTTCAAAGCATCCAGTTTCCTTGTAATGAGGCAGCCAGATGCTCTTCCCTCCCGTAATACTCGTGTCACCGGTCCATCTGCTCCCTCTGACACTGAATCACGGTATGTACTGTATATGCGCGAGCCAGGATTAGTAAATTCTTCTTTTCGCTGCCATCAGTGCTGGGAATCGTTGCTGGAACGTTTCTTATTCCATAATCAAACCGGTCGTCTTCCAGTTCCCTTCATGGTTCCGTGTTGTCTGAACTGGAGAGAGTAGAAGTGAAACTCTTGGACTTTCCTCACTCACTTACTCACATTTGAATTTGAAACATCTGCAGTTCTGGGATCGATTAATACCTTTCTTTTTTTTTTTCCCTCCTGTGCTTGAGTGATTCTAATTTAATCCAGTTACAGTTTAACATTAGATCTTGAAAAGGAGGGAAATCCAATAAAAGGGACTATTCAGTGATCCGTGTTTCAGTCGATTTGTTTCTCATCCTGATTGCCAGCGCTCTGTTAGCTAGAAATAATCCCTTCTCCGGTGCACTCGAGGGCAGCTGCTTGACTGACTTGTATGACTTTCATACCTCCAAAATAGGTTTTTGCAGGAAAACTCAAAGTATGAGACACAAGTTGATCATCACGGACCATCTCCACACTTAGTTTCATGACTCTATCTTGTTTCTGATGTTGTTCGATAGACAGTCGCACCTTGATTCTTAAAGTGAAACCTGTCTTCCTACTCTTCTAACTTCAGGATGTAATTTTTTTCTGAAAATGTTGAACTGTTCCTTTAAAAACAAAGTGGAAATAAGGTCCTCGGTCTAAATGTCTGGTTAGCAGCTGGGAGGAAGTGGAAGTAAAGTGCTGAAAAGCCAAAAGAAACCTGGCAGCAGAACACAGACTGAAGAATAATAAGAGCTTAATTTTCCCGTCACGAGAGAAGAAGCTAAACAGGCCTCGCCGCAAACATCATACACTTTGTTGACATGTACACTGTGATGGATTCAGTGTTTGTTCACAGTCCTCTGGTGCTGGAGGACATTACGGCTCTTGTCTGTTTCGGGTCGGCGTGCCGATGACACATGGACCCCATCTGAGCAAGCGCCACTACTGTGTGTTACCGCAGATGATAACTAGACAACAAACACCCAGCTGAGCGACACCGACTGTGGTCCATGTGTGGGGAGCGTGATGAAAGCTCGGAGAGAATCTGCAGGGTTTGATCTCAGCGTTGTGGTTCAGCGCCTGGTGTCGAGCCATGAAGGCTGCAGAGTCACCGAGGATTGATTGTGTCTCAGTGATTCTCTGGTTCACATACAGAGAGACGATACGATCTCAGCTGCACCGCGAAATCTACACATTTACAGTAATATTACAGTAATGCACTGTGTTTCCATGGTAACCCACCATATCACTTATTAGCATGTTAGCCATGTGGACCTTGTTGGACCACTCGTAGGCCTGTTAGCCTGTTGTTAGCCTGTTAGCATGTTGTTAGCCTTTTAGCATGTTAACATTACTGCATGGTGCTATACAATTATTACAGTATTTCCTTCTGAAGTACCATTTTTACTCTTTTTTTTTTACGTTCGCATCAGAATTCAACTTAAATTCAAATTCTCAGCAGCTTACTGTGATATTCCAAATAATTACCCACCATGCATTGCAACACAGATTGATTTTAGCGAGTTATGATTCCAAATTCCTCTGCTGATCAATATTTTCATGATATATCTATTTTTTTCACATTATAGTATGTGTTTAACTATTGAAATATATTTTCTGTCAATATTTTCTCTTTACATAAAGTTTTAAACTCTATTTCAAAGACAGTTCCCTTTATTTACATTGTTTGGGCCTAAAAATAGCTCAAATCTAGCTCATATATCACCTCTAATTAAACTCAGAAACATAAACATTAAATTAAAAGCTCTTGTAGTTTGTGTCCAATTATAAAATGTAAACTTAAAAACTAAACAGAAGACGTGTCCTCAGCGTCCTTTCACTGTATCTAACATTAAAATGACGGGCGTGTGGTGACTGTGATGCTCTTTTCATTCATCCCCTCCAAACTCTGTCCTTGTCGCTCCACAGCTGGTGAAGCTATGCAGCGGGATGATCGAAGCGGGGAAGGCGTACGTCAGCGCCAACAAGCTCTTCGTCAACGGCATCCGGGATCTGTCCCAGCAGTGCAAGAAGGACGAGATGATCTCGGTGAGGATCCGACGAAGAAACGCAGCCTCTGTTTGAGCCTCTGTTGTGGCTTTAATGTATTTATTGTTCTGGATCTGAATTTTATAGTTCACGTCTCCTGGGATCGGGACTTTCCACCTCTTTGTGTGTTTTAGCCTTACAGCTCCGTGTGTGTGTGTGTGTGTGTGTGTGTGTGTGTGAGTAAACCTGATTACTAACAGATTAGTAAGCGAGGATCTGGAAACTCACTTCTGGCTCGGGCTCGCAGCAGCACCAGCGTCTCGCTGTTGACATTAAGTGCTATTAAAAGCCTTCTTGGCTTCGGCTGTATGACTAATTGTGAGTTTCTTATTAAAGTCGTGTTCATATTTGTAGTTTCCATTGTAAAAAAAAAAGAAAGAAGAAGTGAATCAGCCCTGCAATTACAGTTCCTTTTCCCATACAGGGTTCAAGGGAAAAACTCCTCCGTGCACCTCGCTGACATTAACCAGCTTTGACTTAATTTTAGCATTTTGCGGATCTTTTCATTTTCCTCAATTTAGAATTCAAATAAATTCTGGTTTCAGTTTTCTGACAGCTTTTATTGCCCCTCTCTTTTTTTTTTTAACCCTCAAATGCAAACACAGCAGCAGTTCCTGGAATATTTCTTTGTCTCGTTAAAAGAATTATTTTATTATATACTTTTTTCTTTCTTTGCAGGAGTGCCTGGAAAAGTGCGGTGAAAGCCTCCAGGAGATCATCAACTACCACATGGTAAGCCGGCCACGCCGCCCCCATACGCTCCACATACAGCAGGTTGAGACGGAGCGCCGCGATGATGTCATCCCGTCTTGAAATGTGAACATTTAAAGCCTCACGAGGGGCCTGTATTCCCTCCAGAACAATACCGAGGGTCAAAACTGAGCTGTGCTCGACCCGACTCCATGTGGATTTCTTCTCTCACACATCATTAAACCTGTCTGTGTAGCTGTCAGTGCTGCAGCTGTCAGTCAGAGCGGTGATCACATCTCAAACCGCAGAGGACGAGAAGCTCTCTGACGCCATCTTTCCAAAGCTCCTTCAGACCTGCGTCACTTAACCTTTAATCTGATGAAAGTTTCACATGTCCGAATAAGCAACTTGTTTTTGTCACAGTTACATTCTTACGGGGTTCGATGTCGTCACATTTCCGTCTCGTCCTCAGTGTGGCAGAACTCTAATATGAATGGCAGCAGAGAGAGAGAGAGAGAGAGAGAGATGGTCTTTATTGATTATATTCCCAGATGGATGCATACATGGACCGCTGTGGTCACCACAGACATGTAGTAGCTGCTTTCTGGAGTCCGCTTGGAGGAAAAGTTCTTCACATGTGCAGTAGATGTGTAGATTTATTCCCCCCTACCACTACTCTCTCAAATATTTCTACTTTCTTTCTTCTATTCCCAAAGTGTGGGCAACCCCTTTCCACAAATTGTCTTTTATATCGTTTTAAACTTGAATTGTTCACACAGCCTCTCTTTAAAAGTCTATTTCGGTGTTCCTGGACATGAGTAGTTGGAGGCCTTGCAGCCTCGTGGTCACGCAGAGCTGATGAGGAAATATACATCATGTGGAGGGTAATAGATTATTTATCATTTTCATCTCTAATGCACAAAGAAAAGCTGTTTTCCCCTCACGGTGGAGCCGATCGACCGTCCAACCACGGCAATAATCTGACCGGCTCTGTGCTTATTGTTTTAAAGTTCATTCATGCAAACTGCACAAATGGATATGAAACATAGAGCCTGCGTAACACACAGCATGTGAGCTAGTAGGAAGTGAAAAGTAAAGAAATGTTCCATCGGCATGAGGGTGAGAAGATAAAGGAAGACAAAACCATCGTCTTCCTTCGAACTCTTAATAAAGCGGTGTTTTAACAGACACGGGAACACTAAAGGCCGTTTGTGGAATCTTTCTGTTTTTCCAGCCAGTAATCCACAGGTATTTCAGCAAAAAGGCTCCCCTGATAACATTCCTGAGAGTCACAACCCTGAATAACAATAACACTGACGTAATACGTTTCCCAGCTTCGGGACTGTATTTTCATGAATCTACATCTTCCCCCCGGACTTTAAACTGATCTTCTGCTTTACTGCTGCCTCCGAGGCTCCTGACACCCTGCCCCCCCTCCATCCTGCCTCCTTTGAAGCCCGTTAGCTGGAGCTCATTGCGTGCTGGACGATGCTGTAAAGTCTGGGAGTGTGTGTGTGTGTGTGTGTGTGGATCACATTCCTTTCAAAGATGTGTCATCGCAGATCAGCCACTCCCTCCAACCCCTCCCCGGTCTACCGCCGGAGAGAGAGAGAGGTCAGTTTTACAAATGGAGGGTTAATGGACCGGGCCGCTCAGCCAGCCGTGGATCAGCCTCAGCTATTGGACCGTAGTAACCCTGTGTAACCTTGACATGTCCCTTTACGTGCTACATATGGCCGGGCGTGTGTACATACATGTGTGTGCCTGTCAATAGCATGTAGACGTACGGTCGTGTCCTATATATATATATACTACTGGATGAGCCAACGGAGCGGCGAGTAAAGGTTGTAATCACAGCGATTAAAGGAAAACTGTGCCGTGCTCCGACAGCGTGAGTGCTGCGGATCGAAGACATGATGCCGGAAGAGAAAAAAGTTCTGACAGACAAGCAGGAGTGTCGATTACAGGACAGTAAGGAAGAGTGTTTGTAGAAGCCCAGTGACCTGCTGAACGTCAGAGGTTAACGGTTGCAGACAAACTGATTGAGTTTGTTCACAGTGACGGAGAGATGTCCTACGTAACTTATTTCACTCTCAATCATTTACCCTTTCACACCAAAATTAACAGATATTTGCAGGTTTTTTTGAAACAGCGAGTGAGCCCGTTTAAAATAGTACGAGTGACTCCTTCCCCTTTGCCAGAGGACGAGTCGCCTTTCTGTTTTTTCTGGTGTTTCATGTTTGACGTCATGAACATCAGGAGTGTATACCTCATCAGACTTTATCCAGAAGCTGCTGATGGAAATAGCTACAGAGTGAGACATCTCGCTTCTTTCTCATCTCTGTTGAGAGCTGCACATGTGCAGTAGCATGTAGAGGTCAGACACAATGTTCCGGTGGTTCCATTTTTTTTTTATATCTTTTGCTTCAGTCTCTCTTCCGAACTCAGTGACGATGTTCACACAGTTTCTCTTGACTGTCCCATAATACTACATACTCAAATAACACTGCCTCAGCGAGCTACAAGAGAAGAAAAAAAGGCGACACTTACAGGAACTTGCTGACAATCTATTGGTGAGCTTGAGTTGTAAAGTGCATCCCTTGTTGAGAAATCGCTGGCACGCACATAGCTTAGACTTTTCCAGTTGCTGTGAGGACATTTCCGTCAAAAATAATGTTTATTCACTGGGTGAATGTTTATATTGGTTACTGGATGTAACTTAAGTTCTATAAGTACGTGTTAGACACACGTTAACAAGCTAAAACACGTGTGACGGTAATGATGGTGTTACAAAATCCATGTCGTAGCACAACTTGACACCAGTGACGAAACCTGTATACTGCATTTATTCTAGGCAAAATGTGCCTGATAAACTGGCAATAAAGTGACAATTATTATCAGTCTACATTCAGTTTGACCCTGTGGACAGTTAGAAAAGGCTGCTCAGTGCAGATTGTGTTGTTCATATTTTACACTCAGAGGTTTTGCGTCTACGTGACGGAGGCTGTAGATTGTGATGTTTTATTTAAAAGCATCGTACAGCGAGGCGTTCCTTTTGTTTCGCTGCTCCTTTTGTTAAACGATTCCGTGTTAAACCTCTGGCACTTTTCAGGATCGCACGCTTCTTTACGTTTCCAGTGCTTTTTTCCGTTCCCGGTCGGTCTGTCGGTGTTTCTGTCAGACTGACAGATTCCCTGTTCGTCGGGTTCAATGTGTCACACTTTAGAGACCATAAGAGAGCGCGGTCTGGCCCGGGACCAGCTGGCCTCCTCCGCTGTAAGCTCAGCTGGGTTTCCAGCCTCCTGTTTCCTCCCCCCTTCTTCTTCTTCTTCCTCCCTGCAGTCCATTAGAGCCAAGAGTCTGACTGGACATTAATATGATTGGCTCTCAAAGGTTTTCTTTGTACTTTGATGTAAAAGCAGCACAAGGCGGCGGCGGCGGCGGCGGCGATGGTTGTGGCGGTGGTGGTGGGGGTGTGTGAGTAGTGCGAGACTGAAGCGATAAGAGGGGATTCCCCAGAGATGAAAGATTTCACCTAATGATAACATTTGCAACGATTTGACCCAAACGCAGCGAGGGGGAGTCTTGATATTCAAGCTGAAGCCGTCGACGTCTTTTACGCGTTCGGACTTTAATCAGGAAAGACACCGTGTGCATTTGAGCGTGTGTGGCGCCGCCGTCGGCCGAGGGACTCCAGCAGCGAACGAGATGAATAAGAAATGATGACGGTCGTATCCGCTCCTCGTGACGGACGCTTGCAGCTGCCACCGCGCCTGCAGCTCCAGAATACGAAAAAAGGGCGCCGTACGAATGGGAGCCGGCGAGTGCCAGCCGGCCTTGTTGCGGCCACGCTCGGATGCCTGTTAAAATAAACACAAGCGGCGCATATGTTCGAGCGTACACGTGGACGGGAGCCCAGCGGGCAGATCCGAGTACAAAAAAGACTCGGGCCCTTTGCTTCCCTCCGTTTCCTGGTATCTTGGCCCTCCTGCCCGTCTGGTACCGCACAAACAGAACAAACAGCCTCTGTTTGCATGAAAGTCTCGACGCAGGCCAAGTCTCACTTCTCCCGTCCTGAGATCTCACAACAGATTTTTTATGTTGCCGACGGGCGGCGAGAAAAGCATCAACAGAATCAGGCCAACGTTTTTTTCTCTCTCTGTTTAATTCAAGCATGAAACTCCATATGAACACTCCATAAATTATTGACTCACGTTTGACTCTCTGCGCATCCATTAGAAATGAGCAGAGACGGAGACGAACATCTCGAGCTGCCGAGTCTTGGAGTTATAGGTTACAGGCGCACATATTTACATTCAGACGGTTTTGATGTTCCTGCTGTAGCTCGTCTGAACGGAGTGGATGTTCACGCGGGAGGCTGCGACGCTGGTGTCTCTCGGTTTATATTTGGAAACTGGGAAACAAAAGCGAGACGCGCAGCAGGAAGACGCTTCTGTCTGCGGCTGCAGTCCTTAACGCTCCCCGCAGACTGTAACTGCATCCTTTGTTCAGACGGTGGAGATGTCTGAAGAACGTGTCTTCAAAGGCAGCGCAGAGGCCCGATGGAGCGACTGATGCTTAATTAACACTCTTATTTGTGGCCCCTGAAGACTTTGTTGTTCTCGTGTTCCTTAAAATACTAATAAGATTAATGATGAAGCTCTTTAAGGAGTTTTGATCTCCAGCAAAAGACGGACAGATTCACCTCACGACTGATCAATAAAGAGGCAATACGTGCAACATGAACTCTATCCATCAGAGGAATCAGAATTCATTTAAACAACGCTGCCATAAATAAAACATTACATGGTATGGTACATGAAGCAATGTTCCTTTAATTCAATTGAAATCATTCTGATTAGAGATTCAAACCTAACTGTTCGCTTTGGGTCCGTGTACGTGGCAGCCAACGTTTTGAAATGAGAAAACCAAAATCGGGGAACAAGCTGTTTCCCTTCTGCCGTTTAGAAATGGAAAAAACGGAAATGAACAATCTTTTTTTTTTTGTTCTCGTTTCAGAAGAAGAAACGAGTTGTTTCCAATTTTCTTTGACGTATTTAGAAATGTTAATCGGGAATTCAAATACGCACGTGGAAACCTTCTGTCTTAGCTTTGCGATGACGTTTTTGTTGTGACCCAGAAGTTGTGAGTAGAAGAAGAAGAAGTGGTCCTGCCTGTTCATACAGTGTTCAGAATGGTCTTGTATCAGACCAGGTTTTCTTTTTGTTTCTGTCCATCCAGGAAACTCGTTCTCGTCACCAAACGTAGATCAAACATATACGCAGGAAGGATAAACGTATTTTAAAATCTTTACACCACACGATTAAACTCGAGTCCAGCTAGAGCTAGATTATTTTCCAACTAAGGTATTCTTTTTCTTGAAACTAATCTTGAGGTTTTATTAGAAGGTAGTGTTTTACTGGACTACATTATAGTGAGTAATATTAATTAATATTTTGACATCTTTCCTATTGACATGCATGCAGGCAGGTGGTGTTTAAACCTGAACGTTACTCGAGCAGAAACGTTGACGTCATGGCGGAAAGCGTTCTGAAGCGGATCGGGTCTTAAACCAGCAGTTTATCTCGTCACACTTTGAATCTGACAGATCGACCTCACCTCGTGTTTGCTTTTGTGTTTGGATCAGCACCTCGGTCTGAAGATAATTTGCTCGACTGACCTCATTAGATCAGTTAGATCAGTCCGTGTCCCGACACGCCGGTGGAATGGGAGTGAGTGAGCTGACTCTCAGTCAGTACAGAGGTCCATTGTGATGTGACGGTGTGCGCCTCATTCCTCGGCTCTGATATCAGGTCGGGGAAGATGTGCCAGATACTCCTCACCTACCTACTTAAAACATGTTTGACAGTGTTTTCTTTGTTCCACGTTCAAACGCCGTTGTGTGTTTGTTGACCTGTCTGTCAAATGTGAGATTAAAATGTTATGATAGTCGTTAATTGCTGAGAAGATTTCAAATCCAAACAAAGACGGATCTCATTCATAAAGTTAAGAGCTTGGAGCTTAGTCACCTCATGACGTTAGCATGCTAACTGCCAAACATTGACACAGTTAGCTCAGTAGCATGCTAATGATCAGGATAAATTTATCTGAAGGCTAATATTCCCACAGGTCTAGCATGCTAATGTTTAGCATTTAAGTTAGCTTAGATGCTTCTAGTCCTCTTATTTTGATAAAATACAAAACCCCACTCCTCTCTTCTGTTGTTAAACATGAGAATATTTATCCAATCAAATTAAACATTATACAAAACTGGCCTTGAGCGTTAGCTTGTGGGTAGTAGCGAGTAGCTAGCAGAGATAGGATTGGCAAAAACTGTGTTCAGATTTTTAAAAAAAACACTGTTGAGGTTTAATTTAATATATTTTTCCTTCCTTTTCCCTTCGTCTCTTCATCTAAACAATGTTAGCGCTCCATTTCCCTTAACGGTAGCTCAGAACACGCTAACTTCTCCTTCACTGTGATTGTGACAAGTTAGCATTCGATGCTAAATGCACTGTGTGTATCTTTTGATCTGAACAAACATGTTGTATGATTTTCCCTCCCTACAAAACATGGGAAGTTTCAGAATACTAATTCTTTCCTGCCTTTGCTGGTGCATTTCTGAGTTTTGAAGGCATTTTACTGCCGTCAGTTGTCGGCCAATGCAAAGTGCTGTGTGTAAAACCAACCACGAGAACGTATGTCTCATTATCGTATGCTTGGAGCCCGGTCTCCGTAAGGTTTCTGTGAGGTCAAGGTCCAACTTGATGGCATCAGTTTTGGATGTATCCAGTCAAATCCAGTGATAGCAGGGAGAGATTTTGACTTGTTGATGGTGCTACTGTGGACACCGAGTTAGGGATAAACCCCCGGGGACCACGAATGTCCGAATCTGAATGCAGTGCATCTTACATTTGCTGAGATATCTCACACATTATTGGACCTCACGTGACGTCACCAGTGTCACTAATTCAAACATACTCTCGTAGGCATATTGTTTAACCTCTCTGGCCTTCATCTCTTTCTGTCGGGCTGGTTCTCGTCTCTCTGAGGCGACCTGTGGCACCTCGCACAAAGAAAAGTAGGGTGTCAACTCGCCACAAAGCAGCTCAGGAATGCTTCGGGCAGCACTTCCCCCCGAGCCAGGAAGTCTCACAGCAGCTCTCCTGCCACACACGCAAACTGTTGACTCGACTGCATTTAAAGATCGCGGTTTACACTGAGCCACCTCAGTCCCCGTCCGCACGCCGCCCCGACGTCATCTTACACCCGAGTGTTTTACGGCGGCAGCACACCGCTGCCCTGCCGCTTCTGTTTGCGTGTTTGAGGGAGCCCTTCGATAGCACAAGACTTCTCACTTGTGCTTTTGGAGGAGCTCGTTAAAACTGCAGCCCGGAAAAAAACAAACCAGACCACACGTTCTCAATCAAACCCCCGGGCGACCTGCAGTCACAGGGAGCGGCGTTTGAACATGACAGGACGCCGTTAATAAACACTTCATTATCTTGTCTGCAGAGGTTTGGCTCACCTGTTTGTGTGTCACCGGCTCATTGTGTGTTGTTTTCACTCTCACACTCTCATTTGGACCCAGTGAGTTTATAGAGCAGTTAAACGAAGCCATCAAAACAAACACGTCTCTCTCAGGAGCTGGTGCCGGGAACACAGTGAAACTGACCGCTTCCATCTCCGCCACGTTTTTATTTTTATGTCCAGTCAAATCCAAGTCACTTAAATGTATTTTTTTTTATCATGTTGTTGATTCCCTTTGCACATTGCCAACAGCGGAGGTGGACAAGTTGCCGTTAGTACCTTCGATGTGATGTTACTTTTGACAACGATGTCGAGAAAATCAGGAAAAACCTGTGCAGCTCTCAGATGCTCCGACAGTCTTTAACAAACCTTTACTTCATGAACAGCGCCTGAGAATAAACTACATAGATTCCCTGAGCATGCAGACGAAAATGTTTATCAGAAAATGATCAAGAAAATTGACACTGTACATTCTGTTAATGTAATTTGCTATCTGTGATTGTTGCTCTTTTCTGTACACGCGACATCTATTGCACGTCTGTCCGTCCTGGAAGAGGGATCCCTCCTCTGTGGCTCTTCCTGAGGTTTCTTCCATTGTTTTTTTTACCCTGTTAAAAGGGTTTTTTTTCCATCAACATGGGAAGTTTTTCCTCACTCGATCGAGGGTCTAAGGACAGATGATGTCGTTCACTGTACAGATTGTAAAGCCCATTGAGGCAATGTGATTGTGATTTTGGGCTATATAAATAAAATTGATTTGATTTGATTTGATTATTGACTCTGCAGGAACAGCAGCGCCGCTAGATGGCAAACCAGTCCCCAGATTCATTGTCTGACTCATGATCAGCGCCTGTGTAATCCCCGAGTTAAAACACCCGTAAGCCTACTTTTATAGTGCCGTGCAAACTCAGATCTTCTAATCCACGCGCCACAGTTGTTCATCCAATTATTCAGACCGGATGAGGACTCAAACCCCTTTAACCGATCCAGCTGCTGCTCAGTTGTGGTGATGCCACATGATCGCCGAGTGGGTTTTTTTTGCACCCCGCGTCGGATGCAGACTCCGCAGTGTCACATTGTACCGAAAGCCTCCTCTCCTCCCTCGTACTTCCTCCCTCCCTCCCTCCCTCTCTGCCCGAGTGACCTATTTAGCAGCAGCAGCAGCAGCAGCAGCATGGCAGGAGGAATCACAGAGGATGTGCTGAGAGGCTGAAGGAGGACGAGGATGAGGAGGAGGAGGAGGAGGAGTAAAACACCTGACCAAAGGCAGCGTGTTATTGTGTCACAGCAGGTGTAGTTTGAGCCAGAGTGACTTTCCGCCACCTTTTCATTCCAACAGGGCATCAAGGGCCGATTTGCATCCTTCGCAGGCAGTCGTGTAAAAAAAGCTGTGCTCTGTCGCCCTCTGTTGGTCAGAAACACGTTGTGGGTGTGTTCATGCTGCTCTTTTCCCTCCAAAAGTCTTTGCATGAGAAAAGCTTAGACGCACGAGGTTGTGCAGACAGTTTGCATTATTCTCTGCCGTGTTGGTTTAAAGGCTGATAAGCAACTAAACAAAAGGAACTACATCTTTAGTTGTCGCGCTAAAAGTCTAAATCGACCCAACAGTTGACTAGAACCAGTGGGTTGTACATCAAAATACTCCCCTGCATTCAAAATCCTGCTTTATGAATGTATAAAAGTATTATTATTAGCAAAATGTACAAGAAAAGTAATCTGATACCGCTGATGTAACTATTATAATCAGGTATTTTAGAGGTGGAGTCCCTTCTGAAGTTTATGGAGAAAGAAATATGAAAAACCTTTTTTAAATATTAGATAATTTCACCTTTTTTCCCCTTCATGCATTAATTTAAAAGAGACCATCTGATTGATTTAAAGTGGGAAATAACCCATTTATATTATATTTTAAGAGGTCACGGGTCAAAAAAAGTTTGGGAATCACTATTTTTATCATAAATATGTTGTATGTTTTAATCTCATCATGTGTTTTTTTTAATGTAAAATCCTAAATTGATAAGTGATTAGTAACTACAGCCATCTGATAAATGTAGTTTATACAATTTATTATGTGTAAACAGAAAATTTAAAGTCTTTTTATTTGATTTTATATCAATATTTGTATTATTGGTTGGTCTGAAATTAATTTCTTTACTTCTCAGATTTATTCTTCTCTCACAAAAGACAAAGAAAAGCACGATCTGAATCCTCAGAAGCTGGAAGAACCAAAACATCTCTCATCAAAACAGTTTACAAGAATGATTTTGTTGATCGGCCAACTGATTAAATGACCGATCGTCTCGAATTTGTTCATCCACATAAACATTTCTCCTCAGGTTTACTAACATAATAATCACAGCTGCTAATCCTTTTCGCCTCCTGATGTATAAAGTTTTCCTGTGTTTTAAAAACACATTGAAGTAATACGCTGTATCTTCTGTCCATGTGTTTCAGATCCTGTTTGATCAGGCTCAGCGCTCTGTGAAGCAGCAGTTGCACAACTTTGTGAAAGAGTGAGTAAACCTCTCGTTCGTGGAGCTTCAGTCCGGTTTTCCCTGCAGAACTTTACCTGTTTAAATTATTCAGCACAGGTAGAAGAAAGTCCATAACCTTAAAGCCTAGATGTACCCTTATTGCCCCCAAAAACCTTTTTGCCATTTTTAAATATTAAACAGTACAAGCTCGCTTTGCTTCGCAGCCCAAACACGTTGTCACAGACGTATCGTGAACAATGCAGAGGAGGCAGGTGACCTGTAACCTCACGCTGACCCCCGTGTTCGCTTTAAATATCCAAAGTCTGTGATTCTGCTCCTGAAGTGATCATAAGTCTGTTTGTGATCCAGTTGTGAAGCTGCTGTGCCGATCTCGTTGTGTGTGTCTCGTCAGGGATGTTCGCAAGTTCAAGGAGACCAAGAAGAACTTCGATCGGGTGCGCGAGGACATGGAGATAGCGCAGGTGAAGAACGCCCAGGCGCCGAGGAACAAGCCTCACGAGGTGGAGGAGGCCGCCGGCACGCTCAGCATCACGCGCAAGTGCTTCAGACACCTCGCGCTGGACTACGTGCTGCAGGTTAGAGACGTGATGTCAGTGTGAGGAGGAGGAGGAGGAGGAGGAGGGAGGAACAACACTGTAAAATATGTTCAAACAGACTCATCTCTGCTGTACAATCTGGGGAATGACCGTGACGCAGCACAGTTACCCTGCAGCGATGTCCACATCCGCCCTCCTTCCTGTGTGACACATTCCCCTCTCTGTTTGTGAAGCAGCATGCGTTTATTTTGCCCACAAGTTGTAGCCTCCCACTCGCCGCGGCCCCGCGGGCACAAAGAGGCTGATTCAGTGCGACCGCTGCCACGGCCGTGCCCTCTTTTTCCATTCTTCCCCCCCGTCTGCCGGGTGCCTCGTTTCACTGCTCTCAGACATCTCACCCTTTTCAGTCTTAATTGAAAGTGTCTCAAGGCAGAGAAGGTCAAGAGCTGCAGGGAGATGTGCTATATGTATAAGTGACCTCTTAAACGTAGCACAAAATGTCATTAAGGTTTGCATCGGCTGCGATACACAATGTAAAGGGCTTCAATCCGGAGAGACGCTGCAGGGAATGTGTTCTTTTATGGCAGCGTGTTGCGTCTTTGACCCATGACTGTGGTTTATTATGTGTTACAGTAGGAAACAGATAAATATCGTCCACAAGAGGGAGTTATCTCAACTGCCCGTAGGTGATATCCTCTTCTTATTCCTGGACATTTATGTGAATTAATCCTAAAAAGGCCTGACCCAATCAACCCAGTCAATTCAGAGCTGTTGGTGAACCATTTGGAGAACAGAATTTGGGCTTTTTTGGAAGGTTATAAGCAGAATTTTTCCCCAAGCATTAATCTGTAGGAGTTTGAACACACTGAATTATTTATTTTTTAATGGAAAAATATTTTTGAGCTGGAAAACACAGCTTTACATGGTCCAAGTTCTAATTTAATAACAATATGACTGAAAATCAACACTTAGTATATGTTTATTTTAAAGGAAATGTCATTTTGTGACCTCACAATAGCCCTGCTTGAGAGTAAGAGGGGCAAAAACTCATTATCGTTCTTTATTTCCTTATTTACAGTAACTTTACGCATATCAAATAGTGAAAAACAAGTCTTATATGTGGAAAAACAGCCGATTCAAAGAGCAAAATGAATATAAAACTACATAGACTTGCATTATTTCCAAGTTTAGGGCTTTAAAAACTGATATAAACTTTATATTACTGCGTTTGAAATCAGATTTTTATTCAAGGGTCCAGAATGACATTCGATAAAAGATTTAATTGATTAATGAACGTCACATCTCTCACATCTCACGTCTTTAGTAACTCAGTGTTTAAACATGCTGCAGTAAAACAACTTGAAAGTTATCAGAGATAAAAGTTTGGTTTAGTTTGCTGCTTTTTTTTATGTTAATTTTTTCCAGCTGTTTTCTTCATCGAATGTTGAGAATTATAGCAGATAAATTACTTACGTATCTTGTGGAAATCACAGACTGAAACAAACCAAATATGAATGAAAGAATGAAACACACGTCTGTCTTTTTCTCTGCAGATCAACGTCCTCCAGGCCAAGAAGAAGTTTGAGATCCTCGATGCTGTGAGTGTCACAAACACACGCATCATCCTCTCTGTCATCTCTGTAATATATTCCACATACAAAGATCTGCTCGGTCGCAGCACTTCAGTACGTTAACTAAAAACAAACCCTCCTGTCCCGTCCAGATGCTGTCCTTCATGCACGCCCAGTACTCGCTGTTCCAGCAGGGCTACAACCTGCTGGATGAGATCGACCCGTACATGAAGAAGCTGGCTGCTGAGGTGAGTCGAAGCGTCTTCGTCGCCGCTCGGCGTGATGCTCCATCAGTCATCAGTCACATGTGTCACTTCCCCTCCAGGCGCTCCGTCTCGATTGGGGTCGAGTTTATCCTCAGCTGAACTATTGACGAGAGGCAGCTGCGTAAAACATCATGTTGTTATACTTTGTTGTGTTTTCGGTGATTTTGTGTGTATTGTACCTCATGATTAGAAGTTTCCTCTGCATGCAAGAAAAAGGCTTCATTAGAGTTCAAACCCTTATTTTACCCACATCTGTTATTGTGGTTTAAATAGTTTGTCACAGCAGCCGACTGCTGCAGGAATCGATGCTTCGTTACGAAACACCGACCCAACGTGTCAGTGGAGGCTCAGTTTGTGTTTGAGAGTGGAACGTGTCACACTCAGCTTCTGTCAGTCCCTTTACTCTTCTATACGCTGCATGTTACGTTACGTTACGGGATGCACCTTTTTTTATTAGAACACTGAACATTTTTTGTTCCTTTTTTGCAGCTGGATCAGCTGGTGATTGATTCGGCCATGGAGAAGAGGGAGATGGAGCACAAACATGCAACCATTCAGCAGAGGGTGAGTTCCTACATCTGTTAAATAAAGATTGTAAAAAATATTTAAAATATCACCATCAGACGGTGCATTAAGCCATTTGACTGCAGTGCCCTGACATTGATCCGATCGAGAAGGATGCAAATATGCTAACAGCCACAGTAGAAACAATAAAGAAACAAGCGAGTCCAAACAGGCAGTAAAGAAAATAGTTGAATAAAAGTCAATTACTGGCAATTATGTACAGCCGAAAAAAAACAATGGAATGATGGCAAAACAAGCTAGTTTGCTACGGGGGAGGATGTACAACAACAACAACAGCAATAAAACAATAAAATAAAGAAGTGAAGAAGAGAAATAACAATAAATAACAACCATGTCTGTGAATTAACCCGAGCAGTAACACTGCAGAACAACCTCATCGTCATATATACCCTTAAAATGATCTACCTACATGTCTAACTTCAATACATCTTGATATTTGTTACATTATTAATGGAAAAAAATGAATTAATGGTAGTTAATTTACCAAGACATGCAGATATCTACAGGTCTTAAAGTCTTAAAAATCCCTGAATATATATTTTTTTGTTGTTGGACAATTTAATTGACAAAATCGCTACAATTTTATTTACTTTTTTGAAGACGAGTCATTTGGAGGTGTTTTACAACGACAAACTAAATGTGGGATTGTGCTGCAGCGGGCCGCTCAGTCGGCACCATCACATGTACAAACACTCGTAGCTGTTAGCTGCAGCAGCAAGGAAGCTAAGTGTCAAAAGACTAAATTAATTGAATACATTTTTAATTGGTTAATTCATCCATGTTGCATCAAAATAAGTAAAATCATGTGGAATTATTATTATATCTCGCTGGAAATTACAGCATCAAATGTTACAGACAGATAAATTTGAGGCCATAATCGCCCTGAATGGTTTTAATCATACTTCAAGACTTGAAACATGTATTTAATTTTGTTCTGTGTGGTGTTTAAAAGTTTGAATTTAAATTGGAGTAACTGTGATATGTCACAGGAAGAAATGTCTGAACACTGGATGCAGAAAATTGAACAAAAAGGCATCAAAAAGCTTCTAGTTCTCAGGAGCCTCGTCTACGATTTTAGTCAGTGTGCCGACTGTCCTCTCCTGTTTACCTTGGCTCCACACACACACCTGACACCACCCTGAATCTGAGAGGCCTTTCATGTCTGTTTGTCTTTGATATTTCCCGCGATAGAAAGGACTCAGACAGTCTGGATGGTTTGAAGTTACAGACGGAGGGTTCTGACCCTGAAGAATCTCCCTCTCGTCCGTTAGCTCTGGCGGGTCGACACCGAGCGGCTCTGTGAATCAGACGGGGTGTGAACGCGCTCACATCTCACCTCCAGGGTCCCAGTCTGCCACTTGGCCCAGTGCATCTGTTGTGACTGGGGCGGGATTAGAGCCGGGCAGCTGGGAAGTGTTTGATTAATCCCCTCTAACAAAGTCCAGGCATTGATTTAAGCATCAAATCAGGTGGAAGTAATGTTTTTAAGGGTCGTTAATCCCACTGTTGTCTGCTGCGGACGGTCGGCACGCTTACTGCAGAATGTGCTGATGTATAAGAAGGAAGCTGGCTGTGGACTCAGACGAGTAAAGTGCTGATCCGATGCTTTTTGAGCACTTCTTATCCACGCTGGTGTCGCAGCTCTGTCCACCACTTTGGTACTGAGAGAAATATCCTGACAGCTATTGGAAGGATTGATTTGACATGTTATACAGAGCTTCATGGGCCCCAGAGGATCCTTCTCACTTCTGGATCCTTCTGAAATATTATAACTTCAGTATGACTTCATCTCGCACCATTGTGAGCATATTAGCATGCTGGCATCACTGTGCCTGGCTATAGTCTCACGGGTCTCACCAGAAACTTGGTATTTCATCCAGATAGGTGATGTTTTTGCAGGACATGGCACTGCGGGATTCAAGTGCACATGATTTCCTATAACTTGTGTATTTGACCTGACATCCATGTGCATTGGAGGTGATAGTCTTGCTTTGAAAAACCATTTGGGACAACTTATCTAGCATAAAGGAAGTTGTGTGATATAGTTTGTAGATGGAGGAGGACCATGTGAGGGTTAATCCTGCACTTGACCTACATATGAGGGAACGGAGTTTGTTGACTAGATTTTGTAAATGTGTTGTTTTCATGTTTCAAAAAACAACCACTGTCATGCGCCTCAGTCACAAAAAAACTGCCTCTGGGTGGAAAACATGTTCTCAGAGAGTCCTACAGCCTCAGAGAGCACATGGCTGCAGATTTGAGTCATTAGTTAAGCTAGCAGTAGTGAGGATAATTACACAATTTGTGTTTGAATTGGTTGAATTTTGTTTTTCATCTGTCACTGAGCACAAAATCTCTCAGGAAAGTGGCAGCCTGGTAACATTTTTCTCTCCATTGTGGACTAAATGATTGAATAAACTTAGGTTTTGTTAGTAAATCTACTGACTACCTTCTCGATTTATTCCTTATAAGTGGCTGTGACTATCAAATCTGTCAGAAAATGCTCATCACAGTTTCCCAGAGTCCAGAATAACATCTTAAATTGTCCTCTTTTGTCTGACCAGCAATCCAAAACTCAGGGACAATCAATTAAACAGCATAAAAAAATGGATAAACACTAAAAATCCTGAATTTGACGAAGCAGGAGGAAGCAAAATCTTAGAATTTATAGTTGAAAAATGACTTCTTTTCGGCTCATCTATGAATATATTGCTCCCTGGTGTTCAGATAATGGGATCCATGAATGCGGGGTGCACTCCTCGTCCACCGTCCTGTCATTTAATAATTCAGGAAGCTGTTTTTTCAGCGGGCCAGCGTCTGGCTCCCCTGCATCCCGGGATCAGTGACCATCTGTCAGACCTCTCCGGTCAGTCGTGCTTCTCCCTCCAGGCGCTGTGGTCCGTGCCGTGGATCGAGCCGCGGGGAAGGCGCCGGGTCACATGCAGGGGCCAGTTATTGATCTGTTTTTTTTGTCGGAGCTGTTAGACACTTAAGCTTCACGCACCATTCGCCACCAGCAGACGTGGACTGTGGTGGTCCGTGAACTGAAGGTCACAAAGTTGAAGCCACGTTTAAGAATCTGCATGGCGTGGAAATAGTGTCGCTGGGGGATAATCGGAGGTGCACTGAACCTGAAAGATTATTGTATCATCTCCACCTCGACTTGTCTGCTGGTTCTAACGCTCTGCTCTCTTCTCTCTTGCCTCTATGATCCTGATGCCACCATCTCCTCTCAGACCCTCTTGCAGGTGAGTCCTCCTCCGTTTTGTTTGTTTTCCCAGCTGAACTTTTTACTTGAAATGGCATCTTTGTTCATGTTCCTTACCGAACACTGTGGGCTAACCCTCCGTGTCGGGAGGGTTCGCCCACAGTGTTCGGTAAGGAACATGAACAAACCCCTTTGAAGCTTTCTCCAAGCTGGAGCCAGACTCTGGAAGCCTTGAGGGCAAGCTGAAGTGAGCCCTGAATCATTTATACTGAACAATTAGAAACGCTGAGCTTAGTTTGAGACGCTGTTTTATCACCTATTGCACAGGGATAATTACAGTTCTTCAAACTACATAGATAACAGTGTGAGTGTTGATCATTGCGGATCACTTCCTGCATAAAGAAACAGCAGGTTTTTAGAGTTATTCGTGCACAAAACTGCTTAAAAATCATGGTGTTTTGTATTCGGCTCCTGTCTTTGTTCTCCGCTGCTTTTAGAACAGCGTGGCCCACTTTGTTAGAGAGATTTTTTTTTCTTTCCACCGCTTGTTTCTTTTCTTCCTCATCACATCCAGCATGTCCAATAACCCTTGTGTAAACTTACACAGGACAAAGGGGGCAGCAGCCCTTAGTCGGTCGGTACAAGCAAGAAAAAAAAAAAAAACACAAGAGAGAGCAGAAAGGGAGTTAAAGTGCTCCGACTGTGAACTGTCACTACTGCTGGCTGGGCACACAGTGAAGAGAAAGCATCTAAATGCCAGCGCCATCCATTTTTAACCACGCATTTAATGGAGAAGTCCTGTCCGAGGCAGTCGGCTCCGACTGCTATTCTATATTTCCACGTTTACGTCTCCAGAGCGCCGCCCCAGTGCGTCAGCGGATTTATTTTTACTCCACATGGATGTTGTAGCGGGAAAATGATTAGATATTCTTGTTTGTGTGCTGCTTTTTATGATGCATACTTCAAGCAACAAAACATTACATTGTGAATATAAGCATGTATTAAACATTTCCAAAAGCTTGTACAATAAAAAGGTTTTAAGGACAGATTTAGAAGAGACTTGGGAGAGGCGGAGGGTTTCATAGTTCGGAGGCTCTAATAGCAAAAGCCCGACCCCCCTCCATCACTAACTGTGACCTGGGAGGTCTCCGTCCGCAGATCAGGTCAATAAATCCAAAATGCATCTAAGGACGAAGCCATTTAAGTCCCTCAAAGTGGGCAATCAAATTTTTAAATCGATTCTAAATCCAACAGGGAGCCAGTGGAAAGATTCACCAGTCGCTGACGTTGGAGGGAGCTGTGGCCGATAACGAGCCGAGAACAGAAAAAAGCAGGCGCAGCTTCCAGACAAAAGATATACAGCATTTTTTGAGGTTTTCAACAAATACACAAAGACTCCTAGCAGCCTATTAAGTGTTATTTGACAGTCCACCAAGATTGGCACCAACAAACCTGATGGAACTAGCGAGGGCGGAACAGAATCACCTCAGACTTGTATGTATGTATAGCTGAGTGTCATCAGCATAGACATGTATAAATTTTGATTTTGTACGTCCAAGCAAAATCTGCCCCAGAAGTTGTTCGTCCACTCTGCTTAAATATGATCAGAGGTGCGATGTACAGTAGACAAATATAGTTACAACACATTTATTCATTAACACATGACGTTTCAGCCCTGGGCCTTCATTAGATGAGATCATCAGAACACTGAAACGTCACATCGAACATTATTTCCTTGTCTTCAGTGATGTTTTCTTTACCCCCCTAATCCTCAAAATCCCTTTTTGCATTCCAACACTCCAGCTCATTAGAGAAGTCAGAGAAAGTCGTGTTCCCGATGATTCAAAACGTGTTCAGAGGAAAGTTTTCTTCCAGTGGAGCTCTCAGAAACTCAGAGCCACTGATCTGCGTTAACTTTTGCTCCCGACGAGTGTTGTTCAATCTCGTTTTTTAATTAAAGCCTTAACTTGAGTCTGTCTGATCCTCTGAGTCACCTCACAGTGACACATGAATCTATTACAGAAGATCACAGTGAAATTTGTATCCTCTCTTATGTATTTCATGGCTGGATGGTTTCTGAAAACGTGAATGAGATGTCAGGCTTTCGTCACTTTGTAGTGAAGTCGATCAGGTCTGTTGGGGATTAGTTAAAGCAGGTGTTAGGCAGGTACGTACGGCAAGATGGGATGTAGGCATAAAGCCAGTTTGTAACAGATGAAAGCTTGTCGACTTAAGTCATAATGAGATACAGACGGACAGAGTAATCAGTGCTACCAAATGGACTCACCATTTGGTCTGAGAGCTCGGCAGAATGGCCCGTAGGCGTGACCTACGCACAGCAGCAGACGGCGGATGAAGCATGAAGACATGTTGTCTGCATCATCCACAGTTCAAGTCGGTGTGAGCAGCAGCTCTGTAGGCCGCTCTGTCAGCTCACCGGCCTGTCCAACTTTCCACCAGATTTTCCCGACTCATTCATGGCCAGAGTTGTTGCTGTCATGAGCCAAGGGACAGCTGGCTGAGCCTACGTTAGGACAGCAGGCGAATTAGATTGGTTTGTCAATGAATCTTAAAGACAGACTGTCAGCACAAGTGATCAGATTTGATTTTTTGTGTCCAGACATCACCAATCTATCTGCACGTGCTGCTGTGGTAACATCTCTGGCATCAGTCAGGATGTACGCTGGTGAAGAACGGACTGTTGTCCCCTGTTCCGTGACTCTTCATTTGTTTTTGCTGAGTGTTGCGTTGCGGGTGACACTAAAGATTCAAGAAAATCTTAAAAATTTGACATCAACCATCCTATCTGTCCTTCAGATATCACCACAGAATGAAGGAGGAAGCAAACCTGGCTACCACTGGTGACCACACATTAGGCTAACTCTCTTGATGCAACGTTAGCTAACCGCTATACGTCAGCTTGCAACTTAGGTAGCGCTTTGCTAACATTTGCCAACCAAAGATGTGACGATATACAATCCGATGTGTCCGTGAAGATCATCGAAACACTATAATGTGAGTTTACATCGTAATGTTGCCTTTGAACAAACGTAGGGGTCTTTGGTGATGGTGCTGAAGCTACCGCTCGGCCTAATTCACTTTTGACGTCGGACGAGGAAAGTTGACCGAGGTTCATCTGGCTACCGAGCATGCTCACCTGTTATTGGAGCACAGATTTAAACTGGGTGCGACTCAGGAAGGGTCGACTGGCTAAAAGGGGGATGTGGTACTGAGAGTGGCCTGTAACAAAAAAGGCTCGTAACTTTCTGAACAGATTCACGACACATGACCAAGGTTGTGTCCATTTGAACCCGTGGATCCCTGTGCGTACCTGGTCGCAGCTGGTGTTTGTTCCCCCCGCTGCACCTCAACGATTTCCTTATTTGCTCCAAACATTTAGAAGTCTCTGTTTCCCTGCTCGTTCAATAATTCACCGATGTTCAGTTTTCTGTCTGTGTGACGTTGCGTCATTAAAAATAGATGGTCTTTGTTGAGAGATTGCAGAGTACCACCCAGTGCACACATCTTGTTCGGCGTCGCCTCGCTTGTTTTCTGATGTCGTATTCAAAAATGAATCTTCGTCTGAAAGGTAAGGCTTCTTGCAGATTCTGATGTGTGTTGCTGTGCAGCTGTGAGCAGAGCTGCTGTCAGTGTGTGGACGGTAAATCAGTGCTCGGTAATGTTTGTCTTGGGGTCCGGGCATCCCGCCAGGTCGATTCCCTCTGGGTCAACAGGAGACTGAAACTCCCACCTCCCCTCAGCAGGAGAGGTGGGAGTGTGCAGGGAGTTGTAGAACTGAAACAGACCCAGACACAGAAATGTCAAAGCAGCCCTGCTTGTCTTTGGGTCAAGAGCAGCTACAGTACGGCGGAGCGTAGTGTAGTCTCACTACTCTCCCACAGCCACGGATACACTGGCAGCTGTATGGTAATTAGATTTAATCCTGTGAGGCTCACAGGGCAGCAGGCAGGTGGCTGTAGTGGAGGGCACACATGTCAGCGTTGGAATTACGCACAGCCGAGCCGCAGCGACACAGTGTGAGGCAGAGCCGTCAGAGAGCGAGGATGCTTTCACTCTGAGAGACTACTTGTGATATTAATCGCTGTTTTTCCGATGTTATTGGAGCACACGAAACGCCTGAAAATGAAGATCTTTTGCCGGTGGGACCACAGTCTGGTGGGTTGATTTTTGCATTTCATTGGCTTGTTTGTTATTTTAGTATCTAGGAGTGTTTAACTTGGACTTAACTCTCGACTCTGTGATTATTTTATGTCCGACTTTAGAGAGATCTGTCCCTTTTTACTTAAGCGATAGTTGAACCGCTGTGACAATATTTAGGTATTTTTAGAATAACACGGTTGAAGCTCTCACTTACTCTCTTCATCTCCGTCTCTCTCTGATTCTCTACCATCAGCACCGTCTCCCTCATTAAGACCTGAAGATGTTTTGACAGTTGATTCTGATGTCATTTTCATTGTTAATCGATTATGAAGATATTTGTTTCTGGTTGAAAGAAATAAGCTTATTTTGTGGTTCCTACCTTTTGACTGGTATCCTGCAGTTTCTGACGTTTGTTGTTTGTCCCATTTTTGGGATGTTTTCTATGAATTATTGATGTGACAAACTGGGACTTAGAGATATATTTAGTCCAAGTCTTCTTTACGGTAAATCTGATGCCTGTACCCTGATTTATCATCTGTTTTACTCTGAATAGAAACATAATTTACTCAATGAACACTGATCACTTGAAACTATTTATAAATTATCTTATAAATAAGGTGAAAACTAGGGTAGTTTTCTCATAAGCTTACATACAATCGGACTTCTTTTTGCAACCGGTGGACTTGCCTAGAAAGAAGAACGCACTTTTGCATTGGCTTTGCTTTTCAGACTCGGAGGCTGCTTCTTTTGCTTTGTTAGTTTCATCAATTTGCGCTTTAAAAAATAGATAATTAGTTGTGATGTTTCTGAGATTTGTTGTTGTTATTAAATATTCATGTTAAAAAACTG
The DNA here is from genome assembly GCA_039737535.1 of Lagodon rhomboides. Classification (NCBI taxonomy): domain Eukaryota; kingdom Metazoa; phylum Chordata; class Actinopteri; order Spariformes; family Sparidae; genus Lagodon; species Lagodon rhomboides. Next base: position 28,169,963 of record CM077792.1, on the reverse strand, counting down.
GGACTTGGTCTTTTTAGTGTACCTGTTTAAGGTCCATGACTAAATTATTTTGTGTCTCTCATGTCTTTCTTTCCATGTGTGTACAAGTTAAAATGTGTCAAGCAGAAAGTCGTTCTATTATTCAAACTGCGCAGTAAGAAGTTAATGGTTGTGCTCGGAGCTGCTGCATGTTACACACACACACACACACACACACACACACACCCTGTTATGAAACAGCAGAGTGAATGAGGATCAGTTTTTATTCAGGTCACTCCAGCAGACTCTTTCAAATATTCTTGGGTACTTCTTCTTCTTCTTTTTCTTTTTTTTCTCTCTACTGTCTGATACATCTCTCTGCATTTGAAAGCCTGCAGCTCTTAATTGAATCTGGAGGGCAGGTCGGGTCTGGACTTCTCTGACGGCTGCACGCATGAGAAGTTGAAATTACATTTTGGATAAGTTAATTTTCTGTCCCGACTGCATATTACATTACCGCTAACATGTAGCTCGTTAGCAGTCCCAGGACACACCGAGTCTCAACGTGAGACATCAGAGCTCTGATTTTGCACTGACTGTTTAAAACTCAGAGTCAATTCACTCGACCCAACGCCCTAAATACCTGTGCAAGTGTAATAATGTCATAAAAAGGTTAGAGGCTAATTTCCCCTGAATCATACAACCGTTTATGTAATAATCTGCGTCATACTCACATCTGTTGAGTTATGAAATGCCTCAGCGTGCCACACAGGAAGATGGCATGCAGCTCCTCCTATACATACATACATGGACGAACACGTGAGCGTTTCTACATGATCGCACAGTGTGTGATGATTCGGCTGCATGTACAGCACAGTCGATGCTACTGGTAGTCCAGGAACAGCGCACATGCAACCTCTACAGTGGAGGGACGAGTGTTTTGTTTCCTGTTTGACGATTTAAAGGTTAGAACGACATCCTGCAGACGGTCTGTTAACCTTCTATATGACAGCCACGGTTAATCTCTCTCTCTCTTCTTCTTTTACAGGACTTTTCATATGACGACTCTAAGGTGGAGTTCAACGTGGACGCTCCCAACGGTGTGGTGATGGAGGGCTACTTGTTCAAGAGGGCCAGCAACGCCTTTAAGACCTGGAACAGGTAACTAAGACGGCACAAATCTCTATATAATGTAATATATCATATTAGTATATTGATGGTAAAACACTGTATGTGGCTTTAGCCTGACCATTAAGGTTTTATTAAGTATTAAGACAATCAGAAATCAAAGAATTTAGGGAGATGACAAAATACAAAATATGCATTACAGAATAAAAATTATGTAAATTAATTATGGAAGTATTTGAGTGAAATAAATCCTGTAGTGCAACTCTAGCAGTCATTTAATTAACACACGCTGTTTGTAACCTCCACCAACTGAGGTTATGTTGTCGCTCGTGTCCGTTTGTTGGTTTGTGACCTGGATTACACAAAAACTGTTCAACGGATTTTCACGAAACTTGGATGGAGGATGGGTCTCGGCCCAGAATAGACCCCGTTAAATTCTTGTGGGGATCCAGATAAAGGGACGAAAAAAATTTGGCTTGATTGAATTGAATGAGAAGGTTGGGCCTTGGCAGAGGTATGCACTCTACTGGACTGCCATTCTAGTGTTTCTGCTTCCATTATATATATCTTATGCTGGATTAAATCTGTGTATAATCCAGTGTGAGAAGTTAACCGGTTACTGTTGTCAGTTTTTGCATCAAAACCTTCCTTCCTTCTGTCGGTTATAACTCTTTGATATCGGAACTCAGAGACATGATTCGCATATTTTCTTATTCAGGGTGACGTACACTTCCCGAGGATATGATGATTTCTGATTTATTGCGACTATCGCATCCATAAATCCGCTTAGAAATCATTGAAAAACAGACACTCCTTCTATATACAGAACTTGCCTAAGAATCATCACATTTTTAAGTTTTCTTCAGCACCAAATATTCAAATTATAGCTGTCTTTACATTCATGACTAAATTGCAAACAGGGTTGGTTAAACGGCCAATTCGGCATACTTTTAATTGACAATTTTCCAAAATGTAAACGAGTTTAGGGCTCAAGTTTGTAGCACACAGCTAGCTCACTGACACCACGGCAACGTCATACTTCCTCTTGAAAAGGAGGGGGTTGTCGGTTATAAATTCATCTCACGTGGTCACGGTGTTGCGTTGCCAGCAGCTATAAACCCATTTGACTCAGTGCTTTTACCCGTCCTTGATCACTGCCACAACCCACAGCGGTTCACCTTTTTGCTCAGTGACCCTTTAGCATCAGAGGGATATCCATCTATAGTCTAATAAATGTATTTATCTCCCTCTCTCTTCAGGCGGTGGTTCTCCATACAGAACAGTCAGCTGGTCTATCAGAAGAAGCTGAAGGCAAGTCCATATATCTTTGAGCTATCAGATCTCCCCTGGGTAAACTGGGCTCTAAGGTTAAGTGCACTTTAAATGGGGGGGTGATGAATGTTTCTTTCTGAAGTCCATCATCCCTCACCGCTGATATGCGAGTGCTCAATCTGGGAGCTGACGGTGGGGTTTCCAGGTCATTTTCGATTCTCTGCTTGACACCAGAGTGTGTGTGAATATCTAATGGACAGAAAGCTTCCAGCAGGCAGAGGAAAATGTGTTTATCAACGAGGAACAGCTGTTTTTTTTATGTGTGTTGTGTTTCGGCTGTGGATAAACAGAGAATTGAGAAGTTGTTTGTGTGTTCGCAGGATTCCCTGACGGTGGTGGTGGAGGACCTCCGGCTGTGCTCCGTTAAACCGTGCGAGGACATCGAGAGGAGGTTCTGCTTCGAGGTCGTCTCCCCGTCCAAGTAAGACTGAACTACTGGAAGGATCGCCATGTGTTTTGGCTCAGATATTCATGTTCCCCAGAGGGTGAATTGTGATATATTCGGTGATGCCTTCGCTTTTAATCTAACACCATCATCAGGTCAAAAATGTAATTTGTCTTGTAAGTTTATGACAGAATACCTGTGAAACGTATGATTTCCCCAATTCGAATCAACTGTACTTTGTGCTAACTAGCAAATGTTAGCATGCTAACAAGGCTACATGGAAGATTTTAAAAACAAACAATCAAAAAAAATACATCTTGTGCACTTCACAGATCTCATTTTAGTACAGATACAAACATTAAACCTGCTAAATATCAGCATACTAGCATTGTCACTGTGAACAGGTTAGCATGCTAATGTTAGCCTTTCGCTCAAGATGTACAGCCTCACAGAGCAGCTAGCGTGTTTGTAGAATAGTCTTATCACCGAACTTGAGCAAATAATTTAATCTCTTCTGTTGGTTTTGCTAAAAGAGTACAGTTTTATAATAAATTGTGTCGCTCTTTAAAAATTAGCAATATATGTGAAGCCTACAAATAATGCAGAAGAAAACATTCCTGCCTACATTCAGTGTTAGCTTCACATGTTTGTGAGATTATGCAGATCTTTACAGAAGACACATCATAACTGTTGACACTGCTCTGCTTGTTTTCCAGGAGCTGTATGCTTCAGGCCGAGTCTGAGAAGCTGAGACAAGCCTGGATTCAGGCGGTTCAAGCGAGCATCGCCTCAGCATACAGAGAGAGTCCGGACACCTACTACATCGAGGTGAGAGAGAGGATCAGAGGTCACCAACAGAAATGTTTGATAGTGTCTTTATGAGATTTTGTGAGAGCTTAGCTTAGCATTAAGACTGGCAACAAGGGGAAACAGGGATGTTATTTTACCTTCTTGTATTACAAAGAGAGACCAGCAGTGCATTGCAAAACTAATAATACACCATTTTGATATTGATGTTTTGTGAACCTAATGAGCGGCTTTGTTGTGTCTTTTATATTTTAGCATCTGGACCGAACGGCTTCTCCGTCCACCAGCAGTATCGACTCGGCCAGCGAGCCGCGGGAGCGCAGCGTCCGAGGGGAGACCATCCTGCAGAGGATCCAGTGTCTGCCGGGCAACGAGCAGTGCTGCGACTGCGGCCAGGCCGACCCTCGCTGGGCCTCCATCAACCTGGGCATCCTGCTGTGCATCGAGTGCTCCGGCATCCACAGGTAGAGAAACATTTGATTCCTAAAAAAAGAGTCCAAGAGGAATCGGACCCATGTGTTAGAGCTGGAATTCAACAAAGACCATCCTCCACTTTCATCTGACTGCTGAATCAAAATCATCCTATCAATTAATTTGTGTCTGATAATTCTAATTTGAGTCCATGTAATCCTATTTCGACCGCGACTCTGGAACTCAGAGTTCACACGTGTCCTCACCGACTCTGTGAGGACACTCCAACACAGGGTTTAAACACCTGCAGCTCCCCTCCCTCCTCTTGGATGAGAGGTGAAGCCTCTTCAAGAAACTGAAACACACCCAGCTGCCTACGATACTGTACAACCTTCATCAACCACACTGTGAGTTGTGTCGTAAGAACGCGTGTTGAAATCAGATTTAAGGTGCAGAAGTGTTTCAAAAAAGTCTTCTAGCAACAAACTTAAACATCACAGTAACAATGACCAAAAGCACATTTGGAGTGGAGGAGGATTAGCTCTGTTTAGCTCCTCCACCGCTGCCATGTGCCTTGTGGGTACTGGCACCGCAGACAGGAAGCGGTGCCAGCTGTCTGTCACTTTGACCTCACCGTGTGCTGGTAAAAGGCACCGAGCACGGGCGGCCACACACGCCGCTGAGGCGATTAGAGCTCAGTGCGTTCGCTTATTGGATTTGATCGAAAGTTTCATTGACGGAGGGAAGCGAGGAGATGGAGACGGCCGCGGCGGCTGAGAGACACACGGCGAAAAGAAGCCACTGAATAGTTAGAATACTGTGTCAGTGAATGTGATGTAACGCTCCAGATCAACACATCCGCTCATTATTCAGATCAATGCACCGCGCTCGTTGTGTTACATCACACCGTTGCATCACTGAGGGGGAGAAATATTCCCTCAGGAGATGTGTTTGTTATTTTTAAATTTGCAATTATCACTGCTTACGTAACGACAGACCTCGTCCTCTGTGTGTTTGCACCTGTTGAATATTCATGCTCTCCTCTCGGGGCGCAGTGAGATCAGACGTGGCCTCTCGTTGACACAATGCAGGGCGACGGAGGGGAGAAGCACAGTATCGCCGTTGCCCCGGATACCAGACAGCTTCATCCGTGGAACTCGGCTGTTTTGCATGACATTAGGAGCGGCTCCTCTCGTCCCTCCTCTGGATAACACTCCTGATTTTTTAGATCGGTTGCAGCTATTCAGGCGAGGTCACCGCGCAACGGCGTCTATTAAAAGAACGCGAACCGCTCTGGTGTCCTCGCGTTGGCCGCCATCTGTTGCCTCATAGTCATAACAAAGTGGAATTCCTTCGCTTCCACCTCTGAACCGTTCGACTTAAGAAAATAAACAGCATATTTTTCTAAACTTGAAATCTGTTTTGTTTTTTTGTCGCAGGAGTCTGGGAGTTCACTGTTCGAAGGTTCGCTCGCTCACGCTGGACTCATGGGAACCGGAGTTACTAAAGGTACGTTTGGTCTCCTGGAGAATAAGACGAGAATGAAGCTACAGCCAGGAGACAGTTAGCTTAGCTTAGCTTAGCTTAGCATACAGACTGCAACGACGTTCCGTCCTAATTAAAGGAAGTACTCACCCAAAAATAACACACGACAAAAACGTAAAGCCTGAAGATCCCAAGATTTTATTTTTTTTCATTTTGAGCCAGGCTAGCGGTTTCTACCTGTTTCCAGTCTTTATGCTAAGCTAAGCTAATGGGCCTGTTGCTTAAGCTTCCTCTCATCTAGTCTCAGTGTGGCGATCATTAATGTCTTGTCTCTTGTCATTGCAGTTGATGTGTGAGCTTGGTAACAGCGTCATCAACCACATCTACGAAGGCTCGTACCAAGAACAAGGTCTGAAGAAACCGTTACCGTCCAGTTCAAGGTAGGAATCCAGAAAACAGAACTCAAGCCAATAAAAAAATGATCTTATCCATTATTTTATGGAGTTTCTCACACGTGGTGCGGTCTCCTCGCAGGCAGGAGAAGGAGGCTTGGATCAAAGCGAAATACGTGGAGAAGAAGTTCCTGAAGAAGCTCGGCTCCACGGAGATCCTCATCAACGGCGAGAGGAAGTCGGAGCGGCGGTGGAGCGTGAAGAAGTGCCGGCGACACAACAGCGCCACCACAGTACCTAAAACACGGAGGAGATACCGACAAGAGCCTGGAAGCACCTCGCCGTCCACCCTCTCCGCAGGTACGTCAGTTGGAGGCTAAATTTTGTGCTCCTTCTCTGGGTGATGCTCCTTACATCTTCAGAAGTTGCCTGAGAATTAACACATTTTCAGGTTTCCTTCAGTATAAAAACAATCCAGTGACGGTTGTCTGTACATTGATGAGTTTACTAGAAACAGAAACTGCCGATAGCTAATTCGGCATACTTTATGAGCTCTTACCTGCCAAGATTTAAACAAATACAGGCTCAAGTATATAATAATAATAATATTATTAAGCTTGTGCTTCACAAAAACACAAACAGATGGAATATTTCTTCTTCCAGCTGTTTAGGACAAAGGACAGTTCCTGCTAGGTTTTCCAGGATTTTTAGGTAAACTGAATACGTTTTTTCTCATCGGTTATTTTCCCCCCATGTTTGTCTCACAGCAGCTGCTAAGTTCAGACGAGAATCCCTGTTCTGTCCCGATGAGCTGGACTCTCTCTTCTCCTACTTCGACACTGGATCCGGGCCTCGAAGTAAGCCACTCTCCGTTCTGACAATCTGTTCTCCAGAAAACTGTGAATTTATTCAGTGTTCACAGGCGACTCCTTTCACAGATTGTGTATCAGATGCCTGAGCCGTGTGTTTCTGTTCGAGACTCTTGTTTGTTTGCGTGATTCTGTTCCTGTTAAACGAAGCCGAGCAGGCGGAAAGAGACAGCCGTAACTAATGTGTCCATGTTCTGGCTCCTCCTGGTCCGGCAGGCCTGAGCAGCGACAGCGGGTTGGGAGGCAGCACAGATGGCAGCACGGACATCCTGGTGTTTGGCTCGGTGGTGGACAGCGTCACCGAGGGTGAGTCCAGTGGAGGAATGTGTGACAGATGGCCCCTTTAGATGTCATGCACAGGATGTACAGCCACTGTTTTTTCATATATTTTGCGCGTCCTGTCCTCAGAGTGCGAGGTGTCGGAGGACTCGAGCGGCGAAGCCGAGCTGGAGGCCGAGCCGGAGACGTCGGACCCGGAGGACATGAGGGACCTTCACCCCGGAGCGCTGCTCTACAAAGCCTCCAAAGCCAGAAACCTGCCTGTCATGGCCGAGGCGCTGGCCCACGGGGCCGACGTCAACTCGGTCAACGATGAGGACGAAGGAAAGACGCCGCTCATACAGGCTGTGATCGGGGTGAGTCAGTCAGTGAGAGGAGTCATACAGAGATGTTAATGAGCAAATACTCTAACAGAGGGCGACACTGAATGACACACTGAGAGTGGATGATGAGCTGGAACTGGGCTAAAAAAATCAATAGATCATTGACTCTAACCCTCCGAAACAACCAGAAAGGCTCGTGTGTGTGTGTCTGTGTGTGTGTGTGTGTGTGTGTGTGTGGATAATCTACATTATAAAAATACCCTTTTTGCTCCCAAAATTCGAATAATAATCTGGTGCCGTTCATTTATCTCAGGGTTCGTTAATCGCCTGCGAGTTCCTGCTCCAGAACGCTGCTGACGTCAACCAAAGAGACACGAGAGGGAGGGGCCCGCTGCACCACGCCACGTATCTGGGACACACGGGGTGAGTCACGAGGCAGAGAGAGAGGGGTTTTTTGTTTTTTTGACTCCAGGATGCATTTGTACCATTTGTCTCTCATAGTTTCTATTTAATAAGAAAAAAAAAGATTCCTTCTTTGTCTCTCACAGTGCAGATAAAACATCCTGCTTGTTCTGATGTCGTAGCCTCCTTTTCATTTTAATTATTACATTAACACGACTTCTGACTCTGTTAAATCAGTTCTCTTTTTGTCAGCTGATTCCGAACCTGCACAACTAGAAGTGCTGCAGTGTGAAATTCTTCTTCTTACTCTCGTAAACTCTGAAATTCACATCACTTTGTAGAGAAAAGCACATGTAGGCCAGCAGGGACTTTATGGTGCGTTCAAGCGCACCTCGTAAACTCAGAAATCTACGCTTGAATGGCCATAAAAGTTGTATTATTTTCTTTTTTCCCTACGTTGAAAACCATTGACCTACTTTTATTTTTATGTATTTGATTATTTATTTGGATTCCCATCAGCCACTACAGCGGTAGAAGCTGTTCTTCATCGGTCCTTCACTGCAGTATATTTAATTATAAGATCCTAAAATCAAAACAACATCAAGTTAATTTCTCCACAGGCAGATTTGAACAATTCTGTAAAGAAAAATTGTATGAAACGACAATCAGCTCAACCATGTTTTTGCACAACAGGTTCCAAAGTAGCTCCAAGCTGTTTCACTGCAGCAGTTTTTATTAGTCAAATACTAAAAAGACAGAAATATTTCCTTTCTATTTGAGTTTTTCATCCACAAGTCCCAAGTGGCCAGTGAGTCAGAAAGTTTAATTTCGCACACCTGAATTTCACTTTAATACCTCATAGATTCTATTTAATCTCGTGGAAAACAGTTCGAGAGATGTGGGACAAAAAATCATTTTTAAATGAGGTCGCATTGTCTGCAGCTGCTTATTTAAATCTTGCTAATTGTTCTATTAGTTTTACATGTCTGTGACGTTTGATTGGATGTACTGTGACTAAACTCTTCTTCTCTGGTATTTTCAGGCAGGTGTGCTTATTCCTGAAAAGAGGAGCCACACAGAACGACGAGGACGAGGACGGCCACGACCCTTTGAGTATAGCCGTGCAGCAAGCCAACGCAGATATCGTCACACTGTACGTTTATTCACACACACATTCTCCATGAAGACTCAGCTCTGCAGCTTTAGTGCATTTCTAACATCCTGCCTCTCTCTTGTCTCCTTCAGGCTGCGTCTGGCGAGGATGAACGAGGAGATGCGGGAGTCGGAGGGACCGTTCGGACAACCAGGTCAATACCCGGCCAGCAGCCCCACTGAGCAGCAGTATAAGAGATGCATTCAGGAGTTTATCTGTCTCACTATAGCCGAGTGCTAGAAACAAGTCCGGTCAGGTTCAGACAGTGCAGGGGGTGCCAGCAGACACATGACTGACTGAGAGAGAGAGAGAGAGACATGTCGGGGATCTTCAAGCTTGTTTCCTCTCAGAGGGACTTTTCACCACCAGATTAACTTCTTCTTCTCTACATCAGATATTATCAGAACGATTCGAGCGCTCCTCTCTTCACAGCACAGTCTCCTGACTCTTTTAGACCACAGCCGCCAGCTCCCTCGCTCAGGATCACATCACACAGTATTAACCTCCTCTAATGATGTCAGATTTAAACCGACGGGGACTTTTCACGGACCGGTTGCCAAAAAAAAAAATTTAGATGAGCCTCGTCCAGGTGCTCGCCGGTCCGAGAGAATCACTGCCAGGGAACGGTTAGCCACTTTTTTTAAAGATCATCCAGCAGCACTGTCGTCAGGCAATCAATAGAGTCGACCGCAGATAGAGTCATCAGCAGTGTGTTTATCTGGAGGTAATAGAGGGAACAGGGTGCTCTGAACCAAAGACCTGCAGCAACTCATTCAGCCCAACAGTTTAATTTGATCACGTGACTGAGTTGTTGTGGTGGTGCTGAGCGGGTTCCAGAAGTAAAAAGTCCCACTCATTTCCCACAGCAGGAGCTCTCGTACAGGTTAGATCTTCAACAAACTCTCCTGGTTAAAAGATTAAAAGCTGCATTAAAACAGGGTACACAAAAACACATCCAATTCTAAATGAAACATCCGATCGCAGAGCTTGAAGTTGTGTTAAATGCACCGCTGACGGCAAGAAGGAGATTTTACTGTTGATAAAAATCAAATTTTGTGGCTTGAACATTTAATTTCAGGGTCACTTTGAGATGAAATCAGCAGCTCTGTGGTCGGCTTTTGCTCCCAGTTGCAACAACAGAGCATTTTTGATTCGCCACCGCTCCGGTTTTTGCCCCATAGCTGTACAATCAGTCGTAATTTGTTACCCTGCCACACAGTCGTTACCATGGTTACAGCCTGCCCTTTTACCCTGACATCACTCATTTTAACACTATATTTATTCATTTTTAAACTTTATTTATCATGAAAAGAATTTGATAGCACCGTGTGAAGTGATGTGAGTGAACCCGAACCAAACTAACACATCAGAAGTCCCGATGATTTTCTGACCGGGTGTCCAAACTCTAATGAGTATCATAGTATTTAGAGCCATTCAGAAACTACATATATTAAATAAGTAAAACTGGTGGTCGTACCATAAATCTAAAGGGCTGCTACATTAACCAGGAGAGTACTGTGGTAACACTGATGAGATTATTTAAATTAAAATTTGAAATGGGAATGAAGAACCTTCTGGAACCAGCAGCTCCTCTCACTTCAGAACAAAGTATTATCGTAGCACAGACTGTGAGATCGATGCAGTATCGTCTTGTGTCGGTGCAGCCAAACGCATCAGCCCTGTTTTTAACAATCTGATGTCAAAGCGAGCGCGAAGCTCTCGTACGTAGGTTTTGCTGTGAGGCTGCGATAACTGTGACTGAGGAGAAATGATCATTTCTCCGTATCGATCGAGGGATCGATGAAGTAAAGCTTTTAAGTTTAATCAAAAGCGAAAATTATGCACTTTTTCTTACCAACAGTAACAAGGTTTTTCTTTTTCTGCTCCCGCGTCGTCGTTTTTATTTGAATAGTTTGTTTTTTTTTGGTTTTTATTCACGAGGAAACTTCCAGAGCAACAGTGCAATGACTCTCTCCGTACAGATAATCAGTATTTTTTGTATTATTACGTTGAACAACAATGCAGATGGTATTTTTTTAAGCTGGATATATTTTGTTAGATTTTATTTTGCCGAGCACTCAAACACACACACACACACACACACACACGAACACACACACAGCGCCAGTATTATATTCTCATTCTGAGACAGTTTCATCCTATTTAATCACTTTGGATTAACTCTGCAGTGGAAGACGGACATTCTTTTGATAAACCACACTAACCTAACCTGTGTTACTGTATATACAGTATTTGTATGTCTGTTTATAGTAAACTAACGTCTCACGGCTTCGCCTCTATTAGATCTGTTCTCTGTTTATAGTGCATGGGTGGGTGTTGCCCAGGTCTTCCTGATTCCTTGTTGCTTTTCGTTGACTTCTGTGCCCAGTGTATGTGAATATCTGACATTTACTATTGTTGAATAATGTTAATATCCATATTATTTACTGCCAAATCGTGACGAACCGTGCATGGGAAGAAAATGCAAAACAGACTGAACACCCCCTTCTCTCTCGCCGTCTTCCATCGGCTGGACGACGTTGCAAAAAAAAGCCTGATGACAATGAACGTGCAGCCCGGTCGCTGCCCAAAGATCTCATTTTTGCTCTACTCCAAGTTATCTGAGGCTAAATCCGCCTCGAGAAGAAGAATATTTCCCCAAAGATGTTGCTCTGTCTTTGACAGCTGCTGTAGACTGTCGCGGTTTAGTCGAACCAAAGACCACAGACGGTATTTTTTTTTACCACTTTCTTTCTCGTGGTAGGCCGTGAATCCAAAGGGATGTTTCGAATTAGGCCGTATGGAAACGATCAGGGCTGTTATTACCCGTGACGCTCCCCCGATTATTCCTCAGCTCAGCCCTGATTTCCAGACCGAGGCTCCGTCCACACTGAACACGGGGACTTCTTAAACTGAATTCTCTGCATTTTGGCCATTTGTACACAAATAAATGATGAAAACTGACCTTTTGGAAAACTCCGTCCAGGGTGAAGATATTCATATAAACTCAGTTATCAGTGTTTACGTCTGAAACTGAGATTTATTAAAGCGACGACCCACGTTCGCTTCCTAATTTGGCCTTATCAGTGTGTGCAGCATCATCTGCAGAGGCTTTGTTTGGATGTTGAGTATTTAAGTGTTGCACATCGGTGACTGGATGATGTACGGTCTATTCAGAGAGACACAAACAGACAGAAAACGGTTGCTGTTAATGTTTTAATAAAAAAACACATCATCCAAGAGGATTTTCTGTGGAAAGCGGTCACATTTCTTCGCTTTTCCGCTTTATTTCCTGTAACTAAAGCAAACGACCACAGAGGGTTGAAATTAATTGATTCCACAGTGAAAGTTTACTTATTTATTTGGTGAATAAAACCATTTCTGACTCCTCGTCCTCCTGAATAAGTATCAGCTTTAGCGGTGAGATGTTTCTCGACGTGGCAGCGACCGAGAGAGAAGCTCACTCTTGTTTTTTTTTTCCTTCCTGCTCGTCTGTGATCGATTCAAAGCACTTTGAAAAAACACTCAATCCAGCCTTTTCTTATTTTGTGCAGTACGTTGCGCGATAGCCGTCGAAGCTACGCGTCGACTTTTTTTTACACGAGTCAACCGGAAGCGGATTTTACTAGACGAATGATGTCATTGCTGACGGCGCTCCGCATCGAGCCGATGAAGGATTATGTGTTGTACAGTGCGACGTGTCTGCAGTGTGTCCGTCAGTGGGTCCAACATGTTGACTGTTGTGTACATAAACTGAATATTAACACTTTAACTGCCTGCTTCTAACATGCAATTTTTAACTCTCTTGTATATTTTCTCTGTCTCTGACTGTTATCTGTAAAAAAAATACAGTACCTGATATTAACACTGCTACCTTTGTTTGTTTCCTTTGTTCAATAACTCCTCCCAGTGTCTTCTTCTTCTGTGGTACTGACAATAAATGGAAGATGTGACTGAACGCTAACCTCTCCCTCTGCTTCTTTCCTTTCGTTTCGATGTTTCTTCTCTCTGACGTTTCTGCCTCTTACTTACGTCTAACAGCACTAACAAACTTCTAACTTCTCACTCTGCCGGTGCCACTAACATATGGATCCAATGTCTCTGATATTCGCAGCGTGACATATAAAATATTCACTGTGTAAACTAGAATATGAATTACACGTTTGAATATACATGGGGAGAGTTTAATATTCAGGTTTAAATGCATATATGAATATTTTTCCAATGAAGCAGGAGACTCAAAATAATCTATCCCCCACTCGGCCTGTATAAGCAGCCCAGTATATATATTATATATATATTAACGATGGTTTATAACACATTAATGTGATTGTTGTAGTAATACACAGTTTATATATGATGATTGCACATTTTAACAGAGATACAATCATATTTAATCCTATATGATTACACACAAACAGGTCCAGAGAGTTGACAGACTCAGTTTGTTCGATTTCTCCGAGATGTTTCAGCGCCATCTCGTGGCCTTCGTCAGCATGAGAGTGAAGAAAACAAAACAAAAATCAATATATTTATGTAAATAATACATATGTAGCACATTCTTCATACATTCATTACATAATAGACGTGTTGATTTTCATCGCTGATCACTCGTCAGCTGTTAACTGCTGCCTGAAAGCTACTTGAAATCTTTCACTTAAGTGGAAACAGCAACACCTCTCTGTAGGAAAACACTTAAAATCTAAAGTCAAAACTATACTGAAGTAAAAGTACAACAACACTTGATTAATAAATGGCTCATAAAGCAGTTCACTGTTTGTTAACAGTGACGTATCTATCAACTAAAGTTTAATTCACCATAAACTTCCTGTTTATTAATGATGATTTTATTATGAAGTGTTTCTAAAGTATCTGAATCTGTTGGGATGTGTTATATTTTATAAGTTGATCATATAATTTGTACGTTAAATCTACAAAATAATTAGTTCACATGTGCACAGGTAATCATTGATCGTCAAACAAACAAACAAACAAGGCGGTGGACGTTTGCTTGTTCCTGATCTTACAGATTTTATTCTTTTCTTTGTCAAACATGAAAGTAATCTGAATATTTTGGACTGTAGACCGGATGAAACAAGAAGTTTGATGCTGTCACCTTGGCATGTGGGAAAATTAAAACATTTTTAAGACGAAATATTTTGTCAAGAAAATAACAGCAATAATAGAAAATAATATAGTGGATTAAAAAGTAGAGAGTTTCCCTCATGAGATGTGAAATAGAAATACTCAAGAAAATGATTGAGTGCCTGAAAATAGTGAGTAAATGATCACATTAACTTTCCACCACAGCACACCTGTTACAGGTTACACACTTATGGTTCATTCATTTAAAAAAATGCCCTTATATCTGCTTACAGCTACATTATAATGTGATATAGTGTGTTTTATCCAAACAAAGGTGCAAAATTCAAAATAATTAAAAATGTATTAGAATAATTAAGATAATTAAAAGGTAAAGCAGCCAAAATAGTAGCAAAAGGTTCATTAATACTTAAATAAATATCATCGTCCCACTGTGTTTAAAATAAAGTGCTACCAGGAAGCAGAGTATTTACTGTGAGTGTTGCACTCTGTGATCTCTCGGCCTCCGTCTCGTTCTCACACTCGCACAAGCAAAAAAAAAAAAAAAACCCCAAAAAAACAGGGAAAGCCAGGAATGTTCATTCCCCTTTTTTAATTAGCCGGGCCTGGGAGCTCTCAGGGGACACAAAAGACTTCAGCTGCTTTTGTGGTGTCGGTGGATTCAGCGGTTTCCATGGCCACGAGAAAAGGAAAGGCTCAGAATCCGAAAGGGTTGAAAGAGCGAAGCTTCACGGTGCCTCCGCTCCTTTTCACCGCCAGGGCCTTTTTCTTACCCACAATTCCTCCGCTCAGAAGTTTCATAGAAAAGATGTTTTGACTGTTCAGAAAAAACAAGTCAGACTATTTTTCTTTTTCTTTTTCCTTTTCCTTTTCCTTTTTCTTTTTCTTTTTCTTTTTCTTTTTCTTTTTCCGTGACGAATCAGATCTCAGTCGAAATCATTTTTCATCATTTACATTCTGTGTTTTTCTTTCCCTCACCAGGAGACGCCACGTACCTCGACATCTTCAGAGAGTTTTCCCACATGGCGTCCCACAACCCCGAGAAGCTGAAGCGAAGGAGTGTGCACTTCCGACACTCCTTCAGGTAGTTCGAGCTGCCCGCAGAGCGACAAAGACATTTTACTTGAAAAGTGCAGCAACCACTTTCCAAATCGTCACAGTTTGGGGCCTGAAATTTGACCAACTTGGAGACAGCTGATAGAAAAAAGAGTGATTTATTCATCAGATGCCTGTTTTTTGTTTTTCAAAGTGGATCAAAGTGAAGAAATCCTGATTTTGTGATGCTGTCGTTCGTATCATTCAGTGTGTAGAACAGCTGCATGAGTCTTGTGCTGTTAAAAATGGAGGATCTGCTGGTCTTTTCCTCTTAAATGCTTTTTTTAAAAATATAAATACAGCATTTTGCTTTTGTACAGTGTTAGATGAGACTTCTAATAAAATGCCGAGCACTTGTTTTCTTTACTTTCTCTGATATTTGTTTTATTCTGAGCGAAAACGTTCGATTTCATTGAAGGACTTTCATCATCACTCTACATAAATACACCTTTCTGATGTTTTGCATGCATTTTACTCTCATTATATCTCATACTTAAACTTGAACTCAGCTATGTGTCATATCATCACTATCAACAACCCACCATCTTGAAGTCGCAGTGTTATTTCTCTTGTTTATCTTGTTATGAAATGCATTTCTGTTGTTGTGTCATTGTTGTTGTGTCGACTATGCTGGTGTAGTCGCCGTCATGTTTCTGTGTTTTAAATGTACTCTGCAGCAGCACCACTATGAGACGCAGTGCTTCCGTTACTGTCAACATGCTGTAGAGGCGGAACAAATGCTAATATATCAGAATGAACAGGAAAACTGTTGAGAGATGGATGAAAAATAAACATTGTCTGTGTTTACACACCTCTGTGCAGTCTGACCAACCTGTTGACCTACATCACAACATCACAACATGTAGCCGATACAACAGCGCCCTCCTGTGGCCAAATGTGAGACCAGCGACATCCTGACTTTTATCATCAGACGTAAAGTTCACTCGAAATGTGCAGTTGAGGAAAAAGTGCTCAGATCTTATGCTTATACATAAAAGTACCCCACCAGTATAAGTACTCCCTTATCCTGCATTTGAAAAACTTACAGAAATAAATTAAACAGAAAGTACATGAGTAAGTAAGATAGAAAGTTCTGCTGCACAAATGATTCATAATCATATATCTGATTTCTCACATGTATTTACTGTTTTTGTGAAATGTTGGATAATTCTAAAACATCAAACAGTTAAATGAAACTATGTGAGAAGTTCTGGAAGGGAAATGTTATCAATATCCAAAACTTAACAAGTTCCCATAAATAAACACAGATTTATTTTTTTTAATGAGGAGTCAAAAAGGTTAGGAATTGTTGGTTTAGTCTGTAAACAGTGTTGTAAAAAAGGAACCAAAAGTCATACTTGAGTATGAAGTAAAGTCAAAGTAACTCAAAAATGGTACTCAAGTAAATGTGGGCTACTTAGTTACATTTCATTACTGTCTCAAACACTTTTTATGTTAAATTTGTAAAAAAAAAAAAAAAAAAAAAAAATTCAAACACAGAATTTTAATAGGCTATTTACAATATTAATGAGGCAATAATACAAATTCCGAAATATCAAATTTTCCCATAATCCTTCACAATGGATTTTATTGTCGCCTGCAAGTTTATTATTATATTTTCTTAATCTGAAAAATATTTACACCCACCAAATAAACGTAGTGGGGTAAAAAGTACAATGTTTACCTCAGAAATGTGGTGGAGTAGATGAAAAGAGTAATCCATTACTGGGTCTAGTAGCCTACTTGAGTAAATGTACTTGATTACATTCCACCACTGCTGGTCACTCATTCAGCTGCACTTTAACAGATTAATTAATTGGTTCATTAATTCACATTTAAACGGCGATAAAGTCTTTAAGGAGGCTGAAAAATAAAAAATAAAAATAAGAAAAAATTAAAAACATAGCCGATCTTTGGCTCTCTGTCAGAGCCGTTGACGTCCGTCACGTCCCTCCGTGACGTCGGCGGTCAGGGAGGAAGTACGGCGAGCAGACGGTCCGTGGTGATGGAGCTCTGTCCGGGCGACAGCGCTCATGATGAGGCTGTCTGACACTTCCGCTGACATTATGCACCTTTCTGCTCGCCTGACACGCGATGTGACTGCGGATTCGAGTCAGATGTGACTCGGATGGTTGCAGCTAGCTAGCTAGCTGTTAGCTTAGCCGTCACCCGTCCCGGTAGAGTGAGAGTGAGAGCTCCAGCAGCAGCAGCAGCAGCAGGCGGCTAGCAGCTCAGCTGATCCGCTGCAGCACCACACAGAGCCCGGCGAGAGGATGATGATGATGATGATGATGATGAAGAAGAGGCCTTAAACGTCAGTTCAGCGACGGTGTGTTCGGGCATCAAATACAGGTAATGTCTGTCATGGAGAGGGGAGACTGTCAGACAGCAGTTAGCTTTATTAGCAGTGGCGTGCACAGACACCTGAAGGGGCGGGGGGGCCACAAACCACAGCCCCGACCCCCCGCTGTGTGGTCCAGCAGGGGGCCAACAGGTGGAGCTGGAGGGACGACACATTCAATACTGTCACACTTTCTTTAAGAGGGAATCTAAATGTTGGCATTTTTGCTCCACTTTTATGTAAAATTTAAAAAAGAAAATAAAATGAAAACGAAGAGAAAGAAAGAAAGAAAAGTAGCTTACAGTACAGTATTTCTCTCTGGGATGTAACGTTAATGGAGTAGAAGTGTAAAGTAACTAAAATAGAAAAACAGATGTAAACAGTGGTACAGTGTTTGAGTGGGCTGATATTAAAGGGGCACTTTGTAGATTCAGAAAACTCAAAATTGGCATTTTTGCTTCAAAATTTACCTTCAGGTGCATCTAAAAAAAATGTGAATATCATAGAAAAGTTAATTTGTTTCCTGTAATTTCATTAAAAAAATTGAAACTTTCATATGTTCTAGATTCATTAGACATTAAGTGACATAGTTACAGCTCATGAAAATCTAAATATTAGAATATTACCAATTTTAGTCCTGCTGGAAAAGGAAATCAGCATCTCCATGCAGTGTGGAGATGCTGATTTCTTTTCTCCAGCAGGATCTGGCAGCTGCCCACAGCGCCAAAACTACTAGAAACTGGTCTGCTGACCGTGGTATTACTGAGCTCGACTGGCCTGAAGGTCAGCAGTAATTTGTGCGAAAGGAGCAGCGACCAAGTACTGAGTGCATAAATGAACCTACTTTTCAGGAGGTCGACATTTCAGTATTATAAATCCTTTTTATGTTTCGTCTTGTGTAATATTCTGATAATTTGAGATACTGCATTGTTGATTTTCATGAGCTGTGAGCCGTTATCATCTAAATTAAAACTGTAAATGATGATTCATTATCAAAATAATTGCTGATTTATTTTCTGTCACTCGACTTACGATTAATCAACTAATCATTGCAGGTCTAAATACGTTTCGTATCTTGTCTGCGTCATCATCAGTAATAACAAACTCTTTGTCAACATCTTGTCCGCAGACATGGCGTCGCAGCTCCAGGTGTTCTCCTCCCCCTCTGTGTCCTCCAGTGCCTACTCCCGTTCCAAGAGGCTCAAAGTGGAGAACCCTGCCTGGGAGGTGTCCAACCAGCTGGGAGACAATGGTTACTACCAGCAGAGCCCCACCCAGGGAGCTGCACCCTCCACCTCTGGCTCAAACTTCAACCCGGTGTACAACTCCAACCAGGTGCACCCGCCGACGGCCGGCTCCCGGGAGCAGACGGTGGTGCGGGCGGCAGACAGCACAGGTAGCCTCCGCGGACCTCCCTCCTCCTCCTCCTCGTCCTCCTCCTCCAGCCGTCGCGTCAAGGACGCCGAGTCCTCCTCCCAGCCGTGCGACCTCTACCACAAGCAGTACAGCCTGAAGAGGAAGAGCGAGGAGGTGGACAGCAGCGACAGCGTCCAGATCCTGGAGGAGCTCTCCGCCCCCGTGGTCTCGAACCGCACCGGCGGCGGAGGCGGGACCACCACCGCTCAGTCCATAGCACATTCCACGTCTACCACGAAGAGCAGCAACTCCCACAGCGAGGGCGACTACCAGCTGGTCCAGCACGAGATCCTGTGCTCCATGTCCAACAGCTACGAGGTGCTGGAGTTCCTGGGGCGCGGCACATTCGGCCAGGTGGCAAAATGCTGGAAGCGAGGCACAAACGAGATAGTGGCGATCAAGATCCTGAAGAATCATCCTTCTTATGCTCGGCAGGGTCAAATCGAGGCGAGTATGCAGCCCTATATCAACATGTTTTTTATATCCCTGCAGCTCTGACACTTTCCTTTGTCCATTCGTATACAGATATCTATTTTCTCACTTTTAGGATGTGTACTGATTCTGCTTAAAGCCGTGAAAGCAGTGAAAACCAGGTCTAAAAGCACAAGAGGTGTCTGTTGTTCTCTTCATTATTATCATTAATGAATGAATTCCCCCTCTCCGTCCTCCCTGTAGGTGAGCATCCTGAGCCGACTGAGCACAGAGAACGCCGACGAGTTCAACTTCGTGCCGCTCGTACGAGTGTTTCCAGCACAAGAACCACACGTGCCTTGTGTTCGAGATGCTGGAGCAGAACCTGTACGACTTCCTGAAGCACAGCAAGTTCAGCCCCCTGCTGCTCAAGTGCATCCGGCCCATCCTGCAGCAGGTGGCCACGGCTCTGATGAAGCTGAAGAGCCTGGGGCTGATCCACGCCGACCTGAAGCCCGAGAACATCATGCTGGTGGACCCTCTGAGGCAGCCGTACAGGGTGAAGGTCATCGACTTCGGCTCGGCCAGCCACGTGTCCAAAGCGGTGTGCTCCACCTACTTGCAGTCACGATACTACAGGTGGGTGTTTAAGCCTGATTTATCACTTGATTCTGTTTCGAATATGTAAATTACTTGCTGTCATCTTGTCATTTGTCAATTTCGATGTGCTCGCAGAGCTCCGGAGATCATTCTGGGCCTTCCGTTCTGTGAAGCCATCGACATGTGGTCTTTGGGATGCGTCATCGCTGAGCTGTTCCTGGGCTGGCCGCTTTATCCCGGTGCCTCCGAGTACGATCAGGTCAGCTGCAGCACGCTCATGTACATGCGTCTTCTATAAATCGACACCTTTGTACAGAACCAGGCTCGCTGTCTCCCTCTGTTTTCTGTCTTTATGCAAGGCTAAGCTAACTGGCTGTAGCTTCATATTGAACAGCATTTTAGCACTTTCTCTGTGGCATTAAGTTGCGTCTTTCTACAGGTTTGTGTCGCATATGACCACATTCTTGCAGCAGTTTGCACAAGGGTGTCGCGTTTTACCAGATCTAACCATTGAACTTGTAACTGCAGTTTCCTCTGACTCCCTAAAGAAAATTCTGCAACTAAGAAAATGTTTTGATCATTCGTGCCTTCTTGTGAATTCAGCATTAAATTCAAGCTGTAAAAAGTGTCAGTTTGTAGAAGCGTCTCTGTGAGAAGCGTCTTAACTGAATGTGTATGAAGTGTGAAAAAACATGACTGTTTTTGGCAGTTCAGTTAGCAACTTTGTCAGAGTGTCAAACACAAGAGGGAAGTGTGTCTTTTGCATTAAATACAGATCATGTTTCGGGACATGTGACAGTTTAACGAAAGCAATGACCTGATTGCACTTCAGTTTTTCACATGAATCTCTTGTGTGAACCAACAAGATGACATTCAGACTTTAGAAACTGCTATTGAGCAGAAAATGTAGGTCACATAGTTTTAACATTTGTCTCCTTTGTTTTCTTTGCTCTCAGATTCGTTACATCTCCCAGACGCAGGGCCTTCCAGCCGAGTACCTGCTGAGTGCAGGAACCAAAACCAGCCGCTTTTTCAACAGAGGCCCCGACTCGAGCTACCCCCTCTGGAGACTCAAAGTGAGTGAGAGATTGAGAGATTGCACCACAGGCGTATTTACAGCACACGTACTGAGGTCTCGTTCTTTTCTGCAGACACCTGCAGAGCACGAGGCTGAGATGGGCATCAAGTCAAAGGAGGCGAGAAAGTACATCTTCAACTGTCTCGATGATATGATGCAGGTGAGGAAGCGGCGGGTTCATTCTAGGTCATCTCCTGCAGCTGGCAGTGATATCGAAGCTATAACTTCTTATTTGTGCAACACTTCACCCCTCTGCAGGTGAACATGACAAACCTGGAGGGGACTGACATCCTGGCGGAGAAGGCCGACCGACGGGAGTTCATAGACCTGCTGAAGAAGATGCTGACACTCGACGCAGACAAGCGGATCACGCCCATGAAGACGCTGAACCATCCGTTTGTTACCATGACGCACCTGCTGCACTTCC
Organism: Lagodon rhomboides; assembly: GCA_039737535.1. NCBI lineage: Eukaryota > Metazoa > Chordata > Actinopteri > Spariformes > Sparidae > Lagodon > Lagodon rhomboides. The sequence continues at coordinate 28,148,568 of CM077792.1, read as the reverse complement.
CTCACAGCTCACAGTAAGACGACACATTCAGCTGTGTTTTCATTTAGTCATGATGAATAGCCTGACTGTGGCGGTTAAACATTGCATTTGGTGTCTAGGATTCCATCTGTGTCGCTGACCATGTTTCATTTTTTACAGTGTGAAGTCCTGTTTCCAAAACATGGATATATGCAAACGCAGATGCAGCGCCTTCGAGAATGGAAAGAATATGTTTTCCAGCAACAACACTCCGAGTGCAGCCACCAACCTCACTGTCACCTTCAGTAGCCAACTAAACCAGCACAATCAGGTGAGGACATTATCTGTAACCTGCCTCAGGGTCTTTTTCTTCTTAGCAGAATCCTTCTTGATCCCTGTTGAAGGTTATATCGTTCACTTTATAACAGTGGTGGGTCTGCGACCTCATTCGTCAACCCTGCATGTCCTCATTTCTGCACAGAATCGGATTTATAGGTTTCTTCTTGTGCTAAAGAAAATGATTTCCTGAAGATGTCCATTTACATTTTTACTTGGAAAACAATGGAATAATTTATTTTAAAATGTATACTACTAATGCTGGAAGCCCCGAGTGGAAAGTGAGATTTTATTTTTTTGGGTGTTCCATTTTCTAAGTTTTGAAAAATGTTTGTAACAGGGTGAATTTTTTTTTTTTTACAAGAAAAACACTTTTTTCATGTGTCAAGACGAATGGGGGGAAAAAAAACGACGCAATTTCAAGAGGAAATTGTTGCTCTTTTTCTTGTGAAAAAAATTCCTGTGAAAATTGTTTTTTTGCTTGACACATGAAAAAAGAAAAAAAATCAAGAAAAATTTGTTTAAAAATTTTCCACAACAAATCTTATTTTTCTGTGTGAAAACACAGTGAAAAAAAAATTCAAGAGGAAATTAAGGCTCATTTTTTTCTTTCGTTATACTGACCGCGAGAGGCTGAAGTGCACCACTACTCATGTCCTGAATAACATGAACAGTATCAGTGTTCCTCCAGGGGAGTTTAAATTTCAAGGAAATAATTATGTTTTTTCATGTGAACCAGTGAGAATTTTTCTTTTTCATGATAGATTTTTGTTGTTTCATGAAATTTTTCGTGCAATTTTTTTTTCAAGAAAAACTTTTTTCTGGTGTCAAGCCTTTTTTTTCCAAGGATTTTTTGCTCTGTGGGTGAAACCCTTTTTTTCAACAGGAATTTGAGGCTAATTTCTTGTGTGTTCTCTCTGTAATACTCATTTTGACCACAAGAGGCTGAAGTGCATCACTACTCATGTCTTGAATAAGAGAAACAGCATCCATGTTCCTCCTTTTTTTTCAGTCGGCTGCACAAATATTAATTTTTTTTTTTCATGAAACATTTTTTCCTCCTCTGGAAACATTTTTCACAACAATTTTTTTTTTCATCTTATCAAGTTTTTCTCCTAAAAACTGGCTTTTTTCATGTGGCTTGACACATTGAAAAAAAGGTTTTTAAAAGTTTTTTTGCGTCAAGCCGAGTGGAAAAAACAATTCACAAGAAAAAATATTTCTTAACTCTTCTTTACTCCCCTGGACTCCATGCATTTGTGCTCAGAATGAGTATTACAGAGAGAACAAAATTGAAAAAAAATCCTTAATTTCCCCTGAAACATTTTTTTCTCACTGTTTCACACATGAAAAAAAGGTATTAAATGAATAAAAATTATTTTGTGAAAAATATTTTTGTGAAAATAATTTTTTTTTACTCTGAAAACATTTTATCACAAGAATTTTTTTCATGTGTCGAGCTCATTGAAAAAATATTCACAAAAAACATTCTGTACTCTTTACTCCTCTGGAGGGACATGGATGCTGTTTATCTTATTCAGGACACGAGTAATGCTGCACTTCAGTGCCTCCTGGTTTCTGGGTTTCACACAGAAAAAAAGTATCTCATGAAAAAATATTTTTGGATTCAGCTCGACACATTCACACTGTTTCACACATGAAAAAACACAGGTCTTTCGTGAGTTTTTTTTTATTTCTTGAAAAAAAAATATTCAGAGAAAAAATTTTTTTCATGTTGTGAAACAGTGAGAAAAAATTTTTTCATGAGAATTTTCTTTTACAATGAGCCACATAAGAAAACATTTTTCACAAAAAATCTTCCTGTGTCGAGCTGAATTAAAAACATTTTTTCATGAGAACATTTTTTTTCTGTGTGAAACCCAGTGAAAGAGGCTGAAGTGCATCACTACTCATAAGATGAACAGCATCCATGTTCCTCCAGCAAAGTAAAGAAGAGTAAAGGAATATTTTTTCTTGTGAAATTTTTTTTTACTAGACACATGAAAAACATTACTCATGAAAACATTTTTTTTTTTACTCTGAAAACATTTCTTTCTGGTTTTCTCCTTTAAAAAAATACAATTCACTTGGCTCGACACATGAAAAAAATTCATTTTTTAAAAAAAATTGGGTTTCACACAGAAGAAGAGAATGTTCTCATGAAAAAATATTTTTTGATTCAGCTCAACACATGAAAAAAAAATTCTACGAAAACATTTTTTCTCACTGTTTCAACATGTTGAAAGAAAAAGTTGAAGAAAAATTTATTTTGTGATTTTCGTGATTTTCTTTCAGCCTCCTGTGGTCAAATTGAGTCTTGCAGAGAGCACACTTAAAATAAATTAGCCTGAATTTCCCCCTGAAACAAAATATTTTTCACTTGGTTCAACACATGAAAAAAAAACGTTTTTCATGAAAATGGAAAAAAAATTCCTGTGAAAAATGATTTCAGTCAAAAGAATTTTTTTACGAAGTTTTTTTTCATGTCCATGTGAACCAAGTGAAAAACATGTTTCTCTCTGTGATACTCATTTTGACCACAAGAGGCTGAAGTGCCTACATAAGATGAACAGCATCCATGTTCCTCCAGGAAAGTAAAGAAGAGTAAAGAAATGTTTTTTCTTGTGAACATTTTTTTTGTCCGCTAGACATAAAAAGCCTACACATGAAAAAAAATTTTTTAACCCTGAAAATTTTTTTCACAATAATTTTTTTTTCATCTTTTTTTAAGGTTCTTCCTAAAAAATCAACTTGGCACGAACACATGAAATTTTTTTTTAAACTTTTTTAAAAAGCCGAGTGAAAACATTTTAATTCTTCTTTACTCCCCTGGACTCCATGCACTTCAGCCTCTTGTGGTCAAAATGAGTATGACAGAGAGAACACTTAACAAAATGAGCCTTAATTTCCCCTGAAACATTTTTTTTTTCGCTAGGTTTCACACAGAAAAAAACGTTCTCATGAAAAAATATTTTTCATTCAGCTCAAGAAATGTTTTACTTGAAAAAATGTTCTTGGCTCGACACAAAGATTCTCATGAAAACATTTTTTCATCAAAGAAAATTTTTGTGAAATTTTTTGTCATGACATTTTTTTCAGCCTCTTGTGGTCAAAATGAGTATTACAGAGAGAACACTTAAAACAAATTAGCCTTAATTTCCCCCTGAAAAATAAATTGTTTTTGACTTGGTTCAACACATGAAAAAAAAAACGTTTTTCATGAAAATGGAAAAAAAAATTCTTGTGAAAAATTATTTCAGATTTTTTTAAAAATTATTAAATGTATTGAACCAAGTGAAAAACATGTTTCTCTCTGTAATACTCATTTTGACCACAAGAGGCTGAAGTGCATCACAACTCATGTCTTCAATAAGATAAACAGCATCCATGTTCCTCCAGATAAAGAAGAGAAAAGAAATATTTTTTCTTGTGAAAACATTTTTTTCACCTAGCTCTTTTCATGAAATGTTTTTTTCATGTGAAAGATGTTTATAGAGTAAAAAAAATGTTTTTTCATGAAACAGTGAGAATATTTTTTTTTTCTTGAGAATTGACTTTTCATGTGTCGTGCCATGCTTGACACATGACAAAATAAATTCTAGTGAAAATGTGTTTTTTCACTCTGTTACACACATGAAAAAATATATGTTTTCCCCTCAGGGCTTGTTAAGTGCAACAATTAAAAAGTGAATTAAAACCTATTTATAATTGCATTGAAGTCACACCACAATCCTTGGGTAGTGAACACTGTGTTTTCCTGCATGTTGTGTCTTGCAGATGGCCTCTACAGGAGGTCAGTCTCTGTCCCTCAGCAGTAACGTCCCGCTGCTGAACTACCAGCCCGGCCTCTACCAACAGGCCACCATAAACATCCCCGGTCTGACCCAGCAGGGCGTCCCGCTGCAGACCAGACCCACCCAGCTCTGCACCCAGACCGAGCCCTTCCAGCAGACGCTCATCGTTTGCCCCCCGACCATCCAGGGTGAGAATGCAAGATGTTAGTGTCACGTTTCTCTGAAAAAAAGAAATTGATTAAAATAATTTGACAAAGAAAAAAAATTTTTTATTGATATTTTCCTTTGTGCCGTTCTAAATGTAGTATTTATTTTTGTGCATATTCGTAATTGTTGACTGCCTTCGTCTTTTCCTGACAGGTCTTCAAACATCCAATAAGCCCTCTGGTTATCCAGTGAGGATGGACAACTCGGTTCCGTTAGTTCCTCAGAACCAGTCGTCTCAGTCTCTTCACATCCAGCCCGGCATGCTGGCACAGGTAGGACCCTTAAAATCATTTAATCAGTTTTTAATCCACTCATTGAAAGGGTCAGTATCAGCGGTGTGGAATGTGTGTGAGTAAATTTTGAGGTACGTGTACGTGTGTGTTACTTGTGTTACGTAACTAGTTGTGACCCTTGAAGCTAATCTAACATCAACATCTGTGCACATGTGGTTGGTCTACACGTTCTGTGCTCTCTTCATGAAACAATATTCTTGTTCTGGTGTCACTAACTCAAAGATTCTTCATCCAAAGCAAAGATTTTCTCTTCCTTAAGGATTCTGTAGAATATGAAGCGTATCTTTTTTGCTCTCGGTCTGTTTGGATGATTTCACACCTCCACTTCCTGTCACCCTCCCCCCCTCACACCTCCTCCCAGGCCTCGCTCGACCCCCTGCTGGTAAGCAGCCTGTACGCCTCAGTGGCGGGAATGCAACATTTAGACTCGATCCGGCTGCCAGTTGGCTGCAGGGGTGAAAGCCTTGGCGGCTTACTGGATCAGAATGCCTCCATGCTGGTAAAAAAAACACCATCACCACAAAGAAATCTCTTCTTTCTTCCCCGTCAGCGCCGTCAGCTGACGTGCAGCGGAGCGTGGGACGCATGTGCAGCTCGTCGGGCTGGTTTGTGCTTTTGCTTGAAGCTTCAGGGACTTGATGCGTAAAATGTGTAGAATCACAACAACAACTGTGTGTATGACTGACCTGATGTACACAATCTTCTTTTATGAACATAATTTCATGTGTAGGAAACGATGAGTGAGTGCTAGAGAGGTGTAGACGGCTTCACAGATTATTTCCAAGTTAATTTCGGGGGAAAAATTTTAATTCATCACAAAAGTTTAGAGAAATTTCCAGAAAGTTAAATAATTGTTTGAAATTGGTTTGACATTGTCACATTTAAAGCACCACGCTGGCGTTGATGCCGTCTCACCGGTGTTACAGCGTTCACTCTCGCAGTGAAACCGGGACTGGCTTCTTTATTTCCTCCTCTTCTTATCTCACACTAACACATTTTTATCACTTTCAGGTGGGCCCGTCTTGTTTCTGTTTTTCACGGTGCAGGCTTTTCTATGACATGGCATGCTTGGCATCCGAACTTGAAAGGAATGTGTTTTTTTTTCTTCTTCCTTTCCTTTAAGCTTGGTTTGGTGTTGACTGCTTCTTAAATCACATTCTCCCTCTGAGCAGTAACAAGCTCTCTCTGCGCAGGATTAAGTCTGGAAGCAGGATACAGATTGCGGTCCTGCCACCACATCTCTTATGTTCTGTTCAGCTGTCAGAGAGTGTGTGTGTGTGTGATCTGCTAGATGTCTTTGTGTAGGACAGAGATGGGAACATTGGTGTTAGTCAACAAACTGCATGTGCTCATCAAGTCTTTTATTTCAAACTGATTCTCTCAGAAAAACAGCTCCGGCTTTTATCCCACACTGGTCAACACTTTGTTCTCTTCTTAAAGTCTTACTCGTGAAGGTTTTTGGAGTTGTGTGATGTTTAACATGTGTTTATGTGTGTGTGTGTACAGCAGGGCTGGCCAGCAGGCACACAGCAGATCCTCATCCCTTCCACGTGGCAGCAGATGCCCGGCATGGCCATCCACAACCCCGGGCAGGCCGTGGTGCCCGACTCACCCATGGGAGCCCCCGTCCCCGACAATCAGCAGGCCTCAGGCTGGAGGTGAGTTTAGTCTGACGGGACTCCGTGTCTCCACGCTGCGTTTAAACACAGCTTCAGGAGAACAGGGGGGTATTCCAGAAGGGAGGTTCAACAAACTCTGGGTGAAATATCATTATTCTTGTTCTCTGTTAAGGATTTTGACCCAGGTATTACTCTAAAAGTACACAGTAAAAGTACTTCATATTATACATGCAAGTAGTCTATGAAGTACTTAGTTCAGTAGTACATGAATCTTGGACTACTTATTGAAAACAAGTTTTTTATTCCACATCAAAGTTGGGTGAAATATCCTTATTCTTTTTCTCTGTTAAGGATTTTGACAAAATATTACTCGAAAAGTACACAGTAAGAGTACTAAATTCAAAATGAAAAGATGACCGCATCTAAAACTCTGTCAGTGATTTTTATTACTGCCGCAGCCATGTTACTTTTTTTCCCCAGAAAATGTACTGCGGTCAAGCCAGCCGTGCAAAAATTATTAATTTTTTTTTTCCATAAGTAGTTTTGGATTCATGTACTGCTGAACTAAGTACTTCCTAGACTACTTGCATGCATAATATGAAGTACTTTTACTGTGTACTTTTAGAGTAATCCTTTGTCAAAATCCTTAACAGAGAACAAGAATAAGGATATTTCGACGAACTTTGATGTGGAATAAAAAAAATATTTTCCATAAGTATTCCAAAATTCGTGTACTACTGAACTAAGTACTTCCTAGACTACTTGCATACATAATATGAAGTACTTTTACTGTGTACTTTTAGAGTAATCCTGGGTCAAAATCCTTAACAGAGAACAAGAATAAGGATATTTCGACGAACTTTGATGTGGAATAAAAAAAATATTTTCCATAAGTATTCCAAAATTCATGTACTACTGAACTAAGTACTTCCTAGACTACTTGCATACATAATATGAAGTACTTTTACTGTGTACTTTTAGAGTAATCCTGGGTCAAAATCCTTAACAGAGAACAAGAATAAGGATATTTCGACGAACTTTGATGTGGAATAAAAAAAATATTTTCCATAAGTATTCCAAAATTCATGTACTACTGAACTAAGTACTTCCTAGACTACTTGCATACATAATATGAAGTACTTTTACTGTGTACTTTTAGAGTAATCCTGGGTCAAAATCCTTAACAGAGAACAAGAATAAGGATATTTCACCGAACTTTGATGTGGAATAAAAAAATTATTTTCCATAAGTATTCCAAAATTCGTGTACTACTGAACTAAGTACTTCCTAGACTACTTGCATACATAATATGAAGTACTTTTACTGTGTACTTTTAGAGTAATCCTGGGTCAAAATCCTTCACAGAGAACAAGAATAAGGATATTTCGACGAACTTTGATGTGGAATAAAAAACTATTTTCCATAAGTATTCCAAAATTCATGTACTACTGAACTAAGTACTTCCTAGACTACTTGCATACATAATATGAAGTACTTTTACTGTGTACTTTTAGAGTAATCCTGGGTCAAAATCCTTAACAGAGAACAAGAATAAGGATATTTCAACGAACTTTGATGTGGAATAAAAAAATTATTTTCCATAAGTATTCCAAAATTCGTGTACTACTGAACTAAGTACTTCCTAGACTACTTGCATACATAATATGAAGTACTTTTACTGTGTACTTTTAGAGTAATCCTGGGTCAAAATCCTTCACAGAGAACAAGAATAAGGATATTTCGACGAACTTTGATGTGGAATAAAAAAAATATTTTCCATAAGTATTCCAAAATTCATGTACTACTGAACTAAGTACTTCCTAGACTACTTGCATACATAATATGAAGTACTTTTACTGTGTACTTTTAGAGTAATCCTAGGTCAAAATCCTCAACAGAGAAAAAGAATAAGGATATTTCACCCAACTTTGTTATGGAATAAAAAAATATTTTCCATAAGTATTCCAAAATTCGTGTACTACTGAACTAAGTACTTCCTAGACTACTTGCATACATAATATGAAGTACTTTTACTGTGTACTTTTAGAGTAATCCTGGGTCAAAATCCTTAACAGAGAACAAGAATAAGGATATTTCGACGAACTTTGATGTGGAATAAAAAACTTATTTTCCATAAGTATTCCAAAATTCATGTACTACTGAACTAAGTACTTCCTAGACTACTTGCATACATAATATGAAGTACTTTTACTGTGTACTTTTAGAGTAATCCTGGGTCAAAATCCTTAACAGAGAACAAGAATAAGGATATTTCACCCAACTTTGTTATGGAATAAAAAAAATATTTTCCATAAGTTGTCCAAGATTCATGTGCTGCTGAACTAAGTACTTCATATTATACATGCAAGTAGTCTATGAAGTACTTAGTTCAGTAGTACATGAATCTTGGACTATTTATGGAAAACAAGTTTTTTATTGCACATCAAAGTTGGGCGAAATATCCTTATTCTTGTTCTCTGTTAAGGATTTTGACCCAGGATTACTCTAAAAGTACACAGTAAAAGTACTTCATATTATGCATGCAAGTAGTCTAGGAAGTACTTAGTTCAGCAGTGTATGAATCCAAAACTACTTATGGAAAAAAAAATAATACATTTGCACGGCTGGCTTGACCGCAGTACATTTTCTGGGCAGTAATAAAAATCACTGACAGAGTTTTAGATGCGGTCATCTTTTCAGGGTTAACAAACTCAGAGTTTTCACAAAACCCGCTAACTGGAATACCCCCCTGGAGTGTGTAAAATGAGCGATTTAATATTTTTCTTCTTTTCTCAGGGGTCGGCATGGAAGCCAGTACGATGGCGTCGGCCAGCAGGACTCTGGAGTCGGCCGTCACGCTGCCTCCCAAAGCCACAACTCAGGGGCCGCTCACTCAAGAGCCCAGCAGGGGAAGAGGTCGAAGGGTCGACACGCAGAGAGCAGAGCCAGGTATTCTGTCCGACAGTCTGGTGGGAAAAAACTTCTTTGACCACGTCTCATTATTTTCTTCTCGTGTGTGAAAGCCATGACCATGACTTTTTGTCTACAGAATTATTTTTTCTTTTACAAATCTGAGGATTTTTTTTTCTTTCATGTGTGAAACTGAGTGAAAAAAAAGAACTTTGTTCAGGAGATTTTTTTCAACTTTTTTTTTTTCCCACACATGAAAAAATAATCTCCAGAAGAAAATAACTTTTTTCACTCAGTTGAGTGAAATGAAGGAAAAAAAAATCTCCAGAAATATTTTTATTTTCATTCAGCTTCACATACGAAGAAAAAAATCCTCAGATGTGTTCAAAATTCTCCTGATTTTTTTCTGTTTTGTGTCCTGAAAAAAAAAAAAAACATAAAATATTTACTCTGTTTATCACATTGAGAAAAAAAAATAATCATCAGATATCTTAAAAAAAAAATTTAAAAAAAAAATGCTGCACTTTGTTTCACAAGGAGGAAAAAAATCTTCCGATGTGTTAAAAGACAACTTAAAAATGTTTTTCTCCTGACAAAACTTCCAGCCCCGCCCACTTGGTTTTAGAAAATGACAAAAAAAAAATTACAGAATTTTCTTTTTTTATGTCTCCTGAAAATTATTATTTTTTTTCCCATACAAAAATGTTTTTCCACTTGGTTTCAAACATGAAAAGAAAATCTTCAGGAAAAAATGTATTTACTCTGTTTCTCACATTCCTTTGTCCCCACCAGGCCCGTGTCTTCAGTCCATTCGACTGTGGTCCACAACACTTCTACTTTTGCTGGCGACCAGTCTCAGCCCATCGTCATCTCTGACACGCCCAGTCCTGCTGTCAGCATCATCACCATCCACAGCGACTCGGAGGACGAGGACGACAGGAAGTTCCCTGCTGCCTGGTGAGCTCATATCCTGACTGTGAACTCTGAAATAGAAAAAAGAAAATCTTGAAATAGTCCTTTACTCCGATCTTATTCTGTCCTGCAGCTCTGGTACGAGTCAGAGGACGAACGTGATCAGCTGTGTGACGGTGCACGACTCCCATGACTCGGACTCTTCTACCAGCAGCCCCCTGAGCCCCAAAACCAACTCGCAGCCCGCCAAGTCTCTGGCCATCATCATGCCCTCAGTGAAGAGCCAGCCGGGGGAGAGCACAACCCACAAAGCTCCGGCAGCTCCAGGTGCTCCAGGACATGGACATAAATCTCTAGTCATCACATATTATATTAACTTTATTATAACAAACTAGATGTGGTTGTATCATACGACGGAGTATTAGGGCCAGACTAAGAGAAAAAAAAAATATTTTGGAGGGCAAATTACGAGAATAAAGTCATAATATTACGAGAAAAAAGTCATGATATTAGGTCTACGAGAATAAAGTCGTAACATTACGAGAATAAAGTCATAATATTACGAGAAAAAAGTCATAATATTACGAGAATAAAGTCAAAATATTAGAGAAAAAAAGTCATAATATTACGAGAATAAAGTCAAAATATTACGAGAAAAAAGTCAAAATATTACGAGAAAAAAGTCAAAATATTACGAGAATAAAGTCAAAATATTACGAGAAAAAAGTCATAATATTACGAGAATAAAGTCAAAATATTACGAGAATAAAGTCAAAATATTACGAGAATAAAGTCATAATATTACGAGAATAAAGTCAAAATATTACGAGAATAAAGTCATAATATTACGAGAATAAAGTCAAAATATTACGAGAAAAAAGTCATAATATTACGAGAATAAAGTCAAAATATTACGAGAAAAAAGTCATAATATTACGAGAATAAAGTCAAAATATTACGAGAAAAAAGTCAAAATATTACGAGAAAAAAGTCAAAATATTACGAGAATAAAGTCAAAATATTACGAGAATAAAGTCATAATATTACGAGAAAAAAGTCAAAATATTACGAGAAAAAAGTCAAAATATTACGAGAATAAAGTCATAATATTACGAGAAAAAAGTCAAAATATTACGAGAATAAAGTCAAAATATTACGAGATTAAAGTCAAAATATTACGAGAATAAAGTCATAATATTACGAAAATAAAGTCAAAATATTATGAGAAAAACGTCAAAATATTACGAGAAAAAATTCATAATATTACGAGAATAAAGTCAAAATATTACGAGAATAAAGTCAAAATATTACGAGAATAAAGTCAAAATATTACGAGAAAAAAGTCAAAATATTACGAGAATAAAGTCAAAATATTACGAGAATAAAGTCAAAATATTACGAGATTAAAGTCAAAATATTACGAGAATAAAGTCAAAATATTACGAGAAAAAGTCAAAATATTACGAGAAAAAAGTCATAATATTACGAGAATAAAGTCAAAATATTACGAGAAAAAAGTCATTATATTACGAGAATAAAGTTAAAAATATTACGAGATTAAAGTCAAAATATTACGAGAATAAAGTCATAATATTACGAGAATAAAGTCATAACATTACGAGAATAAAGTCAAAATATTATGAGATTAAAGTCAAAATATTACGAGAAAAAAGTCATAATATTACGAGAATAAAGTCAAAATATTACGAGAATAAAGTCAAAATATTACGAGAATAAAGTCAAAATATTACGAGAATAAAGTAGTAATTTTAATGAGAACTCTTACAGAAAGAGCAGTCTTCCCGCTGCGTTAGAATGAGGAATGTTGAGCATAACTTGAAGAGTTGCGGCTGCTGGGCTCAGGCTAAGGCAACTGTTTGGTTGAGCTGGTCACGTCAGATCTTAACTCTATCGAAGCTTTTTTCTCATTAAAACGACTTTTTCCCCTTGTATTATTATTACATTATTCTCGTATTATTACGACTTTATTCTCGTAATTTCCCCCCAATTTTTTTTTTTTTTTTTCTTACTCTTAGTATGGCCCTAATACTCCGTCGTAGTATCAAGTGACCTTACTGGATCAATTTTACCTTATTCTGTCTGCTTCTCGCTGGTAGATCAAGCAACAAGTGGCTCTGGAAAGATCAAGAAGGGGTCGACTCAGCAGTCCGGTCGGCCAGGAGACTCCAGCACTGATCGCCATCCACGTGCCGCGTCCAGCAGATCTCAGCCTCTTAACCTGAGTCAGGTAACGGCTTTCGAATGTGGCTGACTACATACCAATCCAGCGGGTGTGGTTACTGAGACAGACCCTCATTCTCTGTCGTTTCCAGGTACAGCAGGCTGTGATGTCATCATCCCACGACCAAACAGGAAGCAGCAGCACCCTGAGGCGGCAGCCCACGTACCCGCCTCCTGTGTCCTCGCACTCGTCCTTCAACACCCTCTTCAGCTCCACCCCGAACCTGTACGCCTACCCGGCCTCTGCAGCGCTGGCCTCTGTTTCCCAAGCTGTGGACCAGATGCAGGGTGGCTCGTCCCGCCACGGCAGGGCGAGCGGAGCTTACTCCTCCCTGGCTCTGCTGCAGAAGAGCGGCAGCCTGGCCCTGGCAGGGTCCGCTCCGGGACAGTACGGCAACCAACACCACCAACAGCAGCAGCAGCAGCAGCAGCAGCAGCTGGGAGGGCAGCCTTTCCACCACTCCAGTGCTCCTTACCAGCGAAAACTCAACCAGTACCCCTACCTGTAAAGAACTGAAGCAAGAAGACCAAAACGGAGACCGCGACTAGAGAGGAGCACAAGCTCATCACGGCTGACTGTGATTCAACCCGACTTTCAAACTTTCCTTTACCGTCCAGTCGTCATTTCTCTGATTATTCCGGATCGAATGATCACAGGAAGTATTTATGTTTTAATCATGGTCAGTTTTTTTGTTTCTATTCCAACTCTGGAGTTTTTTCTTTGTGTTGCAACAGCATGTTAACAATGACAAACTGTGCAGTTTGTGTCCGAACAGTGACACGTTTCTCGTCATGTTTCCTGACCTTCATCTGAGATTTAAGGGCGATTACAACCACGTCAGACAAAACGAGTGGGAATCATATCCCCTTTTAAAACAGAGCTGAAAACTCTACTCACAGATGGAAATGTTACATTGATTTTTAACATGTTAAGCCTTGTTTTTGAATTAATTTTAGAAATGTGCGTTGAGGCGTAAAACTGTAACTTGCTGCTCTTTGTTGTTTACTATCGTCAGAATCATCAACTAATTGTTTTAAAAGTTGCATTAACACATCCACAGCCGCCTTACTTAGTTAGGCCAACGTCTTTTATTTTAGATTTGATACGTCGGCAGGTCGTGATCAGTTAGATTTATGTGTTGTATGTTTCATTAATGAATGTACTGTGTGTGCGTGTGTTTTATCTGTATTATGAACAAAAAAAAAGATGGAGGCGGTGAGTAAGCTATGTACTGTACTGTAAAATGATGTGTCACTGTGTTCTCCATCCTGTTTTAGAACTGGCCTTTGACTTGATTATATTTATCTGTTGAGACGCAGTACGACTCGGTGTAGACGTAGGTGTGGTGTTTAGAGGGGATTCTCATGTTTTTTGTTTTTTTTTACAGGTTTAGGAGTTAATCTTAAGGTTGCATGTGTCTGACATGAAGTAGCATTCAGGACAAGTTTGTTAAACTGCAGATTTCGCTGATTTCCAGCGTCGCTCGCAGGAAGGATTATTACCGCTCTGTTGAATTTGTACGACAAACGCGTTAATGATATCGGGGGGGGAAAAAAAAATGTAAAAGCTCTTGTCTTGTGAAGTGATGTTTGTGAAGTAAACGCGTGCACATTCAATCCGATCGGGGGTTTTTCACGCCATCGTGTACGAGTCAAAACCATTTAGATTGCAACTGTTAAAATTCACAGTAAATGCGTTTTCAGTTGTGAATAATCAAATCTGACGATGATGATTTATAGGAATATTAATTGATGTTCAGTATGTAACCGCTTCTAAAACAAAATCATTGGTTTGGTGAAATGATGGTTGTTCCTACAATCCTGCTGTGTTGTGAAGTGCTACATTACATAGGACACACGATGAACCTTAACCCGTATATACGCAATAAAATCTTCACAAAACAGAATTTGGGACTCTTGATGATTAACAATTACACACTCATGTACATCCAAATTATATCCAGATTCCAAGGCTGCACCCAACCCCATTATTTTTATTTAACGATTGACTGATTTAGCAATTATTCATTCAGTTTCAGAGTTCAAGGTGACGTCTACAAATGTATTATTTCGTTGTAGAACAGGTTACTAAGTTTCTAATTAAATAAAACCTCAAATTTAAGAATAGAAGAAAAAAACAATCAGCTTTAAAGTTCTAGTTCAAAGCAGCAGACATTAGCATACTAACACAATAACTTGGATGGTGAACATGCTAAACATTATCTATAGTTGGCTATAGATGCTAGAATTTAGCTAAATGTAGGATGTCAATTCCATTTTTTTCCCTAATTAGCAAACGTTAGCATGCTAACTCATTAAAATTAGATGGTGAATATAGTGAATAATTTCTATGGTTTATGTTTGCTAAAACATCAGCATGATGTCATTGGGAGTACGTTAGCATGCTGACCTTAGCATTTAGCTTACAGCACCGTAGCATGTAGCTACATAATGGCAATAATTTTATCAGTTACTAAAATTTTCTATTCTATTTTCTATTTTCATTGTCCAAGGTGGCATCTTTAAAAATACTTTTTTTGTGTGTGTTAAGTAGCAAATGTTAGCATGCTAACACACTGAACTTGGATGGTGAACATGCTTAACATTATGCATAGTTGTCTATGTACATTAGCATGAAGCTAAATGCAGAATGTCAGTCCTGTTTTTCTCAGTCTGTGGTGACATCTCAAAACATAGGTCAAATTTGGAGAAGCAGAAGACTGAGAATATTTGGCATTTTCTTGTTCGAAAAATGGCTAAAACATTAAAAATGTATCAGAATAATTGCTTATTAATTTTCGGAGGATTGACTGATCAGTGAAACGTTGCAGCTCTTGTTGGTTCGACTTTTAAATGTTGCACAACATTTATTTAAACATACTTTGTGTTGCCAACACTAAACTTTGATGGTGAATACAGGTTCTTTAAATGTGTGCTAAACATGTTAGCATACTGATGTTAGCATTTAGCACAAATGACAGCTGCTAGCTAGCATGGCAGCAGACTAAGTTTAAGTAAAAATGCTCTTAATTTACCCCAAAATCTGAATATGTTATATATTCTAAGCCTGTATGATTTTAAAAAATTAACTATCTTTGAGTTTTAGATAGAAAACTTTAGAAAACTTTCATTACTTTCAGCCCAAAAAACAGTTCAACGCTAAACAACTCCATGAGCTTTGTAAATGATAAGAAATATTTATTGTTTACCAGTATATTTGCATTACATTTTATAAAGCTGTGTCACATTCTGTTATCATAAATCTTATCTTACAATCGGAACAAGTCTGAGGACAGAGACGCCTGCAGCAGGGTCCGAATACGCCACAGGTCATCGAAAATCTCAACAAAATGCAAGAATGTAGTTCTATTGTTTGTCCATGCAAGTAAAAACAAGGTACAGGTAAGTAAAGTGAGGAAAGTCATTCAAAATTTACCAGGAAAACATGATGAAGAGTGAGCTAGTCACCAAGAACAGCCTCCTACAAAGAGCAGTAAAGAATAATTACCTGTGATGTTCAATGACGCGGCTGATCCAATAAATAAATCCATCTGTACCCACAACAAGAAGATGGATTAGTTTTTAGAGTCAAGATCAGAACAACAGGCCTTCACACAGTCAGTTCGACCTGACGCACACAGGTGAAACTCATCATGTTGAAATCAGTGACACCTGTGCTTTTTCCTTCAATAAGTCAAAATGCCCACCGTGAAAATGCCACATCGTTCTCATATATTAAAGTGTTTCTGACAATAAATTATTAGTGAACGTTTGTGCTAAAGTAGGATTACTGTATTGAAGCGTTTTTTAAAAGTTCTAGGTTTTTTTAAACAATCGATACCCTGTTTACAAGTAGAAGGACGGATACTATCTATTATAGAAACTAGTGGAATTGTTCGCAACTAATCACCTTTTTCTAAAAAATCACCGTTAGAATTTAGAGAATGATGTTATTTTTGTGCGTCACCAATAAATCTCTGTCTCTAGTGATATCTCTGTTCATCTCAGCAGCATTATATTTATTTACGCAGGTTTTTTCTCTCCGACAGAGGCATCGGTACGTGACAATGAATATTTACACTGTATACAGACTCACCGGCTAAAAAAACAAAACGGAAAACAACGGATCCTGCAGAACAAATAGCTCGCCTTGCTGCGCGGACTCTCACCGCTGCACCGGGAAACGGAAAAATCTACTCGGGGGGGGGTGAAAAATTCCTCATATACACACATTTCACAATATTACACACGTAAATTTGGAGTTGCTGCGGTGCCTCAAAAGCCCAACATTTAAAAGTCTAATAGTCCAATGGCACACAGAAGGCTGACCATGTCAACTTTGACGGCTGGCAGACAGTCCGGGGCTGAAGGAGGGATGTATTCGTTTTAGGCAGCAGTGAGAGGCCAGTGAGGCTTTTTAAAAACACACAATTGCACACTAGATCATCATGACGTCGCTCCCTTTCCTCTCAAGCTTGTCCGAGGCGAGGAGCGGGGATGCTTTTTGCTCTTCAGAACTCCTCGTGAACATTTCTGGCGTAATCCATGAGCTTGCTGCCCGTGAAGTATTCGCTGTACTTGAGAATCTCGTCCAGCTCCAAGTTGTGGTTCTGGTTTTCATCAGCCACGGCGATCATCTGCCTGGCCTCGTTCAGAGCGTTGTGCTCGTTCATCGGGTCCATGTACTCCTGAATGTGGCGCAGGAAAGACATCGGGAAAGGAAAAGTCGCAACATTTTAGCAGACTGGATACACAGGAATTCAGAAATACTGACTGAAAAACTTAACACAAAAAATACATATCTGATATCAGAAACGGGACCAATCGAACGAGAACTCTCACCTCCAGTTCCTCCATGGTTACGATGCCATTACGATCCGCATCAATGACTTCCTCGAACTCCTTCTTCCTCTCTCTGACCCAGTCGTCGTCGATGTCCTGAGCCTGCTGGTTCTCCACGGTGCCCACGGGCAAAGAGATGAACTCTGACAGTGTCAGCTTCTTGTCACCATCCTGATCTACAAGGAAAAGCACAGTCAACGTCAGATAAGTTAAACATTTAGCATTTTAAAATCAAATGTGCAAATGTGATTGCAGATGTTTGCTGATGGACAACAGATCTCCTCCAAGTTCCAATGGAAATTTGCCAAAAGTGGGCACTGATTAATCAACTGATCAACAAAAAAATTAATCATTAACAATTATAATGACCATGTAAGTCATTTGTGAAGGAATATTCCTGATAATTTGCTGATTTAAGCCTCTAAAATGTGAAGTTTTTCACCTTTTCTTTGTCTTATAAGATACTCAAAGTCAAGTTCAAAGTCAAGTATATTCATATAGCATGTTTACAGATGGCTAAGCCGCACCAAAGTGATTCACATAAGAGTGCAAAAAGCACTACTTTTACTCTCGGTATCTTTGGGTTTGAATCTGTAAACAAGCCATTTAAAAGATGTCCCATTGAACTATGGGAACTTTTTTCCCCACTTTTTTCTGAAATTGTAACAGTCATTTAATCAAACATGTCACAATGTTCTTCAGATGAATCCATCATTAAAATATCTTAATTAAAAGGTTTTTTATTTACAAGTTAAATGTGTTAGTTGCAGCCCTTAGGCATACTTTAAGACTTCTTGAGGCCAACAGGCAGCTAAGAGGAAATAGGAACATTTATATAACCACTGAACTCGTTTAAAACCGGCTGAGTCAGCATGATTTGCACCACATACATTCACTGACACATCAGCAGGCCACATCAAGAGACAACAAAACTGTCTGCATGTGAACACAGAATATCTAACAATGCAACACATACACCTGCCATCTTAAATATCTTGATGGATGAACACTAAGGCAGCTAAATTACTGTATTGACACTGGAAGCAATAACTAGCTTTATGTATTTTGATTTTACAGCCCGCAACTGTACAGTGTTTGTTCACTCTCGCTGTCTTATCAGCCTGATGTCCAACAGCGACAGACGGCTATAAACACTGACTGTACACAACCTGCCGGGCATCACGCATCACAGCCGAGGTTAGCAAAGAGACGGTAAACATCAGCTGAACAGACGGATATTTCTCTCAGGGCTTCTTGATGAGATCCGATAAAAAGGTAACAGGAGAGTCAATATTTGAATTACCTTCATCACACAGCCGAGAACACGACTCTTAATGCTCATGTTGCTCTGAATCTACTGGATGTGTAAATAAGCTGCTGTTTGCTAACACGTCTGATTAAGGTGATAACACATCGGTCTTGTTTTACGACAAAATACAAGACAGGATTCAGGTGTCGGGTGTGTAAAAATGTACCTAAGTCGCGTACGATCTCCTTGACCATGTACTTGAGCATCCCTCTGCTGTGCTCAGGGTGAAGGAAGGACAGGAACTCCTGCTCGTTCAGCAGC
Source organism: Lagodon rhomboides (assembly GCA_039737535.1). NCBI lineage: Eukaryota > Metazoa > Chordata > Actinopteri > Spariformes > Sparidae > Lagodon > Lagodon rhomboides. Next base: position 28,129,886 of record CM077792.1, on the reverse strand, counting down.
TGGTCGGCCGGAGTGTTGTCGGCCTGAAACCAGCGGTCCTTCAGGCTTTCCAGAACCTCCTGAGCTGTACGACGCAGAGAAGAAAATTCAAATCAATTATTTTGTTGTTTCAATCTGCAGCATTTAACACATGACATACTTGATAAGATTACGACATATTCCATATAGTTCCATACTTACTCTCCTCATCCAGTTTCAGGTCTTCATTATTCTTTATTTTCTCAGCGATCTCTTTCTCATTGAAACCTTTGCTGGCCAGAAATTTGACTCTGTATTCGTCCCACGTCACATGACCTGTGGACAACACATGGATTGATAGTTTGACAACACAGTAAATATTCATCAGCTCAGGACACAGCGTCGCTCACGGAGGCCACGAGTCTGACAGGATTTGAGAACAGACCAGCTGGTGTGCTCTGAATTGTAATTTCTCTCTCACCGTCGCCGTCTGGGTCCACAGCGTGGAAACTGTTCTTGTTCTCCATCATGGCCTCCTGAAAGTGCTCCTCCGTCTTCTCCATAATCCAGCGCTGCATCTCTTTGGCGCTCACGCTCCTGTCCTTGTTGAAATCGACTCTGTCAGGAAGACAATTTAAAGAAGAAATTAGCTGCCAATTGAGTTTGAGTTATTGAACGTTAATGCCGTCGCTGCTCCATTAAACTGCTCATATACTTTATATTATCAGCTGTAACAACCCATATGATTTACGATCTGTCTGGCTGGTGTCCAGTCCGGTGCGTTTGTTTAAACCTGCCAAGAACTAATAGCTTAAACATTGAAAATTCTTTCCCATTTAAGGTAAAATAAGGGAAGAATAGTGAGGATATTCATCAAGTCAGGGAGGAGGATTAGTTTAACAATACACAGTGGCCTTTTCTTCTGTTATTAGTCTCTGCTTTAACGATGGCACACCGGTGAAATGTATCTGACTACATTTACTCAAATACTGTCCTTTAATGTGTCTTTCCATTTTATGATTCTACATTTCAGAGGATATTTTGTGTTTTATTCCACTACAGTTACTTGAAAGCTGTAGTTACTAGCTACCAAACAGATCAGGATACGTCACGACTGCATGTGGGTAAAAAAAGTAGGTCAGGTTTTGAAAGAAAGCAGTCCACTTGTCTACCATTGCACTCCTGTAACACTGTTGGACAGCATACAGCAGAACCAGAGATACTGTCTTCTTTATTCCACGTGTACTTCTTCTTTTTCAAAACCTGACGCCATCACTACCCGCGATGTAACTTAACCACCGAGTGACATCATTGGAGGCAGTTTATCAGATTACATGCAGCTTCCTCCGGAGCCACAAAAGGCTTTATACTACTTTCTTCTCATATGCAGAAGTACTCGTCAAGACCTGTAAACACCCTTTAATGTGGACAATTGGTGGAGCGACACAATAATCTTGAGTTTTGGACTGTTGGTCTGATAAAACAAGACGATGTGAAGGTATCACTTTCAGTTTTGTTTAACTGGGACTAAAATATGCTACGTTCATGGCCAGTGACTTGAACTGGCCATAACCAACTTTTCTTGCTTCTACTTATCATACTTAAGTGTAACGGCTGTTGAAAAACAACACCATCCACATATGGATTGGTTCCCTACAAGCCCGGCCTTCACTATGCTTATCAGTCAGGCTGGACTTCTTCCAGACAAATTGAGGTTGAATTACAAAAGAAGCGCGTCTGCAATTGTGCAATCGAAATAGATAGAGGCATTGTTTCCCAGAGTCACTAGCCCGAGGTTACAACAACTGGAATAACTGTGGAAACGCTGCAGAAGATAACGAACCCTGCTGACTGAGGAGGCAAAGAAGACAAAGAGGGAGAGTGATTCCTCCAACCACCGAGACCGGAGATAGTACAACTACTTTCTACTAGATCAGTAAACTTGTCTACTTATTGATACAACCGGGTGTTACAGAGGACTTCTAGGGTCAAACTATGATTCTTAGGGTTGTTTTTTGCCTTTTTGCTAAAGCTCTCTTTCTTTTAAAATAAAATGAAATAAAAAATAACAGGTTCTGTTAAGTATTGCCTCACATTTGTTCTCTAACTGATATTGTTATCTATATCTGGATGCTGCCTTCTAGAGTAAATAATACTGAAGTTACAAAACACTCGGCTCACTTTCTCATTCTGTGTGTTTTGCAATACTCGTGATAGTGATGAATAGAATATCACCACAGAATCTGGGTTGTAACTGGTCTAGTGTTCCAGTGCTTGGCATTCAAAGTCCTGCGTCTGCATCCCTACGTCACGCTGGTGACCTCTGAAGAACGGGACCGGCAGCTCAAGTATGCAGCTCAGGAATGCTGGAACTCCTAACCGATAACAAAAGAACGAAAAAAAAACAACATGTCTTACTTGGTGAAAATATCAATCAGCTTCTTTCTGTTCCTCCTCGGCTCCGAGTCCTCGTCGAACTCCTCCATCTCTTTACCGAGGAACACCTCCTGGTGGAAGTCCTTATTGAGGTGGCCGTCCATCTCCAACTTCACCCCGTTCAGGTGGTCCGGGGGAAGGATCTCGTTGTCGTCCTTGACGGGAGCGCTCTTTCTTTGACAGCTGACATGTTGGCTGGCCGTGCATGCACATCCATGGTTTGGAGCAGGATGCAGATAAGCAGAGACACAGACAGGAGGTTTGTGCACCACTGTTTTCCCCCAACAGCCATGACTGCCTGAAGAAAAGTAAATATAAAAGCAGAGGATTAGCTATGTAAGCTGAAAATTAAGGTATTTGGAGCATTCACACAGTCAATTGCAGGTTTTAGCACTGCTGCCTGAGCTGTAATGCTACGTTCAAGGCCAACGGGATTTTCCACTATTGCAACACGCCCACTGGAAAAACCCATTCACGTCCATCTCATCGATTGCATACTTCAGTACAGGAGTCAAGAGGAGGAGAAATATGCGTTGGATCAAGACAGCTAGAGTCAATAAAAGCCTTGAACGTTCAAGAAACACACAAATCCAGACAGCAAGACGCAAAATGGTTTACGTAATTCCACATTAGCTATCAATCACAGTGAATGTACCTTTAAAACTCACTCTATATCTGCTGGTGTTGGTTCATTTGTCACTTATAATAATAAATAAGACAATGTTTAGTTGTCACAGACGTGAACTCGTTTTGTAGCTTAGCGTTAATGTAACTCTGGATACCCCACAAGGTTACAACGATGACTTGGCTGTCAAGCATCGTTATGTCGCATTACTTCGTGTTATTTATGCGCAATTTATCAACGTTGGCGTCACTAACCAGCAGGTTATTACGCACTAATACGAAAACTGACTCTGCTTCTTCACCTAAAACAAAACGGTTAGCTCGTGAATTTAGCCTCGTCACGTCATTCGTATTAAGCGAACCCGCAGTTGACTGTGCTAGCTAAGCGGCTAACGCGAGCAGGCTAATAAACACAACACGAGCGGGTTATCTTGTTGTCTGGTGGAAGTAGAATAGTCGACATGTAGGCTGTGAAGGAGGACAAGTGTCCGCAGAGAACCACCAACCTTGTGTGGAGAAGTTCAAACGACTTGGGAGAGTGAGTGAGTGAGTGAGAGCTGGCTAGCTGCTGCTGCTGCGGCGGCTGCGGTGTGAGTAACGCTACCAGCTGGGCTAGCTTGACTTCCTATTAAAGCAGAGCCGCTGGTGGATCCAGTGAGGAGAGCTGTCACAGTCCAGTTCCTGTACACGTGGCTCTCCAACAACACTCCCCCCTCTCTCCGGAGTGTGGGCCGGGTCAGTCCACAACAACACCACCGAGGAAACACGGCCCGGCTGAGAAGCACTCGCCGATGATTGCCAGTTAGCGTTGATTCACTCAAGCTGTCAGTTGTACCGGTCGCTGGCTGGCTGGTTACCCTCCTCGCGGTAGTGAAGTCTGTTAAGCGAGGTTTGTGAATTCCGGTTTGCACTTTCAAAGTAAAACTCTTATTGACTTTTTGTTGTAAAAACGTGATTCTCAGCCAAAGTGTAAAGTAAAGATAAATAGTTAAAAATAAACACCAATATTTTTTTTTTTTTTTTACAAAAAATATATATACATATTTCAAAATAAACCTGTTAGCCTGATGCCCACACTCCTTCCTAGCCTACATTTAATCAGTGCAGATAAGCCAGTGGGACATCCCAAGAAACTGAGCAACAATTTATATATTTTACATTTAAGGCATTTGGCAGATGCTTTTGTGCAAAGCGACTTACAGTAATTCATACATACATTCATATGTTGCCATGCCGACCAGCACATCAGGAGTACATATGCCCAAGGACACTTTGACATCAAACCAGCGACCATCCCATAACAAGACGCTGGCTCTACCCCTGAGCCACAGCCGCCCGCTCCATCTCTCTCTGTGATTATTTTTCCACATGATGACAATTATAACAGTCTATAGTCTGTATTGGATGCTGGACAGTTTGAAGCATTGAGTGACTCAGTCTGTGTTAAAGTTACAGCCATTACTAAAAATAATACCTTCAAGTCAGATGCTTTGATGCAGACTTTATTAAAAAGGGGCAGTTTGTTTGAGTGGCTTGTTGAACACAAAACAAAATACAAGAACACGGTGATATTCAAACAAATACACCAGGGGAGGTAAAAATAAATCAAAGTCTATGAATAATCCTAATAAATAAACTTAATAAACACAATGAAATATCAAATCTAGCGGTGGTGATACAGACCTGCAGGGAGTTTGGGTTAATATTCTGCAGTGCTGTCTATTTATTTTTATAGTAGTAATAGTACTTCATAGGATATTTTTAAGTTATCAAGTTACTCATGTTACCTGAGGAGATGTTTCAGCCCTGACTCAATCATGGGAACTATTTTGATATTAACAGCAGTGTTTTCACTGCATACTTGGCACAACTAATAATGAGATATTTCATCTTGCATAATAACTCTCTTTCACCTTTCCTCATATTATCACAACAAAAACTACACGTGACATGTTCTGTAAACTGCTATCTAGTTGAAATGGAGTTATCTTCAGCCAACCAGGTTATGTATTTGATCATATAGTTTTCCAAAAGTTAGTAGGCTGCTACTCAAAGGTAGGTATATGAATAGCAAATACTTGAATACAGACATGAAACGACCACAATAGATTGTGTCAATTTGAACATTTAGCACTGGAATTCATGCAGAATTCCTAACATTATATTTTGATTTAAAAAGTTATTATTTTTTAAATACAATTATCAACAGTTAACATATTTAAATCGATTTGTGGGTATTTAAATTGACATATTACCAAATACATCTCATGAGACAGTTTTCTTTATTTCAATTAAACTTTTTCTTGACTGATTACATTTTTTTTTTACAAACAATTTAGAATGTCCAATTTACCTGAGCAGCATGTCTTTGCAATGTGGGAAGAAACCGGAGCGCCCGGAGGAAACCCACTGAGTCACGGGGAGAACATGCAAACTCCACACAGACAGGAAGAGGGCCCGGATTCAAAGCCAGGACCTTCTGCTGCGAGGCCACAGTGCTAACCACTGAGCCACCGTGCACCCATGACTTGGCCATTGATACAGTCAGTGGTGGTATGCAGTAAAGAACACAACCAATCATTTTTTTCAGTAATTTTTAAAATTTTGACTGATTAATTTCTTGTTTTTTTAAACAATTTAGAATGTCCAATTTACCTGAGCTGCATGCCTTTGCAATGTGGGAAGAAACCGGAGCACCCGGAGGAAACCCACTAAGTCACGGGGAGAACATGCAAACTCAACAAATGATTTGGCCATCGATACGCACCTGGGCAGAGCTGTGCGGTGTACACGAAAGAGCCAAAACATGTCGTCACCGGTGAGGAAGACGACTCGCTGATCTTTGTTACCAGCTGGCTCAAAGTGTTTTCACCTTCTGAGTCTGTGTGTGAGTGTACGGCCTTATTATCCTCACAAGACCCAAGCTACTCCACCTGTGATTGGTTGGCTTCGTTGGTTGTGTTCTCTATGCCTGACTCAAACTGTACTTGAGCTGTAGTTCTGCGGGTAAACACACCAGCCTCTCTGCCTTTCTCCCGGTATGCTGCTGCTCCTCTTGGGGTCACACATCTGGAGATCCTGAAGCCCGGAGATGCTCTTGCAGTGAAGAGCGTCTCCGGGCTTCAGGATCTCCAGATGTGTGACCCCAAGAGCAGACCTGGCCTTGTAAGAGCAGACGTGGCCGGCTGTCCACCCCACTCAGAAGAGCTGTGAGAGTTTTTACAACCACAACTCCTGAGAGGCTCAGAAGATCATGCTCAAAAAAACCCTCCACAGAGCTTCACCCCGTATCCACCACATCCCTGTTGCGCGTCAGAAAGGAGAAGGTCTTCCTCATCCAAGCGAAGAAGCGCTGGACTCCGTTCTTCCTCCTCTCCTTCTTCTTCTCCTTGGTCCTGATCTCATCTGAAAGTCAAAAGAATTTAAATAACTCAGCTGTCCTCCAAATGCACAACAATTCGACCACAAGCTAACATGACTTTTTCTTACCATTAACTGAACCCTCCTCATCTTCCAGTTCCAATGTGTTCTCCCGTGCCGCAGGTCCAACCTTGATCTCATGTATAGAGGGTGAGGGTTGACTTCTGGGCGAGATGCTCCCTATATAAAACATCCTTCTAAACACACACACACAAAGAATGATGTTAATATACCTGTTTTTGTCTTGACATCTTAAAAGAAATGACTCCCTTGAACCTGAGGGAGAAGTTCTAGGACCAGAGGAAGTCATCTTACCTAACTGAACTCTCCTCATCTTCCAATTCCGATGCTGTCTTAGGATGCGCAGGTTCAACCTTGATCTTGCAAAGTGATCTGTGGTAATCCTGGCTGCCCAGGTCTGTTGCAGGATGAACCATCATCACACCTGATGGTTGGACTGTAGCAGATGGACTTTGGTGGTCTGGTTGAATGCTGTCGGTGGCATCGTCCGTCATAGCAGTGGCAGGAGGCTCACAGTTCAACGACTTATGTATAGAAGGTGAGGGTTGACTTCTGGGCGAGTTGTTCCCGAAATTAAAAATCAAACTAAACACACACACACAAATGAATGAGGTTAATATACCAGTTTTTGTGTTGACATCTTCAAAGAAATGACTCCCTTGAACCTGAGGGAGAAGTTTTAGGACCAGAAGAAATTATCTCACCAAGAGTCAGTCTCTGACGGCGTGCTCCATTGAGGCGGCGGAGGATGGACGGATCGCTTCTTTTGAGCATATCCTGAAGCATCACTGCTGTGGACTGGATGTTTGAGGACTGTCTTTTCCTTTTTTTTCCGCTGAGGTGGAGAGGGACAGACGGATGGCTTCTCTTGAGCAGATCCTGAAGCATCATTGCTGTTGAAGCTATTGGTAATGAATGGATGTTTGAGGACTTCACTGGGAGTGATCCTCTCATTCGGATCCAGCTTCAGCATGGCTTCCATTAGCTCAAAACATTGGTCTCGTTCTACAGAGTTAGCTTGGTTCCCCATCTAGTTATGGAAACAATGGTCAAATCCATGACCAGTCAAGTCATTGTTGTGTTTCATAAAAATACAATAAATTTTAGTCACAATATAAGTTACTTAGTACTTACTGATTTCCAATCATCCAGAGTCCTGATATTCACATGACGGTGCTTCCTTTTTTGTCCAGGTCCAAAATACTCCTCCTGTGTCTAAAATGTTCAATGTTATGTAATGTTTTCTTAATAAATCTAACTGAATAACTGTTAAATGTTGTGAAATGTAAACACGTCATCATAATGAGAGGATTGTCAAGCAAAGATGAAATAACTTAAGGTTTGTTGGGGTACCATGATCCTCCAGCTGTTGCTGTCGGTTTTGTTGAAATACTGCATCGTGTACATCCCATTTTCAAGAAGATGGTCCGCCGGCTGACCAAAGTATTTGACAATGGCGCTGATCTGGAGATAAAACACAACGTCACATCGAGACACGCAATGGGAACTTCTTTTCTCTTTAGGTCAAGATGCTAAGGCTATAAACTCCCATCACACCTAACATCAATTTAGAGCATTTTAATCAGTTTGAACAAAGGACTACCCGAACCCTAACCCAATGGGTGTTAATTCTATATTCCTTGGGGTGGTAATAAAACTGATGGTAATAGGGATCAACTAATGTGTTTTTTTCGGGGCTGATTACCGATTATTGGTAATCAAGGAGACCGTTGACCAATATTTGAAAGGGGTATACATTGGCATTAAAAATAAAGTCTCAATGTCCAGATTTAGAATAACCAGTGATGTGACTTAGTACAATTTAATCAAGCACTATACTTAAGTACAATTTCGAGGTACTATAAATGAGAATTTCCTTTTTCTGCCATCATGTACATTTAACCACATTTATTTGATAACTTCCGTTACTAGTTACTTTGTAGGTTTAAATGATTCCGTGTTTATAGGCTATAAACGCAGAACAAATAAAAGCAAAAACCAAAAGCGCAAGTGAAAAAAGGCAAGAAAGCTGCGAGCTAAACCCCTCGTTTCAAGAACTGAGGCTGGCTTTGAAGGTGGAGGACATAGCCGACTCTTAGAAACAGGGGCAGCGGCAACCATAGAGTGTCACTATAGTATGTGACTTACCGCATCGTATTCACACGTTGCTGAGTGCAGCATCCCTCCGGTGACCAGATTGAACATCAAATTGCCCAGTGTCCACATGTCAATGGCCTCAGAAAATGGTTGGCCCAAAATGACCTCTGGGGCCCTGAAAGTGGAAGAAAAGCATTAAACAAAATGTGTCAAATTACAAGATATTAAGATCCAGAATGCAAGTCGACACATGAAGGAAACAAATTATATGAAGCACACAGCCGCTTTTATTCATAGGAAAAACTGGTGAACTACTACCTCACTCCAGTACAGTAACAACGAGTGTTGTTTGAGACCCTACCTATAGGGAAGAACCTGCACTTGCTTGCCCTGCTTCACTTTCGATGTTTTCACAGCCAGTCCGAAGTCTATCACCTTGAGTTGTAAGGGTTTTCTAGCACAATCCGACAGCATTATGTTGTTTAGTTTTAGATCGCCATGGATTATCCCGACGCTCTTCAGTGCATCCAATGCTGTGGCTACCTGCAAGTACAAGGCAAGAAATACAATTCAGAGAACTGCCACAGTTTAAACTGATCAGTGTTTTGCTTTCTATATGGCCGAAGTTACCGTATTCGTACCTGTTGGACTACGGTTCTGATGTCACTCAGCTCCAGAGGGAGAAACTTAAACCTTGCAATGTAGTCAAGTAAGCTCATATCCAGTGCCTCAAACACCATCGCCTTTCCAAACACGGTGTTGAATGAATCATGAAACTTGACTATATTGTGTTGGTAGAGCTTGTGCTCCATCAACATTTTCAGCACGGAAACCTGAGGACACACGACAAGTTTGTTACAAGATTAGTTGTTTAAAGAAAGATAGCGAAATAATGATGTCTGGGACGATACTGTGGCAACTTCAACTTAACAACAGACAGTAGTCTTACTGTACAAACTATCACTGTATCTTCACATAGTAAACATTTGTCAATAGCTGTATCTTTTGACTTATCATAAATAGCACCAACAAAAGGGAATTGCTTTTGTGCACTTATGATTACATACTATATATAACTGACTGCTAGTTCTAGGCACTGACTACACCGCGGACAATACAATCTTTTTTACAGCTGTGAAAAAAAACAACAAATTGTATAAATTGCCTAACCTCCTGGTCAGTTTGGACGGATTTGGGGATCTTTACAGCCACGAAGCATTCGGCGTCCTTGTCCACACATCTCAGCACCTTTCCAAAGCTGCCTTCTCCCATAATGTTCACAAACCTATATTTCCTGGGGAGATCCAAACGATAGGGGTGATCGTCTATACTCGGGCCAGAAGAGGAGCTTTCTTGACCCATTTTTCTTCTCAGAAAGCTGAAACGAAATGGGTTTAAAACAAGACAAGGCAGCAATTAAATGTTTGTTCCCTTTAAAGGACCGTGACGGTGTTTCAGATCTGCTACATTTTCCATCCCGTCACACATAGAGCATGTAAAAACACTAATTTGGATGGTTACATTGACAATCATGTATTTATGTCATGTTCCACAATCCAGTGTTCACCTGACCATCTTGAGCTCTTATCTAAACTGTTAGTGATAACGTTCAGCATCAAGTTGCTAAATGTAAGCTGGTCTTTGGTTAACTTTACATGAATACTTGATCCTCTTTTTGAGCTTTGAATGCAGTAAAATAAACTAGAAACAGTCAGTGGCTTCAGTAAATGACTAAAAAAAGATCTTAATGTTGTTAATTTCTCTCTTCTCTCCGACTCTGGATGTAAATGACAGGATACCTGGAGCTCTGACAGAGTTACAGGGAGTCACTTACCTGTATCACAGCACTTTGGATCGATGGTTGAAGTTATTCGCTAACTTGAAGGATGTTTCTTGTCCGAATGCTCACAGGAAACTTCTCCCAGATGGGCTTTAAATGAAGTTTAACAGCAATTCTAGAACTTCCTTTGATGTCAAAGGAAGATTTTTAAAAAACAACAACAAAAACAGTGTTCCCATAGCAACCTCAGTTCAAAGGTGAACACGGAATGTTGCATGAGCTGAGATAAATCGAACAATAACAAATGTTGAATTTGAAGAGAATGTGTTGTGTTTTTATGGGTCTAAAGTGGAAGTCTTATTTTATTGGGTTATTATTTATCAATTAAACTGTATCTTTAGATCCACGCTCAGTCTCTGAGATGCTGAGGCCTCTGCAGCCGGACGTATGCTCTGACACATTATATAAGGTGAAAAAGAAGGATGTTTGTCATCACAAGGCACATTAACACATTCACACACACACATTGGATGGCCTTTTTTTCTATATCTTTGTGTATTATGGACATAACAGAAACAAAACCCTTCTCAAATTTCTGTCACACAGTGTAATTCCCAGATAACCTGTTAAATCTATGTGCAGTCTGGATCCTGACAGCATCCAGCCACCAGGGGGCCCCGGTGAGAGGAGCAAAGAACTGCCGACTTTAAACAATGTTTAAATTAAAATGAGAAGAAATCATAAACACATACAATGCAAGATATACTTTTCTTTAAGTACATGACAAACCAACTGCATATAAACACCAAAATATAAGGAGATAAGTAAGTACAGTGTTTACCTAACTTAATGAGTATGAAACTAATAATCAAGCGGCATTTAAAGCAATTTGGTTTGTTTAACAGAAATCAGAATGTGTGTTAGTCTACCAAAGGTAATCAGTCCAGTTCATCCAGCCCTGTGTGTTCAATTAATGAAAATTATTATGAATCTCACAAAAAAAGGTGTGTCCTCTCTGTGATGCAATAAGAATATCTGTCTCCTAGAAAATGTCAGGTTTAAGTGATTACAGCATATTTGAGTGCAATTTTAGATTTTATTGACATAAAGTTTTATGACATTTTGATTATTATTGAGATAATATCGTGAATAATCTATGACAGGATAATCGTGACATGACATTTCCGTATCGTCCCATCCCTCATAGATAGATAAATTAGATCTTAGATAGGTTTAAGAGATTAATTTAAATATTGAAAAAGAATACTTGTCGGGTTTTTTTCTTTCTAAAGAAAAACTCCATATATTGAACCTTGAATTTCTTCCACTGGTCAGACCTAATTAGCACACCTGTGGAGTTTGACCAAGGAAAGTAATGTATAAATGGTTGAAAAAGATTAAAAAGTAGTGAAAGTAGTTGAGACAGTTAGCCCTAAAAGCAACGGTCTAAAAAGTAAGCTAAAAGTAATTAATCAATAGTTAAAATATTGCTAAAAGTAGTTGATAAATGGTTCAAAATAGATCAAAACAAGTCGTGAATGGAGGCTAGTTGGAGCAGTAAACCTAGCTAAAAGTAATGGATTCACAGTTGAAACTGAGAGCTGAATGTAATAAATAAAATGGTTAAAGATTAAAGTAACAAATTAGCAGTTAGCTAAAACTAATGGGTGAAAGTTAAATGATTTATGGGTTAAATAGGCAGCTAAATAAAATGAATACACAGTGAAACAGCTAATTGTAGCCTAGGTAATGGATAAGATGGTGAATTAGGCAGTTAAAAGTTAGCTAATGTTAAAGATGCACATGGGTTAGACGTATTGTTTGTAAAACTATCCTAAAAGTTTTACATGTTTGAATTCAACACAGTTGGACTTTCCTCTCTTTTATTTTGCAGGTCGAATGACCCAACTTCCCCTTTTGGTTCTGGTTCCCTCTGCAGAGCTTGACGCTGATCCAGGAACTGAGGACAGCAGCAGTATGGAGCCATGTTGGAGAGGTAACTGTCAGCTGTTTTGCACTGCAGGCTGCTGCCTCTGGGTGGCAATGTGTTAAAATGTAATAACATCAAGTGGACCAGGGAAGCAGTCTAAAAGTTTGTGAAGTTGAAAAAAAAAAAAAAAAGAAATATCTTGTAGGCACTCATGAGCTAACATGTTATTTATCCTAATAAGAGCATGAGAGGACTTAAGTCATTCTGGACAACAGCCGTGTGTTATTTAGCCTTCTGAAACCTGCAATTTACACTGCTTGAAATATAAGCATTACTTCAAATCTGTTTCTAATAGAGCACCCAGATAAGTTGGACATTTTGCTGCACATCAACACATAATAAAACAAACAGGACCGTGCTGCGGTGAACGGCGCAGACGGGATTCTCTGGCAGGTTTTCAAGCAACAGATTACACAAGATAATGCCTTCAGGTCGGAGGAGAAAAGTGCATTTTCTACTTCTCTGGATCTAAACACGGGGCTTTGGGTAGAGCAGGCTAGCGCCGAGCCAAAATGACAGACACTCTCAGACAGTTGCACACATCGCGCACGCACACAAACACAACTCGTCTGCCAAAGAACCTCTTCGGCCCGAGCATTTCATCTATGAGATAAAACAGAGCTGAAATAAGCTAGTTCGGTTGCCAATAGAGGCAAGGGAGAAGAGAAACAGTGTGAGAGAGAGAGAGAGAGAGAGAGAGAGACAGGGAGGAGGGGGAGTAAAGAGAAAGCGGGAGGGAGAGAAGGGTGATGATAAAACTCCACTGTGAGCCCTCCTGTAAGCTCAGTCAGAGCAAAGGAGCAACTGAGACCAGAGGGACAACGGAGCCGACAGGAGAAGGAGGCTACCACCAAACAAATCACCGCTCTCTGACGCGAGACTCGCACGTGGCCTTGGACTTGTAGGGGAGAGTCAGAAAGAGAAGCGCCTGAGCTGACACAGCTACTGTAGAGTTTTATGTTTCGCGAGGAACCAAATTTATACTACGAGGAGACGAGAAGGATCAAAAAAAACTGGACCTCATCCATCCCCTGCTGAGTGATTTTGAACACTGAACTGCATCTTTTGAAGTCCAAACTTTGGTGGATTCTTGCAGCCGCCACACCAGCGACTCTGCTGGAGACTGGATCCACTGCTCAGTGTGAGAAGCAGCAGGAGAGCGCTGGGGGGAAAAGGAGAATATTGCCATCCATCTCTCAGCCCCCGCAGCCCACCCTCAGCTTCTGACGCCCCTCCTCTCTGCCTCTTCTTTTGCCCCCTGTACACCCCCTCCTCCTCCTCCTCCTCCTCCTCCTCCTCCTCCGTCTCCACACCTCACCCCCCAACAGAGCAGAAAGCGTGAAAAATCTCACTAATGGGTTTATTTGCTGTCAGATCTGCGCCGATCTGTCATTCCCTTGGACCATTCTGCTTGACACATTTCATAGTTGAGTAAGCCTCCTGGCTTTTCTGGCGAGAGTTAACAGTGCCCCTGCAACGTTGTGCTGGCTGAGAGCTCATCAAGGAGGGAGCAACGGCGGCAGCAGTCAGTCTGACAGTCTCTTCTTGGACGGGGAGTCCCTGAAGCTGCATTCCTCTGGTCTCCTTCTCCCCCCCCCCCCGTTGGGACTTTGTGTTCGTGAGCCTCGTGGGCATCCTCAGCTTCTGTCCTCGGCACAAGATTCAGGCGGTTTTTCCTGCAGAGACTCCTGGTTCTGACTGTCAAACAGTGTGAAGATGTGGTGTGGGGCCGGGCCTCTGGCTGTGGTGGCTGCAGTGTTTTGGACTCAGTGTGTCCTCCTGGATGGGGTGGATGCCAAGAAGGAGAGAAAGAGGCCAAAGGAGGCCATCCCACCACAACACACAGAGACCTTCAACGCGACCCTCTCCAACAGCGAAGAGGTCGGCGGAAGCATCAAGGTAGTGACGAAATCTCTCTTCAGTTGTTCTGTTTGTTATATTTCTTATGCAGAAACGATCGTGCAGTTTAAAGTTTGAGGTCAACCTGCAGATGTGTGAGACAAGGCTACAAGTAAAGGTAAAAAGCTAAGACAGGACAGGTGTGCCCCTCCAGGTCAAGCCTCAGACACTGAGACGGACCAAAATGTGTGAAACACTAAATGGATGACTTCGGAGGTATGCGAGGAATGTGGACATCTAAAGGCTGATCAATGCATCAATTAGTGCGCGCTGCGGGTGTCTGCCACCAATTTTCCGGCCCATGAGAACGAATCGGGATGCAGAGAACAGGCGTGGGGATGGTGTGAAAATGTCACGTCACGTTTCACACTATTATCCCGATAATCATCAAAGTATGTGTAAAAAACTTTAAAATAAGAACTAAAACTGCACTAAAAGTCACTTCTAGCTCACATTTAGTGAGGAAACACATCTTTCTTTAGTGAATAACAGTCAAAGAATCTTGAATTTGTAACCATAAATCATTAAGATTAGATAAAAAAAGAAAAATGGTGGTAACCTCATCTCCCTGTTGATTTTTGGTCTGGAATCCATCATATTTACACACATCTAGTTGAGCAACCTCAGGCAATTATAAATAAATCAGGAAACCGATATAAGACTGTACGCCAGTGAATCATGTGAGGATGTTCACGATTATCCCGATAATGAAAGCAGGATCAACTTGTTGTGAGTGTTTTTATTGCCCGTTCCGAGCAGAGAAGTTGAATATGCCAGGTTCATTCCTGCAGCAGGGTGATAAGTGATGAACACAAGAACTGAAAAATACCTTAGCTGGAGAGATTTGTGCAAAAAAAACGGAAAAAAACAGTCATCTGTGACACGAAAACTGCATCACAGTGGTTGCAATTCCATTTTCAGGAGCAACAGTTGGCCCTTGACTCTGTTATTTATTGGTTTATTGCTGGTGTTGCATATTTGCGAGGGTTTTCCAACGGGCTATTTGTTTTGCTTTCAGCCCACCCATTATGTTGGCATTCTCATATAACTCTCACTGCCCTATATACCAGCCTCCAGCTCACAACCGGCAACCCAGCCTCTGGAATCCTAACCTTCGCCGCCTTTTCCACCACCGCCACCAAGCAGTGAGGTCTCCTTTGTATCTTTAAGAACACATTGTAGGTGGTTGCGGCCTGGCGGGTGTTTATTTGACTTGCTTTGCCCTGTAAAAGCAGAGGCTATGAAGGATGACCTTGTGTCAACCCTCAAGCCCGCTGCAGATCGCACCCCGCTGGGTTTTCGCTCCTCTGCCGGGGGGCCCACAGGGAGCCGGGTGTCTTCACAAACACTGCTTCCCCCCCGAGGTCCCGCACGGGCCCCGCTGCCATGATGTAACTCCTGGGAAAGTTAGGTGGGCAGATATTTAAAGACCTATGGCGATGTTGTTCCCAGCCCATTGATTCTGTCATTCACAGGCCTAGTCTGACTCCGCTGTGTCTGGGACATCCGATAGGGGCGGTGCGGCCCCGAAAACTGGGGCAGCATGCCGTGTAAGCCCCTCACAAAGCCCCATAGAAAGGGTCCTGAAAGAGAACACCTCGGTGAGGATTAGCCCCCTGTGCCTCCCTCTCTAGCATTCTTTTCATCTCATCTCCCACAATCAGAGGGTAATGACATAATCACTCTTAAGACGCAGTGTTATGCCAGATAGTGTCTTTGCCAAACATTGTCACCTCTGACGAGAACCTGAGCTTTAAGCTTGACATCCGTGGAAGTGGCTGTATTCAAGGTCGCATTTGTTTGGTGCCACCCAATCCAGGTTTCTGTTCAAGAGAAGAAGAAGAAGAAAAAATGCCACACACGCTGAAAAGTGGTTTCTCTTTTCTTTTTTTGGTAGTTTGTAAGTTTATCCTTATTACGCATCTGTTAGGTCCAAGAGAAAACAACATGTCCACTGGAGCCGTCTTGGCAAGAAAATCTGTGTTCTCAAACAAGCCAAACATTTACACTCCACATTTACATGTTTTTCCCTTGTGCCCAGTGGAAACAGTGGAAAACAGTTCTTGCGATGGCATTCGCTTTTCTATCTGACCAATCCCGTGTGTGGGCCGTTGGCAGCGTGCAGTCGTACACTGCATTCCTCGGGAGATTTTCCATTTGAAAGTGATCACAATAGTGAGGTGTGGAGTTGTGCTGCGAGTGGAATTTTTTTAATGAGACGACGTGCATTTCAAACGACTGTGATCTGTGTGAATCATCACACACTTTTTTTTTTTTTTTAGAGGGAAAGCGTCGAGGGTGCATGTATGTAAGTCTTATTGCCCTCCACTCTGAAGATGAGAGGAATCTGTCGTGATGAGAGCGGCGAGGGATCCGTGATGGCTGTAATTGAGGGAGTCAAGTCAAACATCACGCCTGGCGTGTTGAGTAATGGCTGGGTTTAGCCCGAGGCGAGGGTTTTTTGTTTCCTCTCTCTCATCCCCAGTGATGATTAATGCGGCAGCGTGTGGGACCGTTTGGATCGACCTCCACATAAGAGACAAGATCGAGTCCCACAGGAAACAGAGCTCACACCTTTCAGACGCTGCAGGAGGTGTGAACTACCCGTCGTCTGCGTAACTCTGCTTCCAACATCCCAAAATGTTTCATCTAAAAGAGAGCGAAAAAGAGACGAACCGCAAACAGTCTCGTCATCACGTCTTTAAATCTGAACGTAAAATAAACGGCTCAGCGATGAGTTTTCAACCGCAGACACGGAGGGAGCCGTTTTATTTGGATTTGTTTCATTTATAAAAGCTTCAGATTGATGCGAGATTTATAGAAATCCCTTAATCTTGCCTGATTCTTATCACGTGCTGGTCATGTTCCCGAAACCACGATATCAGAATTGTTGCTGCACGTAACAGTGCGTTACTATCGTGCTGACGAGTCAAAATAACACATTTAATCTTGTTTTTGAATTTTCTGATCTATACATACGATGTGCTTTATAATGTGCAGTCATGAAGATTATGAAGTTCCAAGTGATGTTTATAAACCATCACACCTGCTCAATAAATGGTTTATAAAGCATTTTATTGTTTGTCAACAGAGAAATAACTATTAAGTCAGTTATTAAGTCAACACTTGTTTGTTTAAGCCGTCCCTCTGGTCCACAAGTTTACTGTATATAACACTTTTTTGCCTTTGGACAGAGCCAGGCTAGCCGTTTTCCCCTGTTGCTAGTCTTTATGCTAAGCTAAGCTAACAATCTCCTGACTGTAGCTTCAAACATGTATTCTTTATTTTATAGATAAGAAAGTGGCATCTCAATTGTTACCATGAGCTTTAGAGGTGCTGGTAGAGTCAGGCTAGCTGTTTCACCCTGTTGCTAGTCTTTATGCTAAGCTACGCTAACAATCTCCTGACTGTAGCTTCATACATGTATTCTTTATTTTATAGATAAGAAAGTGGCATCTCAATTGTTAGCGTGAGCTTTAGAGGTGCTGGTAGAGTCAGGCTAGCTGTTTCCCCCTGTTGCTAGTCTTTATGCTAAGCTACGCTAACAATCTCCTGACTGTAGCTTCAAACATACAATCTCTGACTGTAGCTTCAACTGTCTTCTTTATTTAATAGATAGGAAAGTTGCATCTTTAATTACCGTGAGCTTTAGAGGTGCTGGTAGACAGATTTTGTTACCTTCAGAAACAGTCAGGCTAGCTGTTTTCCCCATGTTTGCAGTTTTTTATGCTAAGCTAAGCTAACTGTCTGCTGCCAGCCTCATCATAGTTACAGCACAGACACAAGAGTCATGTTGTGGAGTTCTCATCCAACTCTTGGCAAGAAAGCAAATGAGCATTTTTCCCAAAATGTCAAACTATTAATTTCCAAATAAGGTCATTTTTTTGGCATCTATCATTTATCAAAGTGTGCATGATGTACGACAGTTTCGCAATATGTGCTTATGTAACACATTGGAGAGCCACAAATTAGTCTTATAAAAAGGAGGAGGATCTAATGACTTCTTACCTGAAATGAGGTGCCTACAGTCACACCACGGGGCGAACCTGTTTACCTGAGATGGATCGGGATCACTGCTGCTTTTCAACAGCTCGTTTTACCTACCACAGGGAAAATGAGCACTCGCCCCAATTTCAAAGCTATAATTCCTCCACAAAACAGATGTGACACATCGCTCAAGGTTTTCTTTTTTCGACTTCAATTGCCTTTTATGCATCAAGAGGAAGCCGGGATGATTTCTTGAGCATAAACATAAATTTATTCACTTTCTCTCACACATGATAAGTGCATACACACCTTTTGTTGGGACAACAGCGGAGTTAAAATCAGGCCACATTATAAGAAGCGTGTTCGACTGTATCATTATATAATAACTGTGTTTCATTTACACTTCCAAACGGTGTTGTTGAACTAATAGCAGCATCCTCATGGTGTGATAGAGTAATTATGTTTTGCACACGGTGTGGTTGCCAATTGAGTAATAACACAGTCAGGAGAGAACAAAGTCAACATTGCATGCCTAACTGTATTTAGCTCTTCGGCGATAAATCCTCAAGGCAATCTGCGTCTGTGAGGTGCAGCGGCGAGGAACACGGGGGGTGGATGCATGACGACTGGGATGCACGCAGGTTAACAGGATCCCCTTCGTCCCACACACAGCCCGGGGATCCCTGCCTCCCGGGGAGGGATCGGCCCAGCGTCGGGCCCGTCCACCCATGCATGGATGACTGCACAGGGAGCAGTACAGGGATGTGAAAACAAGGGATTATAGAAAGCTCTCCATCATCCTGTCGAACCTTAAACCTGCCTGTGCAACATTTTTTTTTTTCTTTTTTTATCAGCAGCGAAAAAAGTTTCATGTCGTCTCGTGTGTGCGAACAGGTAGAGAAGCAGATAGCGCACAAAAGAAAACAAGATAAGTTCAACTCGTGGAAGAATTCAGGAGCTGCCTGCCGATGGAGTAGAGTTTCAGGATCTGGTTGCAGCCCCAGAGACATGTTTTAACAGTTGTGTTTGTGTTTTTGGTGGCACGCTGCCCCGGGGAAATATTTTCCCATTTTATTGCTTCAAATAAATTCAACCTAATTTTCCCCAAACTACATGACAAACACACTTAGAGCGGAGCACATAGAAGCATTATTCATCCAGACCCGAACCAACTTTCTTTTTTAGGCAATAAAATCTCCTGAAGCTTCTGTGAATGATCAACAGTGATTACAACTGATTCACTTATTGATCCAAAAGCTCCAAGCTCATAACACCGACACTTTCATTGTGTGCCATGTGTACTATGCACGATCCATGGAGGAGCGTAACTGAGTGTATTTACTCAAATGCTGAGTCCAGATTTGAGGTATTTGTACTTTACTTTATGAGACTCCTCTACATTTCAAAGGCAGTTCTTTCCACTTTATTGGCAGGTACACTTGCTTGTCGGATTAACATTTTACATAAAAGACATGTAATAAGTATTTAAATTACAGTACGTTGTTAAATATCAAACCAGTGTTCACAACCTTTGGCTCGTGATCGGGTGCCTTGGCGTGTTTCAGATGTCCACGAGCTGTTAGCAGGTCCAGGGTTTGACTTTAATAACCGTTCAAGGCCAAAAGAGGTAAAAATATTTCATAACAAAGCAATATAAGAGAGGAGTCCAGCACATTAAAACACATTTCTGCTGCAGAGCTTTGTTTTTTCTTTTCTCTACCCCATTAATCATCTCGTGACCCCTCAAATTTATCTTGTGACCCTTCAGCCGGGGCCAGACCCCCAGCTTTGAAACCACCGGACCATACTGAACATTTAAGAAGTTTTGGGACATTTTGGAAAGCATTCTCACTAAAATGAGAATATAGACGCCACTCTCATATCCGTCTGTTCAATTTAAGGCAACAGCTAGCAGCCTGTTAGCTTAGCTTAGCCTTAAGACTGAAGATGGGGAAATAGTTAGCCTGGCTCTGTCTAATTGCAGCACCTTTAAAGCTAGCTGGTTTGTTTAAAGGTTCAGTTTGTAGGATTTAGGGGCAGAAATGTAATATAAGAGCTAGAATATCACTCAGTAGAGCGCATACCTCAGCCAAGTCCCAGCAATCCCTTTGAATTCAATCAAACCTAATCTGATATCAGATAAAACATATTTAAATTCACTAGATTTGCATCACATTGACTCATTCGAAGATACCAGCCACCTAAATACGCTGATCACTAAGATCCATGCAATATTCTCTGCAAAATATCTCACAATGTTAAGGAAAGTAGGAGAAAAAAATCCTGGATCTGCACCGAAACTTACTGGGGTCTATTCTGGGCCGAGACTCATCTTCCATCCAAGTTTCATGGAAATCCATCTGGCAGTTTTTGTGTAATCCTGCTGACAAACCAACTTTTTTTTTTAGTCCACCATGTTGCACCACTATTTCTTCAGTAGCCCAAAATGGACTAACCAAACTCAGACGCTCTCGTTTTTGGCTGCCATCGTAGAGGAGACTGAGGCGAGGGGGGTTCAGTTGGTCGCAGTCTGAAACCACACTGCTACAGGCCAGTAAATCCTACACACTGGACCTTTAACTTGTACAAAGACTAAAGTAAGTAAATATCACAGCTTTAAGGGGGACTATTTCTTGGCTGTATGCAGCAACTTCCTGGAGTCGCTGCTGGTTGCCTGGCAACGGCTCAGAAGACTGTGTAGCTATTTGATAGAGCCAAGCTAGCTGTTTCCCGCCAGTTTTGAGTCCTTATGCTAAGCTAAGCTAATCTAAACTAACCACTATCTTGTAGTGTTGACCTTATCCTTTAAATTCAGCTCCTTCTTGCCCACAAACAACAGTAAACAATCTCACAACAACGTATACTTTTACTACTTCAATACTTTTTTTCTACTTTAAACACATTAAACATCGTTGCCTTTCCACTTACGCTTCGTAGGACTTGAATACGTGGACACAATGCTTCCCTTTTTATAGACCTGAGCCTGACAGTGTCATGATTTAGAGCTCCGTCAGTGAGGATAAACACTGTCTGGAAGATTTAAAGTTTCTTACCTTCAGACAGAATACCTGACACATTCTCTCCGTGCTGGAAAGGCGTGCGCTCACACCTGCTGACAGACGAGGCCACTCACACATCAGCGCTGATCAAAGCCAGAGCCCCGGTGTTCTTCATCAGCTCTCAGACTGATACCTGGATCCGCTCCCTCCCCACTTTGTTCACAAGTTGTACGTGCTGATACAGAGCCGCGCCAAGGAATCCATAGTTTACTTTACGCCACAGTCAATAGCAGCGAGCGCGAGGCTGAACGCCCCTGACAGGTTTTTCTGTGTCATCGAGCAATATGGTTTTCATGTCTGCATGTGTGCAGTCTTTGATGTTCCGAGTCGAGACGGAGACTCACCTGCATACAGTGAATCAGATTTCTTTTTTTGGCAAGTTGTGCGAGACATCTCGGCCGTCACTCCAGTGTTATGCGATGTTCTGGCAATGCAGATGCCCAAAATAAAAAAAAACTCTGTTCAATGGAAAGATTTGAGCATTAGGTAAACTGATGATTAAATTATTTATACAATGATCTGCTGTCACTTTTTTTAAGTTCAGAAATGAAGGTAATAATTACCTTGGTCACAGCCCGTCTTCCTTGAGCACAGAAAATCCTTGAGGGCAAGTTTTAATGGCTTAATTACAATGACGTGTGTTAAAGAGGATAAAAAGTACGACTGATTTCCTGGCAATGATATGCTGACTTTTTTATTATTATGTAGGGAATGGCTAAGATGTGTAATTATAAGTCGCATGTGTGGGCCAACTCGCACTGCTTCATATCTCTGGAACAGTAAGACAGTGATCAACGTCTACGATATGAGCACAAAAAGAAAATGTGAAACTATGACCTTTTTCTTGAGTTAGTGGAAACAGCTAGCCAGCTTTGTCCAAAAGTCTTTCTGCCAAGCTAAGCTAGATGGCTGCTAGCTGTAGCTACGCATTGAATGGACCGAAAGGAGAGTGGTATCAATCTTCTATTCACCCTCAAGCTTTTCACACCAATTGGCAACTAAAGAGTCAGATATTTCCATCCGGAGGTGGTGGAGACCAAAAACAGAGCTAAAATGGAGTGAATATTGGACTGAACGCTAAATGTGGCGCAGTAACTGCAGGATGTATAAAGAGACGACTATGCACTGTGTTGCAGAGATGTAAACTGAAGTTAGCATGCTAACCAGCTAGCCCTGGCCCATCCTGTCTTGTAATACCACTTTGTATCACAAAATGTCAAGAAACAAGTATTTTTACACCGATTTTCCTCACTAAACAGAAAAATACAACTGTTCACCGTCAGAGTTCTCTTTTACTGAACTAAAACTAGCTTAGCTGCCTCGTTAGCTCATCATAAAACACACTTCATTCAAACTTCATAAACAAAATAAAGCTCACCAAAACAGTCTTGGTTTGTCGTTCCACAATCACCTCTGGGTTGGTCGAAATAAATCCTCAATTTAAAGAGTAATGTGTGAATAAATTCTGGCTCTACACGTCGTTTTCATCCTCAGCTGATACCAACTTTCTCTTGGTCCTCGGTCGCTTCCTGCCTCTCCTTTTCCTGAATTTTGTGTCTTCTCGTCCCACATTCAGGACTCACAGTCCTGATCAGAGCTGCTTGTAGATCATCTCTGTACTGTGTCGACTGTTTTCAAACTGTCGGTCTCAGAGGCTGTGTTCAGTCCCAGTCTGCTTGGAGGCTCATTGAGCTGAGCACCATTGCAAACTCTCGTCAGCTAATTGGGCTACTTAGCTCTGCAGCTAACTTGCTGACACAGCTAGTTGCTACAGCCAAAGACAGCTACAACAAGAGTATACTGAGTAGATGTTAGCAGCTGTGCTGCCCCCAAGAGGTCCGGAGCTACTTCAGATTTTTGGCCACTTCTTTCACATAACACATTTTAAAAGATGGTGATGTGTCAGTGTTGTGTTCCCCAAAGTATTTCCCCCAAATGCTCAAACTATTCCTATAACTCTTACATAATTAGGATGTCATTGAAAAATGTACACGGCGGTGGAAAAAAGCAGTTTACCCAACAGGCTCTCAAGTCTTACGGAGACAGTATTGAGCAGTGTAAAAGTAATCCTGTCTTGACCAGATCAGCCCGTCTTTTATCTCCGTCCAAACCTCAGAATCACAACAAAAACACAGAGCGATTCAACATGCAGTCGGCGCAGCGCCTGTTAAGTTGTTTATTTTGTCTGCTCCTGTCACAGAGAGGAGAAAGTCACAGAGAGAGAGAGACGGAGGGGAGAGAGAGGAGACTGTTGCAAACCCCACGTACGAAAAAACAATTTTTATTCCTCTATATCTAAAAGACAAACAAGGACTCACTTTGTTGCGTTGAAACTGGAGACAGGTCTTTGACAGTGAAGAAAGGGGCATGTTGGTTTTGCAGATAAGTGATCCGTGTCTCGCTGCCAAACCTAAACAAATTCCATTTCAGGCAGCTCACCTCCGCGGCTCGTCTTTATCTCCTCTTCTATCTCGACTGAAGGCGCATGACATTTGGGGAAGGGTTTTCGCGTACGAGATTCAAGCTTTTCTGTAATTGGAATTCATCCGGCCTCACATTTTTACGAGAATGAAAACACGTCAGTCGTAGCACAAAAATGTTGCTTCCAGAGAAACTTCTTGGAAGTGTGTTTTCTTATCTCCCCGACAGATCCCAGTCTCCTATACTGTTATTTATTATAAAAGGAGTTATTTCAGATAAGCCCATCGAGCGTATACAACAGTTAGGAAACAGACTAACAATCTTAAATCATAGCGTGCACGCTGTGTATACATTTGTTATCTTGTTTGTTAAAATTTTCCATCGTTACGTTCCCTCAAACAAGCAGCATTAATAAAAGACAACACCGCTACGCCTTTGGGTGTTGGAAGAGAGGGGAAAGTGTCGGCCATTTTGACATGTTGTTATGAGCTGCAGTAATTGAGGTCTGCGATCCACAGAATCTACATCACACATACACAGGCAGACTCATTTTTCACCAGACTGCTCATGGAAATTTTTCATGTGCGAGAAAAAAAAAAAAAAAAAAAATCACTCGACGAGGTTTGTTTACATTCATCTGAGCTTATTGGGCAAATAAGACCTGACGTGGCACCTGAGTGAATTATACAGAATGAACAAAATAAGCACAAGGGTGAAGCTTTTTTTCGGAGGAGGGTGGCGACTAAACTTAAGATGATTGAAAAGTCTCGTGGAGGAATTAAGAGTCGACCGAGCAGGAGAAGACAGACAGACAGACAGAAAAGAGGTTTCCCCGTGTGACCTTCCTTGGTGTCTGGCACCATTTAATTGTATCTTAGGGCAAGATTTTCCAGTGAAGGTTTAAAGGAAAAAATAATGACTCATTGGATTTAGCTTCCTTTGCATTATGCCCAATTTGAGGAGGGAAATATTTAAGAATAAAATATATGATTAATCTGGTTAATAGCGCTTTCTAAAAGGCTGTTATTATTGAGCGTGCGGTGGCTTCAGGGGAAAAGTCTTCATCTGTCCCGTGTTATGATTCCTGTTTTGTCGACGTTTACGTGCATTTCGTCCTCATTTATTTTATTATAACGAAGAAACTTTGAGCTGCGCTGCGTATGAAATGTGACCTTTATTGAGTTGTCTTACAGCTTGCCATCAACTTCACCACATCATTGATTTGTTTATACAGTGTTTTTCCTCGACATCCTCTATTTTTGTACTGATTTATAGTCGAATTAGCCGAATAACTAATGTGGGAAAATGTTCTTTTTCTGTGTCCCTGCAAGATTTCTGAGAACCAGAGAGTGGATCCACTGGGATCATGGATGGACTTCGTCAAAAGACCTGTCGGGAACTTCCCTGGGAAGTGTCGCAAGCGCAAACGACCCCTGGTAAACCCAGTAAATTGACTTGCATTTTTTCGAACAATGACTTTTTAAATCCAGTTTGATGCGTGACAATACTACGTGCTTCTTTCCACCACCAGCCAGGCCCACCCGGTCCTCCAGGTCCTCCTGGCCCACAGGGACCTCCTGGCTCTCCAGGAGCTGAAGTGACCCAGGAAGTTCTTCTCCAGGAGTTCAAAGAGATGATTAAAGGTGGGACGATGTTCATTTCGCACCACAGATACATTCCAGCTTCTCTTCAGGCCACGAGGTTGTTGTTTTAGAAAACTTGCAGACAAAAACCAGATGAGCATTTGCGCAATTTTTTATGTCCACCACATTTTTGGTGTTTCGTCATATTATCATCAAGGAACAGTTTGAATGTTGTGCACTTTTCTAACCTGGATGTGTTTTCCTGTCAGAGGCGACAGAGAGGAGATCAGCAGCACTGGACAGACAAACCAGCCCCAGCCAGCTACCGACTGCTCTCCTCACCCTGGAGGGGATGACCTCCTACCGACGAATAGAGGAGGCTTTCCACTGCAAGCTCAAGGGACCTGTGGTGGTCGACAAGAAGACTCTGGTGGAGCTCCAGAACTTTCAGACGGTATGTTTGTTTGAAACCAAGTAAATGTTTATGGACTGGTTCAGCTACGCTCCCCGTGCATGGCTGAAAAAGAACAGTTTTGGCTAATCCTCCTCTGCATGGGTTACACGCTCTATTCTGACCCATTTGCTTCTCTGTCTTAACTATGTTTGAAAGAGCGAGTGTTTGGTAATCATTGCTTAGTTTGCATGTGGGGGAATTATGAGAGGATCATCCCCTCGCTGGTAACTGGCACTGGGAAAGCATGCAGTGCCACTCTGAGACTCAGACTGGCTCGCTGGTCGAGAATATCGACTTTTTCAATTCTACACATCACTCTCTCTGGGCGGCATACAAAAGGCACTCTGTCTCTGACTTGGAATAAAGTGTGGAGAGGACAGAAATAGACACTGTTTGAAACGGCATGCTGTAGTGGAAGAACTATGCCCTGTTGGGATGGGCTGACAGGGCTGCAGGAGAGAGGATTAGGCTTCGCTGTGTAACATGCTAACACAGCACTATGTTAGGATGGGCATGTTACTGTGGATGTTTTACATGTTTCTGCAGAATCCAGGTCTTTAGGGGCCTTGAAGCCTGGTCGCACCAGAAAGTGTTGTCTTTATGAAAAATCTATTACTGTAAGCTTTGTGACACGGTGACAACTCGCAGGAGAAGCTGGTGAACTGTAGCTAGCTGGTGAGGTAACCGGCAACACGCTAGCTCGCCCAGCTTGCGCTAGTCAGTTACAAATCTAAGAGGTTCTTTCTACTCTTTCGGTACTGTGCCGACATTTTGTTCGCAGGATTGCACATCATTTAATTTCTGTAGCCTACAGAAGTACTTAAGGTGGAAAGCTCTCTAAGCTAGCAAACTAACAACCCTAATTATCACTTAGCATGCTAGTTAGGCTGTATCGATCGCTAAGATGTTTTTGTACAGTTATTAAAAATAACCCTTATTCTTCTTTCGTGGAGAACTTCACACTCCAACAGACAAAGGTTAAAGTGGATGATGTGAGCTAAGCTAGCTACGTAGATAGCTTCCTCCATTTTGGCTCCGCGTTCCCTCAACAGTTTTGCCAGTGATCAACATTTCAGACGAGGGGCAAAGTTTTACTAAGCAAAACTTGACAGGAAACATCAGCTGATTATTTATTTCATTATTTTAAATGCTGGTGTATTTTGCGCTCAAGTTCCTTTGAGCAAGATACTGAATACCTGCCTGCCGTTCTGTAGCTGAGCTATAGTTCTGAGCCTCCAGAGATGAGGTAACTGATGCATTAACGCTATGAATTGTGAACATAATAATGATATTTTTTTACTTTTTTCCCCTCACAGCCACCAGCTAAAGGAGCCTTCCTCAGAGGGACTGGAATGGATCAGTCTACCGGGAGGTTCACGGCTCCAATCACTGGGATCTACCAGTTCTCTGCTAATGTCCACGTTGGTAGGCTAAATAACTGTCTTATATGGGGTATTAAAGTGCATATACCAAGGGCTTAAGTGTCAAGGGACAGTCCTGAAGCAGGCCAGCTATGTCTAGTTAGCCTACAAAATTGGGCGATCACTGTTAAGGGACAGGGTTTTAAGGCAATTATACATTTTAGCACTGCGTAAACCAGTTTCTTCATGTGATTGTGGACAATCTTCTTTCTTTACAGACCACAATGAGGTAAAGAGGAGCAAGAGTCAGCTCAAGGCCAGGGATAATGTCCGGGTGCTGATCTGCATTGAATCACTCTGCCACAGATACACGTAGGTATTCTCAACCATCGAGTACGTTTACGTGAGCAACAGTATCCTGGATGATCAACTGAGTGCATTTTTGTCTTGATGTTCTGCAAAAGAAACCTGGATAAGGTTATAATGAGTACTCCAGGACTTATTCAGGTTCCTACAAGCAAAACACATAACCCGGGACACTTAATAAACCTGATTATAACCAGAATACAAGCTGGAGAACTCAAACCCCTGAATCCAAATCAAATATACTTGTCTTAACACTCTTTTTCTACCTCAGTTGTATCCATGTGGTTTTCATTTGTTATGGCTCTGACACATGCTGTTCAGTTATACCATCTTTAGCCAATGAAAGTAAATAAAATTGATCCTGGGAAGTAATTAATCTGACTGCAAAACCACACCGTGCATTCTCGGCATTTTCGTTTTTGATGAATTGTTTACTTTCCCCATGTAAACGGGGATATTTTACTGGTGTTTAATGCTACCTTAACGTTCACCAGAATTTATGAGCTGTTAAAGGTTTTGTCTGTTACACTTTGTGTGGAACCAGTGTGGCATTTCCTGTATAAAAAAGCAGAGCAGTCTTTAAAAGGGAAATGTCCTCTCACTTAGAGCCCTCGTCCCTGTCGCCTAACTAATCTTTATAGACTCACCTTTGACACTTCGGGCTGCCTGTTAGATTCTGCAGCGCCGCAGTGAAAAATGCCCTTGTTTGGGATGTGGGAGAGCAGATAATAGAGCAATACAGCCGTTCCACATGGCGAAAAATTACAAATCCAGTTGGGAAGGGTTCTTTCCAATATTTCAAAATTTCTATTTACACAAAGAATGAAACGGATTGCTCCCTCAAGTCTCTCCCGGACTGTGTAGCGCTCCGCAGCCTCCCTTCGAGCTTGGTACAATGAGGGGAACGTATAAATAATATTATTATGATGGGTTACCTAACCCAAAAGAGTCCTTGGCTCTTGCGTTTTTTCCGAGCCAAAGCCCCAGCCAGTCTCGCCCTCCCACACATGAAAATGCAGAGAATGTGAAATGAGGCTCATTGTGATGGCAGTTGGAGTGAAGACAAACATGATTGATTTGCCATAAAAATGTAGCATTTTCCACTTAACGGGAGCCAGCGCTTCTCGCTGTGTGGTTAGCCTACAGCGATGTTACAACCGTCTCTGCAGAACTCTGAAAGAAACCGAGTAGTTAAAAAGTTTGTCACTTTTATTATTATGATTATTTTTATCGTCTTTCTTAAGAGAGTTAAGAGGGAAGATACGAGTGTTTTTCTCACTTCGATGGAGCATTTAGGGGAAGACATCTTTTATTAAAAGATAAATATAACACGACAGCAAGATACACATTTCATCCTCTTGGCTAGTAGCAAAGAACAGCAGAAAGACTAGTGTCATACTTGAGTAAAAGTCAAGATATCATGTTAAAATATTGCTCTGGTAAAAGTGGCCTTAAAGAGACAGTATGCGAAAACTGACGTGTTTTTGAGCATCATAGTAGAAACTCAAAATAAAATTATGAACCTGCAGACTTATTCCTGTTTTAATCTGGTTGCAGCTCACTGGAGATGATCGTCGGATTAGAAAGTAACAGCAAGATATTCACCGTCAGCGTGCAGGGGCTGCTGGAGCTACAGGTGAGCGGCACACTAAGAGACAAACATCTAGTATCTCTATTTGTTTAATATTTTCTTCATCACTGTGTTTTGTTTCCTCCGCAGGCCGGACAGTACACCTCCATATTCGTGGATAACGCAGCAGGTGCCTCCATTACGATACAGAACGGTTCAGATTTTATGGGCATGCTGCTCGGCGTATAGCCTCACACACGAGCAGGGTCATCATCCGAGCTGTCCACTGCTGCCGCTTTCATTTTTTTGTTTTTTTTTACTCCAATGGACTGCTTATGAGCACCACAACACATGGTACCAAACCACAGGGGGGTTTGAAGGAAGGAAGTGAGGCTGACATTGACTTGACTGCTCGTCAGATGGTGAAAGGACAGTGTGAAGAACTCAAGGACCGAGTTTGTTCTTCACAGTGCACTGGCACTTCCCCCGAGGAACTTGGACGCTTGTTGCTTCACCAATAAAATAACCTGAAAATAAAGCAGTGAATATGTCTGTTTCAGTATATTTTTCAAGGATGTTGAAGACCAAATATCAATGTTTTTAATGTTCTCTGGATCGATGTTTGGGGGGGATGAACATGAGAAAGTACATGTGTGTGTTTCTGTATGCTGACTTTGTTTATATATTTTTGTCTACCTGATCTTTTATGTACACTCTAATGAACTATAGTTGTTGTTTTTTTATATCATGGATTAAATCTCACATTTATATATGTTATATGGTACATAGACTGAGTACACTGGACAATTGAGACATGCTCAATAAACAGAATACAGCCTCAAAAAACCTTAGAAAAGTGACGTCCCACGTATTTAATTAAATGTTTTGTGTGATAAGTATTACTGCATTTGTAGCCAAGCTCGCAGTGGCCGAAATATCTGAACAGCTATATGATTATCATGACATTTTGCACGGACATTCACGGTCCCGAGAGAATTAATCTTACTGACTTTGGTGATCGACGGACTTTTAATCTTTCAACGCAAGCCTCACGATGAGGTTGACGTTTGTAGTTTTGAGTGAAATATTGTAACAGCTATTTGGTCCAAACATGCTAACATGCTAAACTACGATAACATCATAACATTCGCGTGTTATGCATTTAGCTCAGAGAACCTTTGTGCTTCAGGCTGCTACGAGCGATATTTATTTATTAAAACAAGTGTTAAATGGCTCTATATTCCAACAGTTAACGTGTAACCCATGTTTCTCCTCTCTCCGTTCATGCAGTAAAAGAGAAAATACATTTTCTGGTATCCCTGCCCACTTTATCCAATCAGAAAAGAGAACCCCTTTAAAGAGGCGGTCCTGTTCGTGAACATGTAGAGAGCAGGATCCTCCTGTTAGCTGCTATTTCTGGTGATTACTGCTGCGCGGTCATGTGTTGGTGTAGGGAGGAAGGAGGCGATTTACAGCAGCTTTAAGTACAGCCACACAGAGCTGCTAGCATAGCTGTAGATTCTTATGGTGCACCTTTCTTTATTGGTCGACACAGTATTTACCACTCCGGGACTCTTGGTGGCGCTGTACCACACAGCACCACCTTCACTTGATTCGTTTTTGCTGTAGATGAACGATGAGACCGAAAAACGTTTGACTTCTTTGGTGTAGAATTACCCATGACGTGTACTCAATACTTTGATTTCTGGTGTGAGCCCATAGCATGTTTGCACCAGCGATTTCCACCAGCCAGCTAACTCCCGATTTAACCCCCAGCCAACTTAAATAAAATTATTCAATCGCGCGACTCTTCTAGATTTGCTAATTGTTATTGGACCGAATTAAACAAATTGTAATAGTGAAACAAGTAATTTTGCAGCAGTATCCGCCGTTTTTTTAACAATGTAAGCTATTGGGGGAAAAAAGTGCAGCACATGAAGTTGTAATTACATTTTTTGGCCACTATGCCCGATTGGCTTTAAAGCCTGGCGCTCGTCCTGTTAGATTGGAGATGCTTCTCATCTTTCAGTTCAGATAGTGGTCAACAGCGATTGGCTGAGCCTGCAAAGGTCAGCACAGCTTGGGTCAAAGTTTAAAAATTTGAACCCTCCACACACCCCTGCTCCGCTCAGTGCACCTCAGACGTCCATGCCGAGCCGATGCAACACACACCACATGCACGATAACGGAAATGAGTTCTGTAATAATGTAAATACGTATTAAGTCGCGTTGAACTCTAGGGGATAAATCGAGGAACACATTTTGACCTTCAGGGTAGGCTCAAGATAACTTTTTTGTGGCATCACTCACCATCTGTTTTGTTTTCATTGTATTTTATTCTTTTCTTGGCATATAGATGTTTGTAATTTATCACAAGTGAGAAGCCAGAAACACGGGAAAGCATTGAAATTTGATATTTATGTTTGAGGAATTGTAGGAATCACGTGTTGATTCACATTTGTGGACTGTTTTAAACCACGGATTGTTGCAAGAATAAAATTATATCTTTTTTATTACCCATTACTATGCTGTAATTAGAAATTAAACTTTTTGAAAAATGCTATCACTTGGTCTCTGCACATGATGATGTGGATGCTCAATAATCTAATCAAATGTCTGTTTCGGTATCTCAGATTGTTTTCATGCAAACGTCCTCTGGAGTTCATCAAACAACATTTCTCTGTGGCATCATTTGAATTGTTAAACACCCCAAAATACCTCAAATACCTTTGCAAACACTGGCAGACAGCCCAGTAAACTCATGACTGCAGTTACCTGCCTGTAAAATATGACTAAAACATGTTGTTGTTTGAAATGAGACACTCTGCATGTCATTCAGGATCACGTGTCCAGGGAGCTAAATCTAACGGCCGTTACCTTTCGTCCAATTTCATATTTCTCAAGTTTCCAGTTTAATTAAAACTGAATAGCTGTGTTGTCCATCACAACACACACAGCAGTCCAGTAAATTGGACTTTATTACTTCTCTCTGGAGATTATTAGACTTATCTTAAATATCGCTATATTGTTCCTTGGGTGGTCCCACGAGGCTCTAATAAGAAGGTCTCGGACTTTATTGCACAAATGCTCGTCCAGCCAGTAAAATAATCTTGTTAGCATCATTGCATGAATGCTTTATAATAGAGGCTTCTCATGGAAGCATTGCTGAGATGCCAACTGTCACATACTGTACCCAAGGACCGACCACAAGAACGTTGCACCCACGTGCTATTTCAACCACCTACTGTAGCACACATTTCAGGCAGGAGTGGGCCGCTGGCTGAAAAAGCATGGCCGAAATTTGGAAAACAAACATTACTACTGCACAACATTTTTAGGCACAGGGTAATGTGTGTTTCTTATTCCCCCACAGCCTAATTTTCACATAAACTACCAGTCAGGAGAAAATGTTTGGAACATGACAAATGAAAATAAAGACGTTGAAAAATAGCTCGGCCTGGATTTATAGTGTGTATAAGGTGATTGCTAAAGCACATTCACTTTTTTTCCCCCAAGCTGAAGTCTTTCAACATGTCTAACGGTGCGGGGATGACAGACGATATACGTTTACATAATATTTGTCTTTTCATTGCTCAAGAAAGCAAGAGAATGGCACACACTTGTGAGTTTTGATTGTCTTGTGTTTTTTTTCTCCAAAATGTGTTTAATGACAGCTATGTGAGCATGCCGTAACGCATTCGCTGCCCTGCAGTGGAACACGGAGCCTGCCAAAGGGGTTGCGAAACCACCCTGCGCCACGACTCTGACAGGAATTTCCCATCGCCCCATTATCAGCATCAGACAAGCTGAGTGATTGCAATTACATCTGCCCAAATGCTAAGAGCAACTGCTTTTTCTCTTTTCCTTCAGAGAAGTGAGGTATTATGAATGGCCCCATTGTGAATCCGTGAGGTTTCTGTCTGCCCTGTAAACCAACATAGTTGGGCTGTGTAGCTTTAATGAGGCCTTAATTATGAGATTCCTCTACCTTAGTGACTGACTCATTGGGTGACGGCTTTAAAGCAAATCCCCCTGTGTGCAGGCGTCCTTAAGACAAAGGGAGACTAAACTAAATGTGGCGTGTTTAATACCTTATACTTCGTCTGAGAGTTAAAATTCAGTTTGTGCAGGGAGGTGAATCCAAACTGTGTCTAGTTTTTATTAAAAGTGCTGACGTTTACTCCAAACACTAATAATCAGTGCACGGTTATGAAAGGTGACCATAGTTGGAGTCCAAATATGAGGAAGACGTGACATTTTGGCGAGTGTCCAGCCACCGGCCGGGACCCCGTGCTTTCTGTCTTTCTTCTCTGTTTGTCAGCACTTCCTAACATGGCTACCTGCAGAGAGGAACAGACAGTCAGACTCTCTCTTAGGGATGCCAGGCTCCTGTATATTATGTTTTTAGCATGCCACGGATTTTTTCACAGCAGCCTAAGTTACTCCAAACAGAGGCGAGCAGTCCGAGTCCTGCTGATACCGAGGCGGCCCTAAACAAACCTGTTGCTGCGATACCGTCCCCCTGTGCTCCCCGAGCGGAGAGGAAGATGAAAGATTAATGCAGCGCGGTGGAGCTCATTACCAGCTGGTTTTCATATTATATCCTGGTGCCACTTTCTAATAAGCAACCTTTCATAAAAAGGGCACAATTCATGGTTAGATTAATGCTACATAAAGCATTTACGGATGTTTTATCGATGGGTTAGAAGCCATTATTAAGAACAACTTTGGGGTTTCCCGGGTTGCAGAAATTCCAGCTTGTCCCCATCGGGAAAACGGCAATATAGGTCGACTGTGAAAGTGGTTTATTACGACTAATTTGTTGTGAAGTTGTTTAAAAGGCGAATAAGTCTGCAGAAGGAGGAACTCAGGGTGGACTGTAGGGATAGACCCGCACAGGACTGCTATCTAACTTAAGTTACATAAGTTTGATATGTTCGTAACTGACTTTACGAAGGTAAAGCGGCTATTTTAACCAAAATCACAATGTTTTCGTTAACCTAACCAATAGTTTTGTGCCTAAACCTCGTCAAACTGCGACTGTATGATGAGGGTCTGCTGCGCCTGTCAGTCGTACGGCGCCGTTCATGTTGTTTTGCTTGTTCTTGCTGCTCCCAAGTGGCCAGCAGTGACCTTTTTGTTAATGACCCATTACGACTGCAGATACGTAGTGTTTTGCAGTGATTGTATTTTGGCTTTGTTGGGCTGAACAGTGTCTAGCGTTCATGCTAATGGGAGTAATATCTCAGGTACAGATGTGTTTCATCGCTCAGCTGCCACCTCATTGATTTGTCGGGCATCGAATTGAATGCGACAGATTTTAAATTACATTGTTTGTTTGTTTTCGTGCTGTTCGGCACGGCAACTACATCACTGCCAAGAA
This sequence comes from Lagodon rhomboides, assembly GCA_039737535.1. Taxonomy (NCBI): domain Eukaryota; kingdom Metazoa; phylum Chordata; class Actinopteri; order Spariformes; family Sparidae; genus Lagodon; species Lagodon rhomboides. The sequence continues at coordinate 28,095,477 of CM077792.1, read as the reverse complement.
GAAGACAAAAACCGCGTCTTTCTGCATCATCTGCAGAACATAATCCTGATGTACCTGTGCAAACTGGGTGTCATGACCACTTTTCTGCAGCCCATTAAAAACTGAATGTGTCATATCGTCCTCCCCTGTGTAATCTTGCACTAATGGTGTCTGGGCGGGAATGGTTTCAAAAATCAGACAGCAGCTATGTAAGTATTTTCAGCAATTTAGTTCTCAAATTGCGGCTGTCAACACTATTTGAGGCTTCCCTCAGTCATGCGTGGGCCCTGCAAACATTGTCTCATGTATCTGTCATGTCTACATTTCTGCACCTTCAGAGGTTCAGTCAGCAACCTCTGCTACAATTACACAAAAAGTTTATACGGGGACACATTAGAAACACTTGTCCAGCTTGACATTCATGCACCAAAAACCCACCGCAACTCCCCAAACACACACACATATCACAGCATGGACAGACAGCAGGAAAGAGTCTGGTGTAGTTGGAGTGGAGACGGTGGGTTTTAATGACACAGTATCTCTCAGAACGCTGTTCCCATAATTACGCTCTGTCTGACATGGATCTGTCATTGGCATTGATTGTTTGTCCTGATGCCCACCTCCTTGAGGGGAAAAGTGTGTGAGTGTAGCGGCGAGGGAGGGGGCTGGATGTTTGGATCCCCTTCGAGCTGGACAGGTTGCATTCAGGAGCCCACGGGAGGCCCGAACTGGAGCCAATGGTGAGATTGGTATCGTGTTAATAGCTCCACAGGCTCCAAGATACATAGCAGCAAAACCATAAGAGGCACTGGAATGTGGAGCTCCCTTGAATCATTGTCATAATTAGGGACAATTGCACACACAGCAGACCCAAGACCTATTGTGCTCATTTGGAACCACTTTTATCTGACGTCTGTACGCAGCTTATGTCTGGGTGTTTACGTGTGTGTTAAAGGCAGAGTTTGACATTTTGGGGAATGTGTTGTACTTGCCTTTCTGACATCAGTCAGATGAGCAGATTGATACCTCCGTCATGTCTGCGCGTTTAATACGAGTCTGCAGCCAGGCGACAGTTAGCTTAGCTGAGATGAAAGACTGAAAACTGGGAAACGCCTAGCTTGGCTCTGTCTAACTTGATGATTTTACTCATGGATTTTGGTGTGGATTGAGAGATATTCAAAGTTTGACACTGTGCCAAAAGTTGAAAAACAGTTGAGACAAATTAATGAATTAATTAAAATAAAACTGTACCTCCCACCCAACACCACTTGCCATCTAACCTCTATCTGGGGGATTATCACGCTCTTAATTTTGGAACAACGGTTCCCAAAATGCTTTGGGGCTGTGTCAGATGTCTTTGGGAGGGAGGTCAGTCGGACACAATGACTTTACTGTTTAATCACACCGCAAATGGGACAGGAATTAGCTCGGGAGCATGAGTGACCCCGGGAGGAAGAGCAGCAGACCGGGCAGAAGGCCAAATAGGGTGGTGTGTTTACCAGGGAAACTACAGATCATAAACCGCCATATCAGGACCGTGACACAGCAAGAACTTCGCACAACACAGCCTCTGTGTTTGACTCGAACTGTTCACTCACAGTTAGAGCAACAAAACCAAATAAGGCAACCAATCGGAGGTTAAGCTAACCCTCACTTGACAGTAAACCGTCTGATTCATATTCATCAAACTGGACACAAGAGTGATATCAATCTTTTGGTCTATCAGCAAGAAACCAAGCCAGAAAAAAAGTGGACCTATTCCTTTAAAACTGTTTACAGATTCTCGAGTGTCCAGATACAGCAGCATGTTCCCAGGCCTCCTTATGCAACAACAGCCCAAAGTTCAGTTGTTATGAAAAATCTCAGACATCCAGTGTAATACATGCCTCTCCTTAGGACAGATGATTGCACCTTAAATAGCAGTATTGACACTAATAAGGGCAAATATCCCTCATTATCTTTTCCCCCAGTGATAGCAGAGGACAGAGCCGGGGGGGGTGCAGGTGAGGCGACGCAGACATGGGACTCCTGGGAATAAAAACAGCAGACCCGGTCTGGTCGAGGGCTGGGAGCTCATGTCTGAGGGTGTGGCGAGTCTGAGGTTGATGCTGTGGATAAGATAAGGCCATGTAGTAATCAGAGTGAGTCCAGGGACGGAGGAGGGGCCCCTGAGTGATGAGGCAGGTGGTTCATGATTGGAGTCACATCTACTTGGGAGAAAAACTTGGGTTTCGAACGTTTACTACACTTGAAACTTTATTTCTTCATCTAACAAAAGCACTTGATTCAGTCAATCATCTTCTTCTTGGTCCTGTCTTGATTTGCTTTGCTTTTGTTCATTTTCAATTTTCATTTCAGAAAACAGTGTCTTCTATTAAAGTAAATTAATTAAAGAGAGGCGTCCCCCAGGGATCAACCACTGGACCACTGTTTTTAGTTTTTATTTTAATTTTTTTCCATTATATTAAAGGATTTTCCTTCATGCTCTGATGTGATACTCATCTGTAAGAAGATGACACAAATATCTATACATCAAAACTCTCAGTGAATTCAGTTTTTGCTTTGGTATGATTCTGATACTGTTCACAGTTGGTGTCATGCAAAAAAAATGGCTTTTTGGCACTAAATAGCGGGTTAAAAGATTATGTATACTTTCAAATTACATTCAGTGATCACTGTTGGCACTAGTCGGCCATTGTCGGTGGCTTTTCAGCCTACTGAGAATGTCGAATTGGTGGCGGAGTCCGTCAGTGAGAGATACCACTTTGATTGGCTGTTCAGCTTAGCGAATCAGTGCACGTGAAGAGAAATGTTAAAAGAAAGGGGGAACACCTTGAGCCGGTCGCAGTAGTCTCTATGATTTCACCCATTTAGTGCCGTTTCTCCTCTTTTTTTGTTTTGCCGGTGCTTTTTGCAACTTTTAATCAGAGATGTTATAGATTAGAAACAGTTATATTAGCAAGAGTAGTGTGAAAAACGCTACTTTTACTGTTGAATGCTTTGTCGTAGTGTGGCATTTCTTCTCATGCAGGCGCTGTTTGCTGTCTATGCGGTGTGTTCAAGTGCAGCTTTTTGGCTTGGTCACAGTCAGCCTTCATCGCTGCTATCTTGCTTTTTGTTGACTTGTGACGATAACAGTTTTGTTATTGCCTTTAAAAGCTATTTATCATGTTTTTATTACCGTGTTTCTGTGCTTGTTTTTCTGTGTGCACCACCTACTAGGTGGTCAAATGTAATGACCCTGTCAGGACATTTTTGTGGAAATGATTCATCTCAAGAGGTTTCATCCTTGTTTAATATTAGGGTGGTGTCCATGGTGATGTTTTGGTGAAAAACTCTTGAGCAGGCCGACAAGTCTACATAAGTAATTGGTTAAATAAGTGATTCAATATAAACTTGGAGAGGAAAAGAACTTCACAAACTTAAAAGTGTATAAAAAGAGGCAAAAATATTTAATAACTTGCACTGGATGGTAAGCACCATGAGAACAAAACAATTTTCTTCACGACCTTCATGTCATCTTTTCATAACACTTTTCAACCACCAACAGTCAGCGTTCTCTCCTCTCGTTGTGCACGTGTCGGTGAAGCGTAAACCTCAAACCTGGCCACACCCTGCCTCACTTACATCCACCGCAGGGCCATCCAGTCGCCCTTAAGTTTCCGGGTAATCCGCCCTTGTTCGAGAGAAAAGGCTTCAGCCGAACCCCACGAACCTGCGCCCACACCTCCCTCTGCAGCTTGACCCTCAGTCAGTGTCAGACCGGCCCATTCTCACCCTGCAGGGAGAGCCTTTGTGGTTTTTCATCACTCAAATCAAGACCGTCAAACCGACTGTGTGTATATATCCCGGCGGAGACTGATCCAGGAGGCTCATAAAATGCCCGGGCTTCTGCCATCCATTTGTTCACGTGTGATCTCATATATCACACTTGTCACTCCTGGGCAGCTATAATCTCCCAGAAGCTTTTAGTAGAAATCCCGCTGACAGTGTTATTTGAAGTGGCCCGTGATTATTCACGATAGAGTTTATATATAGGAAGATCTCCTAAGGTGAGGAGACGTAGAATAACTGTGAGGGAAATAACTTGCGAAGTTATTTTAAGGAAATCAAAATAACTCCGCTCCTTCCTCGCTGGGACGGTTCCTCCTCGGCATTGCTTATAAAGCTGGTGTATTACCAGCTTAATACGCGGGGATATAATGGGATGGCTTGCGGGATGAGCTGTTCGGTATGAAAAGGATAAACACAAAACACCAGTGTTCTTTCACACAGTTCGCAGCCTGCAAACTGTAATCTTCCAAATCCTGTCAAAATCCCGGGGATGTATGTTTCACTAGGAAATATACACACCGACTGTATGTTCCTCCTATCTTTCACTGCTGTGTGATTACACCCTTAGATGCATCTGAATGAGAAAGAGCATCTCTAGATGTTTTGGCAGGCCAATAAAACCGTGAAGAAGAAAAAAAAAAGAAAAGAAAAGAAAAAGTGTAATATTTGTGGACGTAACTCTTCTGCCTTGAGACAGGTTTACAGTCTCGTGCTGGCAGGATGGATTCCTGAAATAAACTTTCCAGACCAGGGGAGTGAAAACAACTCCCTTTCTTTTGTGAGGGAGACGAGACTCGGCCCGATATTCATCAGTGGGGATAACCTCTGACCCCCAGAATCATATGACGCTGAGTGCCGGAGATCCCGGTGCAGCCAGACAGTCTGTCTGAGACGCCATCTCTCTCTCTTACTGACACTTTTCCTCCCTCTCTTTCTCCCCCGTCTCCCACTTTTTCCTCTTTCCTCACCTTTCTGCCTGACTTAGGGACTGTATGAAAATTGTTAGGGTGTGGAGGGGTGCTGATACTTACGTTTCAGCCTTGCAAAGGCTTATCAATAATAAAATAATGCAATGGAACTGGTGTTATGTCATCATTAATACCTAAAAGAGGTGCAAAGAATAAATGCCGGCAGTGAACATTTCTGCAAACCACAGATTCTTTACGATGCAACTTTAGGTTTACACTGCACTTCTGATCTGGTTTAGGTGTTGTTTGGTTACCACAAACCAGGCTGGAGATGTCCTGACTTCTTGGAGGTTAACGCTTGTTAAAATGTTGAAACACAGACTCAGACATGGTCATTGGCTTGGCGGCCGTCACCCATCACCTTGTCTGTCTAGGGTGCCTTATAAGTCTAAAAAAAAATGGCCACCTGTCGAATTTACACTCCGAACCCACACTTACCCCTGTTTGACATAATACTGACATTCACCTCACGTCTCGTAACACCGTATGAACTTGTTTTATAAGCTGAGGAAATCTGGAAAACATGAGAAACATCAGCATCGCCCCCCCTCCTTCCCTTCTTCTTCCCCTCCACTGCTGCTGCTGCTGCTGCTGTCGCCTCCACTCCAAACCCCCCCCAGATACCAGCATGCAGACAAGACAAGGCTCTCACCGCTCCAAACAATTACCATTAGGTAGGCCATGACAGAGCTTTTCCACACCGTGCAACAGACTGAAACAGCTGCTGACAGGCCCATCTCTCCCGAGCCCTGCTCCAGTCTGCCGCGATGCTCTGATTGTGACACTGGTTTCTGAGATGAAGTACTCTCAGGACATACCTCAAGATGACGGCCCGATAAACAAATAGCTAATGGGCTTCCTGCGACGTTTGATTTGATTAAACCTCGAGTCCAGGAACTGCTAAATTGTTTCCATCTTGCGGCAGCGTGCCGCGGCTGATTGTAGCTGCGTATCAGTGTGATCACCGGTTCTGAACCTTAACGTGACGCAGTGGATGTCGATGTTCTGGAGGGGTTTCCATACGAGGCGCGTGGTAATTATAGAGCAGCTATAGATAAATCTCAGGGTAGGATGCATTCATACTTTCACTAATCCAGACATGGAGCCCCGCTAAACATGTAATTACCTTATAAAAGAAGTATGCTCCATTTACATGCACGCCGATCGCTCGACAGAATGTGAGTGCAGATAATGTGGTGATTTTCACTCAGATAACTGCGGGGATCTGCATGTTTATGCACTAATCAGTGCTGGAGCACGTTGCGCAGCGCCGACATAATGAACTCCAGCAATTATAACTGTAATTTAATGTTCTCTCTGCAGACTGTGACCTCATTTTTATTGCTCTGGTGTTGACAGTAAATAAAATAATATATGCGCTCGTGATGTATGCCGGCGAAACATGACCGGTTTGTTTTGACGAGGCAGGTGGGTCGCTGCGTCGAGTCACCCCCACCCTCCTCCTCCTCCTCCTCCCTCTGCTTACAGGAAGAGGAGGCCGAGCCCCGTGCATACATTTCTGTTCGCTTCACAATTTGGCAACTGTAATGTTCGAGGCATTTCACTCAAGTGAGTCATGGTTCGAGCGGAGCCCCGTGCCAAAGAGGTGTTGGGCTTTTTGAGCGCTGCGGTGTTCAGAGTGAGGCGGAGAGCGTGAGGTGACATGTTCGGCTGGTATAGAGGATATGGGAGATACTCCTGTAATGAGTGCTTTGTCAGATAATGGTATGCACGAGCCCGCCTCCCGCTATGTTTCCTCACTCGGCTCCAGAGGCAGAAACAGCAACAAGAACAATGCCGGAACATGTCATGTCGACGAGCCCGGGACGCACACGCATGTGGCGCTTGAGGAGTGGCTGGCAAAGTGTGCAGGCAATATAATCTGATTCTTACATGGCAGGCGATTATCTGGGGCTGTGTTGCATTGAATAAATCTCCCAGCACTCCTTGACAGCTGCCGAGCTCGGTGGCACCTGATGGAAAATAAGACCTCTGCGGTCCAAGTTCACCCGCTCGTATCTCATTTATATTTTAAAGGATCGGCTTACACATTTCCAAGTCTATCAGCGCAGCACATCTGTACATTAAAACAGTTTCTCCCGGTCGCCAGGATAAGATGTTGGCAGTGAACGTTGTTCCTGTCATAGGCTACTTACCATATCGATATTTCTACAAACGTGTCATATCATGCTCACATTGCATGTGTATGACCTGGCCGAGGTGGTGGAGTTAAGCAAGAGGGCTGCGTTTCAACATTTGTAAGCGTGAAACCTCTGGACAGCTTCCATCTGTGTTTGTGGTGACAGAAAGATGATATTTTTGATGAGAATTTGAGACGTCTTCAGCCATGTTTGTGGCGACCAAAGCAGGCATTGGGTGGAAAACATAATCTTTTCCTGTTTTTTGTGCCTTAACCTAACCAGAGCATAAGCACAGTGTTGTCACAGGATAAAACTCAACTTTGAACCTGAAGAAATATAAAGTCGGGGGTAACATTAGGTGACGTTACATCCAGGAGGGACAGAGACAGAAGCACAACAGGTCTGTGGACGATAGAAACCTCTCTGATTAACACCTCGATGGTCGAAAGGATCAAAACAATGAGTTGGTGAAAACACAGATATCGTTCTCTGGACACGATGTGGGTCCATCTCGAAAACTCGTGAACGAACAAATTAATGATTTAGATGAATTTTCTTTGGAAAAAGTGTTGTGCTCACAACTTGATTCAGCTGCCTGCCGGTAGCCAAAAAATCTGTTATTGCAGGTTTGAGTTAAAGGTGCTATTTGTAAGAAAAGTTGTTTTTGGAGACTCGTTCCCAAATTGTCTCTCTTCTTCTTCTAACTCTTCTTATAAATAGCACCTTTAACACGAGCGTTTCGAGAATATGGTACTGAAAAGGCTGCAACTTTGGAAGATACTCAGTTGATTTATGTATCTCAGATGGCCAATTGCCTTCAAATAAACTCTGGATTCCATGTTGTTGCACAGAAAGGGGACTGTGGATTCATTTTTTCTATTAGAAGCAATTTTTTCATGTCCAGTAATTGGCTTGTGATTACCATTTTAAGACATACTTACACAAACCTGTACTTTAAACTCCTTGATATAATTCAGTGCCTTTTTTGTGTGTAACCTGGTCCTGCAGCTCAGCACAGAGCGGCGTGTCGACCCAGGAGCTGTGTGGCTGACAGCTGTGTGCTCCTGTCCAGGGACAACTGGCTGTGACGGCATTTCCTTGGATATTCTCTCACATACTGTGTCTTTATTTCCAGCGGTCAAGCTCCCATGCAGCGCCCACCACGGATAAATGCTGCTTTTGTCAGAGAGTTTTCACTCCTCTGAGCAGCTGTCCACAGCCCCTCAGGCTCTCTTCTGCCCGGGCAAGTGCATGTCGGCTGTCAGGGCAGCGAGAAATGAACATTCGGGATGAGAGACAGTTTTTCATTATAGAGCACGGCCCACTTTAGATATCACGTTGAAAAAAAAAGATGTATCTGAAGAAGCCCCTGTACGCGACGAATTAAAACAAGACACACCTGTGGAACTGTGCGTACTTGATGTGTGTACACAATGCATACCTCGTCGGAATCTGGCTTGGATACACCTAACACCTCAAAACATTTCACAATTCCTGGTAGTTATATGACTCACTGATGCTCTGCGGATGTTCCCAAAAGTTGGTTTGTAGTCACACTAAGCTGTTAACTTTCCGAGATTACGGGGCCAACAACACAAACACAGAGATCCCCGGGCCCAGTCGCCGGGATAGAAACGATGGCACCGCACCAACCAGACAACCAACGCTCGAATCTGAATGCATCACAGGCTACTTTACCGTACGTGACGTGTCTGCATTACATGTTTAAGACCTGACTGTGAGAGCGGGAGGTGTTTGAGTCTGAGACTGCGTTTCAACATTTGTAAGTGAGTCAAAAACAGAATATTTTTCATACAAAGTTTGGACGATTTCCAGTCATGTTTGTGACGATGAAAACTGGATATTTTTAGTGTGAGGCCAGGACAGTTTCCAGCTGCGTTTGTGAGGATGAACACCAGATATTTTTGATGGGAAATCTGGACATTTCCAGTCATGTTTGTGATGACAAAAAGTGGATTATTACTACGAGAAGACAGGACAATTTCGAGCCACGTTTACAGCGACCAAAACTAGATATTTTTGACAGGAAGTCAGGACGTTTTCGGTCATTAAAATCTGATATTTGTGATGGGAAGTTGAGACAATTTCCAGCTGTGTTAATGCCGACAACGATTGTCTATTTTTGACGGGAAGTTGGAACATTTCCAGTCACATTTCTGGCAGCTAAAAACATATTTTTGATGGGAAGTCAGGACATTTCCAGTCATGTTTGTGGCAATGATGGGAAGTTAAGGCAATTTCCAGCTGTGTTAATGGTGACCAAATTTTTATATTGTTGACAGGAAGTCACAACTGTTTCCAGTCATGTATTTTCGGTCAAAAACATGATGTTTTCCTAACCCTAACCAAGATTTCTTTTTTTCCCTAAACATGACCGGAGCCACAACATTTGGCACGAGGAAAACGGTGCCTCTCAGCGGCGGATTAAATGCGAGAGATGCCATGAGGGTTTGAAGGCCGGCAGTGCAAGTGTGTCACTAATAAGGCCTTGACTATTACCTGGACTGACAGCCAGAGAATGGGAGGAGAAGGGCTGGCTCCACACTGCTCAGTCAGCCAGAAAGCCCCCAAACGGCAGGGCTAACGCAGGTCAAGTGATTTGGCGCCTCGGGTGTATTAAAGCTATTTACAAGGGACTAAAGGATTTACGTTGCTTCACCCGTTCGGTCTGTGCTTTTATACGACCTGGCACCGGGCTGCTCGGTTTTCTCTCAATCAATACGGAGGGGTAATAAAGAACGTCGCCTTTACGGGTGTTTGGCTTTTTTGTTTAGTTGCGGAGGGAAGGAGGTTTTTTATGGGTGGCTCCTGACGCCTGGTGTGAAGGCGAACACATGAGATTATACGAGATCCTCTGCACTGTGTCAGACACACACACACACACACACACAACAGTGACACACACAAGCAGATGCAGACACATTCATAATCAAAGTTAAAAAGGCGTCACGCTTGACACAGAGCATGTCGGGTAACATTTTCCCATTTAAAAGCATTTATTAAATGTAGTTTTAAACACTCTAATATAGTTTCTAAGCAGATAAATTGACATTTTTAGGTGTTTATCGTTGTATTTGTCAACATCTATAACTTTTCCTGTAAGTACCCACACACTGAGGCTGGTGTATAAACAGATAATGATCAAGAATAAAGTGAAAAACAGCTGTAATAATAAAAAAATATGTATTTATAACACTTAAATGTCTCTACAACTGTGAGCAACAACAGCCTAGTGAGTTAGAAACCATTTATCATACGGCTTGTTGGTGTGAATACAAAATTTGATGTAAGTAAGAGATTATTTTCAAGAAAAAACTTGTTTTTTTATGGAGAACATCAAAATATTTTTTTATTCTGAAGTAGATATTTCGTCTCCAGATCCACTTTAAACAACTCAAAACACGTTCTAAACATTGTTTTATCTGTTCATCGCTACATGAACTGATGATGCTTCAGAAGAGATGCAGAGAGAAAATGACATATATTTTGGGGTCAGCTGTAAAAACATGTTTCCATACATGACATTTCCGTGTGCTGTGTAGTCGTGACTGGTGTCAACAACACTTTTCACGCAGCAACTCCCCTCACAAACTCCAAATAAGTCCATTTTCGTAAGAGCTCAACCTTTCAGTATCTGACACAATATAAATGATGTCTTATTGAACCCTCGAGTCTTTGAAATAATACGTTTGATATTATTATTAATGTATCTTTTGGGGCCTATTGATCCAAAGATTGGGTGAGACTTGACATCTATTAAATCTTTTTAAATCTTGCTGTATCAGTTCCTCATTTCCCTCCTGTTGATATTCACCTGAAGACGGCCTGTTGTTGATAATAAGAGATGTGTTTCTAGTGTGTGGAAACTCCTTGTATTACAACTTCTTTTCTTTTTTTGTATCTTGGCAGCCCAGTTTGTAAAATATGCCTCAGTGTTATCACTCCTACAAACCACGTTTTAATTAGATCCGAGAGGAAGGGAGGAGGAAAAAAAAAGGAATTTAAAGAGAGAAAAGTTGATTGATTTTGTTGTTATTGTTATCATTTTTACACATAAAGCTCTGGGATCTGTTGGACCTCAAACTATGAGGACGTAAGGCCAGTTTCAACAAAACAGAAGCGATAATATCTACTGTACCTCGGGGGACGACTCTCTGATCCAAACCACAGTGAAGCCAAACACGCCGACTGTCAGAGGAGGAGGAAAAGAACATTTACTCAACTACAGTTTAGAGGAAGATACTGTACTTTTAACTCATTAACAGTTACTAGTTACTGACAAAATAATTGTTAAACACGACATTTTTGGTTTTTGAAATAACTCGTGGGGAACGTGTTGTGTTTCAGTTGTTTGCAGTTCGAACAAAGAGACATTTCTCCTCTAAACTTCTTCAATATTTTCATTTAAGTAACTGTAAAAAGGTCACGCACATCGTTTCTGATTAATCTCACGACCCCTCAGATTTATTCTGTGACCCCTTGGGGGAGCCCGACCCCTAGATTGGGAACCGGTCGACTAAATTACAACCAAACTACATCTGTAGTAGTCGGAACAAGCTCCACCCTGATGAGCTACAACTGCAAAATGCTGCGTACACATTGATGAATCCTTAACAATCTGTACGATATAATAATAAGCCAGTCAACTAGTCAACTTTTTATACTTTAAGTTCATTTTGTTTATGCTACTTTTCTACTCTTACTAGGATTTTCAAAGCAATGTTCCAGCTTTTAACAAAGTATTTCTAACATTGTTGTATTTGTATTTTAACTTGCAGTGAAGTGAAGCTCTGAGTGCTTCTTCCTCCGCTGCTCTCTATGAATTTTTCACCCACAGAGAGATGCTGCCATCTTGTGGATAACTTTGCGAATGACTCATGCACAGCGGCGTGTTAGTGAAGCTTCCCACAGACTGTTTCTGTCTTCTTTCCCCTGAATAAATTGAATCAATGAGACCCGCCCTCGCACAAATATCACAGTAACAGTCGCAGCGCTTCATCGTCGGGCTGGAAAGGTTATGAGTCTGCGACGTGCCGATGTTTAGTCAAACATAATGGATCCTGAAGGATGCCTTGCCCTTTTGATCACATCACACTACTCAATGGTGCAATTAAAGCCTGTAATTAATAATAGATTAAAAACCCTCAGTGAATGACAGGCGGCGTGAGACGCGTGCTTCAAAATCGATTTAGCAAAATAAAAAACTGTAATTACTCGCATCAGTCAAAAAGCTGTGATTGAGCAAAACCTCGTGGCATAACAACACACACACACACACACACACACACACACACACACACATAAACACACATAATGGTCCAGCCGTTGGCCTGTCAGTGCCCTCGCCTGCCAGCTCCAGACAGGCAATGTGTTCCAGATTAGATCAAACTCCAGGTTGCCCCTGTACGACACTGCGTTACCATGACAACCCTCACAGTCTGTTCTGGTCTATAAAAATAGACGGGGGTGGGGTGGGGTGATGGGGTTGTGGTTCAGTCCAGGACTCGCTAAGATGATAGTGGGCAGCAGACAATCACAAAGAAAGGCCGTGATTGGACCGCGCTCATTAGGCCGCTCGAGTATCTGGCTCGGGCTCTTAATCAGAGATGATGATACAAAAACACTCGGCAGCCTCGAACCCGGAGTTCTCTCACTTGTTTGTTTCCTGAAGTCTGTGCAGACCTCATGGTTGACAGACTGATCTGCTGCGACAGGTGAGGAACAGGGGCAGAGCTGATTGGACCCCCTGACCTCCCCTCTCACCTGAGTTCAAAAGGTAACTTATTCATGTCATGGATGGATTATTGAACAGGCCGGCTAGATATGAGGGCCAGAGGAGCCAGGACTTGTTGTAAAGTCAGACTACACACACACACGGACCAAAACCTGACATGAAACGACCACAAGGAGAAGCAAAACAACTAAAAAAGGGTTGTAAAATAACCACAGACACTCAAAACGACCACAAAGAGACATAAAACAGGCACAAACTGGACACAAAACAACTAAAAAAGGACTGAAAAATGACCACAACGACACAAAACTATTTAAAAGAGATGCAGAATAACCACAAAAAGCCCCAACATGACCACAAAATGACGTAAAATGAGCCAAAAGAGACTCAAAATGTCCACAAAGAGATGTGAAACAACTAAGAGACACAAAACGACACAAAGGGTTGTAAAACTGCAAAATGACCACAAAGAAACATAAAATGATTGCAGAGACTCAAAATGTCCACACAGAGACGTAGTATGACTCAAAAAGGACTCAAAATGAGATGAAAGAGTTGAAAAACAACTAAAAAGAGCTGCAAAATGACCACAAAGAGACTAAACGTCCACAAAGAGACCTGAAACCTCTAAAAAGAGACTCAAAATGTCCAGAAAGAGACGTAAAAGAACTAAAAAGAGTTGCTTAACGACCACAGAGACATAAAATGTCCACAAAGAGACACAAGAGGTTCAAAGAGAAATGCAAATTACCAAAAAAAAGACATAAAACAACTAAAAATAGGAGCAAAATTAACACAAAGAGACATAAAAGGACTTAAAAGAGAAGCCAAATGTAGCTACGTCCTTCATTGTGCGTCTCTTGCTGCATTATTAGACAGCAAACTGTTTAAAGTTTATTCACCATATTAATCACACTGAATGAATCATATAACTTATTGATAACTCAGTCTATCAGTGCCAAGATCCAGGGCTGCAGTCCAGCCTCAGCCCACAGGGGTCAAAGGTCACACGGTGTCAGTCAGTGTGATCGTCTGTGAAATCAAACCCTCACGCTCTGCTGCCTCTGCAGCCGAGGTAATCTACAGTATTCGCTCAAATCACAGCAAACTCCTTCCAAGTAGCGACGAAGTGCTATTGACTAATTCCAGCTGTCAGTGTGAGAGTGGAGCCGAGCGTCCGACCCGATCAGGCCGATCAACCGTGGCCACCAGAGAAGACGGGTCTGGTCTAATGAAGCAACGTCGCCACTGAAGATGTTTTTCTAAATAACTTTGCTGCAAGCTCAACAGTTTTCTTCAGATTGATTTATCACCTTCATATTAGTTCTGCCGGTTCCGTCTGTCTCACACCTACCTGCTTTTTTTTGGACTTTTTTCCTCCAAAGATCTTCTTCTCCTCTCTTTGATATATGTGGCTGCACAAACACAGTTCTCCAAGTCACTGCACGACTTAAACGTCTCACTGCCAACTGAACATGAAGCCGCATTAACAAAATCAATTTGTTTACATCTTTCTAAACAAAGTTCTGGGAAGGAAAAGAAAAAAAACGTACCAGAGGACAACAAGGATGCAGAAGCCAAATGTTTGTCCTTTCAGAAAAGCCTGGAGAAAAACTACACAGGCGACCTTTAAACCTGGCATGAAAATAAGACGTGGACGCACGACATGGAGAGTAACCCCCGGCAACAAGGAGGTCATGTGCTCCTTTCTGCACAACATTTCAGACTACAGTTGAATATTCATCGTCATTTCCACAAGTGCGGTTAATTAAAATGCAAAAAGGCGTCTGTTACCTCGTGTGCCCTTTTCTGCTTCCTCAGGACGCTCTGCTGAGGGTTTCGTGTGTTTTCTGTGTCTGATTGTCTGCCACGCCTCTGATCGCTTTCACCTGTCACCTCGTTACAGAGCTGCAGGGGAAGGCGGCCATTAAACCTGCTGCAGCTGTCAGGCCAACACCAATCAGCCTCCTGCCTCGTCCAATCAGAGAGGCTCACCTGCAGGTTCACCAGAGAGAGAGAGAGAGAGACAAACACACAAATATACAAACAAATCACCACAAAATATTGTCAGGGTGCAAAACTTTATACTGTAAATTGTCCAAAACAACATGATTTAGTTGAGAGTGTATTCTCACCATGACAGGACACGAACTGTTCCAGGCTTTAACATCATGATCATCAGAATTATTCCACCTCGGCCCCCAAACTACACAGCTATAAATGTTCACCTCTATCACTCCACAAAAAAATGTACGAACACCTTTAACTGGACAGCGAGTGCATTTATTTTAAAAGCAAGTCGTTTTTATGAGCAACTATTTTTCCTGGCTGAGTGCTGAGGATGAATCGAGGGCTCTCACAGCCTGAAGAAAGCAGCTGCTCTGTCGTCTGGTGGTACAGTACAGAACCAGAACGACCTTGACTTTCTCCCTCATCATCTTTTGTCCAAAGGTGCCACAAACAAAATGAAAGCTCCCCGTCGCACGTACATTTTCAACTTACAATGTTTTACTTTCAGCTGGGCTTTAAGAGATTGCAGAAACCAGCAGGAGCAAGATACATTTTTTAAAGTTTCAACAGAAAACATAAAAATCCCAGCCACTCATTCAGGCCTCCCTCCACAGCCGCTACTTCCAAAATTTATGAACGTGCGCTGGCTTGACCTCCAGCTGGCCAGCAGGAAGATTTGTGTGAATGGAGCTAGTTTGCTAACTTTCACAAGCTCTGTTTGCTTTTATTGTCTAAATAAAATAACAGCCGAAAAGACTACACTGCAAAACAGTTACAACTTACTTCGATATACAGTATGTGTGCTTTGTGCTAACGTTAGCCGCCGCCGCTGAGCAAATCGGTTGCTGCCGCAGTGGCTCAGGGGCTGTGTGCTTTGTGCTAATGAGTCAGCTAGCAGACTGCAACAGCCACAGTCACTGGATTTTTGTCTTTCATTTGTCAGAGCATTTGATTTATTGATTGCTGATTGGGATTAGATAAGTTCACACTATTCTTTTGCTGGTTTGTTTGTTTATTAAAAAACAAAACAACAAAAAAACCCACAAAAATGTACATGTTCGAAATAAGATTTTCTACAAGAACAACAAAAAACGCCTTCAAAATAACTCACAGTATTTTCACAGTGTGGTATTAATACCTGAATACTTTCTCCACCTCCGGTCGTCGGATCTGTTCGGTTGCGTTCTGTCTATAATCCCGGCCGACCTGTCGGAGACATTGTGTACAACATGTGCAACAAACACACACAGTGAGTGCAGCACATTCACTTTTCGGAGGACAGAGAGGGGTAAGAGGCACAAGGCTCCTCCCTGAGAGTTTGTGAAAACATTCCAGCAAAGTGAGGGCAGTCAAAGAATTGGAAACTCTCAGAGCGGCCTCCCGCTCTCTCTATCCTCCTCACCTCCTCGCACATGTAGTCACACTGTGTGCGAGTCTCTCAGGACGGGTCTGCAGGGGGGAACAACTCAAGGAGGGAAACCTGAAGAGTCCTCGACAAGCCGGACGGACAAAGAAACTCAGCTGTCCCATTGATCGGCTCACAATGAAGCTGGTGTTAGTCCTCCTTGTTTCCACTGCCTGGACCTTCACCGGAGCCCAGTATTACTACCAGGGGCTGATGGATTATCTGGAGAACAGGTTGTTGGCTATCGAGGTAAGAAGAAATGCCCCTTTAAATGACTGATAATTCATCAGTATGCTGTGTAAAGTTGCAGAACAGTCCTCTCTGGAGTTTTCTGAAAATGATAAATAGCAGTTGATATTTGTGAGTCCTCCTCCTTTGTGAATTTTAGCTAACGCAATCCAATTAATGCGATGTCTGCCCAGCTCATCAACCTCGCAGGGGCCTCTGGGGGAATATCAGTTAGATGCACGCAATGCGCAGTTCCTGCCCGGCAACATTACCGTTTTCTTCAGCCTTTAAGACAATGACACATCAATAATGAGTACAAGCTGAACCTTTGCTGCCATGGCATCGAACATGAGAGCAGCCTAATAGAAAAGACGTGTTCTGCAGAGGTAGAATTAAGCTGCGTTACAGCAGAGTGCCTGAGGGAAGCGGTGAAATACTGAGAGTTCAGTGCCGTGCGCTGAAGGAAGGTTGTAAGACAGAAACGTTTGTGTTAGGGGAGGACTTTTGTTGGCTTCAGGTGAGTGTGTGTGGTAAAAAACGGAGGATTACACGTCTGGTTACCTGAAGGGAGTCGTTTCAACAAACTCCCAATATTTCTTTTAATGCATTCTCCCGGAGCACGTTTCCAAGGGTTGGATCGTTTCCTTTTTCATCAGCCTTTCTGGCTGCGCTCCCAAAAAAAGAAAAGAGACAGTCTTATAACTGTAATCCACATGAAATGAATTGTCTATTTACAGCTAAATCCTGCCGTCTTCGCCCCCCTGTGGCTTCCCTGCAGTCTCAATTCCAATATGCTGGCTCAACTTCTGCACTGATGTGCGCGCGGCAATTCATCAGCAAGTTCTTCATTGGACTTTCATTTCCATTTGACCACAGGCCCGCCGCAGAGCGAGGCGAGAAAATGAAAACCGAGGAGGACGAGACAGCGGAGGATGCGTCGGTTATTACATCTCGCTCTGAATAATTTACCTGTCACCCCGACTGTGTCAATCACTACAGCGGGAAACTGTGCTGTATTCTATTTGGTCACGGTTATAATGCTTTGATTGAAAAGGGTCATACCACTGTTTGAGATTTATTATGGCAGGCGACACGACTCCACAGCTGTGCTGCCGGCTCTCTGAGGCTGCTAACAGCTTTACGCTAACATGCTAGCAATATGAATGCTTACACGGTGCTTTGCAAATACAATTATCATGTTCACTGCCTTGGTGTAGTGTCTTAGTGTCCAAACTGCTGAGGCTGATCAGAGGGTCATCAGTTTTAAACACATTTGATCATAAACTTACTGTAAAGGAGTAGTTTGTAAGAGATGTGTACTGAAGTTAGCACGCTAACCAGCAGCCAGTGAGACCGTACCGTAAGAGGTGATAGTCTGAAAAGCCCTCGTAGTTTCACCTGGGAGATGTAAAAGAAGCAAATTTGCTACCTGGTCAAATAAGTAAACAAAATAAACTCACAAAATGTAAAAAGGACGTATTTTAACATAGAATTTTCTTGCTAAACAGAAAAAACACAACCGTACACCGTCTGAATTTTGGTCTCTCTCTCTTACCGAGCTAAGACGAGCGACAATCACCTCAGGTTGTAAGATGTTAAAATATTTCAGCTCTACGCGTCTTTTTTTACCCACCACAGATGTCTCATCCAGCGCTTGTCCTCTGCCAGGTCTTCTCGTCCCTGGTGCCATAGTCTTGGTCAGAACCGCTGGATCCGTCAGCCTTGTCCAGATCCAGTAGAGCCGGGCCCCACTGCTTGTGGTGACGGCCCAGACAATTTCTTTGGCCCACTGAGCCATGAGCTAATTAGCTATTGTTAGCTAGCTACAGCCAAGAAAAACCAGCAAAGCAGTCATCGAAATACTCTGATGATATGCTGCCCCCTATGATTTTAGAGCTACTTAGTCATATTCTACAAATTACACCTTTGAAACTTGAGATATTTAAGTTTAGGGTTAGCAGAGGGTTTCCATCACTGTGATATACTGTGGCTAGGCTAAAATGCGGATGTTAGCATGCTAACACACAAAACTGAAAGTGACGTGGAAAAATAAAACCTGCCGAACGTTAGCATGTTAGCATTGTTATTGTGATTATGTTAGCACGCCGTCCTTAGCATTTAAGTCCAAGCTACGCTACAGAGGGGCCAGCATGACCTTTAACCCCTGAGTCTCGTTGCTTGTGTGAAATCACATCACATCACAGCACTTGTTTTTTTTGCTCTGCCCGTGTCTGATAGGACCGAATGCAGTTCTGGCACGATCAGTCCCACCGCTACCACACAGAGCTGCTGGATTTCAAGAAGTTAACCGTCGAGGCCATGGAGGGAATAAAGAACGAGCACGGCCTGCTGTTCAAGGACCTCGAAGGAGCGGCGCTGCGAGTGGACCGGGTCGAGCGAGAGATGGACTACGTGGAGACCCAGACTTCCCCTCGGGCCTGCGCGAATAAGGCAGACAAGGTGGTGGAGCAGGGAGCGTGGGGGCTGCAGGAGAGCCGAGGGGAGGAAGAGGAGGAGGAGGAAGACTGGGAGGAGCTGCACTCCAGAGTGTCTGGTGAGCCGCAGGGAAACGTCCTCCGCAGGATGTTTGATCTCTCATTTCCATTCACGACAGCCCCGTCAGAGCCGCTATAGGATCTATAGGTTGTATGTTCAGGTTGAATTTAGAAATTCACATCACACCAGGAATTACACCCCCCCCACCCACAACCCCACTTTTGCAGACTTGCTGTCTTGGAACAGCCATGCCACTGGAAAATGGGAAACAAACACGCCGCTGTTACAAGTCATTTAACGGAGTGCTTTGAGTCAGGGCGCCGTCATGTTTTCCAGGAGAAACGCGGCCTCGCTCAGCTCATTTATTTCAGCAGAGGCGCTCCTCTGTTTGTGCCGCTCGAGCACGACATTTGTCATGATAATCTTCAGATCCCAGAGCGTGCCGCGACAAACAACGCAGAGATGTGACTGCTTCACTGAGTCGTTTACTCCGGATACACAGGGACGTATAACCCCTCTTTTTTTAAAAGCTTCTCATGGAAAGTTGTAAAGAAAAAAATAACATTTTAATTCCACGGGACGCGTCAGACTTTATATTGGCAGATTCCACCGAATGTGCACATTAAGCAAAAGATCTGCATGAGCCAAATCCCACCGGGAACGTTTAAAAAAAGGCTCCTCACACAAAGACCTATGAGGGAAATATTGATTTCTGTATTATTCTCGCTGACTTAACAAGACGATCGATATCACATTAATTCAAGAATTATGCCGTAATAACTTAAAAGCTCAGAATCATAATGCTGCTCATGCTCCGTATAATCGAGGGGAGACTTCTCTCTCATTTCAAACACACATTGGATGATAGCACGATGCAGAGCGACGGTTTCTCTCTGTTACTGTGTGCGTCAAATCTCCTGTTCAATCTGGAGCTGTGTCTCTGCAGAGAGGAGGGACAGGAAGCTGCCCCGAAGCTGCAGCGTTATTCTCCAAGCTCATGTTCGCTCTGCACACACTGAGCCATTGTGAATGTCTGTGAACTGACCTAAAACGAACTTTACCGCATTGTGCGGACCTTTTTTTTTGGGGATTTGCAAGCATAATGCTAATTTCCCCCCCGGACACACCGCGGGAACGTCCTTTGTTCGTGTACACGCATGAAAGCTCTGTATTATTAATCTCACTCCTTTTGAAGAAAGCGTCCTCGTGTTGTCTGTGCTGCACTAATACATCCTCTCATAATGAGTCTGTGTCCAATTTCCCCATGACTGCTTTGAATTTACCTTTTCATGGAGCGCCAGATACTCGCAGCTGCAGGCGGCCTGATTTCTGAACGCTGGGTTGCAATTACAAATTTCATCTGAGGGAGGCCACTTCACTGAAACATGCTAATGGAAACAAATTGATGCAGCTGAGGATCGAAATCCAGGTGACGTAATTATGTTAACACACCTGTGAAAGATGTATTCGTAGAGTGTAATGACGTGTAATATGGGATGCAGACTGATGTTTCCACGATGTTTCTCAGCTGCAACTCGATCACCAGAACAAATGTTTGGCAGTGGACAAACCACAGATACCACAGTGTGCTTAATTTAGGCACAACAACCATGTTTTGACTTGAAACAGCTGATTTTGTTGCCCCAAACATAGCTGGAAATAGCTGTGAGATCTCCTTGAAATTATCCCGTGGTTTCAGCCTTTACAAATGTTGAAACACAGTCTTGAACTGTGGTCACTGGCTTCCCAGTCTGGTTGTCCAGCCACCACCAACCCCGTCGTGTCCTGATATGAAAGTCAGTGATGGGAAATGCCAGTATTTCAGTAAGCCACAGCATGACTACAATCCAAATGTTCTGTTTTCATCCTTTCCTGTGTTTATATGTGCGTTTCTACGTGGACAGGTATTCCTGAAACCAGGTTAAAGAAAGAAATGTGTCTCCTCATGTGCATCACAGCCTATAATCACTAGATATTGATGAGAAATTACCATTTGTTTTGCTTCTGAGGGCGTGAGAACGTCTTTTTATTAGTCTTTCCAAAAGCTAAAAACACAAGAGCATCGCCTGCATGAAAGGAACGATTAAAACTGTGTGTCTCTCTGCACCGGCTGACAACCTAATAACAGCACTCTGACCTTATTTCTAAGGCCAAGGAGCACATCATGACTAACTGCATTACTTTGTGGGTTTACAAGAGAGTAGTTATAAGAAGTTACCACGAACATCTACTGTGTTGTTCCTGTTTAAAAGTTGAATTAAATCAGACGACTGGCAGCCATAACAAAGCAACAGCACGACAGAACAGTGAATTTTAAGCCCGACCACGGTTTATTTCTTTAAGCACAAAAGCATGATCCTCTTCCTCTGTGGCTCTCTCTCCCTGCAGACTGTGTGGAAATCATCTCTGGCATCAGATCAGTCAAGATCCTGAAGAGAGTGGGGGGCCCCAAAGGCATGTGGACCAGAGACCCCAGGTCGTCCAAGGTTTACGTCTTCAACGGGACGTCGGGAGACGGCGTCTACCAGTTCGACTCTGTGAGGGACTTCTCCCGCTCTCCTGGCGTCGCCGGCGGCCGACAGCTCAGGCTTCCCTCTGATTGGGTCGGCCCCGGCAGCGCTGTTTACAACGGCTACTTGTACTACATACAGCAGGAGGTTGATACGGACGTGCAGGTGGTCAGATACGACCTGCTGAGCGGCTCGGTGACAGATATCGCCATGTTCCCCGTGGAGAGCCACGCTGCCGTGTATAGCCTCAACCCAGAAACTGTAGCGGACCTGGCAGCGGACGACGAGGGCCTCTGGCTCCTGTACGCCACCAGCGACGACGAGCCAAACATCTACCTCGCGAAGATGGACCCCGCCACGCTCGATATAGAGCAAATCTGGGACACCCGCTGCCCACGGGAGACCGCGGAGGCCGCTTTTATCGTCTGCGGGACGGTCTACGTGGTCTACAACACCCGCCTGGCCAGCCGCTCCCGGGTCCAGTGCATCTTTGACGTCAACGACATGGTGATCAGCGAGGAGGCCCCGCTGCTCTACTTTCCCAGGAGGTACGGCTCCCACGCCAGTCTGAAATACAACCCCGAGGAGAGGCAGCTCTACGGCTGGGACGACGGCTACCAGATCATTTACAGACTGACCATGAAGAGGAAACTCCTGGTCTGACAGTGGGAGGCGGAAGGGGGAAGCGGTGGTGTCACGTTTTTCAAAGGCAAAGGATGAAAAATAGGAGCAGCGGATTTGTTCGAGATACGCCAAATTCTCTCCTGCGGCCGATTTAACACAGATCACATGTAGCATCACACATTTCTAAGCGAATCAAAGAGCTTTTGAACCATTAGTCACTTATTTCCTCCTCATCTTGTGTGTGTTATATAACAGAAAGAACAAGAAGATGCCACTCTGTTAATCAGAGGCTGTCTGTGCCGTGTGTGTGTGTGTGTGTTTGTCCTCCTTTCATTTGATTTGACCGTTTGATTCAAGCTAAATCTAATTTCCTTTGCGCCTCGCTCTCCCCTCTGCTCGTTAAGCCGCCGCCTGCGTTTGTCACCGCGAGTTATAAAAAAAAAAACACACACACAGCGGCGAGTGCATTTTGCATAAGTCTTTTAATCAAAGAAAAAGGAAAAATCATGTCACAGAAACTGATAAACACATCACATCCCATGGGAGGAAGGAGAAAAACAACAAACTATTTTCCGCTGTTGATTTTTCAGACTCGATCGAACAAAAAAGAAAAAGACAAGTTTGTGTCGCGTAAAGACTGTAATCTATTTCAGTTCACGTGTATCACACACTGGGTCACTTGTGATCGTGAGTCTCGATTAATGATCTAAAAGGAACTCGTGTATCGACTTTTTTGGTCTGAACTGACGACCGCTGATGTCGGTCGACAGAACAGTTTTCTCAAACGTTTTTTTTCTTTTTTTCTTCTATTAGTACAAATACAAAAATGTTCAATAAAAAAATTGGAAATTCAGTGCTATATCATAACAGCTGGAAGGGATACAAGATCATATCAAGAAACGTTTACAATATTAGGCAAAGCTAAGGAGGGCTCGAAACAGTCCATTTAACTGAGGCGATTGATTTAACAGGTCTCTTCTACTATGAGAAAACACACCACACTGTCAGAGAAATATATGACCATCATAAAGCACGTGAGGAAACAGAAAGGTTTGTTCATTTTCAACCACTTGATTCAAATTTTTTTTACACTGAATTAAGAAAGAGTTTTTTTAAGTCTAAAAGGAGGAATTTCACCATCAAAAACAACTGTGTGGGTCTCAAACGGTCACATTTACGGAGCAGTGCCGAGCGCTGTGATGGATTACGTCACGGACGATAACACACTGACTCATCCTCTCTATAACAAGGGCCAATTAGAGAAATGCCACTGCTCTGTAGACGCTGACCTGTCCGCCCATCAGCTGCCCCCGCGCTGTCGTCTCAAAACCTCCGCGTACACACCGAGGCACTAAACAGCTCGCTGCTCAAGGCGGAAATGGCGAAAACAGATCTGGCGAGGGGGGTCTGCTGAATGCATCTGGCCCCCACACCCGCCCCCTCGATCTTCTCCCAGACATTTTCACAAACTCTGTGATATATGGAGTCTAACCGAGAGGCAGCTCGAGCCAAAAGTATTACTCGCCCTCCGCCCGCTGAACGAGGCACCAGCAGTCTAGACGAGCCGAAACCGCTGCCAAGAACATTTTCACGTATCAGATTAAAGATGCTGTGGGGCTGCCGTTGAGATAATGGGGACGCTATTCAATAAATGGTCCTCATATCGAGAAGAAATTATCTGTACAAGCCTTAGCAGTATAATCTGTGCATGTCTCCTGGCGGGTTTCTGCTGCCTGATAGCAAACATTTCCTGGCCCAAAATGTTCTGATGGTATCTGCGCTCGCCAATTACAGAACACCAAATCCACCGTGACCGGAAGGTAAACCTGAAACTTGAAGAAAACCAAATTATAATGTTAATCATAAAGATGTACGGAGCCTCTACTGCTGATATTTTTTAAAATCAGAAGCTTTAAAATCTGTTTCTCATTTAGCAGAGTGTGTGTAGCAAAGGGTTAGAAAACTCTTTAGCCTACGTATAAATAGTATATTATATATATGCTATGTTTTCATTGTTTAGAAATAAACCAACTTCCAGGAAACCAGTAACCTGACCATCACTGTTCGCTCTAATTAGCCAACATAACATGGAAACAATACAAATCTGAATAACACGAAGCTAGCTCTCGTATGTGATGAGAAATGATCTACAAACGTGGAATCAAAACAAATTTAGCAAATAAATCATGACGTGCATGAAGCATCAGATCTGTGACGACGAGACTGTAAAATTCCTTGAATAAAGATTTTAAATAAACACATAAATTCCATATTTCCATTGCATTTTCTACATGATATCACTCGAGGCTCGACTGGCACCGTCTCCTTGTGTAATTTAGGGGAATTAGGATCTCCAGCCAGTGGATAAAAATGTATATAATAAAACCTGGCTAGCAACTGTGACCTAGAAACAAGCGTTTCTTGCTTGCCAGTTTATGTGCAACACTTCCCCTCCACCTGTTAAAGTCCAGGCCCTGAACAGAGCGCTGGATGTGCTGACAGATAATTATGCACTCTGAGCTGAAGGGAACATTGTTGACCATCATTTTTTGGGGTTTGTGCAACTGCTCTTCAAGTTGATCTCCTCTTATCTCTATTAAACAAACATCTGCATATGAACGCAGACATTGAGTGCAAGGTACAGGTTGATTGCTAGCGACTCCCAAAACAACACGACCATTGCCGTTTCAACATACCACTGACAGGCGAACCGGACCACTCGCAGTTTGGTTAGCTTTGAGGAAGCAAACTAATTTGTTAGGTTCAGGAAAACATTGTGTTTTGGGTTGAAATCACTGTTTCTTCTGTTACAAACTTAGGCTACATTATGTTAGTGACCCAACTTCATGACTTAGTTAAAAGCAGGGTTCGAGTTACGTGTAAAAGCCTGCTACGTCTTTGGCGAAAGTCACCAGACTCCCTTAAAAAAACGCTAAATTTTGAAACTTGTTGTATCAGGAGAAACTGTATAAACTGTGTCTACACATTCTTATCGACTTGGGCCTACTTGTTCATTCGGCAAATGTTATACGTGAAAATATTTCTTTCTTTGTGTAAAAAACATTGTGTCCATTTGTTCTCATGATGTAGGTGTAGGCCTACATTTGCATACAGAGCGACGGGCACTTATGATGGACACACCCATTGTATTTGCTAATATCCTATTAGTTATTTTAGAGATCTCCCCAAAGCTCAGATTATAACTTGAACCCTGGTTAAAGAAACTCACTGTTGACTTGCGTGGCTGGGAACTGAGAAACGTTAATATGAGTCATAACTAGCTGCTTTTCTAGTCGACCTGTATGGTTGTTTCTGATGAGCTGCGGCTGCTGCATTCATATGCAGATAAGTTAAGAGTTGTCTCTTCAAGGTCCAATTAGTCTGAATTCCCGACTGCTCCTCAGGGCCGGCAGCCAACCAGACCTACAATCCCAAAGCGTCAGTGTTTGATGAGTTCGGAATGAGACCCGAAACTAACGTTCTTACAAATTGGACCTTCAGATCTTTTCTTGCGTTTCATGTTTCTTAAATCAGACTCTCAACCATGACTGGCACACGTAGGAGTTGTCTTGGTCTGGATGTCTATTATCTGGAAACACGCTGGTTACACTATGAAGCCCCGAAACTGTCAGACAACAGCTGATTGGAGTCTTAAGTCGCATCTTCTAACCCTGTGTGCACAAATTTGAATCCTTGGAAACGATCTATTACAGCAAAACAAAACAAAAAATAGAAACCAAATTATTATAACACATTTTTCTCACCACAAAGCTATATGGAAGCTTCTTTTTTTTAATTTAAAAGCTATAGATACATTACTGTTTTTCACCTGAACAGTTAGAGGACAGTAATCTTGGCCTTAACTGGAAATTTTGTGCATTTTCTATCTGACAAAAAAACAACTTATTGTAATGAGAACAAACGATATGCAGGGACCCAATGAAGGACTCGTACCGAACGTAAACTGATATGCAGTATTTTTCTCAATCACATCAAATATCTTCGGAGATAATCCATTAGCCACATGTTGCAGATCAAACATCTGGATGACAAATTCAAACAAACGCTATCCCTGTACAACAGCATGAGTAATGACCGGATAAACATCAAGAAAAGTTGCATGTTTCTAAGTTCAAAAAGACGAATATGTTCACCTTTGTTCAGAGTTTTCTCAGTCGTCACCAACAACAAGGCTACATATATTCAAAATGTCAGTAATTTCTTTTTTTTTTAAATGTTTTAATCTATACCTATCATTATATCTTTTCTGGAGAAATGAAAACATACATACAGCAACTGGCAGACGGCTTTTACATGAAACTATACACATCCACCAAATAAGACCTGTTCAGCAAAAGAACAAGAGGAGACGGAGAAGAAGAAGAAGAAGAAGAAGAAGAAGTGCTCTTGAACAAGTGAGTCTGGAGGAAAAAACATGAGTGCTTTTGTGTGAGTTTTTTCCATTCGGAAGAAAAAAGGGTGACATCGTTCAGAAGCAAACATCATACGGAGAAGGAGGTAAGGGTGTGTAAAGTGTGCTTCCCTGTTTACAGAAACCTCCAGAGCTCCTTCGTTTCTGTCAAAATGTCTATTTTAGGAATTGCTTGTGCCTTTGTCAGGTTGTTCAACCTTCTACTTTTTGTTTTGGAAACTGAAAAAAAAAAAGCCAATTTGCTCTCGTGAACACCAATAATCCAGTTGTTTTGTCTTGCTGCTTGTTAAAACACACCAAAGCCGCAAAAATTGCCAAATTGAAAATATTTTGGATCCGACCACTCAGATAATTGCTTGTGGTGCTTTGATGAAACTGGAAGTACAGTGAACTCAGCTGGATGTTAGAAATGAATTTTTTTTTTTGCTATTCACAAACAATAACGACTAATGGAGCAGTTTTTTTTACATCTAACAGTTCAGTATCGTTTTATGCTAATACGGCACTGTGAAATTCAATGAGAGCGCTGTAGAGTTTTTTGAAAATTGCTTCAGATCGTCTCTTTTTTTCTACCCCAGCCGTGTCCTCAGCTTCTCTTTGTGAAACTGAAACCGCTGCCTTCGGGGGATCTAAAATCCGGCTGAGTTTTTTTTCCCATCAAAGAGTCTCCGCAGCACAAAGCTGAATCCTCGAACGGTTGGAAAGTCTTTCCTGCGAGGGCGGCGAGATCCGTCTCACCTCAGCTCGGACAGCTCAGTGTTAAAAGTCTGCGGGGCTGGACGTTCAGCCGGTCCCTTCTGAGGACAACGAGGGCAGGGCTCGGTCATCACAACACCCACATTTTCAAATCAGTGACCCCTAAAACTTTAACCCGAAAGAGACTGCGCGCTTCACACAACTAACTGACTGACGGTGGTCCTAGATCAGTTCTTGGGAGTGCTCTGGGACTAGACTTGAGGGAGGGAGGGACAGAGAGAGAGGCAGGGAGGGAGAAAGAGAGGGAGAGACAGTGGGGTTGTGTTTCTCCTCAATCAGACAGACGGGAAGTGGATCAGCAGGAGGGAGGAAACCCCCTTCTGGGCTGCTGGGTCACAGGTGGCTCTGCTCAGGGACTCGCAGGGGGCCGGGGTGAGGGGCAGGAGCCTTGGCTGTCAAAGCTGGCTGTCCTCGCCTTCCACTGCAGGACACACAGACACAAGGAAGTGATTCATAACACATATGTTATTTATTTTTATTTTTTTTAAATAGCACCATCGCTCTCTGGTCAGTTTGAGCACAGGGCAAATATCTGTGTGGAGGAGACTGTCGGTATTCCAGGAATATGAGTAACCAATTTTTTTTTTTTTTTTAAACCATTTTCGTAGCTTGGTGCTGGTGGATGGTGGAGGAGAATAACACTAAGGAGAATGAGGGCACTCATACAAGGAACATAGAGTCAATAAATAATACAGATACTCGCATACAGTCTCATCAAAAACAGACACAAGACAAGAATTTCTGTCTTGGGTCTTTCAATTATTGAAATAATAACAACAACAACAACAAAAAAAAAGCCCGGAACCACACCCATATTGTTATTTTTTAAACATTATCAAATCTATAATGAGTTTCAGATAAATAAATGACCGACTGTTGACAGGACATTGTGAGTCTGAGTCTTAAAAAACATACAGAGTAACGTTAACAACTTTGCCTCTGTTTGCCCCCACAATGCCTTGGGGATGTAAACAGGAAGTATGCTACTATAGATTCAGCGAATAAAGCTTTTCGCCACACCGTGAGCCACATTTTTAGCCAATATTTGTTCAAATTTGGGCAAATTGTCCCCATTAAAGTATGCCGAATTAACTATTAGCACTTCCTGTTTGCAATGGACCCATTTATGTTCAGACAGCTGACACTGGATTATTTCGATACTGAAGAAAACGTAAAAACGCAATGTTTTTAAGGCAAGTTTTGTATTTATGAGAAGCGTCTTTTTTTCTATGATTTCTGAGCAGATTTATGGATGCTTATTCTTGATGGACATCAGATATTGACATCCTCAGAAAGAGTTAGTCACACTAACTTTAAAAATGTGTGTATTACGTCTGTGTGAGTCTGAAAAGGAGTCTGATTTTTGACCCACCAGTACCTTCAAGGACCAGTGTGTAAAATTTAAGAGGATCTATTGGCAGAAATGAAATATAAAATTCATAATTATGTTTTCATGAGTGTATAATCACCTGAAAATAAGAACTAATGTGTTTTCAATCCATTAAAATTAGCCTTTTATATATATCGACAGATGGAGAGGCTCGTCCTCCGCCGAGTCTGCCATGTTTCTACAGTGGCTCAGAACAGACAAACAAAATACCGGCCATTTTTTGTGTTTTTACCGGCCGTCATAGGGTTTCTCCTACACTCTTGGAAAAGGGAGGGTGAGGTGAGGGGTATTTAGTTGGTTTCAATCTGGAACCTCACTGCTAGATGCAACTAAATCCTCCATACTGGCCTTTTAATTCATATTTTATTTTACCAGTTGTTTTAACCCCCGAACCTCCTGCCGTATCTTTGCCTCATGTCATGTCCCCGCCTGCTTCCTCGTCCTAGATGATGATCACGCGCGGAATACTCCTTTATAAACGTCTCCAGTACCAAAACCTACCTCCTTCTCAGACTTCTTGGACTCCAGCAGGGGGTGCCAGTGTGCAATGGGCTTGCGCGGGTACGCCAGCATTTCGTTCCAGTGGTCCCTGCCAAGTCCCTCGGCGTGGCACCCGAGCCTCATCACACCAATGATCTCATTATGACCTACCCTGTGGGGACACACACACGTACTGTATAAATACATCTGACTTAACCTGACACGACGTCTCATACATCAAATACTTGTTTATAATTGCAAGAAGGGCATCTCGTAATGAAAGGCGACACAAATAAGAATCCGGTTGTCCTGACGATTTTACAGAGCGGATCCGCCGCTGATTGTCTCTGTGACACCAGAATTGACTCATCTTTGGACGGCTATCAAAGGAGATCTCGGTGAAAGCAGAGTGTTTTTTTTTTCTTGGCATGCTCGCCGGGGTTATTAGCACAACCTCATTTAATCCCAGCATCATAGCAGCCAGTCAAGGAAACGCAGGAATCTGGGTTTCAAACTGATCTCTGCTCTTTTTCTACTACACAGTTAAAAAAAAAAAAAAAAGAAATACCACTCACAGTCTGACCTTTAACACGCCTGTTCTCATTCTGTCAGCTGCACTGCGTCCACTTTTCTCTCTTTCCTATTATAGCTTCACATACCGTAAATATAAAGGTACACGAGTGCACTGCTCCTCCAGATGTGTACGTACACTCAGCGTTCATGTCTGATGTGGTTTTTCCACACAAAGATGACATATCGTCTTTCTGCTTCATTGAAAAATCCAGAATCCATGAATTTTTCATTTTTCAGTTTTAAAGGTTTTAATACAGAACACAAGATATCGATTCTCAGTGTCTTTCGGGCCGAAGGATTCGAGTTTTATACGTACAAGTCGTAGTCCATGACGGAGATGTGCAGGCTGACGTGGTCCATGCTGTCCGGGGGGGATGTCGAAGATGATGGCCTCGTTGTAGGTCGGGTTCAGAGTGTTCTTCTTAATGCTCGTCTTCTTCTTTTTCAAACGTCTCCCGTCGCATATGAGCGACACTTTGACGTAGGGATCTGATCGAGACGGGAACAGAGGGAAAAGAAAGATGGAGGGGAAATTGATTGAGACAGGAACCACAGATAAATCAAAAATCATCGTGTTTTTTGGAAACTGCACAGCGATGATTAGCATGAAGAGGCTTTTGGGATTATTCAAAGAGAGCGGAGCTTTTTACAATGTTTGCCTTAACGTCTTCAAAAGATGTCTGTGAAGATAGAGGCATCAGTGGCCTATTTCATCAACCAGTGCGTGTGCGTGCGTGTGTTTGTCTTCTTTTACGGTTTCTACTTAAGCATGAAAGCCACCCCGGAGGACCTGGCTACAGTAATAGTGCATAAAAAGTAGATGAGTCAACGCCTTGTGTAAACAAAGGAGATGGGAGGCCGTAGATAGCGTGACGGGGAGAGCTTCCTGATGAATGCCGATTTCAATCTTCATCCCTCAGCGGTAAATCGCCCCGTATGATCCATTATGCTCCGCTTCTGTCAGAACGTAAGCTGCCCTAAATCTATGAACAACAACAAACAAGAGTTGCTTGCTTCGCAGCCCTAATATGCTTGAAGGCACAATTTGATGGCTGCCGGGTTTACGACGACCGAGATTGAAATAATGGCAGACAGCTAAAGCCCCCTAAAAAAAATTCCGGGGATTAAAATGTCATTAAACACGGGAGGAAAGAAAATGCCACATCCACTCGGAATTACACCTGAACCCTGGCATTTAATGCACGATGAAATGTCACATTTTCACAAGTGATATCAGTATTAGGGGGGGAAACACGGGATTGGAGACAAAAATGGAGGAGCAGTCGATTAAAATAAACAGACCGCCTGCAACTATTTGCTGACAATGTCTTAATATTGTGAGTGATGAATATTAATAACCGCTGAAATAAACAGAGTGCGGCTGTAGAGGCGGCCCGCCGCTGTTTGTTCACTTTATCTCGCAATTGGATATTCATGCGGTGGATCATTCGTTCTGAGCCACTGCAGCTGTAAGTGAATCACACACACACACACACACACACACACACACACACCTGAGTATCCAGTGATGTCCATGGCCTTGAGGTTCCTGCACTTGATGACAGTAAGTGTGAGTCTGCCCGCTGTGGGCAGGTAGCATAGCGAAAACATGATCTCCCCGAGGTCGACACTTTCCTGTCGGAGCACACAAAACAAAACAAAACAAATCCATTTTTCAGATTCACATTTACATTCAACACTGCTCCTTGTGATCCACAGTGATGTACAATGAGCGCAGCGTCTCGTCTTCCAGGTTCCGTATGTGCGATCGATGGTATTTTTTATTCATAGTCCGAGCTGTGTAACTGCTCGAGTGCACAGTCAGTGAAGCAAACAGAGCAGAAGAAGAGCAGAAACACTATATTTTATGTGCTACTGTGTCATCGGTTATCCTCCTCAATCATTAAACTGCAAAAACAAGGTAAAGTTTACGTTCCCACAAGAAACACAAACAGATTCTAACAACTGGGGTGAATAAACTAGATAATTGGAGCACAGATTAGACATAACGCTGTGCAAAAGAACTAATATGATGTAAAATAATACAACTTCTCAATTTGCATTTTTTGGTGTGAACGAGTTCTGCATTATGAGCCTGTTGTTCGGTAACTGCTGCATTGCTTTTTTAATCAGGCACAGGAGGGATGCAGGCGTGTTGTGAGAGGAACGTTTAATGTTTGTTGTCTTTGTATTGTCGGCAATAAAAAAAAGGCATAACAACCACTTTTTTTATCATTAAGAATATGTGCTTTTCTCACAGAGATTCAGCTGAGAGCATCGACACCACTCCCATGTTTGTTCACGGAGCTACAGCCAGGAGGTGATTAGCTTAGCTTAGCATAGAGAGTGAAACCAGGGGGGAAACAGCTAGCATGAGTACACCAGCATCTGTAAATGCCTGGTCAGACCTGAAAATGGTAGAAAATTGCACATAAATTATTCTATTAATGGTTTTATTAAAGTGACAAACATCTCTTTAACCATTTTGCCGGCCTTCTTTTGTGGTGTTAGCACAGTTTATTCAAAGATGTACAGTATTTGTACCATCAATTCATCACTCGTAACCACATGCCAGTGGAAATAATACACCATATTCACAGAGCAGCCATCTTCCTCTGACATCACACTCAGGTGGGAAGCGTGTTGTACTGTTGGGTCTCAGGCTTTAAAGGGATATTCCGATTCCTTGACACCGCGTTATAATCATACATTTTCATTCTTGAGCTGCGGAAATCTACTGCACTCGGTAATCGACTCGTCAGGGCTTCCCCACACAGGCAGGCTGCTGGAGGAGAGGGTG
Organism: Lagodon rhomboides; assembly: GCA_039737535.1. NCBI lineage: Eukaryota > Metazoa > Chordata > Actinopteri > Spariformes > Sparidae > Lagodon > Lagodon rhomboides. The sequence goes on along the minus strand of CM077792.1, from coordinate 28,063,096 downwards.
AGTTGTGCTGTGTTTTTAATACAAATCCGGCAAAGCTAGCAGATGTTTGATGCTTCGTACTGTGTGCTGGGACTGTACATGTACTGTTGCTGAAGTTTGGTGCTGTTCTCACCATTATTTGTGGCTTTTTGATGGCGGTTTCTAAATGGAGACATAAGCGGCAGTGTATTGTTTTCATGCGGTCTTTTCTGAGGTTGCTAAAACTAGCTAAGCTAGCGGTCAGCAAACTTGACCTCTCGAGGGGAAGTCTTACTCGGTGTCAAGGTGTGTTAGACCATGGATTAAACTTACACCGGAATATCCCTTTAAGTCTTATAAAAGTAAGGAATCTGAAAAACTTCATCTCACCACTTCCTGGTTGAGAACAAACTGAAAAGACAATATTTGATAACAAGTTAGCCCCCGTTAGACGATAGCTAACGTTAGTATTCAACCACTTTCTGACTTATCATTTCAGTTTATACAGGAAAGGGAGGAAATTAACTCTAAAATATTAACGCAACACTGGGTGTAATTAAAGCTGAATGGCTGAGCACTGCATTTAATTGGTCTGTCAGTTTCCTGGGCTGCTAGTGCTGTGAAGACGAGAAAAGCTGCGGCGATTCAAATAGAAACGCTCTTTCAAAATGTAATAATACTCAATAATTGATCAGTTTTAGGTCCAGGCACGGATAGGACAGCGTCCGGGTCCAGACCCGGGCAGTAGTCTGCCTATTAATGATCTCTGGGTGGATAACAATAACCTTGTATTTTGGTCATTTTGCTAACAAGGGGGATGGCGTCCCCCCTCAAATCACCTGCTGGCTCTAGCTTCATGTTTAATGCTTGGACATGAAGACGTAGAACGTGAATAATATATAATTTCAGTATCATTTCTTGATGACGAAAAATCATAAAGTTGTCAGAAAAGGACAATATGAATAAGACAAATAAGCCGAAACACCCTGAATGAAGCACACAGGGAAGAAAAGGTCTAAAAAAGTCCGGCCAGCAGCAGCACAGAGTTAATCAAATGAGAAGAGGAAACAACAACAACAACAACAACTGGGCTTCACTTCAAGTCCTTCATGTTATTAAATCAAAGGTTTCTCCTTGAAAACGATCCGGTTCAATTCTGAAAATCACGGCCGACCCACGATAAAAACTGCCAAAACGGAAAATTTCATTATTCTCTCTGCAGGTTTTTATTGCACTGCCTTCTGATCAAGTTCCAGATGATCACCGTGAGCAAATTAGAAACATCAGATTTACAGCTCAATAACTTCGACGTAATGTAGCACAATTACCCGCATAATCAACAAGTGAATGAGTCGAGCAGACAGTTTTTGTAGGAGAGCGATCCCTGGTGTGAGAACGTTTATTACCGTTGAGACAAAACTTTCCAAACACAAATAATCGCCTTCTTGTGTGTAGAAACAGTAACATGTGAGTCCCGACTGAGCTAATAGTCTCGAGTGGAATGAAAGTCCTGTTGTCTGTCTCATGCGAGTTCTTAGCCTCATCTTATAAACAGTATTAAGGTCGCACAGACCCCTAATCTCTCCGAATGAGCTCGGTGAGAACCCCGCTGATTGGCAAATCTCCACACGTCTGTCTCTGAGTGCTGCAGTCTTAGCGTCTCTTCGCACATACAGCTGTGCTTTGGCTTTTCTCCGCTGCGGAAGTGAGGGATTTCTCTCTGAAGGGTGTGAAGGTTCAGCCGTAATGTGAGAGCGCAGCAGAAATGTCAAGTGTTGTAAAAGCATAAAGTGACACTTTGATTGTCCTTGTAGGAACACGAGCTGTTTCGGTGCCAGTCAGTATCATCTGCACGGCATTAATCATGTTTTAGCCACGCTGGCAGCGAGACGACGTCAGTCTGTTGATCGGTCGTGAGGTCAGACGGGAATATCTTATATAATGAGCAGTTTTATTGATATCTATGAAATCTTGTAGAGGGATTCACGATTCCAAGATGATCGGACGGATTGTTTTGTCCCCCTCAGGATGAACTGATATATATTTGGTGATCTCACCTAATGTTATTATTATCAGGTGAGGATTTAACTTTGTCCAAAACAAAAAAGTACATTTTGTTGAAGGCTGTTTTGCAAATGTTAATGCTAACTTGACTTCTTGGCCTCTACAAAGCTAGAACTGTTCTGTAGTGGCACACAGAAGACATAAAAATACAAGAAGCACATGATAAATAACGCAAAAATGAAAATACACACTGAGGTTTCAGTCAGTTGGGGGCTCTGCGCTGCAGCACAGCCTCTGTAACCTCTGCTTATTGTCGGCTGCCGTTTAAAATTCCAACTGATAAAGGCACAAAGGACTTCTTAAACTGATTCAATTTGCACCTCTGAGCTCCGGTCTGACGGTAAGAGCTCATACTGAGAGAGAGTGCAGAGCGAGGGATAAATCACAAAGGATTCTCTCTTGGCCTGTTTTATGAACAGCGCTGGTCAAAGACACACTGAAGAAGATCGTAATGATCCGTCTGACCGGTGGTTTTCATCGAAGTTTGAACCAGGTGTGATAACTTTGCAAAGTCATCACATACTGTGCAGATATCATCATGTGTAGCAGCTGCAACTGGTCCAAAAGATGTCAACTTTGATACAGAACAGAACAGGTCGACTGATATGACTTTTTAAGGGCCGATGCTGATTATTAGCAATCAAGGAGATTTTCTATTAATTACATATGATGGTCGGTTGCACATGCAGCCCTGCTCGACAGGAAAACCGCGCCGTTTTCCCCGAAAATGCACTTTTTCTAAGGTCGTCTTTGAAGCGAACACCTCGTTGGTTCCAGTCGCTTCCACATGATAAATATTCTCCTCTATTCAAGCCACTGATCAGCAAGTCAGATTGAACACACATAAGAAATGGACTGAAATCAATAACTCACCTCTGCACTCTTTATCTTGGTAATGCCTGTATAAGTTGGCGGTATTGATGAATATCTCTCCTTGATCTATGAACTAAAGTAAAGCTGCTGGCTCGTTCCTTTCACCCTCCCTCCCTCTGCTCAATATTTTTCCTCCCATTAAACTCTGCAGAGTTCTTTAAAGCAGTGTCTTAATCTCGCCCAAGACGTACATTGCACATCACTTCATGTTTGTGTTTTGTTTTCTACCGAGCCTCGCCATCTGTGCATCCTTTATGTTGCCAATCTAGGATTTAATGCGAGCGAGGGATTTTGTCATAAAATCATTTGGCGGTTCAATAAAGTTTGTGTGCCAAGGATGGGCCACGCCGCTGTTCTGCCTCCTAAGCAATAACGTTGAGATTATTGAACGACCCTCGGAGAAGCTCAAGTTCAACAACTGGAGGGGGTAAAGCTGTCAGATGTAAGGGCTCTGTGGATGTGATAAAGTGGCGAGGGCCAGACACAAGGAACACTTAGTTCCCGAACACGGCCCCTCGACAACATCCGCACGTAACGAAGCCCGAAGAAACATGATTGCATGAGTCAGAAATGTTCTTTTATGTTGGAGAGGTTGATATCTTGTGACTCATCCCTCAATGTACTTTCATAAGTCACAATTATGTTTTTGTAGAATATGAATCTGATTCATCATATTGCACTGCCTGATATATCTCCAGTAATTTGATTCACATTACCGGGCCACAGCTGGGAGTTACATTCCCTCAACACACTCTCACCGAAATCACACACTTAGAAGACTCTAAATCTTTTATGATTGTTTGGATTTTTAAATGTTTTATCATTGAAATCACTGTTGAATTATACTTTCTTGAAAGTTGAATAAAGATGCTGAAATGCTGCCTTCTCTCCACGCTGTCAGGAAGAAACTTCAGATGGGGGGAAAACTGAATCCGTCATCGATTTTTTTTTGGCCTAACACGTAGTGAAGATTTTGTTTGGGGACTATTTTAGCAGCACTCGGCACAAAGTCAGTTGGCAATTACATTACATTTGCATTTGTTTTTTTCAGCTCTGCATAAAAATATGATCCATGTGAGAGTGTTTGCGTACTGTCCAGACATCTCAGAGAGGGACTAGGTGGACCAAACTGTAACTTACGTACCCAACAGTGACCTCAAATCCCTGGTGTGTATTGAACTGTGGCTTCTGTGTACCTTCACACCCCTGATGTGCATCAGTGCAAAGTGCGAACAGGCTGGTTGAAGTTGAGGTGTGGTGGTTAAAACAAACACTCTGAGCTTGTCACATTAGCGGTCTCGTTGCTCTGAAAACAGCTGATCCAAACGCGACAACAAAAGCTCAACAAAAGTGTCACTTTCCTTCGTTCTTTTGGCCAGCTGGTCCTGGCTCTACTCGTAAAACCTCACTTATTCAGTCCTAATGTGTAGCTGCTTCATGGTGATGACTTTGTTGAGCCGATCACCTCAACACAAAACTTCAAAAAACACAAAGAAGTCTATGATAAACACCTCTTGGGAAGGCCACTCCAGGTACGTGCCTGGACTCTTGTGTGACACTGCGCCAGAAACCGCCTAAGATGTCTATTTTGAGCACAATGTCTAAGGTCCATTTTCCACTAAAGTACCAAAAAATGTATCTGTGCATGAGTGCACTGACTACCAAAACACCCCACAGAGTACAAAGTGGATTTCAAGGTCAGAAAAATACCAAACTGTCAGAGTGCTGCTTGCACTCGTCATTGAGCTGCCACAAATGCACAACCCATTTGAAGGGCTCCTTTGAAAAAAACAGTTATCTCGCTCTTGAGTTACTTTCCTAAATAAGGATTTTTAATTGTGCACTCCAGGAAATATCAATCAAACTGGTGTTAGTTCATTCATTTTAGGATGGATATTATCTGTTGCTACAGCTGGGCGGACACTGTTTGAATTTTTATCAACCTTGCATGCTGTTTTAAAGGACCCATTTGTAAGCATTCCCAACTCACTCTGGGATTGTAGGACGGGTCAGTCGCCATCTCAAAGCGTCAGTTTATGACGAGTTGGGAATGAGACTGTTCTTTTTTACAAAAAGGACCTTTAACTTGCACTACACCTCTTCAATTTGCCTTTCTGCAGGACCAGAACCTACAACTTTTATGTTCAGCTCAGAATGGTTTTGTCCAGTGACATCTGCGATGAGGTTTATTAAAACAAGACATTTGCTTCCTCAACAACCAGTCTTTTATTCTCGTGACCTTGGACCTAAGAGGCCCGAACAAAACATCTGTCATACCAGAAATCAATCTGATCGTCTGACAGGCACAACGTTGATCAATTTCCCGTCAAACGAAAACCAATTATTAAGTTGGCCGGTGGTGATTGATTCAGGGTTAAAATCTGTCTACTCTGTTAAACCCTCCCCTAGATTTCCAGTAAATTCCCAGAGGAACTCGACCTCAGTGCCGGGAACTTTGACCCTGGGTGCAAATGTGACTCAGATGTATTGATTGTAATGCATAGTGTACAAGAGTAAAAGCCAATTGATTCTTACACTGGTGGCGTATTGGATGTCCCTCCATATGTTCGTCTCCCTGGAGAGGTCTGACGTCTCGAACAAGTTTTCCAGCACCACCTCCCCGATCATATCGTGTCGAGAAAACCGGTCAAAGTCAAAGACGCTCATGTGGAGCTTCCTGACCGCCAGCTCGTCGTAAGGCACAGGAAACTGGAAGCTCTCGCTGAATGTGGGGTTGAGTGTCTTCCGGTGAACGCGAGTCTGGAACTTCTTGCGGTCGGGCAGCAGGTAGATCTTCACGTATGGGTCAGATGTGCCGCATAAGTCCTTGGCAGGTAGGTCTACTGCCTTGAGGATGTTCACTATGAGGCACTCGTTTTCGTAGTCATACTTGAGAGAGAAGTTAATGGAGCCACAGTTTTTGCTGCTGCCGTTCTTGGACGAGTCCTCTGATTCAAGCGCCTTCTGTTGGTAGAGCTCTGGCTGGATGCGGCCGATGCTGGTGGACGTTTCTTCTTTGTCCGGCACATAATCATTTCCCAGGTCTAGACTGCTCACCTGCATCTGCCTGGGCAGGTGTCTTTTGAATGAGTTGTGCCTGCAGGGACAGGACATACAAGAAGACAGAAAGAGAGAGTGACAGGGAATGGCTTGTGTTAAAGTGCTGTAGCGAAGACGAGCAGAGAAACCGCAGGTAGTTTTGACTTCACACATTCAAACACGCACCAAGCTGACCTCAGACAACTAGCGCTGACAAAGGGTGACTGATTGTGTCGCCTCATGTAGCCTCACATCTTCCGCTAAAGACTGATCAAAGACAACAGCCAATGTCTAGCTGGTTCTCCTGTGGGAGGAAGTAGCTCATTGCCTGGGGCTTGTTTGTATATTGTTTTTTAAAAATGCATGAGAGCAATTACCATACTATTCTCATGCCACTGTCACTGCCTAGAATACCAATTAATTATGAATTATGTCTAATTGCAACAGTTAAAAGGGAATTCCGGTATTTCTAAACCAGGGCCCAATATTTACCCAACCTAATTTTTGGAATCGGTCCAGTAGATCACGTCAGCTGGCAGCCATGACACAGCTGCTATGAAATTCTTTGGGGCAACTGCAACTATCAAAGTTACGGACAAGTACATTACGGAGGTTGGTACGGACCTTTTTGTTAAATAATAAGATCCTTTTTCTAGCCAGAAACGCAAGTCTTCAAGGAAAAGTCTTGCTCAGAAATTTCAGGAAGTTGACGATGGAAACGTGAGTCCTAAACAGCATGTTCTCACTCCCAACCCGTCAAATACAGCCTGGTCATTCCTCTAGCATCCCTTCTTGAGGCACCCCTCTAATACAGTAGCATAAAGAGCAAGAAGGTCAAAGTCAGGGAGTGGGTGGGTCATTCCAAGACTTTTCCTCTGACAACTGGTGCTAATGTCTCATTTGTGAAGAGTCAAGAGTGATTTGTGTTTGACTTATGTATTGTTAGTAAGTGAATGTACGTAAATAATGTCACGAAACTTATGTTATTTGAAACCAAGGTATGATCTTTTCCTTACCCTAACCAGGTAGGTTTTGTGCCTAAACCTAACCAAACCACAACCATTTGACAATGTTAATAACACTCCATAAGTCATATTATGTCATACTATCAAACTGTTTGTCAGCACACATTATTTTTGTAATTCTAAACAATGTTGTTTATAACGTTTTATTGCTAACTTGACCGCGGAGCCCTTCATGTGCAAAACTGAATAAAGATGGGTAGGTAGAGCGTCGTAGTTTGAAGCTTAAGGGCAGTGACCAAGCTGCCAAATTTAACGAGTTAGGAGTGAGAATGTGTTGACCTCGAGGAACTGCCGACAGGAAGTCATGGCTGAATATTTGACTGATTCTGACAATCAAGATGAGGCAACTGTAGGAACTCCCCCAGAGCAAGACTTGTGTATCTGGTTACAAATGGGCTCTTATTATCTAACATAAAGGTTTATCTCTGTAGGGAATCCTTTCAGTAATGCAGACACCAGAATAACAACCTCAGCCTGACAGTGACAAAAAACAAAAACACTTCTGTCACACAGCTGCCCCAAAGGATTACATTGCTGATGTGTTGCAGCTGCCAGCTGAGGCAATCTAGAGGACGGATCCAAAAACTTTCTGGTAAGTATGAATCATTTACACACCAGAACATATGAATATAGGGCTCAGGTTTAAAAATATTGTAATTCCCCTTTAAGCAGTCATGTGACTCAAGTCTTCGAGTCCAGGTCTCAAGTAAGTCCCAAGTCATATTTTCTGAGGCAAGTCAAGACAGAATTTATCCAACCTGTTCAAAAATGAAGACAAAGGATTTAATTTTAAGTTATTCTCAATCAAAAACTCCATCCATTCCAATGTGTCAGATCTTTAATTCCGCAATTCGTCATGTCTAAAGTCAAGTCATGAGTCCAAGTCGAGTCTCAAGTCATTCATTTTCTGGTGACTTGAGTCAACATCTCTGCTTTTAAGTTCTGCTTTTCTTTTCCTTTTCCTTTACAATACGATAAAAGGTGCAGCTGAAAAATAAAAGTAAAGTCAACATAAAAACTGCACTGAATTTATGAAACAACAACAACAACAAAAAGCACAGTGACAGCCCAATGAGGACCAAACGAGGACCCAGGAGTGATGGATGGTTTGCTGTGTCAGGACCCTTAATGCAAATCGCTGCTGCTTTAATCCAAGGACAGAGAGACGTGTGCTTTTAAAAAGGGTAGCTGCATAATAAGCAGACTGATATTCAACACTAACATGCCGAAAATGTGCAACTCTGCTTACACTGGCACGGCAGCGATTTTTTTCTCCACTCTGTTCCATTAATTCTCATGAAGAAGCCATCACATATAATTAGCCTTACCATAATGACCTGCAATGAGCTGCCTCTGAGGCAGCGAGCTACAAGATCTACAGTATTTACTATAATTAACTTTTGTAGATACCAAAGTGCTCAGATTGAAAATTCCTGCTTTCATTAGAGATATAATAAGGCTATTAGGTGCCTACTCTCTGAAAATACACAATGAGTAGCTGCTTTTTCTGACTTTTTTCTTGTTTCGTGTTGTATTAAAGGACCCTCAGCGTCTTAAACTCTGCTTATGTGTGCACACATGCATGCTCGTATGTAGCCTCGGGCATGTTTTACACATGAATAACCACATCGCACAGTCTTGTGTAGCATCAGTGGCACATGCACATGTATGTGACTAACCGAGTCGAGGAAGTCGGCTCAGTGGTTTGCCTCTGCATGCGTTGCGTGCGGCGCAGGAAGTGCTCCCTCATGGACAGCTGCACATCAGTGGGGATGTCAGGAGAAGTATGGCTTATCTTCACGGCTGCCTCCAGGAAGCCCATCGAGCCCACGGGGTCCTTCACCTTCTCTGTCGCCATGGTGACCACTGGCTGCTGGGGACTGGGGAGCAGGGGAGGAAGAGGAGGAGGAGGAGGAGGCGGCTGCAGCGGGCAGTGCTCTGGGCCACAGGCCGGGCTGAGGGATGGACTGGGGAAATGGGCCTTAGTGCGCCAAGGCTCAAAGCACAGCTTCCAGGAGACGAGCGTTAGAAGGCCGAGCAGAGCCAGGCCACAGACCACAAACACGCCGAGCAGGAGGCCAGAAGAAGCGTCTGGTGACGAGCCGCGGGGACCAGAAACGGAGGATCACACAATATGGACAAACAGATGGTGATTACAAGGGTTGAGGGAGGAGAGAGAGGGAGAAAGACAAGCCATTAGGACGTGATTTTTCAAACGGTCTGGTGCTATATCAGTGGTTTTTATATAAGACGTGGGACAGTGCACCGGGAGATGTGCCTCATAAATATTAAAGTAACCTCCATTAGTCTTCAGTTCAGCCAAAGGGTGAGAGCAGCATATTAATGTAAACAGAATTCAAAATGTGAGCATGGTACGCTCTCGTGCACATGTACGCATATCATTTTCTATGGCGAGAGGTCTCGCTGTGGAGGTAAAAGTAATTATAGTCAGACAGATGATAAAAAAGAAAAAAAAAAGCAAACAATATAATAAATTTGAATTTTCTTTTTACACATGGGAATAAAACCAATGTGTCAGAAGCTTTCCTCTTAACATGAAACAGATAAAAAGGAGCAGGGCACAGTCAACCTCATTTATTTCCCCCACATTTGAATATGCATCTCAGGGAACGGGCAGCATAAAAAGACCTGGCGACGCACCGAGAATGCTGACGAGGACTCATCGGCACAGACGCAGGAAACACACAGGGCTGTATCTCTGGTTGTTGCCTTGGGGGCATTCGCCACAGTCCCTCCATTCTCGATTTAAAGTAATTATATTTCACCTGATACCGGAATGTTTTCCGCACTTTCCAATTCTTTACATTTTGCCTGATAGCTGTTTTTTTAACACGTTTATCTACAATAACCTCTGCAGAGCGGCGCCGCGGTGGCCTCACAGCAGCCCTGAACTGTAACACCTCCAACACTCCTGAGACAGCAGGAAAGCTGCTTCAAGGCACAACGAAGACGCTCTATTCTAATATTTACCTGCCTCAACCTTCGCCCACATTAGTAAAATATGAGCATCGACAGGCGCCGAAACCTGCAGGTGGGGTTGTGTTTTTTTTTGAGAGAATGTGTGATTTATTATTTATATGAAAAAATCAGATAGTGATTGATGTTGTGGACTCTGGCAGAGGTGGAGGAGAAACTCAGGTTCTTTACTCAGCTTAGAAATTGCAGTGTCATGGATGGAAAATACCGGAGATGAGGACCTGAGTCATTGTGAGCTGAACACTAGTGGAAGCTAAAGACTTTTGTCTGTGTTTATTTCATGTTCTTGGTTTGGTTTTGTGTAGTCTGGCTGTCAGCATGTCACTCTGTTAAAGTGATTGGAGGGAGTATTTTTTTAATTAAGAACAAATTAAGAAAGCATTCATTATCATATTCACCAAGAAAAAATGACTTGACTTGAGTCACATGGCTGGAAAATACTCTATTACAAGTAAAAGTCCTGTATTAAGTACTGGCAGAATGTAAATACTTAAATACATTTTTGAGCATCTTTACTTGAGCATTTATGTTAGTTTGAACTTCAGGATGTTTTTTTTTATTTTCTTATCTCTGAGCAGTGGTGTGCACAAGGGGTGGGGGCAATTGTTGAAAAACGCGCGCTAAAGTGCCCTCTTGGGAGCCAAAACGTGTGCTGTAGTGCCCTCTTGGTTGGGAAAACACACTAAACTGCACTCTAGGGTGGAAAAAAACACACTAAATTGTCCCCTTGGCTGGTTAAAACATGATAAACTGCCCTCTTGGGTGGCAAAAACGCGTGCTAGAGTGCCCTTCTGGTTGGTAAAACACAACTGCTCTCTTGCGTGAAGAAAACACACTAAACTCCAGAAGACTATTTAGACCAAAAAAATACTATGAAACATTACTGTTGCAATGACTTTTGTGATCTATATTGAGCCAGAACTATATCTCACAGAACCAGTTTGGATTATCTGGTTCTAATATGGTGTTAAAATGCACTAGAATACAGGAAATGGCATCTACTTAATTGAGTAGTCTGTCTAGTTACTCTGTTTTAGGCTATATAATGGGCCATTTGTATAACATATAAACATGTCTAAAGTGCCCTCGAGAACACGCAGTAACTTAGTGCCCTCTTCAGTGGCAAGAACGCGCTGTATGTGCCCTTTTTTTTCTTTTCGCCACTGCCCTTCAAACAGTCTGTGCACGCCACTGTCTCTGAGTATCTTACCCAAAAATCTTATGCAAAAATTATTAAACCATATAATATAAATTTTTCTGTGTTTCTAAAAATCATGCAAGTCACCTTTTTTCATCAGCCTATTTGTTATTTCGAAAGTATTACGTTCTGTACATCTGTGCTCAGGGATGATATGCACCAAATGATATATTCTGTGGGCCTGTAATTAGTGAAAATAGACTTATTAGACATATTTCAATGAAATCTTAAAATATTGCTATATAATAAAACTCTTGTTTTTAGTGTAAATTGCATTTTAAATAAAACATGCAAAAATTGGAGAATTAGCCTTTGACACATGACGTCCACTGGAGAGGACGGATGTATTTTTAGGCACAGAAAAAAATGTACAAATTAAAATACAACACACCTCCTGAGCCGTTGAAAAATATTTTCTTGCCCGTCTAGTTTTGAGAATAAGACAGTTATATGACTGAGGTATTGGATGCATCTCGTCTGCCCTCCACCATTTTGAATGTGTGATGTACGATGAATGTAAATAATAATCTCCACAAGTATCTATCTCTAACTGTGACTGAGTATAAAGTCTGGTATTACCCTCTGAGATGTGGTCGAGTAGAAGTGTAAAACAGCATCGCCCTGCTGGTCTTTCATGTCAAACTGTATTACATTTCAAAACGTCTCAGTTTCATGAACGTTAAACTACATTTTTTATGTCCAAACTATCCTCAGTTGACCAAAAAGGCTGTAAAAAGACCACTTCCTGCACAAATTAAGAGCTTTCAAGTCCAAAATTCAAAACTAAATGGACTGTCCACTAAGCTGAATTTATAGCTTAGCCAAGCGGTGGACAGGATTTCAAGTCTGGAGGATTTATGCCTGAGGAGGAGGATTTCTCAGCTGTCCACAGCCCTGGTCTCTCTCCCATGTCATCTGAAATTTCACACAGCTCCCCGCAAAGCCTTTCGCCTCGACTCGACTGTCGCTCTCAGAGTCTTCATCCGCCGTCACGGCAAATTGAAGCAGACCCTGCGCTCTGCACCGATATACGAGCGCCCGTGGTGACAGTGTATCGCCACAAAACGCGTTGACAGGTCAGAAATGTGTATTTGAGTACGGAACTGTGTCTTGTTTTTAGGATTCTTCAAAGTGAAGTATCCACTATAGCGGAGTTTAAAGTCTGACACTGTGTGACCCTGCCAGATGAAATCAAGACAACAGACCCCCCGTATCAGCGGGACAGTGTGAACCTTACTCATGTTAAAAACGTATATCGACAGTGAAACATCAAACGGTTACTTATTAATAGTCTTTGTGTTGAATCTATTTCAAAAAAAATCATGATGTAACTTTTGGAACTACAGTTCCCATGATGCTTTGAGTATGTAGACACAAAGTATTATATTGATAGTGACTGAGGGCTCTTCTCGTTTCTGTATAGTCCATCTTAAAAGGTCCAATTCGTAACATTTTACATTTATCAGACGCTTTTGTCCAAAGCGACTTACACTAATTCATACATATATTCATACACTGATGGTGGTGGCTGCTGACCAGCACATCAGGATCAGTATCTTGCCCAAGGGCACTTCGACATGCAGACCAGGGGAATCGAATCAGCGACCTTCCAATAACAAGATGCTGGCTCTATCCCTGAGCCACAGCGCCCTCGTAAAATAGTTTGTTGATAGATTAGAATAGAATAGATTGTTGATCCTCATTCTCAACTTGTCAAATAATCAGTCGGTTGGCCATAACCCAAAGTTTCAAGTTACTACTATATTTTAAAATGGTAAATAAAAAGTCCCAACCCTGCCGTTCCGTTCTATTAGACCATTTCAACCACTTGGAGCATCTAACAATCAAACACTTCCAAGGTGATTTAGGGCTCAACAAACGTAAAAGTGTGCTTAAGTTGAGAATCAGTTATAGGGGATAATGTCAGACGCATACGGTGTTGACTTCTGTTTGAAGAAAAAGCATCTGGATTATCAGTGTTTTCTCAGCCTTAGGCCATAAAGGGCTAAAAAAGGCTGCTAAAGAGCCCTGGACTGACCAGGAAAGAGCTTTAAAGCCTGTGACTTGTAAGTCTGGACATTGGGACTGGGCCTCTTTTGTGCCTCCTCGTCTCGTCACTAGTTTGTCCTCCTGACTGTGACATGGAAATCGATCTCGGCAGGCATGTTATCTCTAAGGATGTCTCTTAAAATGGGTCTCTAGGACGGAGGAGCGAATTGGGAGGAGGCTCGCCATTTGTATTTATTCTTTCTGCTCTTCCTTGTTTATGCAAAGTGCTGTTCTGCCCACATTCCTTAATGCCATCAGCACATTTAATTTCCTATCATTGTCACATTATGCCACGCTGTGAATTGAAATATCCAAAGTACGCTCCAAAGTACGGACGTCTAATTTTGTTGAATGCCCGCAATCAGTGTGATGGGAAGGCAACTGCTACCAACGACCCCCAACGGGTTCCCTAAGCAGAGTCTGTCTGAAACCAAGCAGGGGGATTCAAACCTCCCAAAAATCAGGGACATTCACTCAGAACCAGCACTACACCAACAGAAGAACCACCAGGGATTTGTTATCAGCTCCCCCAAGACGAAAAACCAAACACCTGTGTGCATCTCCCACAACAATTTACACGAGTGACATAACTTTCTAAAGTGTTTCTGACCAGTAAAAGTCACAATGTCCATTAAACTAGTCTCATTTTTAGGGCAGCAATCAGAGGAAGTTTCATTACGTCACCGGTGCCGGACTGTGTTGACAGCTGTATTGAAGTCAAAGGTGGATACATGGACACACATCTACGCCGACGATCCCTTCCGATGAAGAAATGCTTCCAGGAAATGAGAAACACACTTCAGACAGCAGGATAACCAGCTGATTCTTTTTAATCAACACGTTGTTTGTTCCTCGACGTTGTGTAAGAAAAGGCTCCTGTTCGCAGCGTAATTACAGTCTCATCAGCGGAAATCAAGTCGGACCTGCCCCGTTTGATCACAATATCATCAGCGCTGTCAATCATTTGGGTGGGATAGATACGTTTCATCTGACCCCAAAGTGAGATTCAGCGACGAGACGACTTTTCCTTCTGTTTAAAGTCCGTTGCTTCGACACAGTCGAGTCGTCACACCTGTTGCCTCGACTCCTCCGCTTGCATCTCATAACCTTTTGTTCACATCACGTCTCTAAAATAACACCGCCGCACGCTGACTTATTCTTTTCTTTACCTTTAACACTTATCCGTATGACGGATGTCACAACTGATTAAAGTCTCGAAAGAGGCGGAAACTCTTGATTGTTTATTACTTACGATGGCTTCTATGATAATCACGCCAGCTGGATCTTAATCATAAACCCGTCACCAGTCTAGCTCGGCGTGACAAGGCTAATGAGAAAGAACCCCAGCACTGTAATGCCGACAGTACAGTGAGTAGTTTCCAACATAATGACTACAAAAATAGACGCGTCGGGGCAGAGAAAGCCGCTAAGTTCTCAGTCCTCGTCTTACGGCACCTTTTAGCGTTCAAAAAGACGAGACGGACGGCACGCAGGGAGATAATGATGCGGTGATAGACGGAGGGGGAGGGAACTGGACGTGAATAGAAACACGGAGTGATAGAAAAGTCATTGTTCTTCCTCTCCAGACAGATGGGTAATGGAGCAGAGCTGTGTGAACAGATTACTCCCTCCGGACCAAACCTCCCCTGACAGCGTGAGACTGGAGCGACCTCGGGGTTTAGCACACTGCTAATGATTACACCCACACCGCGGAGGAGTCGGCTATCACGATCCCGCAGTCAATCAAAAGGGTCTTTTCGGATCCTTTCATGCTGCAAAGTGAAATCAATACTTCGGGGTCTGAATCATTCTCACTGTGAAGCGCCTTCAGGTGGGGGGGTTCAGGGCAGGTGCAAAGGCCAAGGAGAGGGAGGCGGCGGCGTGTGAAAGATGGGGATTTCATTTATAGAGAGTGAAAACGTCCAGGTATTGACCTCCGGGAGCCAGGTGAGTTGCGTGATCGCAGTGACAGCCCCGGTGCTTTCAAAAAAAACCGTTGTGGCATGCTTACCCTTTTCCACACAAGCTGAAGCACATCGAGCTCTGCGGCGAGCAACCGGTGGTGGCTGCTCTCCCCGCTGCCACCTCTCATGTTTCAGCGCGACCTCTGTTTCGGTTTCTTATTCATTACCAATTCCGGGCCAAAACACGGCCGCATCGCCAGGCGATTTCTGCGGGTGCACAAAATTTTAATCAAGGTTTGTTTTTGAAGAGGAGTCAGAGAGCAAAGTGAAGCCCGAGGGCTCTCGTCGCTGTCTCTCTGATTTGGAAAGTAAGCGGGTCATTAGGGGGAATATGCGCCCTGTCTGTCTGTCGGCTGTTACGAATTGACACATCTTTGGCAGAAATAGTCCACTCCGCTGAGGACGACAACACACACAGGTGATGCAGACGTCAAAAAGGCTGTAAGTTAATTAAGACACGCTGCAGTCTGCAGTGTGATGAGGACACGCTGCAGGCTCTGGTACACCAGGTAGGGATTTTATTGTCACATAAAGGGACTTGTATGCAATTATTAGAGGGGGTGATTATGTAATTTGTCTATTTGTTGAAGGGATGCAGGTCTGCATTTGTCTTTTGCTTTCTACCCCAAGGTTTGTATCTTTTTTTCCAGCCTTCCCTTTCAGAAATGTGTTGTTTCAGAAAGGAATACGGTGGAAATCAGTGGTTCCCTCCGTCACAATCAGGAAAATAAACGTTGAATATATCATATAAAAAATGAAGCTTCAACGTAATAGACGTCATTGTGACACAGCTAGGTGGGTCGTCTAGTGATCATAAGGTCACTGGTTCGAATCCCTGGCTCCCCCAGCTGCATGTCGAAGTGTCCTCGAGTAAGATACTGAACTCCTGAAATACTGAACCCCCAAATTGCGCCTTCGCAAGTGTTGTGAAGCGCTTTGAGCGGTCAGCAGACTGGAAAGTCCACTTACCGTCCATTTGGTAGAAAAGTGGCATTTGATTTGCATTTTGGAGATTTGTGAAATGGCCAAACTTGTTTATAACTGTCGTCATCTTCAGTCGAAACTGTGAAGTTTAAAGCTGTACAGTAAAACACGATGGTCCGACCTTTTCTGGCATTTCTACTGTGCTTATTTTAAGTACCGTGTTGCCTTTTATATCTACACAACAGCGACATCTCGGTCTAACTGATTTTTTCTTTAGTCTGATTGCCCAACAGGCACATGTTCAACCTCATGTTAGTGAAAGAGTTGTTATAAATGAGATACGACAGCAGCAAACATGTATTTTTAGATGGAAACGTAGAAAATTTCCCCGTGAAAAATATTTTTCCCATCAAGTTATTGTCTTAAAGTCTTGGTGGTTTCTCTCCTGCTTTTTTAAGTGAAACATGCTAACATTTAGCGCCCCATTAGTTAATACAGTCCCTGATTAAATGACGGCTGCCTCGTGCACTGCTGGCCTCGCTCACCTAAAGGCCAGCGTCTTGAGGATGGTGGGCACTGCCGGTGCCGTCTGTGCCCCGTAGCCCACGATTACTCACGCTCGCTGCCTGTCACATGTGACATCTGATATTTCCGCAGGAAAAACACAACAACAAGTGCAAAAAAAAAATAGGCGAAAAAAATGTAACGACAAGAAAGAAAGTTGACTTTTAACTCTCTGACTTGTCTCTTCAGATTTATATTCCTTCTGACAGGTTCAAACATGTCTGACAAATGATCTTCTCCTCCCAGCCGCCACAGATGCCATCTATATCTACTCTACTTCATTTTTTTTCTAGCATCGGTGGAACGGGATAAATGGCAGCAAGCTCAGAAGTAATTTCAGCCGAGATATTAAGTGTAAGAGGATCATGTGCAGTTGGCTTGTTATTAACGGCAACAAATTTCCAGAGAAAATTAATGTGAAAGTACACTTTAAACAACAGGCAGTGACATTTCGGGAAATTGGAAAAGTGCATTGAGTGATTCTAGCACATAATAGGCTTTGTGGTTTGCTACAGTCGTCTTAAATTGTAAATGTTTCCCCAGCACACTTGTTTCAAAAGCTGTCAGTAGTGGCTCTCCTGTCTTCTTTCCCAAAGGGGGGAAATAATACCCTCTTAATCTTGATGTGGGTACCTCAGCCATTTTTGGATTTCTGTATCCCATGGTGTCTTTTTCAGAGCAATCAGAAAATCCCTTAATCCTCCAGATCCTCAAATCCTAAAGCCCCACCACATGCGAGGAGGAGTTTAGGCCCAGCAGATCAGCCGGAGGTGTGAAGATGAATCTGAGGCTGCGGATGGAAACATTTTACTCACTCCAACTGCACCATGACGGGGAAAAAAGATGTTTCGTTTATGGGGAGAAATTATCTGAAAATTAGGCTCGCAGAAGCATTTCTTTGTAATCGTCCTTACTTAATATGTTTATAAAAACGCATTAGTCATTATTGATTGCTTTAATTTTTCGGGGGCGTCTGTGTGTGGACGTGGAGGATGTAAACAAGTTTTAATGAGCGCGATGGCGAGTAAACACTCAGAGTAGCAGGGATGGATAAAGATGTTCCCTTCCAGCTTACCAAGAATTGCTTTTTTATTACAGGGTAAACTTCCTCTCGGAGCACCCAGTTGTGTTGGCAATAACGATGAAAGAGACACGAACCCTTTAAAGAAACAACTTTTTTTCCATTATGTGAATTCGCAGCCTTAAGTGAAAAAAAAAATATTGGGTACTATGTCAATGCAAGCGGCACAGACAAAAGTTTGGGGGGATGAATCTCCTCCACGATGTCGCCTAAAACCACCTACTTTTGTTTGTCAGAGGAATCGCTCAGGCTGGTTGACAGATCCGACCTGTGAGGCCAACAGATACTGTCAGGTGGATCTATGTCCGGATCTTTTAGAGCTGTCTGACGGAGCAGGGCGCTGTTTTTCTTTTTCCGTCTCAGCTTTTTGCCAAAATGTGCGACGGAGCTGTCGTATCCGGGAATGTGTCATCGCGAAAGTGCTCAAACTCGGTGACAGCGGGAGGATGAAGGCAGGATGAGCTAATACTCTGCAGCTGTAATGCAAATATGACAAATATATTCAACTTTGCTTAGCGCCATGATGTAAAATAACGATGAGGAGACCTCAGGTAGAGCAGCTGTGATCTAAGAAGATTTGTTAACAGCTACAAAAAGGTATTAATGATCAAAGCCACTTTAATTTTTAAAGGTGTTATGAGGGGAATTGTTTGCTATAGATGAGGAAATAAGTGTTTTGGGGGAAATGTGCTTATTCCCTTTCTGTTGGAGAGGAGTGAGAAGATCAACCACTCTCATACTGCACACTAGCAGCTAGCAGTCTTAGCTTAGCAAGAAGACTGAATAAAGGAGAAACGGCTAACAAAATCTGTTAATATCACATTTTATCTTCAGGATAAAGCATGTTGATAACTGAGCTTTGATCGCAGTCTTTATGCTAAACCGAGGTCAGCTAAGCCAACCAGCTGCTGGCTGTATCTCGATATTTCACCAACAGAAATGAGAGTGTAACTGATCCCCCGACCTAAAATAAACCCTTATTTTAATTATTGCTTTAATTAAAAGCTTCATTATATGGATTTCACAAATTTACAGCGAAGCGGGGATGCGAGCAGAGCACGAGTGGAGAAAACTCCACCCTGCTATTTCACACTTTCTGTATCAGGAAAAAGAATGACTTTGTGGAAACCAGTAAGACGACTCACTTTGTCCGTGGCTGGCTGACATGACACATGGAAGTCCTGTGAGAAAAGCTTGGACGGGTTAAAACAACAATCCGAACGGGTAATTCAGCAACAGCTTCTTTTTGAAGATATTAAACATTTTCCCCTCATTGTTTTTGCAGTTTATGGCACAAAAACAACTTATGTTGATCCACCAAAGTGACTTACAGAGCTGGAATTATTCAAAGTAAAGGTCTTAGCCTGTGAATATTCTCATTCATCCAGGTCATAGTTATCTCAAGGAAATTGAATCGAATGCAACTGGATTTGGTTTTTGTCTTGAAGACGGCCTTGTGACCGCCTCCTAAGAGGTTAAATAGCTGGACCTCCACACCGGCTAGTTGGACTAGTCCCAGCCTAGTCAAGCGAGCAGGAACTGATGAAGCCTCTTGGATGAGAGGTGAAACGTCTTCAAAGACAAAAACCAAATCCAGTTGCGTTCGATTCAATTTCCTTGAGATAAAAGTAAAGGTCCATATTGTATTTTCATTCAGTCATATTACAGTTCTCACCAGCAGACATTTGTCAGCGTCGTTCTGTCTGATTCAATATTGACGATTTTTAGAAATCAGCTTGAAAAAGCCCATTCTCTGCTTCCTCTGTTCCCACTGTCTCGCTGCGTAATGAGTCAAGTTTGCTAATGGACTTCAGAGGGTTCATACAATGTGCCAGCGCTCACACTCAATAATCCACCCAGGAGAGACTCTCAGAAAGCCGTTATCTCCTCCACAAGTGCGAAGTTAATCAAAGTGCGGTCTCTCTAGTCCTCCACCTCTTCTAATCCTCCAAACGCTCGAAAAAAAAAACTGTTGTCATCCATCCAGGAAAGTTTGAACATTAAGCTCATTACGAAATTCAATATTTTCTGCCCCCCTGCACATTTTTTCTGTCTTGTCAAATGCCATCCGGTCGGCTCTGTTCTGCGAGCCAATCAGAAGCCACGGGGGAGGCTCCTGCGGGCGCCGCGATTGTGGAGTTCGGGCCAGTATTAGCATCTGGTCCTATCACACAATTAACCTGCTTGTTGACCAGGAGCCCCTATCTCTGTCGCGCAGCCTGCAGCGCGCCAGGCCGCCTTTACTCGTGGGGGCTGTTTGCAAAGAGCAAATGTTGAAGTAGACTGCGGAGCCCCACGGGCGTGTTCGAGGGGAACATAAGCAATCCGGAAAACACGGAGGAGACGTTCGCACTTCTGCATATCTGCTGCGATTTACATTACTAATGGAGGTGCGCTGCGAAAAAAACAATCCATTAATCGTTGGCACTTAAAATAAATCGCCACTTTCTGGAGGCAAACAAAGAGACGTCGATTAAGCACATTGGTGCTGAATTGAATCCTCAAAGCTGCGTCTTATCTTTCACACTTAAAAATCAATAATTTACACGACCTTCTGTTAGATACATGTGATTTTTTGCCTTAAAAAATGTGCAAAGAGATGCAGAATTGAAAACATCTCGAGTACGGCACCTATCCTTTTCATTTATGTGCACGCAATAATACATTTCGACAAAAATTAGTTAATGGTAAATTGTTATTTTTAAGTATATTATTTTGCCTCTCTTCATAGGACAGCTTGGAAAGATGACAGGAAGCAGCATGAGAGCGAGGGGGAATGACACGCAGGAGGGGTCGGACTCGAACCCTACGCAGCAAGGACACGGCCTCTGTTAACGGTAAATATCAAATAAACAATACCTGCACTGAAAATCATTTAAAGCTCCTCTACAACGTGTCAAAAGCAGCACATTTGCCCGCTAAAACTAACACTAACCATTTTAAAATCTGCTTAATTATCCCTGTGCATCAGTAATTTATGTAATTATGTATCCAGGTGACTGTATTTATAATTCTGATTAATTCAGACGGACAGAAAATTCAGATTTTTCCGTCAGCGTTTCAAGCTGCGCCGAGGAAAAAGACTCGAACACCTCGTCGTGTCTCGGCTCCGTCGCCCATGAGACGCTGCACATTAGTCTTGTTTACACACATTCAAAAAAAAAAAGTAATCTTCTATGTGAGTGGTGGCAAATCTTGTGGGATTTATTTTTACCCCCTCCGTCTCCTGGATATGAGAATAATGAAACTTGCATATTTATTTTGAACTGCCTCCTCAACGGCAGAGACGTCTTCAGAAAACGGGCAAATAAAAATCACAGATGAGCAAAGTTATGTTCAAGAATAAGTCTGGAGATTTTTCTGATGCACTGTCTCAACAAACAATCTGTGCAGAGGTTGTTATAGTTCGTTCCTCTTTGTCTTTGAGCTCCACTGTTGTCACTCTGTTAGACTGATGTTGTTACGACCGAACAAAAAGGGAAACCGCACAAAGGCAAAAGAGATTAAAGAATATTTTATTAAATCAAATTGCACCAAATCTAAAGAAATTCTAAATGAATTCAAACACAACCGGCCTTAAATCCTGCTGATTAGAAGCAGAGGAGACAGTGAGAGTAAGCAGGGAGAGATCCAGCTTTCTTATATCAGGTGTGGCGATCAGGAGAAGTTAACTCAGGTGTGGCTCACTCGCCTGACAGCCGGCAGCTCTGCCTCAAAGCCGGAGCAGGTAAAATCACAAGAAACCACAAACAGAGTGGGAGGGGTGGTCAATTTATCAGGGTCACACCCACATACACCTGAAGGGGTGGTCAATACACCTGAATGCTCACTGGGGCACCAAATGTGTGTTAATCTGCTGTTAAAAATACGTCCCCAACCTGACCATTTTGCAAAAACTTTATAATTTTCTATGACAAATGAAACTATATTCTTTACAAAGTGACTTGTTTTAAGGATTTACAGTAGAAACCAGAAGTCAGATATAATGGAGACTCATTCTAGTGAGAAGAAGTAGGCCTATATTGAAAAAGAAAAACACTTGGACAATGATGAGCACCTTACGTCCTCATATGTAAGCGACCGAATAGCTCCACCACCACCCATAACGACATATATGACTGTTGGAGACTACCAGCGACACGTGAGGCCTACGAGGCCTACGAGACGAGGTTAATGTTGTGAAACTGATTGGGTCAAGACACTAAAACTTGTTGGTTAGGTTAAGGAAAAGACTAATTTATGGTGGTATTTCACCACTGGAGAGATGTGGTCTGTCTATGAAATTGGTGCGACAGAAAACAGAGAACAGGAACTGGAAAAAATTGGAAAAACAACGACAAGCAGAATGCAATGCACCGCACGGGACCAATAAACCTTCCCCCTGATCAGCTGGTAACAAACATAAAGCCAATCAGTCCACCAAAATATGTTTTTGATAACCTTTTAGACAAGAGACTGACGATGAACAGGATCGTGGTTCAGCACTGCCCGGCTCTACAGTTTGATCAAAGCTTTTCAGGCTCTGTTTTCACAATACAGTGAATATTTAGGCAGTTTTAGGCGCTGTAGCAACAGAATCTCGGTTTAGACAGTTTGATCGATGGTGAGACGCCCCTCGCTCCATCTGAGAAAGAAAGAGGGGCGGCTTTCTGTCTCTTGATCCGACTACACTCTTTGTGTCTGTGGGTGCCTGCGCTGAAAACATCAATCTGTCGTCGATACAACGGCCCTAAAATACGCCAGATGACACATTTCTGTTCATTGGGACGATGATGACAATGATTGGGAACAGCTAACCATTGTTCATTTGCATAGTACCAACATTGTATTGATACAAAGCTGCTTGAAAATCGGCAAAGTAACCGTTCAGCGTTACATCGCTTAATCTCAGAACATATACCAGGTGAGCGCTGGACCTCTCCACATGTGAACAAAGGACACACTAACTCCTGTACTGACACTGAACGTGAGCATATAAACTGTGAGATGCAGAATCTTCCGATATGGATGTGATTCCTTTGGAGACACTGGGCTGAGACACGGTACATCATCCAGGCTGCACCCAGCCAGTTCAGCTCCATCCATCCTTCCCTCAGGCACTGTTGTGTTTTTTTTAAATATCACCCAGAGCAGTGACGGAACGGACAGAGATCCCTCTGCATAGTTTGGGCGTTATCAGCCTCTGACCTTGAGCCACCTCATCATCGCTCTGGTCCAGCCCGAGTCAGAGAGGTAACATTCCTCAGCCGCCTGACATCTGTGGTACGTCTGCATCCTGCCCCGATCCATCATCCTGCACAGCCCTTGTCTCTCTAATGAATTTTTACCGCACAGAGCGCTATAAATATTATATCCAATATGAAGTCCCATGATTTGTTTTATATGAGCTGTGCAGGAGAAGAATATCATAAAGCAGCCATAGTTAGAACCTCTATAACACAAAAACCCATGACACCAGCTGGACCGCACGATTGCTATCAAATAATAAAGGGCTGACGATTTACGACATTACAAGGGTGGAGAACTTTTATCGATTTGGCCCGCGCTTCCCGAATGACACCGTGTGGATGTTTTAATTTCCAGGGGTATCACAATAAAGACCAACAGGCCGCAATCCGGTCCCTGTAAAAAAAATAGCTTAAGCTCATTTTCAGTCCCAGTAATTTTCATCACCAGGGATTTTAAATGGATGTGCTACATCCATTACAGGCAGAAGTTATACGCGCCTGTACGGCACGATGAAAGCTTTCCCCTCCACTCAAAATGCTCCATTGCCCTGAAATATTGCACTGTTAATCATGGCGAATAAATATGACTAACAGCCAGAGGGGGCGGGGAGACGCCATAGCTTCTTAATGTCCCTGATTAAGTTCAGGGGAAAAAAAAAATATGTGGGAGCGACCTAATTGAAATGGAAATATGTTGTGGCATTCTTAAAAGCCTATTAAAAAAATATTTGATTGTTTACCAGAGGCTGTAAGGGCAATGGATGTTTGATTGAGTTTGAGAGGAGACAGAGCGAGGCAATAAATCTGTGTACATTAGATAATACAAATATGTTCATTGTCGCTGCTTGTTGTTGGTAGCTGAAGAGCTCGACATTTTATGAAACGCTATGAGATCCGTCATTTGAACAGAGCGCGCAGAGACTCTGAGATTTCTTTGCCGCCTCTCGTTGAGGGAAGTTGTGAGCTTTATCCAACCCTAAACGTCATCATTCGACTGGGCTACCTGCATCAGGGCTGCGCTTAAGAGTTGTTCATTATCGAAGTATTTGTGACATTGGTATTCCTCGTAAATATACAGTATATATACATTTTCTTTTGTTTATATTTTCATGAGGTTTGGGGCTGTTTTTTCAGGCATTTTCCTGCCAGTACCACAACAAACCTCCCCACAAAATATGAAGATTCATTCATTATCTCCTCGTCCTCATGTTGATGCAAAGTCGGGTAAAGTTTAGTCCACAACTTCTGGACGTTTTTTTAGAAAATGTAGAAAAAGAACAACCCAAAAGAACATAAAAAGTCTCCACACAGCTCGTCCTGCGTGATCCAAGTCTCCGGAAGCCCAGAGATCCCAAATTGATTTGAAAAGACTTTATTGGCACCCGTTACATGCACTTCAGACGGGATGTACGCTAATGCATTTAGCTTGGCAGCTACAGTGAAGGTTTCAGCTTTTTATAAAGAAGGGTGTAAATATCAGTCCGGGCTTCTGAAGACTTCCATTATGCCGGACAAGCCTAATGGAGCCTTTTCATATTTGTATTTGTTTGTTTCGATTCAATTTCTTTAGGATTTAAACAGAGTTGTTCCCAGTTCAGTCATTTAGGAGAAGGCTGTAACACTGTTTATCTACGAAGCTCCAGAAGTATTTTGAGGACTGATGGGCTGACAAAGATGTGGGGGTGAACAGATAATGACTAAATTTTGATTTTTGGGTGAACATTTCCTTTAATTATGTTGCTTCGCAGGTGTTGGTAGGTGGATTTTATTATCTTTGTACAGGTTCTCTCTGATTCCAGTCTTAACGCTTAATGTACGTTAGTGTTAGGTATGAATCTACAGAGAGAATTAGCTTAGCATAGCATGAAAAGTGAAAAAACAGAGGAAACAATTAGTCCGACTCTGTCCAAAGGTAAGAAAATGTGCTCACAGTCACCTCTAAAACTTGCTAGTTGATATGTGATATTATTTATAAATTGTTTGATTTGAAGCGTAAAGACAACATTTTTCACAGGAGGCTGTGTACACGATTATTTCTCTGCTGGGACCAGTGGCTTTCTTAAGTTCTTGCAACTGTATCGGGCCAAGAAATAGTTAAACACACAAACCTGAAAGAAAAAATAGGCCTAATGTGTCTTAATCGGACTTCATATTACATTTCTCACATCAACACAAAGTTTAGTTCACAAGGACACATCTGATCTTATTCTGTAAGCCTCCTCATGCAGTGAAAAATGCTGGCACATCATTTTTTCTTTGGGGCGGGGGCGGGACCTTGGATTGACCTGACCTTCGGCCTCGGGGCCCCTGAATGACGGAAGACAACAAGTCACCACGAGGAAATGATGCATCCATCACGTCTTGACCGTTGAATCAACCAACGCCTGACATTTGGGACCCACGTGCTCAGAAGGCATCCGCCTCATGATGCATTACAGCTCAGCTGATAACAAGAAAAATGGCCAACACAAAGCGTTCCATCTCGAGGGAGCATTAGCGGCTACAAAGAGCCCCAGCACCGCTCGGCGAGGCGGTTTACCTGCGAGGGTTCATCAGCTCATTTCTCTGCTCTGTGTTTACTCGATCCATCAAAGCTTGATTGATGGATATTGATTGTGCAGAAGCAGCTCAGAAGCTCCCTGCGTTGTATCTGCCGGTGGCGTGAAGTGTATTATTGTTTAAAACTGAAACAGTTCCAAGAGTACTTTGTGTTTAAATGGCATTTTTGTTCTTTTTATTCTCTTTGTGTCCCGTAAAGGACTCTGTTACTTTGTGTCGAACGGCGCCGTATAAATAAAGTTTATCGTTTTCATTACGTTCACAGAAAAGCCATGAATAAATCATTGATTGAAAATGTTTCCCGTACTTCTCTGTGACGACTCTTTATATGTTTAGATCAGCTCCCAAACCCAAAAAAAACCCATTAAAGCACTTTTCTCTCTTTCTGTGAAGACATTTTGGGATGTAACCTCCAACGCAGGGAAAACGTATCGACTTTTCGGGCGGACCATTCGAACAAACCTAAATTTACACTCCTCCGTATGTACAGGACAGAAAACAGAGTCAAAAAGTGCCTGGAGGGTGTTTTTTTAGTATTATATCTGCTGCTGGTGTTCGGGGAGAGATCACCGTGTTCAGCAACAACATCAGGTTGTGATGAAAGATTTGCTTTAAAGCTGCAATGTTAGAATCTGTAAACACACTGCAACTTCTGAATGTCTCGGATTGTTCAAATAATTTATTTACTCGCAGGTTTAGATAGAAAGTGTGAACATAAAAGAGTTTCATCGATAATTATTCAACAGCATTTTATCGAATCTGAATCCAGGTCAGAATCCCTCATCAGGTGGTTGACGATCAGCTGATTGATCGATGAGATGACGAGTGATCAACAGGAAACAGCGACAATTTTGATAACGGATCGATTATTCTCAACCACGTTCAATTTTGAAGATTTAACTGCTTATGGTTGTCCGCGATTCCCAACGTCGCGGTCGAGACCCCTCCTGAGGGTCGCGAGATAAATCTGAGGGGGTTCATGAGATGCATGATGGGAAAGTTTAGGAGGAAATGCTGCTACACAAATTTGAATTCTCATCATCAGTCTTTGCTTTTATGGGTTTTTGGGCCTCAAAAATGTCCTCAAATGATACAATATGAAGTTTAAAGGTCAAAATGAGGGGTGATACTTGGTCACTACTTTATTTTAAGATGTTACAGACCTAAAGGTTAATCTGTTGATATACTGAAATCTTTTAATGTTCTGATTTGATTTTTTTTAATTGTGCTGATGATACACTCATGATAATATCAGGTAAATAAAACATCAGCTCTTGAATCACCTCTGTCTCTTTCTGTTCTCGCTTTGTCATAGTAGGCGGCGGTCGTGCACCTCATCTCCGGTTGCCGCCCAACATAAAACTGGATAATTCATGAAGTATAATCGTTCTTTTTGTTCGCTTTGGTACAGTTGTGGTTACAGACCGTCTTCACCTCCCTACACTTCTGTTTCGAGTGTGATTCATTTGCCAGGGGAGAGACAAAACACACAAAACAACAGGGTTAAATGTTGTTATAGTGACAACTAGGTCAAGATAATGGTGTAGTGGACAATGTGATAGCGTGACAGCCGTATCTTTGGCTGCAGGAAACTGTAACGGGAGATTTTTTTAGCATTTTATAGATCAACCAATTAATCCAGAATGATATACAACATCAGTTACAGCCCTAGGCTTCCTTTTTTCTTTCAAATCTGTACTGTTTTTAATTTCCCAGTATGATATCTAAAGGGTGGAGGGCTTTGACTGCTGCGTGACATTCATTAACCCCTCCCTGACTCATTTTTCTTTATGCTGAGAAAGGGAAAAAACAGGTGTTTGGCTCCTCAGCGGGGGGGTTTGTGTTTCTGCACAGCTGCAGAAGCTGTGGAGGCCAAAATAAAAACAACACAGTGGAAATAATATTCGCAGTAAGTCCACTTTATCATCCAGCAAATATCAACTAGTCAAATAAAACATTTGCAGCGTGCATGAAGCACTTAACATTTACCTGAAGGCAAAATCATTGTTTTCCACATAATGATTAACATCGGTAGTAAACTGAGGCGGATCGCTTGTTCTTATCAAAACGTTCCAACATTAGATAAATATTAAAGGTAATCCTTTATTGAAAATCCTTTAAAAGAAGGCACTTATTGTTCCCGGAGTATCGATGATCGGTGAGGAGGTCGACCGTGTTCGCTCAGTCAGTCTATCTCAGAGAGATTGTGGGCTGAAGATTCAATAAGGGATCGGCTGGCTATGACTGACTGCAGGGTGTAATGGCTGTAGAGAAATGACACCATCTGTGTATGGATTGGTTGCTTATAAGTCTCGCTTGCACTACGCTAGTCCGTCTGCCACCAGTTTCAAATTTCCTGTAAAAACAACGATTGAATCACAGCACACAGGAAGTGCGCAACCGAAACAGGAAGGGGCATTGATTTACCCGGTCGCTGCCCCCAGGTAACCGTTCAACAGCTGGAATACCTGTGGAAACGACTCACTGCAAGAGATAAGGAACCCCAGTGAAGAAGACGAAGAGGGAGAGTGATCGCAATCGAGGTAAAACAGGTGTGAATAGTCGGGCATTCACTGAATGCAGTGTTGTGTCAAAGTCTGTTCCCCCGCTGATATGTGTTTCCCCTGATCGCCGCAACTTGAGGCGGCTCAAAGCCAGCAATTTTCATAACTCTCAATACGTACCTACTTAATAATACAACCAGGTGTTTTACTCTGCCTTTTCACAGCACTGAGATCAGGGACTCTGAGGTTGTTTTTTGCTTTGGACAGTAGCCAGGCTGCTAACGCTGTCGTTGCAACAGTGGCGCCAACAGTAATACCACAAGGAAACGCCACAAGGGGAGGAAAGTAAAAATAAATATAAACATTTCTGCTTTAAAGGTGCAATGTGTAAGAATTGGCCACCTGTCGAATTCATACGCAAAGCAAATAACAGGCAGCATATCACCGGAGCAACCGCTAACTGCCTCTAACTGTAGCTGTTAGCTTGTTAGCTCAGGTAGCCGTGCAGCTAGTGGTCCGGACTGGGAGCTCGGGGACCAGATGAGTGTCGTCGTTAACACCGGCAGCACAAGAGCTTTTGAGCAGGACGGGCTGGGGCTAGCTGGTTAGCATGCTAACTGCTCTGCAACAGAATAAATGGACGTCACGAGGTCAGAATTGTTGTTTCTTCACATTCTGTTGATGTGTTTAGTTAAAGGGGCACTACGTAGTTTTGGTGAAGAAATTCAAACTCAGAATTTGAATAATTTGAATCAACTCTGCAATATTTACTTTTCCCATAACTGAATAAACAAGCTGTTCTCGGAGGAAAACAGTTTGAGGGTAGAAAGGTGGCAGGGTCCGCCACATATAAACAAAGTAAAACAGTATGAAAATGTGTCGTCAGTGAGGATCTTTCTCTTTCTTTCCCTCAAACTACATAGTGCACCTTTAATTTTTGAATGTTTTCAGCTAAATTCTTACATATTGTCCCTTTAACAACGTGGAGCAACATTCAAAATGGAACCAGCTTTCAGAGCCCTGTTCCCTACTTGCTAAATATCCATCTATATTTCAGTAGCATCCAGTCTTTTAAAGGCTTTTTTGTTTTTCTCACAAGTGAGAGATGTGCAGGAACATTTTGCCACCTCGTAAGCACCGGCGTCTCCCCTCCTCTCAGGTGCTTTATTTAGAATTAGCTTCTTGCGCTCCCACTTAACAAGTGCAATCATCGTCTGAAAAGCATATCCTCTTGTTAACAAGAGCAATATTGTTTCCCCTCACGGAGGGCAGCGGCTGCCGTATTGATCCGGGGCCACAGGGCTGTCAGAATCCAGTCCAATTTTATAACGCATTGAAACAAATTGTGCCTGGAAGCGGCCGGCAGAGAGCTCGGCATTATCTCACCCATCCTGCAGCTGTGCGTTCCCAGCTGTGTGCTTTACCGGTATTATCACACCGCTGTGCACTATTGTTCACACGCTAAGCCCCCCCGCGCAGGGACGTTTTACAGTCCGGCCTCGGTGAGTGACATTTTAACAAGAAGTCATAAAACATGTCACAGGAGAGAGGAAGGAAGACAAATGCCAGAATCCCTGAGTCCGCTCACAAAGAGAGAAGCAAACGACCCCCGAGGCTACCCCGATCACACACAATCATGTCAGCGCTGCTCGCCACACACACCCCCACACACACACACACACACACATGCATGCTCTCGGTCACATGCGCTTTGTAACCATGTAAATGTGCACACGACCAGAGCGGAGCCGCCACACACATCCACAAACACACACACACACATACGCAGCCTGCCAGGAAGGGCCACTGGGGTCCAGTCAAGGCAGGAACCAGCAGAAAACTGATAAGGCTGGCTGGATTTGTTTTATTCTCGCTGCTGGAAGGGGGGAAGAAAAATATAAAACCGCACTGTAGGAACAGGTGGATCCAAGTGAGCCGCAGAGAACAACATAAACAGTGACAAGATTTAACACTCAGCTCGACATAACAGGTTGCACATTCCTGTTGCAACATTTACAGCCGTACTTGGGGGGATAAACTCGAGGCGGGGATCTTTGCTTAGCATCCCACCTGAAGTGCTTCAAATCCAAAGTGACAACATGGCAGGCGATGATCAGAATAACACGATTTCCTCACACCCAGGCGGACGAGAGGCGCAGGGCATCCTGCTGTATCTCTCCCCCTATTAGCCCCACAGCCCTGGCGCTTCATCAAAGTGTCATGATGCACGTTGATCAAACCCAGCAAGAGCGAGGGAGGGGAGGAGGAAGAAGAGGAGGAGGAGGAGGCGGTGGAGAAGGAGGAGGGTGGGGGGGTAAAAAGTGACACAAGCATGTGCAAACACAAGCAGACAGGCACAAATAGAAAACACGCACATGCACACAAAAAGCGGTGACCTGACTTCACATTTTTTACGCTATGCAGCCGAGGCGCGTCTCACCTCACCTCCGCCGCAAAGGTGGAGCACACGGCACCAGTTCAGCTCGGTCAATGATTGATAAAAGCCGTGGAGAGGACAAATCAATATCTCTTCAATTTCACCAGGGTTCGGACAGCAATATAATGGGCAGAGGTGTGTAAGACAGAGGCGGAAAGTGCAGCTGCAGACATCCACTCTGATCAAATATTAACATGGTGCTTCATAAATGATAGAGAGGAGTATGATACAGTCAGGAGAGGCTGCCAAAAAAAAAAAAAAAGTAGAGTTCTATCAGCATGTATTATTCAAAAGTAAATACACTCTTGTTAGACAAAGATTACCAATTGAGAGGTTACACCGGTTGATAACGACTGATTAATACATGAAGAAGCCACCGCTGGCTCTGCATCTGTCTCTCTATCTGCATCTGAGGGAGAGAAGCGCCTCAGCCTGTCACATCCCACAACAAACTGACAACCTGCAACCTGCTTCACAGCGCTGAAATCGAGCCAGAGAAATCAATCGGCAAAGAAAAAAAAAAAGCGGACAAAGAAGGAGAAAGAAGGAAAAAAAAGACGCTCAAAGCATCCGATTTGAACCGCTGATTCGATCTGCTGTGACAGCTTTGTACTCACCGGTGACAGTGTCTCTCACTTTTCCTCTGTTGATTCCTCACTCTCTCTCTCTCTCTCTCGCTCTCTCACACTCACTTTCTCGTTTTCTCTGCTCTGTGTGCGCCTCTCTCTTTATTGTCAACCCCCCCTCTCTCTCTCTCTCTCTCTCGCCACTCTTCTCTCTTCTCCCTCCTCGGTCCTCTCCCCGGCTCGCTCCCGAACAGAATGAGCCTCCACTGCACTCAGGAACCCTGTTTCTATGGCAGTGTGAGCAAGCAAGCAAGTCAGCAGGATACTGTAGTGCAAATGTCTGGGGGCAGATCCCTCACTCAGCCCGGCGAACAGTCAAACAAGCTCAATAAGCCTCTCACTTCAATCTCGTTGTGCTAAAACACCCGCGAGCCACTTCCAACTTCTGTTGCAGAGAGCACTGTTGGGACTAAACGCGCAGTGAGAGGGTAAAAACAATAGGAGGAAAAAGCCACTGAGGAAATGTTTATTTGCTCCCTAAAAAACACAGGCAATGCAGCAAAAGAAATCATGCATAAGTTCAGGAAGAATGAATATACATGAGGACATCCTCATACATATCAAAGCTTTTCTTTGAATAGATGTCCAGATAACACATTCAAAGAGTTGTTTTATAGATTTTTTTTTTTTATTTACATAGAATGACATTAGGCAAATGCGTCACGAGGGATCAAAAGGGAGTCTTTTTTTTTTTTGATGAGCAACACATGCGAAGCCTGTGCTTTGTTCCGTGTCAAGAGAGAAAAGCTGCCGTAATGAACACACACTGCTTCAAGAGGCACACACCGTTGATTTAATAAGCATGGGAGAGAGACTGCACCTCAGCCTGCAGTTCTGGCCGTGGTCATGCGACATATTGCAGCACAATCAGTACAATCTGAGAGGAGAGAGAGAGAGAGGGGGGAGAGAAGGAGGGGTGGATGGTGGATGGTGGTGGGGGAGAGAAAGTGCCAGCCCCCCAGTCTTCCCTCTATCTAGATTAGCATCAGTTCCTCAACAGGCTGTGGGTCCGCAGAGGATGCTTCTATGACCAGAGGCTCCGACTGCAGGACCACCTTTGAAATCAATTGGATGCGCAACAACGGGCGAAAATAAATACAAATTAATTGCGTTTGATGCGCCGCGACACGTATGAAATGCCGCAGTTGACGAGCGTTCAAACATTGCGACCCTAGAAAGTGTGTTCCCGATAAGACGAACATCAGGGGGAAAGGGTTCTGTCTTTGCTATCTGTTACTGTGTAGCTAATGCATTATGCATCGCTCTGAAACACTCCTGCAGAATGTTTTAAAACTCTCCTACGTCGGCTCGTCCTTTATGCATATTTTATATTTTTAAATAATCAGGGCACCTCGGAGGATTTTTTCGAACGACGGCGTCTGGCGTTTCAGGAAAAAAGTGTCCCGACGCAAACGTATATGTTCAAGTGAGAAAGCCCCGCCTGTACGAATTATAACAACAGGAAAGGAGGAAGTCGGGTGATGATATTATTACATTATTGTTATTACATTAGAGCAAAAAAAAAAAAAAGTCCATATAGAGAGGATGTTGAGGAGGATGGATGGATCAGATTTTAAAGGATGAGTTCACCCAAAAATGAAAAGTCATCTACTCACCTCCATGCCAAAGGGTGGGTGAAATTGTGTTGTCCACAAAGTGTTTCTGGAGCTTAACAGTAGACCCAAGGGCCTGGGACTTGTTTAAAAATGTCTAAAAACAAAAATCCATACAGCTCGTCCGGCGTAATCCAAGTCCCCAGAATCCCCGATATCCTAAATTGATTTGTAAAGACGTTATTTACATCCTTTTATTCATCGAAATCTTCTCTGTGGATGCTAAGCTAAAAGCGTCTGAAGCGTGGATGTTACAGTTAAAAATCTGGATACAGCTTCAGAGGCAGAGTCCTGTACAGATGGAGGCTGCTCAGTGGTGCAGGAAGACAAAAAAGCTTGACTTCTTGGGTAAAAAATTACCCGGATCTTGCGCTATGTAGAGCTGATCGAGCTGGCTAACTTCCGGTTTAGCGTCCGGCTAACTTGAATAGAGATAAAAGATTTAATGGTGCGGCTCGTCTAGACTTTCCAAATGTTATCGGGCTTAAATTCTGATGAAACAATTCATTTCACAGAGGTGACGCTCAAAAACATGTATCCACCGATTTGGAAAAAAGTATTTTGCAGCCCAAGTGTATCACATGACCTTGTAATAGCACGTTTTGGCCACTAGAAAAGTTGGCTTCAAAGCTTCATGTGTCAATGGTGTAAATTACATCTCTTAAAATCAATTTAGGATCTCGTGCCTTCAGAAGACATGGATCAAGCCAACTGAGCTTTACGCAGCCATTTTGATTTGTTGAGTCTCGGTCGAGTCTAAGTGCAAAATAATTATGTGAAAGTATCAAAACACACAAAAAAAATCCACAGTCGTGAACTTCATTGACATTGTGATGTCACAACTACACAGCCACGCCCCCAGGATGGCTGCACTGCTGCAAAAAACACCAACAGAGTTTATGCAGAA
The DNA here is from genome assembly GCA_039737535.1 of Lagodon rhomboides. NCBI lineage: Eukaryota > Metazoa > Chordata > Actinopteri > Spariformes > Sparidae > Lagodon > Lagodon rhomboides. The sequence goes on along the minus strand of CM077792.1, from coordinate 28,029,486 downwards.
ACACGATCGACAGTGAGCTGACCAATCAGAGCGGACTGGGCTTGTGGGCAGGGTTCTTAAAGAGACAGGCGCTAAAACAGAGCGTTCAGACAGACAGAGGCTTTATAGAGGTGCTGCAGTGATCCCAATCAGAACCTTTCTCTCAGCCTAACCAAGCCAACCACGGCACTGTCAAGAGATAAAGTGGATTCTGAGGGCACAGACAGGTGATGTCAGCCCAATGATTGGGTCGTCAGATCAAAAAACCTTCCTCTGTTTCATTCTCTGCATCGGGTATGATGTAACCGTCTGACTTATCGGGTTGAATCTTAGGTGCATTTTCGACCAGCACACAGATATTATTCATCCCGTTGGATGAGTTGGAACTGGTGTTAATGAAATAACTCCTTGGTGTCAGAGATTATTCCCGCAAAAACCTGCATCAGTATGTCTGTCTGATACCGACGTTGGATTAAAGTTGGGGGATTTCATCAACACACTGCACATCCACGCTAAGAAGCTTACTGTGATTTTGACTTACAGCACTGTCCTTTCATTTCTTTAACAATTAAAATCAAATCAAGCGCCCGTAAGCAGAACAACCCCAAAAAGAAGTCTAATATCAAAGAAACAGATGCACCCATAATCCGGCCGGTCCTGTAGTCGAATCTCATCATTTTTTTTTCGGCGTCCTGTGATGGAGCCACAGCGAACAGCACACACAACAATATCCTTTAAACATTAACAATGCATGACAGATTGGTTTGTAAGAAGCGAGCAGCATGACAATCAGCTGACAGCGGCTGGACAGGCCCGTGATGGGGCATCGATGGGTGTAAGCGGAGGGATTGTGATGCCTCAGCTAAAGGTAGACTGCTGATGAGCGTTAGCCAAACAAAATGCCTCTACCTGAGCACAATACGTGTGAGCCGGGTCTGTGAGGCGGAGAAAAAACTGCTGTCTTAAACATGATTTATCTGATATCGATGATGCAGACGAAACATACTCATTCCTGGCAAAATCTCATTAATCTGGCCCATTACAGCGGGATAATTAAAGGTCAAAATCTCAAAATCAAACAGTGATTAATTGATTTTTCAGCCATCTTAAGTTCAGCGAATGACCTACAAACACAACATTAGATTATGATCATAGGGTTGTTATGGTTGTCATGTTGGCAAACAATTACACATCGAGCAGACACAGAAAAACATCATCGTTCATCTGTAGTCAGTGTTTCTGCCGACCTGACAAATATATGTCCAATATTCACTCTCCTTTAAGCTCTGTCACCAACTCCTGAGAGAAAACATCTGTTTCTTTAGCTGCTAAAGGCTCGACTAGGTGTGGAGCCAACCACTTGCAGAGCTGATGCAGAAAACAGCCGCTGTAACTGGATGAGAACGGTGGGAGTGAACCAAAACAGTAAAGTTCTTGTCATTAAAACCAAAACAACGAACTGAAAGACGCTAAAAAGTACAGAGCTGCAAGATTAACGTTCATATAACCGAAGGACAAACACTTCAAGACACATATGCACTTAAAGAGAAACTCGAGCACCCTCTAAAGTGGTTTAATGCACTCACACTGCTGCAGTGATGTACAGGTGTACTCCAGGACTCTGTGACATCACAGGTGGGTGTGGTTACAGGTGCAACAGAGCACCTTTTTTGAGCATAGTCATTAGTGGCATTTTAGCCTGGTTCCTTTTTTAATACAAACAAATCAGAAAACTACAAAGTGATGATGACCAACTTTTATCATCTCTTAGCATCAAGGTTTCTTAGCAAGAAAGGCTCTAATGCACCCGGATAGAGAGTAACTAATGAGCAGTGGTAACTGTAAGTACCTTTACTCAAGTACTTAAAGACAAACTCAAGGTACTTGAACTTTACTTGAGACCTTTAGTGTTAACGCGTCTTTCTACTTCTACTTCAATCGATTCATGGGTAAAATAACAATAAGATTCATCCATAATGAGACTAATAATTTGTCGCAGTCCTGTTTTTACATAAATGCACATGAAAGAATATGTAATTTCTTTCTGTATTGAGTACTTTTACTTTTAACACCGATTACCATATATTTACATGCTCTTACATAGTAAATTCAATACGGGACTTGGTAACCAGGTAGTTACTAGGGAACGACTGATGGACAATTTGCTAATTAACCATTCGTTAATGAGTAACTCGTCATCCATCTTTTTAACAGAGTACCTAATGATTAGTTTATTAAGAAACAAGTGAGGAAGGAATCAACAACGACAGGGAAAAGGAGAATTGTTGTGTTACACAGTGTTGTGTCACCCATGTGTTTTTTACAGTGTGGTATCAGTACTTTGAGTCTGAATCCATCCTCCACCACATCTCACCAGCAGGGACACAGGGACTTACATCTAAGTGGGGCGAAAAAAGGTCAGAGTTTGGCTCGGCTCCCGCCATTGTCGGTGTACAGCGACAGCGTCTGCTTTCCTGTGGCTCTCATGAGGCGCAGACAACCGGTGGAGGGACAATATCAGCATCAACATAAATGACCGAGCCTCCTGATTATAAATGCAAAAGGACTACTGCAGGGTCTGCCCCAGAGGACTGAAAGAAATGCTCTGAGGCAATCAAAAACCAGAGAGGGAGCTGCCCATGGGGTCCAGATTAATGAGGGTCACGACATGGATCTGGAGCCTTGAAGCAAGGCGCTCGAAGGTCCTGAATCCATACGGTCCAAGGCACAGCGGCCAGGGTCATTCATAGGGTCATCCATATCTGCTACTGCCCTCGAGTCTTCACCGTTGAGGGACACGGCCTCGCTGTGTGAAGGTACTGATGCAGCAGGTATTTGCTGATGACTTCACCTGGAGAAAGCATGAGGTGTGCTCTTTTCTTTCTCGCTCTCTCTATATATATACTATAATAGTCCATGACGAGTTTTGCAGAGAAAATGGTCTCCGTGGTGTTGTTTTCTTTGTGTGCTCGTGCTACTGAAAAGAGCTCAGCGTGGTAAAGAACTCAAAAAGCAAAGGCACGACGGGATAAAATAGCTGAAAAACAGCGGCAACCACAAACCTAAATGGAAAAAAGGGAAGCCGTGCCACCCAGGTGGTTTCATAGCCTGGGGAAACCGGGGCAACCAGCAAACACACTCAGATATGAGATGTGAAGCTAACGGAGGTGTGGGCGAGCACACAGGCGCCAAGCTGAGGGGCAGAAATGAAAAAAATAAAAAAAAGTAAGGTTCACTTCAAAAACGTGCCAGAACCAGCAGACAGAATTTATCCCTGGACAACAGGATAAAGTTATTCCCTCTGGAGCGGTAACCCGAGCATCTGTAGCCGACAAACATAAGTGGATTAACACTGATTAGGGGGCATTAAGGGCAGATATCTACCCAAGAGGCCAAACTGAGAGTGCTACATAGCACAAGATACACTTGACTGAGGTGTGGCTGGTACTACAATCCTCTGTGTACAAGCCACTAAGCCACAGAGACCCGGAGTAAGTGGTTTTACATGTAGTACAAACTTGCGGTACTTGGATTATTTCCATTTTTCTGAAATATTGAACTAGATTAGCCGACAGTTGCAGAGACCGGTTACTGTCCAGATGCAGATTTTACATAAAGAATAGATGAAGTTCGTAAAACGCACATATACTGTAGTTAAATATTAAACCGGTGGTTCTTTTTCCAGCCTGCGACCTCTTATATAAAGCAGTTTTTCTTGTATGGGGGCCATTTTAAAATGCGCCAGATGTCTCTGAGTTTAACTGAAGAGACATTTACATCCTAAACGTCTGAGGGTGGAAATAACAAAAAAAGATCAGATTATCAAATATTTGTATTATATATGAGTATTATATCTTGTGAAACTTGGACCCCAAAGTTGGGAAACCACTGGACTAAACTACTTTAAGATATAATTCTGCAGTGAAACGTCTAAAAACGACAATTCCTCTGTGAACTTTTGTTCAGTTGTGTACTTAAACGTTTCCAACATGTTCAAACCCAGAGAAATCCACATTTTCCTCCAGGTTAAGGTGCATTTAATTTGTTTGTGTTTATTCGCCCCAGACAGCCACATTACTTTGCCCTACATTAGCCCTAAGCTAGCAGCAGCAGCACCCAACAAGGGTGTGTGTGTTACTGTGTTTGCGTTCGGGTCAATCGCTCACCGGAGGCTCTGGTTCTCCTCTCTGTAGCGTTACATTCATGATTGCATTTTCCCTCCGGCAGTCAACGTTACAGAACATAAACACCCGACAATGGAGGTCATATCCGCGGATCGCTGCTGCAGCGAGGTTGATAAATGGGACAGAAGATAAATCCCAAAAGTTTAAAGGTAATCTATGAAAGCGATGTGACTTTGGGTGTTTATTCCTCCAGAAGGTCTGGCTCTGCACTGGACTCTCTCCTCCTGAGCTAAGCAGCAGCATAAATGTGTTACTTTCACGGAAAATATCTAAATATTTCTTCCACCGCTTTCTGGAGCGATCGGGAAAATCTCACTACCTCCCTTATTTACTGAAACTGTGTGAAGCTCTCTTCAAGAGGATTACAGATAAGAGATACTCCGATGCTGAGGGCAAGGTGGGGGCATGATGTCAGAGTCTTTCCTGCTTAAATCTCCTGACCTGTGCGTGCGTTAAGTCGATCTTATCGAGTATTAAACACCGCTTCCAGCCATCGGGAAGAAAGCAGTTACAGCTTTTCAATACCAATGTCGTCATTTCTGTAATTGCAGGTGAGAGTCTCACCTCACCACTTCACATGCAGCTCTACAAGCGTCTGACTACACTGCGGCTTTCAGGGGATCGGAAGGTGAGCTTAATCCATCGTCGGGTCATAAAAACAGTCCGAAAAGTTTCCGCTTTCATAACTCATCGGTCATAGTGTGAAGAAATTGATATGGCAGCGTGTTTCCTTGTCTATTCATTTTAAAATCTTGTTTCTGTGGCTGACGTGACGGAGAAAAACTTGCAGCCGGGGCCACAAATCCGACAGTGAAGTCCAGTCTTCACTGTCCGCTGACAGACAGAGTGAATGCTCAGCTTTAATGGACGACGGACATTATGAGGCTGCTGAGTGCTCCGGCAGACAGCTTGACACCAAATCCACACACATAATAATTACACACGGGCGACCAAACAAGACATAGACTGCAATAAAAAAAATTAAAAAGGCATCCTGCGCTAAAAAGCACCCAGCACACGTCCAGATCAATCGCCCTACACACAGAAGGCAGCTTCACTGACCAGGGCGGAGCTGTTGCTTCAGAAATGCCAATAGTTACCTCAGAGACCGCCACCTCTTCACCAAACTCTTCTACTGGGGGAGTTCAGGCCGGTTTTAGACGAACTAAAGCCCCTCGTGGCTCCTCCAACACCGAGTTTACCCGTCTTTGATGGATGTCTCTGACTGAGGATGTTTCCACTGTATCCCCTTGACACTCTTTCTAGGTCAGCACGCAACTCCAAACCTGCTCAAACCCTCTCCCTGCAAAGAACATTTTGTACTTCCAGGGTACAAAAACTGTTATATTCAATATAACTTTTAAAACTGGTTTTCGATGGACCCACCGAGCAGACTCCAGACAGGATAGAAGTTCAGGGGGTTTTAATTGGGCACAGGTCGGTACGCCGACAGGCAAAGGCATCCAAATCAGCAGGTGAAAAGGTTGGTGATAAAGAGGAGAAAAGGTCGAAAAACACGGCAGGAATACCATGACAAAAACTAGAAACTAGAAGGCGTGGCGCAAGACGGAAGGGAGGACACGGAGTGAATAGAAGATGGAAGACGATGAGACGCAGGTACAACACATCAGGACGGGGCCGGCAGGAAGTGGACGTGAAACAAGACAAGAAGAAAGTGTCCAAATTAAAACAGGGAACGCTCTGGAAATATGGAAAACAACAGTTCTCGTAAGTCCACACAAAATGGTCCCACTAATTACTGTTAGCATTTGCTACCATATTGTTAGTTTTTAATTAAAGACAGCGCTTCAGTTCAACACGGCAGAAAAACCTATGATTGCACTGTGGACGGTGGTAAGGCCAGTCGTCTCCGTCTACATCCCACCCCTCTGTGGTATAATGACAATCCAAACCTCCTTCATAGGCACTTTAATTTTTCTGTTAGCTTTCAGCCTTCGAGTAATTCACATTTCTTGTGCAGCCAATAGATAGGCAATATCTTTTTTTTTCGAGGAACAGAGGGGCCATTTTCTGCTGCCGCCGCTGGTTTAATTTCAGATTTTCGCCCACTGCGATTCCTTACCTCTTACACAAGGACATAGAGTAGCCTAAATATACCCGAGAGGGAGGCTTTTGTGTGGCTCATCCGCTCCTTATCCTTCTCTTCATCATGAAAATGTCAGAGTGGCCTGGCACACTGCGCTTTAGAAAAGGGATGGAGAGAGAAGTGATACTTCACCGAAACCCTGGAATTGTGTTCCTAATCCCGCCGAGTTGCAGCCAAATACCACAAAATTATTAGAAATTCAATCAGCGCTTCACGCGTGCTCGTACAGCCTCATCTGTATTTGGTGCCATGTGGAATTGATTGTCAAAACTTGAGCCCTTAATCCTCGTTGATTAATCAGCCAGTGAGTCCTGTTATCCCTCTTTGAACAAGTGCTGTACTAATAAACCTGGATTTGCTTTAGTCGAACGTTAACTTGGCACCACTTGTCAGAGTTTGACAAAACTTGAGTGCACCTGCAGCGCTTTGTTTTACAGGGTCGACCGTATTTACTTCAGCTTCTCACTGCAGCTCTTAAAATACAGCAGCAAGACTCAGACGATGACACTCTACCCACCCCTCTAGTGTCACTTTAGCACATGAAGGCCTCTGTGGTCGATATAGAAATAATACGTTCGACTTATTCTGACTTCTCTCTTCATTAACGTTGTCAAAAAGTCGTGGTTTGGTTCGGTTTAGGAAAAGATGGTACTTTGGGTTAAAACAACTACGTTTAGTGTCGTAACTTACATACGTGACGTAACTCGTGTCACGTAACGCGAGCGATGGAAGTCAAGTCATACAAATATGTTAACTTGCTTTGTAACATAGCTTTAAAACAAATGATTCTCGACTCTTGGTCACCAACCCAATCGCCGCAATAAAAATGTTTGTTGAGCACGTTTCTGCAAAACCACAGGAGTTACCATCTCTCTTGTCACAACACTGTGTTCCTGCTCTTGTTCGGCATATCCCAACACTTGATTTGGGTCAGGGTTCATCTTAAAATACCTGAATTTGTCGCCACGCTCACAAATGGAGATGGTCCGAATTCCGTGAACGCAGCAAAAAAACACTGGAACTGCCCGCAGGCGTCCTTCAAAATATCCAGTGGTGTGCTCAGACTTGAGCCGTGGTCGGCCCTGCTGACTTGTAATATTGCCACCATGATCCGCTCCACCTTGGGGTGTGAAAGGTGGCCAATAAGGATTTAACAATAAAAGCGATATGCCAGTTTCGTACAGAAGTCAACCTTGGACGATCTGTGGTTCACGGACATATTAACTGCCGTTATTATATCCTGGCGACTGGGCTGTGATCACAAACGGGACGCGACCCCTGGTTTCCAGAGGGGAAAGTCCACTGTATGAACTCGTCCAAACACCCCAACCGGCCCCTGGCTTGGACCTTTTCTCGCTGTTTATAATGCTGCACTAGAGGGACGCTTTAACACGTGACGCTCGAGGGGCAACTACAGCATCAAACTTGAGAGTGAGAATGGGCTGAAAGTCACGGTCCTTAATTTATGTCTTCTTTTCTGTTTTCTGGCTTGTTGTGCTGTATTTTGCTCTGTCTCGTTTCCCTCTCATGTTCCTGAGCCCTGCATCACCTTCGTCAGCCCAGCTCTTGTTTCCTCCACTCGTCCTCCACCTCTCTCCACCTGCACCTCGTCCCCTCGTTAGTTTAGTGTATATTTTGTTTGTAAGTCCAGGTAATTGGTGGATCCTTTGTTCCTCGTCTGAATGTGAACACTGCATGTCCCATTTTAATGTATTCATTATTTGTTCTTCTCTTTAATAATGTACACTCACTGGTTTTCTTGTGTCTGTAGCCAGCTGCCACGATTCATTTGTTTCATATTGGAGCACTGCACGGCACAATCGCAAGGGAATAAAGAGGAAGTCAAAGAAAATTCTCAAATGGCCTCTAATGTATTGATTCATGGCATTGAACGCTCTCAGGATGCTTGACGTGGTGAATGTGGAGAAAACGACGGTCTGAATACATACGTAACGGCAAAAAAAAAAAACACTCCGACACGTCCACCGGGGTGAAAACTCAGCGGGGATGCACTCAGCACAATTCATGTTTCTAATCAAGCATACATCAGGCGCCTCCCGTCCTCTCAGGTCTCGACAACACATTGGATCTGCTCATGGCCGGTCGGCCCCGGCGAGAAAATCTAAGTAGAGTTCAAAGGGAACTGAGCTCAGGCTGCAGGACTGTGTTCCCCAGAGCCTGACGCTCTGAGAATAAGAAAAAAAAGCTAAATCAGAATCCACTCAGGTATTCGCCTGAGGAGATTTAACACAGCCCCCACCTTCAATCCTCCCATGTATCAGTAAAGGCTAACGTGGACCTGCAAGCTCACTCGGTGAGGATGGTGAGCAGGTTGAGAGCTGCAGGCGTGAGAGCATGTCGAGGGAACGGAGGGCGTCTTCTGCTGCTTTAATGAACAACAGAAACAGCTACAGGCTCGACTCTCTTTTCTCTCGCTGGTGTCACGTGAACTGTATTAATTACATTTCAAAACAATCTCATGTGAGTTTTTTTCACGTACTTCAGCTCCTGATCGTGTTCGTCTTCAAGTTTGTACACACACGTCTATTTTTACACATGAAGTAAAGTCAGTGTGTTCAGGTGCTGAATTAATTGATTGGGAAATTAAAAATAACTCTGTTTTCATTACCATTTACTGCCTTTTTCATTATAGCACATCCACATGTATGTAGCCTTTATTGGATTTGGAGAAGTTAATGTACCGCGACCCAGAATACCTAAGTTAAAGATACTGTTTGAATTACATTAAAATCACATGAGAGTCTGATTTCAGATTTTTGATAATATCTTCTTTAATATCTTTTTTATTTCCATATCCTCCACATGGATCATCAGTATGGTGGCCTGAAACTGCCAAATCAAATAAATTTCCATATTTAATGCATCAAACATGATACTGAAAATAAATGCAGGCACTTGCTAATTCATAAAATGTGACGTTAATTCATATTTCTATATATACAAGGGTAGTAACAGCAGTTATGTTTGTATACTGAAGCTGAAAGGCATAAAACAAATTTGTGTCACATTTTATAAATCAATTAATGTGTACATTTATTTACATTTTATTGTTATTTTAGTGCATTTAATGGCTTATCAATGAATTCAGTCCTCCAAACACCAACCTGTGAGGATGCTGGCATAAAGTGAGGATCAGTCTTTTAGGACACATTGAAATCCAACACATATTTAAGACTCAGTTACAGGGTTGTTTCAAATACATCAGCTGAGAACATTAAAGCCGCTGAATCACTGTAACCCACATCATGTCACGTCCGAGACGTTAACACTTGACACGCAGCGCGGCGGGTAACAAAGGGCGACGGGGCTTAACAAATGGTCAGTTAAGTCTCAGAGTGATTGTTGTATTTTTAGTACTGATCCTGACAGAGAGTGAGCACAGAAGCTCCTCGCCGCGGCGCAGAGGGATATATCAGCGCCTGATCAAGTCAGGCAGAGGCCGGATATTACAGGACTTCTCATTCGAGTGGTTGGAGCGTCCTGGGAGAGTGTTTCCATTTCCTCCCTCGGACTGACCTGCTCCGCTCTGAATGCAGGGCAGCTCTCCAACACTTTCTCTGTTCAGCCCTGGCCCGATGCCACGGGGACTGTCTCCGTGAGAAACGCCCTCCGATCCACTGTATAATTTTGTGCATTGTCTACGATCTCGGAGGCGGACTCATTACCATGTAGCTACGGTAGAACCTGGTGGTGGGCAGAGCCGCTGAACGGGACGGGTATTTTTCTAGAGCGGGCCCACAGTGGATTCACGCTGATTAAATCAGAGTCAGCTGTATGAAGTTAGAGGGGATAAAAACATCTTCAAACCCTTTTACATAAACCTGTTTAAAGCTGCACACGGGACCATCTGTGTGTCAAAGCTATTCTGATCAAACTAACTTTAGGAGGTGATGTTAAGTCATTATTGTGTATACAGTTTGTTGTACTGCCCCCAAGTGTCCGGAATCGATAACACTGATTTAAAAAGTAGAAGTCAAACTCCTGAACAAGCTGTGATGCCATTAATATGTAATTAATTGTACTGCAGATCAACTGTTTGCCTAAAAACATGTATATCCATGAAATTATTTCAACACAGTCGACCTAAATATACACACATGTAAAAATATATCCCCTATTTTCAACTGTCAGCAGATGTTCAGCAGTGTCTCTTGATGCAGCTGTCAGAATTGTGAGAAAACCCGAAACATATACATAAATATTGATATTAATATTCAAAAGGATGAATACATTTGAAGGATTTGACGGTAATTGTGTTGAATACTGAGGAAGTAGATCTCAGATTAAGTTCAGTCATTGTTAAACCCGTATTCATCTGATTCTTTCGGTCACTTTGAGGCAGCAGAAACTAGTCTTGAACATAACGTTGTGATATCATGGCTTATAAATTCATACATACTTTGATCCACAGCTTTTTTTCTATCATCCAACCTGACAAGCCTAGTGTGAACAGAGGAAGAGAATCATGCTAATCCATCTTGGACTTTACTCAGGCTGCTCCTGGGTGATGTTTGGTCACAGGAAAATGAAAATGCATGTTCCCACATCTTTACAGAGACCTCCGTCCACCAACAACACTCAACTGCAGGACGAGGAGAGGTGGACTCTGTGTTTACAACACTGATGCTTGGTGCCCAAACACAGCCAGCATTAATGGTATTTACCTGATGTTGAACATTTTAATGTGACGATGTTATGTTATCATCACCATCTTGTTGCAGCTGCTTACATTCACCTTGACACAAATTTTGAAAAATGCACCCTTAGAATTATGTCCTATTTTAAGGTCTTATGTATAAATGAGCCATTAGCCATTGTGTTGTAAAATGACAATTGACCGTATTCACACGTCCAGCAGATGTGTAGAAACATTATCATTCATTTGCTGTAGTTTCTGGTCACCTGACAAACATACGTCCTCTATTTCTGGTCTGTGCCAACACCTGAAAGAAATATCTGGCCCTGTAGCAACAAAAAGCTCCGCCATGTTCGCCAGCTGGCTAATAGCTAAACGTGTGTCTGTAAACTACCTGCTCAGCATCAACATGCAGACAGGTTTTTATAGGTTTTTTTTTTACTGAAACCTTACTGCAGCCAAACACGACACTATAAGAGCAGTGAGAGTGGACCCAGACAGTCAAGTCTCAGGCCAAGACCAGTTATTAAACACCCGAAGATCAAGAAAACAAATGTAGATGTAAAATGAATAAAAATGCACTGCATTGGGAAATATGTCCATTCCTGCTGGACCGAATCAATCATGACAAGGTAATAAAGCAGTTTAATATGGATCTAACATTGTAAAGGGTGGTTTATGTCCGAGGCTCCAAACTTTGACTCTTCGCCTGCGGACCGACAGTGTAACATTTCCTAATAAATATTCAGGGTTTTGTCAGAGATGAAACATCTTCGTGACAGAATGCGTCTGTCAGGACGTAAATCTGATAATGATGCTCCATTAATCACTCAGTAATGCTTCTCTCCTCTGTCTTAATCCGAACTCTGACTCATTGAATCCACGAGCGACTGTGTGGTCAGTAACCGTCGGTGACAGGTGATCAGTTTCCACGCTGATGGCACGGACCGCTTCTTCACTGTCATGTCGCACGCATGCACCGCGTTCCCGGCGTACCCGACTCAGTTCTTAATTACACGCTTGACTGCGGATTAGCTTGTCAAAGAGGGGGGCTCCGATCTACCAGGGGATGAATTACCATCTGTAAAACTTATTTACATAAAGACATTTCCATAAGTGACCCCCAGGTCACTGCTGATAGCTTGTAAATTGGGGTGGCTCATTCCTGTCCGTCTCCCAACACGTCTCACCTGTTGTAATGTTAATGCCACGCTGGACTGTCTAATTGTCGTGGAAGTGATGCAGAACGCACAGCAGCTGTTTACTAGATGATGGAGCCATTAAAAGTCTGCAGCACGATGCTGACTGGTAACACTTAAGTTTGACAGGCTTGTGATTTTCCGGTCATTTCCTGCTAATATCTTGCAGGAGATAATTATGTAATTTGGTATTAATGATCGGGGGAAAAGTGAAAGTTCGGACATATTTTTACAGATTGATTTAGTTGTGTTGAGTTTAAAAGCAGTTGAAAGAAATGCTCCATTCACCTGAACCCAAATAAACACGTTTTTATTTATCGTTCATTATGTTGAACTGCTTGCTTGGTTTGCCTGAAGACAGTTTGAACCCACTGAACACAGTCTCGATTTCCTGTATTTTCTATTAATTAGCAGTGACCACGAATCCTTAAGAGGCCTGCTGGGGGTGCTGGAGCTGATTCCAGCTGACCGGAGGGCCAGTTTTCTCAGCGGTGCACATGACATGAACTTCAAGCACAGTGATCGGATGTTTCTAACCAAATACAGCCGGGAGTCGAAGTTAAATCCTCACAGTCTTGTACCTTCAGTCAAAATCAGAGAACGAGTTATTTTCCGACAGAGTTGTTAATCTTTTTCTACTGATGACTCAACCAGGAGAGTTTCGGCGCTCCGACCGGCAGCCACGTAACACTGTCGAAGGAATAAATTACTTTGGAAAAACCATCCTTCACTTCACAACACTGAACTTGAGAGGATGTGTTTTATTACTTATCGTTCCTACTTTTCATTTTCAAGAGATTTACTGCCTGTCAAACAGTTTCATCTTAACTCGTACGGAGTTTCTACTAAAGCACTGGGAAATATATTGATATGAGGCATAAGTGTCGTCTTTTCCGGATTTTAAAGTGATGTCATTTTCTGAACACACCAGACTGTTCTACTAGTTCTGATACTTGCCTTTACACACCAAGTCATTGTTTTCACATTGCTGATGATTATTTATTAAACATCTTTGTCTTTTTATTTTGAGAAGGTTCCGATACTCATCCCCACAATATTTTTGCAATATCAATATTGAGGTATTTGGTCAAAAGTATTGTGATATTTGAATTTGAGATATTTCAAAATATCGAGACATATATTCTTTTGTAATTATTGCCTGAAACCTTGCAGTATTTTTGGCAGAGGAGCCACACGTCCTCCTATTTTCCTTTCAAAATGTACTCTTGTAAACTTTTTTATACATCTAGCAGAGACACTTAAGTTTGGAACAAATTATTTATATATTTCAGAAAAAGTTACACTTCCAATATTTGCATTTCCTAAACTTTCTCGTCACATTGTTGACCGAAACTTGCACCTCTTGCTCCCAGAATGAATAGTTCGACTACTTTTGTCATAGAGCACAATCTCTATCTGGATATTTATGACTGCATCTAACAGACAAATGAAATATGCAAATGTTATGTATGCATCTGTGAATGAATAATGGAACATGGCCCCCAGAGTGTGTGTGTGTGTGTGTGTGTGTGTGTGTGTGTGTGTGTGTGTGTGGAGGGTGATTATAACTTCTTGTTGTCTGGCTGTATGTCAAAAATACAATCCACCACATATTTTACATTATATTACTCACAGGAGTTGGTTTTTATATAACTCGTCTCCTCTGATCTCCTCTGCAGCAGTCTGGTGTACGACGGGAGATAAAAACACAAACCTGGACACACGTCTGTTTTCACTGTTCGATGTTTCACTAAAAAAAAAAACGCCGAGCAATTTTCCGCCGGTGGAGAAGCTGTAAGGTCATTGCATCAATTCTTGTCAGCTTAGGTAACATCATTTCGGACCAGGCAGCGCCTGCTTTGCAGAGGGCGGTAATATAATAAGGGGATGAAATGTCACAACAGACCTCAGATTGCACCTCTATTTTCCTGTTCGGTGCAAAAAAACAAAAAAAAAAGGAGGGGAAAAGAAATCTAATTCCGTCTTTAGTTTTAATGAAACATGATCACCCGGTTGTTTTCTGTCGCCTCCGTGACCCTACTATCACACAAAAAAACACATCTGCACACAGACTGACATTCTCGCAAATGTAGCTCACACACACTTTTCTATGCCTCCGAGTCTTTTGTCATGAGGTTGTTATTCAATTTGTCCTCCCCCCCTTTCCCATCTCCCTGATTGTACTTTCTAGTGGGTCATGTTTCCTCGGGGGGTTGTTAATGGCGGTATAAGTGAAAACACAAAATATAGGAAGCAGCAGAGATTCCAGGAAACGGGAATGATACAGTCTGGACGGATGGACGGCCTCGGGCTCCGTATGTTCTAGGTGCTCTGTGACTAACACGTTTTCTGGCAGCTCACGAGCGCAGGATTTATCAGGCTGATACAAAGGAGTCCTGTCCACAAACTAAAAAAAGATATCGTATCATGGAGTATTTTATCAGCCAGTATATAAATTGGTGCTCTTCCCCCCCTTTGGCTGAACCTTAAAATAAATGAAGAAAAACATCTTTAATCACTGTCATAACAGAACTGAGGACAGTGTTGGCAAAACAACGCGGCGCTGCACACATATTACACCCTTGGTTCGTCCCTTAAGCATTGGTATTTGTATTTAATTTAGCCTCTCATGCGTGCAACGTCTCTATCTCATTACTGAGTAAAGTTTTAATATAGTAGACCGCCTCCTCATTAGGGTGTCATCGCCTGCGGTTAGTTACAGTTTTAGTCGATATGAAAAAAAATCTCACATCCTCCGTCCGCGGGCAACAGGAACACTTCACACCCTTCCGTTGACCGGACCGCTCATTGTCAAACATGACATGTACGTCACTCCCTCGCCCGTCCGTCCGTAGGAGAGTGACAACACCATTCCACTGAGTCACTCTACTTATAGTTGATGCATGTCTGTTAATGCAGTGCGATTTAACGCAAACTTCCCCTGAAGGAATTTCAAAAATCCGCCCCGAGAGGAAAAAAAAAGATTCAGCGCGCTCCAAATACAAGGTTGGTATTTTACCGGGACTACGACGCAGGATGTTATGTTGGGACTGAAATACAGGATCAGATCTGCCGGTTAAATCAGCTCAGCGAAACCGAAAATGTATTTTTACTCCGTCTTTTATATCAGGATCTAAGCGAGAGGTTGTCGGGGTAAAACCAGAGAGAAAAACAGTCTTTGTCTGAGGACGCTGACGTGATGAAAAGGCTTTTATGAAACTGACGCTGTTGGATTGTACCTGGACAATGCGGGGGTGTGTTGTCTCGACAGCTTTTTATATTTTGTTTCTATTCTCGTGTGCGTCTGTGTGAAAACCCTCTTTTGTTTGGTTCGGGAACTATTTACACTCTGCGGTCTGCAGCGCTGTGTAATTATGTGTCGGCGAAACCCCGTGTGGGGTCGAACAATTCCAATTGTATCGCAGGGAAAAAAATAATCCATTCATCCATTTATTTACTTCACAGCTCCAATTATATCAACAGCGATCCCTGACATATACTTATTATATTTTACGCTACTGTGCAGATGGAAGAGCCTGCAGTCGATATAATACTAGAAACACCTTTCAGTGTAACACAGCACCACAGACTACAGCTTTTAAAATGACCGTAAAGTTAAATAAATAGATTTCACACATACACAAAACTTAATTCAGCTTATTCCTTATTGTACAGGAGAGATGTTACAGTAAGGATCTTTGTGAAAATGTGTAACTGTGAGGTGTGTTTTTATTTAAATATAGTCTCCTCTTAAACCAGACGTGTTAAGATCCTTTACTCAAATGTACCGCAAGGAACCTTGAACTGGTTCTGAAACAGTTTCGTCTTTTCTTTAAATCAAAACAAATGCACAGACAAGCCAGGTGAATATCTTTATGACACAGGAGCCGGCGGTGCTCGTGCTGCTTTCGTCCACAGGGGTCGCCAGAATCTTTCTCTTTGGCGACACCGATGGCGAAAAGCGGCAATTGCAGGTTTTATTTTTGCTAGCTCGTCTGTAACATCTGTATCTCCCCTCAGTCCCTTTCCCTACTTTAGTGCTCTTCCACCTTGGCAAAGCAACGGCGATACAAACTCCTCGCTTACAGTCGTCTTTCCTTTTTAGACGTTTGCCTTCTTCTGAACGTCTAGATCAGAGATTTAACAGATTATTTATTTACATGAAAGTCTTCGAGATTATTACTTTAAGCAAAAGTAACAAAATCGCATTTAAAAATACTCCGTTACAACTTGAAATGAAGGTACAGTAATGACTTATTTTCAGCAAAATATACTTAAAGTGTCAAACAAGACTAACTGGTCTGCAGCAGTGTTACATGACTATGTGTGATGTTTATTATAGTTGTGGATCCATCACTCTTACTATTGTCTGATCACTGTCTTTACATTTCTCGGTTTTTATTATATTCTCTGCTGGAACGACAGAGTATTTACAGTGCTCAACCATTTAGTGATATCACCCTGTACAACCGCACATTAATTTGTGTGATGAAACGTTCAGGCTCCATGTCTGATTCTACACCATCAACCCTGCCGGCGTGACAGGAGTGTGGGCCCCCGAGGCCGGAAGCTTTCACCGTGACAGACAGCTCAACAGCCATTATGACAAAACAGCAACATGAACGGAAGCAGCCAGCGAAACCCCGAGACAGAAGACGTACACAGAGCTTCGTTAGAACAGGAGGGGGAATGAGGAGAAGCTTGACATCAGTGACACGAGGAAGTCAAATGAGGCAAAACAAAAGACGGAAAACTATTTTCTTCTCTGCTCAAGGCTTCAAACTCGAAGTCAGACCAGAGCTGTAATGAGAGCCATACTTTGGAGTGAAGAGTCTAGAGGACTTATCTTTTTAACTAGTGTTTATAGAGCTAGTTTAGCTGTAGCACTAACCCAGTACTTCTAGAAGTCTACCATGTCAATCAGTAACCGGCAATACTTCAGCTCTTCAGCCTCAGTCATTAGCACCAAAGCCAACTCTCGGAGCTAACGTTAGCTTGACTGGCTATCTCTATCTATCGCGTGGACATCCCTGGTTTTCACGTTCGCAAGTTTTGACACAAATGAATCGCAATAAAATTGGTGGTCGCTGGCTGTGAACGAGATATCTGCTCTTTTCTCCTCCTAGACTCAAGGAACCATTGTTTTAAATCGAAACTGTGTCTCATTTAACGATCACCAAAACCCATAAGTGAAACCTTGTAGATCCAACGCTGTATATAAGCTAGCTCACAAGACAGACTGAAAACTCTCCTTCCACATAACCCTAGCTGTCAGTATGGCCAGAGAGAGATTTTCACCTTTTCTGGTACTTTTTCAGAGCCGTGGTGACGGCCATGTTGGTGTCGGTGACGTATATCTCAAGCTCCCAGGAGAAGCGCCAGGCTTTGAGGCCAGTTTACGTAATGGCCAAGCTGTGCAACTGCATCGTCACGTGATGCACTCTGGCCCAAAAATACTTTTTCTCGTAAGCTTACATTTTGAAGAAGCGTCTGTAAAATGCCGGCTACCTTTTTTTGGGTGTCACAACTCCTACAAAAGGTTTCACTGTCAGAATTTGAGCCATTAGGTCCAATAACATTTGGAAAGTCTAGAAGAGCTGCACAATGAAGTGATTTTATCCCCATTCACGTTAGCCGGGCGCTAAACCGAAAGTCAGCTAGCTGGTTGGCAGAAGTCTCTCTCTTTGGCTTCAAAACGCCACCGAGCAGCTTTCATAAGAATAAACCTCCAACACTGTGTCCAGAGTTAATATAACATCCTTGCGTATATCGAGCGAGACAGTGTTGTACACTGAGCAGTTTATTTTACTGTTCACGACAAACTGTGACTTTCTCGACTATATTTAAAATTGTGTGATTCGTGGCACAACCTGAACGGATCCAACCTTTATCTCGCTTTCCCCGTTGACTAGTCGGCAGAATAAGGTCCGATGGGGGACAACAGAGGGGGTGGGACACAGCCTCCCTACAGTAACGAAAAGGGACAGAGCGTAGCGAACGGTCAATTGTGTGTCAGTACTAAATTGTAGTAAAATGCTTTGCTCCAGCGGGGCGGAGAGCAAAAAAAAAAGTAGTCATCCTCTGTTGGGTTCGTTTTGGTCCTGTGGAGGCTCCCACCGGCTCTGCTCGCTCGGGGCCTGATTCTTTAATCAATAAACCGATGTCACTGCTCGATATCTCAGCAGAGACCTCGCCCGGCGCGCTGACCTGGGTATCACACAGCAGGCCGCTACATCGCTCATCCACCTAACCCCTTTGTCATTAAAGGGCCACCGTGTGGTTTTGGAGAAGAAATTCAAACTCAGATCATTCATGAGGTGATAATACAAAAACTCAGAACTAATCATCTTCTCCATAACTGAATGAACAACTGTTCTCAGAGGAAACTAAGGTGAGAAGAGTTTGTTTTAATGAGTTGAAAAAAAAAAAGAAGAAATCAGTCAGTGAAGATCTTTCTCGTCTGATTACAATTTCTTCCCCGCTGCTACGTAGCGCACCTTTAATGACACTAATGGTTTTTTCGGGGGGAGAAAACCCTGCGGAGAGCGCCGTCCTGTCTGACACTTACACAGCGTGGCACCTTCTGCACCGAGTCCAGGAAGACGGATTTTTTATCATTTATTCATGGAGATGGATTCACATTCAAGATAGTTCCACAGCTGGGGGAGAACATCACGGGGAAATTAGCACCTTCGGGGTCGTCCCAGCTGCCATTGAGCTTCACAATTAAAGTGTTGTGGGGGAGGAAACACCAGAGAGAAACCTTCGGAGTACAAAAGAGATGAAGGCGTTTCCCGGCCGCGATGCCGCTCGCAGGCTGCTTACAGATCAGGTGATTGGTATTCTAGCCGCCGTCTCGCTTTTTTGTTTTAGCGCACGCCTTTTAATGAAAAATGTGTTCCACTTGGCCACTCATTACTTCCTCCTCCCACTGAACTGACTCGCTGACCTGCACTCCACCGTATCCGTTTGATTGTAACCCCCGGTGTCACCGCAACACTCCTACGTTAGACCATCTTATACCTCCGCACTCGGAAGAAAGGATTAAGGCTTGGATAAATAAATGCGTCTACATAAACCCGTCCTAATGCTGGATCCATTTCCCTGCCCACCTTGCTTGAGCGAACGCTATCATTTTATTATTGTAATGATTACAGCAATAAAGGCTCGGGCCTTTGAGGACTGGGCGTTTGGTCTTTTAATGTCAGCTGAGACGGACATTTTTCCGGGTGTTATCTCCCACAGCAGGGACAGACGGTGTCTCCAGCGTTCTTTTGTGGTCCACGGTGAAATGTTGTATCAATAAAACACAGAGACGGTAGACGGCGGGTATGAATTATTGAAAGGCGCTGTGATTCGGCTGGGGTCCTAATCTCCACTGTGCAGTTAATTTGATGTTCCTGTTTTTCTTGTTTTGGATTCAACCTGCAATGCACCATCCGTCCCTGCAAATACCACGGACGGAGACGAGAGGAGCACACACTGGTGGGAACTAAATGAATGAT
Source organism: Lagodon rhomboides (assembly GCA_039737535.1). NCBI lineage: Eukaryota > Metazoa > Chordata > Actinopteri > Spariformes > Sparidae > Lagodon > Lagodon rhomboides. The sequence continues at coordinate 28,009,855 of CM077792.1, read as the reverse complement.
CGGCTGATGCTAATGTCCTCTGCCAGCCAAGGTCTTGTTTAATAAACCTCAAGATGAGATGGGCGTGCGAGAAATAATGTGATCAAAAATAAGCCTCGTCAATTCAAGCCCACACGCACCTGAAGCTGCAGCTGATAATGAAAGTGGAATCGGTAATGAGGGCGAGCGTGTGTGTGTGTGTGTGTTTATAGGAGGGGGTGTGTAAGAGGATCCTGCCATTCTGGAGCTACACGGGCTTATGGGATGTGTTTTGTAACCTGGATCAAGGCTCTGGAGAGAATATCAATATCTAAGGCTGGGAGTTGATCAGTGGGAAATGTTCGTTCAGCAGAGTGTTTCCGACGCTGACCCGAGCTCCCATTTATCTCCCTGGAAAAAAAAAGTCTTGAGTTGCCTTTTCGCACGCGCAGCAGGCGAATCCAGCGCCGGCGACTTACAGAGCTTTGATTGGAACACAATCAGCCAGCTCAGGATTCAACAAATTGGTCGATAAAGACAATGGGTTATTATCTCCCGGCTGCATCAGGACCGGGGAATTAAAGTCCCCGGCTTTCTAATTAGTTGTTCTTATTTTATCATAATCGATTTTGAAGCTAGTGAGGGGGATACTCAGCCACCAGCGGGGAGAGTTCAGAGGGAAATTCGCTCCGGTTAAAATGAGTCTGCCGCGAGACGGATATAATAAAACAAGCTGCACGTTCGCAGAGCTAATGCGCTCTTTTTGCTCCGTCACAGAGGAGAAAAATGGGGCAAATTAAAGCCGTGGATTGTGTTTTTCTCAAATCTCCTTAAAAAGCTGAAGTAGAGAGAATTATGACTAAATTACTAAATGATGGACGTATATTTGAGTTCAGTATAGTTTCAGCAAATAAAACTCTCCCAGTTAACGATATTTAAACTGGCAGTAGACAAGGTTTAAGCTTCGATTCATCATTATGTAGTAAATGTTAATTGCACAATGTCATTTAATGTAATTGCTTTAGAATAATGACACCATATAAACCTCACTCTCACGAGTTTTGTCTTCTAACGGGCAGGAAATCGTTCGGGAAAATGAAGTATTACCGGCGATCTAGTCAGGCTGGCAGTATTTCTACGTGCTTTGACGTTTTCATTTTAGCCTAAATGAATGAATGAACTCGTGTTTTGTCCTGTGTTGTTGGTAGTTGCTAACTCTGAGGAAAATGGGAACAATCTGGTTGTCTTTGCGACAGCAGAACCAACAATAACACCACTTGGAGATGTGCACAAACTGGCATTGCTAGGAGAAGCACAACAAACTTGAGTGATTTTTAATTATGATATGTGCATTATTCTCTAAGAAAATGTTTTAAAAATGCTCGGTCTCGCAACGCTAGAGACAGGAAGAAAAATATCCTGGATCCTTCCTTTATCCGGATCCGAACCAAAACCTACTGGGGTCTATTCTGGGCTGAGAACCAGCCCCGATCCAAGTTTCGTGGAAATACGTTATGTAGTTTTCCTGTAATCCTGCTGACAAACCAACCGACCGTCATACAAATGTAAAACAGCCTCCTTATATGGGAGAACACACTGTTCTCTTACACAAAGTGAAGGTAAGCAGGCTGCATACGTAACCACCTCCCACTCGCCATTTGAAAGCGAGTCAGCTCGTGTCTCTGTCTCGTTTCCTGCTTATCCATATAATTCAGAAAGCCTCAGTAAAACATGACGCTCAAGTTTAAACATTTTCCACTTGTTCAGACACATTTTCAAGTAAATTCGAGCGCCGAATTTCCTTGTTCTGTCCGAAGAACCAGTCCTACTGATCAGCACTGACTTTGTGTTATTCTAACACCTGCTAAGTCACTTGCAGGCTGCAGGACTCTCAGCGTTGTGTTCGCTCTGCATCATATAAAAATGATCAGGCTGTCAAAACTCACAGCCAGCAGAAGTCCTGTAGCCTCTGCAGTCCAAATTCAGACTGTGAGTCCAGTCACAACATGTCGGCGGGTACGGATGAGTCACAGAGTAACAAACAGACGTTAACTCCGTATGTCGAGATGATGCCGATATGTATAGATACATCAATCTAATGTTGTTATTTATTGAAGAATTCTGTTTTTAGCGGCCGTTAAGAAACAGTATTATCAAGAAGCCCAGGAACAGAAAAGAGAGGTGAGTCCATGAGTGAGTTGAGAGACAGCAGCTAATTAAAACGTGCTAACAAGTTAGAAAAGAAGACATGAGAAGAGAAGTGTTGACGGACAAAACCAAGTTATAATGAGAACGTACGCTGCTTCAGTTGTTACCCTTGTGACAAAAAAGTATACTTTAATGAATAAAAAATGCATTTTAGCTATAGAAAACTTATTACAAGTATAGTTTTACTTTTTTGGCTTAATTTAAAATGTACTTTTAAAAAGTGTACTTCAAAATAGATGTCATGAAGTTCAACCTCAATTTACGTAAAACAAACATACTAATCCAGAAATACTTTAAGGGACATTTTAGTGTACTTGTACAAAAAATTGTACACACATATACTTGTAGTAGCCTGAGCTGGCTGATAGTATATATATATATATAGATAAAAGTAATATCTGTTACATACATTGTATAATGTTCATCTCCTTTCGTAATACACTCAGTATGTTTTCTTGAGGTTTACTTTAATGTGTTCATTTATTCTAAGTTGTACTTCTGTGTGCTCTTTATGCTCTGTAAGTGTATGTGAGTATACTTAATGCATAATTTATCTATAAAATGTACCACTTCCACAAAGATTATCATTTATATGGAAGTTGTACATTTTTAGAAGAACGAAACGAATCGTTTATTTTTCTTATACGCGCGAAAGCACCGGCTCCAAATAGAAAATAACATTACAGTGCTGCAGTGTCTTCACATTTTTGCTGAAACGCTGACTGAGACATGCAGCGAGTTACAGAAACCAGTTGATGGAGGCGAGTCCAGATGTGTCATCTTCTCTGATGAGGCAATATTGCAGTATTTTAGCAGCTGCTCTCGCGCAAAAGAAAACCTTCCGTTGGAACGTAGCGCTTCCTATAACCAGATATTTCTCTGTGTGTGTGATCTATATGTTACACAGCACCAGAGACAATACATACAAAGAGACATTCCATACAACCCCCCAACCTACATCACGAGAAGCAGCTTGTCTTTAGCTCCCATGTGGCAGAAATAATCTACATCAGTGACTACATAACATGCAATGGCATTTAATGTCCCCACAGCTCTGCAGCGGACGCCAGTGGCACTGTGATGTACGTTCAATTCCTCCGCTGAGAATGATGCGAGGTGACAGTGGATTTGGTCAGGATTGGTGTGACATGCACTCTGAGAATAGACGGCATTCCTTGAAAAAAAAAAAAAGGGGGCACGAATGATATTTCCTCTTTGCTGTGTGCCCGAGGAAAAATCAAATACACTGGAGAAGCACAAATCGGTGCTCACAGACTTAGAAAGAAGGAGAAAGTTGTTGGTTGGAAGATGAAATATGAAATTAGATGGATGTGTGAGATTACAGTGATGTTTATCTGATCCTGTAATTGGTATGAAATCACATGTGCTGAAATCCAGATTTAAATAAAGTGGCTCTTTTTTTAAAAAATTGTACCCTGAATCATAGTTTCAGCTCAGCTATCTAAAGATCTTTACACTACGAGAGCTCAGGGAAGCCGGCTTTTTCGCACCGATTCTTCACACACCCTCCGGTCATATCTAGTGTGATCCACATTTTCACACCACGTCCACCAGTTTCCTCGGCTTTCAGACAGTTGAACCGGCGTTTCATGGATTTTCCTCGACTAGAATTCGCACCACACGGAAAAGCACGCACAGTCTGCCAGAGCCCAGAGAAGAGCTGCTCCATTAACAATGCATCCGAGGAGAGGGGGGTTATTATGGAAGCCGAAGCCCAGCACAAGTGCCAAAGCAACAGCTGCGCAAGGGCTGCAACAGATGTGTAAATTAACCCTCATGAATAAGTCAAAACCGTAATTCAGGAAGTGTTTTGGAACTGTATTATCATGTGTTCATATTTGTTGTTTTAGCAGACGCGGCGACGAACACTTCTGCAAAGCTTTTGTTTGTTTCCCCATCTCTTTTTCTTTGTAAGCCTGAGTGGTCGGGACAGCATCAGCTGGCATTAGTCAGCCTCGAGGCTTATCTATTAAAGGTATAGAAGCTGTGCTCTCTGGAGCAAACTGGGCAGTCAATGTGAGTTTGTTTTATGCACCTACTGCTCTCTGTTGCCCTGGGGTCAGTAAAAACTCATTAAGATGTATTAGTGGCTCCGTCTGAGTAGCCACGATCTCTGACTGTACATGTGGTAAACAAGAGGAGGAATAAATAAACCCTCGTTGTAAATGTAGCTACTCTCTGCATGCACTTACAAACCGTGAATAGTAAAAGCATTTCAACACATAATCCGTTAAAATTAGCTGTTTGTTTCTTTTTTTAAAGCATGGAGTCTTTTCAAAAAGCACACGAGGAACGCTGCTGGCTTTCACCCAGAATACATCAGGAGTTAATTGATGGTCCTTACCCAGATCCTTGTGGTCAGAGCTGTGGCTGGACAACAGGAAGAGGTAATCCTGACAGGTGTCCTGATCCAGCAGCGTGCTGTTGTGGAGGCACAGGTCAACAATCAGGGTCACAGCTCTCTGACAGACCATGTCATACTCCTCTCGGTCAGAACTCATGCTCCCAGCAGCATCCTCAGCCGTCGTGTGCTCATCCAAGGGGACTAACACACCCACACACACACACGCGGCAGCCTGGCATGCAGAAGATAAACGCAACTTGTCTCCGTCCCCGGCTCATTCTTCTTCTTCTTCTTCTCCTTCTTCCTCAGTCTCTCAAGTCTGTTTACACACAAACACAACCGAGTGTGTGTGTGTGTGTGCGTGTTTGTGACTGAGTGAGCGAGTAAGTAAGTGTGCTTCAGTGTGTGTGTGTGTGTGTGTGTGTGTGGGCCGAGGTTGTGAAGTGCATTTACATGTTGTCTGCGTGCTGTGACACAAATGTGTGTCACCGTGTGTGTGTGTGTGTGTGTGTGCGATAATGTGGAAGGACTTAATGAATCACACTTGCCCTCAGGTGATGTAAGGACAGAATAATTGCATCACATATTTACTAAAAGAAGCGACTCACATGAAACAAAACATTCAGCGAGCAGCCCCTCCATATGCAACCAGCGACCCCCACCCACCCACCCCCACCCTCCTTCACCTCCCGTCTCTTTATCGTGCTCTTTTCCACATCACTCCCTCTCACACACACACACACACACACACACACCCCTCCTCTCAGCTGAATATAACTCCGCCACCACTCCGGCTATGAGTGTGCGCAAACCAAAATAAAAACATAACGACCACTGGGCTTGTTTTTCTCAGGTTTGACTGCCGCGGCTGGTCCCTGCAGGTCAGAGTGTCTCCTGTGATGAGTTCCCCCCCCTGAGCTGAACCACCTGTGACTGCCGCCGACGATCCCTCGCCGCTCTGATCGCGATCCCCTGACTGTTTTAACGACCTGTACTGATGAGGGTGTAACTGTGTGTGAGAACGAGGGGAGAGACCAATTTGCGAGGCTGCATGCGATGTGAACAAAATGTTGAAATATGTGTCTTGTTTTATGACATTTCTAACCTCGCAGCGGTGTGTAAACGCGGACTGTGAATGCGAAAGTGCTTTAAGCGAATACATTTGTAGCAGCTGATCCTACGAGGATTCAATTCAAATTAATTTCTCGTATCTGATAATTGGAATAAATTAACATTCGAATGTGTTTATATTAAAATCAAGTCTGTGAAAATGAGCAAAAAAAACCCCAGGTGATGCGTATAGAAAAAAACTCTAATTGACTTCACTTCTTTCGGCTCTGTTATGTTGAACTATGTGTGAACTGGCCTCACCTCATCCCTTAATTATGTTCTTACCAGCTTAACCGTTAATCAAGGTAATTCAATAAACCCTGTGACGAATAAGGCGTCAGAAAAATGATTTCATGCCAATCTAATTACACAGCGATACTGAGTTTAACCAGATCTCGGTTGACTCCCTTCCCTAATTGAGTTTAAACCAGGGCGTAAATGCTACGCTGTCCACGTTGGCGGGTTATTGTTCTGGGATAGCTTAGATAATTGAGCTTATCTTCGCCCCCCCGCCCCCCTTCACTTCCCTTAAAGTTTAGATCAAGGGTCCCCTGTGCTTCCTGGTACTGAAGATTGGATCTATTCTCTTTAAGCAACCGTGATTTACAGGCAAATAACAAATTGTTTCTGGCTGCAGGTTTTCAAACGAGTCAATTACTTCTGTGCGTCTGCTCCAGCTGATACTGACTCACCCCCTTTATTTGCCCTGCAGTCTTGTTAATGCATATTGGTTCACTGCTACCTGCATTCGCATTCACAAGCGAGCGGTTGGATGTCAAAACAAAATGACTTAATGATTCCTTCCGGTGCTGCTAACGCTCAGCTGTAATGGTGGTAGAAAATAGACCCGGGGTGAAGCAGGTCTTCCTTGTGCCATTACATTATTTAGAGGGTATTGTCCATGGATGCCTAGAATGTCAGAAAAGTAATGCTACTATCTATAATGGCTCCTTGTTATCTTATATTCTATCATTTGAGTCTGGGGGGAAATAACCCGCCGTCAAAAAGTTAATGCACCATTACCGAGACAACCTCCTTCCCTCTTTTTCACATTAATAACAGTCTATCTGCAGCATACATATGAGTGTAAGGGGAATAACCTGTAGTAAACAGGCGCAGTTATCCTTGACTGTAGCAAAAATAACACTTTTGACGTTATGTCAATGTATTATACACTGAAGTTAGCATAGTGACAAGATTGCCCCGGCCTGTCCTGGTCCAAAGCTCCTATGCTAGCAAAGTAAACAACAACACTTCCTTGGTTCCTTAGCTCCCAGTCTGGATCGCTAGCTGCATGGCTAACTAGCTTATAGCAGCTACATTAGCAGCAGCTGAGGGTCACTCTGGTGATATGCTGCCTTTTTTTGTTGTGAGTATGATAAGACAAATGGCCATGTTTGTAAGCTGTGAAGGCAATGCTCTGGTAACATTGTGTTATGTTAGCTACCTTATAGCTAGCTAAGGTTAGCTAACCTTAGCTAGCTTATGTCTATCAACACCCAAGCGCTTCATCCCAGTGCTCCTCGGCACACTAACCAGCACTTTCCTGTCAGACTAAAATGCTACGGACACATGGCCCAAGCAAGGCAGAATAAGAGTCTCTCACTTTAGCTAACATATTTGTAATTATTAATTATATTCAACTCACAAATATCGTTCCAACAGCCCTAGCTCTGATGGAGCTCGGGATTTATCAGAAGGACGACTGCTTTTGGACCAGAACATGAAGAAAACATTAGATCCTGAGTGATCCTGTTGCTGAGTGGGGAGATGCAATTAAGATGCTGAAATGTAATATATTCCTCATTAATGATATATTATTTTACCCACAGATGACTTCTCTGCTATTAATCATAATGTTCATTTATGACCTGGAACGCCCAATCCGCAGATTATCCGCAGTGCCCATGGATACAGTCACGAATTATACATTTACATGATTAAAGTTGAAGGCAATATTGTTTAGGCATATTACCTGCCCTCTTATTTACAGCCTTACAGATGGGTAAATATAAATAAAAGCTGAGATCTATACTTGGTTCATTGTCTTGTGCGAGTTTGGTTCCTATGCAAATTCTCATAATATTCAATCAGTAACTTAATGCATTAGCCTGGAGATGATGCACCTGCTGGTATCCAGATTTTATCACTTCCCTGCAAGCGAAGCCTCTGCTGTATACATTAGATTTCCTCTTAATGTTCAAACTGCTATGCCAACCTATGCTGTATAAGATAAAACACACAGTGGACGTCAGCACAATAATGCAACAGAGGCAATAGTACAGTATGAACAGAGGCAGCAGCTGCTGAAAATATCCCAGCAGCATCAAATCAAAGAAGAAATATTATCAACACTTTCCTCAACCAGACACAGTCGTAGTTATAAGTTGTTTTACCCACTATAAGTTAAACAGAATAAAACATTGATTAAACAGCTCAGATTTAACTGTGCAGTACATTTTACCCTCTTTGTTAATTATTCACGAGGCACAGAACACAAAATAGTGTCTCTCATAAAAAAAAGTGTTTCCACATCTAAATAATTTAGAGCTCCGCAGCAGCGGAAAGTGCTTTAAGTGTGTGAATTAATGCCATAATCAAGACAACTGCTGAGAGAGCTTGTTTCAGATAACTACTTACTAATAATCTTAAAACATTTCTGTCTGCTGTCATTAGGAATTCCTCCTATAGGCCATAAATAAATGAGGAGGGTAGTTTTGCTCACATTGACGATTTTGTAAAAGGTGCGGGCATATTTTTCACAGCAAATGAGGGGGTTGTGGCACAAGAGGTCCTCGGTTTGATATGCAAATCAACTTCATCTGTGGCAAATCTTTCCGTGGTGACAGCCCGGTGGCTGCAAATGTTGAACTTGATTCATTGTGGCAAATGCATGACAAAGGGTTGGCTCACTCAAAGCTATGCTAATCAACATCAGCACTTCCAAACCTGTCCTGCGGGCCACGATGGCAGGATTTCTACAGTATATAGTGAGTGTGTATCGGCGTATTCGAGTGCGTATGTGCGTGTGTGTTTCATTGTCACAATGTGTTAATCAAAGATTCCCCGCTCAGCTGTGGGGCAACGAGAGAAATATTTCTATTTTGACTCAAAGTTAAGCTCATTAGCAACAGTCTTTCATTGTGTGAGCGGGATTTGACGGATGGTGCTCTGACGCTTCAGTACAACAGATGAAGCCGATGATCTGTGAACAAATAGATCTGCTGATGAATATTACACAAGAGCCTGCAGGGTTTACATTGAGACACACACGTGCTATTTCCGTTACGCCCCCTCAAAAAAAGGGGCTTAAAGTACTTATGGAGTTATATCACAATGTTTCTCAATAAGGCTGAGCACACAACACATGATGTATGACAATGACACACCCGTTGTATGGATAAGGATCAGCATAATCATTCTCTGTCCAGGTGAAATGTGCATATGGCGCCATCTCATCCAAACATGTCGTGAATGTCACTGAGATGAGGTGTTTAATTGAGGTCCTGTCAGCACGGCTAAGAGGAGTGAGGAGCGCCCGCTGTCATGCATATCAATCCCAGAGGCATGTAAAAGCTACCGGCTCCTTCAATTTAATATTCTTATGGTTGCCTTGCAGGTCAACATAAAGCAAAGCCAGAATTAGCCCAGAATTAAAAGGGCTGCTGCCGCTTTTCATGGACCACTGTTCAACTTACTATGCGCTGAGAAGACAAATTATCTCTGTCTCTGAGAAAAAGCTGTTTGGGGCGAGTTTTCAGGTTCCTTAAGGGTTCACAGCTTTAAATTTATGACGAAAGGACCTTTTTAATACAGCACAGAGCTGAATTCAACACCTGTTCAACGATAATAACTGGTCATTATTATGTGAAACCAGTAGGGGGTTACGGTCGATAATGATGTGTTATAAACCCAGATTGTTTTTTTTAGTACTTCTTAGCATTATATAAGAATGATTCCTAAAGATATAATAAATTAAATGTAACATTGGATAAGCTGCATAACATAGATAGAAGCATGAACCAATAAAAGACTACGGATTCATGGAAGCTCATCAAGCTTTTGCCAAAACATTTAAAATCTTCCAACAAAAACAAAAAACAACTCAAAAGTCAGAATCCTGTTTTCCAGATTAACTAGGACCTGATGTCCCTGCAGATTTTCACCATCCATTGACTTTACAGGTGCTGATCAATCAGGAAGCTATAAAATGGCAACGACTGGCAAGATTCTCTATGTTTATACGACTTACAACCACCCTGAACATCAAGGGAACAAGGTGAATATGGCCTGTTATTGAGTTGAGCTAAGGTTGACTGGATTCCACTCCCAGTGAGGACTGAGATTTAGCTTTTAAAAAGGAAGAAAATTCAACAGTTTGGGAAAGGTGTCTGTCCAAGAAATGTCTGTATAGGCACTGACAAAATAGGACGCGATTAGCTTAGCTTAGCATAAAGACAAAAGGCAGAGAAAAACAGCTTGTTTCACGTCACGTCTGCCAACACCTCTAAAGCTCACTTGTTCACACACTCTGTTGTGTTTAATCCAAACACAAACAGAAATGCAGAAAACAAATTGTGGATTTACAGGAAGTTGTGTGCAGGAACTTTATCCTTTTGACACACATCGCTCACGAGCAGTGCTCGCTGTTGCCTTCGGCTTCACTTTTATGTGAAGAAAGGATAAATGCCTGATGCTCGTAGCTTAGATTTTGTAGCACGAGTTTACCCAGCAGACAGCCATGAATTGGAGATGAAACTATAACTAGTGTCACAGCCTTCCACTTCACCAAACTCCCTGCATGCGTACTCATTTACCATTAGGAGCTAGACAACCACACAGCACTCTCACAGGCGATCACAGTAACGACAGCAGCGCCTTCTCCATGTAGATTACTGTCGCTCGGTGTTACTCATCAGATCTGAGAGCAAATGAAGGCGGAGAAGATCAATGGTGTCTTTGATCCATTCTCTGGGCTTTACAGAGAGAGATGCAGAAGAAAGGCTCCGCTTTGAAAGTTTGAATGTAAAAGACAGTGAGTGGTGTAAGGAGCATATTAATGTTGTATTTTGTATTTCCTTTTTCATGTTTCGGTGCATTATGTGAAGCCATTTGAACTGTCTTTTCATATGAAATGTATTAAATCACCTCCCTAGATCTCAGTCTGCTGGCAAAGCTGTTTGTCTATGTATTTGAAAAAAGACAGTAATAGCAATGTATTAGCTCTATCACAAAATGTGTTGATAGTCTTACCAGCATACCAGCTCTACAAAACAATGAGAGCTGAAGGTGCCATTTCCTCCAAAAACCTGAGCTGGTTTCACCCTAAAGTTTCTGAAATTAATCCTCAGAGGTGGACGCTCTATCTGGCAAAAACAGATTTTGGACTTGTCAAGATTTAACATAATCGCAGTACGCTTTTTGGACCATATCGTTGAGCCCTACTTGCAACCAATCTGGTTTTTCCCAAAGCCGTGGGAAGCATTTAATATGTGGGGGCTCTTCCCTCGGAATCTTTTTAATAGGGTAGATGTAATTTCACGTATTCTGGTGCATTTTATAAGTGGTTTGATGCCTTAACGGACTAAAATAGCATGAGATGAATAATTGGTAGGTGTACATTTTGCAATTTAATCCAGAGGAAGAAGTGCCCCAGATCACATATTTGTGGATAATAAAAGGCTACACATATGTAAATTGATTAAATTACTCATTTATATCTGCCTTGTGGCACAGGCTCATGATATACTGCACTGCTTTGGCTAAAAAAAAATACATATTTGCTCATATTTCAAATAGATAATAACTTGAGTTTAATCACAAAAAAGAACTTTTGCTGTTTTATATTTAATAAATTCCATAACCTCACACTATTACAACAGTTTTTAAAGATATTAATAAATCTTACTGCTAGAGCTCCTCTCTGCCTTTATACCCCTTAATCCCTTTTTTGTTTAGTTCACTTGTTCATTCCTTACCTCGTACAATGGCTGCCATGCCTTTTCCAAATCTTTTTTTTAATGTTGCCACAGAAATAACGATTACCTAATTTTATATCAAGAGGAGTTAAGCTGCTGTCAGATCACTAACAGCAGCTTAACTCCTCTTGATATAAAATTAGCTAATCATCATGAAACCCATTGTCTTCAAGACCGGAACCGCAACAATGCTAACTTATTTCCCAGTTTTCGTTTTACTGGCACAGTGCTTCCTGTCATTGCAGCTGTTATTTACAATATTTACCCCACAGAGAGGCATTTCAGCCAAAAGGGAATCCAAAATACATATGCAAAACCAAATATGACGTTTTTTATCCTTGCACGTGTGAACAACATAACTGACTATCACACTAAACTAAGACTTTGTCTGTATTTCAACAGTTTGCAGTGGCCTAAGATGTAACTATGGGGTGAAAAGATATTTCAGCCATATATCATCTTGTCACTGCTGCTCGTTGAGGGTTGCCCCTCTGGCCCGAGGTGTGGAACATGTTGCTGTATGTTCCCGTGCTGTTTCTGGCACCGGCAGTGTGTTTACAAGTCAGTCAGCCAAACAGAACTCAGTACGGGAGGGATGACTGAATCTGCATTGTGAATCATTCCTGCTTGTAGGTGAGTGTCCAGTCAACTGTACACCGGATCAGATAGGGAGGCTGCCTGATTGTGAGGAAAAATGTAACCGGTGAGTAGGTGGAGGAAACTGAAATGGGTGTATTAATGGCTGACTGGAAGGATGAAGTGAATAAGTGGGTAGATTAATTAAAGAATGGACGATTGGATTTGTCTTAATCTTTTGGGACTGTGGCTCTACGGCTGGTGATGTCGATCTGTTATTAGGTTTGGCTGGTTGGTTGGTTGAAATATCTGAACAACCATTGAATGGCATGAACTTTGACATTAATGGTCCACAGCAGAGGATTCAAGATGGTTTCTTCCACTGCCAACATATCGTCATACCTAAACGACTGAATAGGGTGATACCAGCGACTCCCAAAACAACATGACCATTGCATCTGGCAGTGACTGGAACTTCCTCGTACCGTCACGGTTAGATTTAGGCAAGAAAACTACACAGTTAAGGTTTAGGCACTAATACTATTGGTAAGGTTTCGGAAAACACCATGGTATGGGTTAAAATAACTACATTACTTATGTACATTCAGTTACAGAAGTACCAACGTAACTTAAGTTTTGCCACGTACGTGATGCCATAACATCAGAAAAATTAAATAACTCACTGTTTAAGGTCCTGTGCTTCTTTATACCAACTGTCAACCCTGTCAAACTCTCTATGCAGACTGTTTGCTCTTTATGCTGATGACTTCGTCCTTTGCTGCCGTAATCACGCGGGGAGGGCCTATTGATTTTAGTGATCCATCGCTACAGAAGAGAAAAAAATGATCCATATCTACTTATCTAGTTTGTTTACAGCCATATTAATTTTAAATGTTAGCCTGCTAACATGCTACATATTAAACATTATTCATGCGAGACATCAACAAGAATTTTAGCATCGAGGTCACATCGAAATGCATTATGCAACTGTTTTCTTCAAAGATTTGGCTTCAAGGAACTGAACATTATGTTTTCCTGTATTTCAGTTTATCCTGTCTTGCTGTAGCGCATGCTGGGTGTTAGCCTGGATTCAATATTAAAACTCCAGTTTACCCACCCACATCGGCCCTGATTACTGTCAGTATTTAGAGGTTTCTTCTTCTTCATCAGCCTCATAAAGCCCACCCCCGGGGACGCACTGCCCCCGGGTGACTTATATATGACCTGATAGGCGTGTTAATAATCGAAGACATTTATAGCTTTGCATTGAGCAGGTGCAGAAACACCGGGCCCGGAGATGACAGAGTAAATGAGCTTGTTCTCATTTCACAGGGCGAAATGACATCTAGTCACCATGGCAACTGAACCCACAGATGAACGCAGACTTAAGAAATTATTGTTAAGGGGCTACATGAGCAGAAGACAAAAAAAGAAATCCATATGTGATTAGCAATGGGTCAGAAACAAACAAACAGAAAACTCATTTCCTTCAGGAATCTCACAAAACACTTTGTTTTACCGAGTAAATGCGGCAGAGATGTTTTGAGTGACTCATCCAACGGTGATTTTGACGACTGAAGATGTGTGTGAGTGACTGATTAAAATGGCTCCTGGATCCCCTCAAGCACACACTTAAAGTGCTGTTAGAACACTTTGAGATCCAGCGGCCCTTGGAGCAATAAAAATGCAATATACCTGCGTTAAATGTGGGCAAAACAAATAAGTTTGTCCGTGTTTAGCAGATGCTGCCTCCCCCTACCTGATACATTCTGCCTCCCTTCAGCTTTCCCCAAGCATGAAACCGTTCAGGCAGAATGATGGGATGTTTGGGTACAGAGGGGGTAGCGTGAGATTTGTTTCTGTGCAGATAAACACAGCTTTGACTATTGTCTCAGCATTTCTCGACATTTTTCTATTTCAATTTCAAAGCGGGCGAGGCAGAACGTAATAACACAAGGAACGAGCAGGTCCAGCAGCTCGCCTAATTGCCTCTGATATCCGAGTTGTCCGTCGCCGGGATATGGAAAGAGATTCTTGTTTCTGATGCCGCTCTGCCGTGACAAATTCTTTCGAATTATACCCTGTTCGGTGGATAAAAAGAACGGTTTCGGATTCACAACAACTCAGGGAAGAAACAAGGATAGAACCATTAAAACAAACAAAGGTTTTCCGGGCTAACTATCAGCAGAGGCTGACAACAGTTTTGTTAACGACTGTGTAGAGGGTCATTGTTTACGCAGCTTTAGTATGCCGTAGTTTCACACGAAGGGTATGATTTTAACAAGCACAACACCTCATTTTAAAACTTGGAGTAACATTTCAAATGTGACTTTGGTAAAATAAAACATACCCCTACTCTACTATGGCAACTGCGGCCCAGTTCTTGTTGGAACAGAGGGGTGAGGTGAAGTTTTAGGGCTACACGACTCTCCAAACTAAGGTTTTTTGGAGACACACTTCAAAGTATTATGTTCCTTTTCTTTATAATGAGCATTAATCAATCACGACTAGTTTGCTGATGTCTTGGTAGCTAACTAGCAAGCTGACGTTCCATCGTTAATGCTGATTTGTGCGTGACAAACACTCAGACGTATTTCAATGTCATGTTTTATTTATATTGTCCTCTCATTCACTCCCTCAGCGTGCCTCTTTCTTCCCTCCCTGGAAAAAGAGGCAACAAGAGATTGCTATGATAAGTCTGATTCCATTACATATGCTACGCTTGCATCAGGCTCACAGGACTCCTCTGAGTCTAGACTGGAGGGTTAGAGAGAGGATCTAAATGAGCGTCTGGGTGGTGAATGGAGGGAGCCTCTGCAGCAAACGATGAATACACATTTGAAATTGCTACAAACATAATTGGCTCATGCATATCGACAGCACTCCGGCCAGACTGCACTGATTCAATAATTATATTCTTGGTACTTGGCTCTAAATGTAATGAACTGAGGGAACTTTTGTTTTACTGTGTGAGGGTGTGGGGAGATTTCCACAAAGAGGTGAAATGTAAAATAGATGAATTCCTCAATATTAAAGGGATAGTTCTATATTCCCTCAGCTGTACAACGTCCGTATTCCTGCGCACAGGCGAAAAGTAGTGCCGAAGAAAAAGGCTGTTTCACGACAATCTAATGCGCCAAAAAGGTTTATGGATTTTGTGATGGTTGCGTCCTGAAATGCCTGATTTTGAAGCAGCTTTCTAAAAAAACTACATGGAAGTTGCAATGTTTTAAGGTGAAAATTGCAAACTCAGTCACTCACAGACACAGTTTGGCAAACAAACATGCTTCTATCACTCTTGCTGTTACTTATATTTCACAAAAGTTTTTATTAAACATGCTAATTTAATTGACTTACTCACCTTTATTCTTTCCGTACTTGCAATAGCTTTGGATGAAACAGCCTCCGTCACGGTGATTTGTCTTGCCTGTTGTTGACGCATTTCAGCAATTCTGCGGCTGTGTTTGGCAGTGACGACTTTCTTTTGTGTTCCACCACGTTGTTGGCCACGTTTTCTTTTAATGCAGCACATCAGGGAATTGTTTTGCACGGTCTTTAGCAGAAAGTTTTGTCGGTAAATGTGAGACGTTTGCATCTACAAATCGAGAAACAAGGAAGTGAGTTTGCTGAAGTCAGTTCAGGACGTGAGCGAAGAGAACTGCCATGATTGGTGAACATAGCAGGACTATGGCGATTGGTCAAATTTGCGGGAAACAGGAGCTTTTAAGGACAGGGGAGGCTTAGCCCCTAAGAGATGCACAGGATGTGAGCGAACGTAGCGCATGAGCACAAAATTTCACAAACAGCTAACAAAGACTGAGAAATTATTCATTATTATTATCATTATAAAATTCCAAGACTGTCTGCATCACAAATGACTCTATCCTGTGAAATCCTTTAGACTCACCTTTCCAGTAGAGGTCTCTCCCCTCTCGCTCCCTGTGCTCCTCTGTCCTGAGTCCTACAGATCAATAGGGGTGGTGGAGTGATTATTATTAGTGTAGTGTATTATTATTATCCACTGATGATAATCATACGTGAATGAGCTCAGCTCCTGTTTCACTGTGTGCATCCATGCGTAAAGTGAGAAATACAGCTGATGCTCGATAGAAGCCACCCTAAAGACAGTAACGTTAGATGGTAAAAAGTGTGCACACTTAACTCTATAAAACAACCTGCAGGGCCTTCACAATGCATTTCAGACTAACTAGCTAGCTAAGCAGCAGCATTCTTTTAGAGCTGGAATGTAACTTTTGACCGCGAAACAACAAAGGTGAGAGGTGTGCAGAGACTGTCTATAGTGTGCAAGCTAGGTTTTTATTTGTCAAACAGGGAGCACTTGGTTCATTAATTACATGGGACTTTCTGCTGTTAGCTCTGGGCTGCAGCTAACTAATTGTTACTACCAGCAGTGATAAATACTTACTTTCTTGGAAAAACTTTCTTATGTCCTTTCTTCTTCTTTCACGTTCTTCTCCTCATGCTGTTCTAGTCGGCTCTGTGGGCTTCAAGGTAAACACACGCTGCTGGTACCGAGTGCAAGCAAGGTCGCAGGGAAAACGTGGACTGGATTTTCAGTGATGTGGGCGTTCTCTATATGAACAAGTGGAATGGATTGGATAACGACGCACTGAAGGGGCTCTCTCTACCTCACACGATGAAGTGAAGGGAAACTGACAGAGTTGCTGTTGAGTTGAGATGCTGTGACACTTATTTCTTTATTCGCTGTTCACGTGAGAATGTTTCCTGCAAGACCTCCGCGCATGCGCCCTCCGCGGAATGACGTCGGTAGCCTACAACTGCTAACTGTGCTGTGTGTAAGGGATAGCCTTATACCCTATACACATGAAGCAGCCGGGAAGCCAGCTCGCTGTGAGTAGAGACACACAGGCGACACACAAAGCGGCGAGTCTGAAAAGCAAAGACGGCATATTGGTGGACAAAAACATCGTCTCTGATACGGGACTGCTGTGTGTTAGCAGCTAATGCTACTACACAGACACATACCAAACCGTTAGCATGTGGCTACAGCCAGCTGCTAACGTCACCTCCTGGATAACAGGTTGGGCTTTCGGTCCCATATATAAAGGGACATATTTCTAACTATTCGGTTTCAGACTAAAGGACCGTGGAAAATGCGCAGTCTGTAACTATTCAGTGTTACACAGCGGTGGACTAAGCTACATGTTAGCAGCTAACGCTACTTCATACGTTAGGTCACTCCGAGTCCTCGGTGATCTCATATGATTTTCAAATCAAGCTCTAAACATGACCTGAAATGTTTTCTTACCTGGTCACTAGGAAATGAGCCATGTCAGCATCTGTTTTCAGTCCCAATTCAAATTGAAGCTGCCTCCATGAGTCAAATGCATATCTGATGTTTATTTGGGTGCTGGCCCGGCTTTGGTCGTAATTTCGTTTCGACTCTGAACTTGCCTCTGATAAAACCTTCGTTTTCTTCTTAGTATGACTTTTTAGTGGGCTTTGTGTGGTGGTGGTGGGTCGTTTTCTGGCCGTAACAGAATCCATTACTACACAAACACTAGTTTGAGTCCACCGAGCTTGTCTTCTTCCTGTTTCACAAGTCGTCGAGGACGCGCATTCAGCGTCATCATGACGTCACGTCGGCAGGACTGTGCGGGAAATTCGGGCCGAATTGCAGTACATTATGCAGCACACAGCCTGTTCAAGGCAACGGAGAGATACGTGGGTGGGCTCATTCTTGTTGGTTTTGAACGCTTCATCACCCATTAGCATTAAAAAACTTAAAATGCATGTTTATTTTTTCACAAATCCTGCCTCAAGTCCCTTTTATGTGAATAATGACAGGTTATATGATTATTTATTTAAACTCATATTCTGGCCACTTTATATTGAATTTGTCGGCACTTTTTTGGAAAAAAATTTTTTTTATAAAAACACCAAATTATTTAGGGGGGCTTAAGAAATTATGACACCACTGGCGGGAAAGTTGCGGTGATTGGACAAAATTGCAAGGTTGCAAATAGTTCACGGCGAATCCTGAAGGGACTGGTATATTTTTTAGGTGGCTAAAAATTGCTGCTGGTACGGTTTACAGCAGTCTAATGCCTCCTGACGGTCATCTACTGCAGGTAGACTCAGGGATAAGTACCTCATACAACCCCACTTCAAAAGACCTGAACTATCACTTAAAGCAGAGATGTTTAAACTGCATTAACGGAGTCAGAAGGAAAAGTTTTAACCAGCCAGCGTCCTTAACTTCAGTAGACGCCATATAATTGTGCCTGACGGGGCAGAAATTAACGTGTGCACATGTGGGTGTTGTGTTTTCACCACAGCCGATCAGAGCCGGAGACGATGAACGCCCGCGACTCCTGCAGAGTTCATTGACATGGGTTTAGATGCTGATTGTACACATTAACATTGAAGACAGATGTTAGCGGGTGTTAGTGGGTTTTTGTCCAGTGTGAAAGGGGTATCGGACTCTCTCTGTGGTTTTCAACAGGCTGCCTCGGCACAGCGCTCGCCCTCTCTTCACCAACTGGCAAGTCAAAGATCCCTTTGAAGATAAAAGGTCTTATTTTCAGTATAAATTTAACATTTAGCCTTTTTGTGGCAAAGGGTCCTTTTGCTTTGAGAGACCCTGGGCCCCTTATCGAACCGTTTTCTAAGAGCAATTTTTTTTTTAAGCGTGCAGAATTATTGTGTTCAAGCAGCAATCCAGCTGAGCACACTAACAGGCAGGGCTCTTTGTTTCCCTAATAATCAGTTGAGGTCGTCCTCTGCCCACCACCACTGAGTAATCTCCATCCATAATAACACAGCTGCTTCAGAGATGTGGCAGGAGGCAGAAGCCCCCCAAATCTAAGCGCCTTTGGTGAGGAGGAGGCAAAGCCGCTCTTTCGAAAGACAGGCTGCAAGGAACATAAGGCTCCCCAGCCCTCCTAGGGTTTAATGTCTTATTATTTTCCACAGACAGTACCAAAATGAACAGTTTTGTCAGCAGGGACGCTGCTGCGCTGGTGTCACTTCCTCTGTGCACACTGTGAGGGAGGGAGGCCGCAGGCTGAGAAATGAGGGGAACTACAGAAACCAGCTTTTGCGTTATTAGCTATTCATTTGGTTGGAATCTTGCATCTGAAGATTATATGGGGAGGGCGCTGGCAAGAGATCAGTCTTGTACTCAGGATTAAATAAGGTTGAGGATTGGAGAACACAAGCATAAAGCCAAATATAGCGTTATCCAATTATTTCTTTCAGTCGCTGTCACAGTCCTGGAGTGTCACCACATCTGTGTCTCTGTTCCGGTTATAACACTGATTCAATTTCTATTTAACACGTTGTTGGATTACGGCTGTTTGTTCGTTTGAACTAGATGAGTCGCATGTGTAATGAGCACAGTTAGGATAAGGGGTTGGGATGAGCAACAGAGTGCTGCGTGGATGGCGTATTCTGTAGGCTAACTCGGAAGTTGGCATCGCTCTGGTTCCCTCAACAAAGAGCCTGTGGGAGTTTTTTTCCTTTTGGATTGTTGAAGAAAATAAGCTGTGTGGCAAACACAACGTTGATATGTTGTTCGCCAACAGGATCCTCACAGATAAACACCTCTTCTGTGACCTAAATTAAAATCGGCAGAAGTAAAAAGCTAATGTTAGTGTTCATGTATGCTCCCCTTACGTACGAAAACAGATGACACAACCGTCAATGTCTACATAAAGTCCTTCCATGCGTCCTTCATGTCGACAGGGAGCCGCTCAGATCTTTCTTTTATGGACCTCCGGTTTCCTTCGCCACCCAACTCACATTGAATTCCCGTCCGTAGTAACGGTTTGTCCCTGTGCCTGGGCGAAGTAACATCATACATGTTTAAATCTTCTCACCAACTTGCCTAACTTCTCCTCAAAAGGTTCAGCCATTTGTAAACCTTCTACACTACCCTGCCTCCCACGACGACTGGAGTTACAGCTCCGCTGGTCCTTGTTGGTAAGCTTTCGGAAAACGTGTAGCAATACGGACGAAATGAATACAGAGTTAATGTCGAACATAAATGAGCCTTAAGCTTCTGATTACATCATAATACACACTTTAATATAAATCGATGAAGTGGTAGAGTTAGAGTTCGATAGTTTGCCTGTAAAGACAGTACTAGTCAGTAGATGTAGATGAGGCTCCATGTTTGGCGTGATGAGTTTAATGTCCCTGATAACTTTTGTAGCTACCTTTTTTAAGACACGTAAGCACTTTAATTCAAACATGGGGTGTTCACTACCTTAAGCTTGTGTTTACCACAGACCTTATTTAAAGCTTTTGAGGATTTATTTACTGACGCATTTTATGTCGTAGAACAAAATGTGAAAAAATCTTAAAGTTGTGTTCACCACAGACTTTATTTAGGGCCCTGCCCAAACACGTTTGACCCTCAGAGTCCAGTTTGTTTGACTAGTGTGAGCCGTTCGCACCGTGGTCAAGCATGGCACACTTTCTTGGCCCTTGCACGGTTGGAAGTATGGCATGGTTGCTCATGAACGAGCACAAGCACAGGTACAACGAGGTAAGTAGGTAAGCGAGTGTGAGTGCGCCCTTAAGGCATCTTAACAAAAAACAAATCAAAAACCCACTGACCTCGAGAGGAGGGAACCGGAAGAGCTTAGTATCAGGTTTTTGTGGCGGCTGTAGCTCAGGAGGTAGCGCGGGTCATGGAGTAATCGGAAGGTCGCTGGTTGAATCCTGGTTCCTCCTAGCTGCATGTCGAAGTGCAAGATACCGAACCCCAAATCACTCCTGATGAGAAGTTGGCACCTTGCATGGCAGCCTCGGCCATCAGTGTGTGAATGGGTGTGTGAATCTGACAAGTGTTGTAGAGCGCTTTGAGGGGTCAGTAGGCTGGAAAAGCACTATAGAAACGCAAGTCCATTTCATTCTCTGCTCATTTCTTTATATCCTTTCCTTAATTTTTTTTCGCCGTGTCCTGCAGCACATGACATCTCTGAGGACAGCTGACTGACGTCGGAATAAAGTGGACTCTTATATAAGGCGAGACGACTAATGCGTACGCCGGCGCTCTCTACTTAAAGTCTCCCATGGTCGCGGCGATGATGAAAATTCAATTTTTGCCCATACGAGAGTAGTTAACATCCTCTGCTTTTTTTGTTTGACTGTGTCACTCTGTGCCGTGTAGCTCTG
Organism: Lagodon rhomboides; assembly: GCA_039737535.1. Lineage (NCBI taxonomy): Eukaryota > Metazoa > Chordata > Actinopteri > Spariformes > Sparidae > Lagodon > Lagodon rhomboides. The sequence goes on along the minus strand of CM077792.1, from coordinate 27,988,495 downwards.
GGCCATCTAGCACTCATGCGTAGATTGTGTGACAGCATGATTAATTGCGTGGCGTTCGGGGGGGCAAACCAAACTAAGCAGACGGATATGTGAGGAGTCCTCTGCAGTGGGGGAGAAGTAACTGTTTTCTCGCTGTGTGAAAAGAGGCGACTGGTATAGTGATAAATGAAACCGCAGAAACATTTCGCTGATGTCCTGGAAAAAAAAAAAAAACGCTGTCGAGGGATCTCCAAACAATATATTTTTTCAGGGGGGATAAATGACTCCTAATCTTCCGTTTAGGCACTTTGATGGCCTCTGTAATGGCAGCATAAACTATCACGGTCACATTCGATTTGAAAGACTGAGAACGGACGTCGGCCGATTTTACTGCAAATGCGGGGCGAGAATAGAGAAGCTCTTTGCAAAACTCCCACTATATTTCTCTTAGTGTGCACTCAGCAAACGCCGATGTGCCAGCGGAGGTAATATCCACAAGAAGTGTCCTGCTCATCAGCTGCTGTGATTGGATTAGACTGTGGATTATCATGTAGGCAGTGAGCAGAAAACCATTCCTTCAGAAATTATTAATCACAACAAACCAAGTCTAAAGTGTGTTTTTCCCCCCTGAGAATGCATCAGCATCAGGAAGAAGAAGAAAAAAAACAGCCTTACATATAAGATAAATTATAATATCACAGCTGCGAGCACAGCACAACCCAGACTGGTGCAGAAAACCTGCATGTTGACGAGTTCCTCAGACATGCGTTATGAATCCCGGTCACCAAAAACACAAACAGGAAACACATTTCAGTCACTTGAATTTTCAATCTCATCACCGACGCTGACAGGTTTTTATGATTATGTCGTGCAATTTTCGTTTTTTCTTCCGCAATTTCGCCGGGCAGAATTGCTCGGCGATGAGAGAGAGAGATGACGGCAGATAACGATCAAGACTCGCAGATGACTGAGCACCAATGGTTATGTTTTACTTTTCCAATTTCGCTGTAATCTCACCAGGGCATGTAAACACAGGCTGGATGAAGGTGGCCTCAATGTGTAATTTGGCATTAACCGTGTATTACATGTGACTCGTGGAAATAACCCTGACAGCCGAATGTTTAACGGGGGATTTTGAGTCTGCGATGTGATTCTAATGCACACACACTGTGATGCCCCGCTTGAAAGATGCTCTTCATGACACGGCTGACAGCACATGAGCAGTGGAGCTGGGCTCTTTCAAAAAAAAATGGGGGCTCGTGCGGATCACCTTTGAGCACAGGCGGGTGGGGGGGGGAGTCCACTACAGCGCTCCACCACGTCTCCATCGCTACGTATCAACAGCACGGCGACTGCGAGACATTAACTCGCGAGCACAACCTCTGAGGTGTTGGAGAAATGTGTAAAATACACGGTGAATCGAGGTGTACATGTCAGAGAGTGCGGCGGGGAGTCATGAAGCAGCATTTTTAAGAAATAATTGATGTTTTGATTTTGCTTTAGGGAAGTCAAAGTAATTTCGCTCCCGCTCCGTGTGAATCAACCTAATTATCGCGGATAGATAAATGGATGGTGGGATCCTGATGTAACAATGCCGAATGCAAATATTCAGGCTCTTAACTGGAATAAATCTACTCTCAGGTGTGTCTCCGAGCGCCGTACACTATCATAAATAACCCCGCAAATAAAAGGTAATGAATAATAATGCAATTTTGAATGCATGAATAGTAATGACTTTAAAAAGAACTTGTATAAAATAAGTTTAGAACCTTCATTTATCCAGGGAAGGCTTCGCAGATCTCAGTGTGATACAGGCCCGGTCCACACGCACACGGCTATTTTTAAAAACGCATTTTTTTTTCCCCTCCACACTTGTCAAAACAATTCCCGTCCACCCCGACAAAAAACATTTCTGTCCACATGAAAACGCAGGCTGTGAACACGCGCCGAAGCAACAGGTGGCGATAAAACCTGTACCTCAAGGCCACGTTGGCCAATCAGAAGCCATCATCGGAAAAGGCACAACAATGGCGCCTCACAGGTGAGAGTCGTATGTGTGGACTGACACTGAGGTGGAGTTACTCCTCAGTGTCACGCTTGAATATAAGGTGATAGTATAGAGCGTCATAGTTTGAAGCCCGTTTCAAATTGCCTGATGGTCGCAGTTGCTCCGAGCAGATCACTGCCGTTCTAGACAATGCTCGTGGTTCCAGTGGCCGCACCAGGTCTATTTTTGACGGAAGTGGACCGCAGCCACATCGAGCTGCACAGAGCAGATCGAGCCAGACAGGAAGTCAGACTGCGGAACACCCCGTGGCGGAAATAATAAGCATAAACACACTTAAGACAGACAAATAACTCCACGACTGAACTACGAACCCTACTCAACCACAGTGGAAGTACAAAAATTAAGGCAAAATGATTGTAGATGACGTGATAAAACAGCGCCCAGCGGAATCAACGGGTAAGGCCACCGTCCAAGCTGCCATATTTGACGAGCTGTGAGTAAAAACGTGTTGACAATAAAGATGAGTTTGTTCAATATTTGAAGCTGCTGCTGAATGTTTTGCCTTTTCTTCGACACCCGGATCCACAAATAACACACCTACTTATTCAACGCGGCCAGGGCGCTTTATTACAGAGCTCTTCAAAGCTGTCACCCCGCGGAGAGGCGCCGCTGTGCAACAATGAATTCGGAATTCAATTAACTAGAGCACATCTTGACCTTTGATATTGTCGCACAGCACGAGAGGCTCGTTATTATGGTGTGTTATATAACCGCGTCCTGGTGCAACATGCAGAAGTGTATGCGTGTGCGAGTCACGGCTTTGTTTTCCAAACAGATGCAAACTTTTTTGCGAACTTTTTTTCCTGCCGTCATCAGCAGCTCCGCGTTGTGTCGTTTCTACACCTCTTCTTGCTTTCTTGGTGATCTTTTACTTCAGTTCTATCGAGCCATCGATCAAACTTCTTTGTCAGGCCTTTCCTTTATTTTCTGTCTCCGGGGAGATGTATCGACATTCAAAGCTGCGGTCCGTCATATCAATAATTTACGCTGCGACTGTGCTGTGCCATTAAATATACATCAGAACACACATGAAACAAATGTTTGTGACGCGTCGACGTTGTATCTCTAACTACTGTCCAGTCGATTAAGTGCTGCGCCACGAGAGCGCTTCATAAACTGAATGTTTGTCTACGTTCACGCCCGTGGCTAAAGATGATATGGAAATGAGTTGATGGATTAATAGATGGATTATATTCTTCAAAATCAACGTCATACAGTGCTCGGAGGAGACTTCAGTCATTGTTCCAGCTGAGTTATTAACGTGAATCCATTTTTATTTCTACAGGCCCGAACACTGAGAGGGATAATTGACACGTCTCATTTAAGGCGCACTGCAGGCGTCAGAACCGAAACAGCATTTTAAGGAAAAAGTTGCTCTTCAGGCAGAATCTAGTTATTTATTACAGATACCCTGATATTCATTTGCAGTGAGAAATTAAACTGTCAAAACTTCAAACAAACTAGTGATGAAATAAACCAAAGTACTGTTCTTAAGGACAGTTTTGAGGGACTTTACTTTAATATTTCCATTTTCTGTTTATACTTCCATTAGATAGATACTAGTGACTTTGCAGATTCAGATTATTCAGTGTTGATAGGCTATTAACTGTGAGGTGTTAACGATCAGATAGTGTTGTAGACGGTGTTTGAGGAGGGTTAGGGTTAGGTTCACTGATACCGATGATTGGAAAATGCTGAATATCCGCCTCAGTAATCGGGCTACCAAAATATATGCTATGATAATTAATTGCTGTTCTCGTCTTCTATGGCCAGACGATGTCACTCAGCGCTCATGATGGATGGTAAGGGGTGGTTCTATTATGCTAACATGACAATCAAGGGTTTATTTTTTCTTACTTTTAGTATCTGACATGTCAAAACACCACAGTAAGATCCACAGTAGTGTAGCTGGTGACAGCGGGAGATCATTTCTTTCAGAATTACAATTGTATTGGTGACATTTCCTGATCTCCCCCGCCTTGCGGGCTTTACACTAGCTTACCCCGGCAGCATGTTAGCTAATTATCTCTGAATTTCTTTAAGCAGCTTTATGGATGTATATCTGCTTTTTTTTTAAATCAGAAATGTCATTCTCAGGGAGTTTAATCACACTGAAAGATGTGATGTGTTTCATGTTTTTGATTTTTAATTTTATTCTGTTTATCTGTCAGGGTTTGCTCTGTGGCTGGCTGTACAAGGGGAAAAAAAAAGAAAACATGGCAGAGAAGATTTCATAAATATTCATATCTACAAAGAGATGTACATCTTGTAACGGCTATAAACAACTTCTCTTGATGTCTCTCCTCTTGTACCAGCTACTGACGCTGTTTGTCCATGGCTGACCTCACGGTTCTCTCATCCGCCAGCATCTTCCTCAAATCTCGTGCATTTCCTTTGTCTTTGTTTGAATTCCCTCTCCGGCTTGGCGCTGGCTGTTTTAGCAGACACCAGCTGAATATAAAGGAGAAGTCGATGGGTTTGTTTTTCTTAAATATAAAAGAGACACCGACTGTGAACACAACTGAATGTGTTGGTACTAATTTAACACACAGCAAATGTAAAATGTAATCTAAGACTGTGCCAATCAAGTATTTCATTGCCAACTTCCATTGTCTTGGCTTTTCTCTACCCACAGGTGAAAACTAACGCCTACTCTGACTCGTACTGGAGGAAGGATTAGTGAATGTCGTTAGTATCTGGCTCACTGTAATGATCGTCTCATGTATGAAGAGAGCATTTCTGGCTGAATCACTCAGCTCCTCGCTCAGCATATTGTTCTCGTTCCTTTCCAGCAGGTTTTGGACACATTCTCTGCTGAATCTCTGGCGGGTCTTTGGTTTATTGTGAAATGTCTTTCTTACCCAGAGAGCACTGGGGCCACTCCTCCATGTGCATGAGGTAGCATCACCGACTGCAGCTCCTGAACCCGAACTGAAGTGTGTGAATCAAGACATCCTGCAAACTCTGTCAGCATATCACAGCACGTTGATGGCATCCTCCATGTTTGAGTCTGCAGGACTGACGCGTGCAATCGTCAAAGTGTGTTTGCTGTACAGTTTCCCTCTCTTCATTTTCATCTCTGTGTCTGTGAAGAAAGTAAACACAGGGTAATTTGATATTTGACTAAGCTAGCCAGCCATGTGTTAATTAATTCAATTGAAAGCTGATGCTGCAGCGGCATGATGGATGGGAACTTTTCTATAAACACAACCGCAGCACAGAAGTTCAAATAACTCAAAATTTGATGAGAGTTATTTGAGCTTCTGTGCTGCGGTTGATGTCAAATGAAGTCTGACTACTGTCTGAAAAGTAGTGTAATAAGTCATTTATTACTCGACGCAGACACTAATATTGTAACATAATGTATTACTTTTAATTAAACGTAACTAGTAATATGTATAATATGCCCAACACTGATTGTGACGCATAACTGTTGCTGCTGTTGTGGCGAGCCTGACTGCTGTCAGTGGTAGAGCCGGCGTCTTGTTATCAGAAGGTTGCTGGTTCAATTCCCCTGGTCTGCATGTCGAAGTGTCCTTAGCCAAGATGCTGAACCCCAAACTGCTCCTGATATGCTTGTCGGGACCTTGCAAGGCAGCCACCGCCATCACCAACTGTAGGTTGCTTTGGACAAAAACATCTGATAAATGCCCTAAAATGTTTTGGTAGTTCTGTCCAACGTGTTGTTACTATAAAGAAATGACATCACTAACATTAACACTCTTAACAGGGGCTTGGCAAGCTAGCATCCTGCTGGGAAGACACTTGTAGACAATAATCAAGACTTTTGTTGCTGAAGTAGCTTAAAACTCAAACCCAGTGGTTCCTTGAAGTAATGATGCAAATGTATTTGCCGTTGTGTGATAGCTGGAAAATTTTACAAAAGAGGGGACTGTATGCCAGGATTGTAGTGTAGTCCAGGAAAAACAGCAAAACCAGTCAACATGTGTGTGTGTGTGTGTGTGTGTGTGTGTGTGTGTGTGTGTGTTTGTGTGTGTGTCATTGGAGGACATGTTACCAGCCTACATTAATAAGTCTTTTCTAGCAGTCTGAGGTTTGACCTGGTGAAACTAGTCAGTAGTTACTTAAAACTCTGGAAGGACCTGACACACAGACCTCTTGTTAAATAATGGATTTAGCAGTAAAGCGAGGAAGCTTTAAATTGAATCCTTCTCCATACAGCAGAATCCACAGTCACAGCTGGTCTGATGGACAGTAAGCAGGCAGGGTGTGTCACAGCCTTGCCACTACACAATATAATCCCTCTGAAGGTATCGTTTTACAGCAGCAGAGTTTTGTTTACAGCCAGCCAGCACAATTCAGACAGTAATGCCCAGACGTGCCATGATCGTTCCATTATAAATTAATGAGGGAGATATGAGTTTTTGTGCCGAAAGCTATTGGCCAACAGCTGTAAGTGTGGCTATAACACAAAAACTGTAAAATGTCTCCATCTAGTGACCGAAGTGGTGTAAACATTCAGTTTTATTTCAAACCTTGTGTGTTTTGGGACATCTTGGATCCATCAGAGGAGTGGTACAATCTTTGTTTTTATTGATTTCCTTTGTCTTGTCTTTGTCAAGATCTGAAGGATAAAGATAATGAAGGAGTTGAATGACTGCAGGAAACAAAGCTCTAAAAAGCTGTCGTACACTCCTGTAATATCAAAGGCGTTACTTTAAGCGTTGATCTCAACTCAGTCACTCAACTTTGCAGTTCTCCTCAGCCTCATTTAGGTCATTGTTTTGGTTTGTGGACCGCAAATTCTGTATTCCATGTACTGTTAGCTGCAGAGCTAACTGGGAGCTCGGAGCGTCGGGGTGGTGTCGATGTTTACAGAGGTAGTTCAAGAGCTTTAGACGGAGCTGGGCCGAGGCTAGCTGGTTAGTTATCTATCTTTGCAACAGTAGATAAGCATCATAACATCGAAACTGTTATTTCTTCACATGCTGTCGACAATTTTGTGATGTTTTCAGTTAAAATTCCAACGTATTTCACCTTTATTGCACATAAACTTGTTCACTTTCTCACTACAGTTAGACAGCGATGAGACCTGCTGTCATCCATCTGGGAGCTGTGAGTCTTATCCTGGCTGAGAAACAGACTGTCACATTTTTGGAAATAATTTGTTGTTTAAGCATTAAGCAAACAACATATAACATGCTAGTGAGCTTTAAATGTGCTGGTAGGTAGATTTTGCTACAGTCGGATAGAGCCAGGCAGTTTTTCTGCTAAGCTAAGCTAACGTAAAAGTGGTATCAATATTTTTTAAAACCTCTTCTGTTTATTTCACAAGCACGTGTTCAGACTTATAGCTCCTCCTATACGTCACCGTTCACACTGGGGGATGATAATCACGTGTCAGTCAACATTTAATTGCCAAACCTCAGTCGAGTGATATAAAATGTCAGTTCCGATGTGAGAACATCCTCTGTGAGCACCTCATTTAGCAGGATGTGTTCAATGTCACCGCGACCCCCTTTGGAAGATGTCCGTCAGCGGTTCCCACACTGCCTGAGGGACACAATGAGGCCAGAGAAAGTTCGTCAGCAGGTCACTCTTAATTGCACTGCGAAGGGTATTTGGCTCTTTATTTTAAATTCCACACCATCACGTCCTTCTTGCCTCCTCATTATCCGCCCTCTGAGGGATGGAGGTAGATGGATGTACATGTGTCCTTCATGGCCTGAATTTTAAGCAGTTTATTGAATTAAACATTGTGATAGCCTGGGAGGAAATCCCCTGTCAGTGTTCTGCTGGTTAAAAATTGGTGCAAAGCGGCCGAGGGATTAATTTATTGATTCATTCGAGAATCATTAGATTTTAAGGCCAGTTTCACATTTTGTGATAGTTGTGTTCGCTTGGGTGAGAGAAATAACTTTTGTATTATAAATTTGTCTCCAACGCTTCGAACAAACACCCCATGTTCAAGGTTTATTTGCACAAAGATTAGTTCTCAGTATTTTTCCCTGCAAACAGTGATTTTCCAAATGTGACCACCGGGAGATGGAAAATGTTAATGATGCCTGAGTTTACTTTTAATTAAAAGATGAGAGAGAGAGTGGCCAACACTCGGAGGCACGGAGGAGGCCTGTTGGGATTTCCTTAATTTCAAGCTCAGACTTTTGAAATATGAGCTTGTCTCACTGATCACACGGCATCGCCCAAAAGATTACTTGAAATAACTTTTAAAGGAGAATTCAAGAGATGTTTATGAGAGTCGAAGAAGATATAAATAAGAAAAGCTCGATATGCGACACTAAATGAACCTCACTGAATCCCACTTTCTTCCTCTGATTTGTCTGTTGATGATAGTTCCTCATAACTATCCTGTCATTATGGAAACATAACAGCAACTCAGCTCGTGCTCATCCTTAAAACTACTTCTTACACCTTATAAATTTACAGTTTCCTGATCTGGTCACATGTGATGCAGCGGGATTCCTGACATCATTCATTTATTTTCTTCTGACACGTGTTTTTCTTCTCTTGACTCGTCAGAACATCTTCTAACACTACCGCCAGAGGTCTCTATACATTAGAAATGGTCCATTAATTGCAGACAGCTAAAATCTCTCTGAATCACATCACCTTGATATGTAGATATATTAGAGTATGTGACCTTGACATGAAACATGTGGTACATTTTAGCCAGTTCAGTCATTGTGCTGCCTCATGGTGTTTTACAGAAAAGAGAAACTTCACAGAGACAGTAATCATTCAGTCAAATGCCAAAAACCTGAAGAAAAATCATCACCTAGTATCAGACAAGTGAGTCAAGTCACTTTGTTTATGTGTGGCGGACCCTGCCACCTTTTCTAGCTTCAGTGTTCTGGGGACATTATTTTCCTCTGAGAGCAGCTTGTTTATTAATTTTATAGACGCTATGTTTGCATTATTACCTCACTGATATTGAGTTTGAACTTCTTCTCCGAAACTACAAAATGCCCCTTTAGGTTAATAACTTGACCAACGTTGCGTTCAAGTACTCTTTCTGAAAGTTTGTTTTTGTGTGATTTTGGTCTGAAATGAATCAAACTATTTCTAAAATCGCCAATTTTGGTGATACACGGTTTGGATAGACGGTATTAAAAACCTTACTTACCTTTATAAATGCAGTACTTTTACGATAAATAGACTGTTGTACGCTGTTTTAAGAGCTGATTAATTCTTCCAGCACTGTTTATTGGTTGACGTTGATTCCCGACCAGAGACTGTAGACTGTGGGCTTGTCTGCGTGTTGAGTGTAATATTTCCGACAGCACCCTGAAGGCATCACTGTTACAGTGCGTGGTGTCATGGCGCAGAGGAGGCCGAACAGATCCGCGGCGACAAACTTTCATTTCAGCTCGATTTCTACCGTGTTAACACCTGATACTCTTTGAAGACGTTAACACCAGGTGAAGACAAGCACTGGTAAGTTGTCTAAAAGTGAGTTGGCGTGTTTAAGAAGGTGGTTATTTTCTCGAAGCGCGGGACAGACGAACGGTTGATTTTAGCAGCGACGTTACGTCCGTTAGAAAAAAATAATAACCTGACGAGCATCGTAGAAACATGACATTACTTTAATGTTGGCTGTAAAATGGAGCTCTCCAGAGTGTTATTGGGTCCTTCATTATCATTATGGAAATACCATTTTACATCACTTTGTGATAAGTCGTCATGAAAGTTGATTAAGCTAGCTAGACAGAAGTTGCTAAACAGTTTTCACTTCGTCGTGTTGTTGTGTCATTAGCATAATAAGTAAGCATCAGGTTATAGTGACACTTCATCTGTGTGTGTTGCTTTGGGCCTAGCTGTGTATTTGAGTATGCTATCACTGTGTACTTCATTTGAATATTATTATCATCATGGGCTAATCATGGTTTTGGAAATGGCTCTCTTTTTTTTCCAGAGCAGTTTCAGACTGAGGCCTCACTGTGCTCAGCATGTCTGGGCTGCATGATGCAAATGTTTATAATCATTTCCAACTGTAAGCCTTGTTACAGGGAGCAGGAGGAGTTAGAGGAATGTAGGAGGCAGAGGGAGCTCACTGCCTGGTATTTGACATGGTGGTGAAGTCTGAAACATACCATGAAATAAGCCTTGTGGTTGGAACTAAATGCTATTCTGCCCTGAATTTCTATACAGTAATATGCTGTTTTGCTGGTACTCAAAATTTGTCAGAGATATTGGGATATTTTAGTGTTTTCACTTGAAGATGATGTGGCATTTCTCCCGCTCTCTGCCAAACAAACATGTTTTATTACATCTGGAGAATTTTTTTTGTATTTGCACCCATATCCCAATGTTCCTAACTAATTTTGAGTATTGTAATTATTTGGCAGTATCCAGACTACAGGCTCAGTCACAGAAGTTTTACTTGACCTGGTAGAGGTTCAAGGACACTTTAGGTTAGGAGTCGATTGATATGGCTTTTTCAGGGCCGATACAGATTATTAGAAATCAGATAGATAGATGGGATAGATATTTATTTACAGTAAAAATGAAATCTGTGTGTCAAAATTTAGAACAACCAGTGAGGGAGGAACCTAAGCACAAATTTACTCAAGTACAACTTTGAGGTACTTTACTTGAGTATTTCTTTTTTCTGCTACTTAGTTCTTCCTCTCCACTTCATATATTTGATAAATAATCAGAAAGTAGTTGTTCATTCTTGGCTGGACATGTGCTGACTGAGACCCTGCTTGATAATTGGTTGTGGATTTTAAAGGAAAGTGATTGAAACCAATATTCAATTAGGCCTCTTGCTGTGTGTGTTCATCAACAACAGCAACAGTGCAAGGTTCAGATGAGACACTGCTCTATCACCATACCAATGATGCATCCAATCTCACACCGTCTCCTTATCTGAGAGCTGCTGCTGCTGCAGCTAGTAGCCTCATGCTGGCCTTCCTCCGTGGGGAATGAGAGGAGTGTGGCGCGGTTGCCTTTTTATGGCCAGGCCAGGCTCAGCTGTGGAGAACCGGGGGTTTATGTCACTCCGCTCTGATGGTTGCCTCGGCCCCAGCAGCCCGTAGCGACAGCTGCCCTCTGTGTGGCTGTTAGAATACCAGGTGCTGTTCTGGACCACATAATTCTGAGTACTGTTTTTCCCAGAATGGGTCAACGTGTTGAGGATTTGATGTCTGTGTTGCTGCATAAAAAGCCTTCCAGGTTAAATGCAGCATTTCGTGTGTTCATTACTCTGATATTCAAAGTAGACAACGCTTAACGTTTGCATACTAAAACACTAAATATGAATAGCCAAGCTTCAGCAAGGTAATTCTGCAGATAGTAGAGCTGTTGTTCTGTAAGGATGACTGATACTGAGATGGAAAGAAAAAAATGCAAAGCAGTGTTGAAGCCTGTATGCAAATTGTCTTTGGAAGTAATTGCAAGCAGGCACCAGCAAGGGGCAATGCTAGCAGTCAAACCAAGAGACAGAGACCAGACTGTAAGCAGCTACATGAAAGCTGAGCCTGTTTTTGGTTTACCCTGTTTACATGTACAGAACAGCTCTACCTAGACTCTTGAAGCCACATAATTTTATGAAGCTGTGACACAATGTCATGTCTTGTAGTGGATAAATGAACCCAACTTTATCTTCTTTTCAAGATGATGATGATCCTTATGTATTTGTATTGTTATGTTTTTGTTGCCTTGAGTCTTCTGCCCCTGAATTTCTTACCTTTTCACTCTACGAATGTGGATCTTGATCTGTCGGTTTGTCGGCCCACCACTTGCTTCTCGTCCATCACTCCCATAGAAAACTACTCAAACTACTACCTGTAATATTTCAAACTAGTCTGCTGTCAAATGGCCCAAATCTGAACAACTCTCAGATTCATATGACATTTAATTAATAAATGCATATAATTCTTACTTAATCCTCAGTCTTTATATCTAGCACCATAATCAGGTGAAAATATACTTTGCCCTTGGTGATAGGTCACCTGGTAGGGCCTGTGTACTTGAACCTACTGAGTCCTCAGCAGTGGCCCTGGATCAATTCCAGCCTGTTGCCCTTTGCTGCGTGTCTTCTCCCATTTCCTGGCACCCACTTCTACATTGTGTTTGCTTATAATTGGCAAAAGCTGGCATGCTGACCTGTAAAACGAAGGAGATAACAATGGTAAACATTTGACCTCAACATCAGAATGTAAACATTGTCATGAGCATGGTAGCATGCTGACATTCGCAGTTCGTTTCAATCACCACTGGACTCTGTTATGGTCTCACAGAGCTGCTGGCATGTCTGTCGACTGTTGTTGTTGGATGTTTTAAATCTGATTCAGTTGCTTAATTTAGTCAACGCCTGACAAAGTAAAAGCAGACTTTCTATTTACAGTGATTCTGATTGATTCACTAGCCCGAACCTTTTTAAGGAACAGTACATAGCGTTCGCCACCAATCCTCTGGAGTTTTTGCCAGGAAGTTTCTAAAGTACTGTGACTAACAGCATTGTACCTCTCTGAGTGTTTTTGTCTTGAATGTAACTGCAGGTCATGAGTTCAGCTCCAGGGGGCAGACAGGCTAATGCTGTTATGGTATGTGATGAAAGGGGGCGTAGGGTCTCTTTCACCTTTATCACCATCATGTGTAGGTGATATACTGGCTGTTACACAGGTCTCTCTGTGCTCCTCACTCATAACAGTGACATTGTTTCCACTCTCCACTGTTTCCCTCCCTCTCACCTACTCTCATGTTGATCCTCGGAGAGAATACATCTCTGTCAGCTATTCTGGGAGCTGTTTGGTAAACACACTGATAGAAAGTTGCTCAATACAATACTCACAGTTACAGCGTTAATCCAGCCTCTGTTGGAGGATTTTGATACATTTTCCTCTTCTTCTAATGTGTAGTAAAAGATAAATCGGCGAAAGAACAGATGTGACCGTAAAACGACTCCACTTTTTTGAAAGAACATTTTTAGCTGACTGAGTGAAAGGAAAGCTCGTCAACTCTATGTATGGAAATGCCATTATCACGTCTAAAGCGAGGACTTCCAGAGGAGTTATGAAGATGTGTGTTTTTTTCAGTGCAGGTCTGGGTTGTAAAGTCCTGTCTGCCCTTCAGAAGAGCAGTTTGATCCCTCACAGACTCTATGTGCACCGCTGCATTGTTGAACCCCTGTGTGGAATGTGCACTAAGTCTTTTGGCCAGAGGACCAGGGGCTTTATTACAACCTTTAAACAAATCTCTGAAAGAAGATACCTGTGTATTTTGAGAAGGAATGATCAGCCCCAAATATTGACACGAATCCTCAATAGGCCTTCCAGTGTATCCCACAGGTTCTGAATGTACCGTGATGGTGGGTGGCACGGTATGTGACAGGCAGGTCCAGTGATAAACTAGTCAAACAAAGGTTAACGAATAACTGTATATATTGGAGATGTAGCACACAGCTCCTAACAGTTGCTGGTACTGGAAGACAGGTCAGTTAGTAAAATATTTAAAATCATCACAATCAGAAGATACCAGACACGAACAGAAGGCAGAGAAGTTGTTGTCATGTTGCCCGCCCTCTCTCTCCTGTCTTTCCTGTCATAATCTCCAGCTGTTCTATCCAATTATAAATGCACCAAAAAGGCCAAAAACACAATTTAGAAATAATGAATCTCTAACCAACTAAGTGTAGGCTGTATATCTAAGTATAAAGCAAGGAATCTCTGAGAACTGTTCATACAATCTGATTCACACTTGGCAGGTTTGTTGCTGAGAATCCAAGGAAGTGAAGTGTTGAATTTGGTGCAGTTTGGACATGCTGCATGTTCAATATTAATACATTTTGAATAAACAGTGAACATCGCTGTTTGCTGCAGCCCCCTGGCTTCATTGCTCTGCAGACAGAAGCTGGGCTCCCTCTTGATCGCTCTCAAGTACTGTTGGGGAAGCATACGTAAACAAAAAATAGAAAGTAGCATGTTGCAACAACTTGCTGTAGCAACGCTTGGCCTTGGGAAGAAAACAAAGGCAGAAGGTTAAATGAGTCTGGATGAGGGAGGAGACTCGGTCAGCACAGGTTTTCTTGCTCTTCTGCGAGAACAGGAGAGGAGATTTTAGGTTTCTGTCAACAGTAGTATGCTTGCTCTGGGGAGCAGCAGTATTATAATATCTTGTACTAAATGGTTTGAACGGCCACTGGACTAGTATCATTAATTTGAACACGTTGATTATGAGTATGTTTTTGACAGACGAGCTGCTCCTCCAGCACTGTGGCTCTGTGGAAACTCACTGCAGAATATTATGACAGGACTCTGTGTTTTGGTCTGATGGCGGTAAGGAGGCCCGGGCTCAGCTGGTTACGCTCTCAAAGACCACTCACTTACTCTGACTGACCACGGAGTCATACCAGTGGGAGGGGGCTATACTCTCCCCACTGCGACAGCTCACGGTATGTTAGGTGTTCTCTCTAAATCCCCCCACCCCACCCCTGCCTGGAAATGGACACTGCCGGTGTATTTATAGCCCCTGAGCACAAGCGAGCTCTCTTTCTTAAACGCGAGTGAGGAGCTGGTCATATTCAGAAGAGTCGTGCTGAGCTTCGCTGTCGTATATTCTAGACTGTTGTCTGCTGTCACTTTGCTTGTGAAACGCACTTGGAGGGGCTCGTCAGGTAGGGGAAAGAACAGATTCTGTGTATTTAATCAAAATGTATTGATTTGTTTCAGTTAACAACCTGTTCCATGTTTGGTTGTGTTATTTCCAAAATAACCACGACTGACCAGTGAAATTAATCGAGTGTTTGCTTTTAGGTATTTCATCTGACGCTGACATTGTAGAAATTGAACTTCATGTATGTCTTTTATGTTTGAACTTATGTTAGGACCTTTTCTTAACTGTGAAACTTTCTTGAATGTTGTTGAAAGTCATCATAGCCATTTCTCATTTCTGTCATCATTATAGACCACTGTTTATGGATTCAGTTTGACAGTTGTATACATGTTAGAAAGCTGCCAGGATTAGTCGGTTTATTGATTTGTCAATGATTATAAATTATTATTATTAATTCATTCATCATTTAATACATTTTTCAAGCGAAACTTCCCCAGTTCTATCTGCTATTTTTGAGCATTTGCGTTTTCTTGCTCTTGAATGATTGTAAACTGGTTATTTTGGGCTGTTGCTCAGTCATAAAAAGATTTTAGATTGTCAGACTATGAATTATTACTCAGTTACTCCGTCAATCAAGATAGTAATTTAAGTTAATAGTACTTATGGTCATCCCTACACTATTATTGCAATAGCAATATCGAGGAAAATACGGAAACAACTATTGTGATATTTGATTTTGTCATAGCCTAAGAGTATTGCAACATTAGTTTAAGGCCATATGTCCCAGCTCCACTTGGTACATATTACATAACATATGAATGTGTGTATCATGTGATGGGCTGGAATTTGATGTATGTTTCTGTTGTGTATCTCTTCTAGATAAAAACAGGATTCTGAGCACAACCAACAGAAACTGAGACACCCAGAGAGAGGAGACATGGAAAAGCCAGTCCTGCAGACACAACCGTCCACCCTGCCTTTCTTCGACACGGCCCACGCCTTTAACCTGCTGCGGGGGATCCATGAACTCCGTGCCGAACGAAAGTTTTTCGACGTGACTCTCTGTGCCGAGGGCCGCGAGTTCCACTGTCACCGCACAGTGTTAGCCGCTGCCAGCACCTACTTCAGGGCCATGTTCGCAGGAACGCTGAGGGAGAGTGCTATGGACCGAGTGGTTCTACACGAGGTGTCAGCTGAGCTTTTAGGTCTTCTGGTGGACTTCTGCTACACTGGACGGGTCACGGTCACTCAGGACAACGTGGACGTCCTGCTGAAGACGGCTGATCTGTTTCAGTTCCCCTCTGTCAAAGAGGCCTGTTGTGCCTTTCTGGAGCAGCGGCTGGATGTTTCCAACTGCTTAGAGATCCAGGACTTTGCAGAGGCCTACGCTTGCAGAGAGCTAGCGTCCAGTGCTCGCCGCTTTGTCCTAAAAAATATAATGGAGCTGGCTAAAGGAACAGACTTTGAGCGTTTGCCGTGGAAACGCTTGCTTGAGTTTGTGTCAGACGATGAGCTTTGTGTGGACAAGGAGGAGACAGTTTATCAGATTGCAGTGCGCTGGGTTAAGGCTGACCTCCAGCGGAGACTTCACTACTGGCCCGAGCTCCTCCAGCAGATCCGACTGCCTTTCGTCAGGAGGTTCTTTCTGTTGGCTCGCGTGGAGAGCGACCCACTCGTCTACCTTTCACCCACCTGTCTCCGCATGGTGAACGAAGCTCGCAGCTTCCAGTCCTGTGAGTACGACCGCCATGACAGGCCCTGCCACCGCATGCGGCCGCGGCCGTCCACGGGACTGGCAGAAATCTTGGTGGTGGTCGGAGGTTGCGACCAGGACTGTGATGAGCTGGTTACAGTGGACTGTTACAACCCTCAGACCGGACAGTGGCGCTACCTGGCTGAGTTCCCTGACCACCTCGGAGGAGGTTACAGCATCGCTGCACTTGGAAACGATATGTATGTCTCAGGTAAGTTATTTTGACAGATGTTTTGCATCTGATGTCAATATTGTGAATGGAAATTTGTGTTGAGTGTAGACAAACTGAAATGAAGCGCTGGGGATCATCCTAAAATACCCAAATGAATGATGTTCTGTCCGATTCTTGTGTGTTTCTTAACACAATAGTTAACTTGTGTCCTACTTACTGTCGGAAAAGTCACAGACGTTGCACAGTGGTTACCACTGCTGTGTATATTAGATTCACTGTGGTGTGAAAGCTTGAGTCGGTAGATTTCCATTCCCGCTCCTTCATCTTATGAAACGGCCGTCTGACTGTGCTTATAAATAAACTGCAGCTCTTTGGCTAGTGGCTCTATGTGTGAACAAGGCAAAGTGAGGCAGGACATGGTGTGCTGCCAGGACAGCAGTGGTGCTATCATCACCATCTTCCTCCTCATCTTCACCACCCAGTGGACTGGCCTATCCTGGAGAGAGTGTTTTTCCCCTGAGAAATCATCCCCGAGCTTCACACAGAGCTTGTGTTTCCTGTAAGACTTTGGTGGTGGGCCATAAATGTAGTTCACTCCCTCGATGACAGAAATAACAGCAGCATATGATTGCATAATGTCGACAGGCAGATTTGGTTTTTATAACCTCGGATACAGTTTCTGTGGAATAACATTTGAGATGTGATTATTTATGTATTTGGTGCTAGGGATATTTGAATTTTAATAAAAATCTAATTAAAACTTCAGAGAATACATTAAGTTTTTTTAATGGCAACGCAGAAGGTTAAGATATTAAATCTTTACATGTACACTGATGGAGGAGGAGGACTGCCAATATCTACATCACAGACTATTTACTGTAAAAATATGGAATGAAGAGCGAGTCTGCAGATCCTATCAAGAGATCTAAAAAGCTGTAAATTGTCAAATTTCAAGGCGGCTGTAGCTCAGGAGGTAGAGCGGGTCGTCTAGTAATTGGAAGGTTGCTGGTTCGAATCCCGGCTCCTCCCCAGCTGCATGTCAAAGTGTCCTTGAGCAAGATACTGAACCCCAAATTGTTCCTGATGAGCAGTTAGCACCTTGCATGGCAGCCTCCGCCATCAGTGTATGAATGTGTGTGTGAATGGGTGAATGTGGCAAGTACTGTAAAGCGCTTTGAGCGGTCACTAGACTGGAAAAGCGCTATAAAAATCAGTCAGCCAAACCAAAGAAAGATGTAATAATATGACTACTAGAGCATTTTCAACCTCACAATATTAACTGTTGAGACATCCTCTCTCCAGGTGGCTCTGACGGCTCTCGCCTCTATGACGGCGTGTGGCGCTACAACTCCAGTGTGAACGAGTGGACGGAGGTGTCCCCCATGCTGAAGGCTCGTGAGTACCACAGCTCCTGTGTGCTGAAAGGTCAGCTGTACGTGGTGGCGTCTGACAGCACCGAACGCTACGACCACGCTCTGGACTGCTGGGAGGCCTTACCACCCATGCAGCACCCGATGGACAACTGCTCCACCACCACGTGCAGCGGACGCCTGTATGCTATAGGCTCGCTGACCGGGGAGGACACCATGACCATCCAGTGCTACGACGCAGACACCAACCGCTGGTCCACGGTCAGCTGCGGACAGCTGCCGCCGTGGTCCTTCACACCCAAAACTGTGACCCTCAAAAGCCTCATCTACTTCATCAGGTGAGTTACACATCCAAACCAGATCTGTATACTTTTATTTAACATTGTTTAGAGTGTACATAGTGTACTTTTGTTTTGTTTTTTACACTGGATGTTATATAAATTGTTGATAAATGCACTTAGATGTAGAATACTTGAATAATTTGGATATGATCATATAGAAGATCATAAACATTTGCTCATGACACATCGGTGTTGCAATGGTCCATTAAGTTCACTTATGAAACATCTGAGGCAGTAATTGTTTTGGCAGCAGTTTGACTTCGGTGTGTTTCTATTCGTAGGGATGACTCAGCTGAGGTCGATGTTTATAATCCTCAGAAGAACGAGTGGGACAAGATTAGTCCGATGACCCAGGTTTGTATTTCACGTCTGACACTTAACTGCTGTCATGCTTTATTAACGATCGTTTGTGGTCTCTAATAGTCCTTGTTTAATCGTTAATGTATTTCCTGCTTTCCAAAACAGAAACACATGACCAATATTCCTGGTGCATAATATATTTACACTCACTCACACTTTTAATTAATCATCTGTGTTATGTATTTGCTAATTTAAGATAAATCTTTTATCCAGGTCCATGTTGGCGGCAGTGTGGCAGTCCTGGGCGGTAAATTATACGTCTCTGGTGGCTACGACAACACGTTTGAGCTGTCAGACGTGGTGGAAGCCTACGACCCGACCACCCGCTCGTGGTCTCTCGCTGGACGACTACCTCAGCCGACCTTCTGGCACGGCAGCGTCAGCATCTTCCGACAGTTCATGCCGCAGGTGTCCAGCGCGTTCGAACCCACTGACATCCCCGAGTCGAACGCCATCCACCTGCATCGGCACCAACGCCACCAAGCGCTCCACAATCTCAACAACAATATCAACCAGAACCAGAACCAGGACGTGAACCCAGCGCACTGAGTTTGGACCTGTGACATTTTCAGCCTGCTCTCCCTCATTTGTGCCATGAGTAGTTTACCTCATCACTATGCTGAAGTGAGAAGAAGACTGAGCTCCTTCGAATCCACTTGACTACCACGCTGTCATACTGATAATCATTCAAGTCTGTTGAACAGATAATTTACAAAATGGCCTGTTGTTTGTTCAAGGTCGGAGAAGATAACCAAACCAAAGGGTTAGTTCACAGGGTCGGGTTAGGCTCGAACAGAACTAGTGTAAGACCTCAATGGAAATGTTGTGTTTTTAGTTGTGCAGAACGCCTACAACCAAAGGCAGAGTGAAAAGCTGGCCTTAAAAAGGAGGGGAGGTGTGAAATGATTCAAATACAGGGATAGCTGTTAATCTTCAGACTGTGCCTCGTTGTGTTTTTGGACTGGATTGTCCACATGGAACGTGAGAGAAGTAGTTGTGTGAGGAATGAAAAAGCAGAGCTAGAGAGAGAAGTTGAAACCGTGGCTCCTGTCCCACAGCTGACCAATCGCAGCATGTCGTGGGTGTTGATGTCAGAGTTTTAGATTTTGGAAAGTTGTTACAGTGAGGGGCGTTCCTAAAGCTGTTCGACCATCCGACAGTTCTCAAGAAGAAAACTGGCAACTTTATCTGTACAGGAGTTTTCTCTTATAAAGCCAAAATATACTGTTTGACAGCATTTGCGATAAAGCAACTTTGTGCCGTTTCTGAAAAAAAAAAAATGGTGCCGGTCCCCTTGTCCTCGAAGAATTCAGTGTCCTGGACAAGTGGGAAAAACTCTAGTCAGATATTATCTGTGTTTACTGAGCTATAAACCAATCATCCAACTTGTAATACGATTCAAATTATGCTTATGGGGAAGGATTTTCCCCAAATATTATGGACTGAGAGATTAAAAGTACATCACACTAAAGAAAAAGGTTATTACTGAATAATGAAAACTCTGTTCTCTGCCTCATTTTACTGCATCAAGCAGTGATGGTGATGAGCTTATCGTTGTCCCCTGAGGCAGGAAGACGGACAACACCCACTGTAGTCCATTCTACGCTACAAGATTTGTGCTTGATGTCTATTTCCAAACTGCCTGTTTTGGTTGCGAGAAAAAGACGGGCCGTTCCCTGATCTTTTCTCTGTGAACCATCCAGGACTTATGGAAGAAACAGACCCGAATACGGTCAGGTGTTTCTGTGTATGGACATCATGCTGTTGGCAGCGAGTTACAGTGTTTTCTGTCAAAACAAAAGACATTTACATTTGAAGTTCTTGAAGGGAAACTTACATATCATGTTAGCAGGTCTTGAGGTACTACCGCATATGTGAAACAAGTTGTATAAAGCTTTTCTCTCCAATTGATTTGCCTCAAGTGGTTGTCGAGTTGCATTCTGGGTTATGTAGTTTGGATGAGTAAGAAAAAGGAAGGAAGAAAGAAATCAAGACAATCTCTGGTTCTGCTGCTTTGATTTTTATCCATTTTTTTTTTTAAAGACAAACTGTTCACCATGAATCTGACATTGTCATAGGAGTGTGAAGTACTCTTTTATATCTTTTATCAGTTTGAATCCCAAAGAAGGAGACCAATGTTCGGTCAGAAGCGGCAATAATCTGTTTACATTCCAAAACGGACGGCAATCACAATCGATATCTAACACTAAACAGACCATGTTGCTGAATCGGATGGGTTGGAATATGTTGTACTCACAGGTGTGCTGAGTGATCCTCTGTCATCACAGTAGAACTTCAGGATGCATGCGATGTTAACTTGCTGGTGTTAAATACGCTGCGCAGCATCTCCCTGTGTCCCTCCTGAACCCTGAAACTGGGCTTCATCAGCCTTTGTAACCACCATTCAAATGTGCATGAAATATTTTCTTTACAAGTTGTATTTATGGATGTTTTGTATGTTTTATTTATGAATATATTTGTGCTGTGGTTGCTTAAGATGTCTCTACCTATTAGTTGCGAGAACTCTCGGTAAATGTCTCAACTGGAAGTGCAGAAGAATCTCAGTTTGTTCTCATGTAAAATGATTTTTAGCTTTAATGGTTGTAATGAGTGTTTTTACGGTGACGTTAATGCATCCTTGTTTTCTTAGTTTCATACGAGTTTGTGTTGTTGTATGGGTTTTGTAAATACAGTATATTCTTAACCTTACGTACTGTGTTTGTATAATGTTTACAGAGTGGTTACCTGAAATGAAAACCGCAGGCAGGTCTGAGAGTTTTATTTTGCCGAGTCACATTTGATGAGCCGTTAGCGGGTTGCTAAACATATTTCTTACAAACAATGGACAGTAGTTTCTGCTGAGAGTGAAAAGACAAATGCATTTAGTTTGTTATAAATAGCAGGAGGAAGCTGATGTGTTCACTTATATAAAGCTGAATATTTTAACACTAAATCATTAACCTGTGTCGCGTCTTCATTCCAAGTAAGAATGTTCCGATGTCTGTAAAGGATGTGCATCTGTTCCAACATGTTTATCGAGGAGATGGTTATTAATTTTGGTCTTTAACGTTAAAGGTGCCCCGTGGAGTTTACTGTCAACAGACAAAACTAGCATTTATCTATGTTTGCATACTTCTTGCTACCCATTCTACTAGTAGTCAAAAACACCACAGGGCACCTTTAAACCTTTAAGAATACACACATACAGCTCCTGTCGTCAGAGTCTCAAAGCAAAAGTTTGACATTTTGGAAAAATATGCTAGTTTGCTTTGTGCTGAGCGATGAGAAGATTGATACCACTCTTGCATCTGTATGGGTTTAGCTTAGCTTAGCACGAAAACTGGGAGCAGGGAAACAGCTAGCCTGGCTCTGTCCTAATGAAGCAAAAGCTCTCTCATTAGCACGTTATGTCTTAAAATGTTCTTTCTTGAAACTTTCTTGTCACCTCCATACAACAGCATTGTTGTCATCATTTCCCTGTTGTCGTTTTTTGTGCTAAGCTAACAGAGAACATGGATTGGAGCGGCTAGAAGGTTAAATGAAAAGAGGAGGCACTTTCAAAAAATACTTGGCAGGTGATTGGACGAACCATCTGGCTAACTTCGTCTAATTAGATAAATAGTAGAGCACTGAATCAAACTTTCAGTCGGGAGGAGAGCAGAAATATCATTCTCCATCTTTTTATCTCCTTTCAATTAAATATACTCTCCAGCTCTGATAACTGATGCTAGCTGCAGCTATTCTTACATCTTTAGTGGACGACCATTGTTGCCGAGGACGCCGAGGGGATGTGAGAGTGGTAACAATCTTCTCATCTAACTGAGCCAGAGAGAGAGTGATTGTATTTCCCTTCAGGGACAAAACCAAGACGCCTTTAAGGGCTGCAGTAGGCACATTGATGAAAAGAGGCTTAATAAAACAAGCCGCAAACATTATTTCACATTCAAGCAGCCTTCACAAGCATGCAGCTCTCTCACTGTGTAAACTAATAAAGCATGAGGAATCATCGCTGCTCCTCTCCTGCAGTCGGAGACTCGCTCGGATGCAGTTTCTTTATCTCCGGCTCTGTGTCAGGCTGAGCCTCAGCATCTCTTTCGTCACATTTAAGTTCTTATTCAGGAAGTGGTCTTCACAGTAACAGTCTCCGGTCCTTCAGTCTTCAGGTCTTACTCTCTGATATGTTCTCAACCATTCCCTCCATGTCCATCGAGGACTCGTACGCCTCGGGGACCAGCTGTGTTTGCTGCAGGACCTCTGGCACGGAGAAACTCTCCGCTTGTCCCAGGTTCTGGTTGGACACCACCTCCTCCATCGCCGCGTCACCCGACCCGATCACCACCCTCACTATGCAACTAGAGCCGAGGCCGGTCCCGGAGTCGGGTCCTGGGTTTGTGGATTCCTGGGCCTTGTCTGTGAAGGAATCCGTTTCCTCTGCGACCAGCGAGGCCTCGCCTGCGTCAGTCGCTTCGTTCTCGCCGGGACTCCGGTCCACATCCTGCACGATCACGTTCCTCAGTTTTCTCTGCCGGGGGTTGTAGTTCTCAGTGCGTTTGTGGATCTGAGTGTGTCGTCGTAAGTGTGCCTGGAGGAGAGAGCATGTAGGGAGAATCCAAAAGTCAGGATTAAAGATATGTTACGTAACACATCTGCATTCAAATGTCAATAAAACAACTAGACCTTTGTTCTATATTTTCAGTTGTGTACTTCTAAAATATGTCCAACAATGTTCTTACCTAGAAGAAATCTATTCTTTTACAAGGTAAGGGTGAGTTTCATTTAGTCACTGTTACTATAACTTCTGGGGAAACACCAGATGATGCGTCAGAGGGAGGAAGTCTGCCAATTTGACTAAACAGCATAAAACTTCACACATTATCTTGTCTGTGAACCTCAATCCTGGCTGAGTCACATCTGACTGGTGGTTTATTGATGAAGACAACTCCCATGATCTCACACTAATTCATGACTCATTTTTTTTGATTGAGAGACCCCTAGTGGTTGAAAATAAGTACTACGTGTTTAATGATGAGTCGATCTAATACGTGATGATGCTGAAACGACAAACATCCCCTCGGGATTAGAATCCCTGAGGATTAGAAAAGCATTTTCACTTTCTTGTTCTTACAACAGTCCAAACAGGAGTGAACATTTTTTTAAACACAGTAGCTCCCCACTAAGGCTGCCTCATGGATAAGGCACTGGCCTCCTAAACCAGGTATGGTGTGTTCAAGTCTCATCAGAGGTGGACACATCAGCAGAGTGGCGCAGCGGAAGCGTGCTGGGCCCATAACCCAGAGGTCGATGGATCGAAACCATCCTCTGCTAAGATTTATGCACACACCAAATAATGACAGGATTAAGCT
This sequence comes from Lagodon rhomboides, assembly GCA_039737535.1. Lineage (NCBI taxonomy): Eukaryota > Metazoa > Chordata > Actinopteri > Spariformes > Sparidae > Lagodon > Lagodon rhomboides. The sequence goes on along the minus strand of CM077792.1, from coordinate 27,964,552 downwards.
TCCTGCACTATGGGATGACACACAGAACAGAAACCCTGTCAGATTTTAGAGACTCAGAGTGAGACAACAAGAGATCTTTTTCATGACAATTCATATTTGTAAATCAGGATAATCCTGAATACCCTCACATGAAGGACTTGAAAAAGCTTGTTGATGTAGTCCTGTATTGGTTTCCTGATTTATTATGAATAATAATTATCACTTGTCTTTTCTGTGATGCAATAAAGATGTGTTAAAGGTGCACTAGTGTAGTTTTAGGGAAAACATTTTAATCAGAAGAGGAAGATCTTTATCGACTAAACAACCTAAATAAACAGACTGACCTTAAAGGACGACACAGTCTCATGATGGTATACTTTGTTTATATATGGCGGACCCTGCCACCTTTCTAGCTTCAAACAGTGTTGTGACCTTATTTTCCTCTGAGAACAGCTTCTATTATCTCATTAATGTTGTAATCTTTAAATTCTGGGTTTGAATTTCTTCTCCAGAACGACTTAGTGCCCCTTTAAAGTGATTCCACTTTGGTTTTTATTTCAAAGCTTTAAGAATATCTTGATGATAATCAGGATAATATCATGAATCGCAATTATGTCAGAAGATAATCGTGACTTTTCACATCGTCCCACGTCTTAGAAACCTATTTTTAAAATTGTTTTTAAACGGAAATGCCCCCAAAGTTCACTGGTTGTAGCTTCTCAATTGCAAATATTTGCTGTTTTTCTTGGTATTTGGTGACAGTTAACTGGATATATTTGGGTTCGGGACTGTTTGTCAGACAAATCAAGACATCTGTAGACAACATCTGGAGTTTTGGGAAACAGTTGAGGTCATTTTTCTTTTTTTTCCTGACATTTTACAGACTAAACTATCAGCTTGGGGATTTAGACACAATGAACAGGCACTGAACACATTCACCTCACACAAAGGCATTCATCCCTGTCCATAGAAGAGTGACTCTAAAAGGACTGGATGATGAATACCACTAAATCCACACATCAGCAGCCTCAGTGGCCTAATGGATAAGGCACTGGCCTCCTAAGCCAGGGATTGTGGGTTCGAGTCCCATCTGAGGTGTGAACATTAGCAGAGTGGCGCAGCGGAAGCGTGCTGGGCCCATAACCCAGAGGTCGATGGATCGAAACCATCCTCTGCTAAGTTTTACAGCCCAAAGACTGTGAACACTGATCAAGACAACAATGTGGCAAGACCACAGAATTCTAATAGTTCATATAGCAAACAATTGATCAGTGAATCCAGAAAGCACCGTGCAGATATACCTGATGGTGTGAATGATATTTGCGTACCTGTCGAGTGAACTTGTAGCCACAGTCGACACACTCAAACTTCCTCATGCCCTTGTGGCGGCGCAGGTGAACGCGAAGCTGCTCCCTCGCTGATGGAGAAGAAAACACATCAGTGAGTCCTTCATGATGTGTTGACTGATCATGAAGGTAAACCGGGTGTGAAATCACGGCGTATCTCACCTTTGAAGGTTTTGCCACAGATGTGACAGCAGTGGGGACGGCCCTCCTCGTGCTTGCTGGCCTTGTGGCGGACGAGGGCGCCTTTCTCCGTGAAGCGCTGCTCGCAAACATCACAGCTGAAAGGACGCTCGCCGGTGTGTGTCCGGTTGTGTTTATCTAGACTGGCTGGTGTCACAAAGATGGGGATTAAAAGAATAATTAAAAATGGAGGCAAAATGGATTACCAAAGTCAGCAGCAGATGTCTGTTTCAACCGATCCAACCAGTGTTCACAGTGAGTCATCACCAGACTCCCTTAACAAACTGCACAATTCTGAGAGTTGTTTCGTGAGGACGAACTTAACAAACTTTGCAAAAAGTCTAATGGCAAATTCTAATTCTCATTCAGGCCTTCTTGTAAATTCGGCATTAAACGCAACACATTAAGTCGTTTCTTTTGTTGTAAAAAGTGTCAGTTCATCACGGCCTCACTGCACCAGCCTGTTTAAAGTGTGTCTTACCTTCTAACATTAAGCAGCAGCTTGAACACTGTTTCAACTGATTTCACCATTTACACTAAATCTATAAAAGAAGATTTTATCGAAGGTAAACATGTCAGATTTTACAACAAACTTAAACGCTAACCAATTTAGTGTAGTTCTTTCTCACCTGTGGAGAAAAAACCCCAAACTCCCTTTAAAAATCACTAAATTTTGTGTGTTGTTGAGTTAAGAGAAACTTTATAAACTTTGTGAAACGTCATCTACAACAAAGTCTGAACTATTTAAGTCTTCTTGTTAATTCGGCAAAAGTTAAAGATGAAGATATTTATTTTTATTTGTGTAAAAAACATTGTGTCTGTTTGTAACAGTGACGTACATGTTTATTTGCATACACACACTCGAGACGCATGTTTGTTAACGCCAGGTGTGACCTGAAACTCGAAGCTGTCCACCTCTGATCGGGTCACTCAGGACAGCCTCGTGGTTTTGCTCACGGTGACGGAGGATTACCTTGTGTCCTGAAGGTCTTGCCACAGAGGTGACACTGGTACGGCCTCTCTCCGCTGTGTATACGCAGGTGCATGTTCAGGTTGTTCTTCTGGGAGAATGCATGGCCACATAAGCTACAGACAAAAGGGCGCTCGTTCCTGTAAAAGCAGAACGAAGGAAAGGCTCAAACAATCTGCAAGTCTCTCTGGTCCGATCACAATAACAGACGAAGTCAAACCCGTTCCAGGACCTGTGGATGGCTTTGATGTGCATCTGCAGGCCGTTTCGACTCGACGCTCGATGGCCGCACTCCTCGCACACGAACGGCTTCTCTCCTCGATGTTTGGCTGCTTCGTGCACACGCAGCTCAGTCCGAGTTAAGAAGGTTTTGGGGCACTGTGGACACTAAAACGTAAAAATTTAAACCATGAAATCAATATTCCCTGCAGGCACGTCACCAGAAGGTCAAGGTGTCGTTGAAACAGTCAGGAAAACTTACTGCGTGTGGTTTTGGATACCCGTGCACCTTCATCATGTGATTCGTCAAGTTCTTCTTGTGCATGAACTGTTCTGGACATGTTGTACACTGAAAACCAGTAAGGATGTTTTTAAGAACGAATTATAGTTTTGACATAATAATAATTAACGATACGTTCTGTGTTGGTTAGCTGTGGGCTGTACCTTGTGGGGCATGTCTCCTGTGTGGGAGACGACGTGCACACGTAGCTCTTCTTTTCCACCGAATGTTGCCGAGCACGTCACGCAGGTGTACGTCTGCGATTCAAACACGACACAAACACTGATGTTTAAATTCTTACAGCAACAGTGAGCTGAGCTGAATAAATGTTTTCTTCCTCACCTGTACTCTGGCACAGTCTCTGATCTCATGTATCAACAGATTCTCCTTCCTGAAGTACCTCTTTCCACATTTAAGGCAGCCGAACGGCCTCTCGCCTGTATGTCGCCTGTGAAGAAGACACATTAGTGGCTGTTCGCTTCACATTTCAAGTAAAAACACACTGGAGTTGTATACCTGTTGTGGACTTTGAGGTAGTATTTGCTCTTGAAGGATTTGCCACAGATGGGACACTGAACAGAGTCCTTCTTGGAGTCTTCGCCCACGGCCTCACCGTTCTCGTTCTTGTCTGTTTTATTCTGGGCCTTGCGCTTCCGCGCCGTAGACGTGGACGGAGATAAGGAACTGGGCTCTTCAACGGGCACGTACTCCTCGTCTGTGTCTTCAGTGATGGGCTCAAAATCCCCCACATCGTCGTCTTCTTCTCCTTCCTCAGTAGCCTGGCGAACACCGTTGTCATTTACATCAGTCTGCGTCTCAGTTACCTGTAAAAAGCACAAGACATGTGCAATTATTAACAATATTCATCTTAAAAATCATGAATTATTTGTGCCCAATCACTGTAATGCTTTTCCCTTCGTGTGCTCATGTGTTCTACCTCAGTTTCACCAGTCGGCTGATCTTGGTTTTGGCTCTCTGCGGCACCATCACCACTTTCTCTCTCCGTGGGAGCGACTGAAGGTCTCTTGCTGGGTTTTTCAGGGGCTGTAACATCATTAGAGGGACTCTCATCAGTCACCAGTCGCCTCGGGCCCTTCACAACACGACCAGAGCGGGTGGTGGTGGCGGCGGCGGTGGTGGTGGAAGTGGCGGTGATGCTAGAAGTTGCTGTGTCGGTTTCTAAGCTGGACTCATCTTTTGTGCCTGTGAGCAAGTTCTCCTCCTTGACTGAACAGGGAGGGTTCGTATCTGATGTCGACTTTCTAGGTCGGCCTCTCTTGCGCTTGAAAGGAGCGGGATCCTCAGAGGTTTCCTTGAACTGCTGACAGAGTGCGAGAGCTTCCGGCACACACAGGCTGGCAGCGGCGTGCTGCACCTTCTCCAGGTTGTCGGGATCCAGCTTCAGCTCTCCGGTGTAGACGAAGTCCAGGAGCAGCTCCAGGCCGTCGTTGGGGCACTCCTGCAGGCGGAACTCCATGCACGGAGCCGCGGGCATGCTGGGCTGCTGGAACAGTTCGCTGAAACAGGCGAGGATGTTGCGATGGGCCAGGTAGACCACCCCACCTCCCACATTCAGGACCGCATCACAGAACCTCCCTACCGCCCTCTGCTGGTTCAGGGAGGACAGGACACGCTGTGCATGGCTGCTCTCTGCTGCAGGCATCCCTGCAGCTTCACTGTGGACTGCTGCTGCTGCTGCTGCTGCTGCTGAGACACACGGACATCATGCTGTATGTAAATAAAGTGACTCATTACATTAGTCATGCAATATTGTTTTATCTGCCCATCAGCTCAGAGGTGCAGATTAATTTTCTGTGGATCGACTGATGGTTTCAACTCCACTACAGTCCTGTCCTCGATTTAGCTTTGTGTGTTTTGTATATGTATCATTCTAGATTCATCAATTAGTCAATCAGCAGGAGAAAAAAATATACAAAAATTTTTTTTCTATTTGAGTGATTGTTGTTTTACTTATTGTTGAGTCTGTGCTTCTTTTAAAAAACATAAATGGCAAAAATGCAGGTTTTACCCTCTCAAATTTTGGGATTTGCTGTTTTTTTGTCTTATGTGATAGAGAACTGAACATGTTGCAGTTCTGGACTGTGCATTTACCTTCTGTTGATTTATTCTCATATTTAACTGCCTGTGTGTTTGATTTCAGCCATCTTAATGAGTAGTCTTTATTGCTTTTGTTTCTTGTCATTTCCTGTTTTAATTCTCTTTCATCCTCAATGTTTACATTGTACAGCACCTTGTGACTCTGGTTTTGAGTGGAGCTTTATGAATAAAGTGAAATATCATTATCATGATCAGATAAAAGAAGCGACTTGAGGACACCACAGTGAACTTTTAAGGAGAGTGTGATGACCTTTTAACCATTTTTCTGACATTTTAAAGTAATAAAGATCGACCACAAAAAAGGAAAATTAATCACTGATACACTCAAACACAAAATCTTATTATCCCAATATTCAATTTCTGCTTTTCAGTGTGCAACCATGTAAATTTTTTGTATAATTATTTTAAAATATTTTTCTTTTTTCACGATCAGAAATACTTTATTGATCCCCGAGGGGAAATTTCTTGCGTTACAGCTGCTCCCATGCAAATATGCAGAAAAATAAAAACTACATATAAGCAAGAACAACAAAAACAGAACAAAAATACAAGAAATGTACATTTTACTAGAATATATAATTATAATTACAATTGTAAAACTGCTGTAATATTGCAAATGTCCCTGTTTTGGCACTAATAAATAATTATATTATCTTATCTTGCAACACTGGACATTAACATTTATCTGTAAGTAAGTGAGTTACATTCCTTGTACTGTATACAGCTGATTTTTATATTTTGACAACTATTTTAGAGCCCATTTTAATTCTACAGAGCCTGAAAATGTAAACATTATAAACAGGTTGAGCTTCAGATCACTTGCATCAGGTCAACCTCTTGAAAATAAAGCTAAGTGAAGCTCACTCGTGTCGGTGATAGCTGCACATTAAACATGTTCATTATCTCACAGTTTCTGCTCTATTTGACTGAAAACACCACATTTCAAGTCTCGACACTGCTGCCTTTAAATTATCGCAAACCCCTGGCTACCTACGCACCTCGACGTTTATCTCCTAGCACATATTTTAAGACGCTCCCTTAGCATTATAGGTTCGCAGCCGCCAGCTTGCATCCGGAGACTCACATCTGCAGAGTCGATGGAAACCGGGCGTTCACTCGCATTTGTTCGAGGAGCTGCACCCGCTCCAGGTGTGCTGTAGGTAAGGTAGTTTGAAAATAAAAAGCCGCAACATGCAGCTTGTTCTTTTCGTTTCTTGTAGGCCCCTAAAAACTGCAAAGGGAAGAGGATGTGACGCCGTTTGCGCGACTGAACTCCGGGATGGATTTTTGTTGTCCGTTATTAAACATCAACACGCACAACAGCACAAATAAAAAACCCACGAACACAAGGTGCATTTGTGGCTTTGATACTTTAAGCTACTTTTCATTTTCGTGTGAATATAGGACATAAAGTGTAAAGGTTTAGCTTATTAACGTCATCGTAATTCATCAAAACTCCGGGTAAGGTCACAGTCGACCATCGAGAAGCGGCGTCTTGTTTGTGCCTCACACATGTAACTAAGCTAGCATGCTAGCTGTGTTGTAGCAGCAGCTGGCCGGTTTCCTGGATTCACCTTTGCCAATTATAAATGCTGTCCGTTTAGGAAAGTCATTAAGGGTCACCTCGACAGTCCTGCGTTGTTCTCCCGGCAGCGGGGGGTAAGTTTTCTACACCGGAGTGCAACAACGTTAGCTAGCAGTTAGCTGTTAGCTTTGACAAGTGACGTTAGCCGTGCTAAGTTCACGCCAAGTTTAAAATTCACGCTGCTTTGTTGTCTTGTCAGCTTGTTCCTCTTTTTATATAGTATGTATTAATTTAGTACAACTCAGCGTCACGTATTGAGAAATTTACACATAAGAAAATATACTCTCTATGTTAGCTAGCTCGTGGTTAGCTTAGCTTTCAACTGCCATCGCTTTTACTTGCAAATTAAGCTAGCTATAGCTAAGATGTTGTGAAAATAAACATTGTGATCGCTGAATGAGTTGGTGAATGGTAATTTGTTGACATTCTTTCAACTTCTTGGTGACACCTGTCCCTTCAGATGCTAATTGTGTTGCATCTCTCTCTCTCTTTCTGCAGGCTCCCCCCTTTTGTTTATTTCATCAGCACCCACATGAATAACTACTGATCACACAATCATGAAGAACAAACCCAAACAGGCTAAGGGTAAATCTCAGAAGTGGGCGGATGTGAGGGGCAAACGCTCCAGGCCTCCCATCGACCCCTCAGAGCTCAACTCCAGTCCTGTCATGGCCAGGATGGTCAAGCAGCACCAAGCCTCTGTGAAGAAGAAACCCAACGTGAAGAGACTGAAGAATAAAGCAAAAGCACTCAACAACTCCAAGAACAAAAACACTACTCAGGCTGGATTAAAGAAATCTCCCACACAGGCTAATGGGAGTGCTGCGTTTACGATGGACAATGAGTCAAATGACTCGCAGGACTGGAAGGAGTATTCCCAGTCTGTCCATGGGAACGGCGTGGAGGCCTCAGGTGTTGTGGAAGATGTACTGCCAGGTAGACTGGAGGGAGAGTCTCTCCATTACTGTGCGGCGAGAGATGATCGACAAAACCACGCAGTGCTCGTCATGCAGAAGGATCAGGTAGACTTTTAAGATATTCTGGGTACAGATCTGGCAACATTTAAGACATATAACTGTGATTTCTGTGACTGAGCTTTACGTGACTCTCCTGCAGACCCTGTGCTTCCGTGGGAAGTGCTTTTTGACCTGTCTGTACGGTCGGGTAGAAGTGATGGGGTTCACCATTGAAGAAGGCCAGGAGTCGTATCCTCTCTTCTCCCCAGCCTCGCATTGTCCGCTGACCATTAGAGCACTGGAAAGCCCCGTTCGCTCCAGAGACGGCAGAAACGAGGCTTCAGTCATCCTACAAAAGTATCTGCCAGCAGGTAAACGCATGAGCGATCTCGCCTGTGATGTTGTAAGAGAGTGATGTAACAATTGTATATTCTCTTTTGTATGTATTGTATGGACTATATTTTTATGAATGTGCGTTTTGCAGCGTCACGGAAGAACTTGCTAAAAAGGATCACGTCGAACTCAGCCGTCATCCTCCTGGAGCCCATGGAGACGCCTCTGACACGATTTCTGGGAAGTTTCACTGATCTCAGTGAATTATTCAGCCCCCCGATGGTAGGTTGACTGATACTTCTACATTAAGCTCAATATTCACCTGATCACAAGAAGTTAAACTACACTGAATTTGTCTTAGAACTGCAATCAGGAGAGGATTTTGTTCATTTTGAGAAGGGTCAGTCTTACACGTGTCTAACAGAAGGTTTTTCCTCCCTGTGTGTGTTTTGTAGAGTGAACTCATGTCAGCTGTTCTTGACACTCCACTCAACGGTTTGGGAATGATTCCCCTGGTCAGAACCATCGAGGGGCTGAACATCTCACAGAGCTGCAGAGATGCTCTCAACACGGTGGTCAGCGCCTGCAGAGGTAAGCTCTTCTTACACATGCACTTTGTTATGTAAATGTGATGCACTAGATGTTTGTTTCCTGACAGACATTAACATGTAGCAGCCAATTGACTATCTAATATTCTGAAATGATAAAATTGACCGGGTCCATGTAGTTTAAGGGTTAAGACAAAGACCATGTACGTTAAGGGGACCTTTTGTTAAATCTCTCATCACCTTTATATCTGATCACTCTTCTCGCTCCCTTATAAAGGCATAAAATTGCCCCCGAAAAATTAAATTGATGAAAAACTTTATTAGACGATTCAGCGCAAGGGACACTCACATCAGAAGCGAAGGTCCCTTGCACTCAGGATGGTCATTAATTAAGGCCCAAGAGGCGAAATGAATGAAAAAAGTCCATCATTGATGCAGAGAGAACAATAAAAACCCTCTTCTTCATTCATTTAATTCAACTTTTTTACCCCATCGTTGTTCTCAAGCGTTGAAACAACAGCACCAGTCATGTCTGAATAAACCCAAACAAACATTTAATTATTAAAAAGCCACTACTTTAACAGAACGATTAAGACAGCAGTGTTGTGTCTTCCACGTCTGGCTGTACAAACACTCACATCTGATGGGAAATGACTTGACGGATGTCTTTCGTTCACAGGCGACATGGATGGTTGTGCCGTTATCTTCGTATGTGGCACCAGGAATGTGGGCAAGTCCACGTTTGTCCGTGTCCTCATCAATACCTTACTAAATCAGTGAGTTCTCATCTGTACATACTCTGTATATCAAACAAATCTTCATATTTATGAGCTCAATTTATATTTGTGTATATTTATAATTATGTGTGTATGTGTGTGTGTGTGTGTGTGTGTGTGTGTAGCACAACAAGTGTCGATTATTTGGAAGGTGACCTCGGACAGACGGAGTTCACTCCTGCTGGTTGCCTGTCTTTGTCGACCGTCAGAGAACCACTTCTGGGTACGTTTTTTAACTTCTTCCACATGTTATTATTAAAACCTATTTAATAAAAGTTTAATTAAATTGATTTTCTTATAGTTGTGAATACGGTGGTTGTATACATCCATGCTTTTTTTAAACACATGCTTCTGAGCTTCCTTTTAGTATTAAGTGTTAAAGGAATAGGAACATTTGGAGAATCATGTTTATTCCCTTTCTTGCCAAGAAAAACGAAAAACACAGCATGCCTCTCTCGTTCAGTCATAACAAAATCAGCCCATGAGCTCCGAGCTTTCTCATGAAAATGTTATGTTTGTTAAAATCTGAGGGGGAAAAAAAGAAAACATAAAAATGTTTTTTACAGGGTTAGAGACTGTTTCTCAGCTGTAGCTTCATACTGAATTTACTGCCCATTTCCCAAAATGTTGAACTATTCCTTCAAATATTTATCTGAACAATTTTTGTACATGTGTTATTTCTTTTCTATGTGTGTAAAATGGGATTAGTAGACTTATGTTGACTTATTTTTCAGGTCCTCCTTTCACACATCAGTGTGCGCCAGAGCACATGATCTACTACGGTCAGTCGTCATGCGACTCGGACTTGGACCGCTACCTGGAATCCCTTAAGTCCTTGTGGCGCAGACGCTCCCAGAGCAGAGAGACTCCCGTCATTATCAACACCATGGGCTGGGTCAAAGGTCACCTCACACCCCCCTCTGACATCAGTGGAACTTTAAATGTACTAATTGTGAACAGCGTCTGAACGTGTGCGTGTCTCGGCTGTTCCGCAGGGTTTGGATTTCAGCTGCTGGTGGACATGATCCGCTTCTTCCCGGTCTCGCACGTCGTCCAGCTCGGTCACAGTGGCATCACACAGTGTCCGCCTCTCACTCCAGACTTCCTGAGGACAGCGCAGGGCTACCAGACGCACCCCCCTGCCCAGACCGCCATGGACGAGTTTACAGAGAGCCACATTCCCCCCAGAAGTTACACTCACCTCATCGTACAGTCGGAGTTTCAAGGAGTGGCGCGCCAAGGAACATCGTAAGTACAATATATGACATTATCAGGCTGTGTTGGCATCAACAGCTAAACACTTTCCTTTTTATATAATCCTCCGTGGGTGCATTGTAATTTGCAGGAAGCACCAGCGCAGTAATGAGCACAGAGAGCTGTCTCTGCTGGCCTACCTGAGCCAGCTGCAGTCTCCTGACCCCGGACCAGTTCGACCTCTGCACAGCCTCACCCCATATCAGGTACATGAGAATCAGGATCCTACACTGACTGTCAGTCGGGCTGCAACTAACGATTATTTTCACAATTAATTGATTGTTTAGTTTATAAAATGTCATAAATGTGTGAACAGTGCCCATCATAACTTCCCTGAGACCAAAGTGACGTCTTCAAATAGCTTCTTTTGTCCAACCAACAGTCCAAAACTCAGACTCTTTACGTAGTAAACTTTGAGCAGAGCAGCAAATCCTTTCATGTAAGAAGCTGGAAGTAGAAAATGTTTGACATCTTTTCTCTAAAACGATTTAAACGATTAATCAATACTCAAAATAGATGGTAACTTATTTTACTTTGGATCAATAAAGCAAATCATTGACTAACCCTTAGTTAGCAGTTAACTCTCATGTCTGTATGCTTTGTCTGGGTGCCAGAAGGCCATTCAATTAGCATAAATGCTAGAAGCAGTAAGAGTTATTTCTCAGATTAAACAACAGAATTATTGTTTTAATTAAGCAGCTAACCGTTCTCCCTCCTTCTGGCCTACAGGTGCCCCACACGGCGCTGGCTTTAGGTGTGATCCACTGTGAGATTGCGCCCAGTCACATGTTTTATGCTGCCAATGCCAGCCTGGTGGGACTCTGCTGCCTGGGAGAGAAGGTAACAAGCAGGGGAGGCCCAGTCCTGCTGTCACAGGCTCCCATCTGCCCATGTGTGGGCTTTGGTACGTATCCTGCCAGCCCTTTGTGTGAACGGCCAAATTCATTTGTAGTTTGACGCTTTAATAGCTTTGTTCACTTTGACTTCATTTCTCATTGTTTGGGGTCCCAAAGACCCAGCTCTGCTATAGGTGTAGAAATAATCATTACAAAATTAAACTCTTTTCCTTTTGTTCTTCTAACCTAATGTGTATGAAATCATGAAGAGGTAACTCTTTCCTTTGCCACAAACTTGAGTCCAGCTTGAGCGGTATTTTTCTGTCCAACTCTGACTGAATCCGAGACAGTAGCAACTAAATCTGAAACTGAACTGAATCAGTAACAAGCGTTGTTTTTTATGTTGGAGACTCAGGCAGCTTGTCTGTTTACCCTGATCACAGACATGTACAGTGTAGATGACAGTGAAAAGGCATTGTTCTATGCACGTCTACAATAAAAAAATAAATGTCAAGCGATGTGACCAAACCCAGACATAATTTCTCATCTTTTGTCTGAACCTGGCCCGGCCGTCGAGTCCTGACAGGTTATGGTCAGGTATCCCTGCTCTCTTATGTGTAACATATGCCCATAAAGCATTATACTTTCACCAAATAAGCAAACATTTAAGGTTGTATATGGAAACATGGGCTATGTGAAGAAATGTATACTCTGTTTGTTTGCCAAAAAGTCAGTCACAAAGAAATGTATAGTATTTCATCTTGTAGTATCGAGGTGATAAAACAGTGACGAGTATAAAGCCTCAAACATTAAAATGATTCGAGTGTGTTTACATGTAAATGTGTTCCAGGTGTGCTCCGAGGTGTTGACATGGAGCGAGGACTGTACTTTCTGCTGACGCCTGTAGATCCCTCCGTCCTTCGTAAGGTCAACTGTCTCCTCTTGGGGGCGATATCGCTGCCTTCCTGCATCCTCACAACACAGGTCAGAAGACGGTTTGGTTCTTAATGATACATAATACACTTTAGATACATGAACATCTGTCCAAATTGTATTTTTTTACCATGACTTATGTTGCCTCTGTCTGTGTTTCAGCACGGCTTTGAAGGAGAGAGGCCCTACGTCACGACAGACTACAGTTTTGATCTCAATGGAGCAGGAAAGCTGAAAGTCTTCAAGGGCCTGCAGAGACCCGGACAAATAGGGAATTAAAGACATTTTCTACACAGCGCCGGTTTATTGCCCTTTACTCTTCTTGACTGGTGTCTCAAGCCAAACCAAGTCAGTGATGGCCTTTGAATGTCCAGAACTAGGCTTGAGCCAGACAGTTTTTTTTTTTTAAGTCAAGTTTCAGTCTGACAGAGCAGCCAGTATCACAGACTCTGCAGGAGGAGACGGCTGCCTTCCTGTTACTGGACTTCCTCTCTGAAACACCCTGGGTGTTCCCTCCACGTCTGACAGCCTCCTACTGTACGTACATTTTGAAGCTGCTGCGAAGGAGTTTGCTTCTCTGTCACATGGACAATAATATCACAGTTCGTAGTTTAAGCTCTCGTTTGGTGTCTCTACTTTGTAGGTGAAAATCCAAAAGCTGCAAGTGAATACAAAAAGCTGCCAGATATTAAAAGACCGTTGCTCAGATTTTGTGCTTTTCTTGCTTTCAGGTGCATTTTAGACCAGTGTTTGTTTCTTTTCAGTCACATATTTATACGTCCATGTAGATTTCAGTCAAGCTACGGCCATTTTAATCAGTATTTCCCACAGTGAGCGGTGTAGTAACTGATTCAGACTAGAGTCTATTTGTGACAGTTGTATCATTGGATAAAATGGCCACTGCCAAAAATCAGGTTTTTTATGCTTGCATCCAACAATCAAGTGAAGGACAGAACAGGACGGAGCTAAAGGAGGAACACTCTGTGTAAAACCTGACGGATTTACAAAAGAAAGAAGCCCATTTTCTCAGTATTGTGTTTTACTGAAATAGCTATTTTTTATTGCCGACTCGCTCTGCTTTAACTGTTGTACATTTGGTATCGTGTTAAAGGGACGCAGTAGTACTCCTGCACTTGTAGGTCATTCGAGATGTTTTGTAAGTTCGACCTGTTTACGATTTCTTATGTAGGCCTTTGTTGGATATAAAAGATAAAAAAATTCAAACACAGTTTTGCTTGTTGGTGCTACTTTTTGAAACCTCCAGGGGGCAGCGTATGTATGCTGGGATGGTGCGCTGAACAATAGCAGATGTTCACTTAGAGAAAGTCTGGAGGGCAGGAAGCCTGCAATAAAAAGCTGTCCAGACACTGGCCTGTAATACTGAATAACTCTAATGTTTCATTACGCCTCGAAATCAAGACTTAATTTGAGAAATGAATAACCTCGTCGGACAATTTGTAACTGACCCTTCCAATTACCCGAGTGGAAGAATTAAAGGAGGCCTCGGCTGTAAACATCCAATCACGCAGCGAAAGAATTGCTAATTTGTTAAGTGGGCTGTTTTAACATCCCCTCTCTGCCCCCTCGCTCCTCTTTGTTCGCCGTTCCCCGCCTCTTTATTGAGGGTGTGGGAGCAGACAAACACAACACAGCTCCATTTTGGCAGAGTCATTGTTTTGGCTTTGTCAGGTCAGATGTTTTCCCATAGACCTCATGCAAACCAAAGAGTGATCCCTCTGTAGAGGTGCCAGGAGATAGTCAACATGAACCCTAATGGTTGGAAATAACAGCACGTTTCATGAAATGCATTTCATTGCAGAAAAGCGGATTAAAATTACTGTTTATTTTATAACAAGCGAGCAAAAAATCAGACTTTTTGAATGAGAGACAATTTCTTCACTCTTTGGATTTATTTGACGCAGCTGCTATTTATTTGCAAACTTCAAATGAAAGCTTGGAGTGTGTTAAACGTACCTGTTACCTGACTTTAAAGTGCAAAGAGGGAGCTTGTATGCACATCAAATAAAGCTTAAAACCTGTTCGCCCTCAGACAGCTCAGAAACATCAATAAAAACAAACAGTCCCTGGATATTAGCTGCTCAAATGTGCAGATCTGCAGTTTTTCCTGAACATTACACCACATATTAAGGACACGACAGGCAAAGTTCTGCACAGATCTTGTTTGCGTGCCTCGACTTCAACCCTCCATCTGTGCCAAACTTTTGTGATGCCGTGGCTCCCAAACAAACGGTGCATCTGTTGCCTGCAAAGACAATTGTGCTGAGTAAAGTGACAATACAGAGGCAGTGTGCCATTATAACCGCTTAAATCCCCCCTCCTGTTAGCTACAGCTCAAAAATACATGGGAGATCCAGAGAGATTTAGCAGGCTGTGTCACGATACGGCTTGACTTTTGAAACCACACAAAACTTTTGTCTGGCTGACTTGGGGCCCCTCTCTCTCTAAATTATGTATTAAGTCAGTAAGTAAGTTGATATTGAACACTAGTGGTGTGTGTTTTTCAGGTAGTAAATATTCATTCCCAAAGGTGAGGGGAGTGTCATTACATAACACAGCTTATATTAGAAATGTATCTGTTTTGGACTAGAGAAATCTAAAGTATAATGGGACCCAAGAGTATATCAAGGTTTAATATAATGATACTGCATTTTATTTGGTGTGGGAGAGTTTACAGTGTACAGTTACATTTGTCAAACTCTTTTATTCTTCATGCTTAAGTCCTTTTCTCCTGTAAAGTGAAACGTAAGACTAGCTAACCACTAACCTTACAGTTTGAAAATGCAAAAAAAGAGCATTATTCAGACCCTTTCCTCGTCAGATCTTTCTTTAACGTTATAAAACATCCAGACTATCTAAACATTTTAGAATAAATAACATTTAAATTACATTTATTTCAAATAATACTGTACTGGTGCGAACCAGCTATGCTATGGCTAACCAGCTTCTTTATTTCCACCATTGTCAGTTAATATTGAGAAACTGCAAATATTTTTATTAAATTTCCCTTTGTTTAAGGTGGAATGAAGAAAGGTAGTTGTTTTTTTGTTTTTTGTTAATGTCCTCACTCCTTTTGACTATTTTTAGCTAACCCACGATAACTCGCTTGGTATGACCGACAGCAAAGACGCCTGAATGTTTAACTGACTCACAAACGTTTAGCGCTAGCATTAGCTCACAATAGCTAAAAACTGCATAGTCATAGGTTCCTTTGCAGTGGTCGTCACTTCAGCCAACAAATATTTTCTAGTTTTTTTTATCCCTTCATTTAAGTCGGAATGAAGAAAGCTAGGTGTTTTAAATAATTCGTTTCAGCTAATACATTGTGACTTGACACCTGCATGTTTAACCCTCTATGGTTTAACTGACCCACAAAGTTTTAGTGCTAGCATTATGCTCACATTAGCTAAAATCTGCTCAAGTCAACCGTTGTCAGTTAACGTTAATAATGAGAAACTGCGAAGATTTAAGTTTAATTTCCCTTTCTTTAAGGTGCAATGGAGAAAGGTAGGTGTTTTTTGTTAATGTATTCCCTCATTATGACTAACGTTATTTTTAGCTAACAGGCTATAAGGTGCTTGGTGCCACTGACAAGAAATACGCCGGAATGTTAACGTTAAACTGTTAAACTCAAACTAGCTAAAATCTGCTAGCGAAAACCCCCTGTCAGTTAATATATAAGTTATGTAATAAGAAACAGTGAAGATTAAGTTAAGTTTCCCTTCACTGAGACATTATGACTTGCTTGGGACAACTAGTGGGACGGACACCTGAATGTACCTGGACTCGCATCTTTAGCGCTAGCATTAGCTCGCACTAGCTAAAATCTGCTAGCAGCGGCTCTACGTTCCTTTGCAGCGGTCGTCACCTCAGCCAACAAAGACAACGATTGTGATGATTGTGAGAAACTGTAAAGATTTCTAGTTTCACCTCCCTTCGTTTAAGTCAGAATGAAGAAGTGGGTGTTTTTTTATTCATTTGTTTCAGCTAATGCATTGTGACTCGCCCGGGACAAACACCTGGGCGCTCTTTGGACCGACTCAGCCGGAACCTGAACGCACCTCTGGCTCTATGTGTGCTGCTGCTGCTGCTGCTGAGCTGATGTGCCGGCCCGCCTGTGTGTCTCTGGCGCCTCTAGCTGAAACCCTGCGCCACTTGCGAGACGAGACAAACTGCACTCGGTCTTTGTGGATCCAGGTTGTCTGAATGAATGGAAGGAGAGCCGATGGTTGATCGGAGAAAGAGAGAGGGGCGGCGAGACGACGCGGCGGACAGTATGCGTTCAACTTCGGCTGCTCGTTGCGTAAAGTTGATAGAAGGAGCTCCATTCACGGATCTGCTGATTTAAAGGCCCTGGAGAAGTGTTTTTTCCCTCCCCTCCGCGTAAACCCCGCTCCGGCACCGACCGAGCTTCACCACCAGACGGTTTTTTTCCCCCTTCTGGACGTCGAGAGGAGATTTTCTTCCTCGCATGTGTGCAGCCAGCAACAGGTTATTTACAGCTTAGCACGGCGTCCAACTCGCAGCTGCAGCTCGGCGGGTAACTTTTTTTTTTCTCCTCCGTCGTGTGGAGGCAGAGGGATGCGTGTTGGCCACTCTTCTCCCGTGCCTTCACCGGGATGTGAGTTGCAGCTTTGTTGTGCTCCGCCGCCGACCAGATCCTACGAGGCTGAGCGTGTTATCGGAGGAGGAAGGAGGGCGACGGGGAGAGCACGAGAATGCCATAGAGAGGAGACTGCTAATTAAACATCGCCGGGTGATCAGCCGTGAAGCCTTGCCGCCCCGACGGACGAGACCTGCGAGGAGCTGCCGGTGTTGGCTGCAGGGGGTGTGTGGGTTTGGGGGGACTCTTCCAGAGGAGGACTGCACGCATAGATGGTGCCGAACAAGTGGACCATGAATTCAGTTCTGCACAAATCGCCACCAAGGAGCTGGCTCGGACTCAGATTACGACTCAGTAAGTACAAAAATCATGCTACCACTGATCAGCCTTTCCATAGTCATGCATGTATCAGCAGCTGCTGGATAAGTCAGCATCTTAAAAAAAAATGAGTCACCGTGTGTGTTATTCATTGTGTTGCACTGAGAAGTCAGATAGGAAGGAGAACAGAGGAGTGACTTTGATCCTCAGGCAGCAGATCTTTGTTTCATGCTCTTCCCTCCAGTCATCAAAGTTAATGGCTGGATTTGGCAAATGACCCGAGTAATTATCCCAGCTGGAGGCAGAGAGGAGAGGAGGAGAGCACGCTCTGATCTGAAGTTCTCCTCGTGATGAAGGGCCCTCTGACAACCCAACATAAACCCAGATGATAGATATTACGTCTTGTAAATCTCTAACCAGCACTATTTATTGTGTGCTATCTCTGCTCCTCTCTCTTTCCCAGCACATAAGTCAGATCAAAGTGAAAATGTTAGGATCTGGGCTTTTTTCACATTGCAGATTAATAACTTAATTGTTAGCTACAGCCCTTAAAAAAATGCCCAGAGTCCGAGAATGAGTTGACAAAAACAGGAGACGAAGAAAAACAAATAAATAGTCACATTTAACGAGATGTAACGAGTGAATCCTTCTCAGTTTTGCTTCTTAATTCTCAAAACTGTGGCCGTTTTTTTAATATTCTGTTAATCCACTACTCATTTACTGGATCGATCGATTGATTGATTGGTTTCTTTTATTTCCATGTCATGCACACAGTGTCCAACCCTCATGACAGCAGATGTGCTGTCGCAGCGGTCAAACATTAAATTTGAATGAAATTACAGGTTACTTTGCAGCTCGGACGTAAACAAGATATTCTGCCTTTTCCCTCCCGAGCTTGACAAACGAAATCAGCTACAAACAAAGGTTCCAACTCGAGTTTATCGTTATCATCCAGCCCAAAAGAAATCGGCATAAATGGAGGACATTTTAGTGAAAATGTTTCTGTTCTAATCGTCTCTAGTTTCAGCTCTCTCTCTCTCTCGTAGGCCTCGCATGTGTGATGTATGCAGCGCTGGCAGTTCATGGGTTCATACTGTAAGCACGGAGTTAAAGTTTAGCAGCCTTAATTGGTTGAGTCTGGAACCCTTCAGTGTTCCAGGCCACCGGAGTCTTAAGCCTGTCTTAAACACACTGGTCTAATCTGGGACCAGATGTCTTGTCTGGTCTCCGTCCACCACCGAAAAAACAAAAACAAGGGCACGAAGATCTCAGCTGATGCTCTTCGTTGATCTGTCAGGATGTTAAAGTGTCAACTGTCATAAAAGAAGACGTTTGTAGAAAGGCTTCATCGTGAACGTGATCCTTTTTAGTAGCTGCTCTGGAGCTCTCAATCAAACCACGAGATCTTAATCAGAAGATTGAGTTTGGTTGGAGCTGTAGAAGGAGCTCTGGTTCATGAGGATGAGGCTCATTTTGTTACAGTAGTTGAGAAAACGGTGTCGGCACAAGGTCCATTAAGAGTGCGCAAGTTGCATCACGTGACCTTCATCAGCTGATGGAGTTTCCGCAGAAGGTGCTGAAAAAATGGAAATTTGAACATCTCCAATTAAGCGACAGCTGGGCACACTCCCATCTGCCCCCGGAGGTCATGTGATACGACCGAGAGCTCCAAAACAGCCACTAAATGGACCTTGTGGTGAGATGGTTCTCTTTGGCAGAATTCTGGGCGCTTAAAGCCGAAAAAGCTGCAGACGTCGGAGGGAACATTTGGAGTGTTTGGTCTTCCTGCTGCACGGCTCGATCCTGAGTAGACTGGTATAATCTGGGTGTGTGTTCGTGTGTGTGTGTGAGTGAATTCTGCCTGGCTCGTGGCTTGTTACAGTTCAAACTTCCTTCTTCAGACTCTCTTTCCATTGTTATGTTTTTTTTTCCCGGCAGTAATTTCCTTTCTCTTTTCCACTCTTTGCACTTCTGCCTTTTCCTGACGGGGCTCCGGGTCACAGTTTGCTCTGTTTCATGTCTTTCCCTCTTGCATCCAGCTTCATGTGCAATGTTGCAACTCATGGTTACATGCGTTCAAGTCAAATCCTACTTGTTTGTTGTTGCTAACAGACCTTGGTTTTAAAAATTACTTGGAGACTGGAAGTTTGCGTTCCTGTGTACCACAGTAAATACTGGTCAGCCTCGCAATGCAGCTTGTTTTTTCACTGGTTGAACGAGATATGTGTTACAAATTAAGACGGAAAACAAACCGAGCGCTGACGCAGTGACTCTCTGATCCTCTTCCTAGTATCTGACAGAAAATTCATTTCCTTCCCTGCATCACGCACATTCTGTACTGTGCTTCCTGTACACGAGTTTCACTACAGCAGGGATAACCTATAGGTCATATAGCACAAGAAAACCCTTTGTTTAAGACCAGACATCATAGAATGTTTTTCAACCAACAGTTAAAATTAAAGATATTATATGGAAGCAAACAGACCTCTCTCTGTATATTTTGTTGAGTTGTGTACCTACATTATCTCAAATATAAGCTCCTCTCCAGTCGGTAAATGGCTCCAGATCAGAGCTAGAATCCAGTGTGACTCTGGGTGTTTATTCCTCCAAGAAGGTCTGGCTCTTCCTCCATTGCTGGCCAGATTCCAGGAAGTGACTGCATTAACTTCCCATAAAACCACAATGTTTTATGTACATATTAACAAATCAGATACAGCATGTTAATATATGAGTCACTCATATCTTTGAGCCCAAGGCCAACTTCAACCAGTGCTTATGCTATGCTAAGCTAAATGACTCCTGGATCTAGTTTCATACGCAACAGACGGAGATAAGAATGGTATCAGTCTTCTCGTATAACCCTCAGCAACAAAGCAAAGTGATTGCTCAATGTGGAGCTATTTCTCGAGGCTCACTGAGCACACGTGAACAACACAATACACGGGTACAACAGGTGTTTTGGTCTTCCACACTTCAGTCGAGTATCAGTGTCGTTGTTTTCAGTCGCAAATGAAGTCATGAACGTGCTCGTAGCTGGAGGCCTCTGTCGTATCTTTTCCCGTCATCCCTTTCTCTTACAAAGGACTCTCTGAACACTTGGAACAGATTGATAGTGAGCAGAAGCTGAGACTGTTCTGCTGCTCTTAACTCTTCGGCTCTCATTACCCCCATTCTCAGCGCGTTGTATAGCTGTTATTCTAATTTTTGTGGGACATTGCTTCAGAAGACGTGTTCCTCGGTTCAAATTTCAGATGATGCACTGTTTTCTTAACCCTGAGGGGTCTTCTCCTCTGTCCTCGTCCTATCCGCTGTTTTGCGTCATCAGACAGAAAAACAATCCGTCGGGCTATGTTTGCCTTCTCATTTAATTTGTGTGCAGAATCTTTTTAATCTAACGCAGGCTTGTATGTTTGTTCATCGTTCAGTGTTTGTCTTTACATTTGATATGATCGACAAAACCCCACATTGTCCGTCACCCTTCGGGCTCCGTGTTGAGAGCAGACCAACGGTGAGCTGCTCCTTTTCATACTGTGCAGCAGATAATTAGAGGGGCTATGTTAAGGTCACACACACACACAAACACACACACACACCTTCTTAAGAAACGTAACGGCAAATGTTTATCTCCGAACGTGTCCTTCGACATTTTTAACCTCCACCCTTGCTTAATGATTGTTTATGTGTATTGCTGCCTTCCACATGACAATAACTGTACTTTTAGGGAATAAGTGTTTTTGATTCCTGTTGACTCTGTTATTGGCTTCTCAACGGCAGCCCCCACTACAATTTCAACCAGATTGTTTCAATTATGGGATTATTCATATCAACAAGTTGAAGAGTGGCTGTTTGTCCCATGTGAACTGCTGGTTGAAGGATGGACAGTTAAATTACATGACAGCTCATTGTAATTCACTCGGTCATGCACACGCTCTTCTTTAAGCAACGTGGTTGATGTATCAGTTGCCATCGGAAGAAAATGTTGGAATACATCTGTTGATAATATGGTAAAAATCTGTTTAGGGCTTTTGAAGTTATCCCTTCTTGGATTTAGCTATATGAAAACTTGATTGCTGTGGCTAAAATATATCAACAGCTATTAATGTATTGCCAGCAAATTTAGCTTCAGATATTCATGTCCAATCATGTACTCCCTCAGGATAAACTGTCGGGATCCCTTAAGTTTTTACTGCCATCGCATTGTCGAAGCAGATGTTAATTGCGTTCGCTCCATATTTTACCTGCTAAAAATCTGCATGTTTACATTGTGATTGTTTGGCATGTTAGCACGCTGACATTAGCATTTAGTTGAGACCCTTGTGTGTCTGCCTCATGGCTGTAGACTCTAGTATTGTAAGCAGGAAGATGTGGATTATACAGATGAAAAAATGACCAGGCACAGGCTGCAACTATTAGGGATAGACAGATTATTCGGGCAGATATTGAGCATTATCGCTGCTGGTGGGTTTTTTGGTTATTTTAAAATGTGCTATTTTGGCTCTGATGCAACAATCTTTCTTTGCCTGTGGTTTCACTTAATGTCCCACCCACAGCACTATCTGATTGGTCACATTTCATGAGTAATAACCGTTAAACACTGACTAATTTAAATCTGCAAAGTAACTTGTAACTAATGTATAAGGTAGCAGAAAATGGAAATAGTCAAGTAAAGTACTCTAAAATTCCACTCAAGTACTTTACTTGAGTACATTTTATCACATTGTTGGTTATTCTAAATTTTGATGGTAAGATTTTCATTTTTGTTGCAAATGTATATCGGTTCCAAATATCGGATATCTGTCGTCTTCATTATTGATAATCGGTATCGGCTGGAAAAAACAAATCATATCGGTGGATCCCTCTGCTCCTTACTCTGTTTCTGAGATATATGTAAAGACATTGAGTCTGGTAGAAGTTTATATGGGTGTTAAACAGATCTAAATCTTTTGCATCTTTTCTTCCTTCCTTGGAGGATTCACACCGAGAAGTCTGAAACTTCTCCTACTCTTAAGTCTGCCGTTGAAGGGTTAACCTCGGCCCGTTTGATGGGCCACCTTACTAAATATAACCCAAAACCTCCTCCATATGGGCACGCACAAGCCTTCAACTGCACTCCCTCTGTCAACACTCTGCCGCGCACACTTTTTTTCTCCCCTGCAGCGCACACACACACTCCAAAAGGCTCATTTACAGTCTTGTCGTACACCCGCTCACACACTCATTTCTCAACACACCATTAATACTTTAGTGAGTGTGATTCTACTGAGGAGTTAGTTCATTCATGCTCGGCACACGAGGAGGTTTTGCGTGTCGTTCTAAAACAAATTGGAGGTAGTTGAGTCGACACTGGTTCTTCTTAATGAGCCTCAGAGTGAATTAAATATGTTTGTAACACAGAACTCGGATGTTTTAGTCGTATTTAATGGCAAACATATGACATATTTATATAATAGTTTGGCATTTTTAGAAGTAGTTATATGCACTTCCTCACATCTTGTTGAGAGTTAGATGAGAAGATTGATACTCCTGTCATGTGTGTCCCTTAAATATGAGGCTGCAGTTAGATTTATTAGCTTAGCTTAGCATAAAGACTGGAAGCAGAGGGGGAAACACCTGGCCTGGCTTTGTCTAAAGGTAACGGATGAGTGATGGTTTGAAAATTGAACGTGTGCTTTTGTTGGACTATTCTTTTAATGAGCAGGCAGATGACATCAAAGCTTTTTCACTAAAATGATTATGCTAACAACATACTGAGCCGCTCCTTACATCCATTATAAAAACTGGCAGTGAGGGGTTTGAGAGATGAGGGCGTTTAGGAGGCGGGGCAGGTCTAATTAGAAGATTGAGTTGCATCATGAGAAATGTTGGAACCAGTGTTTTTTAACACCAAAATTAGTGAGTACATCTGGGTTTTTCAAACATGGGTAAACCGTAAAAAATGCGATTGACTCCTTTCCCATTGCCAGTGGCAGAACTTCAAAAAACCTGTTTTAAAAATGTCTTGATCAATAATATTCAAATTGAGACACATTGTCCTCTCTGTAAGGCACCTCACGTCTTTCTCATCTGTGTTTATAGTTGCACATGTGCAGCACCAATCAGGCAGCTGGAAGGGAGTGATTCTATCTTTTACTTCAGGCTCTCTTTCAAACTGAACTCCAACTGTACCATGTTGAAACGCTGCTTGAACAGAGACGAATGGAAAAGCATTAACGAGCCGGTGTCTGTAAATACAATACACGTCATAGCATCTTGCCGCAACAATTAGTGTGTTCAGTGTTGTGTTTTCATCACAGCCGATCGGACCTGGAGCTATGAACACCTGTGACTATTGCAGAGTCATTTGACCCCTTGAATGAATGAAGATTGTAGCCATTTCCATTAAAGACAAAAGCCAGATGCTAGTGGGTTTTTCGTCCAGTGTGAAGGGACTGTAACTGTCTTTCATGAGGCCCCCAAATTGAGAAAACTAAATTGCTGGAGTACTTTTTAAAACGTTCTAACTTGACAGACTAGATTCACCTACATCCTGGCCGTGGTCATTAGACTTTAGCTTAATCGGATGACTGGATCTAGATCATGTGTACCAGCACACAGCTGCCAGAGCCTCTCGCTGTGGAAAGAATACGTGTCGGTGTTACCATTCAGTCCATTCCTGAATTAATGCGATACGATTTTGTTTCATAACCAGAATATTTTCTGTGTGAGGTCAGATCAAAATACCTTTGAATGTCAGTTCGAGTGCCAAAGTGGAGGCAGGTACTTTCTGGCCTCGCGGCGGCTAAAAAAAGCATCTTTTTATTAAAAGGTGATCTGACGGATGCTGATGAAAGCGAGGCTGTCTAATACCTCCTCTGCTTTGCTCTTTGTTTCCGCAGTAGGTGGAAATTGGCCCTTGTATTTGTAGGCCAGTTCTCATGCTGCACGACTGCTCTCTTCATTAAAAGGGAAGCCGCGTGCTCAAAGCTGCTTCAGATTATTACCATATGTCTGCAAAGCCCAGAGCTGAGCAGCAAACCGGCTCCCATCCTACCCTCTAATTTCTTATCCCAAAATTGGACATGTGGGTCGTTGTGTGTGACAACGTCCCTCCCTTCCCCCGGCCGGTGCAGTACATTCTCACAGTATTTCTTCTCCCATTTTAGATGCATAATAGCAGTGCATCAGCCTTTAAGCGACACTGGGGAAAATATTATGCCTTGAGTTGAGATATATAACTCCGTGTTGTTTTAACCCTTGAGCTATTTTTCAACGATATTAAGAGAAATGGAGCGCATTGTTTCGGATAAGCATCTTCTTATCAAACCCCTCTCGGTCATTTTTTCATCTCCAAGAGGCCAATGTGTGCATTGTACCTCCACAGAAATAACTGAGCTCAGTCATCACAGAGCTGGTGCATTCATAAAAAGGAATAAATCTCTGAGGAGACATAAAGGGCGCGGGCACTGATTAATGCAGAAAAATGTCAGCCTTTTACAATTTGCGCAAAACATAAAGCAAGTCCACTCTGGATGTGGGAGGAGGTTTAAAAGAGATCTTTGTGTCACCCGGCCCAAAAGCCATTGGCCCAGATTGCCTGTCCCAGCATGCAACGCACCTCTGCATGAATACAACACTTGTCTGATGGAGTGGGCAGAAAGCCCCCCTATCGCCAGGAGATCCTACACAGGGCTTTAACATGAGCAGCTTGCCTCACACACAAGTTTTGTACAGTTTGAAAAACTTTGCCATGGATGAAGTCGGGGCTCAGGGAAGGCAACAGCAGAGGACATTTAACTTGCTGCTGGAGATAAGTTTGCGACATCTTTTTAGCTGTTGGGCATCTGTAATTTAGTCAGGAATAGCTCTGTTAAATGGATTAGAAGAGGGCAGCATTTGGTGCTCGTCAGCAGCACTTGGTGGGCGGCTTTTAGTGGATGATTAGTAGAGAACTGCAAAATCTACTGATTCAACTGAAAGAGGCATTGAAATTAAGGTTGAGAGAAATGTGCTAGTCTTCTGCTTCGTGGAGCGACGTGTGTTCAGTTATATTACCTGTTACTAATTTAAAAAACCTGGATGGCAGAGGTAGAGCTTATTCCAGATTTAGGATCGAAGATGTGGCCCCCTGCCTGGAGGTGTAATGGATTGTACTTGAGGAAAGTCTGTTTGCTCACTTGGACCAGCCTCGAAGCAGAATCAGACTTGGACAGAAGGTTCAAAGTAAAGTGTTTTGAGGCTTAGCTGGATGAGGTAATTGTGCAGGTGCTGGTAGTTGGCAGAGTTAAGAGTTGAGTTGGGCTGGCATGGTTTAAATTAAAAAGATGGCTGATGAGAAGGTTGACATTGTTGAACGTCTGTGGAAGTTCAGGTCATTGTTTTTTGGGTGGGTCAGGGGCTGCTTAGACATATCGGTTCCACAAGTGACGCCGTGGGATGAGTTTCATTTTAATTAGCATTAGCTGATTAAAGAAGTCATAATGTTCACGTACTGGAAGAAGCGGGGAGCGTATGAGCTGGAGGCACTGCCACCCTCTCTCAACCAAATGGGAATGGAGCGCTACTCCTGGTCCTCATCCCTGGACGTCATCCATGATCTATGTGGTAAGCACCTGAGTAAGTGGTGGATTTGTGTGTGTGTGTGTGTGTGCACAAGTGTGAGGTTGGGCGGTGGTTTTGTTCTTATTATTTTATTTTGGATTGTTTGTTCCAATGCCAACAGTTTGGTCGTTTTGTGGAGTGAACAGATTTAAATACCAAACAGTGATAAATAAGTAAAAGATGTTAAAATGTACACTTCACAAAATGTATCACATATAGGATGCTTTTATGACCCCTGCCAAGGTTGTTTGTTTGTTGGCTGGTTTTTCAGTAAGATTACACAAAAACTGCTGAACAGATTTCCACGAAACTTGGATGAAGGGTGGGTCTCGGCCCAGAATAGACCCCATTAACTTTTCATGTGGATCTGTATAAAGGGGACGGATCCAGGATTTTGTTTTTGTCACTTTGATAGAGGTATGCACTCTACTGAGTGCCATTCTAGTTGACTTAGAATTTTGTACACATACCCTCTAACCTACCTGCATCACCAATGCCAATCCTGCCAAAATTTCAATGTCACATTCACATATCACATTTCCCACCTGCCTCACCTGTAATCAGTGTTAAGTGCTAATTAGCAAATGCTAGAATGTAAACTTACTAAGCTCAAATGATGAACATGGCAAACATAACACGCTAAACATCAGGTATTATTATGTTAGCATGCTGATCACTGTCCAGTCCAACGGAGCAGCTAGCTCAGCTGTAGACTCTACATGGTTTTCATGGTTGAGAGGAACCAACAAGATATAAACTTGGTTCAGTTTGACCTTTTTGTCATGTTTGAAATCTCTTTATTTATAACATAACAACAATATTCAGCATAATAAAAGAAGTGGTAGAAACCCTGTGTGTGGTTCAGACCTCCTCGACTGAGTCTCATCCTCATTCATCTAACATGACAGGGGTGTTCCAGCGTGACACTTAACATTGATCAGACGTGACTTGACATTGTTACACGCGACTTTTCTTCAAGCGGATGATTAACTGGTTCACTTGCACGTGAGCTCAGGATTTAGGCACCATCATGGAACGGTTGTTTTTTTTCCGTTGCTCTGTTCCTCCGTGGAAAGCACTCAGTGACCTGGCATAAAGACAACCTCACATGAGAGAGAAGAGCAGGAACGAGCGGATGAGACCAGCTCCACCGATGAAATATTTACCACTGAAGAAGTGCATAGCTGAACTGAAATGCTTCCCTGTCTCCTCTCAGTGCTTTTTTGACGTGGCACAGGGGCACTTGCTTTCCGCTGTGCCGCCCGATTTATGCCATTAGTGAAGGGGAAGTGATAACACAGGGCTGGGGAGGAATGTTCTTCATCCTCTCCTCCCTGCCAGCCAGACTCTTGGAAATCCGGCTACTTTCTGGTCAGCTTAAGGACGCTGCCTGCTGAGGCAGACCTGCTTGGCAGAGACCGAAAAGAGGAATGCCACAGAGGGAACAGTGAGGCTTTGATCCTTACCTTTTCACCATCTCTGTAATTAAGCCCCAACTTCTACAGAAAACATTTCCCAACACTGTCGGAGCTTCTCAGCTTAAAGATGCCCTTTTATTTTCTCCAAAATAGAACAGAATCCAACACAAAACTCACATTTGCTTCATAATTAGAGCCACAACTACGTTCCGGCCTTGGAACACCATGAGACTTCAGTGCCTGAAATGAAATTGAAAATTGAGATTTGTAGTTGTTTCCTTGGGAAACTTTGACAAGGCTAGACACATACAGACCTGAAGTAGCTGATCTGTTTTCTGCCTTTTTAAAACTCACAGTCTTCATTTTACAGCAAGTCATCCTTGCATTGCCTTGCCTTAAACTTTGCCTTACATACTTAGATATTTGCCTTAAATACAACATTATTTTGGGTCTTTTTCAAGCTGAAGCATTTAATCAGTCAGTGCTAAACATTTACTGGTCCCAGGTTCACAAATGAGAGGTTTTACTCCTTTTCGTCGTCACTTTGGAGAAATCTTCTTCATCTTCTTGGGAACACTTACGTGTATCTTATGCGAAATCATGAGCTCACCAGGAGTTAGCAACACACCACAGGTGCTGTTCCTCAGAGCTTCTGCATGCGATCACATTCCAACAATGGAGGTGTGACAGGTTTTCCTTGAAATTTCATAAGAAAAGACACTTGCACAAACCGCTAAATCTTGCAGACACTTGTTCAGTGGAAAGAAATAAGCGGACGCCACAGCCATTACTCACACAAGGTACCCTGAGGAATAAGGCGTGGATAGACAATTCATAGATTTGTCAGGAACAATAGTCAGATTATTCAATAATTAAGACAATTGTTCGTGGAAGCTTAAACAGCTTTTTTTTATTTGGAAAAGTATGAATATAAGAAGATTTTTGAGTCGATTTTTATTTCTTTAGCACATCATGTAGGTCGGTAGACATTAAACATCAGAACAATGCTAAAATGACATACTGTATAAACATTAATATTGAAAAAGAAAGGTTTTAGCAGTATATTTTTTTACTACCAAAAGGGTTCATCAACTACAAGACTGCACATGGACTGAGGACTGTAGGTTTGAGTGACTGCACCAGGAAAAACTTTTAGACGTGAACGAAATTAGGTTGTTTTGCGAGTCCTAATTTGGGTTTCAGTTGAAATATCAGATCATGGCTTTATCCCAGCTCTTACTTCCCGCCATACACTGCATTCACCAGGAAGGTCCAAAATATCCCCCAGTGTACGAGCACACGCTGGAATTCCTCAGGTCATAGTCAGCCACGAGTTCCAGAAACAGCAGAACATGCTGCTGTTTTGCTTGGAGTTTAGCACCAATAAAGCCCATAAAAAGAATAGTCTGACACGAAAAGGCCACACTGTTATATAACAGTCAGTCCGTACTCGACCAATTACTGTACTTTCTGACATAAATACCCTAAAAAATTCAAGAAATGCAGTAATCCCCTCATGACCCTTCTTAAATATGGTGACAGGGTATTGAGTTTTCGACTTATGCTCTACCTTAATCAGTCATGTAGTCCCCTCATGTGCGTGGTGAGACTTAAGAAAGCTCTGTTTTCTAAACTGCCTTCGCCATCAGATGATTCCCAAATGAGTCAGCAGAATAAATGGGTTATTTTTTGGTTTTCTTCGTCTTGTAAGTTGAAAATTGTCGACGGCTCCTCCACCCCTCTCTGGAACAGTTTACACTTGTTGTTTGGCGGTTTTCAGTTTTATACGTGGGGACCTCGGGTTCGCTCAGATGTGGTCGTGGAGGGAGAAAGATGCAGGGAGGGGGTAGGAGAGTGTGTGATGCACATGTGTGTGATTTAACCGCTATGGGGGTAAAACAACATTAAGCAGGAGGGCTGCGTCCTGCCCCCGCTGCCACTGAACCCTCAGCATTGGAAACAGCTGCAACCTGCTCGCGTTTTAACGTCTGCTCACCAGGCCCTGACTCATTCACCTGTAGAGGGGGTTTCAGGTGTAAAGGTTTGGGCTATAGGAATAAATTAAGACAAATTTTGTGCTCTGTAATTAGGATTTACCTCAGTTTATCACAAGCGACTTAGCAGAAAAAAAATCATATCTTCATATCTGCTGATCCTTGTGAAATTTAATTTTAGGACACAGAGGATATATAGTAGATGACTTGAGGCATATATCGTTCATTAATCTTAATTTTATCTTTTACTTATTTGACATGAAACATTATTTTCACAGCAAGAAATTTCAAAATGGGCTTAACAGAAGTATTTTTTCCTTCTCTTGCTCAGGCCTGTTGATGTGACCCTCATAATAGGTCAAACATCCCCACCTTTCTTTCCTGCAGGGCTTCCTTACCTCCTTGTCATCTCATTCCACATTTATGTTTTGTGTGGTCTCACTTTTCCGTCTCTCGGCTCCCCTGCATGTGCTGATATGACTATCGCTCCGCCAGGTTCCCCGGCCCGTATGCCATCCCGCCTGCCTGCCATCTGTGATCGTCTCTCAGGAGCCCTTTTCATAACCACCTCCTGCCAAGGAGTTGCATGTCACATTACATACAGGGTGATGGGGTTCCTAAGAACATGATGTGAAAATGAGGAGGGCAGTCAAAAGAATAATCTCACCCCGTCTTCATGTGCCATGATGCGATCTCACCAAATAGAAGGCAGAGTGAGGCATTCTTAACATTCCTCATAAAAACGTGTGTGAGGCTCACAGCTAAACGTCTACTTGGCTCGGCCTCTCCCAGACTCAACGTGGAGTACTGGTGGGGCTCTGAGGGAGGCGGTGGTGCAAGAGGAGATGAGTACAACAAGTGAGCATGGCGAAGACTTGGTGGAACCTTTTAGGAGTTTGGTTTGGTTTGCATCGTAAGAGATTTCTTTAATAAACTTTAATACCATACCTTGACTTCAGTAACAGATCCTGAACAATACTTTTTTCAAAACCAATTTAATGAAATCCGTTTTTAACCAGAGATCCCATTACACATACATGCGATGAGCCCCGTCTCTAAGGCGAAACCTAGTGCTATTCCTGTGCCTCGAGACAGCCAATCACCAGCACTATTAGATCATGGCACAACAAGCATGCTGCATACTTATTAGCTCATTGCTGCTGATGAGATTAACTCCATAGATATTGAAATTTGGTCTCAAATGAGAAGACAGTTTTTGATACTCGATTGTATCAAGGCAATTTGTTCGGTGCCATAAATCGAAGTCTGATACCCAGCCCTACTACGATCTGTTGTACCAATGCACCATTTGAAACAGCACTAAGCAAGGAGTATTTCAAACAATGGTTCCTCGGCTTCGGACAACAGCAGGCCTCTTATGTTGGCAACAGTCAATTTTGTGCTCAATTATTGTACGAGTAAGTGATGTTATACCGGGCTTATTTGTTTGTCATTCTACATTATAGGGTTGCGCACTTGGATAACTAATGCTTTAGACAAACAATCTGGATATTTCATAAAGTATTGCCATGTTTATGGTGCTCTTCTTTTTCTGTCAAAGCTACTACAAATATACCCAGACACTGAATGCTTGAGGGCTGCAACTAATGACTGTATTCATTATTAATTAGTCGCTCAGTTATTTTAATCAGTTCCTTAATAATTAATTTCCCTAGAGCATGATGTGACATCTTTAAATAGCTTGTTTTCCCTTACCAGCAGTCCGGAGTTTAAAGGTATTCAAGTTACAAGAAGACAAAACAGAGAGAAACACAAATCATCACATTTTTTAAGCTGGAATCGACACATTTCTGGTGCTTTTTGCTTGAGTTGTTGGGGGTTGACCTTGTGATCAATCGACTTATTGTTTCAGCACTACAGTGCTTTGACATCCCCTTGTTTCTCACACACATGAAAGTAGAGCAAGGAAAGAAAGTGCAACTTACTAGAAAATGCAAGAACCCTAACTTATATCCACTTCTAAACTTAGTTGCATGATGGTCAAAAACTGAGGAAGTGGAGTTTGACAAGTTGGAATACTTGGAGTACATCTTGCGTGTTCAAGTGTGCATCATTTCGAACTCGCCCCTCCACTGCTGTGGCTTATTTATGGGTGCCTAATGGGTCTTTGCCCCAGGCAGTGTCTCTCTGTGGTGAACAAGCCAGTGGAGAGCTGTGTAGATGGGATGCTCCACTGTCTCTTTAGTGTGCAAGCTCATTGTCTGCTGTCACGTGTGTTCGTGTATAGTGTGTGCTTGTGTTTGCTTTTGGCTTAATCAGCACTGCTGAGTTCAGGAATTCCAGTTCATCAGAGAGAGAAAGCGGGAGAGTCAGCAAGATATGAGCAAGTAGGACGGAAGATGGAGCTCAGCAGATAATAGAGTGATTTTATGATACAACAGGATGGACAGGTAGTTAAACAAGGGCAAAGAGTTTGCCCGGTTGAAGGAGAGGCTTGAGCTTAGACCAGCGAGTGGATTTGAGGTAATTGGATAGTTTGTGTGATAGCGTTTTTAAAATCAAGTTAAATGAAGGAACACATAAAGTAACCCATGCAGGCCCGTTCAATTATGGTGACTCCAATGCACCTTGTGCATGGCAAGCCAACGGACGCCCCCATCTGGAATATGATACAGCCTGCTGTAAACCCAACTTTGAGTTGCGACAGATGAAATGCTTATTTGTTTTTCACAAGTCTGTAGTTTGAATTTTGAATATAAACTATCAGTGCTCTGATAACTGGTTCCATTTCCAAGTTGGTACTTCCAAGTATGCAGATTTGTGTATTGGCACAAATCTCTGCAGTCATTTAGCTAAATATCAAATGTCATCTATCTGATACAACTTAAATTGTAGTTCTTTGAATCTCAGTCTTGAATCTTCAGTCATACTCTACTCACACCCATGCCAATGAAAGTAGGGTGAAGTTTCATAGTCAGAAAAAAAAAAATGTGTCTGCATTCCCCCATAAACAACAGAAGTAGACGGTGACTTGTTTTAAACTGTTCAAAAAAGACTGGATTAAAAAAACATAAAATGGTTCCCCACAGCTCGTCTCGCTTAATCCAAGACTCTGAAAGATTTGAATTGATCTGTAAAGCCAAAATCCCTGCTGTCGCCGCTAAGCTAAAAATATTTGAGAATTTGAAGTCAAATGTGATCTTGCGGCTTCAGGAAACTTGGATTCAAGTGAAAGAGCTGTATGGTGCCTTTTTAGTTTTAACCTGCAATTACTGATTTTGTGGCCACTTGGGGGCCTCGGAAACGAGCTGTAGAAACAATGACATGTTATCACCTTTTAACTGAATATGGCAGACTTCTTAGCAAACACTTGTTTATCTCCAAGTCCAGCTGATACAGAACAACATTAGCTCTTTTTCTTTCTTTCCACCTGATGAATGTAATTCATGTGTGAAGTTCCACTTGTGGTAAGGACGGTTCTGCCTCTTTGGGAAACACTCCATAAAAGCTGGAGGCTCCCTCTGCAGCCTGCTGCTTGTAAACCCTGAGGGAGCCATTAGCTTGAGGCCCCGCTTGGCAGAGGCCACAGTCAGAGCTGAGAGCGCGTCTCGGCCGGCTCCCAACACTGCAGAGACGCAGCACAGACTTTTTTTTTACTCTTTTCTCGGGAGATGGTCGAAGTTTGACAAAGTACACTACTGCCTTGGAGGAACTGTTGAAAGGTGTTCAGATGGACTTTTTAGCGATGGCGATGCTGTCTGAACTGTCTGATGGATTGGCATGAAATTTGGTACATACATTCATGGTCCCCAGAGGGTAAATCTTCCTGACTTTGCCTTTAGTGCCGCCAGGAACATGACCTTTTTGGCTTTGAGTGAATGTCCTGACAGCTATTAGATTAATTACTGAGAAATTTGTTACAAACATTCATGATCCCTTCAAGATGAATTGTGATATCTTTGATGATCCTTTAACTTTACATACAGCGCCATCATCAGGTCAAAATTGTCAAATACTCATGATAAATAATGGAAAAGTAATGACTTTCTCATCAGCCTCTGTTGTAATTAGTGCTTTTAAAGTACTAAGATGGTGAAAAGGTTAACTTTACACCTGTTAGCATGCCCTTCATGAGCATGTTAGCATGTAGCTCAAAGCATCCCTGTGCCTAAGTACAGTCTCACAGAGCAGCTAGCATAGTGGTGGACTGTGCCTCGTTTCTACTCCCATTGAGCAAATTCATTGCAGACAGGTTGACCCTTCCCTCCCCAGTGTGGAAGCCATGGGCTCTGTGGTATGCACCAATTACAGTGTTTTTCCCTCTTCCCCACAAGCACCCCTTGACCTGTGAGTGTAGCTGTAGCCAAGTGGATGACTCAAGGTGACTTGTTTCCATACACCAGCTCAGACAAGAGCCTTGGCCGTTTTATCATTTCTTTCATGACGTCAGATTGTTTGAAGTTGGCCTTAAATTTCAGCCATCAGTTGCCTTCATTCTCTAGCAGAAGCCCGTCTCTATTATTGATTATTTTGTAATGATACTACATTTGCAGCTCAGCCAACTAGGTAGATGTGACATTACAATGAACAGGTTATCTGATCTCGCTGGAAAGGTTTTACTACAAAGTCCCGTCATGCTCAGAAACTGGAGACTTTTTGGAACTAGCGCCTTAACCGTCAGCCCCGACCCCCCTCCGGCTGTTTCTGCTCCTCATCCCAGCTCTTACCTTCTCCTCCCTGCACGTGTATTCTCTGTTTTTCTCATTAGGCACGCAGATAAATATTGTTGCGCTCAGGCTCTGTGTTATGATATCTTTATCGTGTGTGTACATGTAGAAGATGTAGACCTAAACACTGCCTTTTATCATACCCTCAATGCAGCGTTGGCTAACTAGTCAAGTAGATTTCGGAGGTTTATTTGACAATGGTGATTTGTTACTGTGGAGTGGAGTACACGATGAGTGCACTTTGGTACAAAATCCAGAACGAGGCTTCCTTTCATTTTCTCCATTTTCTTCCCGTCTCTTTGGTCATTCTTCATTTCTCTCTGATCTCCTCCCAGCGACACACCCCACCCTCTTCCCTCTGTTTACCTTTCCTCCGAGAAATCTCTTTAACCAGAGTTGTCTTTTTTCACTTTATGACATGGCTTCTTGGTCCTGGGTGATGGTGTGAGAGTGTTTCATGTGCTCATAGTCACTCTCCCTCCCTCTCTTTCACTCCGTCCTTATATAAACACATGCAGAGACTTCAGTCTTCGTGTCTACAGTTTGTTTTTACAGCTTTACCAAGAAAGGTGTGTTAATGGATGTGTGGCTGGCTGGGTGGCTGGTTTGGTGTTTGATGTGATAAAGAACGATGTCTCAATGACTTGTGTGTTCTGTTTCAGATGACAAGCCCGTCCAGGAGGAGGACTGGGTGGTGTGCCAGCACCCTGAGTGTCCTGAGCGCCGGAGGGCTTCTAAGGTAAGACCCTTAATTCTGCCAGGTCAACTCAAAGAAGGTCTATGCCGGGACTGATTTCACTGAGAAGTACGACAGTCAGCAGGCTTATCTTGAGAGTCTTCCGGTCCTGGACAATCTTCTTATCGCCTGTCCTAACTAATATTTTTTACTTAAAGTCTCAGTTTAGGCAAAACTTTGAGATAAATGTACTTATTTGCTTTCTTACAAGCATGTCCATATGCAAGCAATGCTACGGAGGAGTGCTAACAAAAGGTGCTACTTCAGCAACTTTAGCAAAGCACCTATTTTGAGAAGTTGGTGTCAGCGTCCTGTTTCAACATCACTTCAGCATTAAACAAGGCGGCCCAGTAAACTCAAAGCTCAAAGCTAAGCGACTTTGTTCGGAAGTAAATTAACTTTGTGTACACAAGCCTTATTTTTTAACCGTAAGCTAACCATCTGTAGACATGAGAGTGGTATCAATTAGCTTATCCAGTGCTCTGCTAGAAAGCCAATCAGCGTAATTTGCAAAATGTTGAACTACTTGTTACTGCCAGAGCTGTTATTCCTCTGACAAAAAAAATACATTTTGAGAGTTTGGATAGCTCGAATTTCATTGTCATTGTAGTTGGAAAACATCTCTCTTTTCCATTTAAGTGACGATAACGTACAGATTACAGTAAATGAGGATGCAGAAAAGAAAGCTAGGGAACGACATTGCAAACAAGGGTCAACCGGCCGGATTCAAACCAGGAATTTTGCAATTAGAGATTGTTTAATTAAATGCCCCAGAATTACACATTTAAGTGACAAAAAACCTCTAGGGGTCGTCAGAATTAGGAGTCTCATCAGGAGCAAAGGAGTAAATAGTGTGATGTTTTTATAGAGAGTGCAGAGAGGGGAGGTCTGGGTGGTTGAATGGGTTAACAAAATGTCAAACTTTGCCACGCGTCACTGCTTTTTGTTTCCTGTTTCATACCAAAAGGCAACGTTGGTTTCCTTCAACGGTGACCACAATTGTTCCCAAATCCTAACCAAGTGGTTATTATTGTCACCATGATGACAAACGACCTTCACCAAGTAGTTATTTTAACCCGAGCCGTGATCTCTCCCTTAACCCTAACCAAGTCATTTTTTTGTGCCTAAAACTAACCAAGCTTCAACCTTAAAATGCTTTATTGCATCAGTGGTTTGCAATGGTTTTGGGAGACATTGACAGATGATGACGTCCTGCAGATAGAGACATCACATCAGAAAACACTTGTCATTTTGGAAGCAATTACATACGTGGTTGTAATTTGCAGAACCTTTGACGTGGTCAGCATCTCAAACCCCTGTGCCACCAAAACACCTCAAAAAGTGTTTTTTACTGCCACTTAAACAGGAACTAAAAAATGAAACGGCTTCAAAATGAAGGTGCACACACCCTGACGTAGCTCGTGTCAGTCCCCTTAAGTTTTTGGCTCCATCAGATGTCCCCAGAGGTCACTGGATCTCTCGTGTGTTGCATTACCACACAGTGAAGGTGAAGCAGCGAGTGGCAAAGCTGCTTTTCTTCTTTTAGGTGTTAAAAGGGGCGTGAGTATCGGGGCTCTGTGTCTGGCCACTAGACTGTGAAATGAATTATTCCTTTGAAGCCACTGGTTTCTGAAAATGGGAGTCTGGCCAGAAGACCAAGGGAAACCGACATGGTGTCTGGTCTGTCTGTCTGTCCCTGGACTGTTTGGGTTTGTCAGCGCTCTCCTGCCACAAGAACCGAGCATTAGACGGATTTAAACATTGAATCAAGATGTTGTCCTTTGCTGTCCTCTCTGCGGAAAAACAAAAGGAAGGGAAAATGAAGAGAGAAGACATGGTGGATTCAGTCAGCACGTGTGGAGAGAGAGACGGTTAAATATAGTTTTTCTCCATGACAACCTAGAATAATAAAGTGGTGGAAGAAGAGAGCCAAAGAGCTTTACCGGAGCTATCCTCCTGCCTTTTTCCCTGCTCCTCATGTTATTGAGTCTACCAACCCCACTTTCTCTGGCCCCCTCTCAAATGACAAGGACCCTCCTTTTTTTTTTAAGATGATCTTGCAGAGTCGTTGATAATAAGGTAGAATGTGAGTTTAAGTTTCTAAGTATTTAAAGTAGCCTTTTGTGTTTGTTGGACCTGCTGT
This sequence comes from Lagodon rhomboides, assembly GCA_039737535.1. Classification (NCBI taxonomy): domain Eukaryota; kingdom Metazoa; phylum Chordata; class Actinopteri; order Spariformes; family Sparidae; genus Lagodon; species Lagodon rhomboides. The sequence continues at coordinate 27,927,744 of CM077792.1, read as the reverse complement.
CGCAGAGGGAGGAGGCAGTGCGGGACAAAACATGTCTGACGCCACCAGTCTCCTTGGTCAGGGTCAGGGTTGATGGTGTTATGTAATGAGATTAGGGAAAGACTGGTGGCCCAGTGTGGACTGGGACAGACGGACAGGGAGGAGGAGGAGGACAGGTTGAAGGCAAAGTGGTCAAAACAGACAAAGAAGACTAGTGAAGACCATTAGCAATGACTGAATTTGTTCTTTGAAAGATTGCATTTCAGTTCATTGATGTTTTTGGTGAATCAGTTGCCGCCAAACAAGCCCTAAACACAACGTTGACATTAATGTCGCCTTATGAAGTTGATGCATACATTGGAGTCGTGTCTCTACTAACTCCTGAAGGAAATATCTGGCTCCTCAGCTGCAGCATGCTCGACTGCATCTGTATGCTGCTGGACAGGTAGGGTGCAGGTGGTTTATCAGAGCCTTTTTTGCTGAAACAGCTGTCTGCGTCTGCTAAAAACGCTGACAAGAGCATTCAGAGTGTATCAAAACATTAAGGTTGAACACCATTAAAGCTACACGCCACACAGTGATGGAGCTCTGTGAGTTTGCCATGACAAGCGACCCTGTGTCAAATAATAATATGTATTTGTTCCTTGTCAGTATGAAAGTGTTCGGCAGCTTTAAACACTGTAGCGCTCTGATGACGCCTTATTTTAAATGTTAAACTTTAGACTCAAATGTCAGCAGCTCAGCTTAAGAGACGGATGTACTCATATTTCAAGTGTTAAGTATTTTGTGTGTTGGTTATTAATCTAAGTCACTTTGTGGAGAGCTGTTTTCACTTCAACATTAAAGAGTCTTTCTGTTGATCGATGTCACAATAAATCTACTTTAATTTAATGTTGTTAAACAAGAACAAAGAGCTTCTGGGTGGATGAAAACTTTTCACAGCCGTTGTGTTTTCTTTCTGCTTCACTCTTTCCTATAATTTATTTCTGCTCTTTCACTGTTTCTCGGCTGTGTAGTCCGTGAGCAGTGTTCAATGAAAATATAATATTTTCAGATTTTGACGTTCAGTTCTCAGATTATTGCGTCACGCCGATTTCTTCTCTTTGCTTTGACCCCACGACGATCTTTTCTGTTCTAGTAAAGACAGGATATCCCGAGATTTCACAATATTTCTGCTGATTCCTTTCTTTATTACTGTAAGATATGAAGTGAGAACAGTGAACAAATGAGTCATGATAGCTCGGACCTTTCAGCACGATGAAAAATAAGAATGTGTCGTGCCGTGTTTTTCTCATTTAGCTCAACCTGAAGGCTGTTGCTCAATAGTTACACACGTAACGCCTGTAACAAGCTTTAAGCAGCAGAGGGCAATGTCATGACAAGCCTGCTTATCCTCCTCCAGAGATCACTCACTCGCATTTGTTTCACAAGTGAGAGGCACATTTCTTCGAAGAATGAGAAGCATAAATATATCCTTTTGACTTTAGCCAAGTCCACCCACTAAACAGATTTAGCTGCATCAAAGAAGGCATTTTTTTTACCCAGAAAATGAAAAACATTAAACTTTTATATTTCATTTTAAGAGTTTAAGAGTAAAGCACTGCGAATAGGCTCTTTGATACACCGGCGGCTTGGCAGCACGACACAGAGCAGACACAAACACAGACGGACACAGAGAGAGAATCTAAGGCCAGTCCTGCGCTGCATTTAAACCATTTTATTCCCAGACAGGCCTGCCTTTGGTCTCCTGCTGCCATATATCAACTCCCGACAGGGCTGCGTCTCTTCCAGTCTCGGCATGACTGGCCTGGAACTGAATGAGTTCACCTGCACCATAATTTACTGAAATCACACCAGGTGTCAGCCTCTGTACTTGCGCTGCTGTAGCTCAGCGCTGTCACCACATTACACAACACCACTCAAAGGCTACTAGGAGGCTTTCAGATGGCCCGACACATGTGTTTCCAACGGGGCTCGCTGGTGTTTTCGAATACTTTGCTGTGGGTTTCTGCAAGCCAGTGGGATTTAGAGTCAGTCTGCAGGTGTCTCACTCGCAGATGCCTTCAATCCAGAGTTATTTCTTGGCTGAGGTGGTGGGATTCATTTCAGATTATGTTGGTTAGCGCTGGATGCTAGTCTGAGCTTGCTCCCTGGATCTAGACTCCAACATGGAAGGGCTTATTATCCCTGATCGCTTTGCTCCCCCCCTCCCTCCTCTCTGTATCTATCCCCGTCTCCCTCATTTCCCTCCCTCCCTTCCTCACTCAGCTCCGACAAGACAGGACCAGACAAGACAACTGGTAAGGTGTGGGTCGCCTTGGCAACGGGCCCCTCCCAGCCCAAACAGCTGGAGGCACAGGGATAATGTGAAAAGCGAGTGGGTTCAGCTGAGACCGAAAGGATGAAGAAAAGTTTCAGTCAGCTGGCTTTGAATTCTTGTGCTCGATCTCAGTCACATTTTTCCACGCACAGTTTCGTTATGCGCATAGAAATTTGGAAATGAAACGGCAGAAATGTAAAAATATGCCAAAATGTTTTTATGGAAAAAAGAGTGAATTGATTGGAAAAAAAATATAATTGAGACTGTAACATTCATAACATAAATTCACACCATCGGATGTCTGACTGGCGTAATTCTGTCATCTCGTCACGCCTTTTTCCTCTGCAGTGGTTTACTGGGGAATCAGCTCCACCAACTCTATGTCAATAATAATGGAGGCAAACATTAACTTGCCTTTTCTTATGCGTTTTTGCTGGAGATTCTGTTAAAACCTGTGCTGCGTTTCAGTGGAAACCTGGCATCTGTGTCTCACGCCGTTACTCACTCCTCACCCCCTTTTGTGTTTGTGGTTGGCTTCCATTCACTCCTTTCTCTTCACATCTTTTCTGTCCCCATTTAGTCACAAGTTATGAGTAATCATTTGCTGAGGTTTTAGGGGAAGTAGTACGATGTTAGTCAGACAAGCATAGACGCATCCGCAAAGAATGACCTTATTACTAGAACTGAATTATTTAAGCTCGAGCATTAGGCTGGTAGTGTTTTCGGTTTGTGAGACCGTGTATGTGGGTTTCATCATGGCGAAATGGGTTCCTGGTGACTGCGGCTGTAGCGGGAACTATCTACTAACATAGAAGTGATCTTGAAGATTTTGTCAGGTGTTTATATGTCGGTCTGTCTGTGGCTAGATCTTTGTCAGCGTGATAACACCACAGTTGTGCAAGATACCCACACGAAACTTATCAGTTTTGTAGTTTAGATCACAGTGAAGGCTGCGTTCAAAGTTGGGCATGATGCAATCAAGGAAGCCGAGATTAGACACACTTAGCCACATTTTCCTTCCCTGGCCCACATTCGTTTTGATGCAGTCATGAAACTTTTAAAATGAAGGCAGAGCTTGAAGATGGGTCTAATAAATCATGTAATAATGTATTAATGACTACTGAGTACTCACGGGTCAGAACGTCAACATGTTGACGGGCTTTGCAGCTGGTGTGATCTCAACGCGAGATGGTCAGTAGATATACTTGTCATATTATATTTTCTTTTATTTTCATGCATCTTTTTTTGCCTTTTTATAAAGACTGATGCACTGACTGTACTGATTCAGCTGTAAACCTTCTTTCAGCTGACCTGCTCGGCCAAGAAATCTCACCTAACTGACACTGACAGGGAGCTGCTAAGGCTGCTAAGTAAACACTCATTTGGGCCGGATGCCCACTTTCTATATGTGTCAAAACGCTGACGGGTGCCCAAGGTATTAGGTGCCATTTACTGGTAGAGAAGGATTAAGTTTTGGGTGTCATCCAGACACACTAACAGTCTAACACCTTTCCATCTGCTTGATTGTAGTTAAAGTCCTTTTAGACAAGTCTTGCCAATTGGCAACCCCCTCGGGCAGTTAACAAGACCAGGCCTCTATCTAAATGAATGAGGAGAGAAACTGCATGTATAGAATCACCAGTCAAATATGATAAAAACTGCTTCAAAGGTCGAAAAAACATTTTTCTTACAAGTTATACGTACTTGCACTATTGCGCATGAGCAGAGTTTGACGACACCAACCTCCTATATGGTTCAATCCAGAGCCAGATCACTTCTCCTGCAAAGTGGGAGCAGTCAGTCGCTCAGCATGTATGGACTGTGGGACTATTTAAAACAGCTGTGTGTATCCTCTAAGTTTACCTGCCTCTCCTCCTTATCTTTCTTTTGCTCTTTTGAGGAATATTCTGTTACTGCTCAAAAAGGTCCTGGAGGGCAGAACTGCTGTGCATTTTATGGCCTCACTCAGCCACTTGTTTTTCTTTCCTCCTATGTTTCGTTTCTCTGCCTTTTTTTTCTCTCCGTGTAAATATTTCCATCGTCTTCAAAAGTAAGCTGTCGCAGTTGATTCATTTGAAAAAGGGAACATACTATACGTTCATCAGATGTGCTCGATTGCTACCCACATGTATTTCTCACATCTTGTATTTTACTTAAGTAACTCGAGTGACTGCAGACTACAGAGTCCTTAAATTAGTTTTCTGGGGAAAAAATGTAAAAGGAAGTGACCTCAGCTATAACTGTAAATTTCTTGGAAAGCTTACTTTATGAAGTAATGCAAGCCCACTAATGGAAATAGTCTGCAGTTGCTCTGATGACTCTGGAGTCGTTAAGTCATCAGGGGAGCAGAGGAAAAGTTACCTAATCGCTTTTTCAACAGGAAACTGACTGCTGAGATACTCGGGTGTTAATGTGTTTATGAAGGGAAGGGAGAGCGTGCAGGTTCTTTTTCCAGCATTTCATCCCTTCTGCTAAACACTCGCTGAAGTACTTGCTCACACAGCAGCTGCACTGGTGACAGTTTTTTGGGGGGTTTCACTGTCTCTGAAGTTGTTGAAGAAAAGTCCTCCAAGATCAAACTAGCGAACCGTTAACGTTTTTCAGCACGGTTTAAAAACTCACTGGAGCGCTGTGTGACAAAGGTAGCTTCATGCTAAGATTTGTTCATATACCAGTGTCAGACATTACACTCAGTGCTCATCAGTCTGTGGATACTGCTCCTGGCTGCCTGCTGAGTTTGGTGAGACTACTAAGAGTAAGACTACTTGTAGTAGAGCCGACCGATATATCAGTTAGCCACTATTATCGGCTGATGTTGTCCTATCATATAAAACGGTATCAGCTGTCTGATATGTCATTCAGAAACAGATGATTGGAGTGGTTTATAGTTATTAAATTCCCAGTGCACTGATGTCATTTTACACTGTAGTGTTTATTGTTGCTATCTTTTTGTTTTATTACCACATATGAGGAATCATAGTTAAAAAAGGTGTGTATATCGGCTGATTAATGAGATCAGAATTGTATTATTTTCTAATAACGGCATCTGCATCAGAATTGGAGTATTTATCAGGCTCTGACATGTTGATGATGTCAGTGTTATAATTGTTATGCATATTGATTTTTATACTTTTAATTGTCCCCAATTAATTTCTTATCACATATTCCAACATCATACAAACTGGTAGATTATTTGTGCGCAATGACGATGCACACATGCTGATTTTAACCAGTATAAAGAAGGTGACATATTTAAATTTTGACCTGATCGTGGCGCAAAATACAAAGTCAATGGGTCACCAAAGTTTTTCAATTCATCCGATGGATATCTGCCCCAAATTCCAGGGTGATCCATCTAACCGTTGTCGAGATTGTTCTCTCAAAGATGGTTGGATGTCTACAAAATTTTGAAGCAATCAGTGCAATAGAGATATTTCAGTCTGGGCCGAAATGGTGTACATACTAACGCACTTGCTAGTGTGGTTAAAAGGATTTGGATACACGTGCCAGCTTCAGTGAGCATTTTGTGGCCCAGTTGGCTGATGGGCCAGGCTTTAATTAGACCTGTAAACTATCCAGGAAAACTGAAATGCATTCAAAACTCATCACTAACGTATTACTGTTGTTCGGAGTGTCCAGTAACAGTGGACCTTGGCTGCTTGTATCTGAACCTTAAAGTGTTTCATTTGTTGGAAAAAAACTGGCCCTCGTCTGCATTTCAACACTGTTAATCATCAAAAATCCCTGTTTGGATCCAATTTGTTTTGTGATTGTCCGGCCTGAGTTTGAGGAAAAACACTCATCATTTGTTTACATCATCATGTTTTTGACAAAGAAATTAGCTTCATGACTGTGACCAGCGTGAGTTTACAATAGGTTGACTTCTCACGACATCATGAGACATCTTGTAAATCATTTCACTACATGGAAACACTGACTTGATCATCACTCTTGCTTAAGAATAAGCTTGTAAGTTGAGTGCCAGCGAGCCTCATCGTATGACACACGTCAGCTGACGATAAGCGATCTTTTCTTATGAAGCGTATGTAACACAACACATCTTTTTAATCCTGTCACAGACAGAAACTCAGATGAGGCATTCCCATGTTTATGTGGACATTCATCTCCAATATTGTAAAACTGGATCCCAGCCACTCCAGCAGGCTTGGACAGGCTGGCAGCTCCCTCGTGTACAGACACACAGCTGTGAGCCAATCACAGAGTGTCCTCTGCTCAGCTGTACTTTTCCAACCCTATGAGATGTGTTAATCCATAAAGAGAAGCCAAATGAATCTTAGACGGTGACTCATTTTACGTCAGACCACAGTCATCTAGGATTTATGAAGAGGTGGCTCTATGTAATTGTCCGATTCTGATGAAAATCTAAACAATACATGCGCAGACCACGTAGTTTTGTGTTTACCAATGGAAGACGTTTTTCGTCACAATTCAGCAACACCTTTAGATTCTGAAGGATCGGGTGAGACTAAACTGCGTGCTTAAAACTGTGTGTGTAATCTTAAAATGAGACTACGTGACTTTTAAAAGAAGACATTACACAATCTTCCTCTTACAAATAAGTAGTAGATTTAATGAGCAGAGAATACACACCTTTTAAACTTAGTACCTTCTGTGTTGATGCTGCTACAGCATGACGTTGTCCAGTTGTTTACAGCGGCTACTGTCAGTAAATGTTGATGGTAAACATGTAAGCAAACAGTCGCCCCTGTACACATCGGGTAGATATAAGACAACATTATTGTTCATTTGGAGTGATGTTTGTGCCCTTTAAGTGATTATAAGTTCAATATTTCCTCTCCTTTGAGCTCTGTTTTTGGTCTCCACCTCCTGTAGGAGTTGGTGGAGCTGGCTGCTTAGCCGCAAGAAACTCCGCTCCATGGTTGTCGGCTAGTCTCTACCCGTGTCTGCCTGTTGTTGGGGCAGGTACTGTACAGTTCGCAGACAACAGGTTTTTTCTGCTAACAAAAGTAGTAAGTGTAAATCAGTTGCAGTTGTGGGCTCTAAAAACAAAATAGTTTGTTGAAAGATGCTTGACTGCAGAGTAAGATGATACATTTACTTGGGTTTGTCCAAGAGTAACCCTTCCTCTGGCTTTTATGTCTGTTCATCATCACCACGGCCAACAAAAACTCACCTTGTCTTACTGTGTTGTAAGATGTCACCACTGAGCTTATAGGGGAACTCCGGTAATATTACACCCGAGCCCTTTGTTTACATGTGTCTTGTATGTAAATGATTCATACTTACTGACTCAAAAAGAAATGTTCCTCTGAACTGAAAAGGAGGTGAGTTGTTGCAGGAAGACGGTGGTTGAATCATGAGTCAGAATTGGGGAGCAGAGTTTAGATTTTTTACCGGAAGGTACTGCTGACAAGAATTTATTTACAGCGTCTCAGCTGAATATTTAACTGATTTTGAAATATCTTGTTATTTAACAGAAACGTCTGTCTCCGTAGGAATCAGTCCCGTGATGTTGTCAGACACTTAGAATAACAAGCTCAGCCTGTCAGTGGCATAAACAAGCACTTTCAGTGGACGTAACTTTGACAGTTGTGGTTGCCCCAAAAGATTACATAGCAGCCACTAAACCCATGTTGCGGCTGTCAGCTGAGATGATCTGATGGACTAAAAGTATGAACAATATACACACCAACACATGTAAATATGGAGCCATATTGGGGACTCTGCACTTGCCAAAGTAGCCCGACTGCCTGTCGTCCCCCTCTCCCTCTCTCTCTCATCCCATTTCCTGTCATCTCTCTAAGCTGTCTTACCTAATAAAGCAATGCAAAGGCCCAAAAACATGATTGGGGGGAAAAAGGAAAAATACCGGAATTGCCCTTTGAGATCAAATACTGACTCAAAATAATGATGTAACACCACTGAAATGTGGAAAAAGGGGGGTGTCAAATCCGTTTGACATGCTCCCAGTGATAACAAACAAGCTGGACACTGACATATGTGTCCATCCATACAACGTCTCGTCAGGGAAATACAAACACTAGTATGAGGGTCGTACCAGTGACGCCAGTCCAACCCCCCAGGAGCATCCCAGTCAGGAAGCACTATCGCGGCAGACGGGGGAATAACAGGAAGAAGGTACCTGACTGACGCTGTGATGGAAACGACCTTGTATGGGCCGACCAATATAGCCGGGGTTCAAAGACTTAAGAGAAGGCCCCCAGTGGGGAGATGGATTGAGAAAACAACCCCCCTAAATCCCTCGCATGCGAAGAGCCTTCTCATGGCAAACCCCACTAATTGTTGGTTTGCTCTCCGTGTTTCGAGAGTGTAAACAGCCGCTCCTTAATGAAATGCTGTGAGAATGGCAGCCAGTGCAGCTTAGTTAGAGAGGCGATAATAAGCTTTGAAAAATCTCCAATTCAGAACGTGTTATTATGGCTGTGGAAACACTTGCTCCCTAAATCACTCTTAACTGAAGCCAGCCACGAAACCGTGGAACTTCCAGCAGCATCACGGGGGAAATATTTGATCTAATCCTCTCTCCTTTCCTAAACGTCTTTTTTTTTCTCACACCGGCTTGCTCATCCTCGTTATCTTCACGCTCACATTTCCCTTTGTTTTTCCCCCTTATTGAACCGCTCCCCTTGAAGATGTGAAAGAATTCAGAGCTCATGGTTACCGAGGGGTTAATGCCAAGGTCAGGCATCAAGAGAAGGTCACTCGTGTTCAGCCCCCTCCCCCCATCTCTGCCTTTAACAATGGCAGTACCAGTGCGGTCTAATCCTGCAGAGTAATTGCATTGTGCCGTCCACTCTTTTAAATATAACCTCTTCTAATTAAGGCTGACAGCGGGGGGTGGCGGGGCAGACTTGGATTCAACAGGTCGCCTTGTTTTGAAGACACGGGACAAGGAGAGGTGGGGTCTGGGCTTTAAAAAACCTCCCCCCTTCATCTTACTCCAAACATGAGGCCCCCCAGCCTCAGGGGTTTAGATTGTTTTCGTGAGCTAGCTAATTGCGGGGGATTTAAACACGGTTCATCTTGGATTAACCTGAATGACAAAAGAACGGAGAGTAGTGGGCTGAGTGTTTGCGGTCAGTGCAACAGACTCCAACAGAACATTAGGCCATAAATCATACTAAGTATACTTCGCTCTTACGCCATACGCCCACACAGCACTGCGCTCTCCCACTTGCACCACACCGCACCATTGCTGCAACTAGTGATTATTGCCATTTTTGCTTTATGTCACAATTATTCGCTCGATTATGTGCTCGATTCTGTGTTACTCAGAGCCTAAGGTAACGCCCAGAGATACCTTGTTTTGTCTGAGAAATGGCACAAAACTCATACTTAGAAGACAATGATATAAAATAGAGAAAAACAACAATACCAGAGAAAGGTTTGCTTAATCCAGTGATTATTACATTTAATCCCAAGGTCTAATGATCTTACATTTCCCTAAAATAATGGTTTAATAATGATAAATAAGTGTTTATCATCAGTCACCATGCCCCTAAAGGACTGAAAACAGAAGGGTGCTCTTGGTTGAACAAACTATTATAATTTCACGAAATATTTTTTCGAGACTTGCTGTGAATGTGAAATATCTATATATTTAATAACACTAACACAGTAGAATTCAATACCTAGACAAGCAAATGTACAAAGTACAAAGTATGATAAACGTACATTTTCAGACGACCGATGTGGTGACGAAGGCTGACTGTCGCCTTTAGTCGCCTGTGTCTGAGACAAAAAGCTGCACTTGAACACACCACAAAGACAAAGCAGCCGACGGCAAACTAGCTTTTATGTTGTGCGCCTGTATGAAAGGAAATACCTCTTTCCTTTTCTGTTTCTCTTCTCGGGCACTAATCGCTTAGCCGAACAGCCAGAGAGATTTCTCTCAAAGACGGGCTGTGCTGTGCTGATTCTAGTCGCTCAATCGGCCAAAAAGCTGTCGACAAGGACAGACCAGCGCTGACAGTCTGGAACACACCACAAAAACTAGGGCCACAGTCATCAGCCTGGTGTGTCACTGGCGTTAAAGCCTCCCTGTCTGGCAAACACCCACCCAGATATTTGATTAACTATTAAATATAATAAAAGCAAGCTTGTCATATTTGAGGGGTTGGAAACCAACCGATACTTTATTGTTTCTGCTAAAAGAAATGATGATTTATCGAACACAATTAACATGATTAATCATTTTTGCCCAGAGGTTATCTGCCACTGTGACATCATCATCTTATGCAGTCGTACGTGACAAAACTCCTAACAAGCCACAGAGGGCATTACAAAACTGTTTTCTTAGCAGCAATATGACAAGTAAATTGACTTTGGCGTGTAAGACATGTTTATGAACTCATTGCAGATTAATATTTAGACAATGGATTAATCATTTAACACCACACTCAAAACAATTATCTCAGGATGGAATATCAGATCATTTTTTTCAGTATTCCTCGTTGTCTTTTCTTTGATTGATCGGTGATGAACAAATCGTCCGTATGTTGCTGTTGTTTGTGTGTTGGTTGTGTTTGAACAGATTTACTTCCCTCTCTGCTGCCGGTCATAAACCCAGCTGAACTCCCTCATTTAACCTCCTCTAACCTCGGGGCCAAAGTTCAAATGAACTACTAAATCGGTCAGGGGCGTTCGGCACGGACACAGCTCGGACTGGAAATCCAGCGAGCAAACATCCCTTTTTTTTTTTCTGAGTTTCACCAGGATCAACGTCAAGTGTCACAAAACTGTTTATCATACTGAAAAAAACTTTGTTATTTCTCAGGGGAAAAAAAGATCAGTTTCAGTGGGAGTTTTCATGAGTCAGCCAGGATGTGTGCGAGCTTGTGGGGGTGTGATTGAGAAGGTGGGCGGGGTTGATTTTTCTGTGCGTGTATGTGTGTGTGCGCCTGTGTGTGTCTTCCCCAGTAGACCGCTGTAGTAAACAGAGTGTGCTTCTCAACTCTGTCACCTTCTGTTCGATCCCACCGAGACTGCCGGATTTACTCCGTCAGGTGTTGTCACTTAAAGATTGGGATTATTTTCACCGCACCGACACACACGTTCGCTCGTCAGAGGGACGACAGAGCAAGTTCGATTCGGTTTGGGACTACAGCTTTCACCACCTGATATCTATTGGACCTTGGAGATACTGACTGGTTCTTCTGCTGAAGCTCAAAGAGGTTTCCTTTCCTGGGAAGTGGAGTTTTTCTATGGTGGGTAAATATAATGTAGAACAAGCTTTATCCTGGATTCTGATGCGATGACACTTTTTCTCTTCGATAGCATTGTGTTGTGTTGAGTAAGTCTTCATTCATTCTCTGTTAAAACAATAGATTACAGAGCTAAAGTAGGAAGTATTTCCTCAGTTAATCAGTTACTTGTCAGAGCTACAAAACTTAAGAAAACAGTGAAAATTCCTCAAGGTGACATCATCAATTGTCTTGTGTTGTTCAAAATCCAAAGGTATTGACTTGATTGTATTGCAAGAAAAGGAAAAGCAGTTTCTCCCAACTGTCAAATGACTCAGATGATTAATGGAATAATTTTCCAAGGATCAAGTAATCAATTCATCCATAACTGTTTTAGATCGAAGCTAAACATTCAACATTTACATTATGAGAGATATTTACTGTTTCCGTCCAGTCGCATCGCAAATGTTAAACAAATTTTGATGAAAGAAAATGCTAATTATTCTCGTTTCCTTCCTTGTTTCCAGTACAGTTATGCAATTATTAGGAGTGTTTTCATTGGGATCAGCAATAGGTGGTGCTAATTCTCAATTTTGGTAAATCATTATACCGTTACAGAAGAAGCGGTTTATGAAATGATGAAATACAATGTGGAAAAACACGATGGAAATACGGACATTTCAAGTTACTTTCATGTATTAATGTATGGAAGGTCACATCGCATCTGTATGGATCGATGAGGGGTCGTTATTTCATTACCAAAAGTTAAATATTACGCCAGAAACCCAGCGGGTGAAATGTTCCCGCTGCCATCAACCTTTCAAAATCCAAAGTCTGGCTAATGACTGTTTGTTTTTTAGTGAAATACCTTTTTTTCTCTGTCTGTGTGAGGCCGTGAATGTAGCGCACATTAACATCTGTACAGACCGGCACTTTAAGTCTGTTTTTCCTCCTGTGTCTGCAGATTTCACATCTGCTTCTCATATCAACACACCCGTGTACCCCCTGGCACCCACCAGCCTTCTCTCCTTTCCATATTCTTTCATTGGAAGTGGTTTCCAAATAATCAATTTCCATGTCATATTTGGAGCCGCTTGTGTCCAAATCACATTTCTAATTTAACCCCGAATACTCAGTTCTCTTTTTTTTTCCCTCTCACTTCCTCCTTTTTTGGTCTGTTTCACCGCCCTCCTGTCTATCTCTCTCTTCTTCTCCTGCCCTGAAGCTATGGATAGGAAGGCTGGTTGCGTCATAGTCCAGCCAACATTGCCTGAGACAGCAGTCGGTACACTTGACTTTGTTAGAGCCGAGAGAGGGAGAGAGAGAGAGAGAGACCAGCTGCCGGTGAGTGGTGCTTTTCTCGTGAGCTCGCATTGATCATCCCGAGCTGAATAGCGTCGAGCTGGGCTGTGTGGAGTTCTTCACTTCTAAGAGGATTTAGTGGTGTTTCTCTCCTTAAGAGGCAGCTCGAGTGTGTTGTTTTTTTCCCGTCTCTCAGTGACGACACGGTGACAGTGGCATGTGTCATTTGGGTGTCATGTAAATATTTGTCTGTGCTGCGGGGGTCAGATGTGTTTCAGCTGAGGTGGAACGTAATAAACAATTAAAGAAAACTGAAATCTCTTCAGCTTCTGCTTTAAAAATTCATCCGAATACAACCTGTAACGAAATTACAGAAGAATTTCCTGTTGCCGGTAATTGTAGCAGTTTTTGTTTACGTTTGGATTCAGCTGAAAACGGAAAAAAAAAACGCGGACCATGTCTAGTTGTCCCGAAGGAAGATGAGGAGGTAATATTTTTCTGGGGCAAACTTCGCTGCATGTTGAAACATACTTTTCACTGGAATGCATAGTCTGCTTCACAAGAGAGGAGCGACAGTATTTCCTGTGAGCATGTTTGTTCCTGAGTTTGTTTCTTTTTGTGGCAAATGCTTAAGTGTGTGTGTGTGTGTGTGTGTGTGTGTGTGTGTGTGTGTGTGCATGTCTCTCTGTGTGTGTGTGCCCGTGCATGTCTGTGTGTGTGTGTGTGCGTGCATGTCTCTGTGTGTGTGTGTGCCTGCGCATGTCTGTGTGTGTGTGCGTGCTTGTGTGTGTGTGTGAGCATGTCTGTGTGTGTGTGCTTGTGTGTGTGCCTGCGCATGTCTCTGTGTGTGTGCGCTTGTGTGTGTGTGCGTGCATGTCGTGTGTGTGTGTGTGTGTGTGTGCATGTCTCTGTGTGTGTGTGTGTGTGTGTGTGTGCGTGCATTTCTCTGTGTGTGTGTGTGTGTGTCAGATAGACCTGTCTGATTTCGGCTTTTGACTCATTTGCATTGCTCTCTGCTGTGTGTGATATTGGCAGGGGATAACAGATAAAACGAGGTGTGACGAAGCCGCTGACGCACCATCAGGACCGTCTTTTGCATATTTATTACCAGAAGAGAAAATGCAAATGTTCCATAATGGACTTTGGAGTTATTAACTTCTGCTGTGCTGAAGAATAACCATGAAAGTGATGTCACTGAGCGAATGCTATGAAATGAGCCCATTTCTCCTAAATGTCTATAGTGTGTAATCTGGGAAAACACCACCCACCTCCTTCATGTGTCACAGTGCAGAGGAGGATGACATTATGAAATGTTTGTAATCTGATGTCCAGATTATGTCCAGAGCAAATGAGTCACTTAGACGGATCATCAGTGTCATATGAGCCTGATATAATTATAGAGCTGTTCTCAGAGTTTTGACGACATTTGTAGCTGCAAAGATCTGCGAAAAGCTGGAACATAAAAAGTTAAGTGATTTATGTAAACTGACTAAACCACTGGCTCGCCAAGGATGTATTTCCACTGCATGATACGACTCGCTCTGCTCGACTCGACACGGTTAGGTACCAGGAACCTTTCTCGATTTTGTTTCCTTCTGCCGCTGGGCCCTTCTCAGCGTAGGTGGGATTCTTGGCGTCGATGCGTGAAACAACACAAAGATGTGGGAACAATAGAGGTTAAGTATCCTTTCGTTTTTGAGATCTCAACCAAACGCAGAAATGTCTCGCTGGCGGTGAGAAACTGAAAATAGGCAAGTGGATTCAAGCCGAGCCGTATGATGCAGTGTAAACCTGGCTTGACTTATCATTTGCAGAATCCCTTTTTCGGAACAGTGATCTATCATTGATTAGCAACTCTTGGCTTGGATAACCGATCTAGCTTTTGATACCTTTCACGTGTATTTAAAGAGATTCAAAGGTGATGTCTTCTGTGGCCTTTGCAAAACACAAAACACAACAGCAAAAATGTAAAGAAACTGATTAAAATTGTGTTCAAAAGCTCTAAGCTGCAAATGTTAGCATGCCTGGCTAGATAGCTTGCCACCTATTAATGCCTACCTGGCATTACTTCCACAGCGAAGTGCCATTTGATTTACTGACTGGAGTCACAGGTTATGTGAGAAGAAGCCCTGATCAGGACCTGCACACATCAACTGTGTGGGAGATTAGATGCTACTACTACTATTAGCATTTAGGCTAACGTTAGCGACTCTGTGCTGCTCTTAATTCGGTTTGGAGAAGTTAAGACTTCAGTCAAACTTGTTAACCAAGATAGCTTTACACTACATTTCCCAAACTCATACGTTAGTCCTCCCACTTACATACTCGTCTCTTGTGTAAGTGAAAAGTGTCATAGCAACAGCAACCGAGGAGGGTGGGGCTTAGCGAGCGGTCAACTGTTTCTCGACCTGTTGGATTTGTACCGATGACGCTGTATTCAAAGGTCTCGGAAATTAAGTTGTAATGAGCAGAAACGATCCTTTAAAGTATCGGTTACATGTGTTTAAATGTACAGTGTGACTTATGGGGATCATTACGTACACCTGCTGTCATCCTTTTTATTTTCACTTGCGGTTATTAGACTTGGATGACTTCATCGCCCGTTAAACGCCCTCCTCATCCCACATTTGAGGTCTGTTAGTGAATGAATGCTCACCAGAGTTTAACGCCGCGGTTCCTTTTGATGAACACACTTCAACATGTGTTGGAGTAACACACGCACGCTCTCCCGAGAGGGAGAAACACAACAAGTGCCTCCGTTTGAGTAAATCCATATGTGTGCGAGGCGTACGGTACCAGAAAGAGGGAGAGTCGGTTAATGGGGAACAGCCATGCAGACAGGCAGGCAGTCTTGTTGCATAACGGCGGCAGTAAAAAAAAAAAAAAAAGCCTCCTCGCTCAGCCAGAGGACAGATGGCGGCAGAGTAAAGCGAGCGCGCGTCAGTGGCTCTCTCCCATGCCACTCCTCAACAGATGCATCGTTTATTTATTGAAAAATAAATCGGACTCGGGCCAGGCCGGCCCCGCTCCCCGCTTTGATCTCCTGCAGCCTCACCGGCCGCTGTTTTCAATCCCACCTACTGGCCCACAGCTAATGGCAACTCTGTGTAATGTTCAGGAAAGCAGGCCCTCTCCGGCGTACGTAGGGAGGCCCCGTGGGGTCGAGTGCTCGCTCCCAAGACGACAATGAAAACAGGCTCTTAGATAAAGGTAGCACAAACATCACATGTGGCACGTGAGTTTGACATGTTTGATGAAGAGCATTTTTAAATCTTTAAACCTTTTCTTTGACAATCAATCATACTTAACATTGTAACAGATTATTGTATTGTTAGATGCATCTCAGAACTAAAGGATGTCTTGACAGCTGAAGAGGAGTTAATGCCTATGGATCCTGGGATCGAACCACCAACCTTTCAATCATTGGACGATCCTGAACAGTCACAGTTTAAGCCTAGCTTGAGCAGACCTCAGGTTTTCAGGGAGCTCCCTGTTTGGGAGCACTGAAGCTAAAATCTGCTGCACACTGCTTGGTTTAGATCCTGGGAACACTGAATAAACCTGTCCCAGATGACCTGAGGGACCTGGATGCTTCATAATGTATCAGTAAATCAGAGATGTATTCAGGCCTGTGGCCATTTATTGCTCTGTGAACAGGTAATAGGATTTTTAAAATCGTTGCTTTGACTCACAGGAAGCCAGCGCGGTGATTTCAGATCCGGTGTATTGTGCTCCACTTACTTAGTGGACTACAAAGGAAGATGACTTGTAATGATCTGAGGGATTACAGCAGAAAAAAGTTTGCGATTGACACAGAAAGCTTTAGCTTCACATGCATTAGACACAGGATGGTACACTTGTGTTTGTGTAGTCTCTGCACTCTGTACTTGTGTGTACTGATGCATGCACAGGTCAAAGGTCAGCACACGAGTGTGTTTGACTGTGAAAATGAGACAGTGGTTGTCATCCTTCGAGTCGTAGACTATGAACCACTGATGATGTGTACTTGTGTCTGACTTTTGGGTTGTCTTTGGGTAGTTCGACGCTGTAGACCGTATGAGTTGCTCTGACCAAAGTCTGTCTGGATGTTTGACTGACTTCGCTGCAGTCATACTATTTGAACAAGACTGTGCATGACTCTGCCTCGTCTAGCGCTAACCAATCATTTGTGAGCGTGGGTGTGTTTATTGGGATGCACTGGAGCTTTGCTGCTTCTCTCTTTCTGTGTGTTTTTTGTTAAGAAAGAGAGAGAAAAAACAACGACAAAGCCAAGTCGGGTTTGTAAGAAAAACAAGAGGGTGAGCGTGTTGGCTCGAAGCTCCCGTGAGCGGACTCCTCCTGCCCCTCATGACTGATGAGGAGGAGCGGTGTTAATGCTATCGTAACTCACTGCTGAGGAGAATCTCGACCCGGTTGCCAAATCAGTGATGACTTTCATGTTAGGACAGGACCTTAAAGCAGCCTTCTCTGTGGGAGTGGAGTGATGGTAAGCATTAAAGTTGGCCCGTGCAATGAAACACGGTGTACCTGGATGTCACCAGCAGTCTCAACAAAGACTAAAGTACAGCAAAAACATTTCAGCTGCCTAAACAATAAGGTTTTAGCTCAACTTAACCAAACAGAATCCAACCATTGTCCCCCGATATGAAGCATTGGTAAAGCCGTTGTTCTTTGTGTTGATTCAGGTTCGCTTTGATTTCGTCTTTTCTATAGAGTGTGTGTGTGATGATGGCCGCTCAGAACAATGAGTGTGCTCTATGGGCGTGGGCACCACTATGACAAACAGCTGTGTGTGTGTGTGTGTGTTTGCATTTGTGGGAACTTGTGTTTTCACAATAAGTCAATAAAACATACGATTTATTTTTGTTCTCTTGCAGAATTTTATATCAGACGCAGTAAATGCATGTGTCGTACATGAACCCAGCTGCACGTCCTCCAGTCTGACACAAACACACAACAGTAAACATTACACAAGAAAAGCTTAATTAAAAACTCGAGCTGGAGCATGTTTCCTCTCTTGGCAGCTCTGTTGTATGATACCTATCCTATTATTATACATCTGGTTGGCTAGTTATTGTCTTGTGTTGACACTGATTTCTCCACATCAAGGATTGGTTTTCAGAGCCAGATTTTATTTTAAAACCAGTCCAACCAGGTAAAATATCCAGATTTGTTATGCTCAGACTATAACAAACCTCTTGTCAAACCTTTTGCCTCTCCCTGCCCTTTTTTGTCAGACATGTGCAATGTAGAAATCAGCTTCACGTTGATGCTCAATGCATTAAGTTTTCACATTGTCCATCCATCTCGTTCTTGTGAAGCGCTTTGATGGAATAACTTCAAATTGGGCGCAGAAGTTGACTATCCTTCAAGGATGAACTGGTGAGACTTTGGTGGTCAAAGGTCGAGGCCGCCGTGACATCACAGCGTACAACCCTGGTGCAGTAATTCTAATTTTAGCATGTGCGGACTGCCACCGATTATATCATTTGTGGCTGATCTAACTAAAATGGAAGAAATCTCTGTAGTTCCGACCCCTTGAGTTTCTCGGCAACTGCCCACATGGTGCATTGCTAAGGACCCAAGGAAGTACAGTGTTGACTCTGAAGTTGTTTGGACGATGCACTAATTAACATTCATTTTATAACACCTAAAATGAAACTTTTGTTGTCTGGTTAATGTACTCTCTGCCACCGAGGTGTCTGTACTGGGTTTAGCCTCATTCCCATTCCCACTGCGTGGGATGGTCCCAATAGAAAAGCTCAGAGCAGTTAACCAGACGTAGAAATGCCAAACCAACCTCTTAGTCCTCGCCCTGAAAGTCTTTTCTCTTGTAAAAATAAAGAAGATTGTTTGGACACACTTCCAATAAAGAATAAATCTCACCTTTGTGAGCTTTTCTATGGGAACCATCCAGGACAGTCTCCCACACAGTGGAAGAGAAAGAGGCCGTATGAGTCCAAAGTTTGTCATCACTCTGTTATACCATCGACCGCAAGTGAACTCCGAGTTTTTGTAGTTTAGTAAAAGGGTCTTGTCAAAATCAGGAGAATCCTGACATATTAATATTTTGAGTTTTACCGACTCTGCAGTGCTCCATCCCAATACAGTCAGTAAGCATTTCAAATTTTCTCCAGTTTGTCTTTTTGTCTATTTTCTGATTTGTAGCTAGATTAGATTGAGTCTTTTTATTTAATTTTATTTAAAACTTTTTATTTAATTTTATTTAAAACTTTAGTTACAGATTTTGAAAACTAAACGTATCCAGATATGATCAGAGATTCAGTTTTGATACAAATGCTGTCAAACTTTATCTCTCTCAAGCGTTACGCAACAAAACAACAACGGCCCATTATCTCTGTAAAGATACACCATCACAATAATTAGCTGTGACAGAAACTATAGCCTATGGCTTGAATACCCTTTTGTCTTTCTTACTCCTCAAACACACATGTGTTCAGGGTGATGCGTGCGATTACATAACTGCTAGGTGTGCTCTGGCAGGACAAGCTGTTCCGGAGGAGGGCTGGGTAAGGTTAGAGAGGGAAATGTGGTAAGGTTGCAAACTGATAAGATGTGGAGATCATTACTGAGCAGATTCCCTCTCTGCTCCTCACTGCAGCCCTGTGATGGATGGGCTTTGTATCACATTGAGTCAGATCTGTAATCTGGGTTTGAATTTATCTACGGCTTTTCCCTCAGCGTGTCACATAACTCCGTACACAAAGACTGATTACCCACAGATTTTCCAGCCTGCGAGGATGTGGCAAGCCTACAAAATGTATTTAAAATTTTCCTCGGGAGCCAAAATTGTGATGGTGGTGAGGACGTTGCAGCCAAATTGAACTGCCAGGCTGTTGCTGTAAACCCACAATTTCCATCCTTAATTATAAATAACATATAAGACATTTGAATCGAAAGCCAATATAACTATTCCCTCACTTCACTGTCTTTCGCATCAGCTGTTTGTAGTCGTCTTGTGCTCTGCAAAGCCATTTGTTTGCACCAAAAGAAGATTAATAATTAAAGTGATTTAACTTAAGTGAGCGGCTACAGGAAGTGTTTTAAAGTGTGTTGGAAGAGCCCTCGCGCGTTGCGTGCCAGCGTTGAAGGATTTAAGTGTTAAGGTAATAATCCTGATTCACCTCAGAAGACTCCAGTCGTCTTCTTCCAAACAAGAACGGCTTTATTACAGCTGAGGGCTGGTGCGCGGTTCATCGATGACACAGCCTCGCAAGCGGGCATGGCGCCTGCCTTTGCAAGTCCATGTATGTATATGTGCGTGGAAGTGTTGCCATGTTTGCAGGATGTGTGGAAACAAGGGTGCATAAGCAGGTGCCACGTGGCATTGGATGTGCTAAGCCAAGACGAGGGCCGCTGTGGGGCCAGTGTGTGTTCTCAGCTGTTGGGGAAGGGGGATGAAGGTGGGGTTGTGTGTGTGTAGTGTGTGTATGTGTGTGTGTGTGTCATTTCATCTACAGTCACTCATGCTCTCCCTAACCTCCCCACTAATCCGGCAAGATCTGAGAGCAGCATGCGGGGGCGACACGCGACACACACTCACATGACAAGTGTTGTCTCGCACACATTCATACGCTCGCAGTACGAGGCACGCCTGGCCTCCCAGCTGTTCGGCACGGTCGCATTCTCTTGCAGTCAGCTTCGCTTACACCCTCCTACACTTCCTTGTGTTGAGAAAACTGATCCAGATCCAGTAACGGCCCGGGTAATGAAAGTCAGGTTGTCCTCATACCTGAGTATCAATCATCCATCTCATTGATAGGAATGTTCAGTATTGCAAAAATCCCCGCTGGACAAATCCGTAGCTCAAACTCAGTTATTTTAGGTCCATGTTCAGGTATCTGCCATGCATCTAAGATGATAAGCTCTTCCAGGTTTGATTTTTTTATTAATTTCTTTTTTCAGTTTGGTGCTTTCTGGTAACTCCTAGGGCCTTTTTCTTCATCCTGTGATGCACTCGTTTGTCTTGGCGAGCCGTCAGATATTTTCAGCTACTTTCGCTGCAGCAGGAATGTGAACACCCCAACTTGATAGTGAGGAGGGCCTACGGATCTAGACTATTGTCTAAATATGGCATCTGATTTGCCCAGATTTCTCTGGCCCGGCCGCCTGTCTCCGCACCTCAGGGGGAACATACCACCTCTGTGTGATGGGACATTTGACTCTGCTACACGAAAATGTGCGAGCATGTGTTGACTTCAGAGGAGCACAAGTGGCTGATGTTGTAACAGCTTTCTGTGACTTGTCTGCTTCTGCCATGAAGCTGTCTCTGTGGCGGCGTGGCCGTCAAGTGGTAAGATAAGGTCAGTGACTCAGTCGGAGGTGAGACACTTCACTCCTCTGTACCTGCAGCTTGTCGAACGTCACAGTCAACGTCAGCCGCAACTGTTGAGAAATGTCCTGAACTGAATAGCACCATAGTCACAGCGAGCACAGGACTGAACAGGATCCCAGTATGTCGAAAAAAAGGGAGAGCTCACCTTTTGTTCCGGCTTCAAATACCTCGACAACTATTGGATGGGTTGCCATGACATATTTGGCCAAAATGAATCCTACTGACTTGGGTAATTGCCTGCGTTTTGCCCTCAGCTGTACTTTGTGGTTGTTTGTGGTATTTTGTCAACGTGATATGAGACTATATATATCCTCTTCAATTTTGGATATTGTTATTTCAGGATCTGGCATAAAAGTCTTTTCCTGGTTTTAAAAGCTCCAGAGCAGTAAAGTGATCTCATTTTCTGAACTTATCAGACTGTTCTACTTATTTTAATACTTCCCTTTACCGGCTTAGTCATTATATCCACATTGCTGTTGATTATTTATCCAGAAATCTAGTAAAGTAGCAGTAGCCATGCCAACAGTGCTGTCACAACATCAGTATCCGTGCATTTGTTCAAAGTGTTGCTGAAGTCATGCAGCGAGGTTGCTGCACTTGTTACCGCTCCTCTAATATCAATGCACTGTGCTAATGTCAGACTATAAAGCATCGCTGATTACCAGGTAATGACACAGTGTGCTTTTTTTATTTCATGACATGATTGATGGCGAGAAGTTGTGAACAAATTGCGTCCGTGCTTTTTTTATCGCCATCCGATGAATGGCAAATAGTGTTGTGATAATACCAGGATCACCACAGCTAAACAAATACCCGCTCGCGTCTGTTTATGTAAACGCCATCAACGACAAAAGATGACATATGACGGTGTTGAAGGGTTGTCTCATTTCATAAGGGCGGATTTGAACCACGTTTATGCTAAAAACAGCCGTCTGCTGCAACGAAAAGTGACACAATGAGAGTGGTGAGCCTGGAAATCCAAAACGATGAGCTAAAAGATGCTAAAATGCTCCATAGAGTTCCCAGGTGATAATGTTCTTGCGTCATCACTGCGAGAGATTCCTTCCACATGTGAGTAGTCATGTGATCTGTTGTTCATATAAAAACATTGGTAATATTGGTTCAAAGATGAATACTAATTAAAACTTGGATCTTATTTTGGTAGACATGGTAGTAATTACAATATTGGAACGGTCCACTGCTCATGTTTCTTGCTCTGTCACACTTTGTTTTAGTTGTGTCCCCATGTTCCCATATCTCAGCGGTTACCTTCGTAAGTACAATATTATCATAACTGATAGAGACGAGCCAAAGCTATGAAAATAAGACCAAAGTTGTAATAAACCGGAATGCAGTTGTGGGAGGAGAGCGTGTCAACAAACAAGGCCGTTTCTCGTAGCCTCACTGACTCTGGTCTCGGTCTCTTTCTATTTAAAACCTGGTGGGGGGCTCTGCCTGGGTATAGTGACCCTGGGTGTATGAGAGGAAGGGAGGAGTCGGCGGTGGCGGTGGTGGTGGTGGTGGCAGCCGACTGAGAAGACGGGGAGAGAGAGGAAAAAGAGGAAAGGACCCTGGCTCGTGGAGCTCAGAGCGGGGCTGTTTAATCTCTGCAGGACCGTCAGATGGCTTTGACAGAGCACAGGCACCAATTAGGCTGCAAGATTAGGGGGGCTTTGTACTTCTGAAAAGCTTCTGGATGGACCTTTTTTTTTTTTTCTTCCTTCCTGCCTTGGGTTTATATCTTTACTGGGACTCCTCACCCTCCAATAACCTTATCCCTCCCTCCTTCCCTCCCTCGCTCCTTCTGTCCTCTCGGAGCCCTGCGACCTGCTCCTTAAAATCTGCGATTATACCTGGCTAGACATTGAGAGGAGTGGATTAATAAGGCAGCTCGGCCGTGTGGCTTGACGGGGGCGCGCTGCAGAGTGAATTAGCAGGCCAACGTGGTGGCGAGTTGGATGTTTATTGGGGTCCTGGGAGCCTGCTGGCATGGATACAGAGGCGATTTGCAGGAGCGGGGGCGACTCCTGCTCCGGTCTGCAGAATATGACGGTAGAGTACCAGGGGAGGGCAGAGAGAGAGTCATTTTGTGTTGAATTCTACGTTACTTGATGGCACTTAAACTCTGTTATGTCTAGCGAGAGCATTTGGCAGTGCATATGCATGTACATTAACAATATAGCTACTCAAGACGGACCTATGTCGCAGCGTTTTGTCAGAGGATGGCGTCCATGTCTGTAGTGTTTACATGAAAGCTACATTCCCCGGCTCAAACCCCCGTTGTGCACATACACACATATTTACACACACTCCCATGCACAGACACACTGCTCCTCTTGAGCACATGGAAACAATGACGGGAAGTACATTAGCGGGACCTCCATTGTATCTCCCCATACGTCCTCGCTTCCTGAGCCGGGTGTGGGTGATGGCGAGGGGGGACACAGGGTGGAGTGACTAGATGTAGCAGAGCCCTCTGGTGCCACCCGGACACCGCTGAAGTGAGGGAAAGAATAGTAAGAGGGGGGGAGGACGGGGCGTATCTGTCTGGGCCGAGACAGAGATCCTTAATCCTGCAGCCTTCTGCTGCCCGTCGCCTCAAAGTGTCCCTGTTGCTGACCTGTGGTCAGTTTTATTGTTTCACCTCTCGGGATACGATTTTAGATTACGTAAATGTAGGCTTGTCCCAGATCAGCACAGAAGGTGAAAAAACTAACTTTAAGTCAATTAGCTGTCCTCCCACAGAGGGGGACAGATGGTGGGAGGGTGGGAGTCACCAAACCTCAGGAATGCCCGTGGTCGCCTCTGTGGTCATTTAATTGTGGCAGAAACAATAGTGAGGCAGGGAGCTGTTTATTCTAAATGTGTGTGACTGCTGTACCCTTTCACTTTGGCCCAGTCTGTTAAAAATGTTTTTGTATTTTAATGCAGAGACCTCGTGTACTTGGCAGTCATGTGATTTAACTTTCTCTTGTCCTCTTTTTCCCTTCTGTGTCTCTGTCTCTGCTTTTAGGTTTGCCACCACCCAGACTGCCTAGACCTGAATAGCAAAAGCCCCCTTCACCTGTGTGAGTCATGTGACTCACGCTGCCATTCAGAGAACACAGACAACATGCACTTTGACCGGCACCCCCGATTTGACTTGCAACCTCAAGGTAGACTTGCTGCTGTATTTCTTTATTTGGTATTCCCCCTCTTCCAGTCACGTCATACCCATTGCCTCATTACAGGATGATACTGTGTAATTATCAAGGACACTGAGATGAGTTGTTGTCTACATAAGGCAAATCATGTAAAACATCTTGTTCCATAATCCATCCTGTTAACATCATTTTGAGATTACTTGGAAGCTGAAGTACGTGTCGTTCCGAGCAATTGACTTTACATTCTTCAAGACAAAAGACATTTTCAGAGTGCAGGAGTTGTTACGTCTTTGAATTGACTTACAGCAACCTGTACAGCCCTACGTAGCTTGATGTAGGAGGCAAGCTATGCAGGAAAATGACGTCGTCAGCTCTAATTGGTTGACTGTTTTTTCCAGCTGGTAGAAACTGCGATCACTGGGCGCAATGCAAACCAGGCTAATGCTAACGAGCCATGCAGGGTATTTTAGATTTGTTGCCCACGCCTCTTGATATCCACCCCTGAGAATAGAGGTTAATTGAATCTGGTCTGACACTGTGGGGCCCAGGCTACAACTTGGATCCTGCCTTTTAGCCTGTGTTTTTATCTGCACTTTTCAAATTATCGCCGTTAAAGATATGCCGAATTTGCTATTAGCACTTCCTGTTTGCGGCGTACCTATGAATGCACATGCCACTATAACTGGATTTGTTTGATACTGAAGCAAATTTAAAAACATGAGGATTCTCAGGCAAGTTCCAGAATTATGAGGAGTGTGTTTTCTGTATGCTTCCTAAGCGGATTTATGGACGTTTATTCATGATATACATCAGAGATAATCATCACACTAAACCTCTGATCCAGACTAACAAGGACACTGAAAGAGGGGAATCTCAGAGACAGATGAATTAAAGTAAATCTATCTGCATGGCGAGATACCACTAGTTTCTTTTTCCTTTGGATGAACCGACTTTTTAAAGCTTGATATTTAAAGTTGTGATCCAACAGAAGGAATGACTGTTGTGTTTTTGACCCTAAGCCTCCATCCTGGCTCGGAACGTGTCCACGCGCTCCTGTCCCCCGCGCACCAGCCCCCCCTCCGACCTGGAGGAAGAAGAGGAGGGGAGCAATGACCGCGGGTCAGTAACCCTCTGTTATATCATGCTAGTGCTCATGTAGTCCTGCCTGTCAGTAGAACTCTTTTCCTCTACACTGGAGGATGATTTACAGCCATGTAATGTGTGTCTGCTGACAGTTTCTGATCACTTATTTCCAGGTCCCCATGGTAACATTAAACAGGCTGTTTCTCATATGTTTGGCTCTTTTGAAGAACTGGGACATAAAAGGTATGGTAATGTGTGTGTAACTGTTTTGCAGGGAGCGTAAAACAGGGGGGATGAAGTTGGTGAAAAAGAAACCACGGAGACGACACACTGATGTAAGTAATCATACAGACACATGGGCCGCAGTGTGCAACGTAAAAAGTCCCCCCCATGAAACTGCAGATTCATTTCTGTTCCTGCAAGCAGGGCACTGCTTCTTCACCTCAAGACTTTTAGAAATATTTTGAGGGAAATTAACCGTCTTTTTCACTTGTTTGTGTTTGATACAAGCACAGCTACTATTATTCTCCGCAGCGATGATATAACATAATGGTCTCCCAGGCTGCTCTTTGTCTCAGTCAGGCAGTGTAGTGAGAAGGAGCCCCCCTGTGGATCCGCTGAGAGCTCACATACAGCTCGAGCCCGGGGTGGGCCAGCAGAGCTGCAGCCCCACCTGAGTAAACTAACAGTGTGTCTGTGCCCCCTGCAGGACCCCAGTAAGGAGTGCTTCAGCCTCAAGTTCGATCTCAACGTGGACATCAACACAGAAATTGTACCTGCAATGAAAAAGAAAACCCTGAGGTGAGAGTGGGGAGGAGGAGCGGACACACAGAATGTGATGCAAGAGTCTGAACCATAATTAACAGCTTCCTGTTTATCTGAACATTACCAGAGAGGTTCTAGGTCCAGTGTTTGAGAGGAACGGCATTGAGCTGTCCCGGGTCGACTTGTTCCTGGATCAGTCCAACACGCCGCTGTCCCTCAACTTTGAGGCCTACCGGTTTGGAGGACACTACCTCAAAGTCAAAGGTAAAAATAACACATGACACATTCATGGACTTCAGCACAGATTCAACATTTTATAGTAAATAGTGAAACTGCATTTGGCCTCGTCGCTGGTAAAATGAAAGAAAAGCAGCACAGCACCGTTTGCACTCATTCGGTGTGTATTTAAAGCCATTCTGGTCTAGAAGCACAAAATATGGCCGGATGGGAGGATCGGGAGCGGAAACTCATACCGACCTGATTTATCACTGCCTTTTCTGAGAAAAGCAGGTGTAAAATGTATTATATTGGACACACACTGAGGGAGAAACACAAGCCAGATCAGAACAGTGAGACCTCGGACAAATTGCAGGAAATGAGAAGATGTAAAGATAGAAACTTTACAGAGGCTTTTCATCCAAGAGCAACTATGTGAGAGTTTGGATTTAACTTGACCTCTCTGTTTCCCTCAGTGGGCTCCCGCTCGAATATGTATTTCTTTCTGACCTTAGATGACCCACAGCACGTCCAATTTATTGTTTGAAGCAGCCAGTAACACAAATACAGCTTTCCTCTAGCAGAGGGGAGACTGAGAAGCACTTTTACCTCCAAAAGTGTCTTCTGTTCATTCACATAATGTCACATGCAGCAGCAGAAAACACTTTCTTTAGCAATCCATTACTCATGTGTCAAAAAAGACACAGAAGTCATTTAGCTGCATGTGATGCAAATCAGATGAACTGCACCTGGTCTCAGTTATGTTTGTAGTCTTTTGCATTTTCCATCAGTTTTGCATTCTAGGTGAAATTGGAGCAGGAATAAATATCCATAACGATGCCACAGAAAACATATTTGACTTTATGAGTCCATCAGTGACACATAATGGTTTAAATAGAAGTTAAGTTGTATGTATTGCTGAGATATTTCTAAAGACACTGCTGGTAGCATGGTAGACATGGTAGGTCATGTTGCCATTTCTAATTCAGTCAGGAATATGGTCAAACATTCACACCATGAACTTGTTGATCTTTCACTTTGTTAATAGAAAGTGCGAAGCCTTTTAGTCTTGTAGATCAAAGTCATTCTGTATTTTAGACATCAGGCTATTCTTATCTTTGTTCCTCCAACAATGACTAAGGGGGTACAGCAGGCATTTGCCAGTTTCCTCTTGCATCCTTGTTTCTCACGAGGAGGAAAAGGAGTGGACTACATCCTTGGAAGACATCCTAACGAAGGGAAAAATTGTCACTTTCCTGCTCAGCCTTGTTCCAGAAGATCATTAAGATTCCCATGACTCGTAATAACACAGCAGCAGCTTGATGACTCTGCCAGCTTTCTTTCCCCAGTGGAAACTGGGAATGGTGCCTCTCCACTGCGATCGCTGCAGTTAAACTTGTTGCAGCCTCTGGATCAAAGGCCCATTTAAGCTTTCCATAAAAGAGATCCTATGCCATGACTAACTGCTACTTCTTTTGAAATTGCCACCACCCCGGCTCACACCTCTTGACCACAGTCTGGAGTTACACACAGTCTGAAACACAGAGGTCGAGGGCAAACAGTCTACAGCTGTTTAGTCACGTGTTCGGCTCTATTTTGTTCTGTATTGTTAACACTTTCCATCAAACCTCTTTCTTCCCCTTCTCAGTGTTGTTTTTTTCTGCAGTAGGGAGCTATTTTTCAGCGAAAAATGCCATAAAAATGTCTGCCAGCTACCTGACCAGGCAAAGTTAGCAAGTAGTTGTAGCATTTAGCAGCTAAAGACGCACATTTTTCCCTCAGGAGCTCATTGAGACCAAAAACAAAGTGGCCATTAAAGGTCAAAGTCCAAGTTTGTCCTTCTTTGTTTGTTTGTTTTCTGCTACCATGTCCACAAGAGCCTGTTCAAGGGTTTGACTTTAAGAAAAAAGAATGACCTGAATACTTTGGGTGTGGTGTTCTGTTGAAAATGACTCAAAACTAAAAAAAAATAGGAAAGTGAACTTGCAAGTTTCTTCCTGCGCATTGAAGAAATAAACAAATTATGATGTGCAGATTGTGCAAGTTTTCGAGTTTTACAGGATTATTCCCCGGGCTGCTAAATCTCCTGTTTTTGTTTTTTCTTTTCTTCAGCACGTCTCGGTGATGAGCTGAAGGTGGAGCAGGGTGTGAAGGACATGCGGTCGCTCAGTCTGCCCAACATGAAGCCCTCTGCAGGTCAGAGCCCCTACATCCTCACCCCGGGCAGCGAGAAGGTGGAGCACGGATCCCTGGGACGCAAAGAAAGCGTGGATCTGTTGGTGAGTTGCATCAGTCAGAACAGGATTTAATTTGACAGTGGTTACACGTCACGTGACGCTCCTGCTCGTGGCATACGAAACTGTCTCTCAGACTCATCAAATCAAAATAAACCCCCCTTTTAAGCCAAACACAGACACAGACACGGACACACCCAGTGACTCGCACTGCTCTGCCACACCCTTTACTGTTTTCCATAACTTCACCTCGTCTTCCTTCACTCCCATGATGCCTTGTGACACTGTAGTATCTCATGGTAATCCCATCATGACCTCATCGCATTACATTACCTTTATCTGTCCAGCAGAACCCTGGGAATGTATTTTTGGATTTCCGCCTCAGTCTACTGCCAGCTGTGTGTTTGTCTTTGTGTGCACGCTCGTGTATGTGCCTGCCAGCACGCCTGCTCGCCCGGTGCCGCCGACTGATCCCTTGAATCTCGTATGGTGATGAGTTCACTCAGGAACACTCTGTGCCACTTCAGCACTTCCTGCGGCTACAGGAAGTGGCTGTTTTGCTGCTGATGAGAGATGCTGAGAGGCTGAATGAAGCCTGGAGCATGGAAACAGGGCAGACAGTCATCAGGTTCACGCTGAGCAATTCAACATTGACCATTATTTAGCCATAGCCATTTTTTTTAACCCTTTAACTGTTAGTTATTTATTTTCTTGAACTGATCAGATGTTTTGAATATAAAATGTCACTAAATAGTGGAAAATGGCCCTCATGACTTCAGAGTCCAAGGTGACGAATGCCCCAAACGTGTCCCCATTCTCATTTAGCACATATTCAGTTTATAATTGAAAAAGTAAGGCTAACATAACTAAGGCTTAAAAGACTAACATTGCAATATTGTGGTTTACTGTGATTGATATATTGTGATATGAAAAAACACAGGAATTTCCACCACGTCTACGCAGGCAATGTCATCACAGGTGGAAGGTATCAAATGCTGCAATCTCAACGTTCAACCTGAATACAGTAAAGACAGTTTGTTGAGACGCTTCCTCCAGCTGACTTCTGAAAGTTTCCAGTTGACTCATTTTGAAACAGAAACCCTTGAAAAGAGGTCTTTAATATGCAGTTACAGTAATGGCTACATGCATGACACTGTGCTAAAAGACTGAAGCTAAAGCTAAGTAGCTCTGGTTCTGTATTGGCAGTGTGGAGCTAGTTAAGATGTCGTTCTAGCCAAAGAAGGAAGGACACATTTTAGAATCCACACACACAAAGACTCAAAAGAACAAAGAATACCAGCTGATGCTTCCTCTGCGTGTCATCGTCACTGGAGAGGAGCTGAACAAAGTGAGCGGTGATTGTTGCTCAGCATAAAAAATAATATCTACATGAACAGTCGCATTGTCACTGCTGTGTATTGATGCCAGGTGTTGAACAGTTGCTCAAACTTGAATCATCATAATGGAGTCATCCGTGTGCCCTTTAGCGTTATGAGTGTGTTTCCTGTTTGGTAGGACTCCAGCACGCAGATCCAACCCCACCAAGTGTTGATACGAATGATTAGGGAGAGAATTTGGTTCCAGTCTGATACCAAGTAAAACCAGGGTCGGGATCACAGATATCAGCCGCACTTTCTATTCTTTCATGGTTAAAGGAAACAATGTGCTGACATGTAAGAGATAAATGTGCCATGTCCACACAGACGTGGATCCAACCCTATAACCTAAACCATCTGTCTTTGTCTCTACGTGATAATCTGCGCTGCTCTGCAGATGTTGTGTGTATTCTCATTTGGTCAGTGTTCGCAGGTCTGTGCATTTAACTTGTGAGCTGCCCTGTTACGTGCTTGAAACAAGTCATTGATCGTTAAATACCCTTCGGGCAAGTCTAGACCCACTTACAAGTGAGTTTGATTGTGTGTGTGTGCGCTCGTGCACACACTGTAAACAGACTGGTGTTGATGTCATCGTCGCTTCAGGCAGGGGAACAGGTAGTGGCTCGGTTAAAGCATTTTAACGCCATCTGTGGTGATAAGTCACTAAGTGAGTCATCAAGCAGACACATAAACACTGGAGGTCGCTGAGGAAAGCAGAGTTTTAGTCATGCAGTCATTTCTCACCAACTTGTGCCGTGTGGTGCTTTGTTGGCAGTGTGATTCCTCTCAAAGAGAGAAATTCACTGTAGCCACACTGCAGGTAATGACTTGTCAGCTTTATTGGCTGTGAATGTGGAGAGAGTGATGCGAGTGATAAAATCAGTGGTAGTCAGTCCACAGGGGGGCAGTGAAGAGCTGCTTCTGATACTCTGGTGCATCTGTTGGATATCTGGCAAAACTCATCCAGCCTCTGACTGATGAATGAGTTTCTCTTGTTTCTTCACTTGGATGTTTAAGCTTCACTGTGTTTGACAACAGAGGACTGTTTTCACATTCATGTGCTACGTTTCTCTGTGCTCATCTTCAATCTAAAGTTTAACACACGTTCCTATGAGGAGGATTTTGTGACATCACATCTAGTTTGGACCCAATCATGGTTCAGTGTGTGACATACACAAGGGTGATGTAGAAACTTTAAGAGTGTATATGTACACACTGAGAATGAAGCAGGAGACATCTTGTAGTTTGGCGATTAAGAATTTTTGCATATTCATATTATGGATTTTTCAATTTCACCAGTTTTTAACAAGTTGTTTACCACTCAAAGTATTTTCTGTTTTAAAGGGGCTCTATGTAACAGTTTGTGACAATTGACATGTACTATCACTTTCTTTATTTGACAAATGTGAGCGGATTGTAAAGGTGACAGGAAAAGCGAGACCTTCACTGTCTCTTTCGATTTGACTGTGGATTCCCTCGTCAAGGACTCAAGTTGACTGGGAAAATCCAAAGGATATGACTTTATGCACCTTCTAAATTTGCTTGCCTCAGAGCCTTTCCTTCTTCGCTAACAGAGAGCAACAGTAGCTAATGTTAGTTTAGAAACGGAGTTCCCAGAAATTTCCACAGATCCCCTTTAAACATGTTTGATGAGGGTATTTCGATCAATTGGCAGTATTTGCTGTTTTGCTGTCTTTCATGATGGTAAATATGTCAGTAAACTGCCAATACGTAATAAACATTATGAATATGGGCTTTTGGAAATTGTTGAAAAACTATTTTGATATCTTAAAGCCGAAATGATGAATTGGCTAAACCGAGAAAATATTCAGCAGATAATCGCTAAAGAAAAAGTGAAGTTGTGAGTTGCAGCCCTGAATCTCCATTTCACTGTCTTTGGAAACTATTTGTTAAGAATGACTCATGAATTATTTAAATCCTGGACCAGAATGAAAGTCTCTTACTATAGAACCTAAGCTCATTCAAGCCTCTCGATACTTTTGTCTTTAACAGACTCGACATCAGAAACTCTGTGATCCGTTTTGGGTGCCAGCCCGTGTTTTATGAAAGCTCTCTGGAGGACAAAAGCTCTACTTGGACATGTGGGCACTGAGTGAGGTCTTGGAGTTTCTATGGCAGCAGCTTTGGCACTCGCCATAAAAAGCATGCGTGCCTCCTCTTTATGGAATCAAGAGCTTTGCGCAAAGAAGTTCAGATATTTGCCTAGTGACCGGATTCACGGCCTGGCATGGCAGCGGCTTGTGCCAGGCTCCGGAGGAAACGCAGCCAAGTCCCGTCCTTTTCTGTGTCGAGTTACTCTTTTGTTTTCGTTGGGGTATTTCAAGTTTATTATTGCATGCATGTTACATTTTATAGGCTCTGGCAGGGTCGCGATACGCTGCAGAGAGCTTTGATGATCCAGATTGATTATTTTACGACAGGGAGCCTCGGCCAAGCTCTCCGATTGGTCAAAGGCGCATTCCAACCTCGCTGATAGTTCCCATAAAGCACCGCTGCCCGTCTGTGCCTCGCAATTACTGCCCTATCAGCAAATAATGCATCCTTTGACGTCCTTAAAATATCAGCAGGGCATCAAATCACCTTTGATATTGGCGATAATACGTTCAACTTTTATCACACTGAGACGGCGTGCGATCAGAAAAACAACTTTATAGCATGAAGGAAAAATCCAGCTGACTCTGTTTTACAAACCAGTAATGAGTTTTGCTGTTAATTCAACCATTTACAGTAACAAAACTTAACAAAACTAAAACTAGATCTTGGTGTTGGGATCCCCCTCCTGTCTATTCTGTAGTGGCTGTGACTCATTTGACCTGTTCGGCATGTTGAAGTCATTTCTCCCCCCGGGGTCGGGGCTCAGGAAGTTTTTGCTCCATATGCAGCACCGGTGTGACATCATGTTGCAAAAGCAAAAACAAAACTTTGTATTCATGCTAAATACTGACATTGCTTTTACAGTATCAAAGCAGATTTGTGGGAAAACAGACATCTCAGGCACTCGCTTGTCTTTCCTTTTTCCTGAGAACAGAAACTGTGACTTTTACAGTCGTCATAAAGATAACTGGCTGTCTGGGAGTTAAGCACATACAGTACATTGATCCTCGCTCTGTCGCTCAGCCGTTTTTTTTTTTATAACGAAAGGCCATCAGTTGCCATAGCACACTGAACAACACTGCCACTCTGTCCCAACCCACTGACTGTCTCAGAGTCTAGTTAAATAGATAAAAACTCACGCAACAGGGCAAAGTGTAACAATTTACTGTCAGATTATTTAATCACAGTGACCAGGATAACATGGCAGTTCGCAGGAAGACGGTCTGGGCTTTTCCAGAAAGTTAATGTGAAGTAATTTATCCTCCATATGTGTGTCAGTGCTCACACCTCCCATAATGCACTCCTCCATCACATCAGGAAAAAAGCTTCAGTTTAAAAGCTTCAAACACAAAGTTTCTAAAACTTTTATGCTCCAAAAGCTTCACATTAGTCCTGAAATGATTTACTGATGTTGTGAATCGAACAGAAAATGAATCTTAAACTGTGTTGATGATCAATTAATTATTCTCTTTCAAGCAAAAATTGGCAATTTATTTATTTTATTGTATTTTCAAAATGAAAAAAGATCCAAAACTCCCAAAAGTATTATTTTGGTAGTGCAACTGAAACTCGTGACACTAATGTTAAACATTTCTAACGATGCTAACTTAGATATACAGTATATATCCATCTATCCTCCGACCATTCTTCATTTCCTGCTCCTGAAATGTGAGAATTGTGAGAAAATTGTGATTATGAAAAAGGATATTTCTGTTGGGTTTTTTTTCTGACCATTTGAAGATCAAACGACAAATATGTACGACTCGATAACGGAGATAAACTTTTACCGCAGCCTCTGCTCACACATCTAAAGCGAGCCTCCTGTCTTCGCCTCGGGGCCGGAGGAGTTTGTTATGTAAAAGACAGGAGAGGTAAATAGCATCGTTTCATAACAGACAACAACTGGGTGCTTGTATCAGCTACTAATACTGTCGCTGATGGAAGCCCTGAAAAGCCTTCAGGGCTGAAGACTGATGACGCAGTGAGCTGATGAGACAGTGATAGGAGTGGCAAGTGTCTTGAATTCTTAACCTTTGCGTAATGAACCTAAAACAGAGCGACACGTGTATTTTCTTTAGCACTGAGGGATTAAAGTGTGTTATGAATGATACTGTATTCACGTGGCTGGATTCAGCTCATACAGTGCACTCTGTGTGCTTTGTCATGAAAGGCAAGTGTCACTGGTTTCCTCTTTGTGGCTCCTGCAGTGTGTTTCGGCCTGTGGACGGTAACGTGTGGACATTGTTCCCCCTCTTTTGTCTCCGACAGCTCACAATAGAGACAATCAACACAGAGTCACTTTGAATGCCTCGTCACCACGTCTGATCTGAAGAGCTGAAGAGGTGTTTCTATACAACAGTCAGTATAGTTTGTTAATAGAGTGAGAAGTATCGGTCATTGAGTTGATAAGGTCTTTGGCATAATTGTAAGACTTAATTCTTTGCTTCTCAGGGCTTCAACTGATGATTATTTTCATTATCAATTAATCATTTAGTCTTTAAGCCCAAAGTGATGTCTTTAAAGTGTCAAAACAACAGAGAGTCTTCATCCACTCTCATAAATAACAAAGAAAAGCAGCAAATGTTCGAAAAATTAGTCGTGATTATAACCATTAATAATCATTAATCGATTAACAAAACAGTTTCCCTGACATCAGTGGTAGTTTGTAAAGTAAGACCTGACAGAAAACCCTTAAAAAGATGCCAACATGATGCTAATATTCAACAATATTCATTATGCAAGGATTGTTTAGACTTACAAACTAGATGAATTGGAGCAGATCAGAGCTGCAGTGATGAGTTGATTCATTGATAAGTCAACCGGCAGCTATTTTAATTATATTTTTTATAGTTTTGTCATTATTCAATCATAAAAATATAAAATATACTCTGATTTTGGCTCCTCCAGTCTGAGAATTCTTGGTTTTATATCATTTTAAAGTGAGTATCTTAGAGTTTCCGACTGGACAAGAGGTTTCCTGGAAACAGTGAATAAAATGTTTCACTTTTCCTGTTTTCTTAATTACTCAGTTTGAGGGACCCGATTGTTTTCTAGACGTTTTATATGCAACATAACTCTGATTATTGAAAATTAAGCTCACAATACACACATGTACCTGCAATACTGTTTCACTCCTACGTATACTCGACTGTACTTGTCCAGTCGAGTCTGTGAAGAATTTGAATGACGTGTGTTTTTGCAGCTCACTCTCTAATTAAACTAATGACTCAAGGTGTTAGGAGACCATTTACGCGTTCCCCATGTGGTGTGGGAGGGGCTACATGCTGAGAAGGAGGTGTGTGTGTGTGTGGTGTGTGTGTGTGCTGGAAAGACAAAGAACTTCCCCTGATGCCTAAAGGTGGAGATTACTGCAGGCTGAACTCTCACACACCTTTATGGTTGTTATTTGTGTGACCGTTGGCCTGCAGGTTCAGGTAGGCAGTCAGACACGAGAGACGTCGCTGCGATGCTTCAGTCTGCTCTGCACCTCAGTCCGGACAGTGACTTCTTCATTATGGATTCATCTTGACTTTTGGATCTACCTCTGCACCTCTTGTATTTCACTCAGAACATCTTTTTTGTTCTCTGAGGCTTTTCTGGATTTAAGATTTTTTTTGCGTCTGTGTAAAAAATGGTTCGTTTTGGCCGTCTGACATCCTGGCACAGCTGGGACCTGCTGCATGTGGTCTCAGAGATTCCTGAGTCGCCTCCTCCTGATACGAAACCAGCACAGAATGACTGTCAGGTGAGACTTTGCTGACACGTCTATGTGCATGACGATGTCGTGATTAGGTGTCATTTCTTGCTGACTATGTCAGCAGCGGCAATATTACGTTTTAGAGCTGCGATTATTAGTTGATTAGACAGAGTGCAACAATTCTCATAATCAATCAATCGTTTTAATCATTTTTTCATCATCAGTCATATCATCCAAATAGAAGGATTTGAGCTTTTCCTTGTCACACGTGTCAAAATAAATATATTCAAGTGTTTGATTGTTGGTCAGACAAAAGAAAGACTGTGAGAAAATCAAACAGCTGTTCTTCTTTTATTGTTCTTTTATCGACTTAATGATTAAGTGAGAAATAATCAGCCGATTAATCCAAACTGAAAACAATCTAATCTCATCCGCTCTGCTGGAAACATCAGAGTTCAGATGTTTCTGTGTGTGTGTGTCGGTGTGTATTGGGTGAAGTGTAATGGCGGCTGGGCCCTCAAAGCATCAGCAGCTTGAGCGATGGGGGGTCGAGTAGCAGCAGCATCTCTCACCTCAGGCTGGAACTCGTGGCGGTCATCTGTTTGGTTATTGGAAACTGAGGCGGCCTTGAAACGTGCCGCATGTTTTTCACCGCGGGGGGAATTTCTTTTAGTTTCCATTTCCTGGTTGTGAGTGTGTGCTGGTGTGCGTCCAGGATCTGAGGAAGGTCAGCGCACGTGGTTTTCCCATCGTTAATCAACCCACCTGATCAAGGGGAGCCGTTATCAGTGGGCTTAACATAAAGGCAGTAGCAGGGGGCAGAAGGACTGACGGGGGCGGTCGGGGTGGGGGGATCTTTCTTTGTCAACCCTTATTTTAATACAATCCCTCCTATTTAAAGATTTTCTCCTTTTCAGGCCAAGGTTAATACCACAAACCGCAGTGATAAGATAAGGACACATGGCTTGATATCGTTAACCTGACTCCCCCCCTCACCCTCCTCCAGCACAAGTGGCAGTTCCCAGAGCGAGTAGCTTTTGTAAAGAGAGCTCGCTGCCCTCTGTCCTGACTGACAGGTTTACACAGGAGGCACAAGGGAAACCTTGTAAACATAATTAGTTGAGCAGACATGACTAGAGTGGCTTAGTGTTTACTACGAGGGTCTATTTGCTGGAGCTAAAGTAAATTGTTTCAGTATTGTTACCTGCTGGAAACCAACTAAAATACCTAGAATGTTTTAGTGCTGCAACTAATTATCATTTTCCTTCTTTATTAATGTCAAATACCTTGAGGAACATGCCTAAAATAATTGTGAAAGCACAGGGAGACCTTTTATAAATAGATGTTTTTGTCCAAAACCAAAAGATATTAAAGATATAAAAACAGCAAATCTACACATTTCAAAAGCTGAAACAACTGGATTATCAAAACAGCAGCAGATTGTTTTCACGTCTACACAGTTTTCAGACTTCTCTGCTGCTCCTGAAGGAGGAGTTGTGCTCGTGCTTATCTACAGTGGCATAAGCAGCCTACTAAATGTGCTGAAACATGCAAAAGTAAACAAAGGGAATTTCCCGTCGGGCCTTTATCGGGGCATTTTCTTTTCCTTGTTTTTGTCAGCTAGCATGGCATTGTTTGAAGGTCTCCAGGCAAAACATTTGATTTGAGATAGCACGAAAGAATAGTGGACCGACTTCAAATAAGAGAGAGGAATGAAGCGTCCCATCCGCGGGGAGTCCGACACCCTGTGAATGTCGTGGTCTTACACGGGTGGTGGTTTGGAATGACGCTAATCTTACATTAGTGGGAAAAAAGATGGCTGATAGCAGTGAAACAACAAAAAAAGGTGTGTATTTCCAAGAAGTGGGTGATTTCTATATCTGCCAGCCTGTTGCGACGAATAAACGAAACAGCATTTGGCAGCTTCAAGCACCAGGATGTGTGTTTGAGTCAGGGAGCTCCCCACAAGCTGTCACCGTGACTCCACCTTCCCCCTTTTTTTTTTCTCGCCCCGGCCCTGCCTCCTCTCTTCCTGTCCAACACAATGAGGCAGGATCCTCCTGGTTGCTATGACTTCAGCCCAGTGTCAGTATGAAATGCACCCACTGACTGTTTGGACAGCAGGACAGGACAGAGATACGTCCCGGTTCAAAGAGAAGCTGCTGTCGGGCACGGCGGGACGCGGCACCCAGACACCACGCTCGGTGAGCAACCCGGACCCCAGTCAGCTGGAACGGGACGTATCAAGAGCGAGTGAAGTTCAACGCGAGGCTCTTGATGGGGGAGTAACGGGGCAGCGTTGAAGTTGTCGCTCAGCCTCTCTGGACTGATCTGTGCATCTCTGAGCGCGGACGGCGTGGATGTGTTTGTTTCACAGAGGGAGAGGAGGCTGGAAGTTGAGAGAGCGCAGCAGCTGGCTCCAGAATGGGCTGCGATCCATGAATCCAATTGGAGGATTAGGATGGTTTTTGTTACTTTTGACATGCCTCTGGCTTCAATGGTGAGCACTGTTAATGTGGTGGGAAACTGCTGGTAGCTTCTATCCCTGTGTCCTTTTTAATTACAGCTTCCTGGCCTTGTCTTTTGTCTCGAGAATTTTAATGAGTAAGTGATAATCAAGATGTTCGCTTCCTTTATCCAAAACTACTAAACATTCAAGTTTGTTAGACTTTTTCATGTGATATGCTAAGAAAATAATATTATAAAAGCTCCTATATTTGTGTTTTTCTGTCTTTATCACACCTAGTTTCCATTGAAAGGTAAAAGCTTCAGATTGTCACGTAAAGCAAAATCAGGCTAAACTAACAGGGTTTCGGTTCGCCCACCAGTGTGCCGTCAGCGGCTCAGGGTCCAGACTCTCCCTGTTTGCCCACGGAGATCGAACACTTCCTGACACCTGTGTCCTTGACCACTTGGCCCAGATTTTTCCCCCAAAAAGAGAAAAATCCCTAAATGGGTCCAAGCTCGTTTCCCTTTCACTGCAGCGACAGTAAATTTGTCCCCTTTCATTGGAGTTTTTGTCTAAAAGCCAACACGTCTATTTGCAGTTCAGTCACTCGCCTCTGTGGCAATCAGTTAAAAAAGATAAAAGGACTAAAAGCTGTTTGAAAACCTGCAGGACCCCCCCACTCAGATTTACTATCGTGTTATGTAACCCTGTTCAGAACACTCATGTGCCTTTTACTCCGGTTAAGTGGTTTCACAAAGACTTTGGGACGTTCTTCCTAAAATGGGAACCTGTGTAATGCAGAACAATTTGACCAGAGCCGTTCATAATATTTACATTTCCTTCGGTTACATACACATGCCTCAAAGTCACTGTATATACTCTGATAAGTCATTATCGACGGTGAAGTGAAAGTTGTTTACTTTTAGTAGCTGGAATGCAAAACCTCAACTTTTCTTCTTTTTTTTAATTCTGTTTTTATGCTCGTTCATGCGGTTTGTCGTCGACTGTCCTCCTCCTGCCATCGTCGCTCTCAATCTTACAGTTTAAAGTTTGATTTTCTTCTCTTTTAACAGTCTTCTTTCCATCCGGCCGCCGTAATTCAAAGGTTTATTTTATTGTCATTTTACGACGAAATGCCGCAGCGGATACTTCTGTGTCTTTTGCCCAGCAGGGTGAACAGTCAGTGGCCGGGTGTTGGTGTTGTCTTCTAGTATCCTTTGGGCTCTGTGCAGACATCTCACTTCACCAGTATCACTGATTCTCGGAAGATGCGCTTCAGCGATCTTCTGGGCGGTTTTAATCAACCACTGCGGAGACGTCCAGTCCTGGGCAGTGCTTCTATCGCTCCTCTATTTATCCATCCTGAGTTTGAATTCGGAGGATGTTAGAGAGGAGTTGAGAAGTCTGAGAGATGAATGCAGAGGATGGAAAACTGCACACTGCATGTTTTTTTGGGGGGTGTAAAAATAATTATCAGTCATTATTCTGCTACAAAGATGGAATTGACTGTAGTTCAAAGATAAGTGCAGTGAAGTAGGGTCTTTAGTAAAGCTGCAAATGATTATCATTAAGTATGAGGTCTGTCAAAAAAACTAAATGTGTTTTTAAAGGGGAAAAACACACATTAAAGACCGTTTACAAGTCTTTGGGTGAACGATCGCATGTGACAAAAGTTATATCAAGTCTTTTGTGGCTTTCGAGCTGTGTGAAGTCAGATTATTCTTTGGTTGGCGCTGAGGGACTACAAGTTTGAACTCTGTTGTTGTAGCGTTAGAAAGCAGTGAGTTTACCAGACCTCTGCAGCCTGACGAGCAGCTGGAGGCTGCGTTAGCCTTCACCAGTACAACACACCCAGATCTCAGAGCGATCTGATTGTGTTCGTTGATATCGATTTTTTCAAACGTCTTCGCCATCGTGAGTCTGACAGGCAGGCCCTCTTTTAAGTGGGTTAGTGTGTTCATGATACTAGAATATTTTACGAGATTGCATTCATTTGGAAAGCCCTGTATGTGTTATTTACTTTTTTTTTGATGTTGCATTTTTGTTTTCGGGGTTGTTTGAGGATCTCTTCTGAAACCAAACCTGCACCTTTGTGTCTCTGATGACCAACAGTCTGGCAGCTTTGGGCAAAGGGCATAGGTGTTTTGATTGTATTGTGTGTGTGTTTATGTGGGGGGGGGATCAGCGAAAGAATTTCGTTGGAATGGTCGGTCACAAACAGTGTCAGTGTCCTGGAATGTAAGTTTCCTTGTCACTGCGTTTGAAGGGGGGTCGATGGCCCGGCTGGCGACTGACTCCCCACCGGCAGATTCCTCACTCTAACGGCAAAAACAACTGTTTCCTCCGATACTGAGGTGGCCCCTGTTTGTTTGCTTTGCTGGTTGCTCATAAAGTGGACAGGGATTGCATGAGTGAGGGCTCGCGGCAGGGCCTGCTGACAGCCTGACAATGGAGGGGGGAACAATGGCCAGACTCGGACCGTCTGTTCTTATGGAACAACCCGCCCGCTCCTTGTGATGTAATGAGCATTCAGTGAGAGGAAGTGGCGGTTCTTCCCTCTCCTGTTTGTGTCTGATCGTTAGGGTGCCTGTAATGGTCCTGCTGATGTCATCCCTCGTGCAGAATTCCCCTCTGATTTCCTGTTTATCCTGTCTTTGAATGTTTCTCTCTTTCCTTCATTGTCTCTTTCTATCCGTCCGACTGGAAACTTTTGTCCTTCCTCTTATGGTTACAAGTATCACTCGTGCCAGCCTGTCTCCTTTCGTTTTCTGTTTTCTGTCACTTCATTGTTTCTTCTTATGCTGACATAATTCTCAATTTTTCTCTCTGCCCTGCAGGGTCAGGCGAGAAGGAGGAAGAACATGACAGAGTTCCTAGGGGAGACCAATATTCCTACGCCGGATGCTCTGGGACAGATGGGTGGCTCGCTGCCCAGCGTCGGGGCCGGGCCGGACAGCTGGAAGAACCGCGCTGCCAGCCGCTTCAGCGGCTTCTTCAGCTCCAACGCTGGAGCAGGACCCTTCGGCAAGGTAACGCTGATCGGGCAACACGAAACACGTGAAAGTAGAGGCTGTAAAACAGAAATTTGAAAAGCTGTAGGGAGCGGTAACGTTGCCCCAACACGTCTCAGATTTTAAAAACACATTAAAAAGCAAACAAAACAGTAGCGGCAGCAGTGGGAGGAGGTCGGAAGGCCAGATCCCCCGAGTCCTGGTGAGGCAATTTCCCTTCAACGTCTCCTGACTCACATGCTTTCCTCCCAGCAACGGTGGAAATGAGTAGGTGGAGGGAGAAGCCTCGCTTAATTCTATCCAATGCTAATTTTAAGACTCGACTTTCTCACACGAAAAAAGCCCAAAGGAACGGCTTAAGAGCGGCTTGTCGGCTTTTTTTTTTTTCTTTTTGCAGAGAATTACAGGAAAAGATTGATAGCTCAGCTCAGCTCAGCTTAGCATAACAACTGCAAACAGGAAGAAACAACTAGCCGGGCAAACTGCAGACTTCCAGCTCCTCTGAAATCCTTAAAGGCAGAACTTTTCCTTTAACGTTTATATCCAGAGGTTTTCAACAATAATAATAATCCACTTTTATTCTACTAAAGCAAACACACACACACACACTTCTATTGTTTCTCCCCTCCTGAGGTCACATCCTACACAGTAGCAGATGTCACATAGAGACAGTATCTGTCAGTCACCTGTCACTGCCGGGCTCATCTCTATTGACCCAGAGTGTCCCCCGTAACCCCTTCAGGGCCAGAGATCCCCCACCAGGACCCGGACCTCTTGCACCCTCTATATTGTAGAGATGAACCACTGTCAAAACCTCCTTTCACAAAACTGGAAAGAACTGGAAAGGGTGGCTGCTGATCACTTTTAGTCTCAGAGCTGTTGTACAATTTGTCAGTACGCTTTGGTTTCATGAAGCATAACCACAGGTCCGTCTCCCCCCTCCGCCCTGCAGCTCTCGCCCCCACTCCCTTGTCCTCTATTGTTAAAGTGGTCTCAATGCACAGAGCTCATTTTCATAACTACATAAGGCCCGCCAGGCTGAACAAAGGCCTGAATAGCAGCTACTGTTGGATTTAAGAATTAAGGCGCCAGTACGGACAGGATTTATATGCTAATGCGTGGACTCATCTTTACTTACAGTTTAAAATGTAACAATAAGTGGACAGACAAAAGACAAGAGATGGACAGTTACTCTTCTAGCTGTCACGCCGTTAACCTCGTTCAAACTAATTAGGCTGGTCTCCGTCTCGTCACAGGAGCTGGACCGTCTGGAGCAGCTCCAGAGCAAACTGCACTCCTACACGTTGTTCGGGCTGCCCAAGGTGCCGCGGCAGCTCTCCTTCCACCAGGACTCCTGGGAGGAGGAGGAGGAGGAGACCAACCTGGCCATGGAGGACAGTTGGCAGATGCTGCTCGACAACTCGGAGGTAAAACAAACACTGACAGACTGTGTGTGTGTGTGTGTGTGTGTGTGAGCGGGGGTGCATGTGGTTCCTGCTTTTTAGATCAATACTCGATGTTTCTTCTTTAATGCACCTTACTTACAATTACAAGAAATATATTATTCACAGTACAGCTCGGCACACTTGCAGAGCAGCTGTCCCACACAAAGCCCCAAGAAAGTCTCTCACATCACCTGTACGAAACTTTATTTATTTTATTTTGCTTTTACACTGAACAAAAGCCGTACAACCTTGGATTCGTTCATTCACAGACCAGCTGAGCACTTGACCCACTTATTATTATCTTGTATGCATTCCATTTTTTCCCAGCGACTCCTGGCTTTAGTCCTTTCAAATTAAAAGTGCATTAGACGTTTTAATGCATTTGTTCAATATCTTAGTTCCGTACAGTCACTGAAATACAGAAGTGTGCGTCCTGCTCATATTTCAGTTCACAGTAGAGGAGGTTGCACCAGAGTCTGGTTTAAAGGTAGCTGATTTTACTGACACCGAGCAGCAAGCAGAAACAAGTCGCGCCGCCCTCCTTCACAGTTTCCTAGTCGCGCCATTTTGAGACGAGTCTTGCGAGAGAGGTTTGTAAAAGTTTATGGCCTGCCGTGCTATTATCGTGTATCTCTCTCAACATTTAAGAAGGGCGGCCCTGCACAAACACAGCTGATCGAGAATGATCGACTTTTATAAATACATGAAGAGAAACAGCTAAATAAAGTCTCTTATATGAAACCTCAGAGGTGCTGTGACTTCTTTCAGGTACAAATCTGGGGTGAAAAATCACACTAAGAATAATAATACACATAACTCAACCCTTTTATAACCCCCTCCCTCCTTAATAATCTTTATTCAGTCCCTTATCAGTGCTCACATTGATAAACACTGACAGCTGATGCACATACATATTTGCATCCTGCTTCCTGCTCTGCACCTGACTCTTACTTCCTTCTTCATGTATCTCTTGTCACATCTGCCCTGATGCCTAATTTCCCAGAACACTGCTGACAAAAAAAACGTAACTGCAGTCCTGAGAGGAACCGGTCAAGCCCGTGTAAATTATGACACACTGCCTCCGTGACTTCCACCTGTTAATGTGTACACAACTAATCAGGACAGTGAGACAGTGACTATCACTTCTCGGCTGCTGTGACGCCTCTTTACTGTACGTTCAGCCCGGACGGTTCAGTTACGTAAGACTTATATAATACTGCTGGTAAATTCCAGATGTTGTCCAGTAATCAACGTGCTTTCAACCACTACACAACATTTTTTCTTTGTGTATAATTACAAAAAGAAAATTGTCAATTATCAACATTTGTGCATGTGAGAAGAAATCATCACCCCTCTAACCGTAAACAGGACAGATTTGATGAATGAAATGATGAACGCCACTGTTGCTGAAATACTGTGTCCATCGAGAAGAACCTGGAAATGTTTCCGCTCCATTAAATATTATCATCTGTGTTCGACAGACGCTGACGAGGCGACAGTTCCACCAGCAGGAGGCGATATGGGAGCTGCTGCACACGGAGGCCACCTACATAAAGAAGCTGCGAGTCATCACTGATGTAAGAGAACTACTGAAGTCCGCTGTTAGCACACACACAGAGATAATGTTCTGAAACAAGTCCGACTGTTGTGTAAGATGAACTGGCTTCTGTACTGAGAGAGATACGAACACAAAGAGCCTCTTCTTGAGCCGTCTTTATCTCCGCTCGGCGCTCTGATAACCTCCAGCTCATGTTCTTCTCTATCACCTCCTCCAGCTGTTCCTGTGTGGGCTGCTGAACCTGCAGGAGAGCGGCCTGCTGACGGAGGTGGAGCCCGCCAAGCTGTTCAGTAACATCCAGGAGATCGTCCTCCTCCACACCTCCCTGTGGAACCAGGTCATGCT
The DNA here is from genome assembly GCA_039737535.1 of Lagodon rhomboides. Taxonomy (NCBI): domain Eukaryota; kingdom Metazoa; phylum Chordata; class Actinopteri; order Spariformes; family Sparidae; genus Lagodon; species Lagodon rhomboides. The sequence goes on along the minus strand of CM077792.1, from coordinate 27,883,165 downwards.
GCCTGTCCTGGAGAAGGCCAGGCAGGCCCGGGCTCTGCTCGACCCCACCGACCTCCACCACGGCTTCAGGACGGTCAGTTGTGCCCACATTGTAAACATACTCCATCCCCGCATGAAAAGGTTATCGAGGAAACCGTGACCCCGTCTACAGCTGTGGACTTTACTACAGAACACTGATTAGTTTGTGGCTTTGTTAACCAAATATGCAGGCTAATAAGTCATTTAACAAGCTGATGAATGCCTGGACTGAAGGTCACAGTCATATCTTCTGAGTGGTTGTGATATAGAAAACTGTGACGTGGACATTATGGATAAAAGGCTTAATAATATGGAGTCAAAAATATAGCTGAATAAATCTCATGTTTTCTCCTTCTCCTCCCTCCTCCTCGCTTTGTCCATCTTCTCTTTCTGCTTCGTCCTATTCTTCTTCGCCTCCTACTTCTTCTTCTTCTTCTCTTTTTTCTCCTTCGTCTCTGTCCTCTTCTTCTCTGTCTCCTACTTCTTCTTCTCTTTTGTCTCCTTCTCTGTCTCCTTTTCCTTCTCTTCCTCCTCCTCCTCTGTTTATTGCAGCTTGCATAACATAGCCTATACTCTCGACTCCTGACACTTTGCATAGCTTCGTTCACTCACTCCAAACCAGATGGAAAAGTGCCAAAGACATCAAAAGTTTACTTCAAATTCACTTGTCAATCTGATGGAAACACAACTTATATCATAAATGATACAGTGAAAAGATCTGTAAACACCCAGAGTACCTCGTCTCCATGTAACGTACAGTTCACATTCTTTCTCTGCATCTCAGCTGCCTGTATTTGTTATGACCCAATTCCAAATTCCATCGCGTTTTGAGACTGTGGCAGAAGTAAATATGTTTTCCCTCCTGACGATGTGAGTAATTTTCTCTGACGCATGTCTCTGTTTATGTTTGTGTGTTCAGTTCGGCTCCAGGTTCCAGCCCTACATCCGTTACTGCATGGAGGAGGAGGGCTGCATGGAGTACATGCGCACGCTTCTCAGGGACCACGAGCTCTTCAGGACCTACGTCACGGTCAGTCCTCATCCCAGACACCTAACAGTACACCATGTGCCGATACGGCGCTGGTTAGTTTGAGATTTTCTGGCTCGTAAAACGTTTCATTTCCTCTCTTTGTCTGGCTGGATGCAGTGGGGAGAGACGCACAAGCAGTGTAACCGTCTGAAGCTGGCAGACATGGTGGCGAAGCCTCACCAGAGACTGACCAAATACCCACTCCTACTGAAGAGCATTCTCAAGAAGACGGATGAGCCGTCGGCCCGCGACATCGTCAACAGCATGGTGAGGATGGAGGAAACATGGATAACCTATGCTGTTTTTTTCTAATTTAAAAACAAAACGATTAACAGGATTGTATTTCTGTGTGTTTCCTCCTCAAGGTGGCAGCTGTAGAGGGCTTCATTAACAGCGTGGACTCCCAGATGCGACAGCGTCAGGACCAACAGAAGCTCACCACCATCTCTGCCCGTATCGACTCGTACGAGGCTGTAGAGGGCAGCAGTGAAGAGGTGGAGAAGGTAAGAATCGTTTTTAATGAGGCTCGATTGCCTCCCCAGCTCTGACACCACGCTCGATGTAAGAGTCGGCTTCACGCTCTCATCTTTCTTCCCCCCTCAGATCCTCAAAGAGTACAACCGCTTCGACCTGATGGCTCCCATGAGAGGGACGTCACCGGAGGAGATCCGACAGCTGCATCTGGAGGGAGCGCTGAGGATGAAAGAAGGCAAAGACAGTAGGGTACGAGCCGACTCACACGGCTGCTTGTAAACACACCACGAGCTTTTATCTCGACGCTCAACATCTGGTTTCTCACGTTTGCGCCACCGTCGCCTCACATGTCACGTAAAACGGTTGAACAAAAAGTGTTCCTGTCAGACCTGAGATGAGTTTATTCTTTCCCTCTGCAGATGGAGGTCTACTGTGTCCTGTTCACTGACCTGCTGCTAATTACCAAGCCAGTCAAACGAGTGGAGAAGGTTAAAATCATCCGCCAGCCTCTCCTCATTCACAACGTCGTCTGTAAGGAGCTCAAAGACCCTGGTGAGTGTTCAGATGGAGCAGCTGATGATCATTTTCATAACTGAGACATGTTTTTGACACAATCACAATCTTAAAATCTTTCCAAAATAATCAACAAATCCTAATATGATACGGAGAAAGGCAGGAAATCTCTTTTTCCATCTTCTATTTCTGCTTTCCCCTTTTCTTTATCTCTGTCCTCTTCATCTTCTCTTTTGTCTCCCTCTTTTCCTCCTGTTATGCCTCTCTTCTCCTGCTCCTCTGTCTCCTTTTCCTTCTCTTCCTTGTTCTCCTTTTTCTCAGGCTTGTTCTTCTTCTGTCTCCTTCTTCCTCTTCTCCTCTTCCTCTTCTGTTTATTGTTGCATAACATAAATGAGCTGATGTAACTAAATGAAGCTCAATAATTTAGAATTCTACTACAAAGATCTGAATGTAGTCATGAAGCTGGATTAATTAGTTGATGCCTTTTCCTCCAGTTGAACTTGAGTTTTGGTGTCTCTTGTCTCTGCAGGTTCGTTCATCCTCATCTACCTCAACGAGTTTAAGAGTGCAGTGGCAGCCTACACTTTCCAAGCCAACAGCGCCGCCCAGGGGCGAAGCTGGATCGATGCAATCTGCAATGTCCAGGTGGGAGAGACGTTCCGTTATCTTATTAAATGTTTAACAACAAGGAGCAGAGACAGATTGTTTTAATGTGTCTGTGTGATTGTAACTGCAGAACCAGCTCCAGAGGCTCCGCACTGAGGAGCTGCTCCGGCAGCAGAACAATCTGAAGAGATGTACTGTGGGTGAGGAGGAAGAGGAGGAGGAAGATGAGAGCAGCAACTCCACTACGAGCTCCCCGTGCCTGAGGCACAAAGAGCAGCAGAACTCAAGGTACTAAAACACACAACTAAGATCTAATATGTTACTGATTTAAAGAAGAAAATTGAGAGCCGGCTTGTAAATGTTATGTAATCGTTAGAAAATGGCAAATTACACAGATTTTTTAAAAAGAAAATAAATATTTTGCGTGCCAAGAACATTTTTCTTTTTATCATTGTATTGAAAAAGGTACCAAGTTGAATTAAAGTTTTAAAATTCTGGTTTCCTTACTGTGGACAGACAAACCTAATTATTTAATTAACCAATCACGCCTCTCCTTTCAGCCAATCGGATGGCTCCACTGAGACGCTGTCAGTGATGGACATCGACGAACCAGGCGAACAATCAGAGCCTCCGTCCCCCAACATGAACCTCGGGGGAACCACTAAGACGGACTCTGATGTGGCTCCTCTCTCTGAGAGCTCTGAGGTCCAGCAGCCTCAGTCCACCAGCCCCCTCAGAGTTCCCGCCATCGTTTACTCTGAGTGCGTTCAGGAGACGGGGCCGGACGGCGAGGAGCTGGACCCCCAGTGTCGATCCCTCTCCATGGACAGCGCCTACGGTACCCTCTCGCCTGAGTCCCTCCTGAGAGAACTTCAACCACATCCCGGCCAGAGTGAAGAGGACGAGGAAGAGGAGGAGGAGGATGAGGAGGAGGAAGGAGACAGGGAGGGCGAGGAGGCCGAGCAGGAAGAGACAGGGATTGAGGAGGTAGACGAAGAAGAAGAAGAAGAAGAGGAGGAGGAGGAGGATGCTGCCTCGCTGGGGTCCCAGCTGTCAGTAATCCAGTCCTGTAAACCTCGGCGGCGGCCTCACGTTCAGCCACGGCTCAACTGCCTCGAGAGGCTCTCCTCTCTGACCTTATCCCGCTCTGAGGACAATCTGCTGCAGCGCGTCCACGGTGAAACCCCCGTTTCTCACACACACTCACTGAGCTCTGAGGAGCAGGACCAACCAAAATGTAGGAACATGGACACACCAGCGTTGCCGCACAGCTGGAGCCTGACGGAGCTGGACCAGAACTGCCTGGAGCTCTCCGACGACCTCCACCAGTCTGACGACTGCTTGAGCGTCAGCATGCCTGCCAACAAACTATCTGCCAGCCTGAGGAGGGCGGAGGCCAGGCACAGCCACACGGCGCCGGCTGGACCACGCAAGAGCAACGAGTCCCAAAGCAACGGCTCGGACGGGGAAACGGCTCCATCTGCCCGCGTCGAGAGGAAGAGCGACTCAACAGCCGGCGGTGATTCAGGGGAAGTGACGCCCAAAAAGAGGAAAACACCGGCGCAGCAGCACAAGAAGCTGACCCTGGCTCAGCTGTACAGGATACGCACCACTCTGGTCCTCAACTCCACACTCACTGCATCGTAAGTCATCGCTAGAGTCATACCAGACCACTAGGTTTAAAGGAGTAGTTCCACAGTTTGAGAGTCGGCTTGTAGTTTTGTTGCAAAGTTAGATGAAAAGGTCGCTTCCACTCTCATGTCTGTCCAGAAAATAAGCCAGCTCTGTTTAGCTTAGCTTAGCATTATTACAGAAACAAGAGGAAGCATCATTCGAGCTCACTGATGAAAGGCGTGGTGAGCGAGAAATAGTTTGTTTAATCTGTCAAATAGCAGCATCCTGGGAAAGAGACTCAACAATCAAGTGTTTTTCTTCAGAACAGTTCAGCCCTCCTGTGACATGCTGTGTCATGTTAGTTCGAACTGAGTCACTGGTGACGTCCTGATGTAGTTCTGTGTAATAAGTACTAAAAATTTTAGCCATCGCCGGCTTTCCAGGTCTTTGAGGGTGAAACAAATTAGATATAACGTGTTAATCAGGGATCTTTAGTGGGTTTTGTCACCTTTAGGGCAGAGATACACTGACGCTAAGCTAAGCTAACTGACTGACATTTCTCATTAATTTGAAGATAATCGTATTGAATTTGGTTCTAGATGATCATTTCATGTCAGAGAATGTGTGTATTGATGTTCTTGTGTGTTCTGTCTTCTGCAGGGAGGTATAACCACTCTTCCAAACAGCTGATCGGTGGCGTGTGGGCACGATGAGGAACAACACTTGTTTTGCTTCGATGTGACTGAACTTTGTCGAGACACAAATGCACTCTCTCTCTCTCGCCGCCCTCTCCCTTCCTGACGCGTTCTGGACTCTGATTAAACCATTTTTTTTTTTGCATTTGGACAATAACAATCTTTTTTTTTTTTTTTTTTTGCTGTTGCATTGGTTTCCCAATTTACTCCAATGGAAGGGAGAGGCAGAGAGGAACATTAACTGATTGCACTTTGCAACGGAAGTAGCATAATGGGGGTTGGACCTGTGGGGCCCCCTGGTGGAGAGGAGGTGGAGCTGAATCCTGCGTCTTCTCCGTCTCCGTCGAGTCAAGAAGAAGAGGGACACAAAGTCTTGAAAATCTCTACACACGGACGTCCTCTTTAATATTTGTACTACTCCTGGGTTGCTTCAACAAAAGAAAAAAAAAAGAAAATTGCACAGTTATCTATGTTAAGTAGAAGAATCACTAAGGAGTGAATTTACATTTACAGTCACACAATGAATTTGAATTTATTGTTTGCTGTTTGCTTGTGTACAGATGTGGTTGTGTGTGTGTGTGTGGATGTGTGTGTGGATGTGAGTGAATGTGCGTGTTCGAATGACACACGGTCCTCGATTCCTGACTGAACCAAAACCGATCTCCCATCTCTCCTGTGAATTACACAGCCAAAGATGGAAGACCCGAGTTAGATTTCTCCCCCCGACAAAACAGAAAAAACGTGCACCCAAAGGTCCAAAAAAACAGCCGATCACGTTTTCACTGAACAGCTTCCTTCTTCACTGTTAATCTTGGGTGAACTAATGCCATTTGGTTTGTGGAACTAACGAGAAGATGAGTTGATTTTTGCTGAAAATAAAACAACAACGGTGACTGAACGTGGCTGACGAACAGGTGTTTTGAGGAAATGTCCTGCACTATATGTATTATGGCTTGAGCACCTGCTCCCTCTTGAGGCCGACATGTATTAAAAAAAAACACAAGTGCACAGAAAAAAAAAAAAAAAAGAGACACTTGCCTGTTTTTTCTCTGTGTTTGTAACACCTAGTAAGAGATTTAAGAAAAGGTTTGGGTTGGATATTCTGTTCTGAGTGAATCTGCAGAGCTGGCTTTAGTTTGTTTTCTTTCCAGGAGATTTATAAAATAAAAAATGAAAAAAGCGTCGACCACCACGGAAACTTAACATTCACGCTGACGTTCAGCTTTTCAGATCAGTGATTTATAACCTTACTCCAAACATCGCCCAAACCAAATAGGTTAACTCTGTTTACTTTTAGTTTTTTTTCTTGTTTATGTGTAATATTTATTATGCCTGCTATGTTTTATATATAAGATATTGTTTATATTGTTTGCTTCCATGATTTGTACATTTTTTTTTTGTGGATGTAGTCTTAATAATTTTGCCAGGCATGAATGTGCTATGAACCAAAATCATGTGTTTTCCTCTTTCAGGAATGACTTTAAAGTGTCTTAAAAAAATAAAAAGGCTAAAATACTTTACAATCCCTCTTTTTTTTGTTTTTTGTTTAATGGTTTAATCCGTTGTAATGGAGTGATTTGAGGAGGGGAAAAAGCTGAATGGCATCGCATTAAAACAACATGAACTGGCCTTACCGCTCTCGTCTCTCATTAACGCAGACAGACAGCAGGTGGCAAAAGAACGTGTTCGAGGGTGAAGAAGAGTTACAGCAGCGAGGTCGTGACCGCCTGTGGCAGTAATTCATAACATCGCCGCTCTGACGTCACGGCGTCGAAGCTGGAACTGTGGCTTTGAACTGTGGATGACATCGCACAGTCTGTTAAAGTAGCAATGCCTCGTTATAAAGCTAAAGTGCTGCAGTGATATTTTTACCTAAAAGAATGAGTGAATGAGTGCATTTATTTAATTATATAGGGTTTAGAATACAGTGATGTAATGTTACTAAGTACATTTACTCAAGTACTGTCAATTTTGGAGGCAAATATTGTACTTTTCACCACGTTTATTTTCAACAATATCTTTTTTATGACACTGATATTGTGACTGATGCACTCATGTGTAGGTCACATTTTGAATTCTTAAATATGGAGCAATGAAGCTGCCAAAATCAGGAATAAAAAAAAAATACAATTTATAAAATGTGACTTATATTAACTTGTGGTATTGTTTAATTGTTTTAATGTTTTTTTTTCCCCATGTGGTTTCTGCACCAATTATAACACACTCCTCACTGAAAGAAAGACGTGACGAAGATGTTACATAACCTGCAAACACATACCAGATGGATCCTGTGTTTAGTGTTCACACAGAAATTGAAATCCTTTCAGCTGTGAAATCCGGTGGTGTAGTGGTTAATGCTGATGCCTCCAGTGCAGAAGACCGGGGTTCAAGACAGGGCAGAGGTTTCAATGTTGTCTGGGTTCTCCTACAGTCCAAAGACAAGTTCAGCATGTCTCTCACAGAGAAAACACTTCATACATGGATAATAGAAAATCTCTCAGTCTCATATATGAAAAATAATTTATTTCTATTGTATTATTTAATAATGCCAAAACACACCCATCACGCAGTGTTAGGCTCTGATGTTTCTTGCCTTAGAGCAAGGCGGTGACCAGGATGTCGAACAACTCATTCCCAAATCATGCTGTAGTGGGTCCAAGGGAGACTTGAACCAGCGACCTTCGCGTCTCCAAGCAAAGTCCCTATGGACTGAGCTATTTTCACTTGTAACAATAGATCGTTAACTTTATATCATACACAAAAAAATTTCCCGATGAGAAAAAACTCTCTCCTCCCAGCCAAACTATTTTTTTTCACTCAAAAAAATCCTGAATCTCTTGAACAAAACTTTTTTTCGCTCAGTATTACACGTTTTTACAGACAGAAAAAAAAATGTAAAGAACATTTTTATTGCAGCAAAAGTTTTTTATTTTTTTCACTCAGTTTCACACATGAAAAAAGAAAATTCTACTGGTTTTATCTTTTTTTTGTCACACATAAACAGATTTTCTTGGAGTTCTCTTGAAAAAATATACAATAATTTTCCTGAAAAAAGAAAATAAATAATTCACTTGGTTTCCAAAAACATTTAAGATTTTTTTTATCCTGCTAAAATTATTCTTTTCACTCAGTTTTACACATGAAAAAGAAAATTCTCCTGGTTTTATAATTTTTTCACATATTTTCACAGACGGCAAAAAAATAAAAAATAAAATGAAGGAACCTTTATCCTACCAAAACTTTATTTTTCAGTGTTTCACACATGAATTTGAATTTCCTGAACAACAACAACAACAAAAAAATTCACTCGGTTTCACAAAAAAGTTGTCATGACAAAACTTTTTTCACTCAAGTTTCACGTTTTCACAGTCAGAGGGAAAAATTAAGGATTTTTTTTATCTGGCAAAAAATATTGTTTCACTCATGAAAAAAAAAAATTCTGAAAACATTTTCCTGGAAAAAATAGTTCTGTTGAAAAAACTTTTTTCACTCAATTTCAAACATGAAAAAAATATTGACCTGAAAGATGCTTCACTTGGTATAACATATTAAAAAGAAAAAATCCTGAAAAACAAAATTTCATTCAGTTTCACACACACAAAAAAATCTTCAAAATAAAATTAACTTGGTTTCACAGACAGAAAAAAATGAAGGAACTTTTTATCCTGCCAAAAAAAAAAAATTCTTTCACTTCGTTTCACACATGAAAAATAACAGACAAATTGTCCTGGAAAGTTTCACCCAGTTTCACACCAATTCACAGACAGAATTTTTTTTTTTTTACGATTTTTTCATCCTGCCAAAAATATTGTTTTCACTCAGTTTTACACATGAAAAAAGAAAATTCTCCTGGTTTTATCTAATTTTTAGTTATTTATTTATTTATTTACATATTTTCACAGATGGCAAAAAAAAAAAAAGATAGGGAACTTTTTCTCCCACCAAAACCTTTTTTCATTGTTTCACACATGAAAAATAACAAACAAATTTTCCTGGAAAAAAAAAAGTTGTCATGAAAGAAAGTTTTTCATTTGTTTCAGAAATGAAAAAACTGTTTTTACTTGTTTTCACAGACGGTATAAAAAAGGAACTTTTTTATCCTGCTTAAGAATTTTTTTTTACTTTGTTTCATAAATGAACAAAAAAAAAACACAAACAAATTTTCCTGAGCAAAAAAGAAAAAAACAAATTCACTCAGTTTCACAAAAAACTTGTGATGACAAAACTTTTCACAGACAGTTTAAGTAAAAAAATGAAGGAACTTTTTTATCCTGCAAAAAATATTTTTTCACTCATGAAAAGAATTCTTAAAATGCTTCAAATATGAAAAAAAAAATTGACCAAAAAAAATTTCAGTTTCACAGGCAGAAAAAAATGACATTTTCGAAAACACATTTTCGTGGAAAGAAAAATGTTCTCTTGAAAATTACATACTTTTTTCATTTTCACACGTTTTTCACAGACAGAAAAAAAATTCAAGACTTTTTTAAAAATTTGTTTTACACATGAAAAAAGAAACTTCTCCTGATTTTATCTATTTTTTTCACATATTTTCACAGACGCCAAAAAAATAACTTTTTCTCCTACCAAAACCTTTTCTCACTGTTTCACAAATGAATAATGAAAAAAAACATTTTCCTGGAAAAAAAAGTTTTTCTCTCAGTTTCAGACATGAAAAAACAACCCTCAAAAGTTGTCATAAAAGTTTTTCACTCAGTTTCATAAAAGTTAAAGTTTCTTTTTCTTTCACTTTGTTTCACACATGAAAAGTAACAGACACATTTTCGTGGAATGAAAGATGTTTTCTTGAAAAACAAATTTTTCATGCATGAAACAACTTGAACCTGAGAAAACTTTTTTTACTAAGTTTCACTCGTTTTCACAGACAGAAAAAAAATTAGGAACTTTTTATCCAGCCAAAGTAATTATTTTCACTTTGTTTTAACACATGGAAAAAAAAACCCACAAGCTAAACAGACAAATTTTCCTGAACAAACAACAAAAAATAAATTAATTCAGTTTCACAAAAAAATTGTCATCACAAAACTTTTTTCACTCATTTTTCACATCTTTTCACGGATAGAAGAATAAATGAAGGAACTATACAAAAATATTCTTTTCAGTGACGCTTTTACACCTGACCAAAGAAACTTTTCTTGTTGTTAAAAAGTGTTGAAAAACTGTTGTTTTAACAGAATCCTTTCTCCTACCAATACTTTTTTGTTGCATTGTCTTAGTTTCAGACATGAAAAACAATCTTCCTGAAAAAACTGTTTATGCGGTTTCACACATTTTTCACCAAAATATTAAGAAATATTTTCACTCATGAAAAAAAATTCAGATTTTTTTTGTTTCACATAAAACTACAAAGAAGACATTTTCCTGGAAAAAGTTATCTTGAAAAATTTTTTTTCACTCAGTTTCAAACATGAAAAAAATATTGACCTAAAAAATGTTTCACTTGGTTTCACATAAAAAAGGAAGGAACTTTTTTATCCTGCCCCAAAAATATGTTTCACTCAGTTTCATAAAAACAATTTTTTGAATGTTTTTTTCACTTTGTTTGCACTCACATTCCTGGAAAGAAAACTGTTCTCTCGAAAAACAAATTTTTCACCCAGTTTCAAACATGGAGAAACACAAACAAAACAAACTAACAAATTTTCCTGAACAAAAATTTTTTAAAACATAAAAAAGTTGTCATGACAAAACTTTTTTCACTCATTTTTCACATGTTTTCACTGACAGGAGAAAAAAATTAGGAACTTTTTTTTCTTGAAAAAAATCTTTTTTCACTCAGTTTCAAACATGGAAAAAAAAATTATCTTAAAAAAAATGTTTCACTTGGTTTCACAAGTGAAAAAAAAGTTCCTCTTGTACAAAATTTTCACTTTTAACATTTTTTTTATATTGGTTTTCCACATGAAAAAAAAGTGTTCTCTTGAATAAAACATTTCTGCCAAAAACTACTTCCTAACTACATTAATTGATGAATTTTCTTGCATTTAACGGCATTAATCATTTATCAAGTGATTTATATAGATTTGATTTTGGCAGTTTCAGTCCTCCATATTTAGCATCTCTTAGCACTATAATGTCGATGAAAGCAGATTTTCTGTAAATAACTTTTCATTTGAAGATATATTTGTTATTATTGCATATTTTACTATATTGTTACTGATTATATGTTTATACAGCAGTCTCTGAGGTCAAGTTGTTGATAAATACATTAATAAATACTTAGAAATGTTCTTATTAACCATTTATTAAATGTTTATAAACTGCTTATAAATTCTAAATATGTGGTTAAAGTACCAAATTCCACTTTCAAAGCACTTATCATGGAATTATTCATTGTAACTTGGAGTTTGACAGCGTTCATCTGCCCAGTTCAGTTTCTGGGAACTCAGTTAGATCACATATCTTGTCCAGCTGTCTGTCTGGTCCCGACCGTCTGCTTCTGGTTCCCAGAAAGTCCAGATGAGCTCAAATCTGACCCGACCCGATAACAAAGTGTCCGGCACACATGCAGGGCAGAGGCAGGGCCCGATGTCCCGCAGTAACATCATGGCCAAGGTGTATTTACAGGTGATTATATCAGCTAATCGGTGGATTACAGCATGTTGAGTCCACACAAGCCTCTAAGCTGCAGAGAAAAGACAGTGCGGTCCGGTGGGATTTTCTGTTTAATCTGGTCCCAGAATGCAGCGGCCCCTCCCGCCCTCACATCTGGCCCGTACGGGATTTACTCGTGTAATCCTCGATTTTAAAACAATTTTATTATGCTTCATGGCTGATACGCTGGACTTTAATTATTAAAATGCAGCTTTCTACTTTAGCAATGAAATAATTACACATTCGTGTTCTATTAGCCTTCGCTAAGTAAGTAATGAGGTTGTGCCACAGTCAGCTGTGGCTGCGTGACGGCTGCAGGCCGGACACATCCCGTAGATTATTTCAGGTATGTGATGCTGTGATGAGGCAGGTCGGGCTGCTGTCTGGTAGATAACTGATGCTCTCAAGAATATATCGGTATTATATTGTTATTATGATACGATGCATTTGTATCTCGATATTACGTAAGTGTTGTCTTTTCCTGCTTTAAAGGCCACATTACAGTAAAGTGATGTCATCTTCTGAACATGTCAGATTATTCTACTTGCTCTAATATTTGTTTTCACCCACTTTGTCATTAAATTCACATTACTGATGATTATTTATCATCCCTGCAACATTATCGCAATATCGATCCTGAGGTATTTTGTGAAAAACTCATTTGCTATTTGATTTTTGTCTGGTCCGAGCATTTATGAAGTGCTTTTGAGGTAATTTCAAAATACTGCAACATATATTGTGTATTTTAAATTAGACTAATATGAATGAAATAGTATTTTTAGTCCGTATCACCAGGTCCTACTATCAAATAAAACAATAAATCAAGGCTGCCAAAGGTTGGGGTCGTGTTTCCTGGAAAAAAAATGTTCTCAATAATTACAATATAAATCAATATTAATGCAATGTTAACTTTCGGCAGACGAAAGTAAACATTGGGTTGATGGTAAGAAGATTTTACCAAAGTCATGTCTTTTGTAGTGATTGTATCGCTTCCTTTGCTCTTCCTTGTCACTCAAAGACTGTAAACAGCTGTCAGCGTGTTGTTTTAACGCTATAAGAAATAAAATTCAAAACTGTTTATTCTTGCCCTCTATGTTTCTCCCACATTCCAATATTAACGCACTGGAAGTTGGAAGAATGACTCCCCAACTTGGAAAATGGGAGAATCCAAGGAGGATGTGAATTCCCGCAAAATCAGAATATTTTGTCGTTATCTGCTCATCCTCATTTTTTGTAGTGTCATAGTCCAGTAAACATTTCCAGAGCTGCACAGAAAAACAGCACTGCAGCGTTCTCCTAAACAGTTGAAGTAGAAGGGGACTTGTTTTAAAACTCTTTTTTAAAAAAAGAAGAAAAAAAAACATAAAATGGCTCCATACAACAGTCTGGTCCCAAATTGATTTGAAAAAACTTAATGTACAATCTTGTCTTCATTTTAGCTAACTGAGCTAAAAGTGTTAGCACGACCTCAATCACAAGTTCAGGGTGTAAAAAAACACCTTTTCAAATCATTTTAGGATCTCGAGGCCTCCAAAGACTTCAATTACGTCAGGCGAGCTGTAAGGAGCCGTTTCATCCTTTGACGTTTTTAAAACAAGTCCCCATCTGCTGCAGGTGTTCACGAGAACGCTCCAATGAAAATGATGGTGACCAGACAGTGGCTACATTTTTAATCCTCGGGCGAACTGTTCCTTTAATCCTAGTCTTGGTTCTCCAGTTTGGAGGGCGCTCCTGCTCTAAATGCTAAAAAATATTTTAGAAAAACATAAATTTCAAGCAGTGAATCCTGGTTTAAGAGTGATTTTTGTGATGTGTGTGCACGTATAAAACGTTCATCCTCTGTGTTGTTGTTTACGTCGTGTGTTCCTCTGTGCATTTCTCTGCATTAGGTTGCAGACGTACACACTGCACATCACAGCTGGGGGGCAGCGGAGGGGTTAACACCACCTGCTGTGGCAGATGTCAAAAACCATGCTGTAAAAAATGTCCGATTAACACAAAGGGGCACTTTGGCAAATCCTGATTATAGGAGCACTTTCATTTATTAAACTCTGCCAATCCCCTGAACTCTTTCTGAGCGGGGATTAAAACCAGGTAGACACCATTGTCTATCTAAACAATCCCTCTTTAAGCTCTAGCGGTTTCCTGGTGCCCTGGACAGGCCCGGCTGGCTGGTCGCCTGCCTGTAATCTCAGTAGGGGCTTATAGGTCACTACAACCACTACACATTCCCATTCATCAACATCATCCCCTTTAGAGCGGCTAGGTGATTGGATTTAGGACATGTTTTACAGGGGCGGGAAAAAAAGAGAACAGCGAAATAAAGCGTGTTTACAAGAGCTGTGCTGTGAAAAGGCCCGCGGACGAGCGGCGGCCATATGGAATGGATAACCCTGCGAACATCTGCCCTCGATCAGTACCGCGGTAACTCGCCATTAGACTGGTGGGTCTGACCTTCACGGGAACATCTGGCCGTCCTCTGCTCTCCACGTCCCCTGAACGCAGCGTTTAACAGACAGGTAGCTGCAGAGATCGACGAGGGAGCTTTGAACTCGTCGTGCTGCAGATGAGTTCTCACCAGGTGAAACATGTTGCTCATGGTCAACAGCAGGGGTCGGATTAGATCAGCGGTGAAAAGTAACTAAGTATATGTACTCAAGTATACTTCTCAGCTATAAGTAACACGTCTACTCCACTGACGGCAATTCTTATAGGGTCATTTTTTACTCCACTACATTTAAAAAAAACTTTATTTACCTTACAGATTCTGAATAATAATAAAAACTACAATCACATTATTGTTATTATTATTACAGATATTGTTTGTATTGTTACAAGTCAGAGTAAATTGAGTATTTATTGATAAATAAGTATTTCAAGTGACATTAAAATCAGCTCTACCTTCACAAGCTGCAACATTAAAGTGATGAATTAATAAATACAGAATATATTATCATATTATTTTACCTGTGACTACTTTAACTCAAGAAATGGATCTGAGTTCTTCTTCCACACAGTTGATTTATTTTACAGATTTTACAGAATTCAGAATAAATGCACCGCTCTTCAGAATTCTCCAAGTGTAAAATTAAAGGATAGTTTCACCCAAAAATGAAAATATGGTCATTATCTACTCACCGTCTTGCTGATGTAGAGTCAAGTTAGGATTCGTAGTTCGCAAAACATTTCTGGAGCTTCACAGCAGAACAGCTTTGCGTCGTTCTAAACAACCGAAGCAAAACGGGGACTTGTTTTATTATTTTTTTTCATATAAGAACTGTTTCAGACCCAAAGACAGAAATTATTCGATGTTTCACGAAACAGCAAAGATTGCAAAAAATAAAGATAACAGTTATATTTAGAAGAAAGTTTTGTTTTGTCATCTTCTGCTTTATTAATCACCTCACGACCCCTCAGACTTGTCTTGTGACTCTTTGGAGCGGCCAGACCTCCAATATAAACTCATTAATATAGTAATATATTAGTCACAATTACTCTTTTTTTGGAGAATGAGTAACTTTGAATGCTTCAGGTAAATGTAGCCAAAAATACATCTGTACTTTCATTAAAGAATTATTATAATCATCGTGAGTTCACTTCGTTTTTTACATTTTTGCATCGGTACTTTAACGTCTTCCACCTCAGGTCCGTCTGGACGCCCCTGAACCCTCCACACAATCCCCCCGACGGCGGCAGAGAAAGGTGATAATGTATTGCCAGCTGCTCTCTGGCATAAATTCATTCCACAAAGACGCGGCATATGCTCGAGGATCAAATGTCTTTATCCCGGTAAAAGTTGTGTTGTTTTCTAAATTAAAAGAGCATAAGGTCCCACTTTCACGCGACAATACAAACTCCCCACCTCAATAATTGTATCAGCTTATAAGAAGCTTACTGTAATTACAATATTGTCTTCTTAGAGCGGCGGCCTAAAACATGAAATACAAATCACCCATTTCTAAATTAAATGGAGACTCGTTCAAAGGGGAAGCTATACGAGAGGAGGACAGAGGGATTAACGTGTAAGTCCGCCACATTTAATATTTACAGCACAATCGCGCAATTAATCTGACAATGTGTTGTGTGTCTAATACCTGAGCTGACTGGTCCTGCACCGTTATCACTGTGTGCACCGTGGGGGGTCGGAGCAGCAGCAGCAGGAGGGAGGCTGTTGATCCAAAGTGTGTGCACTGTAACCCAAAAACAACTTTCACTTTTAAAGTAGGTCGATTCTTATTTAGCCTCACTGTGGTGACCGGTTTATAGATCTAAACACGGGCTGTAAAACGTAAGAGTAGAGCTGCTGGCTCCTAAAACTAAGATTTAAAAATGGGGCCACATGACAAACTCTGCAATGAATGTTTAAATTAAGCCAGCTGAGACTTAACAAGGAGAACTTGTGACGGATGACGTTTACATCCTCCATAGTGTCGTTTTCTAGCTGTCAGATGAATAACAGATACGACAGAGTGCAGTGACAATATACATAAGATTTAAATTAATGATAATGCCATGTTCACATGCTTACAGAGTCAAAGGTGACCTCTTCAAGCGCCTCGTTTCATCCGGCCAAAAGTTTAAAACCCAAAGTTATTTAGTTGACTTAAACAAACAAAAACAAAACATAACTGAGAATATTCACGTTTGAGAAGATGGTTTAGTTTTCAACAATTTTGCTTGAAAACGACTTGAATGTTTAAGCAAAAAATGTTGCTTTGTGGTACAAATTAATCTCACAGGAGTAATTTTGCAGATTCAGATAAATAAAACAAAATATCATCAACATATAAACGATAATGATGAAAAGGGTAAACAGTGGTGGATTTAAATGAGTCATTAACGCAAGTACTGAGATTTAAAACTATTTAAATACCTTCTTGGATTAGCTGGAAACTTCATGCAATTGCTGCTAATACTTTTCCCTAAATAAGATAATGAAAGCAGAACTTTTATCTGTAGTATAGTTTATCGACTATCCGAATATCCCGATATTTAAAACATTTTGGGAGGAAAACTTCAAATTGTGACAAATTGCAAACCAACATTTCTTTTGGAGTACAATATGAATATGTGACATTCACAAACACTTATAATGAGTATACAGAGCACATTCTTCAAGCGTGGCCTTGTGTGTTTTCATAAATGTTATAGGATAAGAATTGATAACATAAGATCAGCTGTTGATTGATCCTCAGAAGAGGGGAAGTTTGGTTGTTGCAGCGACACAAGAACTGAAATATGTACAGACAAATAGAGAGGAGACACTTTACGACAAAGGTCATGACATTCTGAATAGTTACTAGGGAACAAATGAGGAACAAATGAGGACTACTAAGTGTTAGTTAACCATTAGTTAATGACTAACTCCTAATACAGTTTAATAGAGTCGCTAATGATCAATAACAGCATCAGTGAGGTTTGAATCAAGAACAACGAGGTAATCATGAATTACTAGAGAACAGACCTAAAGATGAAATATTAACTAAAATGTTCCAAGAAATGTTGCGTGTGCCTGATGTTTGGTGAGTATAAATATTGATAGCTGTGTCTGTTTGTGAGAGAGAAAGGCACAAAATGGCTGACAAAAAGATTGCGCGGCGACTTGCCAGCCATGAAACTGACACTTTACTATACAGCTATGCGAGCTCGATGTTGATGTAAGCTCAAAAGGTCGACTTTATCTTGAAATGTCAAGTTTATTCTTGACGTTTTGACTTTTCTCTTGAAGTGCATAATGAAAAAACAAACCTGCTCTCTTTTTTTTCCTCACTCTTGGCCTTAATACTCCCCCACAGTGTCTCATTCAGCCAGTACAGGAAGTTTGGTTTTGATTGTGAGTCACTGGGTCACAGGACGTGAAAGCTACTGAAAATAAATGATGATTTTCTTTAAAAATATATATTTTTTTTTAAATGAAAAGACACTAAAATCAAATAGGAAGAGACGTGTCTCATTCAAGCAGTACAGGAAGACATTGTGGCTCTGATTTTAAGTCAGTGGTGTCACATTTTACATTTTTCTAAGGGCATTTAGCAGACGCTTTTGTCCAAAGTGACTTACCGTAATTCATACATTCATACACTGATGGTGGTGGCTGCCACGCAAGGTGCCGACCAGCACATCGGGAGCAGTTTGGGGGTTCAATATCTTTGACATGCAGACAAGGAGAATCGAACCAGCGACCTTCTGATAGCAAGATGCTGGCTCTACCACTGATCCACAGCTGCCCTCAAATAAAAAATATGAATAATTTTAATTAAATATATTGAAAAAAACAAATTAAACAAAACCCAAATCAAATAAAATTGTAGAAGCAAAAATAAAAATGTGAAAAAATATGATAATATAAAAATAAAACTGTGTGATTAATGTAGTAGGGTATATGTAAAAGTAATTACATATTACATATATACATAGTAATTACATATATAAATATATATCACATATATTATGGAAATATAGTACATAACGTAATAAAACAGTATAAAATGATATTTAGCCAAGTTAAGTACAGCAATTGTACATAAGTTATGAAATATGGCAATAAGTAATAAATGAATAAATAAATAAATAAATAAATAAATAAATAAATAAATAAATAAATAAAATAAAATAAAAATTAAAATAAAGCCTATGATGTGAGTGTGTACTTAAGGATAAATATCATCTAAGAGAAAATAAAAATTAAAGTGTAAATAACCAGATGATGGTTTGAGGTCTGAGTGTGTGAATAAGACGCTGGTGCGTTAAAGGGTTAACAGGAGGAGGCGCAGCAGCGGTCAGCTCGTCTGGGTGGAGTGAAGTTCAGACATCTACTATACAACTAATTAGCCCAGAGGACTTTCTGCTGCTGCAGCTGCATTATGTCTGAGTGAAAGTGTATAAAAAGGGATTATATAGATATAAAAAACACACTTTTCTTTGACAGGAGCGCAGATTCTGTGAGCTGAGATGAGTGATGTGAGTGAAGAGTCGCTGCTGGATTACTTCTGCTCCACCGGAGGCAGCTCAGGCAGAGTCAGAAACGCAGACTTACTGAAGACATTTAAGCCCTTTATTGGCCACAGTGACATGCAGCTGCGTGGTGAGTAGCCCGTCGTTGTGTTGCGGATGAAAACAGATGAAAATATGCGACAGAAAATGGGGAGGAAATGTGACTATTCTCGGTACAGTTGGGTGGCATTCGCATGAAAAAACGACCGCGTGTTTGCCTGACAGGTCTCATACATAATTCATTGTTTTATTTATTTAAACGCAACACCCAACAACAAAGCTGGGTTTTTTTCTGTCCTCTCATTGTTCTCCCGTTGAAGGCAGACATCTGGTTCACATTAGAAGCCCCTCCACACACACACAGAGCTGCAGCAGCTCCAGCAGAAGGATTGTGTCATTTCCTCCCCTCAGGCCAGTTGAAGCTTGCCTGGTGACCGAGCCGATCAGAGGGTCCCTGAACGCAACCCCATCACCACCACAACATGTCACCGTGGTTGTGTGTCATGGAGGCTCCTGAGGCTCCTCACAGAGAGCTGGAGACCATGTTTCAGACTCATTTACAGAGATGAGCTCAGTATATCTGCTGTAGAGATGTTTCACTATGAGGCTCTCTGCTGCTCCTCTCCACCCACCTACTGTCCACCACTCTTATGTAATCCTGTTCTGAATCATAACACCCAGATTCCTCTCATATTTGGCCTCTGAGATAAATGTTTTTTGGTGCAATGTTATGTGTACTTTTGTTAGGTACACCTAGCTAACGCAGCCCTGTTAGAAATCCTGCCCATCGCACTTTAAAATTATGTTATTACATTTACGTCGATTTTTAAAAGAAGAAATAACACAAATCTTGCTGTTAGAAATGTAAAAGGTTAAATTCAACACCAGCTTTCGGTCTGGTATGATCAGTTGCTTCTGGTGGCTAACGTTACGTTAGCTAACACTAGCTAGAGCTGCAACGAATAGTCCGTTAATCAGTTTGTTAATGAACAGGAACTCAATTTACAGATTGTATAACAGTCGTTTTTTTGTTGTTGTTTTTGGGTGTTAGCGTTATGTGCACTTTTTCTAGCTATACCAAGCTAACGCAGCTAACACTTCTCCTGTCCGTAACACTTTAAAACTCAACTATTTAAATTTTTAAAAGAATAAATAACACAAATCTTGCTCTTACAAATATAAGAAGTTAAATTCAACATCAGCTTTCGGTCTGGTATGATCAGTTGCTTCTGGTGGCTAACGTTACGTTAGCTAACACTAGGTAGAACTGCCACTAGTAGTCAATTAATCAGTTTGTTAATGAACAGAAGGAACTCAATTTACAGATTTTGATAACAGTCATTGTTTCAGTCATTTTTTTTGTTTTTGTTTTTGGGTGTCAGCGTTTAGTGCACTTTTGCTTGCTAGTACCAAGCTACCACGTTGCTAACACTGCTTCTGTCTATCACACTTTAAAACTCAACTATTTCAATTTTCAACTCAGTTGACAGATTTTAAATACAGAGTAATTGTCATTTTTGGTTGTTTTGGGGTTTTGGCGTGATGTGCTCTTTTGCTAGCTTCACCTAGCTAATGTAGACTAACAGCCCTGTAGGCTAGTAAATCCTTCCATTGACTCGTCACTTTCAAAAGAAGAAATTTCACACGTTTCTGTTACAAAAGGAGACGTTAAATTCAAAAGCAATAAAACACAATATTGCTCAGCTAATACACAAATTAATTTTGCTGGTTTTAGTCTGGTATGACCAATTACTTTTGGTGGCTAACATTAGCTAAAGTTAGCTAGAGCTGTCTCTAATAGTCCGTTAATCCATTAGTTAATAAACAGAAATTCAGATAACAGTCGTTGTTTCAGTCATTTTTTGTTGTTTTTGGGTGTTAGCGTGCTCTTTTGCTAGCTTCACCTAGCTAACGTAGACTTACAGCCCTGTAGGCTAATAAATCTTTCCACTTTCTCGTCACTTTGAAAAGAGGACATTTCTCATGTTTCTGTTACAAAAGGAAAAGTTTAATTCAGTAGCAATAAAACACAATATTACTCAGCTAATACATCGAGGAGTTTTGCTGGTATGTAGTCTGGTATGACCAATTGCTTCTGGTGGCTAACGTTAGCTAAAGTTAGCAAGAGCTGCAACTAGTCGGTTAATCAGTTAGTTAATAAACAGAAACTAAAAAACTGCAGTTTTTCTTAATAGAGTAATTGACTTTTTTTTTCCCAAACAATAGCTAGAGCTGCAGCTAATAGTCGGGTAATCAGTGAGATGATCAACAGAAAATCATTTGGCAGATTCTGATAATAGAGTAGCCTGTTTTGCTTTCTATTTTCAAATTGGTAACTTTATCAGGTTCTCAAATTTGCTGCCTCTTGGTATCTTTGGATTGTGGACTGTTGAACAAACAAAGCATTTTAAGAGTCACCTTTGACTTTGAGAAACGTGGATGCATTTTTTTTTTTAACAGTTTAACAGTTTTATAAAACAAACATTATTCAGTTAATTGAGAGAATAATCAGCTGATTAATCGATAATGAAAATAATCGCCGGTTGCAGCATCAGTGTTAAAGTTAGCTGGCTGACTTTTCCCTGCTTACACCAACTGTTACACCACAATGTTTGTTCTGCTTAGTTGCACAGGAATGTTTATCTTAAGTGTGCTAACATTAACTTACGTTAGCCACCGGAAGCTTCGGTCACACCAGAAAAAGACTGTGGCGGAGTGTGTTAGCTGAGCAACTTTTTACATAAAAGAAAAAAGAAAAAGTAAAATCATAACAGGAATGTTGCACAATTGATTCCTCTGAAACGAACTGGACAGACAGGATTTATTGCATCACTGTTGATGTAGCCTGCATTAGTTTAAGCCAGCTCTACCTAGAATAGACACGTCTTATTGACGTTTCCAAAAGATATCTGCGGTTTGATGTTGTAATACTTTTGGCCCAGAAGACAAATATGAGCGTCTAATGATTCATTATCTGTCCACTGAGCCATGTCTTTTACCTTTGGCACTGCCCTGAAACACAAACATATTTCAGCCTCCCTGAATGATTATCCAAAGTGACCTTGTGTCGCGGTTGCCAGCATGTTCCGTCCAGATGCTATGTCAGCAGCACTGCAGTTGTTGACAGAGGTTTAGAGAGCTGCCTTGATACTCTGCCATCTGACGAGGCCGTCCAATTAGAAAAGTGCTTCCCACACCGTTAAGGGTCTGTCGTAGCATGTGGTTGCAGATTTTCACGTCGTAATTGTGATGATAGTGTTTTAATCGCAATTAAGTCCGCATGCATGACTGGATGTGGACCTCTAATGGGGTTTGCTTTTTCATCAGATCGGAAAAAAAAAAAACTGGGGCATGGTGGGAAGTGTGGCGGTGGTGTGTTGTGTGTGTCGGGGGGGCTGGGTGCACATGTGTGTGTTGTTTGTGCAGATCTTTGGCTAATAAATAACTAGCATGCATACTGTGTCAGACACCGGGGTGGGCAAGGAAAGCTTTTGTTGAGACAGATGTAAGTGGCAGCTTCCTTTGGATTTCCTGTTGTTGTGAGCCGCTCAACTATCTCCCTACAATTGTTCTTTCCGTAGGACGTCAGGAAAAGGAAGCACTTCGATTGTCCTGAGCTGCGCAAAACACACACACACACCTTTCTAGCAGCGTGAATGAAATACCTTCGCCTGGAAAATGTGTTGCTCGTGTCCCTGATAATCACAGGGCGACTCTTAATCACGCCGTCTGCACACGTCTGCATATCTCGCTCGCCGGCGTAAACAAAGACCGATGGCGTTATCTGATGAGGTTTATCAGCTCGTCAGCTGGAGTTTGTTTGGTTCCCACAGGAAACATTTACCAGAAGTCTTAAATGACTCAGGTTTCTGCCTGTGGGGATGCACTGTGATCTGTTCGTATCTCGGCTGGAGGGGGAAACCTCTATTCTCTATGTGTGGAAACTGCAAACAATAAACAGTTCACAGTTCACAAACTAAATACTGACAGTAAACTTAATTCAAGCTCCCTTTGGTTCCTTTCCATCTCTGTCCGCTTATTTTCTGATCTCGGACATTTTTGTTGTTGGAACCACTTGTGTATTATTACTGAATGTGAAATATTTGAGGTTATATTTAGTTTTCAGTTTTTCACATCAAATGTTTTGTTTTTTTCTCCCCCTCTGCAGCTAAATACAGAGAGGAATTCAAGCTCATCATCGACCGGATCGCTGTGGTGAAGTCAGAGAATGTGAGTGAACCGTTCAAATATTTTTACCTTTTGTGGATAAAGAGCTCCGCTCCCACCGTTTCCTGTGTCCTCATCTCAACACTGAGGCATAAACATCCTGAAAGGTCTACGTATATACGTAAGGATTGTTTAACTACTGGACACAAGATGTCTCCTGCTTCACTGACAGGTCTGGTGTTTGTAATCGCATATTTGACCATCACCGACTTCTTAAACAGTCGGAATGTCACAAAATCAGACTCGTATGATCACGTATGTAAGGAGAGAACAAAGAGATCAATAGATGAATGTGAAAACAACCTCTGCACACATGAGTCATTCTGCACAGCGAAGCGAAGTAACAAGAAGAAAACACGTTTCTGACCCTCATAGATAAACACAATGACCATTATTGGATGGAAACACAAATAAAAGTACACAAGTTATTGTACTGTGGGTTTTTTCTTCTTTTAAATTATATATATTGTGCTTCTTTTTACTGTTTGTCACAGGGTGAGAAGTATCTTGTCCTAAAGAAGAAGTACAGGCAAATGCTGCATGAGCGAGACGCCAAACATCCGGCGGCAGACGTGGACGGACAGAGACACTCGAGCCCGGCCCGAGCTCCGGCCACGGCGCAATGGGACGCGACGGACGCCTCGACGTCTCCTCCTCAACAGAAGGAACAGCAGGATGAGCCGATGTCGTGTGGAGAACCGGACAGTGCTGCCGAGGTGAATTTAAAATCAGCAATCTGTATTCTTCTTGTGAAACAAAATAAACTGTGGGACAAACTGGGGGTGACTCAGCATCAACACTGGGTGCTAAAATGCAACTCGCTGACTCTGTTCTCACCCCGACACACCGTGTTTACTCCTCGTGTGAATGACGCATTCATGTCTAAACAAGGCCGTCTTTGTGAGCGCGCGCTGCCTTTTCTCTGCTACAGTGTGTCAGCATTCGATGACGGTCGCGTGGCGCTGATCATTTACACAGAGGGACACTGTGCAGCGGATAAAATGCGCTTTCTCCCGCGGCTAAGCTAAGTTAGCAGCTACGAGAAGAAAGGGAAGGTCAAAGGGCTTATGTGTCTTTACAGGAAGGGCGGAGCTGTTTGACAGTAATGTATAGAAGCACTTTGCTGTTGTGAAGATAAACACTCTGTGCTGGTTTAATGCACAATAATCCTCTGGAAGTACAATTTTACATATTGTTCCTGCAGTAAACTTAAGCATTTAATCATAGATTTGAAAGATTAATGCATTTTGTGCCACACACGACTCAAAACGGGCGGCACTAAAGCAAATAATGTTTTGTCTGCAACCAGATGGTGAAGTTAAGTGCAAGCAAAGTGCTAATGCTGTCTGTTAACATCAGCCGCCACACGACACGACACGGCTGAATGTTTGGCCTGTTAACACTCGGACAGTTTGAGTTCACAGCACGTTACGTCCGTGCTCCTGCAGGACCTGCAGACAGGAACAGCAGCAACATCCTGTCACATCGGGCCAGGAGCCCTCGGCACAAAGCAACGAGGAGGATGAGCTGGACAAAGATTCAGGGTCAAAGGTGACAATTTGGCTGATTGTGTTTGGATTCACTGCACAAGGCTTGCAACACAATGAGATTTTCATGGTTTGATAACCATCTCAGACAAAATGACACTTAAAGGAATGAAAAAAAGAGGGTTTATTTTAGGGATAATTGCACAAAATACTATTTCCTGACATGAAACTTGATATAAACTCATAATCTATTTCTAAAAATGCTCTTAAGGTAGAATCTGTCTACAGCTGCAACCCTCCACTGAACAAAGTAACAGCAGTGTTGTTTTTCTGCCCATCTGCACACTGTTGATTATAATTAATTGATAACACGTCTGAAGCTAAATCGCTCCGTTTCTGGCCAATCAAGGCTGGAAACAAGATGGTTCAGTTTAGCACTGAAACGATTAGTTGTTCATCAGTTTTTTCCTCTCCTGGCCGCACTACATGACCTTCGAAGTCCTCAGATCGCTGTCCTGTTCACACTTCACACCTTTCTGTCTCGTAATCTGGAGTCTTGAAGTCGTCCTGGTTTGCACACTACATGACTGTTTGGACTGTTGTATGACGTGACAGAGGAATGACGCGGTCCAAACACTCCAGGTTGTCTGTGCGCTAATTTGCAATAAACAAGGAAAAAAAATAATATTTTAAAGGATGGTTTCTGGACTGAAAACGTATAATTGACTGTATGTATTCTGATAGATGCTATAGGCTATTATTGTGATCGCTTTATACAAACAGATGCATGATAAGACCCGGTTCAGATAGCTGTAGCTAGTTCCTGAGTCGCCGACGGGTAATTTCTTCAGTCAGTGCCTGAACGTGCTCAGAGGAAAGACACAACCTGGACATACACAAATATTAATCAATCTGTCGATCAAAGGAAAACTGATCACCAGCGAATTTGCTCATCCATTAATCGATTCCATCATTTTTCAAGCAAAAATGTCAAACGTTTGCTGGCTCCAGTTTTTTAAATTCAAGGATTTGTTGCTCTTATTTGTCGTCTATTTGAGTAAATAAAGAGTCGTTGGGTTTTGGACGAAAGAAGCAATTTAAAGACATCATCGATTAATCATGAAAGATAAATTGTCACGTAAAATTGTTAGTCGCAGCCACAGAGTCACTGAAGGGATAACTACTGTCTTGCCGGTCGCCGCTGGTTCCTTCTTTACCCACCAGGTGGTGCTAAGTAAATTACCTGGATTTGTAACCTGCAGCATGTTGAATATGAGTGGGAGGAGAACCAGTTGGGGGAGCAAAGGGGGGGAGAATCTGCATTTAAATGAAGCCCTCTGTTATTATGTTAAGCAGCAACATGTTGGAACTCATTAGAAAGATAATAATCATTTGTGCCCATTAAAGAGATTGAGATTCATCCCGGAGAGAGATACGTGGCCGTCCTCGATGACCCGCACAACAGGCAGATGAAATATGCCGGAGGGTGTTAATGAAGCGCCGCAATCAGATTAAGTGTGTTTGCTGGAAGTGTGAGTCACAACCGCTGAACTTTGCATGTAGGACAGCGTGTGTGTTGACAGATGGTTCACGTTACAGAAGCTTACCTGGCTGCTTCACTCTCACACACCTGGAAGCTTTGACATCATTCTCCCAAGACTTCATAGGAAATATTAC
The DNA here is from genome assembly GCA_039737535.1 of Lagodon rhomboides. Taxonomy (NCBI): domain Eukaryota; kingdom Metazoa; phylum Chordata; class Actinopteri; order Spariformes; family Sparidae; genus Lagodon; species Lagodon rhomboides. The sequence goes on along the minus strand of CM077792.1, from coordinate 27,857,216 downwards.
TTATAACATAATGACAGTAAATGTGGGATGACTCGCTGATAAGATCAGGTTTCTTTACGTTTAAAGTTGAGTCAGCTGGAGATGTGATCAGCTTAAATGGTCCAGTTTCCAATTAGAGCTCCACCTTTACTGTTAATACATCTATACTGTCATATATGTGAGCACATGAGTACAATAAATTGCAGTACATCATTTCCAGAGATAATTTGAGCATAATTAAATCAACATAATTCATATAGGGAAGTTAATTTCACTAAAATTCATCTTGGATCCTTTTTTATGAGGTGCTTCCCCCCATCATTGTGGGATGAGAGAAAAAGTTTTAGTTGGCCGAACCACAGTTCTTGTTTAACTATCGTACATCGTGAGCCCACTTGTGTAAAGAACACGAGGAGAATCCCCCGTATGAAATATCATTAGTGTCCTTTCTCTACATTTAAAGACGCTTTTGTCCAAAGCGACTTACGAGAAGTATGTCTGTCACGAGAAAGAAACCACATCATATCACCATTGATAAGGTCAGAAAGAAGCGGTCGCCTCGATTCACTTTGAAAACTCTCGTCAGATTAGTTTAGTTTTCCACTCGGCTTTTCCTCCGCAGGCTCCACCGTGTCTAATACAAGACAAAACATCCAGACTGTAACGATTAGTCAATTAATAAATAAGATGACTGGCATCAAATTGAATCGCCAGTAATTTGGGTAATTGATGAAATGGTTGACTTGATCAAGCAAAACTGTTGCAGACCATTCTTTTGCATCATTGTATTGGTTTTGGGCCGCTGGTCAGATAAAACCTTGCGCTGTGGAAAATTGTGCGATGATTCCAGACCAGATGAACATTATGACTGCCTGCCTAATATTGTGAAGGTTGTCTTGACAGCTCTGACCTGTCAAGACATGGACTTAAAAGGATATTCCGGTGTAAGTTTAATCCATGGTCTAACCTAACGCACCTTGACCCCGAGTAAGACTCCCCCTCGAGAGATCAAGTTTGCTGACCGCTAGCTTAGCTAGTTTTAGCAACCTCAGAAAAGACCGCACGAAAACAATACACTGCCGCTTATGTCTCCAACTAGAAACCGCCATCAAAAAGCCACAATTAATGGTGAGAACAGCAGCAAACTTCAGCAACAGTACATGTACAGTCCCAGCACACAGTACGAAGCATCAAACATCTGCTAGCTTAGCTGGATTTGTATTGAAAAGACAGCAAGACCATGGGGCCTCCATGGATCAGACCTGCTCAGCAAGTCCTACAGATGCTCCATCAGATTGAGATCTGGGGAATTCGGAGGCCTGGTCAACACCTTGGGCCCTTTATTGTGTTCCTGGAGCTGTTCCTGAGCAGTGTTTGCGGTGTGTCAGGGCACATTGTCCTGCTGGGGGGCCACTGCCATCGGGTAGTGTTGTTGTGATGAGGGGGGTGTATTGGGTCCACAACAGTGTTTGGATGGGTGGTGCGTGTCAAAACATCGCACCTTGATGAGATGATCAATGTTACTCACGTCACCTGTCAGTGTTTTTAATGCTACGGCTGATCGGTGTAATCAACAGATGAACTGAAGTGCTGGTAGAGGGTTTGAGTTGTTGTCATGTCTCAGTCTTTCCTTTCATGCCCAACAGTGTTTTCCTCCGGGTGTTATTACTGGTCTCCACCAAAAGTGCAGAAAAGAAATTGGACGTGTGCTGGAGTGGAATCGGCTGGATAAATACAGCGCCTCCACTTTTCGTGTTCGGCGCGCTGACGGGTGACAGTCTGCGCGAGAGACATGAAAGCACCGAATGTTTTAACATCGTGTCTCCGTATGATCTGAGAACAATTTGCAGTCGGCTTCTCCTCAAAAAAAGGCACAAAAAAAACCCTCTCCCCTCTCACATAAATCAGCCGGAGTGACACTTTTACGCACTGCCAGAGGGGTTTTTCTGTCGAACCCTGTAGACTGAAACGGTGACAAACACACACACACACACACCCTGACTGTAGGCGTGTTGTTTTTCGGGCTAATTGTTAATTGGATTGTTATTCATTACCCCTGAAGTGTGAAAACGCCACCTCTGTCGCGCTGTCTCATTACCTCGCTCTCTGTCTGACACCCTTTTGGTCAGCTGGAAAACATCACAGCAGTGTGACCGGCTGTGTGAAACTGGATGCATGAGTGTGTGTCTGTGTGTACCCTGTGATGCTGAATCACGCTGTGTCGGCCGCGCTGTCATGGCTGATGCGGCGCAGTTAACTTGTGTCACAGCTTTTTGGTCACCGCTGAGTAATAGTCGCCTGTTTTTCTGTCTTTCAGTCCGAGTCGGAGCAAGACGAGGAGAGTACGGGCAGCATGGGCTCCGCTGCTGTCGCTGTAAGTCCTTTTTTTTAATGTCTTTTCTTATTAACGAACACTTAGAGGGATTATTTAAAGAGTCAAGCCCTCCAGAGATCCTCTCAGATGATCATTCACAGAAACACACATCCACTCTGGTGTCACCGCTCTCCGTCCTCGTTCCCTTAAACCATTAACAGAAGTAAAAGTGTGAACTGTGTGCAGTGTGATCGTGGGCGTCTCCCATCATGTGTCAGTTGGCAGTGACTCAGTCGCTCGTAGGAAACGGATTACTGGTGTTGTAGCATCAGCATTATCAAAGGGAGCCCACAACAGGATGTGGACAGTAGGGTGTGTGTGTGTGTGTGTGTGTGTGTGTGTGCACATCTGAGCTCCACCTCCCCCCCCTTTCTGTAATAGCTGGATCCAATAGAGAAGGAATGGATCTACTCTGCCGCCGGTGCTCGAGTGCCTGACCTCTCTCAGCTGCTCAGACAGGACCCCACGCTGGCGAACAAGAAGGTAGCGCCGCCCTCTGCTCCACCTCCTAACGGAGGATTCTGTATTATTTCAAGTGTTTTTTTTCTTTTTTATGTTATTATTACTGGACATCTTGTCGCCAGGAGTCAAGGAATTTGTAGTGATAGCGCTACCACAGAGTCTGATGGGGCAAGAAACACGATCAAACCAAGTCCAGCGCCAGGACGGTATTGTACCGAGGTTAGACATTCCTGTACCGTTACAGCACTAATCCAGGACCACGGTTTGCCATGATGACACACACGCAAACACACAGACTCTCAAGGTGAAAACATTACCAGCCAAGGCTGTCTGCGCCGGTAACAGCAGCCTCACGCTAAAGTTAATCTTCATGAAAAATTCCACAGTCCACAAATAAAACAGTATCTGTTGACTAACGTGTGTCAGGACTCAACTGATGTCCTTCACACCCCAACATGACCAAATTCATTCTGACTTTTCCCCCTACTTTTTCAAGTCTGTGTAATAAAATCCTCTTTATTGACTAAATGAACAAACAAAATGTTGGATGTAAAAAGCAACAGTTTATAGAAAACTCTGCTCATTTCTCTGTGACAAAGAAACACTGAACATTGTGATGCTCCATCGGGAAACTGACCCTAACCCTATCCTCAGTTATAGAACCAATCACAGTGTTTGTTGACAATAACTTTAGCATACTTTTGATACTTTCAAACATCATTAATAACATTTTCATGTTAGGTCTGAGGCCCAAATTTACCTGTAGAACCACAGACTAAAGGAAATGACAGCTTGAGTTCATCCGAAAGTAGCAGTTAGTCCGAGATTGTTGCGGTTTAAGATTTTTAAAAAAGCTACCGTGATATACAGTATAGACAAATCTCAGCAGAAACATCACAGTTACGGCTGATAATGACAACAGAAATAAACAAGTCTCATATCTCCACAAAGCAAACAAACTGCCAGCTGTCTATCTGGAGAGGACTGTTGTTGTCAGTGCGACATCACAGTGATTTAGTCAATATCCTGGAATGAAGACAAGAAGAAAACACCTGGTCATTCTTGAAGAAATGTTTTTATTCATAATGCAAACCTTCAGTTTATTTACACACACCATGAGTAAAGTTTGTTAACACATCATCCACACAATCAATTAGTTTGAGCAGAATTTCAGCTATGTAAGAGAAAAGAATGAATGATCTCCTTATTGATTACAATCGTGACAATTACAGTTTTTTAATAATACCTCATAGTACCAGATTGGACCCATGCACTGGAAGAGAAACACCACCACACACATGCATAAATACAAATATTCAACACAAGATGTAGAGCACAGAGAAGTTTACGTTTGACTTCGGAGAAATGTCAATTCAGGCAAACAGAAATGATCAGTGATGGCCTCCATGGCCAAACACTGTCCCTTAAATGACTTACGTTTATTCCAGTTTACAGAACTCAGCAGAGTCTCCTGTATTCAGAGGATAAAAACCAACGTAGAGAGGCTGAGTGAATGTGGTCTGGACTCTGTGGAGGAGGGTCATGGTTTCACGGACGCTGTAGAAGGACAGAATACCTGCCCTGTGATCGAGATACACTCCTACTGTGAAGTACCTCAGACCTGAGACATACCAGGTATTGGAACATCTTAATGCCCAGGATTTATTGTTGTGACCAAATTTACATTCAAATCTCCTCCCTGCTCTGCCGATATTCTTATATGCGACTGCTATATCAACTTTTCCGTGCCACTTCACCTCCCAGTAACAACGTCCTGTCAGACTCTCTCTGCTCAGGACCTGACATTGTAGAGTGAATCTGTCTGGGTGACTAGCATAGGACTGTTCTTCTCCCATTGTTGTTGCTTTTCTGTTGTCCTCAGATAATAAGAGATACGTGCTTGCCGTGTTTGGATCCAGTGTCAGTTCACGCCAATATTTTAAGAATTCAGCTCTGGTCTCGGGCTCCGGTTGTGGCAGTAAAACATCCACTTCAGCCACCATCCGTGAGATGTTTGTCCACTTCTCACTCAGAATGTCCTGTAGTTTATCTCTGACCTCTGTCACAGCCACCGTCACATCCTCAAAGTACCGCAGAGGACGGTTATTGGAGCTGAATGAGTCTGCAGATTCGCTGAGTGCTGACAGTGAGAGGTATTTGTGTAGAAACTGGTTGTGATCCTCTGCGTGTGAGAGCGTCTGCAGCTCAGCGTCTTTCCTCTTCAGCTCAGTGATCTCCTGCTCCAGCTTCTCCTGAAGCTCTTGGACTCGACTCACTTCAGTTTTCTGCTGCGATCTGACCTGCTGCTTCACATCAGAGCGTCTTTTCTCCATGAGACGGATCAGCTCGGTGAAGATCTTCTCACTGTCCTCCGCTGTTTTATCAGCAGAGCGATTGATGGCCTCCACCTCCTGTTGAAGCACCTTCACGTCTTCCTCTCTGTCCTGGATTCTCTGCTGGATGTTTCTGCGAATCACCTCCAGCTTTCTCTGCTTCTCAGGCCTTTCTGCTGCAGCCGACACCGTGTCGTGGCCTTCGTGTTCATCCAGGGGGCAAATATAACAGATACGCTGCTGATCAGTCCGGCAGAACATCTTCATCACCTCCTCATGATGAGGGCAGATGTTCTCCTGGAGGTGTTGGGACGGTTCCACCAGCTTATGTTCGGATAACGAAGCTGCGCCATAATGAGGCTGGAGGTGTTTCTCACAGTAAGAGACCAGACATTGCACACAGGACTTGAGTGCTTTCAGTTTTCTCCCGGTGCAGAAATCACAGGCTACATCTTCAGGTCCAGCATAGCGGTGTTGAGCAGGGGCAGCTTGGAGTCCAGTCTTCTTCAGCTCCTCCACTAAAACTGCTAACACTGTGTTTTTCATCAGAACAGGTCTCAGCATGTAGGTGTGCCTACACTGAGGGCAGCTGTAGATTTTCCTCTCATCCTCTTTATCCCAGTGGGCATTAATACAGTTCATGCAGTAGCTGTGTCCACAAGGAATAGTCACCGGATCCTTCAGTACATCCAGACAGATCGAACAAGAAATAGTCTCCCGGTCCAGCTGAACTCCCTTCTGCGCCATTTCACCTCTACGCCTGTCAATGACTGTCGACTGCAACTACTGTCTGAGTTTCACTTTCATATAATTGAAACCAGTTTAAGCTCTGATCCGAACAACATGTCTCTGCAGGTCTTAGCTCTGGCTCTCCTCCATCATGTCAGTCACAACCATCTTCAAACTGTAGATCTGAAGGGGAGGGATCAAGGAAAAAGAAATGAACAGGTCTAGCTTGCTCTGTTTGACAGCAGGAAGAAAAGGGAGGGGTGTAAAACTGATGATTCATGATGGGAAGAGGAGCGGTTTGATAGAGAAACTGTGTCTCTGTCTCTCTGCAGAGAATGTGAGGATGTCAGTAGAAGGGAGCAGTAGGACAAGAGCGGTATCATTCTCTCTGATGGATAAAAAATAAAAGTAAAAAATGCTAAAATGAGTTGACAATTATACTTGTGTGTGCAATCCGCCCAAGTAAAGACTAATAACAATAATAATCATATTAATAATGGGTCATTCCATGTCAATCACACGATTCCCCAGAACTTCCCTCATTTAAGGTCTGAGTGCACTTAAAATCTTTAAATACACTGCAAAGTTCCCAAATATGATGGTAAATCAGTTGCAACTCCAATGATATACACACTTTCCAAGATCTGGACCCCCAAAATGTAAAAAATGTTAATCGCGCCTTTAAAAATTCCAGTTTTAAAGGGTAAATATCTCCAAAAATAGTCAAGCTATGGGGCACATGGTAATTATAAGGCCTGTATCTGTCTAAAAACCAAAGATATGGGTGTCCAAATATGCTTGCAAATTATGTGTGCAATTCAAGGACCTGAAAAGTGGGCACGGCACCCAAACTTTGGAGGGCCATATCTCCAAAACCATTGCACAAGGTGGGACGCTAAAACTTGGGATTCTTTCATTTGCCATCAAAAAGTACCTGTACAAAAAAATTAGGCAAATTGAAGAGGTGTCACTGGGGAAGGTGTGTGAATTGACATGGAATGACCCTAATGTAACTACATCATCTATCTACGAACGTGTTTACATGATATACTGTAGCTGCTTTGGTCCAATAGGTGAGCTAATGGGATTATTGGGGCCTTGGCAATTTAAATTTTTTTGTTTTGTATTGTATGGAGACATTGAGTGATCTGATCTGTCTCTGAAACACTTAGAAAAACTCTCTACAGCATAGAAAAAGCTGTGTTTCTTTGCTCTTGTTGATACATATTAAACTATTTAGTTGATACAAAGTATCGAGTTGTGTCTCCTTCAAACACGAGACAAATTGTATCAATAAAATATTTTTAGTAACACATTCCTTCTGAAGCGCAACATTTTTTTAAATAAAAATTGATAAAACAGTACGATATATTGAGCATTTCTACCGCAGGGCCAAGGAACAAAGAACCCTTTGAGGATCTCACAAACTGCATTTCGACTGGAGGAAAAACAGACTAAATTTGCTAAATTCCTACTGTAGCTTCAAGCGCCCCAGAAAGTCCCTGCTCCAGGGTTTGGTACTTTCCAAAGTTCAGGATCTTTGGGGTTGGAGTTTAAAGTACGGGACACTGCTGATTGGTTAACAACTTGTGTACAGCTTTATTCACAAAATAAGAAAGTATTTTGTACCTCTACTAAATTTCTTGAGATGTTTACTGACATTAAAAAGAGCAAGATAGAAACATAGAGGGTGTTACTGAGAGGGAATGAACGAGAGGAAGGGAGGGGGGTCTGGAGTTTTTTAGTCTCCATTTGATCTGGATTCTCCGGAGCTCAAACATTAGCGTCACGCCACAGTCCAAACAAAGAACAACATCGTATTCAGTCTATTTTTTGCGTCTTGAAAAGCAACTTTGCCTTTAGGTTTTTTCTTTCGTGCCATGGCCGTTTCTTCACGCATATAAGGAAGTACAAAAGGGACTTTCAAGCTCCAAGTTAAGTTCGTTTGGGTCCACAGTTTTCTTGCCCCGTTCGACTTTGTTGTCATAGCGACGTCACACTGTTTCCAGATCTTAGTGCTCAAGTTGCAAAAATAAAAATAAAACAATGTGATCATTTGCTATTCTTTTTTGAATTATCCTTTAATGTAACAGAAATACAAAGTGAACTCAACTAAAACAAGACAACTGTTTCATGGTTTCACTAACGTATGCTTTTGTGTTTTGTGTCGTTTGTTGTCGGGTCGAACCAGGACTTCACCTCGGTGAGTATCTGATGTGGCACTTTGCAGACTGTATGTAGCGTGTTGCATGTTGTGAAGCAGCTGTATTTATTATCAACTCACAATCTTGTGTTGGATGTTTTTTCATAGAGCTCAACAGTGACGGTTCCAGAATTGAATTTCTAATTAATTCCCCCGAATGATGTTTCAGAAAATTCAGATGTATAAAGAGTTTAAAGTCGAAATGTAGCCAAACAACTACGAGATAAATGGAGACACTTGAATCGAGTCCAAAAAATACTTTAGTAAAGGGAAAAGCAAAGCAAAAGTACAAATCATAGTCGCTCTGTAGTAAACGTAACGTTAATGATCCGATCGTGGTAGCAGTGACTCTCTAGTTGTGACTTTCGTGGGTGTGGTGAACATTTTCATGGTAACCGTGGTCAACCAACCAGAGACGTCACCACAGTGTAGGATTGTGGGTAGTGCAGTAATTCTAAAACATGTTTTTCATAAAAGAAGGTTGATATTATACAGACTTATGGCTTCTACAAGAGCACATACCATCGTTTTCACAATCACAAATCTCGTTGTAAGTCTGTCTTGGATGGTTACGACTTTATGGATAATAATCAACACCTTCGATCCAGAATATATGATTTTCACTTCTGGAACACCACCGTTGAGCTCTATTGCTACATGATTTTTGTCTGACTATGAGTATTATTTTTTTTTTTCATTTTGACACGACGTGGCTCCCGACTGTGACCGTGACCGTCCTCCTCAGGGGGTGAGTTTCATCATACATTCATACATCAGCTAGGTTAATGCAGCCCTGTTGAAACGGCGACAAGTTGCATTAAAACCGACCATAATTCGGCTCCGCGTTTCTTGATCTTTCATCTGTGACACAAAACTCCTCACTCTCGGACCTGCGCTTCTGCTTGTATAACTTTCACAAGCTCATTCGGCCGAGATTTTCCCCTTAATAGTATTCTGTGAACCCTGTGTTAAAACATCCAGATCATGCATTTCAAAGGTCCACTATCAAAAGGATTATGAAAGATAGCTTTTTAGCTCCTGTGCCCCCCTGACAACCCAAATCCTTTTATTTGTCTCCCTGTGCGCTTAAGAGATTTGAGCTCATGTTTGTTGTCCCTCCCCTGTGTCACAGTTCTCACACTGTCCTGTGGCCACGGCGGACCACCTTCTAAGAGTGGCCCTAAGCCTCTGCCATCCCCACCCGGACAAGATAGCATGGCCGCCATTGAAGTGTAGGGAGATGTGGAGGGGAGATTAAGGAGAGTCTTAATGCCCCACAAAGACTTCACCCACTTAAAGATAATCTGAAAGTAATAGAGCAGGCTGGGATTAATTGTAGAACAATGCAGGTTGTGTCCCTGGGAAGGTGCTAAGTCCCCCTCGGGCCTCTTTGATGTTCCCTTTAGCCCTCAGCCTTTCCCTGTTCAGCGGAGATGGATGCCTTTCCACAGATAACGTACAGAGATACGGAACAAAAGTCACAAGACTCATGAGAACCGAGCCTTTAAAAGAAAGAGTTATTACATCTGATCTGCGTTTGTCATGTCCGGACTTTGCTCGACAGAGGTTATGTTAAGTGTATCAAATAGCAGGCACTAAATCACATGTTTGAGCAGGACTGAAGGGATTACTCTTCATCCTGGGAGGACTTAAGTGTTTCCTGTTCTGACCAAATGTTTGTTAGGATCAGGTGTTTTTTTTTTTTCAAAGATATGCACTTCAAGCAGCAGTTTAAACACCCAGATCTCACCTGAGTCACTCCAAAGTCTCTCCTGTTAAGACCTGGTATTGACATCCATCACGGGTGATAGGATCACATGTGGACAGCGCTGAGTACAGGTGTGGACGCACCGAGTACACATTGAGGACACGTTTGAGATGTGATCACTCAGACCACATTCAGAGGTGGTCCGATCTGCATGTGATCACACTCACAATGAAGGACCGCCCACTCGACTGACATCCTCCGCGAAGCAAGAAGTCGAAGCCACAACAGCAGGCAGCAGTTCGCGGTAGATGTTTGTGAACACACCACATCTAATCATTGAGCTAGTCGTTGCAATATCCCCAGACTCCCTTAGCAAATCGTGCAATTTTGAGTGTTGTCGCATGAGGATAAATGTAAAAGTTAACTTTGCGAAATGGCTATGGCAAATTCTAAATCAGTCACGTCTTCTTGTAAATTCGGCATTTGATGCAACACATTAAGTTGTTTCCTTCCTTGTATAAAATGTCAGTTTGTCGCAGTATCACTGTACCAGCCTGTCTGCTTCTGTGACTAAAGTCCTGCTGTTTGAACAAACTGTTTCAACTGAATTCGTCATTTACGATAAATTTATGAACGAAGACGGCATTTTATTTGACAGTAAACATGTCAAATTTTACAAATACAGTAAACGGTCACCAATGTAGGCTTCTTTTTTTGTCGCCCGTGGAAAAAGTCCCCAGACTTCCTTAGAACATCGCACAATTTTTGTGTGGTTGAGTTTAGAGAAACTTTTATGGCAGATGTTTAGAAACACACTGTCCGTTTCAACTGATCTAACTATTGAACTACGAACTGAAATGTTCCCAGACTGCCTTTAAAATTTGAGAGTTGTTGAGTGAAGAAAAACTTAAAAACCCCGTCTGTGCCCAAGGTGCATGTTACCTGTTATAGCACCGTTTCAACTGATTTCACCATTTACACTAAATTTATAAAAGGAAGACGTGAACATTAGCCGATGTAGGCAACTTCTTTGAAGCCCGTTGAGAAAGTCCCCAGACTCCCATGAAAAAATTGTACAATTTTGTGAGTTGTTGAGTCAGGAGAAGCTATATTCATTGTGAATCGCTGTCTACGATGAATCCTTAATTATTTGGGCCTTCTTGTAAATTCGGCAAATGTTACACATGAAGACTTGAGTGTCCCGGTGATGTACTTGATGAGCTGTGAAGTGAGATCTGATCACAGGTGGAGACACATCCTGACGCCAGGTGTGAGCTGACGGACTTAGGCGTCCACTTGTGATCGGATAACTCACGACAGATGACGAACACCAGGTCTGATCGGTCTCTTTTTCTCTCCCTGCGCTGCTCGTGACGTGGGCCTCTGTTCCTGCTGTGACGGACTTCCTCTGCCACACAGTTTGTAAGTACATCATTAGCCCATCACTCCTACTCTGTCTTCCTCCACATCAAGTGTCAGGCACACTGGCCATTGTGTCTCCTGTTGATCCGAGTCCTCTTTGGCCACCACTTCCCTCACTGGGGAGCGCGTGGCGGCGACAGAGCCGTCCCTGAGTGATTGGACAGGTGTGGGGGGAGGGGGGGTGGAGGGGCACCCCAGTGGGCAGGAACAGAAACGAGAGGAGCAGGAAGGGAAGACGCTGCATCCTGTTCAGCCTCGTCCATCACCCGCGCCCACTGGGAGAGCCGCCGAGCCGCCAGTCAAACATCCCTTCGGCCAATCTGTCTTCGGATGTGACAGGGGACGGACAAAAGAGACGGAGAGACTTGAGCCAGACAGCATCTATCACAATCTGTCTGCCAGACGCTCGACACAGAGAGGTGTAGCTACGCATCGCTCCCAAAGTCCCAAGCAGATATTTTTCTCCTGCGAGCTGCTGGACAGGCTCGTCCTGCTACGATTAGCACAATTAGCGTCATAGCCTCTAAACACAAAAGGACCTGTGTCCCGTTCAAGCAGCGTGTTCGACCCAGTTTGTGCCTCTCGCGTGTTCTCGTCACATTCAAGTGACAGAGCTGAACATCTGTTTAGTGACCCGCGGTGTAGTTTGACAACACTTACAGCTGTTCTGAAGACTTTCAGAACATGTTCTGCACGTCACAAGACAAAAAAAAGACATTACGACCTATACAACTATATTTCCTCAGCCAGTTATCTGGAAATTAAAATATGGGCCTGTTTTTTTACAACTATATCAACAAATACAACTAATAGTAAGATGTTTACATCTCTGTAAGTCATTTCTTGAAGCCAGCTTTGTTTGGACTTTGGGAATATGTTTGAAATCTTTTACTTCATGCAGCAAGAATAATATTTTCACATACAGCGGGTTTGAAGAGTGTGTAGGCTCAGCTCTGTGACTCCGATGTAACGGTAATATCATAGACGCATTACAGAAACGAGACCAAAAGATGGCGCCCATTTGGTCCAATGAGAATTTCTCACTAGGCACAAAAGGTTTCTAGCGTTCAGGTTTCCCTCCTTCTCCTTGTGATGATGTTTAGGCATTAATTAGCTTTTCTCAGCTTAATGAAAGGATCAAAATTACAGTTTTTAGTTAATTAGTTACATAATATAAAGAGTCATAATTGACCTTGTTTGCAGTCTCGAGGTGTCCTGTAAACAGTTTGACTGTAGTTTTTTATAATGGGGTTCTATGAGGATAATGCTTATTGCACCCCTGGGACTGCACGTGTCCGAAAGCAGTCTCAGGGTTTTTTTTCAGTCTGCTATCGAAGCTATGATGGTTGTTAAGTACTCAGTGTTCAGTTATTAATAACATTATTTGAGGAAGGTGTGAATCTGTTGACAAACGTTTTGGATATTTACTTTTTCCATGATGCAGTATTCTTTGTCACATATCAGGACCTGAGAAATTCCCAGTTCTGCCGATGCACTCCCACAAATGTATTTAAATACTGTAAAAGTTAAATATAGTTATGCTTGGATGAAAACTGTGTAGAGCTGAAAAAGAGAGAGAGAGAGAGAAAAAAAAAGCAGTTTCTCCTCCAAGAGTTTCTTTGTGAAGTTAACAGAAGACATAAAACGACAGAAATGAAGGTTATAAGGTTTTCATCAGGTTGATTCTGAAATGGTTACCGTTTGATTTACCGTGTTAAGGGTCGGACTAGAAGAAGAGGTGGATGTGATTTACTCGGCCGACATCTGCACCTACACTCTGCTCTCACCTGTCGATCGCCCGTAATTACGCAGCTTAAAGTGTGTGAGAGATCACAGCTCGGGTCCAACAGGTGGATGTGGTTTGTGTGTCGAGTCTCTTCTGCATGTGGACATGTGTTGGGTGTATCTCTGAGAGTCGTGTCGCGGGGGCCCCGTGTTTTCCTCCTTGACGTGTGCTGACAGTAGTGCGCTGATGTCTGGGCGGGTCTCCACTCTGCAGGTCACACTAACATCATCAATCTTCCCCCCGGTGACAGGCGGCCGGGCCCCCCAACTGTGGGCACAGTGCTGTGTTGTTTTGTAATTAGGCTCTGTTAGATGGCAGGAAACCATCTCTCCATCCCTCCTTCTCACCGATCCCTCCATCCCGTCCACTCCCCTCTGTGCGCAGCTGGCTCGCTGCCCTCTCACGGAGCCAATGAGAGGCTCGGCTCAGACGACTCGTAATGATGCTGCGGCGATTATCACGCCTGACAATAGTCCGCAAGAATGTCCTGAATGACTCTCGTTTCCTTGCTGCACACAGACGGCTCTGCACTGGGCGGCCAAACACGGCAGCGAGGACATGGCCAGCCTGGTGGTGAACGCTGGTGCTGACGTCAACACTAAATCAGTGAGTGATGTTTTCATTCGTATACAAGGATTTCAAAGGGGCACTCCACCTATTTAGTTCCCTGATAACCACTGACCAAGATGTAGGTTTGAGTACAACTGTTAAACAAAATAAACATTTATTTCTTTGAAGGAATATTTTGCCATTTGGGGAAAAATATGTAATTGGATTCTTGATGAGAGTTAAATATTATTATTATTATTATTATTATTATGATTAATAATAATAATAATAATAATAATAATAATAATAATAATAATAATAATAATAATAATAATAACAATAACAATAACAAATCAGTCTTGTATAGCGCATTTCTAGGACCCAATGTGCTTCACAACCAAAAATAAAATAAAGGAAAAAAGGAAAAGGGCTCAAAAAAATTAATAAAAAAATCTGAGTGGGTTTTTTTTTTTTACACTGATGAGAAACCGTTACGTTTGTTGAAATCATGAAGGTCTGAACCTCCACAGCAGCTGCTGTAGTGTAGAAGGTTGTCTTAGAATATAGGAATCAAACAACATGAACATTTTTCAGCTTTTTTCAGAAAGACAGATAAAGGAAATCCACACTGAGTTAGATGAAAAGACTGAGAAAATACTTTTTTAATTAAGTTTTAGACAATGATTTTAAAAAGGGGCACTACAGCTGTTTAGTACTGCACATCAAATGATCAAAATTCAAGCAGCAAAACATCAAGATATCCTCACTGTTTCCTTATAAAATGCTGGATCCTACATTTCCCATAATGCAACTCAACAGCATCTTTCATATAGAGCCCTGATGTCTGAGCTAGTCTCTGTTTCAGTAGCTTCTGTAGCTCAGTGTGGATTTCCTACATCTGTCTTTCTGAAAAAAGCGGAAAACAGTTCCTGTTGTTTAATTCCTATATTCTAAGACAATCTTCTACACTACAGCAGCTGCTGTGGAGGTTCAGACCTTCATGATTTCAACAAACGTAACAGTTTCTTGTCAGTGTACAATAAAAACCCCACTCAGATGAGGATTAACCAATGCAGCAGCATGAGTCCCATACATCCATATTCAATAAAAAGACTTCTACAATCATTTTTCCAACCTCTGTCTGAAAACATTTACAGTGTTGGCTCCTCTCTGTCCTTCTGTTACTACAGATGTGTCTGTGTTAACGGCGACGTCTCGACTCGCTCATTGATTTAACCTGCAAAAGTCTTTTATACCATTTTTAGGCGTTTATGTAAACCTGCTGAAATAAGCAATTGATGGTGACGGTGGTCACTTTTTAGATCTTCTACTTGAGTCTTTCTTCAATCCTCAACGCCAGCTGGAAAATGTCTGAGCGCTGCTTAAACGGAGACGAACAATATCACAACTTCCCTAAATTTAATTCAATGCGTGACGTAGCATCGTGCAGGAAAGGGGTGAGTTATTAAATTTCCATTGCTGCCAATCGAAGCTTGAGCCGGTAAACACCTGTGACTACTGCAGAGGTCATTAACTCTAAATACTAAATAATAATTGTGCCCTTTATTGGTGAAGACAAAAGCCAGATGTTAGTCTGTGGGATTTTTGTCCGTTGTGAAAAGGAAGAATACATTTCAAATATTTTTTTTACAACATGAGAGTGGAGTGCCCCTTTAATTCTTTGCTTCAGTGCAGTTTTCTGTGTCGTGCACAATCACTGACGTATTACTCTTCTCTTCTCTCCTGCAGCATGTGAGTATACAGTATTTTAATCCAGAAGCGACGGGTACGTACAGTGACTCGTTCGATCCGAGCGGGCAACAACGTGGCCGCCGGTTTCTTCTTCTGTGCCCCCTCAGTGACGTAATGTTCCGAAAAGTGATCTCTACGAAAATCCAGCTGTGCAAATGAATTACGGCAGCACGTGTTGTTGGGCTTGCGGGAGCTAATAAATCATGTCATGTCACGTTAATTGTTTCCCAAAACAGTGCGTCTATGTGCGAGCATGCACCACTTGAGGACTATGCAATTTCGGGGAGAATTACCAAGCAATTATGTTTTTATCATTATCTCGTGTTTCCATAACCTTTTGCTAATTTGTGTGTTTTTTTCATGCTGTTGTCGTTGGCTGCGTTCGGGGCCTGGGAAACTCTAGGGGGTAGGTACTAAACCCTTCCAGCTCTTTGCCACAACGTGAAAAAATGTCAGATTTAAAGTGCTTTATGTGTCGGTGGAGTGAGTGTGGAGGGGGCATCACTATGTCCATTAAAGAGAGATTTTCTTTTCTTCATGCATGTTTTGCTCTTGTTTTTGTTCTTGCAGGGTTACACACCTTTACACATTGCAGCGTTACACGGCCATCGGCATATTCTAGACCTGCTCGTAGGAACATACGGTAAAAACTGCTTTCATTTAACCTGCTTGATTCAGAATTTAAGCCTCTTTCACACCAATGTTGACAATAATTACCAGTAAATCGGTCATTTACTGAATTAAAACCTTGATTTAATGTAAAACACAGGATCTGAAGTGCAGTGAATCAGTGTAAGAGTGACAGCAGGTTCCAATCTGAACGTGGGAGGTTTTGTTTACCTGTGGATCACGGCTTGTTGCTCAAAGCTTTAGGTGTAAGGTGTCAGTGAAGAAGCTTAAATACTGACCCCCCCCCCTCATGACGAGTCTCAAGTCTTCACAGATGTAATTTTTTCTTCTTATCAGGGGCCAAAGAAAACTTAAGGGACTACAGCGGCCGTCTCGCCCTCCATTATCTGAACATCAAGGAACCAGAGTGTCCGGAGGAAGACTGCGAGCTGCGTGAGTTTCTCACACTCACTAATTATTTGATGAACAATAACTGATTAACTTTTATACATTTTTATAATTTCTGACTTCTGCAGTTTTATGCTGTTTTTTTGTTCTGTTATTATTCTATTCATTTGTCAGTGTTTGAAATTCTTATTTTAGTTTATGTGCACATGTGAAACAGATCAAAGCTCTGATTTTGAAACACAAATAGAAATAAAGTTTATTTACTTTCCTACTAAATTAATAGTATAAGGACAGTACGCCGGCTTTTTGTATGCAATATGTGTTATAGGCTCACATTTCAATGTCTCAAACAATGATTTGTTTTCTGACTTGCGTACTAAAACTTAAATTTAAATACATTTGTAAAACAAAGTTAAAATAAAAAAAGCATTTTGGGAAATTTGGTTTCTTGGGAAAGTTGGATAAGAAGACCAGTAACACTCTCAAGCCTGTTAGCCTGATATGAAGCGACTGCAAGCAGCCAGTTAGCTTAAATTAGCTTAGCAAAAAGAGTGTTAACGGGTCTGAAATTGCACCAATGAACCAATTTTATCTCATTCAATGAATCTGTGCAACAATTTGCAGTTTTATGTGTGTGTTGCTCATTATGCTAAGCTAACTTCTGTACTGGCTTTAGCTTTATATTTAACAGCCTGTTCCTTTAAATTGGTTTTCTGTCTAAAAGTTGTTTATCCTTAAAAAAACATGACATTGTTTTTATTAACCTTTACTGTAGCTGGAACAATTAAAAGCCAGGACCAAGGTGATTTATGGAGTTTCCTGATGGATAGATACCGGTAGCTTTATAGCTAAAGTAACTGCTAAATGTAGCTGCTGTTAGGTAGCTAGCGCGGTTAGCCGTTGTATTTGCGGACTCCGTTAGCCGTTTCATGAAAACGAATATTTAAAAACTACACATAACCCAGATCGAATTCTGCAACACACAGCTGTAGCTTTGTTTATCGTGAATCTCCTGTATCAATGAACTTTTCTCTCTTGTGATCCGTCCCAGCCTTTCAAGTCACTCAGGCCCGAGAGCGGAACAGGAACAGGAAGTTGGCGTCGCTGTTTCACTCCAAGAAGAAGTGGGGCTCAGCGGAGGAGCTGGCTCCGATCGAGGAGGAGAGGACGACGTCGCACCAGCTCGCCCTTCCTGCGTTCAGACCCAGAAAGTTCTCCCGCTGAGGAGAAACAGACGGCGCTCTGCTACACTCACATGTATTCACACACACGATGTAAACCTACAGTACATGTTCATACAAAGGAAGTTAACATGTGTATTTATTATGCACACACACACATATTGAAGCCTGTGCTGTTAATATTAATGCTTACTGACACAATCCGATTGTTGATGCTTCAGCGCCGACGGACGCGCTTGTTGATACGCTTGCTCTCAATATTCATGCTTACCACAGAGTATTTCTTGAAGCCTTTAAACGTTAATGAATGTCGCTAAATGTTACGTACGCCTTACGATTTCAAACGAGCTCAGGCCACATCGCCTTCGTGTCGAAGAAGTGAACAACTCTGCACTGTAAACGTGTCCAGATGATGAAGATCGACTGTCACCACAAGACTTTTGTTACCGTCAACAAACCCAATGAAAACACCAAAGGCGACAGTGTTTGGGTCTGTTCCCCCGCCTGTGGCTCTCAGCCCTTATTAGTTCATACCATCCACATATGAATGAGCCACAGAATGACAGTGTGTCAGTAGAGTGCATACCTCCACCCACACACACATCAGTCCCCCTTTTGAACTCACTCACAGATACCAGCCACCTAAATATACCTGATTTTAATCGAGATCAATGCACTATTTCCTGAGAAATTATCGGAAAAAGTCTTGCAAAGTTTAAGTTCCTGGATCCGTCCTTTTATCTGGATCCGTACCAAAAGTTACGAGATCCATCCTCCATCCAAGTTTAGTAGTTTTTATGTAATCCTGCTGAACCTTATGTTACATTTACTCAAAAAGCACAGTGTTGTTTCTATTTTTCTTTGGAGTCCTGTAAAAAAACAAACACCTGCAGCCGTCTAACGACTGAATTTGATTCCTCTTTTTGCATTTTTTCTGCAAGGGAAGATCTGTGGTGGGATCAATAAATGACTCTGCCCTGCTCTCCTCCCTCCAGCTTTAAGAAAACAGTACATAACCCTCGACCCTCGACCTGATCATTTTCCTACAGTCCCTGGCGATGATAAAATCTCGATCGTTCACTCAAGTTCTTAATGCAACAAAACCATTTTTACCAAGTTTGCGATTGTTAATTCAGGTTCTCAGAACAAAGCAGCTTGTGAACGCAGCCCTGCTCGCTGCAGTCGTCCTCAGGGGTCGACTGATACCGATTATTAGAAATCAATGAGACTGAAAACTGATACGTGGGACCAATATTCATTTGTAGTAAAAAGTTCAGTCCATTAAAGTACTGTTCTTAAGTTCAGGTATTTCCATTTTCTGCTACTTTACATTTCATCATTTCTTCATTTATTTGATACATTTAGTTACTTTGCAGATTCTTGAGTATTCAGTGTTTATAGGCTATTGATTGTGATATGTTACCGATCAGATAGTGTTGTCGGCGGGACATTGTTGGACATTGATGGATGCTGCATCAGAGCCAAAGTAGCACTTTTTTTTAATTAGTTTATTTTATCGTCAATCTTACAGAAAAATCACAGATACCAATAATTGCAAAAAGCTGAATATCGACTCGATAATCTGTCTACCCTGAGTTCTCCTACATTATATATTGTCCCTGAACGCACCAGCAACAATCCCCAGCAAGGAACAGAGTTATTATGAGACAATAACTTTCAAAAATCCAGCAAATAGTAGAAAAACAATATAAATGTTAAATGTTTGTTGTGGTTCATTTGCTATTTTTTAAGCAAGATTCAGTTTCCTGCAAGTTAAATTTCAAACTGTTCTGAAGACGCTTTTTGAAAAGGGAACAAATAAGTTTAAAGAAAGTTACACGATGTGTTTGCAATATTTTATTTAATGTTACGTCAGCGTGTTCCTTTAAATCGGAGCCGTTTCTAATGATCTGAGTGTTTTCGGCTGCAGGTGACTCGACCGCTCTGCAGCTCTGTTACTTCATTTAACCTGCTTTTAAAAAAACTCTTGTGTCAAATTGGTGATTGTACTTTAATTTGTCGACCCTCTCATGTGTCCAAGTGTTAACTTTTGCAAAAGAAACTTGCACTAATACATTCTGAATGAAGTGTCTTTGGTTTAAAGGGCCTTTTGTGTGGCTCCTGGCCTCCTTTGTTGTGTGAACGATGCTCATTGTAACTATTTGTTTATAATTTTGCCGCCGTTTCTAAAAGCTAGTTATGTTTTTTTTTTCAAGTTATCGTGTAATCTAAGCTTTAAAAAAGAAGAAAAAAAACTGCCTCCATTACATCTTTTGCACAATATTTATATATAATGAAGATATTTTGGTATTAAATCTGTATTTTATAATCAAACTGTGTGTATCTGTGTTTAACGTCACGCTCTCTGTTTTTTCCTCCCGCGTTGTTCATTTTGAAAATAACAGTAGCGCGTCATTGTGTTCGCCGAGTGGCTTCGCTGCTCACATGCACAGCTTCTCTGAGAAGAACAACTTGTGATAATGCGTTTTTTTTTTTTCCTTCTTTCATTCGGCACAATAACCCCGGAGTTTTTTAAGCCGCCTTTGATGTCGCTTTAACTACCTGACTTTGCGGGCTACAGATGGAGTAAATATGGGCCCTCCTAACTCTCCATACGGCTTTAGACCCTAATTCCTGATTAGCTGAAAAGGGCAGCACTTGCTTTTGGGTCCTGGATATCAGACGACACAGAGGGGAACAGAGGCAAGTGTTTTTGTGCTTCATTTTTGAAGCGAGGATGTTGGGGAGGGGGGGGATAAGAGGGAGTTTCTGTAATAGATACTTATCTTACTGCCCTCAAGCCCCTCAAACAAAGTCCCCCTCTGAAGAGATTATAACCCAGGGAGGGCACATTAACTCTAATCCGATGCTTTGAGGCCTCGCACCCCCATACCTCCCTCTGCCCCACTTATTTCAGCCCCTCTGTTGTCGGGGGGCTACCTTGTATCTGGTGCATGTATGAGCAGTGCCTGTGGCTACACACGAGGGTTGTGTGTGTGTGTGTGCATGTGTATATATGTGTGTGTGTTTGTGTGTGAGTCAGGGGGGTGGAGTGACTGTTTCAATAGCACGCTGACTCTAATGAAAAGCATTGAGGGGTGCATACTGCTGTGTAACTGATTCCTCTCTCTGTAGAGATTAGGCGCTACATTGTTGGTTCAGTTGCTCATTTCCATGAGAGCACAGCCTCCCACCAGCGGCTGCGTGGCTTTGTTATTTTGAGTTGGAAAACACAGAGCCCAATGTCCCCGGCTTCCTTGTTACCATTGTTTCACAAATAGGCCAAAATGTAGATGTCACGTCACAGATGCCCAATAACCTCATTAGCTGCTCACTGTGAGGCTGAAGACAGAAAATGATAAACGCATCGGCTTCAGTTTGTGCATGAAGTTTAGTTAACGCCGCTCTTAAAACTTTTTATTAACTGGAAAGTGAGGTGAAGAATCTTAAGATGCACATCTGAGGATGTTTCGTCTAACTTGTATCTTGACGGAGGAGAGTAACAAAAACAAAAATGGCGTCTTATTCAAAGAAAAACGACATAGTTGCCTTTTTTTATGCTCCACACATGTAAGTGAGGTAAAGAAAACACTGTGCAACAAGATAATAATGTTCACAGTTTAAAAAAAAACAACACTTTTCTTTATAAGTCTCCTTATTTAGCATTTAAAACATGTTATAATCTGTTTATTACACTCTGTAATGCAGCTAGAAGCTAAAATACATCAATATGCCTCATTAACTGAGGCTGGTGTGTAAACGAGAGTGAATGACAATCAATGAAAACACAGTTGTAAAAGGTTTATCTTCATGATTGTTGATCTGTCCTGTAGCTGCATACGACTTCTTTACAGTGTGTTATAAACTAGTTATTAATCGTTTATATGCCTCTTATAAATGCTAAGTAGGGGGACTTGTAGGTAAAGAATTTAACTGTCTTAAAGAGACAATAGGTGACAGTTTTTACAATAAAATGTCTAAAAAAACTAGAGATTTGTGTGTATTTTGTTTAGATGTGTACTTACACTATCCCAAATGTTTTAACGACGTTCAAACTCGACATGGGATGTAAATTTAAAGATTTCATGTGACAATAGCAGTGCAAAAACTACTGTGATTTACAATATAATCCCGATAATCATCACAATATGCTTAAAACTCTTTAAAATGGCATTAAAACATACTGGATTCACTTAACCTGACATTTTGTTAGGAAACAAATATTTTTACTGTATCACAGACAGGACAAACATCCTGTGGCACGTCAATATTCACCAAGAAATCAATCTACGACTGGATTTAGGCAAAGCTAGACGGCTTTTCCAAGTCACTCGAGAGGATATAAACGATTATCCCAATTCACCACGATCAACTGAAAAAGAATAAAAAAATAAAATTGTGATTGCCGTTACTTATATTGTCCCGTCACCTGGTTCAAACACAGGGAGAAATCCATCATTTTGTTTACGGTGATGTATCACTATAACTTCAAGGGAAACACCAATAAAAAGTCAGGAAGTGAGGAAAGAACATGAATAAAACCTTTACAGATTATCTCGTCTCTGATCGATTTTCAGTGGGTCGTTCAACAATGAAAGAAACGACGTGTTTTCATAGTTTTGCTTGAAGACCTCCTGACAGCAGAAGTTACATACTGTGTGTTTAAGACGATAAATGCAAAGATTATTTAATTTAACATTGTCACGCTCATGAATGACACAAACGGCAGCACTGCTGGCAGGAGAACAGTCCTCCTGTCTGTCCTCCATGTGTGCAGAGAAACCTGCAGCTCGTGTGTACAAACAGGGCGCAGCGAGCTAACAAGCTGATCTGCAACGACGAGCTCACTGGGGAGGCCGCTCCGACCGGGCTCATGCAAACTGGGCCGGGGCTCTAGCTGAGCACCCACCTCCCGGGGCCCGACACAGGGAGACTCCACCAGCAGCTGTCACGCCGGCCATCAGGGCCCGACCAACGCCGCCTGTCACTCACCCAGCGGAGGGCCGTCAATCAGGCTGCACCCAGGAGGGAGCTGGGAGGCGGGCCGCCGGCCGGCCCTAAACAAAGACATACTTACATTTGCAAGCGGTTTCAGCGCCACTACTATTTTGAAAGAATGATAGAGTGGTCCTGATAAGAGTCATGACAAAGGACAAAGAGTGGAAGGGGGTCTGGGGAGAGGGGCTCGGATAGTGAAGAGGTGGGAGAGCTTGATAACATTCACACTTTGCTTACATCTCTCCATTTGTGTTGGTGCCCCAGGAAAATCTCATTAGGGAGGAAAATTGCAGTTCTGGTTGGAGACCATTATATGTTTGTTGTCAATTGACTCTCAGTGGATTTAACTATGTTAATTCTCCTTTTTTAAAATGTAGCTTGAAACGTTTCTCTGCTGGGAGTTTAATCTGTGGATATATTTAAATATTCTGTCCAAATACTCTGAATAACTGAAAACATACTGTAAACATGGATGTTTTTATAGTGAGATAACCATCAGTTTAACATTTCTGTTTTCTATAAGCTCCACTTTGTCAGAAAGATGATTTTTGAGTCTCGTCCCCAACTTCAGATTCTGACGCTTTGGGATCGCAGGTCGGGTCGGCCGTCATCCCAAAGCGTCAGGTGGGACTGAGACTCAAAAACCAAACTTCTGACAAAGGTCATGACCTGTAGTTTAGCATCGCGAGGGTACGAAAAAGGCTTAGACGTTAGTGAGTAAAGCTGTGTGATTTAAATTCCACAGCTCTGATCTCACCGTCGAAACAAAATCAAGAACGATTCTGACTTCAAAGGTGCCAAAAAACATCACAAGACTTAAAAAATTCAAATAAAATGTTCTAGAAAAATCCAATTTTAAGTAACTGAAGCAGTTTGACTCGATATTATCAGCTCTATCTGTCGTAATAATATACAGTTTCTGTAATCTCACTGATAATTAATTCCCCGGGATATATCCTGAATACATCTTTAAATTCACAATGTTCATCTTTTTAAATGTCTCAGCTGTCACGATTTCCCTACACGATTATCGTGGCCAAACACATTCAATCAAATCCATCTGTAACTTTGTTCACGGTGAGTTTTGTCTCCTTTTTTG
Source organism: Lagodon rhomboides (assembly GCA_039737535.1). NCBI lineage: Eukaryota > Metazoa > Chordata > Actinopteri > Spariformes > Sparidae > Lagodon > Lagodon rhomboides. Next base: position 27,833,624 of record CM077792.1, on the reverse strand, counting down.
GCAAATAAATACGAGTGTAGGGAGAAATCAAAATCCTAAATAAAAGACGCACGAGACCGGACGTCATCGCTGGATTATTCGCACGATGCACCCAAAATAAATCTAATTCCTTCTCCTTCCTCCTCCTCACTTTCTAAGAGTCCGACTTTCTCCCCTCTCGGTTTCTGCTGCAGTAAAAATAAACTAACAAGCGATAGGTGTTGAGGACTGTGTGGATTCTCTCCAGGCTTTTGTTGTCTTGTTCACACCTACCTATGAGCCGTTCTAATTGCATGTTCGGGCCCTTTGTGAGCCTGCAGGTAGGGGGATTGCCTGTAATTGAGGTCACGCCGAAACCTTTTGTCCCGACCTGCTCATTAGCCCGTCACGCTGTCGTTCTGCATTTTTTTTACTCCCGAACCAGGGCCGCGTTTAAACCGAAGCGTCTGAAGGGGTTCGAGCTGCGATGTGGAATGTGCGGGAGGATTTGTAGATAAAGGGAGATAGCAGGCATGTTTCCATACAGAGGAGTGACTCGGGAGATAAAGATAATTTCATCCTGTTTGCTATCTGTATCTCTCCGGGCACTGAGGGACAATCGCCCTTCCATTTGGCCACTTTTCTCTCTCCTGTAAACGACCGACATCCTAACGGCAAACAGCGCAAACTCGACCTGTCAGAGCAGGACCAACACCTGCATTGTGACCGAGCTGCCAAAAGAGGAAGGGGAATGAAAAGAGGTTCTGCGAGGGGGGACAAAGGCCGCTGCCCTGAGCTGTTTGTGTTGTGAGATGTCGACTACTGATGCTTTAAGCCTCCTTCTCTTTGCACTCTGCTCGGCCCCCATTGTTGCCCTTGTTCAAATTTGCTTTAGGTTCTGTGGACCCCACCCAAATAAATTCCTTCTTTTCCCCCCAAGCTCTGCCACTTTTTATCCAAAGCCTGGCCACAGTATCTCAGCGTCTCTCTCTCTCTCTGCACATGATGGCCAACGGTCGCACACAAGTTTACACTCAGTCGTATCAGAAACACCTCTCGGGACAACGCAACACTTGCAGGGAAATGATCAATGACTCTGCTGATTGTTTGGGTGATTCATTAATTAGCTGGTGGGTCAACAAAATGCCAGACTATTAGGAAAAAATGCTGCAAACCCAAAGTTGAAGCCAGTTATATGTGCCAAACCAAAGCAGCAAGTCTGCAAACCTGCAGCTGCAACCTGATAATGTGCTTTCTGAAAACGTTCTTCTTCAAATAAAAGGATAAAAATGAAACCAAAATACTTTAAACATGCTACACAAGCACGATAAAACACAGTAAGAGTGCCCTGCTAAGCATATTAAGCACAGTCAAAGACGAGCGAGGCTCCGGAGCTTCAGCTAAGTTATCCAACAAACACAGGACCGCATGTTGTTCCTCTGAACCAATCACAAGCCTGCAGTCTTTATTGGTTCTTATCAGGAGTGTTGACGTAAAACTATGGGACTGTTTATCCAGTAAAACATAAATCATTTCCATCTAGTTTTCCACTCTGTAAAAAGGCTCTGATAACTGTTAAAGTTGGCAGCGTTTCCTCCAGAATCACTCACAAGGTTCAGATAGAAAGTGCTAATGACGGTCGTCCAAAACACCTCAAGGAGTTTAAGCTCCCTGTTGCATTTTGTGTTTTTAACAGCTGTTCACTTCAGATCAGAAATCTGCAAATGAGGGAAGAAATACTTTGAATCAACAGTGATGGAGGAAAGGATTCCGGTCCTTTTATTTAAAGGGAAGGTAAAACTACCACAAGTAAAAGTCCTGCATTCAGAATCTGACCTGAGCAAAAAGTTCAGAAGGATCAGCAGCAAAAATATGAAAATTAAACGCATAATTTGGACGTTGTCGCAGGTTGAGGTGGAACAAATTACTTCTATTAGTATTTTAATCTATAATACTTTATACAATGAGGTAACTAGTAACCACAGCTGTTAAATAAATGTAGCTGAGTCAAAGAAAACAGTGACAGTACTCGAGTAAATGTTAATTAGTTTCTTAATATTGGTGAAAAACGCTCAATGAATCTGCCCAACTTGTTGAAAACATCAAAAATCAAGGATTTCTTTACAGACCAGAATACTTTTATATTTTTATATGTTTAATTAAACTGCTACTTGGACACATCACATGCACAGATCTACGTTTCTATGTTTTTCTGTTCTCCTTCACATCGTACATAGAGACAGATCAGAGTACATTAACGCAACTAATGATCAGAAAGTTGAATAAACTTCTCTCTGACACAGTTTCAGCATTACAACCTACATGACGGTTGGATTTACTGCAGCTCTGTTGCATCAGGCCGGATTAGTTTTAGCTAGTTGTACCTGATAAACTCACAACTTTGCGTGTAAATTCCTAATAAGCGAGCGTAACCCAGTTTGCCGCAACAAGGGAACAAATGTATTATTAATGTATTATCGCACGGTTGAACTTTTATCCCCGTTATATTTGGCAGATTAATTATTTCTTGGGTCGACAAAAAGACACAAAGGTTGCTTGTTGTGTAAATAAAGTCAGATTTATGCGCGAGCTCAGACCTTCATTACTTATAAAGACTTTGAAAGGATCAAATGTTACAAATCAGTTTTGAGTTCATTGAGGCTCACTTGGATTCATTAGTGGTTATTTCAATTTCTTTAAATTCAGCAAAAATGTAAGAGGTATTGTTGAAGTTCAAACATGTTTGTCTGCTTTAATTTTAAACGAGTGTCATCAAAAAGCAAACTGACTGAAAACTGACTGAGTGAGAGAGCGAATGAGTAAATAAAACATAACTACGCTGTCATGAGTCAGTCTACTGGACATGTTGGAGGATTTTACTTAAATGCAACCAAGAAAAAAGTTTGGATCATGAAATCCAAACAAGGAGTATCTCTGAGAATCCTCCCTGAACTTCTGAATCAACACTCCTTTAATGATTCTCCCACCTTTCATAAAAAGTACCACCACACCATCAGCACCAGCAGCAGCAGACCTCTTCACACTGTTAATATAATAATCAAAATGCTCAGAGATAAGAGGTGAGCTGCTCCTTTGAACTCAAACACATGAGCTTAACTGTGGCGCTTTTGAAGGGCATGAGTGGGAGAGAGTGGGGGGCAGCGGAATAAGAAGTGTAATCTTCTCCTCTTATCTCTAACAACCCCCCACACACACACACACACACACACACACACACACACACACACACACACACACACACACACACACACACACACACATTAGCATCTGTTATCTCACAATTATCATATACATTAGTCAACACCTGTTTCACTTAACCTCGTTTAATTAGGGCCATTGAAACGTTGCGCTTCAGCCAAAACAAAGACCATCCGACATGTAAAAGGCAGTTTGTTGTGCTTCAGCCAATAAATTAACAAATAAAAAGACAGAGGCTGAATGACAACGGTTTCATTTCTAGTCGATTCACAAAAAAAACCCAAAAATATCTTATTTTATTTTGTTTATTTCGGGGAACTTTTCCCAGCGACACTTTTACGCGTGCGTAAAAATGCACTTTGTTTGTTTATTAGCGCGATTTAATGCCATTGAGAGGGTTAATTCAATTCAGACAACTACAGATCTGTAGGTGATGAAGTGTGAGAAGCGACAGCAGAGACTGGCACGATGTTGTTAACTGAATTCAGGTCGTTTTATTTGGAGATCTCCGCCGATCAGTGCCAGACGTGAGAAGTGTTGAATTCGTCGGAAAAGTTGCACCGAACCGGTGAGAGCTTCCTCGTCGAGGAAATTAAATAAGAGGCAAAACAAAAACATGATTAAAAGGGTTGAAACACGAGGATCAGGGCGCCATTAAATGATTTAAAATCTAAAATCTCTGTTTGTGAGCTGCGTTTAGAGAAAATAAATTATATTTTGATACAAGACTTGTTTTTATGATACAAATACAAGATGTTTGGTTGTTCATGGAGTTAATTCTCTGAGTCTTTCTCAACCTCTCCAAAGAAAAGGCTCGCATTTGAATTGAAACTTCAGTCCTCTCCAGAAATCGCTGCGTTGCGGATAAGTAGCACATATTTAGCCTCTCCACGAAAAACGCTAAAAGGAACAGCGGAGGGCTTCTTTGATGGGATTTATTGCCAGTGAAAGCTGTGGGTCTTTTGAGCGTAGCTGTCAGTCAATACCAGAGGGACCTCCCCCGCCCTCCCCCCCGGCACACACACGCTGGCAGCTGGGTGTGTATAAATAGATCCGGGAGGCTGGATTGCCACTCAAACCTCGACTCGCTGGGACGCAGGAAAGATGCCCGCATCGCAAACTGGATTTGGCAGCTACTTCTTGGAGAGGAACATCAGCATGCCGACTGGATATCAGATCCCGGTGCTGGGCTGCCCGCCGGCTGTGCAGCAGCAGCAGCAGCAGCAGGCTCAGCAGCTGGCAGCGATGGCGGCCGGGGTTCCCATCACATACTCAGGACTACAAGGATACAACTTTATCCCATATGCGCACCACAGGCCCATCACACACATGGTGAGTTGATCATTCACAAAGTATTTTCCACACGAGAAGCTTCATACTGCAACTTTTGCTGCAGCAAAAAAAAAATGTGCGTAAAATCTGATGTTGAAAAGCTGAATGTGCAGAAAAAGCATCGTCGTCTCAGATGTGTTCTGCTGTGTCAGTTTGCAAAGTCTAAAATATATTTTTTTAACTTATTCAAGAGGATTTCTCCTTCATTGTATTTCTATTGATAAACCAAACACGCATTGTCCTGTGCGCCCTGGGTCAAGGGTCGCCAACTCCGTGCGTAATTTCTCGCTCCTAACGTTCCTTTTTTTTCTATTTTCCAGAGCAGCGGTTTTGACTTGAAGGCCGCCTCCCCCTACCATCACGCGCTCCTGGCTCGTGGAGGAGCTTTCTACCCGCCGTACCGTCCGGGAGCAGCCGAGGACCCCGGCAGGGTCGCCAAGGTGGCCACCCGAGAGAGCACCGGGGCGCTGAAGGCCTGGCTGAACGAGCACCTGAAGAACCCGTATCCGACCAAGGGCGAGAAGATCATGCTCGCCATCATCACTAAAATGAGCCTCACGCAGGTCTCCACCTGGTTCGCGAACGCGAGGCGACGCCTGAAGAAGGAGAACCGGGTGAGCTGGGCGTGTAAGGGGAAATCGGACGAGGAGGACGAGGAGCAGGAGGGAGAGAGCGACGACGACGACGTCTCTCTGCAGAAGTGTCACCTGGACGAGCCTCAGACTGAGCGCGCAGACGAGCAGGTGGAGAGCGCGTTGGATGGCGCGGCACCTGTGGACGCGCGTTTGGAGACGCAGCCGAGCGGCGAGCGTGAAGACAGAGAACTTGCACTTGTCAAGAAAGCAGAAAAGAGTGACTCTGACGACGCGCCGTCCGCTTTGGAAAGTAAAGAAAACATCAGCAGCCAGAAACCCAAAATCTGGTCTTTGGCTGAGACCGCCACCTCAGAGACTGTGAGGAAACCTCTGGACAGTATTTACCACCCGGCCGGGAAGCTGTGGGCCGAGTGGGCTTCAAGAAACGGACTGTTTGTTCCCTCATGCTACACCACGCAGCATGAAATCGTCTGACGCGTCCGTGAATGAATTAAAAAAGACACTGTCCACATCTTTTTGCACTTTAAAACCTTCAGACCTCAGGGAACCTTCTCCTGGAGTTTGCAGTGAAATGAAATTCTTGTTCTGAGACCAAAGACTTACCGTGTTATTGTAAATAAATGTAGCTGTATTTTTCCACCACAGACCTGTAAATTATGTCTCCTTTGTCTAATCATGAAGAAATATTTTTGCTTAAATAAACTTCAGCTTCTAGCGAAATCCTGCCGTGTTCTGCTTGTCTGTGTTTGGGCGGCTCGCTTTGCGCAAAATGGAAAATTAAGCAACGTGGCGAAGAAATGCTAAAAAAAAGTTTGTGTTTTAAAGGCTTTTGCACAGAAGGAAGTCTTTCCTTTAACATATTAACTAAACTTCTCGTGTTTCCTGTTGTTCATGTAAATCGGATGAGCACAAAGACAGTATTGGCCTCACTTTGCATATCAAACCACCGAGTCTTTTCAGTCTTCCCAAACTGGTTTCTGGTCAGTTTTGTTGCTTTTTTAATCCTCAGCCATGAGACCTCAAGAGCTCTTAAAGGAACAGTTCACCCCAAAATGAAGATTCAGTCGTTACCTTCTCAGCCTTTCATGCTGATGGAAAGTCAGGTGAAGGTTTGCAGTCTGGGAAACAATCCTAGAGCTTCAGAGTGTCGCAGCGTTGTCCGGAACAACTGAAGTGGATGGGGACTTGTTTTAAAACGTAAATAAAACACAACTAAAATGAACATAAAATGTTCGGGTCATGGTAATCCACATCTCTGGAGGCCCTGAGATCCCAAATTGATTTGAAAAGACGTTTTTTACCCGCTTTTTTTAATAAACCGTAGCTGCTAAGCTTAAAGCATTAGCACCCATCCCGTCTCAAGTGGGTGCTAAGAGCTCGAGGGTTTAAATAACGACCATCTAAAAATCAATTTGGGGCTTGGATTACATCCTGCAAGCTGTATGAAGTCATTGTTGGTTTCTTTTTGTTTGTTATTTACATGTTGAAACAAGTCTCCATCTGCTTCAGTTCAACAGGAGAACGCTGTTTTCATGTGAAGCTCCAGAAATGTTTTGTGCGCCGCTAAACCATCCACACTGAGGGGAGTAAATAATGTGACTAACTTGTCATTTTTAGGTGACTTGTTCCTTTAACTTTCTATAAAGTGGTTGTGTCTTTTGCCCCCTCAGGTATACAGTGTAAAAAAATCACCTCAGATTAGACGCCGGCGGCAGCAGCAGGCCCAGAGGTCGTTTAAGGGGTCAGTAATGTTTCGGGGTTGGCTGTGGGGTCCTTCACCATCAATCACACGGGTTCCCATGTAAATTCAAAGGGCTGTACCTCCATTAATCCGGGGATAATGAGAAAGCCCCTGGAGCAACCGGCCCGGGATGCTGCAGCCTCACCTCTCCATGCAAATCCCTACAAACAGGAACACACAGAGGGGAGATTAGCTCCTATCTGAGCCCCTTCTTCTCACAGCAAACACATGAATACAACAGGATATAAAGGCGTTCAACTTCAAACTGGGTCTGCGTTTGATTTGGACTTGTACAGTGCTGCTTAATGAATCCTGTCTGTTCCATAATTTTTTACAGTTTCAGTCCTGGCACACTGGAGAGTCACTGTACTGTGAGGGTCCATGAACCTCTAGCGCCCCTCTGAGGAGAACAGGAGTAACAGCACGACTTACAGTATTTAATTGTTTAAACTGTGGGGAGACTACAGGTGAAAGGGACAGGTGTATGCCCGAGTTCTTAAAAAATAAACAAGTCAATTATTTTAGCCTAATTTGGCCAACTCATCAAAACACAAACGTCATGGAGGCGATTAAGATACGTTAAAAAAAAACCATCTGCGTCATATGAGGGCAGTTTGCGTCAAATATCAGCCACTTCTCGGAGCAATAACTCAGTCAAATCATGACAAAAGTTTATAAAACAAATATTTTTAGATTCAATTGTATCTTACGCTTCCCGATGATGTCATTATTTCCGATGAACTGCGACATACACGTCCATAAATCCGCTTAGAAATCACAGGCGACTCGCGTAACTCCAGGCTCCCTCGGGAATCTTCACATTTTTGAGTTTTCTTCAGTATAAAAGCAGCGCAGTGACAGTCGTCTGCACAGTCATGGGCTCAATGCAAACAGGAAGTGCTTGTAGTTAATTCGGCACACTTTCAATGCTGCCAATATTCAAAAATGGAGACAAATATAGGCTAAAATAACTGGGCCCGAGGTGTAGCCCACAGCATGGATCACTACTGAGTCCACAGCCATGTTATGCTTCCTGTTTACGTCCCCCAAAGCTTCATGGGAACTTTTTTATCTTCTGACTTTTAAAGCCCCCGAATTAAACAACACACACACACTGACCCACAGCAGGACAAGTACACACTTAACTGGTGGCAAACATTTTAATGCAAATTCAAAGCTTTTAATTTACATGCTGCTGTCATGCACAGTTGTTGCCCGATCGGCCTCATGCAAATATACAGAAGTATTATGCAAACAATTCACAGAAAAGTTGTCGACCACATGTAAATACAATATGAACACACTGTGAAACATCTAATAAAACTAATGCAGTCCAGAGATTGTACTGTGGTACGTCTATTTCGTAGTATTCTTAAACAACGTCATCGCTACAGCTCATGATTTGAATTTATTGTTAACACTTCAGGCGTCTGTACACATCATCAGGTGAAGAATTATTTACAACAACACACACTAGTCTACATTCCTAATTACATACTGGTATCGAAACTGTCTGTGCACTGTGTTTGTGACTCCTGTCGGGAGAGCTGCTCCGTCTTCCCGTTCTCCTGTGTCACCACGTTTCCCCGATCGGTCAAAGCCGTCGGCGACATCGGCACGCTTAGCTCATCGTCTTCCTCCGGCGTCCTCGTGAACCCCTCTTCCTGCGTCGAGTGCATCTCAGGCGACAAGGACTCCTCCTCGTCCTTAGTAGCAGGATGCTCCGGTATGAAGATATGCTCCTCTTGCAGCCGCTCGCTCTTTTGTTTCCGGCAGGATTCGAAACAGCCCTGCGAGAGGAAAGAATGAAATTCATCGGTTAATCAACTAATCGGATCACTCCACTTGGGAATCATCCAAATAAACACAAAACCTGGTTTCATTTTTCAAGTTACAGGATTAAGAACAACCCTGTAAACAGCTTAATCTCTACTGGAGACACCGTAGACACTAAATTAACAGTCGTTAAAAAAAAACAGTCTGACATTTTCTGGAAATACCCTCAACTGCTTTCTGTTGACAGTAAGACAGTTGGCTTAGCTTAGCATAGCGACTTGAAACAGCTAGCCTGGCTATTGAAAAGTGAACAAAACATATCCACTTTGTTTTTTATACTTTAATCTTTGCACAGATCGAATAACCTGTAAATTAGTGATCTTTAGAGGCAGATTTTGATACCTTTGGACGGAGCTAGCTGTTTCCAGTCTTTATGCTAAGCTAAGCTGATCACCAACTGCAGTTGGAGCTACATGGAGCCCATTTTATGTTCTTTTCTTTTTTTTATTTGAGTCCCCATCTGCTTAAGTTGTTTAGGAGGATGCTCAAGTAAAGTAGCTAGTACCTCACAGTTGTACTACAGTGCAGTACTGAGCGGGCAGATATAAAAGTGGGATCAAACTTCTGATCCGACTCTCAGAAAGAAGGCAAACAGCAGAGCATATTTTCCAAAAAGCAAAACTGTTCCTTAAAAGGAGAGTCATCAAACATAGTCACTGCTCGTAAATTGTCCTCTTGAGACAATGTGAGCATTAAAGTTCAAGTATTCGTGTTGTTTACAGACTATTCCTGTGACTTAAGTGAATATGCTACATGAGAGACGAATGCAGTCGTCAACAAAGAAAGACAAAAATCTTATTTACCTTTACCTTTTCCTCGCCGCATTTACCTAACACAAAAGGAAAAGAGAGATGGAGAACGTGAGCGTGTTGAGTCGATTTCCAAAACTTAAACTCATTTAAAATATTGTGAGAGGGATCATTTAGAGCAAAGTGTACCTCTGCAGAGGACAACCACGACCACAGCTACAAGTATGACCACAATGGAAACAACAACACCGATCACAACATGTGTCCGTGAGGTTCCTCCTGCAAGACAACAGAGAAAGCCGTTAACCACAGACAGTCGACAACTTCACAATCTATTGTCTCCTGCGATACAGGACAACCAGACCAGTGTGAGTAAAGTATGTCCTCCACCACAGGAAGTCGGTTAACAGCTCGTCACTGACAAAACTTTCATATCCGCTTAGAATTCAGCAGAGTAGACACAAATAAAAAGGGTGTGGACGAAAGATGATTTTCAGAGAGGAGTGCTTCCATTTTAACTGTAAATAAAGTGACTCCTGAGCTTTTTGAACATAGCGGAGTCCACACACACGTGCAGTGTAAACACTGTGTAGGTGAAGGCTGTGAATGCCGCACTGAAAACCACAGACCAACATAGATTTACTAGATGTAACACCTCATCGCCTACAGAGTTTCGTTTTGAGCAACACGCCACTAACCACACAGCTGCAGATGGCGGGAGAGTAAAAAAAGTGAGAACGCTCTTCAATTTATCGGCCTACGTACAGAACTTACCACAGATGGTGTCGGATGTGCTCGTTCCTCTTTCTTCAACGTGTTGTCCAAACCCACATCTGCAAAGAATTCACCAGCGTTAGTGTCTCTTTTCTTTCACTGTGCTCAGTAGATTCACATTCAGGCGACTGTTTGTCCTGAAAAGATCCAGAACTCAAACAGCTTTGTTTCCAACGACACACTCCCTCAGTCACAAGTCACCCTGACGTCTGTTCGATTCGGTTGAGATCTCTGACTGTGAGGGAGTGTGACACACGAGTCATTTTCATACTCCTACTACCTTCTGGTGACCCCCTCTTACTGATCAAAGCCCTTTTTTCCCACGAGAATACCATCATCAGGGGACCTCAGGTGATTCAGAAATCACGACCTCGTGTCTGTGTTTCGATGACACATTTGCACCTGACAGGTCTGTATTCGGCTCGAGCTTACCGTCATCATCTCCTGGAAATGTTGTCAAGTTCGGTAAAGTTTGGAATGACATTCACAGACGTGAACCTCCGGGATCAGCAGCTTATAAACACGACGTCATCAAAACACCAACGATGCCTTCATGACAGAAGACGAGCTACGACCTACACGTGGTCCTTTGGTGGGGACCGTTTATAAAGTGCGACACTGAAAATCCAAAGTATTCACTAACTTTCACCAGAACGACTTCACACATGCCTGAAATCTGCTATGTATTCTGGTTTCCATTGAATGGCTCCGTTCTATTTGGCTGCTCCCAACCTTCTCCGTCATCTTTTAAAACGTCGACACAGCCGGTCGCACTGCTGTTAAACCGGTTATGAGCTGTTGTCTGTCTGATATTATCACAGTAAACACATCCTCTGTGTTTGGTGAAATATGGTGGTTAACATGTGGTGGACATGGCGGATTCACACCGGATTGAGATCATAGATGTCCTCCGCAATTATTACAAATAAATAGAGGTCCGCAGGTCAGACTAGTCCCGTGTGCATAGCATTTGTTGAGCCTCTCTGTCTGTCCCCTCCACAAATTAAGCAGCATTGTGACCTCCTTGTCAAGACTTGGCTAACAAGACTGATACCAATCTCATGTTCATGGAGTCATTAAATTTAATGTATCGTAGTTTCAATACTTACTCTGTCAGTTCCTTGCAGACACCGACCGATGAGTCCTCATCAGAATACGTGCCTTCAGGGCATTCCTCACACACCGTGTCCTGTAAATGATCGCCTGAAAGACAATCGTGATGGCCACAACGGATTCAGCACAGTGTGTACACAAAGCAGATCATCCTTTATATTCAGTGAAAGATATAAAAAAGTGTCGTAAAAGGTGTGTCGTACCTGGGACTTTAACTCCGTAACCTGGTTTGCAGGTTTTGTGCTGCACACAGGTTATACATGCCTTCGGATCGGAGCAGTGGAATCCATCTTTACACATGCAGTTGCTTTGTTTCTTGGTGTCGTGTGGAGGAGTTACAAAGTTGTTATCTGAAAGAAGTTGCACATTGTGCCGCGTCACACAAGCGTCCATCAACGCGGGAACAGATTTTTTGTTAAATGTGTCACAAGGTCTTACTTTTGTCGCAGTACGGCTGACGTTCACACTTGGGTTCCTTCGTGTATTTGTCCTGATATTCACCACTCGCACAAGGATTGCATTGAGGTTCCAGACAGGTGCCGAAGGACGTCATGCTGGTCCCTGAAAAACAGAGTGTTGCTTTAGCGTAAAAAGATGTGAAGTAACATGCAAAGTAACATCATACATGTGTTTAAAACTCCTCAACAACTTCGCATAACCTCTCCTCAAAACGTTCTGCCGTTTTTAAAACTCCTTCCTATCGTCCGGGGATCTCGTCTCGCTTGGACTACTGGCTACACTCCAAATCTGTAAGTATCTGTATCTAAAGTTGAGCATAAATGAGCCTGAAGTTGTAATTTCTTGAGGTTTTATTTCTTGGCCAGGAGGAAAGATTAACCTACAACTGCAGCTGACATACTTATCTTTTCCATTAATAGTTCAGTAACGAACAAAAAAAGGCCCATCCCAACTTCCTACAGTCCAAGGTGACATCTTAAGATGTCTTGTTGAGGTATTCACTTTCACAGTAACACAGTAAAAAGGAGCAAAACTTCACGTTTGAGAAGAGACGGTTCAGAGTGTTTCGCTATTTTTGCTTGAGAAAGGCCTGAAAGTTTCATATTTAACAGACAGAGTGGTGTCGATTTCTCCTCCGATGAAGTTAATATGACTCAGGTTCAGGAGCAGGAACCACATGATGCTCCGGCCAAAAAAAAGCTTTTATGTTATAACATTGTGTGTTAGTGAATGTCCTCTACTCCTTCCTGAGGATGTCAGGATGTAGAAAGTGAAAGAGAATCCAGTGAAGGTTAGGAGGGATGTAAGTGAAAGCAAAAGTAAATATTTGAATCAGTTTTGATGCAGTCTGAGGACCGTTATCCTTAAGTGTTTTGCCTTTTGCCATCTTTGTGTTCGAAGGGATCGAAGGGATTCAAAAGGCTCCACATTGTTCGTATGTTTTCTATCAGGAGCTAAATTTCTACATTTTCTACAGGCAGTGAATGGGCTGAAGTCCCCCAGTCCCCCTTTTTGACCTGGTGCTGGTTCAGAGTTGGTTCAACCTGCGCAACCTTTTAAGAACCGGTTTGCTTTTCCACAGCCATCACAGAGTCACATCATCCATTTGGCGGACTACATCAACTTTTTCTCACAAGTCCTGCTCCTGGCTTTGCATGAACACACCCAAACACGACCGGTCCTCGGACCACTGCTGCTTCGATTTGGCGTCCATATTGAATATATTTTGTTTACTCTCCGATAGATAAGCCAGACCGCGCTAAAAAAGACGGTCATACGCCGCTTTAATTGCATTGACGTAAGCGTTTTTCTTTGTCATACACTCTTAGAAATAAAGTTTCTAAGTAGAACCATATAAGGTTCCTCGGCTTGTCCTCATAGGAGAACCCTTTTTGGCTCCAGGTAGAACCTTTTATAAAGGTGGAGGGTTCTACCTGAGACCCAACATAAAGGGTTATACCTAGAACTGTGTGTGTAAGGTTCCACCCAGAACCCCCCATGAGAGGTTCTACAAAGAACCCATACAGGATCTTATACCCATGCTTTCAACAATCCCTGAAGAACTCTTTCTCCAAAAAAGGGTTCTCTGGATCAAAAAGGTTCTTACTGGAACCGTTAGTGTTACCAAGAACCCTTTTAAAACCCTTTATTCAGGAAAGGGTTTTTAAACGGTTCTCTGGATCAAAATGGTTCTTAATGGAACCGTTAGTGTTACCAAGAACCCTTGAAAAAACGTTTCTTCGGGAAAGGGTTTTTCAGAAGCAAATGGTTCCAGGTAGAACCTCAGCCCTTGTAGAAGAACCCTTTTGGAACCCTTATTTCTAAGCGTGTAGAACAAAAAGTGCTGCTGCCAGTTTTCGGTTGAACTGGTTCCAGAGCAGGCTCTGGCTCCGAACCAGCACCTGAACTGTCTTGGTGGAAAGGGGTTAATATAACTGTCTGTGTGACTACAACATCTCAGGGTTGGTAATAGAAATAACATGATCGAAGACAGACAGATCACTTCGTCACCTGCTTAACAATCATTTAATCTCGGACAGTTCTTCAGAGTCAGCAGACGTGAGCGCTCACATACCTGGACCGCACATTTTGCAGCACTGGCCCGTAACACTGTCCTTATACTGAGTGTACGGGTCACAATAGGGCTGAGCGGCGGTCAGCACCTGTGGGAACAAAAGAGTGTTGTACATAAACATGAACAAAATGCCATTTGAGCCTTAGTTTAATGTGAAGTGCTGGTGTTTTTCTCAGTATGACTGTTGGTTCACTTCCTCACAGCAGACTGCCTCAGGGGCGTGACGGAAAGTCCCAAACATTCAACACCCTGCTGGCTGTGAGACTCACTGACAGACAGCCAGGTGCACCGTCTTTGACATTTTTTACTGTTAATAACATTATTTGCGTACGAGGGGATTCAGTTAAAACCGTATCTTCGCCCCCCACCCCTGCTCGTTACAGGAAAACGAAAGTGAAAGTAATTTTACTAACAGACACTGCGCCACTAGGGTGTAACCTCTCCAAAAACAGAAATGCGCACAAATTCGAGCAGATAATGTGATTAAACGACACTTCGGAGTAAAAGATCAAGAGAATAAACTGAAATAAGTCTGAATTTGAAGCCTGCAACGACACATCTGGATCAGAGAGTGTGAACGAACAAGCAGCCTGAGCTGAGCTGTGTCACTTTTACGCACAGTTAAAAAAAAAACCGAACCTCCTCAGAATAAAAACACAAAAAAATCAGCCCACTCACCATGAGAGACATCATCACCAGCATCATCTTCATCATCGTCCTCAGGAAAGATAGATCCGTGTTAGTGAGTGGTGTTAATCGCAGCATATCGTCTCTGCTCCTCCACACGCAGCAGCAGCAGCAGCAGTCTGTCGATCTGTCACCGCTCTGAGATCAGCTCAGCTTTAAGACTCGGCTCCTCGCGGGGTATTTCCTCCAGCAGTCGGAGCTGCGCAGGGGGAGTTTCACACGCTTTCTCTCGTTTGACCATTTCCTGTAACAGCGGCCAATTGTAGCTCAAAGTTTAGTTCCTCCCTAAACTACGCCAGGAGTTGGATATGACGGCTGTCCTCATATGTCACCACCACAGCAGCCACCGTTGGATTTTTGGACTGGAAGTAAGAGGTTATTTCTTCTTCCAGAGCTAAAGTTCAGCAGCAAAATCACAGTGAGAATAAGAAGAAGTGAAAAAAGTTCACAAATAAATATTAACAGCTTACTTAAAGGTGCATTATGTAGAAATTTTGACCTTGAAGGTGCTATTTCTAAGAAAAAGTTGATTTTTGAGTCACATTACCAACTTTAGCTTTGGGTTTGTAGGACGAGTCTGGAATGAGACTCAAGATCTTTTTTTTTCTTACAAATAGCATCTTTTAAGGATAAATTCACCCCAAAATTAAAAATTCAGTCGTTATGCGCTCAACCTCATTCTGATGGAAGGTCAAGTGAAGTTTCATAGTCCAAATCTAGCCGAGGCTTAACGATTCTTAGAGAGCGTTGGTGTTTTTTTAAGTCAACTCTATTTCTTTCCCCCAGTGGTGTGAAAACCACTGCGCTTAAAGAGGCCATATGACGCTACTTTTCAGGTTCATACTTTTATTTGAGGGTCTGAGTAGAATAGGTTTTCAAAAAAACACATTATATTTCTCAGATGGTGCAGCACCCCTTTACACAGGGTGAGTCAAATCGCCTCTGTTCAATCTTTGGTCATTATTTACTGGGTAAACATAGTGACGCACATAAGTTACGGAATTAAAGGCTCGACTCCAAACCCGGTGTTTCAGGCAGTGCAGGAGCAGAGTTTTCTGTGGGAGGGAGTGACATCCTTGTTGCGTTGTCTTTGAGCTTTTTCACTTTGCAGAACGAATTCAACATTTTTACATATTGCACCTTTAAAACCTAAAAGAAAACAACCCAAAAAAGGCTTCATGAGCTTGTTCTGCGTAATCCAAGTCTCCAGGAGTCACCAGATCCAAAATTGATTTTTAAAAAAATGTTAATTACACACATTTTAAAGCCAAAATCTTCACTGTAGCTGCTGAGATAAAAGCTTCGGCGCGCTCCCCGTCTGAAGTGGATGCACTAACCTTTAAGCCTTAAAAGTTTAAATCACGTCTTTTTCAAATGAGGCTTCTTCAGTATTTTTTTCCCCGATCAAGTCCCCATCTAAAAAACTGCTGTGAAGCTCCAGAAATGTTTTGTTGACTACAAAACTTCACACAACTTTCCATCAGCGTGAGTAGAGAATGACATAATTTTCATTTTTGGGTGAACTTATCCTTTAAAATGATCAAAACTGGGAGGTCTGCTGATGCAGAGGTGTGGCCCCCTGTCAGCATTATATCAAACATCTTGGATTATTACTGATGCATGAGCAGCCTTTTAGTACCTCACTGGGCTGAGGTGGAGTAAAATATAAACATTTATCATTAGTTAGAAATAAATAAATAAATAAATAAATAAATAAATAAATACACACAGTATTTATGATGAAAACAGTTTCAGTGTAAAGCATATGACTTCTTGTAAAGCTTCTGAAAGGATCGATTGTTTTCATGGCTCTCGACCAGCCCTGTTCTCTGGTAGAGCCTGAAGTCCCAGCACTTTAAGGGATTCCCCAAGAACTTTTCACGCGGGGGGTTTCCCGCATGGTCAGCGTGCAACTGCTGCTGAGGCTCGACTCCACTGCGCATGTGTATGACCTCATCGGTGAAAGGGAGCCCTGTGCATGTTTGTTTGTTTGTTTGTTTTGTTTACTTTAAAACGAGTCACACGAGCCGCCGCTCAGATTGTGTTGCCCGCCTATTCCTGCATTTACGGTACGGGTGCCGGCTGCGCCCCGAAAGTACGAGGAGTCGATTTCTCGCAAGCTCTTTTCCTCGCTGGAAATTCCATAGTTCCTCATGAATGCCGACATTTAAAATAAAACCAATCCAGTTGACATTTTTATTGGGATATTTACACAATGACACATCTGAACTTATTCCTGCAATATCGAGTCACAGTGGATGTAACTGTGTGAGAGAATTACAAAATCCTGTATAACTTCTCTCTCCTAGAAGCAGTGGGCTGTTCTTTGGTTTTTTTAACCTCTAGATTTAGTGTATTTTTCATCCTTTGCACTGACATTTGTGCATCTTTCCTTCTATTAGCTCTGCTCATGCTATCTGGACATGAATACTGTGGACGGAGGGATGATGGTGTGATGGTGGGGAATGTTAAAATGGAAACTTTCCATCCTTTTTCACTTGAACATCAAAAAAATAATAAAAATCCCTGAGCTGATGTATTCCTCCTCACACTTCTCTATTCCTGGATGAAATATGAACTTATTTTACCTATTTTCTTTGCAATTTTTCAGGATAAAATATGAGATTAAAGTCCAATATCAGCGAGTAACGTCTCATAAAAGTACTGACTGATTAATACGAGTATGAAACTACACTGATTTTGTTGATAATCCTTATTTAATCGGTGAAGTCCCTCCGTATCTTTCTGTTGAATGGGGTGATATTTTCACTTACTCATTAGATAAGCTGATACTCGAGTAATTGCGGTGCACACCAAACCACACGCAGCTGTGTCCTGTCACTGATAACCAGCAGCTCTATTTCATTCAGTTAGCAGACACACACAGTCATAACAAACAGGAAACCAACTGTCCAAAACTATCAGACTGACTACTAATTTAATACGAGCCACAAGTTTTCTGATGTGCATTTGTCTTGATTATTCTATTTATTGTGACCTCCAATCCTTCATTTTAATCTCCAAATGCGCCAAATACCAGAAAATCAGTGCAATCTGATTAGAAGAATGAACATTTTTTAGGTATGTAGGCAATAATATTCTTGGGTTAAATAATGTAAATACATAAAATTGTATATAGCACAATTTGCCGGGCAGCTAGAAAACTAATATGTGCCTTCGTCAACAGGCAAAGTAACAATAAGAATGTGATGCAGGTGACTTTACCTGTATGTACAATAAGACTCATACAGCGAAACTGTTCCATTTCTTGTGGATAGACACAATTACATTCTGCGTAGGCCGCTGCCTTCACTGTATAAGTCAAATTCAATCTCTTAATTTTGAAAATAAACCTAAAACATTATTTTTTCTTCTAAAAAAGGTTTCCAGAATATCTTCACAGTGAGCTGTGAGCCTGATTTGACATTATTTGTATGTTTGATTTAATTAGTTTTCTATATAATATTTGAAATACAGATTTGTTTTTTCTATAACACTTAAAGATTCCAGTTTTTCTATAAGAGAAAAAGTAAAATAACCTAACAAAAGATTAAAGGAGAAGTTCAGCTAAAAATGAAAATTCAGTCACGATCTGAGTCAGAAGTTTTTTAGTCCACAAATCATTTCTGGAGCTTCACAGAAACACAGTGATGCAGCGTTCTCCTAAACAACTGAAGTAGACGAGGACTTGTTTTAAAAAAAAGGCTCCATACAGCTCGTCCGGCTTAATCCAAGTCTCTGGAAGAGCCTAAATTAATCTGGAAAGATGTTATTTAAGCCCTCGTTGCCGCATCGAGCTCGTGCACCCACGAGCCATTTTATGATTTTTTAAATATTTTAAAGTTCCCATTTACTTCAGTTGTTTAGGAGAATGCTGAAATGCTGTTTCACTGCGAAGCTCCAGAAATTATTTGAGAAAACTTCACCTGACTTTCCATCAGCTTCAGGATGAGTTGATAACAACTGAATCTTTGTTTGTGGGTGAATTTATCCTTTAACACTTCAGATCTTAAGAGTTGTATTATGGAGTGAGGTGAGGAGTTTTCTCAGCTTTCTCTGTGTGCTGTGTTGTGTTGTGTTATTCTGGGTATTGGGGGAAAGAGCTTCAGGTTTCTCAGCGCTCTCTGCTGGATAAAACCGGATGTGCAGCAGATAAGGCACATTGTCCTGCGAGTGCAGACATGTAAACTGACTGGAAATGCAGATAAAGACTGTGTGTTGTTGTGTGGGTGTGGCTGAACAAGCCTTACGTGCCTCTACCTGGCAGAAGTGTAACCTGAGCTGCGTGACACAAATCACAGCGGTTCACCCTCAGAGAGAGGAAGATCTTTGTTTAGGTCGTGCACCATTGGAATAAAACACACACAGAAAAAAAAAACCAAGACATCTTTCAGGTCGCTGCTGTGAAAGAGGATCAGATTTGGACTGAGCGTTTGCATGGATTATTGTGGAAAACATAAAAAGTCATGATGCCAAGTTTAGGATCAAAAAAGAAAGAGAACCTGCCCAGAATGGACAGACACACTGAGGACCTGCCACAGGTAAGATTCAAGTTGATATTCTTGGACCAAGCAGCAAGTTTCTTAAAATAGCAAGTGGCAATTTCTATTTCACCATGTGTGTGTGTGTGTGTGTGTTAATGCTGGAAATGAATGCTTCTGCAGCTGTCAGCATCACTGCCTTTACTGTACGCCGTTACTGTACCCAGCTCCTTGGAAAACTGTCCTCTCGCTTTCATTAACGTCACTCCTGAGGTTTGCTTCGGCGCGAGGGAGACTCTCGAGCTTTTCTACTTCCTCAATTCAGCCTGACTTCCCTGCTGTTAGAAGTTTCCCACAACGGGACCTTTGCTTTACCCAGAAACCACAGAGACAATGAGTGATTTAGGGAAGGCGGCATGTTCCTGTAACAGCATGTGTTTGACAGATGCACAGCCTTGATTGTACTTTGCAACAGAGTGGTTCCTCTTTTGTAATTCCAGCGAGCTGATACTGACTAATCTTTGCCCTTTTATCAGCCATCACACATCTCTTCAAGAGCGCGGAGGGCGTGTTTCTGTGAATTATTTGTTGACACTAAAAGGAAGAGCATGAACGCCCTGAGGGAAGTTATAAAGTCGTTTTATGCAGTTATTCGTTAGTGTAAATGAAGGAGCGCTTTAAAGCTGGACTGTGTAGAAATTTCACTCAGGAGAAATAGATCTGGCCTAAACAAACTAAATAAACAAACTCTTGTTGTTTTCATGACTGAATAAACTGAATAAACAAACTGTCATACTGTTTTACTTTGTTTATATGTGGCGGACCCTGCCACCTTTCTAGCTTCAAACAGTGTTTTCCTCCCAGAGCAGCTTGTTTATTCAGCGTTTGGGTTATTACCTCATCGATATCGTAATTATTAAAACTCTGAGTTGCCGTTTAAAGGGTTAAATTTAGTCTCTTTACTGTGAATACTTTGAGAAATATCAACCATAATTGTTCACAAGCAATATGTTTGGTTCACAGTCGATAAAACCTCTTAAATGTGAATATAAAAGTAAACATTAACCTAACAATTCCGATAAATTTGTATTCTTTCATTTGATCTTTATCATTCAGGTTAGACTTTGAGATGACGAGTGTCAGAAGACACACAAGTACATGTATTAGTGCAGTTCATCATTATTTCCTGTTGTCGTCGTTGTGCTTTCAGTTGAGCAACGAGATGCAGCTGAGCATCATGAACATGGTAAAGAACGGAGAGCTGTCCATCGAGGACGCGCTCAACCTGGCCAGGAAGGACGAGAAGAAGCTGCTCAAACAGAAGAGTCCGGCTGAAGAGGTATCACTGTCACGAACTGAGCTTTGTCTGTATTTGATCATGTAGTTCTCATGTTGACCTGAGGTTGAATACGGCAAAGTTTTCTGTTTCATTTTAAGGCAAAGTGTTTGGAGTCTGTGTGTCTGTGTCATCTCCATGTCCTCTCAGATGCCCCTCTTAAGTGTCTCAAGGAAATTGAATCGAATGCAACTGGATTTGGTTTTTGTCTTGAAGACGTTTCACCTCTCATCCAAGAGGGTTCGTCATGATCTCGATGAAGCCTCTTGGATGAGAGGTGAAACGTCTTCAAGACAAAAACCAAATCCAGTTGCATTCGATTCAATTTCCTTGAGATAACTATGACCTGGATGAATGAGAATATTCACAGCCCTCTTAAGTGTCCTTTCTGAGTCCACCACTGATGGATAAGTTACATGTGGAAGTTTCATCTTTATCATATATCCTACAATACCTTTCATATTACGTTTACGCGACGTGTATATGAGTGGCTGCCAATTTAGAGACCACTGCTTCACTTCAACTGCTCGACGAAAGCAGGTGATTTAAGCCAAATCATGATATTTTCCTAACCCCCTAACTGAGTGTTTCTGTGCCTAAACCTAACCAGACCTCAACCATTACCTTGTCACAACATACAGTTGTTCAGTTTCAACATATCTGTATGATATGAAAATATGAACATGGTTTCCAGAAACGTACAATGCCAACTTTTTTCTGGAGAATTGGATGAAAAATGGGATTAAGTGCCCCGTCGAGTCGCTCAACGTGAAAGAAAATGGCATCACTGCTGCTCAGACAGAGTTCACTACTGCCTGGCGACCTCACAGTGACAAGTTACGACTAAACAAACAAAATACAACATGTACAACATTTAGTGAGCTTTATTGTAGAGGGAGTGGGGCGAGCCGCTTCCTCCTGCCCCTAGTCTTAACGCTAAGAGTGGTATCCATCTCCTCGTTTTACTCTCAGTGTGACCTCTTTTATTGCTTTGTGAATGATCTTCTTGAGAAAAAAACTGCATGAAACCTGTCTCATAAAACAAACACACTTGTTTCCTTATGAGTGTGTGTTTGTGTGCTGGTCCTCAGTAGTTGTGTTGTTAGTAAGTTGCTCAGCCGGCTGGATCGGTCTTAAAATAAATCTGTCACTGACCACTTTAATCAGCTCCGGTAACCTCTGATGAGAGGTGGAATGTAACTGAGAACATTTCCTCGAGTAGTTTACTGTAGTTCAACTTGACTTGAGTCTTTTGTTTGGACATTTTCTTACTTACTTTTGCTTCGGCATCACTTCCAATGCAGGACTTTAACTTGTACATGAGTATTTTTTACAGTGTTTTATTAGTAGTTTCACTAAAGAAAAGTATCTGGATACTCCACCTTATTCTTTTATAAGACATTATTCTTCACCTTACCAGGAAACAGTCAGAGGACAAAAGAAACTATCCCTCGGGTTACTAAAAGGTGTTTTCCCACTACGTCTGACAATTGGCCTTTCTTGTGTGTTGTTGTAGGAGCAGCAGCGCTCGCAGTACAACTTCAGTGTTCACAAGCACAGCCGCTACAGGTGGCAGAAGCGGGTTCTTCAGGTGAGTTGAGAAAAAAAACAAGACCAACAGCTTGCGGCTCTGTGATTTTAATGCTAATACGGTAAAGATAACATGATGTTGAGCAGGTTTGATGGTAACCACATTCAACACACTACACTTTGGGGTGTGGCACCAATTAAAATTTGTGCCTGATGAGGTGCTACATCTACGAAACAGTGATTTACAACCAAAGAGATCACAAAGTTATCCTGAGGAGGACATGAATAGAATGTGAAGACATAACAGTTTTGACTTTATGACATCTGAGCACCGAGATATCTACTGAAGTTAGCATGCTAACCAGCTAGCCGTAGCCCGTTCTGGTCCAAAGCAACTGTGCCAGCGGTATAAACAACAAGACTTCTCCGGTCCTCCGAGCACCCAGTCCAAACCGCTGGCTGCACGGCTAACCGAGCTAACTAGCTGACTGCAGCTACAGTTAGCAGCAGTTAGTGGTTGTGATTTTTATGTAATGCACTTTTAAGATAATATTTCAAGAGCAAAAGTCAGCACCAACAACGTCATACAATTCATCCACGATTAAATATGCCTGTCAAAAAATCAGTGGCAATCCATCCAATAGTTTTTGAGATGTGGCTGAAAGGCTGTATCAGAAGATCAAATTTGATCTTAAACAGCAGATGTGTGCTGATACTAATTAAAGACCTTCTCATTGTCACAACACAGATTGATTTCAAGACCAAAATGCTGTGCAACATCGAGAAAGGCATCATCAAGCAGCAGTTTCCCTTCTCTAAAGTCAAGAGTTGTGATGATGGGTCGGGTTCGAGGTTCACCATTTCCTTTAAAGGACATCATGACTATGAGCTGGAAGCTACTTCACTGGAGGACAAACACAAGGTGAATTTATTTTACCGAGCATCTGAACTGCAGCAGCTGGAAACCCATCTCAAATATATTCATGCTCACTGAGACTCTGTTGGGTCGTTTACATTCCGATAATTTACGCTTATAAGACGACGAAAGACGTCATTCTTGTTTTCCTTTGTGGCCACTTGTTGCTGATGCTTGTACAGGGACGTGTTTCACGCTGACGATTCTTTCTGTTTGGTGCAGATCATTCAGCTCGTGAATCAGATCATTTACGGGAACATATACAGTGATCCTGGAGAGGGCGGTGCGGAAACACTCCAGCAGCCTCAAGCATCACAGAGCCTTCGGGAAGGCGTCTTGTTGCTCCACCGAGGCGGCCTGGCATCGTTCAGATGGGTCAAGTACGGATGTCTCCTTGTTATTGTTGAAGGGTCAGGAAAACATCATGATATTGCTTAAAATACCCGATTGGACGCCACAAACAAGGCTGGAGATGTCCCAGGTTCTCGCCAAAAATCTCCTGTTTGAGTCGCCACAATCACGACTGGAAAATGTTTCAGGTCTCCGTAAAAACATCGAGAACATCCGCTGATATTTTAAAGTGATAAACTCTGACAATTCCAGGTCCTTCTGTAGATTATTCCAGGAATCAGGGGCGATGTATTTTAAAGCTTTGTTGCCTAATTCTGTTCTAACTACACGCTCCTTCTCTATTTGGTCCCAGATACGAGGTCAAGCTCCACCCGGGCCAGCTAACACTGGTCCCCTTCAGGCGACGAGGCCCCGACGACGGCGAGGCGCCGTCCTTGGTGCCCGTGTCCACCGTGATTCACCTTTCGGACGGCGACACCAGAGTGGAGAAACCTCCCAACTTGGACACGTTCACTCTGATCACCCACAAAAACGAGTACCAGTGAGTGAGGATGATTAAGATGCGGAAATAATGACAACAACAGGCGGTTAATGAACCCTGTCTGTCACATCAGCTGTGTTTCTTCTCAGATTTATCTGCATCTTTGTCAAAGTGTTTAATCTCAGTCACTTGTCTCTGCTGATGAGGGGAAATTAAGCTCAGCTGATTTATTGCAGGTTCCGGGTGCCTCTACCCGACCAAACATCCGCCCCTGAGTCCGTCCAGACGGAGCGAGATGCTTGGGTCAAGGCCATCGCCAAACTGTGTTCGGACTGGAAGAGGAAGTCCATGGGTGAATACATGTTCATGGAAACAATGGGTCTACGAAACATAAGCATCGCCGAAGAGTCAGAGGACACGGACACAGATCCAGAGCCCAGTGGTGGAGATCCGACTCACGTAAATCCTCCAATTGACTTTAAAAACGCAGACCCTGCTTCAAGTGGTGGAGATCTTCCTCCGGTTGATTATAAAAACGCAGACCCTGCTTCAAGTGGTGGAGATAAATTACCAGCTGGCGACGCAGGTCAAACTCAGCCCTCCAGGCCCGTCCCTAAACCTCGCTCCACCGGGAGGACTTCTGACGCTCTACCTCCCGTCCCACCTTCACCCTCTCCTTCACCCGCCTCCCCTCCTCCCTCACCTGCTCACGCCGCCCTCACACCCTCCCCCACAGTCCCGGAGTCTCTGTACCAGATCCCATCCCCTGTGAGAGCGCCTCCACCCCCGCCCAACCCACCTCCCCCACCCGCCCCGCCTGCCCCACCTTTCCCCTTCAAAATTAAGTCACATTTCAAAAAGGCACGCACCAAGGCTTTCCACTGGGACGTGGTCAGCTCAGAGAAGGTAAAACTTCACTCATCGGAAGACACTAAATTAACATTTGATTACAGTTCAGTATGAAGCAAAGAAAAGGCTCTCATCGATGTGAATGAGTCATATTCTAATTCAACACAGGAAAGATAGTTTCAGCTCGGTTTCACTTCATTATTCCTCATTGCATCATTGCTGAGAGTGATTCTTTGTTTTGTCTGTCAGTTATTGCTTCCCCGGTGCTGCTCTTTAGTAATGTTAACATTGATTTCCTCATAAAACGGAGTCGTCTCACTGCTGAATTAATTTGTGTCTTGGCAGATTGCAAAATCATTTTGGATACAACAAGGGAGCGCCAGGAGGATTGAAATCGACACGTCCCGCTTATATGAGCAATTTGCCGTTAAAGATCTGGGGACGCTGGGCGCGCCTGAGCCGAGTAATACCCAGCACATTATGCTCAACCAGAAGATTGCACACAACTTCAGTGAGTAGCTCGACAATAGATGTGTTCCTGAAGTGCCGAGGTGAAGTTGCTTATAAATACTGTCCCCCCGCAGCAGATCATTTTCAGCTCTTTTTAAAAAAGGAGATTGGATTTTCTCGGCAAAATAATAAGTCTAATATCCGTGCGGTAATGAAAAAGCATTCTTCTGGATGAACTCGAATGAAAGGAGCTCGTTCCTTTTCCGTGGACTGTGAAGTGAACCCCCTCCACCAGAGGGAAGCACCACACAGAGAGATCTCTGCAGAGGCAGCGTTAACGCCAGGCTCTTTAATTTTCATAAATTAGACTTTAAATGCCCAATTAAAGGAAGGCTGACCTGGGAACTGTTTTAAGGAGGGCCTATAAATGCTGCCACTTTGCTCTTTTAAGACGACTGGTGGTGGCTGTAATGATGCCACAGCAGCTGTGGAGCTGTTCCCGCTCTGCGTCTGCAGGGGGCAGTGTGTCGCCAGTCCTGCAGAGCCGTAACGGCCCAAACACTCCACAGAGCTATTGTGAAGTGGAACATATTCTACATCTCATCTAATGGCTTTTCACTTTTGATTAGCTGAGCGTACGTGGTTTGTATATTTCAAGACCCCGAGCCGGGGGAGAACATTTCAGAAGCCTCCTCCACGCGAGCTCTCCTCCGCGGTGAGGGCGATACAGATGTGGTGGCGGCGGCGGTAGGCTGCTAAATGGAATCAGTGTGAGCGCGCGGACCGGCGACATAATTAGAGTTCACGTGGTCATGAAATATGGATAGGAGATCTGAGGGACAGCGACAGCGATTTCCCCGTCTTGATACAGAATACCTCAGCAGTCGGAGTCTCCGCTACCTCCCCTGACCTGGAAACTTTGGTTGTGTCAGGAGCAGCGGCTGAGTGATGACAGCCTGCAGGCAACCCGAGGCCAGGCATCCTTCTGCTGCGTGCTTTAGAAAGATGTAGACATTTGAAGAACAAGGGGAACTCTCTGTCATGCTGCGTCTCGTACTCTGGTCATATCAACACCGACATAGAGAGCAGCGGTGGAGGAAAGATTCAGATCCGTAACTCTTAATAAAGTTGCAGGATCAGAGTTTTTTTATTTGCCAAGTGTGCAACCACACAGATAATGTGTCCTGGCGTTTGCTTCAACGTGGAAATTTAAGAGTAAAATCATTGAAATGCATAATAGAATGATATCAGTTTGAGATGCGATCTGATCGGACAGTGCTGCGGAGAAAGACGTGAGATGTATAGAAGTGACGAGAACGCCGGACGACATGTGCGACCAATAATTAAATCCAACAACAGCGGAGGTGGACGTGCAAGGATTAGATGAGGGATGTACGATACTCCCATATACAAAAAAACAAAAACAAAACTCCATTACGAAAATAGAAAATGTCACCTAAAGTGGATGCAGACAACATTTCAGCTTCCTTCCCCTCCGAGTGTTTCCCTGTGGTGTTATTGTTGGCACTGCTGTCACAGAGGCAGCCGGGCGACGGTCCAAAACAAAAGTAGAAGTAGAAACTGTGATATCAGATCAGAGCTATGAAAAGGCAGAGTGACAACACCTGGTTGTATTAATAGGCAGGTTTTGCTGCTGATCCAGAAGGAGGAATGCCGGTGTTACACCTGCTCAAATCCTGGTGGTCAGGAGGAGACACATATCGACGAGGGAACAGACTTTGACACAACACCGGTGTGATCTCCATCGAGTGACGCCCGTCTGTTCACTCCTGTTTTTTCACTTCTTATATCACTTTCCCTCTTCACATTCTTGGCTTTAGAGTTACGTTACGGATGGTGACCTGGCAAACAGCGCCTCTTCCTGTTTTGGTTGGCAGAAGCACTAAATCCAGCCCGGTTTGTGAAAGTGAGGTTTGCAAGGGAGCCAATCTGTCCGTGCATGGTGTCATTTTTCTAACACCATTACACTGTGCAGTCAGTATTTACTTCAGAATGACAAGTTAATGCAAAAGAGTTGTCTATCGCCAGTTTAAGTAAAAGTGTTACCAGCAAAATGTGCTTCAACGATGCACAAACTTACACTAAACTAAGAAGAAGTTCTCATCATCCAGAGAAAAGTCACCTGTGAGTGTTTTACTATCATACATCATGTTTATTAGATTATAATTACTGATGCGTTCATGTGTTTCATGAATGTATCTGGTCAAGGTGAAGCTAATTTGAGGGTAGTATAGTGCAGCCTTTTTTTAATAAAAAAAGACCGGCAGAGACTTCGACAGGGTTGCAGAGGCCCCCCGGCAAAAGTAGGAAGAGAATATTTTAACTTTCTCACATTTTGTGGAAGTCAGAACAGCATCGAGGAAAGAAACAGGGCTGAGCGTTTAGTTCGATTGTAGAAATCTAAATCTAATGTAGTCGTAACCAAACTGTCAGCGGACATTAGAAGAGTGAAAACTTTGTCCTCTAGACGCAGTGGACGGATAACGCAACGTTAAAATGCTAATACCCAAGAAAAGCAGCTACATTTTGGACTTAAGTAAATGAACTAGTTATATTAAATCACTGCATTTGTTCTGACGACACTGACCTAGAATTAAAACCAGACTATAAATAAAAGACAATAATTTTAAGAAAACACAGGAAGTCCTCCAGGATTCAGCTCACTCTGAATAAAATCATCTGTGAATAAAATCTGTTAATAGGTCTTCTCTTCCCTCCCTCTCGGCTTCCCCCACACACACACACACACACACACACACACACACACACACACACACCCTCCCTGGGCTTGTTTGCCTGTTTATCACCACAAACCTGCCTAAATTCGTGCTGTTTATTCAGCTCATATCTCACTCGTTGCCACACTATTTATTCATCTGATCCCATTACTCCCGGAGCCAGTATGCATGAGGAGCCTCGCGCTGTGTCGACAGCCAGCGACTCAGCAGACAGTCAGGACTTCACCTCCATCAGATAACATGTGATGCACGTGTGTAATCGATAATTTAAAACACGAGCTCAGAGCTGTTGATTAGCATCGTGTTTGAAGCGAAGGGGACTCTGACTGTATCAGCCGCGGCTTTAAAAACATCATGTTGTCGAAGCCGTTACACGCTGAGGCAGATGGAGTTGGACAACTCGAGCAGGTGGTTGTGTTACTGCTGTGCTGCGGGTTTTTCAGTGGTTTCCTTCTGGTAATCAACGCGGTCCTTGTGGGCATCAAACAGTGCACAGGACAACGCGGTAATGATCCGTGCACTTATTTATGGCGTTACGCCGTAAATGCTCGACAAGAATCCGAAAGACCTTTGGCAACAAAGATTGTAGCTCATATTGATTTTTCTGATTGCATTCTTTAAAAAAGAAAAATACCAACAGAGCAGATGAAAGACAGATAGAGAAGCTTGTGTGTGTGTGCCGGGACTCTGTAATAGCCATAACCGGCTCCTCTCCGCACGCCACCGCGCATTTAAATCAGTTTAAGTTTTAATAGAGTCTGATCAAACGAAATGTCTTCACACAAGACGCGGCGCTGCGATTTGTCTGAGCGTGAGTCACCTTTGATGAGATCAGCGGTGAAAGAAGTATTCAGATCCCGCTGCAGCCGGTCAAGGTGGAGCCGCGTACTTCTGCAGCTGAAGGGGCCTCTATTCAACAATTTGAAGAAGTTTGAATGCATTAATCACTTTTTTTATTGACCACGTGTGAGTAGATTGTAACGTGAAATGAACAGTTTCTCTCTGTTGCCTAAACACGCCTGAGGACGATTTGTTCAAGTCGTTTAACGCTGCTGGACTGTGGATCTCTTTGTGAAGGTCACCGCCCCTTTCAGAAAGAAAGAGAAGCCAACATCAGATGGCCTTCAACACACACAGAAGTTAAACCTTCACCTGAGTCATCTGGAACTTTTAATCAGACATATTCTCGATTAGAAGTGGCGAGAGTGGTCATTACAACAGTTTGTATATCCAAAGTCTTGAATGTTATTGAATACAGAGAGAGTTACTTCCGTTGACAGGGGTGCAGATCAGATAATATGAGCTAGTTAGCTGTTGGCTGCAGTGTTTGCGGTGCGTTCAAGTGCAGCGTGAGGTGATGCAACCTGCTCTTCGATGGTGGTTCCCCCCCGAGGAACGATTCATGATGCAGGGAAGAAGAAATAACAGCTCAGTTCAGCTGCCAGATTTGTTCATTTTTGAAAGTGTTGGATCATTTTACCTTTTGGAGCAAACAGCTATTTAAATGTAACTGTAGCCATGTTTGCACTGTAGGAACTTTCCTCAGAGAGTAGGAACCTTTGGAGGAACTCGGTGTCAAGTTAAGTTCAGGGGGCACATTTTGTTTTACTCCCTGAACTTTTTTAAAAGTACAGGAACTTCATCATCAAAAACATCTCAAACTGGTCAAGAGTACTCGCAGCATTTGTTGAAAACAGTTGCTCTGGGACTGAAGCTTCTGGGTAGTTTCGGTGGGAATCTGGCCTGTTTGTAAAGTTGGTGTCTTACAAGGAACCCAACCAGCTTTTTTGTGTTGGGTCTGAAGTCGGATTTGTTTCATAAAATGTTATATAATTGTAGTGGATTTAAAAAAATACATTGTGTTCCCTCTAAAATGTTGTGGATCAGCATAAACATTCAAGTACCTTAAAAGTGCACTGGAGCTCAGCACTTGAGTGAATCTTTCCCCCACTTGCTGAGAGCCGTCGTGTGTTTGTACGATCACCGTGCATTTCTGTTGAGACTGTGTGTCCGACTAATGCGGTTCTGTGTTGAAAGCCCCCGTTGCACGCTGCCTGTTTAATGTCTGGAAATGTCGCACTGCTAATTAAAAGTACACCTGTGGCTTCCTGCGCCCGGCGGGACACACTCTCCACCTCTATACTCTAATTTGCTCGGGCAATGCACAATTTGTCTGAGTGCAAATCAACAAAGGGCTTGACTCGCGCCATAACCCCTCTCTCGCTCTCTCCCGAGGACGCTGGTAGCGCTCGGCATTATTTGGATGTTTGATGTCGTGATTCCTCATTTGAAAATGTGACACGACAGCCTCTGTTGGTCCTGACGGGGGAACAACCGTCTCAGGTCTTTAATGTCAAGGATTTAGAGACGTGTTGATTACGGCTATGCTTCTCCTTTATTTTACTCACTTTGTCGTGAGCAGATTTTAGTTTGATGATTTGGATTAGAACATTTTAATCCTTATTTTGGAAATCAGCCTTCAGGGACAGTCAAAGGAGAAGTTTGACATCTGGAGAAATGCACTTATCAGCTTTACCGCTGAGAGTTAGACGAGAGGATCAATACCACTCTCACATCAGTCCGTTCAGTTTGAAGCTTCAGTCAGCAGCCAGTTAGCTTAGCTTAGCATAAAGAGTGGCAAAAGCTAGCCCTGCTCAGCCGGAAGGTAACAAGCACCTGAAACGCTCGCCAATTTATTTGTCTTGTTTGTTGTCATTTGTGCAACAACCAGCGTGTAAAGTAAAGTTGGAAAGATTTCTTTTCTTGGTTGGAGCAGATTTTCTTATCTCTGGACAGAACCAGGCTGTCATGTTTCCAGTGTTTATACTAAGCTAAGAAATAAAAATACATGCAGTGGGCAGTGCTTTTCTGAACTATGGCACACCATGAAAAGAACAGTAATTTACCGTCCCTGTTATACACAAGTCGATCTGGTCCTCTGCTCAAAAGTGAGCTCTCGGAACACGTTGCATCCTCAGTTTGCAGACATTTTCAGTTGCTGATCCTCTTCTATGAATTAGCGGCTAACTGCTGCTAGCTGCTTTTAAGTCTCCCACAAAACTTGTCCCCATTCATAGATTAAATACTACAACTAGATGATGAAGGCAAAGATGGCGTCCATTCAGTCCAATGACAATTGCTCACCCGGCACAGTTTTCTAGCCTCTGGGTTTACTTCCTGGTTAAGTAGCCCACTGAATATACAGAGTAGTGTCTCAAACTTTACATTATAGCAACATCACATATTTGTACGCCTCTTTCAAGCTTTTCTTCGAATGTAAAACCTCCATGAATCAACAAATCATTATAGAAAGAGTCATAATTGACCTTGCTTGCAGTTTGAGAATTTCTCGCTGCAGTACCACGAGTCACCACTGGGCGAAATCGGATCGTAGCTTCATGGTCTCATCCTGCCAGTTCACTCTTTTCACACACAGACGTTGATTCGGCTTCTGTTTCTACCTCCACTGTCAGCTCAGAGACAAAACAACATGGACCTCCCGATACATCCTGGAACCTTTAATAAATCAAATAGCCCAAAATCACAATCACATTGCCTCAGCGGGCTTTACAATCAGTACACTGAGCGACATCCTCTGTCCTCACACCCTCGAGTCGAGTGAGGTAAAACTTGCCTCATTGAGAAAAAGGCGAGGTCATGTAACGGGCTAACGTCTCCTGGCTGCGGCTTAATATTTAATGGACAGCAGTATCGATCTTCTCGAGACAGCTTATTTTACAACATGTCAAAGGATTCCTTCCACATGTCTGACAAAGAGCTTTCAGCATCCAAAAATTACGGGGAGAGAAGTGTTCGCTGCTCGCAGTGACGAACGGAGAGTTTCAACGTCAGGAAAAGTTTCGACCACAAGCTGGAAGTTTAGATGTGACGATTTCCAAACCAACGCCCGAGCGTCTGCCTGGCTGAAGCATCTCCACTGTGTTTTGTCCCGTTCTCCATGTGTTTTACATACATGTCTCCAGCTCCTGAAGCTGGCTCCTAATGAAAGCTTTGCAAGGCTCCTGAATTATGCAGAGGAATTTTCTGTAAAACAAAAAAAAAGGAGTCTCATCAGCTTTGACTTGATAGAATGCAAATTTGTGCATTTCCCTTAGGCTTTTGGGGGGGAAAGTAATTAAGAAAAGGACCCTTTGTCTTCAGAATGCTTTTTTTTAAAGTCATTTCATCGCAGGGGAAGAAGAGGATCCGTCAAAAGGAAAGCCTTCACGTCCTTTTGAGTGTGTTAACTTTTTCCCCTAATCTTTTGTTCTTCCAGACATTTTCCTCAAAAGTTTTCCGGTGCAACCAGGAGAGCTGAAGGACAAACTGTTCATCATTAATGAGGAAGATGGAGGCCTGTCTGATGAGCACATCACCTCTCTGAGGAGGTAGGAACTTGTGCCAAAAAGCGCTGATTTGCATTCATTCCTGACGCCGTGACAAGTGAAGCTGAGAGGTGAATGACTTTCCGTAGCCGGAGTCTGTGGGCGGTTCATGTGTGTTTGAATTGGCAGAGGCAGAAAAAAAAAAACCCTTTTGGAAACCAGCAGCTTAGCAAATCGTCAACAACAGATGTGAATGCAGGACGGGGAGGAACAGGGGAAACCGCGGCTAGTTCATGTGAGGAAGACGCACCGTCTTTCACGGCGTGCTAACACTAAAGAGCAGATGCCAGAACCTTTTACCGGAGGAGCTCACTAATAAAAGTTTCATCTGGGGTTTATTTATGGAGATGGAAACTATCGACATGCCCTCAGGAATATGAGCCTGAAAGTGGGTAAACTGCTTCCTGATTCTTACCTGCAATTTACTCAGCGGCCTCGGAGGCTGACCTCCTGGAAGGCGAGAGTGATCTAATGCGCTGTGTGGAGGGATTTTATTTATTCCATGAAAACATAATATATATTTTAATGCGGCGTGGTGGTGCAGGCCTGAGGAATACAATCTTGAAAAGAACCACTCCCAACAGGTGCTGCAATATTAATGACCGGTGCTACTCCGGCGGCACACGGCCCGGCTCATGAAAAAGTGAACGCCTCGGGTTTGAGGTCAGAAATGACAGACGCAGGAAGTCCGATTTGAGGCGAGCAGGGGGTTCAGATTCAGTGCGAGCGAGTGGATAGCCGCTCCCATCAGCGTCTCGCTGCTTTATAGGAGCTGACGAGCGCTATTTGGCTTTTAATCACCCGCCATCCTCCAGGCCATCGGAAATCCATGTAATGGCATCAGACCCGAGGGAGGGAGGTAAAACAAGAGGCAAAGGTCAAAATGAGAGTCTTTTCTGAGTCTTGACATACATTTTTAAACAGATCTATAGATCTATAGTGATCTATGTGCTTGATTTTTTCCCGTTGGATAAAAAAGGGCAGGTTTTCTTACATTTAGACTCATCTATGTTTAATGGATCTTTTAGAGGGAGATCAGGTGGTTCAACAGCGCGAACGAGGGAAACAACCGCATAGTTTAAATGTATTGATTTGCCTTAACGTATAGTTGACCCGACAACGGTGCCAGACGCAGCAGCTGTGAACTGTCCGTGGCTTCGTATCCGTGCTGCTCCTCACCTTTCAACATCGCATGACATGAAAATCAATAAACTTTACAATATAGATGAATGCAATTCTTGCACGCCGGTTGCAGCACTGTCAATATCAATCAATCAATCAAATCTGAATATAAAGATGAAGAGTAATTTCTACATCAGAATGCCTGTAAAATGTGTTTCAGCTGCAGAAATCCAACCAATAACTGTACAGACGGTCGACTGTACAGACACTATACACTTCCAACGTGCACTCTTCCCCCTCAGCGATAAAATATTCAGCGTGGCACCTACAGACTTCGGCTCTGGAAGGGAAAGTTTCTGCTTTTCTGCGATTTGTTGTCAAGCTCTCCTGCATCCTGCCTGTTGAGGTTTCCTCCTCTGTGTTTATTCTTAACCACACGGCCGCTTGTTTCCAGTCTGATGCCGAGCCTTAGAGCAAGTATAATCAATATTTCATAATGACGGTGTATCAGTGGCTGTGTTTAATGTGAAAGGGGTCACGCGCAAAGGTGAAGCCTCTGAGATCTAGAGAAGCTTAAAAGGTTGTTTTTTTTTTGTTGTTCTCTCACGAGGAGCGTGAACACTGGACACGAACATGACCTCACATTGACCCGTCTATTGCTCTGTGACCGCTCGGTCTGTAAACAAGCAGCTAATCGCTAACAACTTAGCACTTAGTGGCTCTATTTAACCACCCTAACCACAGGTTTGTTGAATTTAAGCTCTGATAAACACTCAGAGTTGGGGAAAGGTTGTGTTTTCGGCTTAAAATACCCACTTTTGTTGCCACAAAGATGACAGGAAATGTTCCGACAGTCGCTTTAATTACCCAGTTCTGTCAAACGGCGGTCTGCTTCACCTCGCCGTTACCTCTGAGACCGACCGACAAAGTGATGTCCCAGGACTCTGGGGTTACACCTGTACCTCGGTGCAGCAGGGTTAGAAGTTAAACCACTGGAGAGCAGCAAAGACAAGATTTTAAAGTAGTGTTTAGTTGAAGACCTCTGACACCGTTTTAGTGATCACACACCGTACAAATCCGACCATGAGAGGCCTGGAGAGAAACGACTCACCGGTTGGATGAGATTTCCCCTCGTGATTTGACGCACTCGTCTTTTGACAGATCTACCTTCTTGTGGTTTTACTGAAATGCAAACACAATGGAAGGAACAAGACCATTAAAGCCTGAAACTTAGTTAGGGTTAGGAGGAGATCATGTTTTGGTTTAAAGCAACAGTATGTATGAATGTATGTACGCTGCTTCAAATCCAGGGTTTCTGTAACATTATTATCAGCTGTAATGTCAGATAAGCTAACTAGCAGCAGTTATATCAGCGACGAGTAAGCTATCTGTCCATCGGGAAACTCTATAAATCACAGATAGTTTAGTCAGAGCAGCGAGAGGACACCGGAGGGAAACTAGGAAACACCAAAACATGTGTTGGTGGAGATGTCCACTGGTTACGGTAACTCCATCACCATCCCCCTGATATGAAGTCAATATGGTACTTCGGCCTTTGACACATATAAGTGTGAATCAGTGGTTGGCAGAAATGTTAATTGCCAAAAGCTGTGTGGGTGAGATTGGTCAGTCCTGATTCAAATGTTGTTGATTTGTGCTCAGAAATACATTAAATAATTTTTGGCAACAGAGCTCTAGCCTCTTCTAATCAGGGTGATGAGAGGAAAATATACCACAGGAACCTTAAATGTGAACAATCTGACTGAGAAAATACATTTAAGCATTTCAAAAACAAGCCTAGCTTCTAAAAGTCACATTATTTTGCATGTTTTTATGTTCCAGGTACGTCCCCACCATGGATGACGTGGAAATGTACAAATCCCACAAAGGACCTGTGGAAGAACTGCACATCGTGGACCGCTACATGATGGAGGTGAAGCTTTTTTCTCACCAGAATTAAGAATCTTTGCTCCTCCTCATGTTTGTTGAGTCTTCACTCACCTGCCTCCTCCGCCACCTCCTCTTCCTCCTCCTCATTCACACACTGTGGTTGTCATGACGAGCTCTTAGCATTCATGTGGTCATCGCTCTCGCAGCACGCCTGCAGTCGTATGACCGGTGTGTGGTTGGCTAACAGGAGGCTGCAGGAGGGGGAGCAGGTGAAGAGCAGGATCGCTCTACAGTGCCATTCAGGAATATCTAACTCCATATAAAGGATTTCATGTGTGTGATACAGGGCGGCATCTCCTCTAACCTTCTGGAGACGCATGCCTTCAGTGTTAGACTGCAGTCGCCCTGAATGCTGCTGAACACACAACACAATCAGTCCTCTTCAATGCTGCCGAGTGAAGCAGGTATTCAAATGCTGCACTTAACCGGAGCTGAAATGGCTGAAAGTGAAACTCTTAAGATTAGAGGTGATTTCTCACTCAATTTCATTGTCATTTCACGCATTTCCCCCCAGAAAAACATTCAATTATTAAAGAAAATGAAGCGGGCTGAGCACATTCGTTTTTGAGTCGTCTCACAGTTTAACAGTCTTTGGCGTCGTTATGAGTCGGAGTGGAGCGTTTCCTCCACGAGCCGTATGGGTTCGTACCACACTGTATATCCCAGACATGAGAGTTCTGTCGGTGCTTTTTTATCCACACTGGCGACGTGGGTCAAACGGTTGATCCACCACTTCGGTCCAGAAATTGCTTAATTGATGTCAATGTTGTATGAGTGGCCGTTAGGGCCAAAAAATGACATCATGATCGAATTAATCGTGATCATGATCCGCGATATAAACTGCTATAGTTTTTCTCAATTGTGAAATACCCTGTAAACTATAGCCAGACTAGAAAAAGCTTCTGAACTGTAGCTCAGTTAGCTCAGTTGGCTGTGCAGCTAGCGGTCCCATCATAGTTACAGTTTATACTCAACCCAGACTGCAGTCTTGGAGAACTGGGGGAGTGTTGGTGTTGTTTACACTGCAAGCACAGGAGCTTTGGATGCCTTCAAGGTCACAACGTCAAACCTGTTAATTATTCAAATTCTGTCGTTAATTTGACTTTTAAAATAAAATTCTTACATGTTGGACCTTTAAGACAGTTGTTTTTTTGGCACATACTCCTAATCTTCCATGTTGTTACAGTAGCTGTTGCTGATCTGCTTGTAAATGAGATCTATTCCATTTACTTGACTTAAGTTTCTGGTTTCTTACGACCTTTCCCTCTTTGTACAACTGCACCTGACTTCCTCCTTTGCAGACGTATTAATTACTGCAGCCACCGGAGGGCGCCGCCTTACAAGAAAATATGGGTTGTAATAACCTGCTTTCACAATCGACCTATATGGCTGTATTTCTGATACGGATGGGTTGTGAACATTATACCTGCTAACATCCGTGTGCAAGCTAGCACGCTTCCATTAGCAGCCCTGTGCCGGCGTCCAGCCTCACAGAGCTTCTAGCACGACTGTGGACTCATGGAAACTCGTCCTTTTATCTGTTTTTATAACAGCTCTCAATAATCACTTTCCTCTCAGACTGTCTGTGGAGGCCTCTGAGAACAGATTTTCCGTCATTAAAGAGATGGGTCAATATATTAGCGTTGAAGCGCTGACCTTTTTCCTCCAGATGAAACAAATCATAATCACGCTTTGGGAGGCTTCATTCTGTTACGCTACACTGCACACGACGTCTGTGTATGTTCTTGAATCATGCCTGCTGTGCTTTTCACCTGATCTGAACCAAAGCATGAAGAATTCCTTTTTATATCTTAAATGTAAAGATAGTTTCCAGTTAAGGAATCTGAGAAACGCTATGTGAAATGTTAGAGAATGCGCTCACTTTAAATGCGGTGACTAACGTGTGAACACAGTTTGAGTCGTGGAGGAGTAGAATTATAACAGTGTTACCTTGGCGTGGAATCAGTGTGATCTGTTAACCCCCCCTCACCCCATTACCAAACATAAATGTGTCAGAAAATGTGATGAGATGAGGAAAAATGGATCTTCTGAGTGCGGAGGATGACACGTACTGGTACATTTATTTTTATAAATAGCCCAATGATTACTCGGCCTTGATTTCTATCACTAATCCTAATATCTCGCCTTAACCGTCCGTCAGACCGAGTGCCCTTTGGCTTTTTGGGAGATGGCACCTGAGCACGAGCGAGACGGTCTGACAATGTGGAGTGATTTATTAGAGGTTACCCCGACTCAAAGGTCGACTAGGCAGCTCAGCCAATCGTTTCAAGGTGTCAAGCCTTCAGTTTCTCTATTAAATCAGCCCCGTCGACAGGCCCGCAAGCACTCCACTTCTGCCTGCGGTTCTCTCGCCAAAGAACTTGAGCCATGCGAGAACAAACCGCAGCCATCCGATGACTGTGTCTTATTGCGGCGTCTCCCTGCAGCGCCGCTTTTTTAAATAATTCTGAATAATCGCATGGAAATAGGGTTGTGTAATGATGTGATAATTGCGCTCTCTTCTGTATACACACAGCCCATTACACTCACATATCCTCTCCTCGCTACAGATGTGCAACGTCCCCTACCTGAGCACACAACTCGACCTGCTGCTGACGCTGAGGGAGCTCCCGACCGGCATGAACGACCTGCAGCCGGTGAGTTTTTTGCTCCATCACCTACGGAGTCCAATCACAGGTCGAATCAGAGGTTTTTAAAGTTTGTTCCGTGCCTACGAGCCGAAAAAAGGGTAAAACCTGCAGCCTCCACAGCACACGGCGGAGCACGAACATGCAAATGTATTCCATAATGCAAATGCTAATGTTCAGTTACATCCAGACTTGAGACATAAATGAAAAGACCATCTGGAAACAAACCGACGTTAATACATAAAAGCTTTTTTCCCTTCAGTTTGAGCTTTGTGCTTGAAGTGGTAGGTGAAGTAGTTTCTATTCTATTTGCCCGATGCTTAAGAGTCTTGAAAACAGACAGGCGTGAGAGGCACTTTAAGACACTTCTCTCCGTTTGATGAGGCAAGAAAAATATGTTTCTTAATCAAATCAGGCTCCATTTTTCTGTACAAAGTTTCTACATTTATCAGAAACCCACTTTGGGGTTTTTCACTTCGGAGTGGAACAAATTCATCAATTCAACTCGATAAAAACTTTTGGAAATAGACAAACACTCTTAAATGCGCAGTATGTCGCTTCTCCCACTATCAAACACAGCACTGAATACAAAAGACCATTGCAGACGAAAATCTATCTGAGGTGACGCAGGCAGAAGTTTTGGACGAAGAGATGTAGTCCAAGTTTTTATTGTAATTATGGTTAGTCAAGTTCGCTGACTTTCTTCTTCACTCTCTGTATTGTCTGGTGTTACCATATCGCCATGATACGATACGATACGATACGATACGATACGATACGATTCGACCCACCAGCCAGAACAAACATTGGCATTGAATGTTTCTGTAAACCACGGATATGCTGAAGACTAAGTCTATAAGTCTAAAGTCTAAATTTTCAATTTTATGTTGTGACAGCGCTGTGCTTCAAGTCTGGTTAGGATTTCGCCACAGAAACCACTTGGTTACGGTTAGGAATTTATGTTTTGGCTTAAATCACATGGTTTTGTCGCATCAAAAATGGCGGAAAAATGTCCTGATGTCTTGTTAAAAATACCAGGCTTTGTAGCCAAGAGGACGGCTTGAAATTGTCCTGATGTCTCGTTAAAAATAGTTGGTGTTGCCTGACAGATGTCCCGTCATTTCGTCTAAAATATACTGTTTTATTGCCACGAAGATGGCTTGAAAATAACAGTTTCTTTCACCATCAACGCAGCTGGGAAATGTACCAACATCCTGTTAAAAATACTTGGTGTTGTTGTTACCAGCGCTGCTTTAAAATGTTCCGGCGTCTCTTTTAAAAATATATACGGTTTGTTGCCAAACACACGGATGGAAAATGTACTGAAGTCTCGTTAAAAATACCCAGTGTCCTTGTTCCCAACGTTCTGTAAAATTATACAGCTTGTTGGCTTTAAAATGTTGGGACATCTCGTTAAAAATATGCTGTTTTGTTTCCACAAAGATGGCTTGATAATGTCCTTATGTCTTATTAAAAATAGCCAGTTGCTCACGATAAACACTTCTGAAAAATGACAACTACTTTTGTTGCAAAATAAAACAAAAAAAATACACATGATTACAATATGAATATAATTTATCTATTAGCTTATTTTTAATTTTTCTCAGCCCTTACACATGTATGTTTAAGGCCTGGCGGTGCAGCAGATATCGCAGGTTCATCATTAGTCAGACTAATCGTTAGCACTCCTATAGACGGCTGCAGTTTATTGGCATGGAGCACTGCAGGGTGTGAAGATATTGCAGTCAGACGAGAATACCTCCCAGCTCTTCTG
Source organism: Lagodon rhomboides (assembly GCA_039737535.1). Classification (NCBI taxonomy): domain Eukaryota; kingdom Metazoa; phylum Chordata; class Actinopteri; order Spariformes; family Sparidae; genus Lagodon; species Lagodon rhomboides. Next base: position 27,794,054 of record CM077792.1, on the reverse strand, counting down.
TTCTTTTTTTCATGTGATTCTCTCAAGCTTCTGTTCCTTTCAGCATCAGTGCTTCAGCCCTAATCTCCTGTCTGCTGACTGTCTGGGAATGAGGAGAAACAATGGATAAGAATGATGGCACTGTAATCCATTGACTGTGACAGCAATTTTTCTTTGTCTAAAACGCGGAGAGAAACATATCGTGTGCCAGCGAGATGACAAGACAAGAAAGATTAGCAATTTCATTAAGTTTCGATTTACTCTTGGCTTTTTCTTCCCCGCCGTTGTTTCTCTTCCTACTTGTGACTTGAGATTTATTAAAAAAAAAGAGGCCACTTTCAGATCAAACTTTGGTATTTACGTGCAGGTACAAGAAGCACTTTGCTTTCTAATCTACTGTCAACAGCGGAGTGTGGCCCTGTCTCGCAGTGAAATATGTTCAAACACGGTGAGGTCGGGGTCCTCGCTGTTGGACAATACTCTAAATCCTTTGATTCTCTGACACCGCAGACTCCCTTAAAGCCCGAACATTAAGGGGGATTTACCCGCCACCTGACAGACAGGGCTCGAGGAGAGAAAATGGAGAAGCCACCAACTGGGAGACGTTTCTCACCTACAATGTGCACCGGTGACACCGACAGGTTTTACGCCGCATTATCGACTGTTTACTGTGCTCTGTGTGAAGCCGTTTCAAAATATAAATATGAGGCAGCAGCAGCTGTGATGGACTGTGAGGGAAAAACGAAATGTAGCTTTTTCAGAGGTTTTGTCGATTGCACCTTCCGTTTTCCAATTAAGTCACAACGAAACTAGAGTTAGAAAATCTTTAGCTTCTGCAGCTTTGACGGAGGTGAAACAGGAAATGTAGCTGGTGCACAAGAGGGATTTAAGTCAAGTCCCTCAGATCTGAGTGCTCAACAATGAGCGTGGATGCAGATACAGAGCGATATGTGGTGAGATACCGGGCTGTAGATTTGTTCTCGCCCTGGTTAGGTCCCTTCAGAAAGCTTCTCCTCACGACAGAAGTTAAACAGACATGCATTTGCTGAACCGACCTGTCTTCACCCAAGTTTTTCATTTGTAACACTAAAGATACTGTTGGAAAACAATTGTGAGAAAGCATAAATCTCTATTGGGAAAAGCTGCTCCATTAATTTGGTGGCAATTCTTCACAATAACACTCCTCCGTTATTTGAAAGCTTTTATTATGAAGCAGCAAAATCAAGAAATAATGGATTTGAACTAAAACTAAAAACTTTCTCTCGTGTTTCCTGCACAGAAATTCGTTGAGTCTTGCAACACTGCCAGCTGTTGATAGCTAGCGGGAGAGTTAACGTCAATGCAAACCACTGATACGTTCACACTTGTACGTGTCAGAGGCTGCTAATTACACGTCTACGACCTGACTGTCTTGTTCGGGAGGTGGAGGGGATGGTGGTGTAGTTAGGGGAGAAAGAGCTGCCAAGACAATGACAATAGTGCGAGATTGCGTTCAGACATAAGCGTGACATCATCGAATACTTCTGAGGAGACTGTGAGAGAATTTCTAGCCATGTTTGTGGAGACAAAAACAAGTATTTTGAGCCAAAACATGATCTTTTACAGACCCTAACCAAGCGGTACTTGTGCTTAAAACCTAACCAGATCATCAGCACAGCGTTGTCACAACATGAAATAGAAAATGGAACCAAAAGAAACGCAAAGTTGCAACACAAAGAGATTAAAAGTCTAGATTTATGCTTATGATTTGGACGGGAATGCTCTGTTTTTAGTCTGGTTAAACTTCCTCACCGCCTTAAGATCTTCTACGGACGCCATCCAGGGACGTCTCTGATGGCCTGAATACGTCTTGCCTCCACCCACATTGTTAGATCAGGAAGTGGTGGAAGAAGGACATCCACACTCAATTTAAATTATTAAATTAGAGCAGAACCATGCCGTTAGGGAAGTGTAAATAAAGTTTATACCAACAGAATTTTGTGTCTGTATTGTGTCTTTAAAGGAATGAGAAACAACATCAGACTTTCAATTTGTAGATAACGTAGATGATAATTTACTATTTTAAAGCAACATGTGACGTCCCAGAGAGACATAGTTGATCGTTGAGTCTCATCCCCAGACAATCAAGTACTGACGCTTCGGATTGGCAGCTCTGATCGTACGCCGACCCAAAGCGTCAGTATTTGACGAGCTGACTCAACAATCAACTTTCTCTCTCCAGGACTTCACACTTTGTTGCTTTAAACCTCCGTACTGGAATCAGATGCCTCGAGCTGAGCTGTTTCAATTATGTTTCACACAAACTACAGTGGTTTTCCATTATTGTGCAGATGGTTCCTGTGCACAGCTCTTGTTAAAACGGGAGCATATGGTCGGCGCGTTGTTGCAGGTTGGCATGGACCTTTATTTTGGAAAAGCTAACTTATTATTCCCACAGCTTCATCTCCTTTGTCCTCCAGCACACTATTTGGCAAAACCTAAAAAAATCCCACTTTCAGTTCTTTTTTCAGTGTGATTTCCACATCCAACAGTGCCGGTTCAGAACTGGTTAAACAGGGAAATTGTGCGATATTCTTGAGGGATATTTGTTCTTGACACAATTACATACCGAGTAATGATCCTGCCAAACAACTGAGCCTTGATTATTCATTTTATGAGGTCAAACAAGGTGTTGTGTTGTGAGATGGCTGTTTTATCTTTATAATAATAACACTAAAGCCTTGAGTTATTTTTGGTCTCCAGCCTGTCAGCACACAGAGCCCCAGAACACGCTTCAGCCCTTATTCCACTTAAATTTCACAGTTGTCGTCTGAAGAAATGAATGCCACGGCCTCCGTGCGGCTGGATTACATATCAAAAATGACTTTGCTCTGTGCCCCTGTGTTTGTCTTCCAGCTGATTAACCAGAAGATCAGAATGTGCACACAGCTGAACAACTGCAGGTCATTTGTGTCCGTGCTGGAGTACCTCCTCGCCATCGGCAATTACCTCAACGAGAACGCCAAGAAGGAAAAGGCCAAGGGATTCCGCCTCTCCTCCTTAGCTAAAGTATGACTCCACCACTGTTGCCTGACCTTTGATTGAGTTGCGGCACGAGGCTAATAAGACTTCTCACTGATATACACAGCGGGGGCTCCTCGTCTTTCAGCGGCTTCCTGTGTCGATCGCTCAGGTTCGCTCAGGTTCGCTCAGATCCTTGACACAGTCCTCCTGACAGGTGTGATGGCGTCGCTACCTGCCGTCGCAGGAGGAATTAAACTTTGCACAAAAGCGTGGCCACTCGTGGGTGAATCTCTTAGAAATGAACATCATTAAGTGCAGTCAGTCGGAGCAAAACGTCTGAGCCTGTTTTTCTGGTTTATTTAAAGGAACGGTTTGACCTTTTAAGAGATACACTTCTGGCCAAGAGTTGGATGAGAGGTTTGATATCTTTCTCATATTTGTCTTCGACTTACAACACTTTTTTAATGTCCCCCCCGAGAGGCAACTTGTGGTACAGCACAGAACGTGCGGACACAATAAAACAAGTCCATGTCAACAATTAACAAGAAAAGGGGTCATTAAAAACAGAAGCAGTATTTCCCCCGACTCCTTTGGGTCAAGTCAAGTCATCACGCAACTGCAATCAGCGATGGTTCGCTTACAATGCAGGATATGGAGGGAAACAGTTTGCCTGGGTCCGTCCAAAGTTGGGTTGGACGTTATTGACGGTATATAGCTGTTTCCACAGCAGGAGCTACCCCTTAAGGCTTTTTTTTAATGCTTTTTTAAGCCCGTCATTAAATAAAGAACGAGACAAGACAGAGTCATCAAACAGTGAAGGGGAGAAAAGGAAAAGACAATCGGCTTCTAGGCTCATCCAACCCTGAAAACAAAACAAGAGCAGAGAGAGTTTCAACCAGCTGGAAAAAGTAGCTGTGGATTTATCCAAATCATTTCCAGGTGTATTTCAGGATGTCTGATACGCTCACACAAAAGAAGACCACCACACTATAAAAAGTTCACCAATTTCTCCAAACCCAGTTGATCCTGAACGTCTAGGTAGGGAATAGTATTTTTCTTTCCCGAGTACGGACTTTATACGTCATATAGAATCAAAAAACCATCATTTACTGTACATATTTGATCCAGCGTCAGATCCACTGGCAGGGGAGGTACGACGGTGGCGGTAACGCACCTCTAAATTGGTAACAAGAGGGTAACAAGAGAGGGGTCGGGAACATCATCCTTGTCAAACTACAGGGTGTTGCTTTCACACCTTGTCTTTTTATACAGAGTAAACGAACAAGATACAGCGTGTTAATGAGCACACTTTAGAGGTGATTCTGTTTCTACCTGACGGAGCCAGGCCAGCTTTTTCACCCCGTTTCTGGTCTTTGTTCGAAGAGAAGCTGCTGGTTATAGCTTCATATTAACAGCACGAACAGATCACGGTCTCAAGTCTTTTCATCTAACTCTCGAGGAGCAAGCGAATAAGCACGATCCTAAAATGTTAAACTAAAGATGTATTGTTTTAAGTGTTGCCTGGGGTTCGTGCGAGGATTTTCTGCCTTTCCCTGAATTTAGTTTGAACCAGTCTTCTGTCTACTGGGAAGGTTTTAAGGGGCAGTGCGCTCTCGGCACAGAAGTAAAACGTCCTCTGCTCCGTTAATGAAGCCGAGGCCTCGTGTTGCCTCAGAGGTGTTTCCAGGTCTAATTGCGAGAAGTAAACTGTTGCAGCTTCAGACAGACTCTCATCAAATTAATGGCCGGCTGCTTCCAAGAAAACATTTATCGAATTTATCTCAGTTTTTGATTCTTGCCTCTTCCCTTGCGCGCATCAATACTTGGTGCATGTCTTGCGTATATGTGTGATCCTGAGAGACGACCGGAGCCTTTAATTGGTAAACAACATAACCTAGAAAAAGACCATGAGTGTTTATCACGGGATGAGAGAGAGGTCCTCCTCGCATGTCAATTATATAGCGCAACACGGCTTGAATTGTAAAGTCATAATTACCCTTTAATACAAATATATTAAAGCACAGATACTGCAGCTGTAACTAATAACGAGTCATGATGAAAAAGATATCAGCTGTCACTCAGATGAATCTTTTTTTAACTAAATTTTACTATTCTGAGTTGGCACCAGAAGCAAAAAGGGCCGTGCAGTTCGAAAAAGCTGATATACGTCACGCTACACTGTGCAAGTAGAAAACGCAGAGGGCAACAAAAAGAGTAGCAGCAACTTATGAGAAGGGTTAGTCCGCAAGAAAGTCATGGTACGACATCATTTCTTCACTGATTTATATGTTGTATTCATCAAATGAATTGCAAATAACTACTGGTAACTCAAGTTGAAGAGTAAATGTAGCGACTAAAAGTGTAATAAAAGCCTCCGAACTGTATCAGAGTAGAAATATAAAGTAGCAGAAAATGAAAATACTCAAGTACAAGCAGTACAAGTCATTAAGTCATCGAGTTCAAATGTTACCAATGCAAATAGTACTTGAGTAAAAGTCTTGTATCTGATATTAAATCGACTTAAGTATCGAAAGAAAAAGTAAATTATACATATATTTACATGTAAGTATGTACATGTATATACTGTCTATGGGTCAATCGATAATTAGATCACATATTCAACTTTTTAAAATTAAAATCTCATTGCTGACTAAACAAATTCGTTGCGGATGCAGCTGTGAAGTCTCGTCTTCTCACCGGCACTAAACACAGCAGGCACCAAACCTAACTAGCTAGAAAAATGGTGATACGTGATGTAAAATTGCAGAAAAAGACTAAATTACAGGTGTTCAGACTCAAGACTCCCTGAAAGGAAACCTCTAAAATTGTGTACTTCGATCTTGTTTAACATAAAATCCTGCATCTTCAAGGTTAAGAATACATTTCATAGGAAATTTCACCTGTGAGTTACACTTCAAGTAGTGGAAAATGGAAATGATTATGGAAGTACCTCAAAATCGCACTTCAGTACAGCACTTACGTAAGTGTACATGTACTTATCCCTTAAAACACAACGTATACACACAGTTTACATGCTGTTCTACATGTAGTTCAGAGTTCACATTGGTATTCATGCTCACAGAAAGGTATTTCAAATAGGAATCCCAAGGTTGGCGATATACATAGGCAACTCCAGAGGATGCAGAAATGCATTGTCATCCCATCTCTCCTTGGCCTTCAGCTATCACAACACACATCTGTCTTGTTTCCTCTTTATGTCGTCCTCGAGCTGTATAGCAGGAGACTACAGAATTTCTCCATCTTTTTCCTCCATCCACAGCTCTCCCAGTTACGTGGCAGGGACAGGAAGTTCACCTTGCTCCATGCCCTTGTGGAGCAGATCATGTTGCAAGAACCGTGCCTGGCCGCTTTTACCGAGGAGCTGGCAGAATTTGAAACTGTCCCTGGAGGTATTTGCTAATCAAGATTTGATCAAAGCTGTAAAAAAAAAAAAAAAAAATGTGTGTGGTGCCTTTCGGTTGTGGTCTGTTAAGTGAAACGTGCATTTTCTGGTTGAGTCACTTCTTTTCTCTCCTCTTTCTCGGATAGCGTCCATCAAAGGCCTGACCGCAGAAGTGGATGGTGAGTGGATCACATTTTACTACCGCGTCCAACGACTCAGTCAGTTTGCTGAGATCGCTGTAATACTGACCCCGCTCTTTTGTGCCAACGCCGGTTATTTGAGAGGGAAGTGCGATGATAACATTTACGAGATCTTTTCTGCGATCGTAGTTTCAGTGTACTCCGTTGAAAACACCATGATCTCATTGTCTAGGGAACGTATGGGCTCAATCCAATATATTGTCTGTATGATGACTTACAAGCAGTCGCCACAAGCACAAATACCGCACACCGCCGCCATCACACAGGAGACAGCATCCGATTTAAAGCAGCTATTTGCTTCAGTGGTCAAATATGATGGATGGTAATCAAGGTGTGTGTGTGTGTGTCTGTGTGTGTGCTGTCTCAGTCCTGAAGAATGAGCTGCAGAAAGTCATTCACTACAGAAAGACGTCCAAGAAGAGAAACGCCGGAGTTCAACACCCGAACTTCTCCAAAGACCTGAAGGTGAGCTGCTGAATCCTCGTCGTTTGTTATTTATTCATGCGTTCATTTAAAAGGAGCGATGTGTCTTCTTGTCAACACTCACTCAGTGTTGACTGCGCTCATTGTTCACCTGCACAAATGGATCTGCTTCGTGGTCTTTTTCTCTTCTTTTATTGGCCCACCGCTGCCCTTCATGAAGCATCATGTAAACGAATCCGAACACATTATTAGATATGCTCCGGTAACGTCCTCTGAGCAGCATTCACATTTTTGCAGCAGTATTTTTCACACCCTCCTCCCCGTCGACCTGTTTTGGGATTGACACAATTCCCACAATCTTCACACCGCTTCCATTCACACAGGCCTCGTATACGCTGATAACACACTCTTAACAATGTTGAAAGGAGCGCCGATGTCCATTGAGGAAAACTGTCCTTAAATCTCCTTAAAACCGTCCCCCCTTCCATAATTGTTCTCACTCATAGATACCAACCACCTTAATACTGCTGATATTTTTTTAATCAAGATCCATGTCTTATTCCGTGAGAAATTAAGGAAAATGTCGATAAAAGCCTTATCTTGCTAGGTAAAAGAAATATGAGAAAAAAGTTCCCGCCTCTGTCCCTTTATCTGGATCTGGAACAAAAGTTAATGGGGTCCTTTCTGGGCCGAGACCCTTCCTCCATACAAGTTTGGTGGAAACCTGTCGGTAGTTTTTGTGTTATCCTGCTGACAAACCAACCAACCAACAAAGCAGCAAGCAGACACGAGTGAAAACATAACCTCCGTGATGGAGGTAATTATAGAAGAGCCATGTGGTGTGAGTCAGTATTTCACCCTCATGATCTCTGGAGGGAAGACTGGCACTTTGACTGTATGTGAAAATGGAAAAGTCAGGAGCTGAAGTTAGGGAACGTCTCTAAAGTGGATGCAAAGTGCCGAGATAACGCCTAAAAAAATACTTTTATATTAATAAATTGCAGATCTAGAGTTAATTAAAAGTTAGTTAATGCCAATTTGACTATTAACAAACAATGAAAAGCTTTAAAGTAATAATCTCGAAGATTTTCATGTCAGTAAATATCTGTTGCATCTGCTGTAATACCAAAGATGTCCACTGGGTGTCGATGGCAACTTTCCCAGAAAAATATCACAAGTGGCGCACAGTTAGTGACGCGTCCGCCCAGCAGTGGTTGGGGACGGGAGTAAATGGTCAACGCTACTGTTAACGGTCCTGAACGAACAAACTAAGAAAAGACCGATAACAGTGGCCGATTCAACTTTTAAAAAAAAACTGGTGTTGTTATGGAGGCATGGCAAAGCTACCAACTGACACCTGAATGACATCCACAGCATCTACGGGAAGCAGCGAGGTCCAAAAATACACCAATATGCCACTTTAAAATCTGATTATTACGCAATTATTGGTCAATAAACACTGTGTAGTATCTATAAACATTATTTGGACGGACCATAATGCGATGATGCTGCTGTTAATGTTGAAGCCATGATGTTTATAAACCTTTACAGTTGCTTAATAAATGGTAAATAGTATATAAATGTTTAAAATTTGCTTTATTAATGATGTTACTGTAAAGTTTGACCCTGGGCTTATTTTAAACACAGCCTCCAGTTTAACTTTGGCCCAGTGCACTTTGATATGTTTTTACAACCTCCTTTGTGTTACACCCCTGACTGCAACCAAAACTTGATTGGTGGAAGTCAAACAGCTGTTTTTTGTACATTTATAATGATTCATTAATTCATTTTGAGAGTTTCTTGGCAGGAAAGTAAAACAATAATCCCCAAAAATTCAAACTACTCCTTTAAATTGCTCCTACAGCAGACTTCACAAATTATTAAAAAGCAGCTGTAGCATACAAATGAGTGTGTAAGTGTTTTTTTTTATTGCAGGTGGCCCTCAACTACATCACAGAACTTCCCTTTTATTCGAAACTTATATATAATATATAAAGTGTATGCTGGTCCTTCAGGAGGCTCTACAGAGTTTAACCCCTCAGTGACAACAATGAAGTTAAATGATTGAACGAACTCAACAGGAGCTCCTTGTGCTTTCTTTTTTCCTCTCTCCTTCTATCCCCCAGATGACAATTGAGAAATACAACACGGATCTCTCGGCATTGACGAAGACGTGTGAGGAGATGAAGAAACTCTACTCTGTCACGCTGGTAATCCTTGAGTTATTATTTCAATATCTCTTTTGTACAGCCTCAGAGATGGATCGTCCTCAGCCCTCAGTAGCGTATAGATGGCCCTCTTCAATTATTTGTCATCGTATCTCCCCACCCTACGCCGGGCGAGAACATATAATTCAAAAGGAAGAAGTCCCCAAGGTTACTTCCCTTTTTTTACACAAGGACATAGTGCATCTTATATATAGTGCGTGCGGCCGCGGCTTCCGCATCATTTAACGGCGAGCCTCGCTGATTTGCAGCTCTGAAAGATGCCGTACTTACTCCTGCGGATAATTTGTTTTTCAGGATTTGGTGAGCAATTGCCGCTGTCTCCTGCAGCCAGGGAGTGTGAGAGACAAGTTCATCCTGACCCTTGATGTGCGATCTCACATCAGTGAATGAATGAATGGTCTAGACATGATTAAAAACGAGGAGCAGGGAGAGAACCCCGTCGGGTTTCTGATGTCGTTTTTGTAAAACAGCTACATGGACACATCCAGGGAAGCTCTGTGGTTGATTGCTCGAGTAGAAAAGTAGTCGGAGGAAGCTTTTTGTTCTACTTGACATCTCATTTGAAATATACTGCTCCTCATTCATACTCGAGCTATTTATGATTTAAGCTCTCGCCGATGTTGACTGGACTCTGGGACCTAAATGATTATATTGTTTAATGAGTCAGAGAACTGTACTCGCCTTCAGCGTCAGATCCCTCATCTAGAAAATTCCTCCGTCTCACATATCATCAGATTTATTGGAGCTACCGGTCGCTGTGTATTCTTTTATCGCATCGTCTATAAAGGGGGACGTTTTCTCTGCTCGCTAACCTGGTTAGATTAGGTTTATAGAACTCAGGCCCACTTTCGACATCTTAACAGGTGCTACATCTTTTTTCTTATAGAGTCCGCAGCGAAAAACAATCAATACAAAAGTAGTGCTCATTTTCTCACCCTTCCCATATCTCTGTGGACGATCCATCATCGGAGCGAGTCCACCTCACCCTTCCCTCCGCGTTTCTGCGCTCAGATATTATAGTGTGAGCTATGAGCTTTAGGCCTGGTGGGGAATTGTGTTATATTAGACCCACAATTAGATTCCTGTGCACTGCAAACTTTTTTTTCCACAACTCGCACACAAGTGAGCGAAGGAGAGGCTGGGGGATAATGTGCTATAAAGTGAGCGCACGGAAATAATCAGGATATCGTTCTGATGCTCGATCCGTCCTCTAACAGTCTTTATTTACATCTCTTCTTTTGAGACATCTACAAGAGGCAGTGATTTCACAAGGTAAAGGAATAAAGTCAACATTTTGGTTAAAAGTGATGATTTCTTGCACAACGTAAGATGAGAAAACTGACACTCACACACGTCTACGGTAAAAATGAAGCCAGTGGCTGGTTAGCTTAGCTTAGCATAAAGACTGGAAACAGGGGGAAACGGCTAGCCTGGGTGACATCTAGGCAAGAGAGCACATTCTTCTGCAGGGTTCCCACTCTTTCCTTGAAATTATTTTCCAGGACAGCGAAAATGTCCTGGAAAAGTCCTGGAAAATAATTTCAGGAAGCGTGGGAACCCTGAAATTATTTTCCAGGAAAACTTAACCGTTTCCAGGACATTTGATCTTTAGTTCTCATTTTCCATATGTTTTCCATGACTGGAAAATTGGTCAAACATATTCCAGGTTTTCAAGGACGCGTGGGAACCCTGTTCTTCTTCACCTTCTTCCTAAAGTCAAGAGCATAACTTTATTTCCTGTCCAACATCAGGTTTGGGTTCAAACTTCAAGGAAACCTGATCGTTCTTCCTTGTTAGACAGGAAATAAAGTTATACTCTGACAGTGACAAAGGTTGTTTGTTAGTTTACAGCCAAATCTAATTGCTTACTGTACATTTTTAAAAATGTACAGTCAAAATGTTGACAGAACTGCAGCATTGTTTCATTTAGTTTGAAGGTTTAAAACTCATTAAAGAAGACTGTTTAAATCAAAAGCTTCTTTTCTCTCAGAGTAACTGAGAAATCAATAACAAACAAACGCTCCAGATGAGACAGTATTCGTTATGTAAATTATCTCATTTGTAGATATGGAAAAGCTAAATGACTTCGGGGAGCGTCTTCTCCCAGATAGGTTTATTTTTAATTTTTAACTAACAAAGCTCGTTTTGGGTAAAACAACTGCATTATTACTCACACATTCTCACAGTCATACTGTACACACTGACAGCACATTGAATTATTTCTGACTGTTAAGATGAATAACTCCAAATGTTATTGAAAATGGTCTGGTAGTGTAGCAGCTGTGACCTTTTCAAAGTTTAAAAAATTTGACCTTTAACTGGAGTGTCGCCTTCAGGCCAGGGATTAATTTTAATCGCCAGGAATCATCCCTGCGTGTTTCTATCAAAGCTGGACCAGTGGAATCGAGACATATTTATATATATTTATGTTTCAGACTTCAATAACTATGTTTGAAGTGTTTTTTTTTAAATGGTAGCATCCAGTCTGTGTCCTCTTCAGTATTTTCAAGCATCACAAATTCAGTCAAAATCAAAGCAGAGGGATTTTTACAGATGAACTCAGCCCAGTCCCGAGTCCATCTGCTCCCCTGATTCCACTTCATAGGGGACCCCGTTCTAATATTGTGTGCACGAAACCTCCTGCACATACAATAAACCCTCTCGAGTGAGCTGGACTGTGCTGTGGAGCTGTGCATGGAAGCAGCAGGTCGGGGAAAAGGCGTCGTATTTAGTCCCATCTTGTCACGGGGGAGGAGAATTCATAACGACGTCCTCGAATAGCCAACATGCTAATTTATTATACATAGAAGGAGCTCATTAAAATTTCGGTGGGTTGATTTTGGAGAGGTCGGGTTTTTTTTTTTGTTGTTACTCTGGAGGCACGATTTCAAAAAAGTGTTAAAATAGAAGGAGACGTTTTATGTAACGTGCCTCGCTGTAACATATCCTAAAAAGAACGCTAACGGCTGACAGCTAGTTTCTCTTCAGCACATATCTTTAGTTAGGGAGACACAATATAGCAGAATTGATTCCACCTCTGCGTCCTGCAGATAAGCTGCTTTTAATCCTGCAGATTAGAGATGATGCAGATGCTTCTGCTGGGCGATCTGAACATTTTAGTATCTAGTCTTGCAACTTTATTTCTATCTATAATGTTAACAGGTGTTTTTTTTTTTTTTGCTTTGGTAACACTTTTCACTATTTAGCATTTATAAGTAACAAATGGTTCATGTGGTCTGTTTATGCACCAGCCTCCCCTCAAGACATTAAAGGGGCGATTTGTAAGATGTGGCCAGAGTTTTAGTTTTAATCAATAAAAATTAAAAATGAGAGCGAAGAAACAGTAACTGTGTGTCAAAGACGTTTATGATCCAGAGATATCTGCTGGAGTTAGCATGCCCGTCCTGTCTCCGAATCCCACTTTGTACTGCAAGAGGTGATGGTCCGATAACCGATAGAGCTGATAGATGTAGATTCAGCTGGGAGATGTAAAAACTGCAACGCTACGAGTTCATGTTTCTCTCTCTTTTACTGAACTAAGAAGAGCTAAGTTGCCTTAGTTTGCAAACACGAAACCCACTTCATTCGAACTTGACATAAATGTGATAAAACTCCCCAAAACAGTCTTGATGTCTTCATAAAATTCAATAAATCCTCAGTTCACTAAAGAAGACTAAAGATTCACAACGAGACGGGTTTAACAAGTTATTTTTTACAGCCGGACATGATTTGTAGCGCCTTAAAATATGAATGAGCGAGTTGCTTGGCTACGGTCGCATTACTAGCAATGATGAAAAGGCGGAAACAAGGCGTGTGTGTCTCGAAGCGAGTGTGTGGGAGGGAAAGAGAGAGAGCAGTGGAGAGGCGTGGTTGAGCGAGCAGAGTGCAGAGTGGCTATGGATGTGAGCGGAGCAGAGGAAAAGATCTGGAGTTGCCAATTAAGTAGTAGGCGCCAATTACATTGATTACATGCATTATGCTCCAAAGCCAGCCAGCAGTGACCTGACAAGCTGAGTCGTAGGGAACATCATCAGCGGGCCGAGTTGAGCTGCAACACGTCAGTTCACACTGCTACAACTTTCCCCTGCGACGTTCTGAGACGATTCGTCGCGTCATGAATCTTTGGTCTGAAGAGCTAGATGCTACCGCTAAAGAGTAGCCCTGTATACTTTTTGAGCTACCTTCAAATTCTGGCCATTTCTAACAAATTACACCAAGACTTTTTGTTGAATCCAAAATCACCCAAAATTATCGTCAGAATGTGAATAAATATCGGTTTGATTTTATGACGTCTCTGTTGTGTTTTAGAGATAGCCTCAGTCCGTCCAAGTCCAAAGCTCTTGCGCCAGCGGTGTGAACACTAACACTTCCCTAGCCTCCGAGCTCTCAATCTGAACCACTAGCTGCACGGCTAACTGAGCTAACTAGCTCATGGTAGCTCCAGTTAGCAGTAGTTAGCAGTCACTCTGGTGAAAAGCAGCCTCCTGAGTAACTAGTGGCCAGTTCTTACACATTTCACCTTTAAATGTTTATACTGTAAAGTGCTTATATATAGTGGTGATATTGTTACCATATATTTTAAATACTTTACAATATTGTCGTTGGTGGATTCTGTTCACCAGTTATGCATTTTGTCGGCAGCGTGGAGACAAAGGAGCGTCTGAAACACTGGTTGATAGAACCAGACACTCCCTTCATTCTCCTTTAGGCCATTTTGAAGCGCGGCTGTGGATTTATTGGCACGTGTTTGTAAAAATGTATGACTAATATTTATCAATGCACAGAAAAAGAACCAGGCTGATCAACTGAGAGGCTTCGCAGAACTCAAACTGAGCGAAACGATAACCAGGCTGGTAGTGTCGGGGAATTCCTGGCAGATATTTGGGGAAAAGAATGCAAATAGCCTCATTTGCACATCTGATGCGAGACTGTAATATATTATAGAGCGAACAGGTGTTAATAATCGGGTGACATCCCCGTCTTGCTTTCAGGGACTTTTTGGAGAACAGGCATCTTACAGCTGGGTAAACCTTTGAGAAGGACGCACGAACACAAACACACTCGCTGTCAGCGATGACAAACTGAGGCTTCGAACAGACTTTTTCACTTACAATACAGCAGGTGTCACCCTGCCAGTGTAATCTCTGACAGACTCGTCAAGTGATTACTCGTTATCACTTAATCCCTTTGTACATATTAGATTAATTAATGCATGTCACTTTTTGAATAATAACCACAAGCCTTCTCACTTAATTATGCCGGTTTATTTCCATCACTTTGCAAACGGTTATCTTCTCCTGGGTCTGTTTTTAAAGGTCAAGCGTGTACGATGTATCATAATTATGTTTTCATTAGCATAATAACCTGAAAATAAGAAGAATTGTGTTTGTCATTAACTTAGAAGGAGCCTTCTTTGTCTACAGAGCGAGTGGAGTCTGCCATGTTGCCCAAAATGTACGAACCGAACACAGACTACAGAGAGGGACCGTCCTGTTTATAGCTATCGGAAAATGTTATGTTTAAATATTCAAATGAAGCATTTTTTAATAATTTAATCTCTACAATGTTTAAATCTCTTAAGTGAGAAGTAAAGGAAATGACGAGAGAGCGACAGCAGCACAGTCAGCAGCATGCAATCAGCCAATTAGAACGCTTAACCACTGCGACCCCGTCTTACCAAGCCTGACTTGAGAATTACAGACATTTATATGCCCGGTGACCCTTCACCACCACCGCGGTATAAGTATTAATTCAGTCTGTCTTCCTCATTGTATAAGTCGACTGAAGGAATGAGACGCATGCTGAGAAAGTATATGAGGTGATTATATCAAAAGTCTGTCGTTAAGAAGGATGTGAATGACCTCGGCAGCGGCTCGCTAATGAAACTGAACGCGGCTGTTAATTGTGAGATGTGTTCGAGGTCCCAGGAAATGTAATTGCTGTGAGGCTGAGGTTTCTGATTCACAAGCAGCTCATCCTGTTTTTTTTTCTCCCTCTTGTCAAGGTTAAATTCGGAGAGGCGGCGGATCAGGACTCTCAGGAGCTCTTTGGGCTGATCTGTCAGTTCATCCACGACTTCAAGAGGGCCCACACTGAAATTATATGAGTTACAGGGTAGATGTTGGTAACCGGTGATACTGCAGCTGTGCTTATTAAACAAACCCAACGGATCCTACCTTCTTTGTCAGAGTTCGGGAAGGTAAAAGGGAAAGTTCAGCCCAAAAATGAAACTCAGGCACCCTCATGCTGATGGACAGTGAAGTGTTTTTTGGGTCCTCAAAACATTTGTGGAGCTTCACAGCCGAACAGCTGCTTTCCTCTTTTACCTATATGCTGTTATTCTGATGAGGACCGGCTCTCAGCAGCTGCAGGGAAGATTTCGGTTTAGAAAACGTTGTAAACAAACGACTTTTCAATCAGTTTGGGATCTCTGGGCTTCTGGAGACTGTACCTCGCCTGATGTAAAGAGCCGTTTAATGTTTTTTTCAGTCCTAATCAACTTCCGCCAGAAATGTTTTGTGGACCATGAAACTTCACCTCTCGGCATGAGGGTGAGCAGATAATGACCAAATTTTCATTTTTGGGTGTACTTATCCTTTAAGATACAAAAAAAAATGGATTTTTAAAGGCAGCATTTTATGTTGAAGGGAGTAAAATGTTGCGTGGATTCATATTTTCAGCGACTGTTTGTATTTTCCTCCTGTTTCGTTGTACATATATTTTATTCCGTCACAGTTATCGGATGTGATTCGTTGTACAGACACACAGTGTGAAGTGTAAAGCGATGCTGACGCACCTGGAGCACGGGGCGACAATGGCTGCGAAAATCAATTTTGTGAATAAAGAACTGTTCCTTCTTCTCATGTCAGAGGTTGTTGTGATTTGTGTTGACTCCTGGATACTTGTTTAAAGATGAATCAGTAATGAAGGATCTGAAAGCTCTCGGTTGTAAGAAACACTCGGATGCTGAAGTGCGCCGCTGATACCCGCGGCTCGGCGCTGGCAGAGGAACAGAGCAGACTTCACTTCAGAGGCCAGCTGAGGCTGGAGTGTCTGATTATTTCCAACATGCAATCCTGCTGTGGGCCGGGGACGTTTCCTCTCCCCCCGCTCTCCACGGCGAGCTCCAAGGTCGCCTCTGATGAAGGACCACATCTGCAGCGCGGCAATGACATGATGAAAAGCAGAGACTTCCCCTTCAAAAGGCTGAAAGGTATTCTTAGCAGTGGTTAGCACTGATTCATGTGGTACACAGGCTGCGTGTGTCTGACATTTTAATCAGCTGACGGCAACAACGCTATCTGTAGCTGTACCCGTGAACTGAAGCAGTGTAATGAACGAGACCCCACACCGAGCAGGGGAAGTCGCACTATCTTTGTAAGAGAAGACAACACTCACTTTAATTAAAACTTTGCATCTGCAAAAGAACTTGTTTCATTAGCAGGAAAAGTGCAAAACCTATTCATTATCTTTTTTTTCTCTCACCGAGCTTTGTCTTTATATTATTTTTTAAAAATTTCCAATTTGTCAAAATCGTAGCGGGATGGTTCATTAAAGGGACGATGTAGAGTCTCCGTACCGCTTTTGAAATTAACAAAAGGTTTCAGTTTCTCTCGTACTTTGTGATTCACTTTTTAAAGAGACACAGATAAATCTAAGAGTTTATTTTCCCATCTTTACACAACACAGACTGAAGTGTGTCGTTTTTCTTTCTGAGAGAATTAAACCTCAGTTTGTCTGTTCACTTCTTTACAGCTGGTGAGAAAGATAAGACATTTTAACTTCAATTTCTCTCAATTTCCATATTTCTTTCCACATGTCGGGATATTTCCATTCAATTTGGGGTGAATTTTCAAAGCTATGACAAGTTTTGACATTGACACTCTCAAATCTGCTCAGCTTACAAGTATTTGCAACACCAGCGGGATGGTTTTCTGGTCTTTTGAGCAAGGTTTTTCTCTGAGTGCCCCAGTGAGGAAGTTCATGAACAAACAGCCGCAGCAGGAAGCTCCGACTGTGAGAAGAACATTTTGGAAACAAAGCTTCATATTTCCAGTATCTGCAGTATGGAGTGGTGGGAGCAGTTATATGTCGGCCCTTGGCGGTCTTAAATGCTGCTCGCCTCGTGTTTTCTGTGTGTGGAAGCTCCGATCGCCTCTTTTTTTATTATTATTGCACGGCAACTTCTTCAAGCTGCCTCACTGTTTCACGTTATGAACAAAAATAATCATGATGTCCAGCAGCAGAACGCATCTAAGTACATTTACTCCAAGCACAGTAACGTATATGCTCTATGCTTGTACTATTTCCCAGGAGGTTCAACAACTTAGCCTCTAAGAACAACGGCTGTGCACAAAGGGCCTCATGTGACTCCAACGACTGTCGTTACAACACAATAGAGCACTAACGAAGTCGAAACCAACTTTCCACCATCCCCAACGACCATACTAACGACTGTCGTTGGCAATAATGGAGCACATACGACCCATAGACATCAGTGGCCTTGTGACCGCCTCCTGAGAGGTTAAATAGCTGGACCTCCACAGCGGCTAGCTGGACTAGTCCCAGCCTAGTCAAGCGAGCAGGAACTGATGAAGCCTCTTGGATGAGAGGTGAAACGTCTTCAAAGACAAAAACCAAATCCAGTTGCATTCGATTCAATTTCCTTGAGATATTTACTGGATTACATTTGTTTTACTGCTTTAGTAAAAGCAGAAAAACAAAATTTCAAGCCATGTTTCTTCAGAGTAAAACTCATGGACCCCTGTGAATTGGCAGGTACAAAGGAAAAAGACCAAGGGCCGACAAAATCAGGACACAAACTCACACCGCACACCTCATTTACAATCAAGACTGAATCCTCATAACAATGTTTTGGTACAAAGAGCTTAATCAGATTGTGGTCAGGTCATAACCCGACGAAGGTCTTTGGACCACAACGTTATTAAAATCAATTCTTGATTGCAAGAGAGGTGAACAGTGTGAGTTTCTGTCCTAATTTTGCACGCTATGATCTGTAATGTTTGTGATTAACTGAAGGATCAGTTGTGTTCCTTCATGTGTTGAGACAACTCTCCAACTTCGCAAACTATTTTTAAAAAAATCCCTCTTGGGATTCACAAAAGCTGAGAACAGGCTGTTTTACTGACACAGAGACTTTTTTTAAAGATGGACCCAAACGCAGGAGACGGCGGGCGGGCACAGGCTGCAGAATGCTTATTCCGAATAAACCACGGGAACGGGATGTCTGAACAGCGGGATCGGGCGAACACAACACAACAGCAGGGAGGGGAAAACACAACAGACCGAAGTAATGACTGGACCTAAATGAGGGGATGAGGTGCAGGTGGTGGAGGAACACAGGTGAGGGAAGGAGCTGAAGAACTGTGGGAGCAGGGCTAACGAGGCTGATGCAGGGCAGGTGTGGAGCGAAAGCAGTCCGTTACTAGTTTTACTTTACTTGTTCCAATACCGCTGACATCATAGTTTTCCTCCCTCTGGGGATCACTGAAGGCTTATCTTGTCTTATCTCATTAAAAGCACAGGTGTTGCCAACAACATTAACAATGTTTAATTCAAGTTTCCCAGGCAGGCGGCTGTGACTGTGTGACAGCGAGTCTGCAGGAACAAAAGCAGGAAACTAAAACCGAAGCAGCTAAAACGCCATTTTATTGTTCACGCCGCCGCTTTTCTGACTGTGAAACGTCATCGCCGGTGAAAAGATGTATTGTTCGGGCGACAGGGTTACAGCTCCCACCTGACTCTGCCTGATCGCCGAGTGAATTTGTATAAATTCATTTAAAATAGACGCAGACTAAAAATGCAAATGTGTAAACGTATACGTGCAAGCTCGCTCCGAGAAGAACACTGCTTAATTGACAGCTGAGGGAATTTAACAAATTCACATTTAATCAGAGCGCGCGCGTTTTCAACAGCAACGATGTTCCTGCCTATTAATTTAAAGCTGCGCGGATCAAATCCGATGACAAAGGACACAATGACTACTGTGATGTGAAACACGTTGCTCGTAGTCATGAACCCGCAGGGAATCGTCTACAGACGCTGCAGTTCACCTCGGCTCCACAGCTCGTGTATCGCTTTTGTTTCACAGTCAGCTTTTTCTGTGTTTTGGTTCAGTCTCACCGCTCTTGTCAACCCCGTTTCCAGCGGCACACGGCAAATAAGCTCTGCTAAATCCCCCGTATGGTACCTGCTCAGCACCAAGCAACTAACGGATGAACACAGTGGAGCTTTAAAAATGAAGATATTTTGAGGGGACTGACTCTGTAAATGAGAGGGAATACGGGACTCTCAGATGGATTAATCAGATCGGCAGAAACTCGCCTCCAAATGAATGCTAATCCTGCTGCGTGGCTGCTGCTTTATTCAAAGAAGCAGGGTAACTCCTTTTCCATGTCAACTTCGATATAAGACAATAAAAATATGTACAATTTCTGCATTGAAATCTCTAAAAACGACAAAACCAACAATGCGTTACATTTAGTCGTGTGTAGAGAGTAAAACATTCAAACCCTAAGTCGTCCACGAACATTTAACGTCAGATTTAATGGTGTGTTCACAACCAGCAAAGCACATGTTTGCCTCGTATTACTCGTGAAAGTTCGACAGCGGGATCGTTTGTGTTTTTTGAGTGTTAATTCACCCCAAACCACCAGATTAATTCAGTGTATCAGCCGCAAACTTGTGAGCGACGGCAACGCAAGTTTGTACGAGCCAGTATATTTGAATTCAAGTCAATCTCTCACTAAACTCAGCACTCAACACTCGACTTGTTCTTTCTCTCCCTTTTCCCCCTCTCCTCTCTGAAACATTTAACCTGACTCTCGCCCAGATGAATTTCGTTCCGCCTAGCTCCACTCATCCATCTGGGATCGCTCCATTGGAGATGTGTTTCAGAAGGCTGGGCCTTATCAAATATCCTTGCATATGATTGGATAAACCACTTGTCTGTCGGAGCCATTTGGTAGATCGAGCTCTTGCCAAATCCGGTCGGGAGAAGGGCAAAAAACATCGTTTCCACCAACAAAAGCCTTCAGAGCCGTTCTCTGATGCTCTTTTAACGAAAAAATATTGGGTAGATTGGACGACACGGATGAAATAGCAGCATCAATGTTGACGCTTGCTTCCTCGATGCGAGCCGCCATTGTTGTCTGAATCAAAACAGTCGCTTCTCCGCTACGTCACATTTATGAAACTCCCGCCCGGCGGTCCTGATTGGCTCTACCATAAAATCTGGTGCCGAAATCCCTCCCAACGGGAGCGATCCCAGATGGATGTGAGTGGAGCTAGGCGGAACGAAATGCATCTGGCGAGAGTCAGGTTATGAAACATTACGTTCATGTAGTAAAGTACATTTCCCTTCCAGCTCCGGTCAGAAGTCAACACGACAGAACATGAACAATCGCTTTCGCTGAAGGCTGCTGCAGTCAGGAATGAAGATAAATCAACGTTTTAATCCCATATTAAAAAGTAACCTAAGGGCTCTCCTTCCATTGGTCAACAGCTCCGGATCAGAGCGAAATCTGATGTGACTCGGGTGTTTATTCCTCCAGATGGTCTGGCTCTGCACCCCACTCTTTTCCTCCATAGCTGGCCGACTGATCAGCTCCTCTACCCAGCCCTCCCCACACAACACTCATTCAACATTGTGCGTTTAAGTGGTGCTAATGTGTCAATATTGTGTTTACAGCTTGTTTGCGCCGCAGGCCAAGAAATCGAGACAAAATACACTTTACTGCTGATTCCAGCTCAGAGTATCTTTTCTCAGACAAAATATTGAAATATCACTGTGAAGGATACCAGCTGCCTCTAGCAGTGATTGGCAGCTCGTATCTCCGGTTGCCTCTGGCCTTTTGCCTACGTTGTTGCATTGAAAAAGCACCACTTTGGATGTATGTTTAATTAGTGTAAAAGTATATACAATGACTTCGTAAAAAAAAAAAAGTCTTTGCCTTTCTGAAGATTACCAGAGCAGCTCATTATGTGCGACAGGCCCGTCCGCCATGATCAGCGTGTTATATGCAGAGTACATACTCTGCTTTTGACTGCTAATTAAATTCCTCAGAGACTTGTTCTTTTTTATCAAGACCCAGTGATGGGTGTGAAGTTATTTTCTTCCTTTTTTTATTTGTCCCCTTCAGATGATAAAACGAGTCCCCTATAGACTTAATTTGTCTAAAAGGAAGTAATTGCTGGAGGGAGCAGGTAAAATATTAATGCGATTCGTCTGCTATCTGATGTCGTCTCACCGTGATGGCGGCTTTGGCAGCGACATAAATTGCGGCACACACACACACACAAACGGATGAAAGGATTTTTTTTTGCTTTAACTGGTTTTCTAGTTATTTAACGATTGAACTTCGCCTGACACGGTGAGTGCTCGAGATAATGCTTGTATGTTTCACGGTGAAGTAGTTTTCAGCGAGGTTTCCAAGGTCCTTCGAGAAGACAAAGATTGTGACGATATTACCTTAAAATGAAAGTTTTTCCACCGCGTTTCAAATCCTGGAATAATTATTCAATGAAAATAACAAGTTACAGCGAATAAGACGAGAGGCTGCGAGTCTCTTGACCTTTGAGGTCCTGGTTGCGTAGCTGCAGCCGTCCGCCCTTGACAGTGCCTTCAGTGCGCCTCCAGCAAAAAATGAGCGAGCAGTTATAAATTAAATTGATTTTAAGAGTGCAGCTCATTTTTTATATTAATCAGGAGCTTCATTAATGACACTATTATTTTTGAGTTCCACTGAAAGAGAACAGTCCACAACTTTGCTCAGTGACAATCTCATGTCAGAGCAGAGCGTCAGACGGGGATAACAAACGCAGCCCGTACTTTACTTAGCGTCTAAAGCTAAAAGGAAACAGTAACTGGCTGTCAGGTAAATGTTTGTTCTGAAATGCAGTAGAGTAGAAGAATACAGTAGTTTATAACTGAAATACAGAGCAGTAGGCTACTTGAGAGAAATATAACTTTGTATTGAAGCTATTGACCCGATCTGTGACGACAACAATAAATGTTTTTCAAGAAAAGTTTTTAAAGTGTCTCGTATTGAAACGTCAGCCCAGTCGCCAGGATATTATGTTAGCAGTTACATTTCCTTCTCAAACCACAGTTACATCCAAAATCGTACGTGTCACGTCGCGTAATTAAATTTGTACGAAACGTGCCAGATCCCGTTCACATTACATGTTTATGAGCTGACGTCCACAGAGGGAGGTGGGGAGTTACAGGCGAGAAGGGTGGCAAACAGGTGACTGCAGTTCGAGTCTGCATTTCAACATTTGTAAATGTGACACCATGAGATATTTTTGAGGAGAACTGGGGCCGAAACTGGATATTTTCCACCAGAATTGTAGTGACAAATCTGAGTGTTTTTAAGGAGACTTCTGGACATTTCCAGCCGTGTTTGCTGTGACTAAAACCGGCATTTTAAGCCGAAACATGATATTTTCCTAACCTTAACCAAGTGGGTTTTTCTAGAAATGTATTATTCTGGTGAAATGTAGGGAAACTGTTTCCCCTACATTGCTGTCTTCACATGTTGGTACATTAAATTTGTATTTCTAGGATCATCTTTAAATCTGCATAATGTCTCCCGACACTACTGTAAAAACGATTACTGTAATTTGACCGTAAAGTACTTTTGTAAATTAATTTGTAATCATTTTAACAGTAATAGAAGATATATTATGATACTGTAATAAGCATCTGTAGTTTTTATAAATGTACAGATTTACAGTGAATTTACAGTAATATTACCACAATACTATGTTTTTACATTAACCCAACCACGATTTTGCTTGTTAGCATGTTTACCTTGTTGTCAAACTACAGTATTTTATTGCCTAATGACAGTATTTTCATGTAATGTACCCTTTTTTTTACTTACTCAAATTAACAGCATTAACAGTACTTTGCTGTGAGAGCTCAGTGTGAAAACCTGCTGTTTGCTATCAGCGCAGGATTATTTGGATAATCAAACGACCTTACGTATCGACAGCTGAAGTTTCCTCAGCACAGGAACGTTGGGTCAGACCGGCAGCCCCTCAAATGAAAGTTACATTTCTTTTCCCTGATACATTTCCAAAAAGAGTTTCTTGGCACATTACAAGCCATCGCCTCTCATCCCTGAAAACTCCATTGCCATGGAAACATATTGACACGCACATTAGGCACGAAAAACCATTTGTCAGAGCTGGGTGATGACACAAATCTCACAAAATGGCAGCTATTCAGGTTGTCGTTGTGATCCTCTCAGATTGTCTTCCATTTACAGATGGATCGGTGCCCAAAACAACAAAGCCTCCGATAATTGGAGTCAGTTCGGTGCGATTTGCATTCAAGGATCAGAGGACATCCATTCCAGAGAGCAAATACTCATTCGTTTGTATCATTCAAGGAGTTAAAGGAATGTATCAGATATCCAATAGATGGAGAAATAGTGTGACAAATTTATTTTGTGATTTAAAGTCCTGTAGAGCGGAGCTGGCAGCGACTCTGGTTACATAAACACGGCTCTGATTTCACCGATATCAGGTTTTTTTTTCGCGCGAACCACCACCTGTAATCTGCTGACGACAAGCTCTCCTTGACTGCTCGCTACGCTCTGTTTTTAAACATTTATCTGTCAAACACTTCTCAGCACATCGGGTGTTGGCACAGGCTGATTCGTGTCAGGGTTCAGGTCCATTTACTTGTCGGTGCTGTTTAAAATTCCACCGTTTCATCGCCCTCAGCAGTGTAACCTAATGACTTGTTGTTGTTCAGCCACAAAGATCAAAAAGGCTGAATTCATAAGCATGATTTTAATGGGAAAGGAGGCGAACCCCCATCACCGTATGTGGATTTGTTTTTTGGATCCAGGTTTATTTTAACGTAATTGCACATAGAACATTTTATAAATCCAGGTTTCGGAGGTCTGTCCGTCTCTATTTTATTACAAACCCCATTCAACATTCAGCGTTATGGTAAAACCTTTGCACTGCCTTGAATATTTTACCTCGTGAGTCTATTCAGTCTTGAAAAAAGAAGAGTCCGCTCCCTGCTCTTACCCTGCAACACAATTTATTCATTAAATTTGCCGTCCCTCGAGATGTTTCAAACAATTCTTACCACAATGATCTTAAACGGAAGATGCCGCGCTCATTCATCGTGCTCAGGTGTGGGTCGGATCTCCTGAGTGTTCAATCTGTCACATCAGGCGGAAGAGTTAACACGAACAAGCGAAAGTCTATCCACAGAAATCACATAACCTTTAAATAAAAACATCGGCTTCACAGCTTTCGTTCAAAATTATGTAAAATGTATAAACTGGTTGTATCTTGAGTGTATCACACGTATGAGTCCCGACAAACTCAGAGCACGACGTGCCACGGGACCTCATCATTCGCTCCTTTGGGGGATAAAGTTTGCAAAGTAAAACATCCAGTATGCTTCCATTAGCAGACTTCCCAGCATGCATTGTTTGACAGTTCACCTGTGTTCCAAGAGCCAACCAGTTAAAAGTGTTACTGAATGTGTCCAAATCTCACGAAGACGTGGATGTTGAAGGTTGTTAGAAATAGTAGTTTGTAGTTGGTTGTTAGTTTTTTTTTAACTCAAGGTCCTCTTGCTAGATTTCTTCTCGGAACATCTTCTCGTGGCCTTCATCGACAGCGAGTATTTCTAGGTGAGTAAACACCCGAGGAGTTATAACTGTGGACAAATATCTACAAGAAAAACCACTTTGTGTCCTTAAACTACATCAAGTGTGTTGCACATTATTTAATAAAGCTTTTAAAGTATTCAGAGGTTTATCTCTCACATAAAGGAGCAACATGTGTTGTGAGAGGTGATGTGGATGAGCTAAATGACTAGTGTAGAAAATGAGAGTGAAGGATATGATTTCAAGATGATAT
Source organism: Lagodon rhomboides (assembly GCA_039737535.1). Taxonomy (NCBI): domain Eukaryota; kingdom Metazoa; phylum Chordata; class Actinopteri; order Spariformes; family Sparidae; genus Lagodon; species Lagodon rhomboides. Next base: position 27,768,903 of record CM077792.1, on the reverse strand, counting down.
CATTTTAAACATATCTAAAAATGCAATATAAACTACACATTATTGTATAGACTGCAGGTTGAAAGGTGTCACACATGCTGATCACGTTTCTTTAGAGACTTATTCTAATAAGCTGATTGAACTCACATGACATTCAGTCATCTCGCTATTTTAAGCGAACGTAAGAAAAACTCCTGCCTTTCTTTGCAGAGTTTGCATGTTCTCCCCGAGCCTGCGTGGGTTTTCTCCAGGTACAATCCAAAGACATGCACAAGTGAAATTAACTGGTTACTCTGAATTGTCCGTGATTGTGAGCGTGATGGTTGTTTGTCCCTACGTGTCAGCCCTGTGCTGAAGTGGCAACTTATCCAGGGTGTTCCCCGCCGTCGCCCAATGTCAGCTGGGATCGGCTCCAGCCCTCGACCCGGAAAAGGATAAGCGGCTTCAGATAATGGATGGATGGATGATTACAGCGGTTATCACTGTTCTATCAGCAGTTATGGATGATTATTGGGAGGAGTGATAGTTGTTGACATTGAGATGATCATCACGTGAAGCTTTGTTTTTTTACATGTCTGTTATTTCTGAATTCTTTCCAACAGCTTCTTAAGAAAAAATGGTACTAATAAGAAAATATTGTTACTAAAGTTGTACATGTTATTTCATTATTTTAACATCAAACTTTATCTTTAATTCAATATTGGAAACTTTGAAATGCACTTTTACCTGCAGACAATCAATCCATCTTCATTTGTATAGCGCCAATTCACAAACCAAATTTACTCCTTCTCTACATGTTTGTATGTTCAGCTGATGTGTTGTGCTTTGACTCAAATTATATAACTTAACAATCGATTTGCATTCATTTATTGGAAGGGAACAGAACTCTTAAAATGTCCTATCTATCTATCTATCTATCTATCTATCTATCTATCTATCTATCTATCTATCTATCTATCTATCCATCCATCCATCCATCCATCCATCCGCTCCGTGAAGCTGCAGTGGCGTCCTGCGGGTTAAACTGTGTCGCTGCCAGCTCATGTAGCACTTTGTAAGTCAGAGGAAGGACGTTAAAATTGATCTGCTGCTTTGTGGGGAGCCCGTGGTGACACAAGGACAGAGTGATGTGCTCTCATCTCTAATCTCTTGTCAATACTCTCGCAGGACACTTTGGAACGACTTGTTGATTTAATGCAGCAGGAGGTGACAAACAGGCCCGACTCACAGCCGGCGATGCTGAGTGATATTAATGTATTAAACCCAGGATCCATTTGTTTTAGGTTTTTTTCCCTCCACATTATCAGGGAGGTAATAGGTGTGATTACTGTAATGAATGTGAAGTTAGACTAAACTCGGAGATAAAAGCGCTGACTTCAGACATGATACCACACAGAGACTAAAGGTCCCGTCTCTGACTTTTTTTCAGGAGTTGAGCCTGATGGATGTTCAGCCCACCTGAGCAATGGGATTATGATGAGTCACTGCATTACTGTGAAACCTGCAGCCGAGCGGTCAGGGGAGCTCTGGCAGTACGAGAAACACAGCACAAACTCTTGCTGGAGGGCATTTCCGGCTCCATACTTCTACATTACAGTCCTAAAAAAAAAAAAACTGGAGGAAAAAAAAAAATCATCAGAAAAATGTGTCTGGAGATAATTCTTTTACATATTTGCTCCCAAAGATCCGAGAGAGTGACAGCTGGGAACTGTAGATCCAGTCAATCCTCTCAGTGTCATTAACACGGTTAAATAATGAATGTGTATTTAAGTTGGGGGATATTTTATAGAGAATTAGAGAAACATAAGCTTTTGGCAAATTACGCAGGGAAAGTTAATTATAACTTCGGTGCGTGCGTAAAGTGGATGCCGGGGCGCGCACACACGCAGCACATCACTGCGGGAACATCTGCTGTCAGACGCGTTACTCGGAGTGGGAGTGAGGGCTATGGACGATTCATCGACTGGAGGACTGGAACCGTCTCCTCTCAAACACTCCACATGTTCTACTTGGGTCTGATTTTAGCGCTTTGAGTGAAGTATGACAGAAAATGAGGCGCGTAGACAACAATCGGTGATCTCCGCGTTACATTTGGTTTAGAAGGTTTTGATTCTCATTTCTTTTTTTTTTTGGGTGCATGTCTCGCTCGGATATGGCACATTTCTGGACCCAGTAAGAGAATATCAGCGCGTCAGAGGGCGTCTGCGGCGGGGGAGACCAGCGGAGGGACTCGGAAACTTGGTGTGTGGTGCAGGAGACGGTCTCTCTGTGTTTTTCCCGAACCGGCGCTGCCACAGCTGTCACACAGAGAGGGGAGAGAAAAGGGAGAGAGAGGTGGGAAAAAAAACCATGGTGAACTCCCTCATACTGATGCTCAGCTGGACTGTGGTCTCTGAGGTGGCGAGAGCTCAGAATGACACGGAGCCCATCGTCCTGGAGGGGAAGTGCCTCGTGGTGTGCGACTCGAACCCGACCACGGACTGGAAGGCTTCGTCCTCTCCGCTCGGCATCTCGGTGCGCGCCGCCAACTCCAAGGTGGCTTTCTCTGCGGTCCGGAGCAACAACCACGAGCCGTCGGAGATGAGCAACAAGACGAGAATAATCTACTTCGATCAGGTGAAGACGCTTTTGTTTTTTAATAATGAGGTCAAAAAGTGGTTAAATTCGCTCTTAATTGCACTTTTCCTAATGAATCTGCTCTTTTCCCCCTCAAACCTGTCAGTCTTTAAGTCAGTTCCTGTCCTCTCTGTGTGTGTTTCGCTCAGTTGTGACTTGTTGTGGTGCAGAAACATCGGAGCGCATCAGAGTTTGCAGTCTGAGCCCGAGCTGTAGTTTGCGGTTGGCATGTGGAGTCGGCACAGGCGCGCACCTGGCACGCACGCAGGCGGGTTTGTGGATCCTGCGGTGCCTCGCACACGCACGCACGCACGCACGCACTCATCTGTTTCTTTGCGCCTCGAGCCACGCCGTGCACGCGCGAGCACGGACACGCGCGCGCCACCCTCACCTCCACACACACACACAAACAAATCAGAAAACTAGAAGAAGCGTGTGATTAGTCATGCAGCGGTGGGCAGCCCTCAGCTGATCCGCTGCCCTCCCGGTTGAATTACATAACGTGATCCCTCGCGGTCACAACACAACCGCAGCTGATCTGATTGGTGTGGATCGGGTGCACGCTGTTGCTATGAAAGCCCCCAAATTTGTCAAAAGGTCCCGGCTCAGCTTGGCAGGAGGGGTGGAGGTGTCTTCCTTAACAGGTGGGGACTGATGTGTTCGAGGCTCCGCAGGTGGCGAGAGGAGCCTCTGCTGCCTCCATCCATCAGGAGAAGTTCATGTTCTGATGTAAATACAGTGTGTGTGACATCACAGGAGGGTGCTCAGAACCTTTTAGTGACACTCAGGAGGCAGCGTTAAGTGCTCTGCTGGCTGACACATTCAGATTTTCTTTTTTTACCTGGCAAAAGTAAGAGAAATGTGTTTAATTTCTTATTTTGACACTTTGATATTCGTCAGGCGATTCTGTTGAAGAAGGCTCCTGATTCTTTTATCGGTGGAGGTCTCACATGTGGGGAAAAAAAAGGAAAAGTTGAGGGTGCTGTCGATTAAATTGTCATCAAACATCCTTTTCAGTCTGCTGTGATGGAGGAGGGTTTACTGCCGGGTTCAGGTCTGATGTCTTTCCACAAAAGAACTGCGTCGCAGCCAGTCTGTGTGAGCCGGGACGAGTCTGGTCGACACAATAGTGACTCCTGATTTTAATATTTATATATTTAATCCCCATTGAAATGGAAGCCTTTGTTGAGGTGCCGGCTACATAAACACCTTTTCACAGTGTTTCTCTTCCTCTTCTTCTTCTTCTTCCTCTCTCGTAGATTCTGGTGAATATAGGAAACTACTTCACGTTTGAATCAGTTTTTTTGTCCCCGAGAAAAGGAGTCTACAGTTTTAACTTCCATGTCATTAAAGTGTACCAGAGCCAGACCATACAGGTAATCAGTGCTTTGTTTCTTTCACAGCTGTGCAGCTGATTGAGCTGTAAAACTGTTTTAGTGTTGGACTGGAACAAAATGTCTCACTTAGGGACTGTACGGAAATTATTGGTGTGGGGAGGGGCGGAGACACTCCTATCAGGAAACAAACTGGAAAATCCTTCCCGTGTCATTTACTAAAAGAGGCAAAGGATAAACTATTTAACATGTTGAACCACAGAGGTTCCCAAAGTGAGGGGGAGCGCCCCCTAGGGAAGGCCCAGAGTTATAACAGGGCGTGGCCAGGCAAGCATGGGCAGATTAATCTACACCAAACATGACAACAACCAAAACAAAGACAAGGAAACATGATGAGGCATTTCTTGTCCTGAATTTCACCGTATAACGGTCGTTATGAAGAGAGACCACAGTGAATCTACTGAAAGACGACCTGTGGGGGCCTGAGACTACGTACCTGGTGTTCCCCCCTGCTGTCAGCACCTGTGCCTCATTATTTTTTTAGTAAGACGTCACACAGACGTTCTGTGTTAATTAGAGACAATGTTTTTAAAATAAATTCCAAAAGACGGCTAAGAAAACGTTATCTGCAAAAGAGTAGCGCTGCAGCAAAAGTTTGGGAACCACTGGTGCACTGTAACCTTCACGTTAATGTCGATGGAATAACAATTTTCATAATTTTTCTATTTGATCAATCTCTTTATAATTAATAAGGAAAAGGAAAAAATCAATTTCTCACAAAAGCCTTTTACAAATATCAGCCCCAAGTTTTATTCTTCCAGTTTTGTTTGTTCTCTTTGTTCAACTTGAGTTTTGATACTCTTGTTTTATTTTAACGCTTTGTTCACTTAATAATAAAAAACTGTAGTACTGATTTTGTTGATCTGATCTATTTGCACAAATAACAAGACACACAAAATATCCCACAATGCATCAAAGGACTAGATTTTAAAAAAACAAAGCAAAAGGGCAGATAAACACACCTCAGCGGAAAGAAAGAAATAAACCAAAGAGCTAAAACAGAAAAAATAGACAAAACAATAATTATGTGTTTAAAAATAAACACGACCGGTGAAAGACCAGCACACACAAAGAAAAGATTCGGCTCACTTAATAATCACTTCACTGAAATTTAAAGTTTGTCAAAGCTTAATGTAACGCTGTTTAGAAAAGTGCTGCATGATTAAAGTTTATTTGCATTAATATTAATATTAAATATAAATCTGGGATGAGGAAAAATCCCCTCCCCCTGCATTTCCATAAAGTCAGCCAAGCCTCACTTCAGAACAAAAAAGAAATACACGAGTTCCCGTCTCTGATAATTAACGTACAGTCCCTGAACATGAACCCGCCGACTGTTGAGAAACAGCTGTTGGATTTACTTTCTTCTTCTGCTTCTAAAACATTCATGAATGAGAATAAATGCTTGATTGTACGATGCAGACTAAACCTGAAACACCTTTTCGTTTTCTCATTGGTAGTTATTTTATCAAGTTACAAATACGAGATGAACTCTGCTGCCATGTCCTCAAAGCTTATCATTTTCCGTTTCCACGTTGCTAATTGTGATTTCTGTCGTCCAGGTGAACTTGATGTTGAATGGGAAACCGGTCATCTCTGCCTTCGCGGGCGACAAAGATGTGACTCGCGAGGCGGCGACCAACGGAGTTCTGCTCTATCTAGAGAAAGAGGACAAAGTCTACCTGAAGCTGGAGAAGGGGAACCTAGTTGGCGGATGGCAATATTCAACATTCTCCGGCTTTCTTGTGTTCCCTCTGTAAAAAAAGAAAAAAAAAAAAAGAAGATTGTAAGGCCCACTGACTTCTTCATAATGTGTCGTCACTGTATAATCAAAACATTGCTGCTGCGTCCGTTGGATCTTGCCGAGTGGTTGAAAGATTACAGATCAGAACGGAGAGAGAGGACATGAAGACTTCGCAAATCATTCTCATTCTCTGGAAGTGCCGAGTCCCCGTCCGGATGAGAGAGACTTGAAAATGTTCCCTATCGCTACTGTATGTTCCTGTCACTCAAGCGGCCTCAGAGAGGAACACTCAAACATCCCAGAAGTACTTTTCAGACTCTGACTTGTCGGAATATATTTAGCATACTGATTTCTATCATGGCAACCGTTGCATTCAAGTACATCTGCCTTCTTGCGTGTAAACTGTATAATGCTTGTGTTGCTCGTGTGACTTGTCATCGCCAAAGTATTCCCATTGTGAACGTATTGGGGGAGTTTCTTCTGTTGAGCTAATTGTTCCAGGCCGAGTGTTGGTCAGATGAGAGGGATGATAAGTGGTGAAGGTCACTGATGACCATCACAATGTCTGTGGGAGTTTAAAAAGGGAAATTACTGCGATTTGCAAAGTGTGTTAAGTGATCAGAGGCATGGATGTATTACTGAATAGGTCCTCTGGGTATAGGGGCCCCCTGATGCCTATGGTCCCTGGTCATATCCACGGAAAGAGGTGCAAAACTAACCCTAAAAAGATGCAAAGCGAACCCCAAAACCATTGTTAAGAGATCGAAGGACTACAGAGAGATGAAAAATAACCTCAAAGTTGCTAAGCGACCACAAAGAGCTAACATACGTGGCCAGTTGCACCGAGATCGCCAGCAAAAACATTGTTTGTTTTTTAAAAGTTGAAATATTCTCAGCGTTACAGTGCAAGTCCACTCCACTCATTAAAAAGGCTCGATAGGTAGATTGCCTGTGACGTCCAAAATTAGATATCGTTCCCAAAACAACACGACCGCTTGGACCGTCGTCATATGGTCGAACTTTGGTTAGGTTTTGGCACTTAAACTACTTAGTTGGGTTCAGGAAAACTACATTTAAGTTGTTTAAGTAACATTTTGTTGCGTTCGTGATGTTACTTCAGTATATTCACAAGTTAAAAGAACTCGCGATTGATCGTTGTGACCTGCTGTTTAAAGTTTTGCTCACATGTAGGAGGGATCTGGTGGCCTCTGGAGGTCGTATTTAATCTTCTTCATGCTATTATTTTGGCTTTTGTTGAATTATTGCGGTCAGTTTATGTTTTACCTGTCAACCCTGTCTACCAGAAATTACATTTATATCCCACCCACTTGTTTTGCCGAATGCGTTTCGAGGGAAACTTGCCTGGATTGTTATTTTTGCACTCTGGTACAAAACTGTGACTCCTGTGCCTCTCTGGAGACTGAAGGTAGCATCCTAAGTTTCCTGTCTGGTTGAGTATAAGCAATATAAGTGGCTAGAATCAATATTTCTATATAAATAATGAATCATTTGACTATCTGTATGTGACCTGCGTTGCTCGCCGTGATGGACGCATACAGATTCATCACCTGTCTCTGCAGTTCCCCTTCAGATCTATGGAGTGTGTTGTGGTGTTTCGGCTCACAACAGCTGTGTTTCGCTTCACTCTCACAGCTCTTTACACGTTTTTAGCTGTAGCAGCAGCTGTTTTCAACAAATGAGCTTGGATAAACATATAGTACGCTACCTTCCCAGCTACCGAGCGAGACAATTTTAGCAAGTGGCAGGTGAACATAATGGAGCATTCAGCAGCTAAAAGAGCCAGATATCGTCCAGAGGAATAAACAGTTAAGAGGTGACTCACAGAAAAACAAAATGTTGAGTTATATTCATCAGCTGGACACAAAGATGCCTCCAAATAAATGCTAATGTTGCCTGGATGTGTAACGAGGCAACTGTTTCTTTCTAAATTAGCCACATCAACTTAGAGTTTATAGATTGCTTCTGCTAACACCAAGAGGCCACAACAATCTGGTTTAAAGCTTTAAAGTTGGGGAAATGTCACAGGTTTGGTTATTTATGTTGCCTTTTTTCAGTTTCTAACCAAAACCTTGATTTTCTCCTGGACCTTCACTAAACACTTTCTGGCTTTATCGTCACCAAAAGCGTCTGCTGCAGTGGGTTTCTGGGTAAATTCATCACATTTTGTGACTTGTCAGATGTGTCACAAAAAAACAAATACAATCCAGGCAGCGTTTTCTCCCAAAAAACGAATTCGCTGTTGAAAATTAGTGAGCGCATAAATGTAATTTCTCCCTGTCTATTTGTTGACTTGCACGACTCAACTTGTGGTTTATGGACCTTGATTAAGTTTAATGGGCATCTGAGAACAATAATTGGTTAACATGCTGATAATAGACAGATTCCTGTCACAGTCGGTGAGCGTAAACAGCCTCCACTGGGCAGCTGGGATAACTGATGAATTAATAAACTCCTTAATTGTTGCTCTTGAGCTCAGCGCGCGCTTACAGTTTGTGATGGCTCTCCGCCTTCATGTCTTCAGCAGAGTTACTGTCTGCCTTACTGCAGTGTGGCGCCGCTGGTGCAGTCTGCAGCTGCATTGTTAGAAATCAACCTAAAAGCTTGCAGAGGCTTTTCTGGAGAGCTTATTTTAATCATCATTTCAGCCCGATGACAATAATCTGCACACTCGTCAGGTTGAACCTCTCTGAAGTGTTTTTTGGGCCGATCAGATTTCCGTTGCTGTGTGCTGTTTGTTGACATATTTTTCGTCGGTGATTGATATGTTGCCCTTGGCGCCGTTGCTATAATTTTTTGTAAACGGGAAATTGCTTGATGGAAGTGATTCTTTAGTTTTTTTCCGGTGTTTGAAAAGAGGCAAATGTGGGAATGAAAGCGCCGTGCAGCTCAAAAAGCCTCCTGAAGGTTTACAGCTGTGTTTCAATTCAAACAGGGCTGAACATGTTCTCACTCGGAATCAATACTGAAAACATTTTCACGGACAGAATGCGGGACAGAAAATGGTGGCATTCACTGACTCATCCTGCTATTTCTTTTTATGACACTATGCATAGATTTTTTTTGCTAAACTGAAACAATCTACATCTATTGGGTTGACATTCCGTTACATTTGGTTTTGCTTGGTTTGACACGTAATGACCGAGGAGGCTGGAGTGTGTCACTGAATGATTAAAGCTCCAGTGGTTAATTACATTATTACTTATTTTTTGTAAATGATGCATTTGTAAATCAGTTGGTTCAGATTGTTTTAATGCAACGAGATAGCCAGAAGAAATGTTGGCAATGTCTGTTTATTCAAACCAGTAATAAGTTAAAACTCTACATGCCTTTTTGTGTTGGAACTTTATATTTATTTAGGTTCAATTTAAAATTGTATCTTCTGACAACACTGTGCTGATGGTCTTGTGGGGTTTGGGGGAAAAAAAACACCTGGTTGAGTTTGGAAAAAGACCATGTTTTGGCTTTAAATACCTGGTTTTGTCTCCACAAACATGGCTGGAGATCCTTTGTTCGCCTTCTTGTTTGTCCTTTGAGACTGTCTGCTATCAAAAATATCCAATGGTTTCACATTTTCAAATGTTGAAACACAGTCTCAGACTGTGGTCAGTGGCTTGCCAGCCTTCTCGCCTATGCTGTAACTCCACCACCATCCCCTCCACCTTTGATATGACACGTTTTGTATAAATGTCTATATGGTTTGTAGCCTTTGACACTAACAAATGTGAACGTATCAGTGGTCTGCAGACGTGTTTTATCCTGGCGAGTGGGCTGTTTAATGTGATCATTAAATATTCTAATTAATTAATGTATTGAAGTCAGGCTATAAATGATGAATAAAATCATGATATTTTAAAATTACAAAAAGTAGGTTTTCTTTTATATGTCATCATAAGCTTGGGCAAATGTATTACATTTGAAGATACAAAACAAATATGTGACAAGAGCACACATTACCAACAACTAAAGAAAAAATAATGCATACATCATTCATTCACTTTGGATGTGATTAATCTTTGCTTAACAATGCCCTAGATAGTTATTTAATTGTATAAATTAAATGCAAATTGAATGAATAACTTTATAAACGGTTATTTAAATGTGTAAATTAATAAGATGTGTAATCTTTCTCGCACACTCCAGCCTCCACACAGATGCCAGTATTTATTTAATATGTCAACATGATCCACAAGCTGCAGACATCTAATTCTGGGTCACTTATTTTACATCCTCATTTTTTCTATGCTCTTCAGTTTGATGTATGCATATGCATAATTTATTTAGTCCATAACAGAAAAGGGACTTCTGCAGTTTGGATTAATGTCTGGGACTGCAGAACTTAAGATATTTTCCAGCATCATCAAAGAGTTGAAACAGAGCCAGTATCTTCAGTCTGTATTCGCTGCAAATTAGGCGCTTTTTTGTTTTTTCTTCCTTTTCTACCTCTTCTTCTTTCTTCTTTGTGTGTGTAATATTTCATGTTTGGAATATGTTGTATGTTTGTCCTTCTTTGTTAAACGCTGCTACGCCGCAGTAGGTCATAGGAAATATGTGCCAGTTGGTGATAGGATGTCTAAAGAATCACCCAAAAGTTTATCAGTGTTTTAAAAATGTGTGCAGAAACCAATCAAGGCAAAAAAGATGATTTCATGTACTTCAATTATTTTTAGTTTGGGATGTTGTGGAAGATAACAGAGAAGCCGTAATAACTAATCAGAATAGCTGAGCTGAACCTTCATTTCAACTAACCATCCGCCTGGTGCAGGTTAATTTATAACAAGATTATTGGCAACACTTTGACGTACACAAAAATCGAGTAGTTACTAAGGAGAAGGTGAAGAATGAATTAGGAACGACTTAATCAATTAACTGATAATGAGTAATCACTAACTGTGATTCAAGGACTATAGAGTAGATAATGATTAATGAGTTAGAACAGACTGGGAGATACTACAGTAACGAATCATTAGGTAATGATTAGTTTATAAATATCTATGATTCGACATACTGACCTTGTTCTTTATGTGTTTTTTGTGGTTCTTTATGTTCCTGATTAACTATGAACCAGCTGCTGAGTGGCACAAACTACTGACAATTCATTATATATGAATGACTTAATCATAATTTACTCTTTATATGCCCTCTTAAGTAAAGTGATATATAATACTGAGTAGTTACCACGTACACTCTTTAATTACTAATTAATTCATCATTAGTTACTCTTTTAGTGACGCCTCAAGTAAAGTGATACATAATAACAAGTAGTTACCAAAAAGCCCCTCATTACTTCATGATTATGACAACTCGCTACATAAACAGTAAGTAATGATTAAATAATTAGTAATTAATTGAGATGATAGTAGCTGATGCCACTCATAGTCAATGAAGAAAAGGTCAGTGTGTCGATTCACAGATATTTATGAATTAATTATTACCTAATGATTCATTAATATAGTTTCCACTATTCTGTTCTGTAATAACTCATCATTATCTACCATGTTGTCCTCGATATACAGTTATTCAGTCATCACTCAATAACGATTCGTTCCTAATTCATTCCTCACTTGCGCCTCACAATATTTTGTATCAAGAGTTACAGGATTATCTCTGAAGTATCACTCGCTTGAAACAAAGTGTCTGATGCATAAAACCTTATTGAAACAAGTTGGTTTACATTTGCATGAACTTTTTTTAAATACATTTCCTCTCTCATTATATGTTAAAAAGATGTCAAGCTAAATTTCTTTCATTCATACCAAACTATTACATAATCGTGTCTGTTTTTGTGTTTTCAGTTTGGATATCATCACTTTAACACAAGAAATCCATTTTCATTTATTTTCTTTTTTTGCCTCTTTGATTTCTGCCTCCTTCCACATCAACAGAGGATGAGTTGGGGTGGGGCTCTGCGAAAAATTTCCTAAAATTAATTCAAGACTTTACTGTGTGAGAACTCAGCCTTTGTGGAATATAAAACAGTGCACTTATCTCGATTTCATCATCGTGTGAAAGGCCTTAAAACAGGAGCCTAAAGCTGTTTATGACTTTTCTTTTGTGCAGTTTTCCTCAGAAGATAGATTTCATGTCATATCTGAAACGCACAGAACGGTGTAAATATAAAGTAAACATCAAATGTTTACAGTTGTATGTTGTGATTCCCAAATGATGTGGACATCAACTTATTGAAAGTACAATCATCTAAAGCATATTTGGGGAATTGTAAGCACAAAAAAAAAAAGCTTAAAACCATTTAAAGCCAGATGTCAAGTTCAGAGCAAACAGGCTGAACTGATGGTGTTTAACACAGCTCACTGCTGGTTATGCGTGAAATTGTATCACCACTCTTAATATTCCGCTTTTGGTTTGTATAATGGTTCAGAAATGATAACTAAATCGACAAATCTATCTATAATTACATCATAACACGGTCTTAACTCAATAACCAGTCGTGTGGATTGGCGCAGGATATACTGTGGTGCTACATTTCCATGAATAACAAACATGTCGAACATTTTGAATAAAAAAAAGACATGCGATCGGTCTCATTAGTAATTGTTACATGGTATCATTAGTGGACGACCAGAGGTTTCCAATGGCCTTTTATCTAACATGTTGTATTCATTTGGAATTAAAAAGTGGCGGTAACTGTGTTGAAGCCTGTTTCCTGATGTTTGTGTTGCATCTTGAAAAGAGCAGTAATACCCTCCGTTAATGAATCTGATCCTAAAATCATTTGCTGGGAGATTATCTGCCGGTGCAGCTTGATCTGTTCCCCGGGAGTGTTCACGCTGTCAGATCGACTGTTTACGAGATAAGAAAAGATCCAGCCGGAAAGTCATTTTAAGTAAACTGCATATCTCTCGACTTTACATGAATTTCATTAGACAGCGAACAGAAGGTCATTCGGAGAACTTTTATACTCTTTGGTTTTATGGTCGTGTAGCTTTAGGAACAAACTCTGCTGCATAAAACCTATATGGTGGCAGGTGTGCTGCGGTGAATTTCAAACTTAATTCTGACCTTTCTACTGGCATTTCAGGGGAGAATATTGAGGTGTGATTGAATATATTTTCTCTAAACAGTGTAGCACTTTACACGGACTGATTCCAGCGCTTGGTTTGAGATATGCAGAGCGCCGTTCACTTTGATTGCATCCGCCGGGACACATAACCCCTGAACTGAATTATAACTCAGCATTAATCCAAGTAAAACAAAACATGAGCCTTCTCTAAACAGAGAAAAACAACATTCATCCCAGCTTTGGTAAAAGGTGTCAACAATACCCACTTTTAACAAACACAAGCACAAGCATGTGTCGGATTACATTGTGGGTTTTCGCAGTTTGGTTTTTAGAAAATCTGCTGAAATGGATACTGCATGCTGTGTTGGTACTGTGCATTTCTGCTCGCATTGCTTTACAAAACATTAAAAAAATGTCATGTACATCTAAAAACATTCATGCAAGCAGCAAGAAAAGCTCAATTAGAGAAATTGTAAAGCCGTTTATGTGCTTTAAACCGGCACAGATGTTTGCCTCTATATCTAAATAAATAACGAGTGACAGTTTGCTAAACTCGGTCCCTAAAAGCACTTGTCCAATCACGGCTCAGCAACTGTAACTAGGCACGGCAGAGCTGTCACATACAGAAATGGTGCACACGGGGCTCCAACAAGAGCTGCACACGTTATTTAAAGGGCCAATATGTAAAACATGATCAGAAATTTAGTTTAAAACATTTCAAAAATGAGAAGAAGAAGCAACTGTGTTGACATTATGTCAAAGGCACTATACTGTGTTGCAGAGATATCTATACTGAAGTTAGCATGCTAACCAGCTAGACCGGAACATGTCGTCTCTTGTTATAACGCTTCGTGCCACAAGAGGTGAGAGGCAGGAGTCTGACTGTAGTTTCATCTGGTAGATGTTTGCGAGTGGCTTCATTTTACAAGCTCTTTAGCTTTTAGTGCGAAAAATCAACTTATAAAAAGGTCGAGCAAGTGAAGAAATATTTCATTTATTTTGCTTACTTAACAGAAAAATATGACTAAATTCAAGTCTGGACAAGCTTAAATTCCTTGTTAACCCGTCGGATCCTCCACTCACTGAGTAAGATGTGAAAATATTCCAGCTCTACACACCAGCTCTTTTATAGACATGCTTTCATTTAATTCAAATAATTCAACCTTTTTTGGTCTCAGGTGTATCGGAAAGAAAACACACGTTGTATGAACTCATTAGGCTATATGTGCTCCTGTGTCCACTTGATTTTATGGTCTGTAATCTAACATAAAAGGTTATGAAGAGCTTTGATGGTGAATCAATGCATTTCAAAGGGTAAACTTGCATCCTCTGGATAATATAAGCATAAGCAACGGCATGCACAAGGAGTCTCTAAAGTGCTGTAACGAGTTACTTACACTGTAACATAACAAGTTTGATGGCAGTAATCTTGTAATGTAACGTTTCGAAAGTAACACTACCCAACTCTGATTACAATACAATGCTACGGCTAATTAGCTAAGAACAATGTTGCTCCTAAACTCAAAGTTTTAGTGTTAGCATTAGCTTACGTTAGCTAGAGGCTGATTGAATCTGGCAACACAATCTGCAGGTGTCGGCAATGAGAGGCCGTGAAACTTAAAACCCATTGTTTCAAGTGTTCGAGTGGAAAACGTGCCAGCATCGTCATTGTGCTAGAAAAGGAAAGATGACAGCCGTAGCAACAGCCAATGAGCAGGACAAGTCTCATGTTAGCATTTTCATGGTCCACATGTAGTGACCCTCCCTCTGTCCTTCATCACTCTTCTACCTTGTTACGATAAAGCTCGTTTTATCTTTATAGCGGGTGAGACATTGGCCTTGTGATGTGTTCACTGATCAGTTGTTGGCATTGTGGCAGTTTCTTTCCGTCCAGGTAGCAACACATCTAAGAACAATGACCGGATACAACAAGGACAATGCCGGCAGTCTTAATTCCTCATAATCTTCTCCGCTCTTGTATGACTGGAGGCATCAGTCAGCACTTGAATAAGTAAACAACTTTTGCAGATAAGACAGCTACGTGCTTCAGGTAGCAGAAGATGAAGATGAGGGCTGCATGAGTCATCAGCTGGATCGGAGTCTTTCCATCCACAAATTTTTGTTGGGGAGACGGACACAATAGCAACATTTTCTATGATACGGGAAAATAGTGACAATAGCTGTTCAGTTCAAGGCATAGAAAAATACGACAGCTCTGGAATAAACAACTGCTTTTGTGACACTGACATCGCCCAGTTTCCGTTGAAACTGTGTGGGAAGTGTTCATTCACTTCTATAGTGATGTGTCTGAAGCAGGGAGTAATGGATTGTATTATATTTTGGAGGTGTTCCTGTCATTGTGTCCACTCTCTATACAGCCCGGTGTACTCAGAATTCACTCACCTCTCTGTCTATCTCACTGCACGTCTTTAAAGAAAAACCCGAAGCTTTTCGAAGCATAACAGTCAGAAAATTGACCTGTTTTCAAATAAATAAGCGCAGGAGTTTTTTCTCTGTGATAAACAGTCAGCCAGCCTTGCTGCATTCAATTGTTAGAGAGGTTGCCAGGGACACCTGTGAGATTTGAAGCCTTTGATTTCCTCCTTAGCGGAGTAAGGACGTGCCGGCACGCAGCTGCTGTTATGGCATCAATTTGTAGGATACCTGCCCGGAGTGAAGATGCTTCATTACACATGAGACAAACATAACATAAAAGGATGGGACAATAGAGGATAATCACTGTTTTAACCTCACTACCTGCTGACCTTTAACGCTATAAGACTCTAAATTATTAGCTCTTGTGACAAAAGAGATACAGTTCAATGCAACACAATTTTTAGATGAAGAGTTTGTCCTCTTGATACTAGTAGGCCTATAGAAGATGGGTCAGCCACGTTTAAAGCAACTACAATCAATATTTTTATAGACGATGGATCACATGACTACTTTTATATGAAAGGTGTCACTCGTACTGATGAAACCACGGATGATTATAACCCGATTCTGCAGCTCCGTTCGTCTCTACAGAGACATATTATATACATTTTCAAGTTCATTCTTTTATTTTGAGTTACTACCATTACATGTTTACATGCTCTAATGTCCAAAAATTGCATCACTTTTCTTAAATTGTCCGGTACTTTCCAGTCCCTTTAAGCTCCCTTCCTGAAAAGCCCAGTCTGCTCTGATTGGTCAGCTCACACAGGCCTGAGCCGGGAACACTACACTTCTACCGTGAATGTCCCTATAGTGAGCAGTTCTAAACCAAAACCTTTCCCACTGCACATTAGAGAGAGAATATGAGGGCACTAAACGTGACAGCTTCATAACAGTCTTTGTTTGGTATTAGCAAGCTAACTGCTAGGCGCTAATCAAAGTCACACACACTTTTCAAATCTATGACTCGATATTTAGTTGGCTTCAAATTATGCACAGCGTTCACACAGTTTCTCTTGACTGTCCAACATTTCCCAGAGTTGGGGTCACTTTATTAGCCCAGCAACATGCTAACACCAGTTTCAACATGCCGACTTACAAAAATGAACAGTAAAGCAACATATACTATGGCAAAACTTACAGTCTTCAAATCTGAAGTCAGATCACGGACAGCCGGAATCACTTTATTCTTGAGCATGAACAGTTACTGGCCCTCGTTGATAATGTGGTCTGAGGTAAAAATCCACTCACCCTTGAGCTTGTGAAGTTGCCGGAGCTGTCAGAGAGTAAAACACACACAATTTAACAGTTTACCAGTTAGGGTGGAGACTTTTAGTGACTTCTAGTAAGTAGATGAAGCCTTCTGTGTTGATACTTGCATTCAACTACAGAGCAACTCCTGTGTTTAGCTCCGAGCTGGTCCTCATTTTATTAAAATAAATATTGTGCTGGTCTCTGCAGCTAGCAGCAGAGCAGCTGTGCTTAAATCTTGTGTTCAACATAATTCTAGTGCTACCGGTGGATCTCTGCAAATGTAGCTCTCAAGCCCTGGGCTACCATGGATCCTCCAAGGAGATTAAAACATTCCGTGTATATCCTCACTTATGTTTGATCACTTTTCAAGCGCATTTCTCTCGCACAAACGGCAAACAATATTATATTCTGTGCTCATGGCCACTCTCTCTGGCGTTTCTTCGGGGCACCTATTACCTTAAAATGTGGCAATTTCAATCACAGCTTTCAGGCAGCTTCAATCGTCTCTGCTAAACTTGGTCTTCAATGCCTGTGCATTATACATCAGCCAGATCAAAGCGTCGGCCATTACAAAATAACATGTTTTGCTTCACAAACATCTAGGGGAGAAAAAAAATACGCATGACAGCATGTATTCAGCTACACCAAGTTCCAAACAATTTAATGAGCACCAAACCGGGCTGCTGTGAAATTTGTACTTTCACGCCGTGCACATAGGCAGAATACGTAAGCACTGTATGCAAATGAGCTTGGAACGGAATTGCTGATTTGTTGGGCTTAAGGAGTGCAAGAAAAACGCGTTTTGCATGCAGTGCGATTCTTCAGAGCACCTCTGTGCCTGCAACATGCCTCATTCTCATTTCTGAATAGTAAATGAAAAGCTCATTTGGCGGGGCTCAGAGGCTGAGGCTGGGGTCAGAGGGGCTGCTCGGGGTAACTCAAAGTCGCTCCATATGATGAGATTTCAGTTGGTTCATTACTCACACTGCTACCTTTGTAATTCAGGCAGCTGTCGGTGTCTGGAGGGACCCGGTGCTGGGGAGAGAGGAAGCCCGGTGTTTTTGGCAGGAAGAGAAAAACAAGAATAGAGGAACTAAATCACAATATGTCCATCATTTCCAGGGGGAATTTATAAAACGGCAGATATTTGTGTCTGTAGGAGTGCAGCCTGTATGATAATAGTCTAATTTTACCTTGTCAGTGAGCGCAGCATATTGTAATATTGTAGCACATACTGTTTTATTCTCCAGCGTTCTCTATATTTCAGTTTTACCATGTTTCACAAAAGGCAACAGTATAAATACATTCCCGACATGTTCTGCATTTGTCTGAGTTAGATCCACTTTATCAAACATGCGCACTAAAACAGTTACAACTAAATGTTTAACATCTACTAATCAAAAAATCCAATCTATTAACTCTAACTACAAAGCAAGGATCTCCTCCTGTCTGTTTGGATGTTATTTGCTTATCTTGAGGATGGTTCATTGGATCTTCTTCAAACTTGGCAGGTGCTGAGGACCGAAGGGAGTGTGCTGTTGAATTTGGTGCATTCAATAAAAAAACATGTTGAATAATAAACAGCTGACCCTGCGCTCTCTGCAGCGGTAGGAGCCTGGCTTCAGCGCTGTGGCTTTATTGCCTCTGCAAAAACTGATGCTGGGCTCACATGTGGTCCCTCTCACGTAATCTAATGGGGAAGCAGACTTAAACAAAATGGGGAGTAGCGTGCCGGAACAAATTGCCGCAGTGTCATTTCGCTTTGAGAAATTTCAAAAGCAGAGGGTTAAATGAGTCTGGAGGAGTGGGGAGGTGTGGTCAGCACTGGTTTTCTATTCTTCAGCAAGAACTGGAGGTGAGGTTTAAAATGTCTGCCAACAGTAGTGTGCCAGCTTGCGTCAGCCTCAAGGGCTGGAATGTTTAACGCTGCTTGGTAGTACCATCATCTCCTCCTCTGCGGAGGCCACTTCTCTTTGATTATTGTGGTCCGACTCAGAAAGTATCAATGTAGTCATGCAGATTTGTAATCGTAAATGTAACATGTTCGATAATAAGCTTAAAGCCCCCCTCCAGTCAGTATTTCTTCCTGTTTATTGGATAACATTCCTTCTCAGACAGAGAATCGGTTAATAGTCATACATAGTGCATTACCATGGCAACCTGACCACCGCATGGATTAGCAATAGCATGAATATTAGGAGGAATAGCAATAGCTGTCACTCAAGCATAAGGTCGTCTTTAGTACTAGGAGCTGAAGAGTTTATTCATGGTCAAACTTTAACCTGAAGTGTACATTTAGAAAAAATACGAAACATCATCAAAATGACAAAATAACCTTGAGGAGGTCTTTAAAGGGGCACGACGTAGAAATTCAAACTCAGAATTTGAATATTTACAATATTAATGAGGTTATTATACAAACTATATACATAACTGAATAAACAGGCTGTTCTCTGAGGAAAATAAGCTCCCCAGAACACAGTCTGAAGCTAAAGAAGGTGGCAGGGTCCGCCAAATTGTGTTGAATTGAAATTGTGTTGTCCTTTAATGTCAGTTTGTTTATTCAGTGTTTAGACATAAAAAAAAAAAATCAGTCAATGAAGATCTTTCTCTTCCGATTATAATTTCTTCCCCAAACCTGCATAGTGCACCTTTAACAACGGATCTGTTCTGAACAGCGTGTCTTGAACGGGTACTGCACTAGTAAATATACATTTCAGGTTGCTCATTTTGCTGGTGCACTATCAGGCGTCTGAAATAGAGTCAACGTGAAGCAGCCACAGAAGGCTTTCTGCAAAAAAATAAATCAATATTCTCTGTTGTGTTATTACATTTTACACCTGAGAAATAAGCAGTGTACACTTCACCCACACGGCTTATTTTGAAATTATATTTCTTTTTTTGCGTTACATGATTTAGTAGCTATAGCTGTTAATTTGATATTAAACAGGCACGTGGAAAAAGCCAGCCCTGCCATCTTCCACTCGACTCTTCCTCCTTGACGTCTTGATGATATTAACCACAAATGACATGCCCAGCTCTCAGGATATTGTACTGCTCTTTTGAATGCATTCTTGAGTGAGTCGAGCTGCATTATGTAAGGAAAAGAGCTGCACGTTAATGGTAATGTGGACAGCATGATGAAGATGAATTACCATTGTCTCGTCATCTGTCTCCTTTGAAACCCAGAAGCAAGGAAGGCAGGGGGAAGAGAGACTACTTACTGTTATGGCAGCTCGAGAATGACTCATATCAAAAGTGCATTAGTGGCCTTGATAGACAATAAGCATGTAAGTTAGGGGGGTATGCTACAAATATAAAGCATCTCCCAGTTTGAAAAGACATATAGATGTACAGACAGTCTGACAATGGATATGTAAGTAATCAGAAATAACATAAACAAATCAAGCAATGACCTTTAAGACTTCCCTGAAGCTACACAGGATGCAGCTGAGTAGAGTCTCTTTTGTGTTCTTAAATAGCTCATTACATCTCTCCAAATCCATATACGCAGGTGAAGGTCTACATACTGATTCCTGCTGTTCTTCCTCCAAGTAAGGTGCAGCACATCATCCACAAGTACCAAAGACGATTTGCACAAATGAGACATATTCACCCTTGAAAACTAAATCTGCATTTTCACTCTAAAGTGAGATTTCTTGCCCTGTAAGTGTTTCAACATGGACTTAATTGCAGTGTATTGAATTGTGCCTGCAGGAGGTCCTTGACATTACGAGCTTAGACTGTATGGACACAGTCAGCTCGTCGACAAACACTTACACGACTTCAGCTGATTGCAGTGATCAAATCTCGAGCAACTGTGTAATTTCATACATATCACATGATTCATTCTTCTACTTTCATGGATTTTAGAGTGTGTCATTATGTTCGACTGAAATGGCCTCAAGAATTATAAGGAAAAAAAACCTTCGATCTTATTAGAGTTATACATTATTAACTTTTGTGTAACCAGTCCAGTATCCAATGAATTACATTTTTGTCCAACATATGTTCACAAATCAGAATATGTCTCTGAATACAGGCTTTCGTGAATACAGTTTGCGTTTTTATTAACCATCACCGTAATCTTTTCCTTATATTAACTGTAATGTGTCTTGTGCAAGTACAGCCCGTTCTCACTCCCAACTGGTCAAATACTTCCGCCTTGTCAGTGGCCCAATACTTCTACCTTTGACACTATAGGTAACCCTCTAGCATCAGTTCATGAGGGTGGTCAAAGTTGTTGGATGGGTCGTACACTGGACATTCAGTCTGGAGACAGAGGTTTGTATCCCATTTGTGACCAAGTGTTAAGTGATTTGTTTTTGGCCTGAGTTCCGTCCCTTGCGTAACTTACATAAAGAAAGTTACGAGACTGAATGTAGTTATTTTAACCTAAAGTACGATTTTCCTAAACCTACCCCCCACATCCCATGAGGCCCATCTTCATCACGTACAGCCGAGAGACGGGACCTGATCATGTTTACACTTTCCACGTTTTAGCAGCAAAAACTGTAGTTGCCATGTCTGAATAATTTAGAAAATTGACAATGACATAAAAAAAAATTATCTGTTTTTTGTTCTACATTTTGTATTTAAATGTTAATTATAATAATAAAAAACTAAAATACTAGTTCAGAAAATACATGTTCTAGTAATTTAGGGTGGCCAGTGCACCTGTGGCAACATCACCTGACGTCCTCCTTTGCCCCTGTGACAAATTCAGCAGCTAGAAGGCTTGTCACTTAAAAGTAAACATGTTGTTTTGCTAAATGCCTAATATTGTTGTTCTTCGTGCGTGGACAGTATCAGCCGTTTGTTTTGTTTTCATCATGAACACAAAGAACAACAACATATACTACATGTTGTCCTCTCTGACTGCAGAAAACAATGTTTACCCTGTCTCATATCATATAAGATATGAAATCACACTGACAGTCTAATTTATCTGTTGCCCTACAATATGAGCTCTTCAAAGAAAGTATAGGTCTTGTGATTTGAAACACGAGACAAGTTCATATAAATAACACATAACTGAAGTCACAAGACATCCTGAGCCTTAGGCAAAGTGCTTTTGTATCTAACAGGCTGCTCGTGATGTGAACTTTGGTGTTGAAGTCTCACCTTCAACTTCTATCAGATAGAATAATGGAGCACTTCCTGTATGAGCAATGATCCCTGTAAAATTATAATAGGCAAAACATAAGTGGTGTTATAAAAAACAACAACTTCTATTTGACAGGGTTGTTGAGTGGTAGTGTGTGTTTCTCAAAGTGAAACCATATTCACTGCAGTTTTGTGGCGTAAAGAGAAAACTTGTGAGTGAAATCCCACCTGCTGGATATACAGACGCAGTCTAGCAGCTGTTGTGATTATATATCTGCTTGTTTGGTATAATATCACTTCCTTTTTGAAATACAAATGTGATGACGATTTGCAAAGTGAGGGTTTCAAAACCACAGTGGGGTTCTGGGGGTCCTACACTCCAAAAATGTAAATCCAATAAGGTGTTTCCTGCATTCTGGTAACATTTGAATAATGAAAATAACAAAATAATAAGTCAAATGCAAATCAGTTTTCCCTCTAGTGTAAATCTGTGGCATAATATAGCATTTATCAGTTTCATTGAGCCATTAAGTTCTGGCCCATGTCCTTCAGAGAGTCTGTGCCCACCACCGACACTGCTATATGTGTGTCAACCTGGGGATTAACTCGGTCTGACACCTGTGATTGACAGAAAGAAATTATGTGGCAGTTTTTGCAACCTCTTTCCTTTCAAACTAAACGTTAGAAACAGGAATTCTTCTCCCTCGGGCATCTGTTTGTTTAAATATTCTTCCTCCTCTCCATTTCTCTGTCCGCCTCTCACTCACTGAGGAGGACGAGGTGCAACAGTTCAGCAGACTTCATGCTGTATGATAACTAAAAAGGGAAAACAGTGTGAAGAATTGACAGAAATTGGGCGAAATACAAGAGAATTGTGACCCCAGGAGGAAACTGTGAGAGGGGAATGAAAAACAGGAGACTCCTGGAGAAATCGGTTTGGCAAGTATGGTCAGAACCCTTAGAAGTATCAGGTGTACCTTGTGGTTTCAAATGCAGTGATATACTTGAAATAATTTCCTGGAAACTCTTCCTACTCCTAACCATCAACCACCAACAATTTGCCTTAATATTATCCTCACCTTGACCCCAAAGTCATCTATTTACCAATTGGTTGCACAGCTTTTCCCCAATTTGACAAGCCGTCCCCAGTTTACTTGTCTAAAGTCTGAATTGTGTCCACAAAGTTTCCTAAGTGAACACATCGTCCTGTTTTTCAATTACTTTTGGGTACACTACATAGACTGACATTAATTTCCTAGAGCCTCATCCAAACCACTACTTGCCTAACCCTAACCTAAATCCAACCTTAGCCCAAAACAAAGTATTTAACCTAAAATTTAACAATTATCATTATGGGGACTTGCCTTTGTCCCCAAAACTGGAAGGTGGGTCCCCATAATGTGTAAACCGACATATGTCCCCACAATGTGAGTAACACAAGTCCACACACACACAAAACACACACGCCCAAACAAACGATCCCCTTTCACAGTTATGCCTGGCAGAGATAATAACCATCCTTTCCTTGATGAAAGGGATTACTTAAAACTGAGTCCTTTGAGTGTACCTCTGCTGTACATGTACCTGCAGCATACGGTTTGCCTTATTTTCTGCCTCATACAACAAAGCATCTTCAACCATCACTTAAAGATGGTCCATTCTACAGGAAAAATACTCTTTGGATTTGACTAACAGATTGTCTCGTGTTTTTGCAATTACCCACACTTGAGTTTAGGAGCTCAAAGTGGCTCTTAATCCCTCTTAAAATCAATGGAAAAAACTTCAAAAGCAGTCATACGTGGTTTGTTATGATTTTTTTTTTAAATCCAGCAATTAATCATTTTTTCCAGACGAAGAGTATAGTCAGGAAAAATAACTGTGCTTTCGTTGTCAAACCCTCTGATTCGACTCTTTATGAGCCTTCATATCTGCTTGATTTTGACTAATTTATCAGTTTGTCAGTCAATCTCAATGACTCACTAACGAGATATTGTGCTCTGACTAACAAGGCTTTGTTTAATCAGTCCAGTGTTTTTTCCTCACAGATATTCTCTTGCCTTATCATCACTGTCTATTCTCTGACCTCAGCACACTGTACCCATTTTTATATCAAAACCTAGTCAGTGATGTTGATGTTTTCAATGTAGTGAGTCCCTGGGACCCTCAGCTGGTCATCTGAGTGGGTCCCCAACAAAAAGTGTGATATCTGACAAATTGTAGTGTTAAACTTGTGGTTGAAATTGTTATATGGTTGATGAAAATGTGTCTGAACATTAAACAAATACAAAAACAATAAACCCAATTGTGAAAGTAAACATCTTTAATAAATGGCAAATGTATAGTTAATTACACTTTAGTTAATAAAGTGTTAATAAACAATGAAATGCTTTTTTTTTATCAAGCAATTGTTGATTGTAAAGTTGTTTATAATACTTTGTAAATGGTTAATAAATACTGTGAAGTTCATTTATAAGCATTATTTGAATGTTTTTATTAAGTTGCAGCTGATGTCTATACACCATTAGAATTGCTCAACAAATGTTTCTTAAAGAATTTACTTGTTCGGTAACAGTGACATAAATACTAAAGCAACATTATGTAGAAATTGCCATTTTGTACAATTTGGCGCCCCCACAGTTCCTGAGTGCAACACCACTGAGGTAAAGACAAATCCCAGTTCTGTAATAATTTGTCAGATGTAATGTAGGGGTTAAACTACAAACAAAAATCATTACATCAAAACAATGTTGTAACAATATATGTGACGCTTTGATTTTGAAACTTTAACTAAAGTCTTATTAACCATAAATTTACCATTATTCAGTGTTACCAAATCATGTCATGAAAGTGTTTGCTGAGGACATGAATAATTATCTGGACCAACGTAATCTTTTCTTAGCTGTCTCTGCAAACCTTTACAGAGATGTTCAGCGGGCATGTCACAACGATTAATTCCCTTGACTGGGAGGGTTTATTCATCACGCCCACAGCAGTCCCACACAAATACCTCCCTCCATTCATGACAGCATCTCGGTCTAAAACACCCCGTTGGGATGACTATCTAAGGCATCGCCGGGGTGACTCTTAAAATAGGTTAATATCCATTTATAATTTGTTGAAGAGGTTTGCTGAGTCTTTCCCTCACATGCTTAGGGGGGAGAGCTTTTGTGTTGCTGCAGCACAACACATTCAGTTTTTATCTCTCACGGTGCAGACAAGGATATGAAAACATTGTCCACCATCCTCTTTCTGTGTACCACATCAAAATCAGCAGGTCAGCATAGCCAGCATGGGGCTCTATCAAACCTGAGGATCTGCGTTCAGACTCCATTATATGCAATCATCTGCCCTGCTGAAGTGTCCTAAGCAACACGCTGCATCCTTAACTACCACTTCCCCTGTAGAATAGGCATACAGTGAGAGAACCTCCCCAGTGGGAACAGTAACAAATCATCACGTCATTAGTATTATAATGGACAACCCATATGATATGAGACATAATGTCAGTAAGACTTGGATTGCTTCACTGTAAAGGTCAGTGGCTTCACAGATAGAGCTGCAGTATAATGTTGTGACAAGAGGGCTGAATAGTTAATAAGAGAAGCTCTTCGGTCTGTATGTGTGTGTTTGCATTCATCAATCTGTACAACTAACATTCTGTAACCACCTTAAATTGTTCTTGGGGAGATACTGGAACTTGCACAATAAAAGAACAATCTGAGAATATGACAAATCAAACCGGTTGGAAATTGGCAATAGATGCTCCTCAAGGTCTGGCAAGCGGTGTGCATGCAGGTCTGCTTTGATACCAAACACTGTTATTTACTGTGCTGTTGAGAGTTCATTTCCCTGTGTCTCCCCACAGAGATATTTATGACCCCAGATAAAAGTGTGTGTCAGTTTCACTCGGCGCCCCAATGATTCTTCATGTATTTCCATTCTCGTTCTATAACCGACACACCGATCAAGATCAATTCAAAAACAGCTGAAAGGCTTTGGCTCGGTTCTTTCATCCATGAATGAGTTTGTAATGGTGTGTCTCTTACAGTTTTTACTCTCACAGGGATATTTGAGGCTTTTTCACAGTGTTTGCGACACAATGGTTTAATGACACGATGAACCTTGAGATATATTTGATATATTGTACGTCTTACAAAATATTTGAAGGCTTTATTTCTATTAGATATACTTTTTGGTACATGGTCCCCAGAGGATGAATCCTATTCACTTTGTTGATCACCTGACTTTTCATGTAAAGGTTTTATTTGTCATAGAGAGTCATCAAGAGGCTGGTGTGTAAGTGACTCAGGAGGGAGGAGAAAGAGTAGGTCACTTGTCTACCGATCACTCATCAATCCAGGTGGCAAAGAGGGATAACGGCGTCTGATGTGAAATGACAGTCTTGGCACAGATATCAGCATGAAAAGGCATCTGTGATCGCAGTTTTCCTTTTTAATACACCATGTCCATAATATCTTGATTTTGCATCCTGATGATTTTTCTCACAAAGAGCTACAGCAAAGCAAACATCTGTACTCCTACTTCATAAATTGTACACAAAATTTTAGACACACACTCTTGGTCCCTGGGTGGTGTATTATATTACTTGTGATCCCCTGATTGGTACAGACATTCATGTTCCCAACAGGATAAAATGTAATTACACGGATTATCCCCTGGGTTTTCATCTAGTGCCATCCTCAAGTCAAAACTTTAATTAGTCGAATACTTTTGCTCACAACCAAATGTCTGAAAATGAATGAGATCTCCATAATCCTCAGCTGTACATTATGTTCAGTGCATTGGCTGCATAAACTATGGAAAAGTGAAGCCAGTGTGGAACTGCCTTTACCCCGCATTCTCTTTTACGGCCAGCAGGGGGAGACTCACTCAAAACGGGTGAAACAGGTTTCCTAATGTGTTTATGGTCTCTCTCGCTGGTTTCAAGTCATCTTCAACACAGCATGTTTTTTTTAAGTTATGATCCCACATATAACTAAAGGTTACATCATATTAATATAATTCAAAGACGATTCAACAATATATAAGAATATAAGAAAATCCAGGCAGAGGGCTGCAGGGTCTCCGCAGGTACGAGATACAAACACACCTTTTCTACCCATTCCAGTCTCCCTCTCTGTCTGTTACCATCTTCTTATTTCGTGTTAAGTCTTGTAACGTTATTACGTGTGCCTGCATGATCTGCACTGAACACTGGTTTAAATCAGTCTTGTGAAGTTGGGAATGGTTGGGAATGACGCAAAAATATTTTTGTCTGATGTTGTTCTCATTAAGTCATTGAAGGCTTTAATTTTCTACTTTTTTCATCTAAAATTAATATTGTGGGTATTTCTCATTCTATCAAAACAGTTGGATTTTTTTCAAATCTTCAATAATACCCTGAAGAACAGCAGTTTATGAAAAATAAAACATTTAATTAGACATTTCAGCAAAGTTTTGCCTTTGTACAAACATCAGTGAGATGGAAAAATGCAGAAAATCAGAGTGAGAAAATAAGATGCAAGTGTAGTTAGGACATTATGGTGTGTGTGTGTTGACCCAGAGGAGGAAATGTGGCTGACGATGCCCCTCAGAAAGCGGCTAATTTGGTCTCATCAGCTTTTTCCATAGTCATGAATGTGATGATGACATGAGAATAACAGCACAGGGACCCTGCTGTGGGGGCTGGTTACAGAAAAAGATGCAGGAGAGAGAAACTCTCTGGCAACTTGGCAGGAATCACAAACAATGTCCAACAACAATTAAGCCTCCGGAGAAGGGAGCAGGAGGATGTGCTTATTCAGAGGGTCTCGGCGAGGACAGTGCTGCCAAACCCGGAGATGGTGCATGCCACGAGATCCAAAGCAGACTGCTCAGTCAGTATGCAGCACACAGAATTAGTAAAAATCCGTCTGTCTATCCTATGTAGCTAGTATCCGAGCTGCTGGGATACAGTGTGTTTGCCTTTGGGTAATAATCATGTGTTTTCGCCTCAAAAGCGCCGGCTGAAGCAGCCTTGAAGCGCAGCGCCGTCAAATTTAGTGATATTGGTGTGGTGGCTCAGCTGTACATTGAGACACAGACGGGGACAGTGGCAGCAAATGAAGGATGAAGGTTTGTCTAGAAGTCTGTGTATGTGTGTGTGAGGTGTGTGTGTGTGTGAGAGAGAGACAGTGGTGACAGTGAGTCTGTGTGTGGGTGGACGGATGGGTGGGCCAGTTGGTGAGGAAGACTTATTGCTGTGATTTGAAGACAATGTCTCCAGCATCCAGGATTGCTTCACTTTGCAGACTCCAGTGTTACATTTTCTAACACTCATTGTATTTATTTTACAGTGTCATGTCAGCATATTGGTGTGTTGTGTGTGTGTAAACACCCAAGTTACCACATAAATATTTATTTTTCTGATTTTCATTCAACAAACGACAGGAAACATCAAGCTGAGTGCTTCAAAATGCAAATATTTTGTAACTATAGAGGGCTGTCAATGAGATGTGAATGAATGTGGTTCTTATGCTATCAAAAAATAATAATTACCTCGGTGTAATTGTGTCATTTAATTGTCTTACAAGTGTTTTTTATTTGCTTATGACCCTCTAAGTGGGGGCGGTAATCTCTGACGGGGCGAACAGAGAACAATCTGTCTCCTCATAAGCTTATTCAAATCTCCCAAGATCCATCACTGTCTATTGTTATTATTAGTTTTGGCATCAAAAACTAATTTAGAAATCAGAGTCGGATAATTAAAAATCCAAACTAAATCCATCCCCACAGGAGAGAGTGCATCGGATGGCTGAGACCGCTGCCAGCCGAGCCAGCAGAGAGATGCGAGTCTGCAGGCGGGATGCATTTCATTTTCTGTGACGGCAACCTTGTAAAAGGCTGGTTGATCCCTGTCGTTCACTGGCAAGGTCTCAGGCCATTTCTATGTTTCTATCTCTAGCTCTCTCCATTTTCTCTATAGAAATCACATAATAATTGAATGGATATCATGTGTATGTAGAGATTTCCATCCGTGGTGAAATATAACTTAGAAAATTACTGAAGTGTTGTATTTAAAGATGCAGTGTGTAGGATTTCGTCGCATCTAGCAGTGTGGTTACAGGTTGCAACCAAATAAATACCCCTCGTCTCACCCTCCCTCTCTAGAGAGTGTTTGTCCTTTCTGGGCTACTGTAGAAACCTACCTTGTGGAAGAGCTCCTGCTATAGATATAAAAGGCTCATTCTAATGAAGCTCAAACACAACAATTATTATTTTCAGGTGATTTTACACTGATGAAAACTTCATTATGAATATTATAATCAGTGGACCTTTAAAAACACATTTGATGTACCAGTATTATACTTTTAACGCTACTTCATACTAGGGATGTCACGAGAACCGATACTTGCGATACCTTTCCGATTCTAAAATGTCAAAACACTGACGATGCCCATTTTTTGGAAGTACTGCTCGCACCGATTCCGGTGTTGGCATCGGTGCAGCGCCTCTTCCGGAAGTTGTGTCCGCGGGGTTGTAAAAGGTAGTAAAAGGTAGTA
Organism: Lagodon rhomboides; assembly: GCA_039737535.1. Taxonomy (NCBI): domain Eukaryota; kingdom Metazoa; phylum Chordata; class Actinopteri; order Spariformes; family Sparidae; genus Lagodon; species Lagodon rhomboides. The sequence goes on along the minus strand of CM077792.1, from coordinate 27,739,794 downwards.
AATGAAATTAGCCCAAATTACGGCCAGTAAAAAGTAGTAAAAGGTAATAAACGTCATCTGACGAGGTAGTAAATTTTTGAACCCCCATCCAACTTGGCCTATGAGTTTTTCAATTTGTGTAACTTACGTGCAGGCCTATCTCCTTAAATTACTAAAACTTGCATGGATTTATTTTTATGTTGCGAGTAGGACTCGCGCTCGCGACAAACCTCGCGCATGCGCTGACCCGGCTACCTTTCTGCAAAACCTCTTCGGGATGCAGACCACCATCAGAAGCTGAAAGCACTCCTGGCCTCGGCGATTTTACCTGACTGACAGCTAGCACTAAAGCTCCGGTGGAAAATGATTAGCACTAACAGTTAGCTAACGCTGACCGTTAACGTTAGCCTAACATTAGCTAGTTATCATCTAACTTTAGTAACGATATGTTGCTAATTTTAGGCTAACGTTAATGATAGCGTTAGCTAGTGCTAATCATTTTCCACCGGAGCTTTAGTGCTAGCTGTCTAACGTCGCGTCTCTCCTGCTGTGTTCAGTGACTCAATTCATCAAGCTGTAGCTAACGTTAGCTAAGCCTATGTCAACAGAGCTCCTGGGTAACTTGGATATACCAGAAAATATTAAAATGATTGAAACCATCACTCACCAAATTCAGTCAGGTAAAATCGCAGAGGCCAGCAGTGCGTTCAGCTTCTGATGGTGGTCTGCATCTCTATATGCATTAAGCCATTTGCATTAAGCCCTTACCACATTGTGCCTCATATGCTGTAAATGTTAGACCCAGTGACAGGCTGGCATGAAATGTCTTGCAAAATACTTCGTAAGGAGGCCATAATATTTTTGACTCATGGCTGAAGTTAAGTTTCTCCAGCTCTCCAAAGGTTGGCAAAAAATGCATCTCAAAATGCATCAGACTGATGCTTTAAAATATGGAATATTCAAAATTTTCATCCTTTTTTTTTTTTTACCGTGGTATTCGAAATTGGCATTGAGAATCGTGTAATTTTACTGGTATTGGCACCGACTACTGAATTTTTGGTATCGTGACACCCCTACTTCATACTTAACTTAACTACATTACAGAGGCTATTCCTGTACATTTTAAGTGACTAGAATTATTATTATTATTCGTCTCTTTATCCAAATCGGCACCAAAAGTTATCGGGGTGTAATCTGAATTGAGATCTCCTATCTAAGTTTCATTAAAATTTGTTCACACACACTTCAGTATTTTTTTGACGTGGGTGAAAACATAACCTCCTTGGTAGAGGTAAATAGGATTTTTGAACACAAAACATATAAAAATGTACAGCTGAAACAACACTACATTAATTAGCAACTGCTCCCGCTTCTCTAATGTGAAGATTTATTGCTTTAAATTATGTTATTTAACAACCCTAAAGCTTACATTCCCATTTTCTATTGACCACTGATAGTAAAAGAGAGCGTGATGACAAGCAGCCAGAGTTTGGTTTGGACTATAAGCCTGACCACCAACAGTTAGCTTCACGTTAGCCCCAGGGACCACACAAAGCAGCACAATGAAGATCTGCCATTGGCTCATGACACAACACAGGAGACAACTTTGAAGTTCTTATGAGGCTAAAGCATCTCGTAGAAATCAAGTTCACGTACTACTAACTCATTTTGTTCAGATGTGTACAAAGCTGTAAAATATGTTGAGCATTTTTCTATTTAATTCAGTAGCAACATTTTGCAAAACCTTCCATTTTGCAACTTGGCAAACACTTAAATCAATAATTTCTATTTATGCTTATATGCAAGTCAGGGTGGCAGAACACTTGCTGTTGCAAATTAGCACTGAATAAATGTAACGTCTGGGTGACAGTCCTGCCATTCGACCAGTCTATCCACTAAACGCAGGGAGACCAAACTGATATAAATCCCCCATCAAATTCTCAGCGAGACAGCAAACAAACCTGTCCCCGTTTCACTGAAAACCAAAGCATCAGCGGTACTTCACTTTCCACTAATCGAGGCTGTCGAGCACAAGCAGTGTCAGCGGAGGGTTCGCAGCCTCGTCAGGGACACCTCTCACCCTGGCTTCAGCCTGAGCGCCCTCCTCCACTCTGGGAGTAATCTTTGTTCGAGGACCAGCAGGCTCAGGAGCAGCTTCTTGGCCTCAGCTGTCACTTCGCTGAACTCTGCACCACAGAGATACCACTGCCTATACTATATACCTTACTGACAAATTATTAGGATTTCTTGTACTCACCCCTGCCCTATATATTTGATTTGAACTCATACCTGCCCAATGCAACACCTCTAATCTTACTCCTTTACATATGTGTGGTTCATTGCTTTTGGATGCATTTCCCTGTCTCAGTATTTTGACAAAGTTGAATCTAATCTAGTCAAAGCTAATTTATTCATCACAGATTCTGGCCTGGTGTCTTAATTGCATCCTGTCTGGGTTATACTGACCCTGCGATCTGCCTTTGAGGGCTCTTTATGATAAACTGTTTATGAGGTTCAAAGAGAATTGGTGCATGCGAGTTGCACTGTTGAGGAACAGCACTGTAGAGCCTCCAAGCAGAGCAGGTAAGTCTGTGTTTTATTCTGAGAGAAATCCATTTCGGCCCACCGCTGCAGTAGTAAAGAATCCAACCCAAAATGACCCGCAGAGACACACGAGTTGTAGAGACCACAACACATTGTTTATAAAAATTCATGTGGGTTTGTCAGCTTGTCCAAACATGAATAAAATACCCCTGAGAAACAGCCACATGAAAAATGTAAGTTGTTCTCTCTGCCTGGGCCTATTAAATCTCATATTAAGCCTTCCAAAAGCAGTCAATACCCAGAATCTGAACCATTTGATTCACTTCTGGGATCAAATCTCACCTTGCACATTCGTCAGTCACGCTGCGTTCGGTCTCATTGCTCGGTGTAGACAACAGACAGCTTTGAAGATTTATAAACATCCCACCGTGCTCTCGTCTAGCCCATAATTTACAAAATGTCAACATCCCAGACAATAATAGCTTTAATTTGACACTTTAATAGTCTTTTTGAAATATGCAGCAGGTGCAAGAACTGTTCACACATGTAAATTGACTAAAATGAGAGCAAGAGGTGCAGTCGCGCCCTCGCAGACATAAAAAAGTTGGCGAGATCTGGTGTTATAGCGCCTAATAACAAACAGCAGCAGCTAAAGAATACATAATCTATCTTGATGTGACATCTGGCTTGTCTGGAGTTTCACAACAGATGGAGACGAGCGCTCTATAACTGTGAGACGGTCGTGTATCCTCGCAGTCGGTCCATGATAGGTCTATTTCTCTGCACAGATCCTGTCACGCCGGCCTGAGGCTTTATCCTCTGCTCACCTCGATACTGTGACACGTGTCAGTTAATCCATGGCTCATTGAATGTGCGTGATAAAGCACCGTCTCCCAACTTCCTCGTCACAAAAACTTCTGTACGACTTAAGTTAATAAATGGATCAATCAAAGCTGGATTTTAATGGTTTTCTGTCTGCCGTTTGAGATAGGGATTATTTTCTTCACTCCCTTCAATACCTCTGGAAACTCAGAGATATGATGAAATTAGGCTGTATGTCATTAGAAATTAATGAATTCAAGAATATACTGGATCATGACTTATGCTTGTGAAGTCTTGTTAGGGAGTGTGTGAGAATTATTAGGGGTGAAGGCGGAGGTGGGGATTTTTATTTAGTTTCGCGTTTTCCTTGTGAGGTTAACTGTAAAACAATAAGTCTTTTGTGTGCAGTGCTATGGGTGATAAATGTGTGCTTCACTGTGTCCGGTCTCTGTATCAGCGCTTTATTCTCACATCAGAATCAACCCTTAGAGCCACTACGTCAGTTTATAGTCACAATAACTGAACTTTATTGGTGGAACACATAAGTTTTCATTGCCAACAGTGGCTCCCTACCTTCATTATTTGCATCATAACAGAGAGAGGACCGTCAGCGGTGGATTGTAACAAAGCACCTTTACTCAAGTACTGAACATTAAAACCATATATCACCACATGTGATGACTCTGAATGTTTGTGAAAAACTGAAGGATTCAAGCGGAAAAAGACAACTTGTCCAATTTCCCTCCTGTTGTATTACTGTTGGCGTCATTGGTGCAAAGCTATCAACATGTCTGCCGCTAGCAGCCTGGCTACTGTCCAAAGCAGAAAAACAACCGTAAGAATCCCAATTTGACCAAGAAACCTGATCTCAGAGCTCTGAAAAGAAGGAGTAAAATACCCGGTAACTTACTGATCTAGTCGAAAGAATTAAATCACCTCGAGTCCCAGTGGGAAGGGGAAACACACACCAACCAGGGAACAGACTTTGACACAACACCAGAGTGCTCTCCACTGAGGGAGGGTCCGTCTGTTAGCACTCGTTTCACCTTGGTTTCTATCGCTCTTCTTCTTCCACTTCATTACCAGCTACCTGGGGAGCTTCCTGTTCTGCAATGTTCTGTAGTTCTTCCTTAATTTTTCCAGGGAAACAAACACGGACGGTGTCATTTCTCTACAGCCAATTACACTGTGCACTCAGCAGCATTTACTTTAGTAAAAATGGTGTCAACTGCCAGCTTACGTAAGGTTTTGAATGCAGGACTTTCACATGTGCTGGTGTTCTTCTTTTAACAGTGTGGAGGATCAGATTGCTTCTTAAGGCACTTGGCACAGTTAGATTAAATGTGTCCTTTAACCTTAACTCATGATACACTTCAAGTTCAGCATCACATGAATTTTTGGACTAGTGGCAGTTTATGTAATGGAGGGTCAGTCTGATCAGTATATTGATGTAATTAATCTGTTTTAATATTTAAAGCTGCACTCTTTGGCTCAGCTGTCTCTAGAAAATGTCTCTAACGTGCCTGACCAAGGACTCAGACATTTCAGACTACAACATCAACTAATTTCATTGTTATTTATTTGAACAATTTGGACTCTGTACTAGGAGAAATATTGCGATGCTTGAGCCAATCAGCAGCCACGGAGCTGGCGCCCGGTTCGGTTCACTCTTTGAGTGTAACAACTGTTTATTTAACATTAGACACACTGTATTTTCACATGTTTGCAATAAATATGTGCTCTTGCTTGGAGATAATGGCCGGCAGGTATTCAATCTTATCAAGGGAAGAGTCCAAGAAAAATATTATTAACTCTGGGAAAGGTTTAGCTTTTAATAAAACAGAAGATTCTGTTTTCCTCCCTTCTCCAATAACTTCCATACAGTCCCTTATATACAGTATATTCTATTTAAACTGGATATAGTCATCATATAGTCTATCATTGAGATGAGAGTCTTTTGGTTCATTATCCAGAAATATTGCCTAATCATTTTAAACACAGTGTACCATTAGAGGATCACACTGCAATTAGCACACTTTACTATCCTTTACATTGGTACGCGGTTACTGTGGGTGACGGAGCATTGAGCCTGAAACATGAAAAAAATAGATTGCCCCATATTTCTCCTAATTACAACAGCTGTGATCAATTTTTGGGTTGTTGTTGTGTCCAATTACTTCCTTGACCAAATCCCCACAGTCCCCTTGCACCGGAGCTTGAGCTCAGCAAACGAGCTGCTGCCTAATATTGTTTGGGACATTTATCTTCTACGTACAGGTTCATTGTGGTGTAAATATACTTGACACCAAACTCATTAGCAACATCTAATCTCACATCTATTCCTTTAATTTGGCCTCCGATCTAGAATGATCAGGAGACACTAACTGTGCTTTCATGTATGTTCCAGTGTGAGCTTAAATAGAAAGAATCCAGTCAACACACCTCCCCTGTTTCTCACACTTTACCTCTTAGTGGTACACTCTGGTCTAATATTCTGCTCTTATAGAAAAACATATTTATCATCCAAAACCATGCAGCACATAATAGACCAATTATTCAGTAAAAGGAAGTGCAGATTCTGCATAATGTCAGGTTCCCAAAATGCAGCGAGTTGGCGGTGCAGGATAAACTATCTATTTTGTGTCAGTGCGTGACATGCCTTCGTTACTTGTGATTTAACATCTAAAGTAATTGCCCAGGTGTTGTTTTCTGCAGTTAAGTTCAGCGGCACGGCCAAAAAGTTACTTCCTGCGGTGCAGCAGAGAAAGATAAAAAAAAAAAAAGAGATTATCCGAGGCAGTGGTGAATAGCGTATGATGATGTATGATCCAAACAAATCTTCCTCTGGCTCTCAGACAACAGCACATAGGCGACTGCTATCCTGATGCAATTAATCTCCATAATCTTTGCCAGTTCAATAAGAGCGCTGATATAGAAAAAGAGACAGACTTGTTTACACACAGGTACAGTTTATAATGATGATGACCCGTTTTGTTATTACTTTCAAAGTGTCATCAAAGTTTGCTTTTAGATATATTAACTCTTTTCCCACGATAAGCCGGATGACTTCGATCATGAGTCAGGTTATTAACACAGCATAAGAAATACCTTTGTGTGAGAGCGCATGAAGGCAGGGATGCTCAGAGTAATCCCTGTGAGGTGTTTTCCAATTTCATGAGCTCATCCATCAAAGACAGTCTTGCCTATTTCATTGAACTCATGTTATCTCAAATTAGGAAGCACTCTCATCCAATAATGACAGACAGTTGAAGGGTCCTACCTTTAGATCCCCTCCTCAACAAAGAAACCCCAACAAACAAACAAACAAGAAAGGAAGGAAGGAAGGAAGGAAGGAAGGAAGGAAGGAAGGAAGACAAAAAACAAACAAAAAAATAGAAAGAAGGAAACACGAACAGGAAGACAGGAAAGGAGGAAAAACACAAACAACCAAAGTAGGAAAGAAGGAAGGAAGGAAGGAATTAAAGTAGGTAGGTAGGTAGGGAGGGAGGGAGGGAGGGAGGAAGGAAAGACAGAACTTTTTTGTTCAATTGAATTACAAATCGGTTAAGTTTCTCTGGAGTCAGTGCTGACGCTCATTAAGTCTGTCATTATGCTAATAAATCCAATTATCTGTCAGCTGTTGCATGCTCGCAGCCATGAAAACAGAATTTCACACTCTTATTCTTGAAAATTGTCAGGTTTTAAAGTTTTACAAAAGTGTCATAAAAAAAAATACTGATCATTAAAAAACACTCTAATGGCAAAGTGAAAAAACATCCAAATAAATTACACATGCAAAAGACAGGTTTCTCCCCTTCATTAGACACACCTGAATCATCACTGATGCAGCCATTTGCTTTTAAGAACTCGCATGCTGAAATAAATGGAGATCAGCTGTGAGTAATGGAAGGTTTTCATTGGATTGTGGTATAAACACATCTGGAATGTCCAAAGCTTTGCAGTAACAGCAATGGTTTATAAACAACTATGTTAATGTTCTGGATGGACTGAGTCAGTCCTGAGTCAGACCTGAGTCAGATCTCAATCCAGTCGAGAGTTTGTGGCTGGACTTGAGAAGCGCTGTTCACTCAAGATCCCATGCAACCTGACAGCTTGAGCAGTTTGAAGATGAGGAGAAATTGCAGCGCCATGATGTGCTGTATTTGCTGCCAAGGTACACTGAACTGACTTGGAGGGGCGGAACACTAATGCAAACATGTGCTTTTTTAAAAAAATGTGTAATTCCTTTGATGGAAATGGGCTTATTCTGTTGTGGAGTGTCAGGCCTCAGTATATCATCAGAATAACTGATGACCGCTGCTCTTTGCCAGCTATCTTTGGCTGTAGCTAGCTACCGTTGGCTTATTAGCTCATGGCTCAGTTAGATCTAGCGCCAGTGGCCCTGGAGTTTGCCTGGACCGAGACCTCGGATCACCACAGGTGATGGGATTCAGCTCAACTGGACTGGGCAGACAGATAGTGACCACGTCTGGACACTGACATTCTGAACACAGGCTCCAAGACTGCCAGATGTCAGTTTGAAGACAGGGGATACAGTATGGAGGTGATTTACTGTGGATCTGACCGGGACTATGACTTTGGGGACGAGAAGACATGGCAGATGGGGACAGAAGAGGCACTGGAGCAGAGAGAGTTGGTCATTGGCAGCAGGTGAAAACAGAGTGTAGAGCCGGAACATTTTCACATCTTACTGATTGTGGAACAACAGACCAAGACTGTGTGAGAGAAACTTATATTCAGAAGTTGTACAGTTGTATTGTTTCTGTTAAGTAGGAAAAAGGATTTCATTTCTGGACATTATGTGAGTTTATTCAGTTCAGTAGTTGCACTTAAAGCTGGCAATTTTCTCCCAGCTGAAACCACGGGCCAATCGCCTGAAAATAATTCCTATAATAATAATTCCTGAAAATATAAGTTGTGGTATAAATTGCTTCAGTATACAGTACTTCATCCCTGCAGGCGATACGTATTTCGTATGGTTAAAATTAGCCTAGAGTGCTTCAGAGTAAATTGCACAAAACTCACCAGAAGATTACCTTTTAAGTTACCTTGGAAACTGACCGCCGTCTGGCCAACTCCGTGCTTCTAAAGGGAACGTAAGGGCCCATTTATTGAACTGTACTGTACTTGGACAAAGATTGTAAGAGAACAAGTACAAAGTGATACTTGGAGACAGGACAGGCTGGGGTTAGCTGGTTAGCATGCTAACTTCAGTAGATATCTGCGCAACAGTAGACATCTTTGACACAACGTCAACACTGTTGTTTCTTCACACATGTTGATAATGTTAATGTTCAGATCTTACAAATTGCTCCTTTAAAAAGACACATTATGTAGTAAATTGGCATTTTGTGAGATTTAGTGTCCCCCACAGTTTCAGTGGAACGCCACTGTCCACAATCTGTGGAGTTAGTACAGAAACAAGTGACGTTGGGCCGAGTGGCTGAGACAGAGACGCCATTCGCACTATTACAAGACACTGTAGCATCAACGTGATTTCGAAGCTGTTATTATACATACTGTTGCTTTCAATCTTCTCTGATTCACTGTTGTGAGACAGTAAAGCATGAAAACTTCCAAGACAGGTGAGTACTTTTTAGAGCATCTGTAGCTACAGCAATGCTGACTTTTATGGCAGTAATTGTAAAGCTTGGTCTCATCCAACATGCCCCCGAAATGGCAACTGACTCATCTGTGGAGCATGTGTATGACAGGAATTACAATCAAGCTGTCATTACCTTGTGGCCAATTGTACTGCTAATTCTGCGAGGATGACAACAGGTTGGCCGGCATTAAGGCTCATCTCCCTTTGGCTAGTTCAGCACCTGCCTGCTGGCCACCAGCCTAATTTTTTTCTGACAGCCTCAGCAGGAATGATTGATGCCCGAAGGCCTCTGATGGTGAGCGTGTCTCTGTGCCAAGCTGCTCCATCCATACAGTACCTCCTCTTGAATTAACTAATTCAGGGCACACCTGTCATTGCACACACCGAAGTCCCTCGTAGGCTTAACGTGGACGCACAGTCTTTGGAGATAAGCAGGAACTGTGCAGTCCTGATAATAGTTTGGAAACTGTAATCACCTTCGGGGTACTCCTGAAGCAATGTATGTTGAGAAATGTGTAGATCTGCAGGGTTTATTAAAAATGAACAGGAAGCTTCTTGTTTACCTTGTTTCAGAAAAAGTGGCCACTATGTATTTATTTTCTTTGCTGTGAAAGATTAATTCCCATGGCCCTTTAACCTCCATTTTGTCCAGACTCTCCTCACACATATCATAAGACGACAAATATGGGAACACTTGAGCTTTTTCCTCTATTGTTTGGTGTCGATAATCTTCCTCTTTGCTTTGTGTATGATCACCTGAATGTATTGGGGCATACTGAACTCTTTATCCTCTTTTTTTATGCCACACACACACACACACACACACACACACACACACACACACACACACACACACACACACACGCCTCTTTTAGCTCCAAAGAATTTTAAACCTCCCAATGTCCTGATACTATTGCATTTTTCATTGGTATTTTAAGCAAAGAGTTGTGAGGTCTTAGAAGTCAGCTGGCATTAATTCCTCTGAGGCAGAGGGATTCAACTTCTCCCTGGAAAGAGGCTTAAAAGAAAGTTCTCCTGCTTCCAAATGACTAGAATTCTCCTTTCTCACACGTTTCATACTCCTTAGTGGACAGGAGAACAACAGATAATATAATGCAAATGGAGTTTACTCAGTCTAATCCCCCAAATTTAAATACAATAAAAGATCTTACTGAGTTTTATTTGACTGTATGTTAATCGCAAATCAATTTGGCTAACCAGAGAAGTTGACCAATTGCCTCATTGTTTTCCATGGTTGTGGGCTGTCAGGTCTGCAGGTGTATACATAATACATCAAGGCAAGACGAAATACAAAGAAACTGAGATTATTAATGCTGCTTTGTGGAAAAAACATGAAATTTAATGTGTTTTCTTTTTCAAACTACAATGATAGCGAGCTGGAATATCACACACCAGGAGAGATTTCATTGCATTAAGTGAGACGAGAAGCATAAATTAACTGAAATATTTTTCAATATGCTGTACAGTTGAGGTTGTATCAGGCGCAGGCGTCTAAACTAAATTAACTTCTCCATTCGCATCACATTTATTCTGGCCAGTGTGGCGAACCAGCGATTAGCATGTGTGCTACTGTGGGACGCAGTTTGAACAAAACCAAATTTCTGGCACAGGGAGATGGCTGCTGTCTGCGGCGAGCTGACGTCCAGAGCGAGGTGGGCGTAGCCTCGCTCTTTGCAGAAATCCAGGGCCTTCCTCGTCAGCTGTGAACCCAGGTTTCTGCGGCGCCACGGAAACACCACAGCCATGTGGGATATCTCGCCGTAACTCCCGTCTCCGGCTTCCTGTGCAAACTCTGAGCCTCCTGCCATCACGCCTCCGTTGCAGTCATCAAACCTTTCACCTTCCTCCCCTTCCCTTCTCCCCACCACTGCCACCATCCCCACCACCTTGGACTGGCCGTTGACATCCGCCTCCGCAACCCACAAACCGTTATCTGGGTTTTCCAGGTAGTTGGCTTGAATGTCAGCCATGTCTGTGCTCAGCCTCCTCGTCATGTAGCCTTCGTAGATCTCGTGACAGCAGTAATAAATGAGGCCAGCCCATGCACTGCCAAAGAGTAAAGCTTGGAAGTATGAGCTGCCTCCCAGCACATAACCAGCCATGGAAATGCTCAGAGCAATGCCAACGTGGTCGGGATGGCTCATGGCCTTGAAGAAAGCCGGGTATACGTGCTCGAGTATCCCATCGCGAAAGAGTGACTTGACCACGTTTTCATCTGAGGGGCTGTATTTCCTGATGGAGAACTGAACTGCATTAAAGAGAGGGGGAGAGAATGAGAGCTCAGTGAGATTATCCCGGCTGTTGTTGCAAAAAGAAATTCCAGCAGGATTTCACAATGGGCTCAATACGCTCACGTAACTTGCTGTTACAATCAATGCACCTCTTACAGAATCTCACCCCTTTTCATTTCTAATTTTACTTTATTCCACATGAAAATAAAACCCTGCATTTGAGTATGACAACCTGAGGTGAAAACCACAATTAAAATGATTATAGCCTTGTTTCTCTGCAAGTCATTCTGAGATGCAATACAATTAGGTCTCAATAGTGGCAATGATGAAAATCAAAGCAAGGTGAGTTTTCCAGAGGCAACAAATATAAAAGGTACTTAGTTTTGGTGAAATGTGCTATGTGTCATTTAGGTATGTTAGTACTGCCATTCATTTCAAACCGAGCTGTCTTATTAGCACTCTTGTTCATAATCACTTGAAAAATGAAAAAAAAAAAAAAAGGTATAAAAGATTAACGTAATCAGAACATCAACTTACAGTTATTTTTCTGGGCCATGCCGACTCCTTCCCCTCGTCTTTCGCTCCACTATGAAGGACTTAACGCTGCTGCTCCCACTGAACTTAAGCGACAGATTGTGATAATCAGCCATTCACAAAAGGGATTGAAATTAGTCTGAGCATGCTCACATATGAGCACACACCACCCACCCACACACACACACACACACACACACACACACACACACACACACACACACACACACACACACACACACACACACACACACACACACACACACACATAGAAAAACTTGTGGACCTTAAATGACTTTGAGCACAACTGCTGCTGATTGTATAAAATACTGATTATACAAGAAGTTTTACAGTTCGACTGAGATGATGCCGATTTTTGAGGAAGTACGCCTTAGGTTTAATTGAAAGTAATCACAGTTTTGCTTTGATTTTGAAAAGTGGAGGTCTTTTTAAAAAATCTTAATTAGCTTAGTCAATAGAGTAAAGAACTCCATCATTGGATTTCTAAAGGAGGATGAGCACAGATCTTGAATATATTAAGTCAGAAAACAGCAGAATGAGAATTCAGCACTCGTTCGGTACCTCATAGATATTTTTCCAAGAATGAAATGTTCTTATTAACCTCGTTTAGGGTGCTTCAGTTTTTGGTGGTGTTCTCTCTGAAAGCTGCTGAGGATCTCCACACTGCTTCTTCCCCAGAATATAAGGTGAAGGTAAAATGATTATTGTCTTGCCCCTTGACACTCGAGCGTCCTATGGTGTCAGTGACTGTGTCTTGAGCAATAACCTGGTGGCCCTCTGACATGATTAAATTTCCTCAGCAGGAGAAGGGCCTTTACACCTGTTTAAATCAATAGCGCTGCCTCATGAATCTGTGAGTGCTAGAAGGTCAAGCAACTCTGGAAGTTTCTCAAACCATTTCACAACCAGCATGTGAATTCTGGAATTGTGCAGCCTGCAGGAGAAATCCCTTTCAAAACCACCATATTCACATTTGGTTATTTCTCCAGTTTATAATAAGAAAGGTTTAAGATAAGGAATCTTAAGCCCTCTTTCAAATATGCACCTAGCTCCGTAAATGGATGATGGAACATATTGGTCTCATATTTCAATAGGGGGACCCTTTTACTTTAAAGTCACAGCCTTGACCATGACCGTAAGTCGTCGAATGGCATCAGAACATAAAAGCTTCCGCAGAACAAGGTTAAATACACAGTGAAATATATCATATTGGACTGATTAAAATCAATGAAATACATTTCTCATGCAAGTCATCTCTAATGCCTACAGAAACAGTTTAATAAAGTATAAGACACTGTGAATGAGCTTATTTTACATAAAAATTCTGCCTTTAACATTGGAATTATTAATCAGTGCAACAAACGATAAATGTCTGGAAACACTGAGGTAATACAGTCGTGTAAAAGGCATTTTGTCATATCATCACGTCAGTTTAATTAACATAAACATGGTCTAGGCAGGCAACAATAACAGAAAAAGCAGGCTGGGGCAAATCCCAAAAACTAACGAGAAATACTAAATCTTAACCGAGAACATAGCAGAAAGACACAAGGAACAAAAGCCGGAACGCTGAGACATGAAGAGAAAACACAGGACTGACAACTGAAAGAGGGAAACGACTAAATACACAGAGACTAATTAACTAATGAACCAGGATTTAGGTTTAGGCACAACAAATACTTTGTTAGGTTTATGTAAAGGTCTTACTTCAGGTAAAAGTAACTACATTCAGCCTTGTAACATAAACCATACATACATTACATATATAAAATAAAAAAATCACTCTTGGTCACAAACAGGACGTGAACCCAAGTCTCGGGAGGGAAAGTCCTGTGGACGACCTACCCAACCAGCCCAGCCACTCCTGATACACTTTTCTTTATACTACTGCACTACAGGGGCGTGTCAAGAAATTGATAGACATAACCTTTGAAAGTACCGAGTTGACTACCAAACTTGGTACTTTTAAGGGTTACATCGGTACTGCTGAGTATTAACGTTAAAATCAATCTGTGCCAGATTTCAGTACCTGGGAGTGCATCTTTAGAGTAACAAAGAAAGAGAGGGAGCGAGACGTTGCGTGCCTGGACAGGGTAGCACATATACAGTAAATGTTTTCTACTGTATCTATTGTCATATCATACGTTGATGAGCAGGACCATGGTAGCAGTTTACTTGAAAAAGTGTTTTATTTGCCACTTTTATATGCAGTATAGCAAGAACGCAGCTTTCCCATGGTTAGAATGAATTACATCTTTGTTATTACGGAGGGGAGTAAAGTACCACACAAAGGTACTGTTGGGTCCCAGTATGGAATTCAAAGCACCGGTATCGGAACCAGTGTTGGTTCAAATGTGAATGGGAACCAACCCTAACTAAAAGTCATGACCATTACTTGTAAATTAAATCAAGTCATTTTTGAAAACATCATTACTGTATGTTTCAAGGTATACATTCCTTCAGTACACAGCACTTCATCACCACAGACAATAACAATTGTACATGATTGAAATGATCCAACAGTGCTTCAGAGTTGACTGCATAAGTTACCGGAAGAAAAGTTTCACTGCAAACTAAACACGGACTACATGTTCCACTTCTGAAGGGAACATGAATGCCCAATGAGTTGTATTTTTATTCATGGACATGTACTTGGGCAAGGATTGTAAGAGAACAAGCCTCTTCGGTATGCTTGTCACAGAGCCACCACATTAAGGGATTAAACCATAACATCATTGAGTTTTTCCCCTCAAATCCAGTGGCTAGTCATCATTCCAACACACCTCATACAACTTTATTTCAAACCCACTGCTTCTCCAGAAACTCTGAATTAAATCTGACTTTCCTTGTGGCTTCCTGTGCCATAAAAGTGCCTTTATACAGAGCTAAAAACACTCCTCAGAGATTTCCATTTAGTTCCAGTCATCTTTCATTATTATAGTAATGCATTTGCTCTTCTATAGACTATATGTTCGGAAATGCTTCAGTTTTTATGATCTGGTAATGTCAGAAAGCGCCCCTGCCCAAGTAAAACATGGTTATTGAGTTGGACCTTTGATTTTCCCCGATGCAGTACATGAGAGTGAAAGCTCATTCAGTCCTGTGCATCAGTAATGGCACTTTCTCCCTGTGCAGGGAAAACAGCATCTCTGGCAAACACAAAAGAAACACAACTCTTGATGGAGATTCACTTAGGATGTGCGTTTGGAGAGACCGCATTCACTTTTACATGATTAATGTCTCACTCCGACTACAAAAACATCAAATGCGAGCTGTCCAGATTAATGTGTCTCCAGTAAAAAGGTCAGTAAAACATAGAACTGAATGTACAAAACATGAATAATCTCGGTAAGAATTTCATATTCTGTGATCTATGGGAGAAAGAAATGTCTGTGTAAATTATGTCTATCTTAACATTCTTTCTGAGAAATTCAAATCAAATGTATTCTATTTATAAAGCCTGAAATCATAATCACATTGCCTCAGTGGGCTTTACAATCTGTTCAGTGAATGACATCCTCTGGCCTTCGACCCTCGATTCAGAAAGGCTGGCATGGCTCCCTCCAAAGATACCAGCACAAATCCCCTGTTAAACTTTGATTATTGAGCTTTAGAGGTGCTGTTGGCTGAATATGTTGTTTTCAGCCTTAATTCAAAGCTGAGATGCTGACTTTGTTTTTACAGAACAATCAGAGGAAATCTGCAAACAACAAAATAAGAAGATAGCACTGAGAGGTTTACACCTGCCTCAGTTACAAATTCTCTGCCCTTTTAGTCACAGATTGTGAAGTAATTGTACTGAGAATCCAAAGGAGCACACCATGTTTTGGTTATCTTGTAACACTGTTTTAGATAAAAAGAGATATGAAATCATAATGAAAGTCTGATTTCACAACAAACCCAGGAGCAGTGCCAGGTTGTCTTCTTTCAGCTTATTTTATGATAATCTTACTTTATCCCAACCCAAGTCACGCCTCCTTCTCTGTAACCGCTCAGACACTTCACCCACTGTAAGCAGACAAAAGTGTCAAAATTGTCTCACCTGAAAGTGAGGATCCAAGGTACTTTTCATATTGGAAATAACAGTATTTCAGAGAGGCAACACTCCCGTACGATGCTGCGGTTCACTGTGTTTTGATTTCGACGGAATAACAACAGCAGCGGTCTTGGCACATATTGTCTGGGAGAGAGATAATCGGGTCAGCTGCAAACAATGTGCGAATGAGGGATGCTAAGTACTCGACGTTACTGAGCTTCACTCTAAACCTCAAGACATTTCAAGGCTTTATATGCAACATATGAGGATTTCATATGACAACAAAAGCTTCATAATAATCACAATAGCCCAGTGAGAGTTTCTTTATACATACACAAGACAGTTGGATGAATACACAAGTAGTAAATCTTTCTTAGCCATCTCTGAGGCAAAAATGTAAAAGTTTGGCCTTGAGTGGTGTCTGTGCTGTTACCTTGATAAAAACGATTTATCCTGTGTTTAGAGATTCTGATGGCATCTAGTGTGGTTTGACAAGAAAGGTTATTGTGACAGATCAGTGATCACTCTTGGTTTTTCTATGTTTTTTTCTGATATCTCAGGATGGTGAGTTCACTGTGTTTCACAAGCTCTCTTAAATATTTGAATCTAATAGATATAAAATAAACTGTTGGCAGTGCACATGCAAAACACCAATATGTTGAAACTACATTTCTTTAGGTTCAATTTTCATTTTTATCTTGTAACAACACTTGACAGCTCAGCTCAGCATCCGGCGAGTTCGTCAAATAACACAAACAAAGATAAGCAAATAGGATAACCCCTCAATTTAAGTGTATAGTCATGCAATACATCATTAGAAAGCTTGGATTCTTGTGATTCTAATCATGCAAACAATTTCAGATAAAGCTACATGAACATGGTACTATCAAAACACAAACAATCTATAAAATGTGCATGTACAAAGTTTCGCCAAATCACCAGTTAAAGGTCTGGGTGTTTCAGCAGTGCAAAAAGAGTCCTCTCTTTTTTCCAAATGTACACTAGAAAAAAACAGAGATACTGAGAGGGCAGTCATTTTATTGGCAGCTCATTTGAGTAGAAAGGAGCTTCTATGCCCGCCCTAGAGCCTAACACAGCCAATGAGTGATCGTGTAGACAAGTGACCCACTCTCCCCTTCCCCTATATGAAAGGTCATACACATGTAATGTGAACGTGATTTGACACACTTCATACAAATATCTATATGGCATGAGCATTTACAAATGTGAAGGTATCAGTGGTTTGCAGAAGTGTTAACTGCCAACATTTCATCCTGACGACTGGGCTGTAATTTTGAGGTAAAGTAGGTAATGGCACTGAAAGCATTTTCTGGTACAGACTTGTCTAGTTTCTAGTTCTTGTTCTGGGTGTATTTCAAACTTGTATTTTTTACCTGTTCTGAAAGATTCACAGTACAAGCCAAACGCTGGTTTATTGGTCTGATCTTGGGAGTGTTCAGTGAGAGCCGGCAGCAAAATACCCTTATCCTTGAAATTACTTTGCTTCAGTATCTTTTCACATCGCATGAGCAACACTGAAAGGGTTTATATTTAAGGCATCTTTTTGAGATAAACTACTGATATTGGATTTCTGGCTTGTTGTCAAATTCTTGTTAATTAAGTCTAAATAAACTCCACAAAGCCAACAAATTAAAAAAGAACCACCAAGTAAAGGTGGTCCGTTTGCTCTCTCCTCCTGAATACAGAGTGAACGACAACAAAAGGCTTTTCAGCAGAACTATATTGTGGCTCAGGCTCATCCCAGGCTCTCTGGGGAGAGCTGGGTCAGACAAGGAAGCTGCAGCAGCAGCAGCCTGAAACTAAACTTCATCTATCACACTTAAAAAGCTGCCCACCTCCACCTCGCCACCAATGTGCCAGGAGATGTTGGTGGATTATAGAAGGATTTTGTAGGAAGATAAAGCTGTAAATAAACATTGGCTTGTTTTTCATTAGGGGAAGCTGGTTCTGTTTAAGGTTAATTATTGACTTGGGGACATGGCTGTGAAGAATATAAGCCCTGCATGGCTGTGGGCTTTATTAAACAACTGATTTGTTTCAGACAAGGCACATCTGGAGGAGCAGCATGTTAAGGAAATCCTGACTATACAAAAGATGCCATATAACGGACATAACATGATAATAAGGAGGTAAATAAGATAAATACTATATACTATATTTTATCCACTGAATTGCAGTCACTGTGATGTGGCAGAGTGAGTACAGAAATGGGCACAACTACTACTACACTTTTACTATATAACCTTGATAATGCTAAGATTATAAATACATTAACTGCTTGACAAACCTTCAAATGAAAAACTGGCAAAGGTAGAAGCGAGAGGAATTAAACGCTTTGCAACATCTTTTCATCTTTTCTCTTTTGGTTACAGCCTCTAAGAAATCAACACATATACGCTTCTGCGTGAATAAATTATAACTGGAGGACACATTCTGAATTTAAAAAAGATTCGTGTTACAGGTATTTTTGAGATATTTTTGACAGTGGTAGACTCCTGTGACAACCATTTCAAAGAGACAGTTCACCCTAAAAAACAAACAAAAAACAAAAGTGCATATTTTTTCCTCTTCCTGTGTTATTTATTCATCTAGATCAGGGCCACATGATAAGATTTGTTCTGGCCTGGCAGTTTGTGTTTCTAGCAATAAAAAACAAATAATGATAATAATCATCACAAATCATTTCTGGGAGGTAAAATTGCTATGTAAAAGGAAAACAACTTTACACATTAAGTGTGTTAACAGGTTTTGGGGAATACTACTGCATACGTGAAAAGGTAGTATAAAGCCCTTTGCCTGCATGTAATCTGATAAAGTGCCTCCAGTGATGTCACTCTAAACGCTAAATTGCATTGTGGGTAATGTATGCTCCAGGTTCTGAAAAGGTAGAAGAATGTGTTGATTAAGAAAAGGCCAACATTAATGCAGGAATTCTTTTCTATGATCGTGCAAATTGCTTTAAAGAAGAGACTCTTTTTCTTTATATAATGCATTAGCGTGCATCTATCCATGGATCAGAGGCTAGCTACAGTAAGCTAACGATGTCGTTCATTTTAGCAGGATGCCATTAATGTTTACATCCCGCTCTGTTGGGAGCACAAGCCTCTCGTCCATGAGTAGAGGCACACATTCTTAAGTGCGGTGATACGGTTGGCCGGTGTTGTTCGGTGGAAAGAAAATAAGTCTGACATGAAACAACTCACAACAAAGTCTGTGGATTATCTTGAGTTACCAGGTCAGGAAACAGACACTCAAATTTATTTTTTTGCGCTTTGAGCACCACAAGCTGAGTGCAATCTAATACCATTATGTTCAGGAAAAGGCAGACACCTCTACGGTTGATATCTGCAAAACTCAGTAACTCATACTAAATCGATCTAAATGGATAAATGGTGCTGCAGGTGAGAGGAAAAACATGTATTTTTATTATTTTGGGGTGAATTGTCCCCTCAGACTTACTGACTCCAGTTCTACTCTCAGCTCTCTACTCATCCCATGCCTCTCCTCCAAAATTCTGTTTGTGAGGGTTTCAGCCATTCACCCATTTTAATCTCATTATTATTTATGTGTTCTTTCTACCCATAAAGTTAAATATTGTCATTTTTATTTCTGATGTTAATGCACGACAATCTGATGGAATGTCCTGTTTAATGTGGGTCTTAATTTTACACAGCCGTGCCAGCAGAGAAGTGGAGCCTATTATTGGCACTTTCAGCTATTTATTTTTCCATGACCTGGGAGTGCGCCGAGTTCATTTAAAAGTAAACAGCTTCCTATTCGACTGAGAGGATTTTTTAATGGAATCTGCCAAACTGTGTCCCAAAATTGGATTAGATGTAGATAGGATTGAGGCATAAAATGTTTCTATGCATCAAATCATTTGCTTTGATATAACATATTACAAATGCAGATCCCATAATGCACTGTGCATAAAAGCACGGCTCTTTTGTCTTTTGACAAGGTGAAAGCACTATTTGAGAATGCAAATTAAACTCTGCGATTGAAAGGATGAATACAAAAAAGGCTATTTACTCTATCAATTTGCTGCATATTTGAGAATATTATTAATCAGATGTTTGGGTGAGGATCCAGTAAAAGGCAGATATTCTAAAAAGTAAACAAAACTAAAGCATCCTGCTACTCATTATGGCTGTACAGTAAAGATTCTCCAAGTGACCTCTGCCCCACCCAAATTCCAAACTTTAACTCCACCTCTGAGTGGAATTATAATTAGTTACACAGATAGATAACAGCAACTGCTGAATTTCATTGTCAGATGGTTTGGATCATTGGGGTCAGGTGGTCATAGTTACTTTTATACTGAGAAATTTAATTTCGTAGTTATTTTAAAATCAAACCACTTTGTTTTCCTCAATCCAACCAAGTAGTCATCTTGCTGAAACCCAGCCACAGTGTGAGCACAAAATACACCTGCCGCTGGTATGCTGCAATGGTCATGTCACTTTGGGAGTCACTGGCAATAGACCTATTTGTTTAGGTATGAGGAAAATAATCCATATTAATTAACTTCTTTTACTGATGTGTTAATGTCTATGTAGCATTTTGATGTTGTAGTTAGTCAGGAAGGAGATGATTTAAATACAGTACATATGTACATGTTGGTTATATCTATAACAAGGTATCTTATACGTATATTAAGATATTGTGTGATATCTTTATCTGCAGAATAGCTTTTAGATGTAATGTATAGGAGGACAATTACAATGTTTCAAATTCGGGAGATGTATAAAGTAGGATAAAACAAATACTGTATCCACCAAGTGAACACAGTATAAACAATAAAAATACATTTTGGCGTTATATTTGGACACAGCATGAATGTAGTCAGGGGGAAATGGCTAACGTGGCTCTCTCCAAAGCACTTCGTAAGCTCTGAACCTCTAATCATATTACCCAAGCTCAAGTTCAGTAAAGGTTTAAGGTGATTTATTTGTCATTCAACAATGCAGGCTTACATAATGAAATGAAAGTTTGTAAAGTCCTTCATGCAACACCAACACAGAACACATATACAGTTATATGAAGTTATATGTTGAATATGCATTGGGGCTACCACCCTGGATCAGTCCGGCCGATGGTCAGGAAGTCTGCTGTTCTCAATCCAAAACCTGTGCTTTATCTCATGCTGATGACTATATATGTGTCATAGTTAATACTTTTAGCAATAGAGCCAAGTAAAAAAACTGGTAAAGAAAATAAAAATGTAGTCAAATGTTATGGAGCTACCGGCCGCTGCATCTGCCTGAGCTACTGTTGACCAGTGACATGCAAGTTCTGTTTGTTTGACCAATTCATCAACCCCAACCTCAACCCTGTTCGGACTTTCTTGTTCTTTACTCAGTTGCTTGAAATTGTTCATGTGTGGTATTTGGACACACCTGCGCTCCACAGAACCTTATGAAAAGGACTGGTGGGCCACCTGCATGCGAAATTAGATTTTGGCGTTTGTACTGCAAGCAGTTTGAAAGTATAAAATCGTGCTATTTTCACAGAGATTGAAGTGACTGGGCAGCTTAAATTAGGGTAGCTTTCTCTGCATTGTTGGCAACGTATGGCTGGTACTCACAGTACGCCTTCAAGTCTGCTCTTCCAGAAAGTGCAAGTAAAAAAAAAATCTAGGTTGTCTTTCTTCAAAGACTTTAAAAGCATCACACTTGCTAATACACAGACAGAGGCAGGCTCAGTGAAAGCAAATGAGGTTAACAGCCACTCCCCACCTCAACAGTGATTAATTATTAGGAACTGCATTGTTTTGACAAACACATATGCGACAGTATCCGATTTAAATTAATGGTTTTTTTTTAGGCAAGTCACAGTTGTCTTGTGATGGAATGTGATTACAAATCTAATCATGTTTGATCCATACACTGTGAACAAACACTTGTGACTTAACACTTATCTCATGCAGCATCTTCCCATCCATGATCCTTCATCCAAGAATGTTTGTTTAATTTGTCTGCAAGCATGTAAACACTTATTAAAATATGAATTGACAACCATTCTTTTCATCCAACGTCCAATCCGCCCCACAAGGGGATCTAGTCATACTGCCAGTTCAAAGAGATTCAAAGTTAGATCACACAGTGTGGTTTACAAACGCAATGACTGAAAGATGAAGATATGTGTCATGATGAAGGAGGTTGGAATTCCCAGGATGCAATGGTTTCTCATCCTTTTGTACTGGCCTCTGTAGGCAGGAAACGCTCTAACCCATATGCTCAAATGAGGCCAGTCTGTTAGATTTTCTCCACCAATTGCAACGCCCATTTCTAAACCCAGAGTTCACTTTTTCAAAACTCTTCAAACAATCAGCACAGCAGAAGGTAATGTTGACTAAACTGTAGATAACTTTCCATTGCTTTGACACAAAACAAATTTAATGACCACAACTTTAAACTTTCCCCCCTTCTCGCGTTTCCCTGTAGAATTACTGGCAGCGCTAGCAACATGGCTTCCGCAAGCAGCCTTGTTACTGTACAAAGTGAAAAATAAGTGGAGGAATCCCGATTTGACCTCGAAACTTCGATCTCAGTCCAATGAAAACATGTTATGTTGACATAACACCTGAGCGCTCCACGACTGAATGCCCATCTGTTCACTCTTGTTTTACCTCGGTTTCTATCACTGTTCCTCTTCCACAGGTATTTTAGTTGTTCCATCGTTACTTCAGAATAATGACCAAGGAAAACAAGTCCTCTTCCTGTTTCGGTTGCTCAAACTTAAACCTCTACAGCTATAAAATACCACATACATGACAATTTAACATTCACCTAAAAATGTAATATACCATTAAAACCTGGACTTGTAAAACTTTGACTGAATCAAAGGATCTGACTACTCCTTCAACTACTGCATGTTGCTCTAATTTAATCTAAAAAGAAATAAAAGTTGAGTAGACCAACCACGGCTGAATTTCATTTCAGTGGAGCACCCATCTAGTTGGTACGGGTATGCTTTTCAATTTCACCCCAAGTAAATACTGTAAAAAAGTACAAATCTATGGAATGAGTCATTTTCAGTAAACACGGAAAAAGCTGACTCCACAGAGTGCACTCAATCTCACAGAGGAATTGTTTTCCTTATGGAGGTGGAAAGTTTATGACCACTGCCCACATGATCAGATATCTATCTTGGATGCAATGAATGCTGGACGGGTGCAAAAAATAGTGAATGATCAAGCATGCTAAAAGATTCTTGCCTGGGTTTGCAGTAGAGAACATGAGGTGAGATGTGAATTAGAACATGTGGTCAAATGCAGACAACAGGATTGCTGTACTGTCTATATCTGTAGCTGCCCTATATACAAGGAATCTATCGGTGTGCATATAATGAGTTTTGATTGACATTGTAGGATTTTTGATTCATAACTGTGACAAATACTTGCCTAATAGACAGGAGTGATTCTTTCTGTTGAAACAGAACTTCTGTTGCAAAAACAATAAATTATTTTAGCTACTTCAAAGACAACGCTGGTACAATGCATGCTTCCTGTTGTTAGTGTTTTTAGGTCATCCTGTAATGAGTGACAAAGTTTTACTGTTGGGAGACAAGTGTTGTCAGTGTGTGCTACAAGAGTTGTTTCTGAGACGTTTCGGAAGGCTTTTGGTTGCATAACAGCATTTTGGATGTGAGGATAACTGCTGTGCTGAGATTCCTGTTGGTAATGAGAACCGTCTGAAGAGCTTTAAATAGAGGAGCTGACAGTGTAAGATTGCATGAAGAATATCTTTAGATCTGTGAGTAATTACACAGATTTCCTGATCAGTTGAAATAATGATATTTTTGTTGCAAGTCATAATGTACTCATAATGCCATTTCTGAAGACGCTTACTAGGTCTTCATTGAGACCTATTAGTTGATTTCAATGTAGTTACACTGATCAGCCACAATGTTAAAACCACTGACAGGTGATGTGAATAATATTGATCTTGTTACAATTCAATGTTCTGCTGGGAAACCTTGGGCCCTGGTCTTCCTGTGGGTGGCACTTGACGTACACCCTCTCATGGCAATGGCCCTCCCCAATCGCAGTGCCTCCTCCCCCAGCAGGACAATGCGCCCTGACACACTACAAAAACTCAGGAACGGCAAAAAAGAGCCCAAGTGGTAAGCTTGACTCCAAATTCCCCAGATCCCAATCCAATTGAGCATGTGGGACGTGCTAGAACAAATCTGATCCATGGAGGCCGCACCCCCGAACATACAGGACCTGAGGATCCTGGTGCCAGATACCACAAGACACCCCCAGAGGTCTTATGACCATAACTTGACAGGTCAGAGCTGTTTTGGCTGCACAAGGGGAATCTGCACAATATTAAGTAGGTTGATTTAATGTTGTGGGTGTCGTGTTTAAAGATACAATTTAAAAACATCCGAAAACAGTCATCGAGTAAACCTAAAAAACACTCATCAAATAGACTCCTGCCTGTAATGCAAAAGTTTACTGCAACAGTTGCAACTTTTGGTCAGATTAACCAGTGAATCAATTATGCTGTTCTCTTCCTTATCCATTCTACACATACATTTATACATAAGGTTCCTTATCAGTGTCTTACCTGTGGGTGCATTATTGTTGATAAATGGCTTTCATTATAAATCTTGTCATACAGAATAACATCCTCACAGCGTCATTTTAAGCAACTGTACACATCTCTGCACACTGCTCCTTTCATACCAAAGATGAGGGGCTACAGAAATGTCTGAACCATTGAGCACATTTGAAATTCACATGTGTAGAAAAATAAGTGTGTTGTTAAGTGCATGATTTTTGAATTTCCATGAATTGTCTATAAATGACCGACATTTTGACCGCATTGCACCACTTTTCCAGAAAAACACAATTTCTACAATTTTCACATCTAATTGCCCATTCACTAAACCTCTCACCAGAACAGCCATACTTCAATCAAGTGATTATTCAGAGGGCTAAGAGCTCAGCTTCCATAACCAGGCACACCAGGTCTGTTGAGCAATTTATCTACAAGCTAAAGTGAGTTCTGTATGGGCTCTCATAAGAGCGATAGATTTGCTGAATCTAAGTATGTTTCCCTATAGGACACATCCAAACAGGGTTGTTTTACAGTGAATAACATTTCAATTTGCGTTTATGTTAGCCTATATCACAAGGCCTCTATAACACAAGGCCTAACAGACTCTACCCTGCTATAAGTGAACAAATCTGCTGCTTATTCATGTGTCATCTGCATGGATCATCAGACGATGCTGACTTTTTGCCTGAACATGCAACTTTAGCCTCAGTCTTGCAGCATGATGTTAAATACTGTATGTTCCCATGGAACAGCTAGTGGAGTGCTATTTGCTTTGGCACAGTTTCCTGTAAAAACAGGCAGCTAGGGAGGGACTTGTTGCGGATATCAATTGGCGTTATAGCCAATAGCGCTGAATATGCGTTTCGCTGCCCACCATGCAGTTAGCAGTCCACAGACACTGTCCAGACTGGCAGCTCCCAGTAATATCGGCCGAACTGGGACGTCACAACACAGCCTCCTTCTTATCAGGTTTGGCTCTTGGCACCTAACTTAGCTGTACTGCTAGCCAAGCGCACCATCGAATGGCAGCTACATTTGGCAGCAGGCAGAGATTACTTTAGCAATAAAGCTACCGATATCCGTCCATCAGAAAACTCCATAAATCATTGTCTCCTTCGTTCTGGTCTTCTGTGTTCAGAGGAGTTCATTGCTGGTCAGCAGAATTTAGCAGCTACTAGTAGGCTAAACCTCTACATCAAAACTAGAGAGTACTTTTTTCAATAAAATGTGATCCAACTTCTTCCAAATAAGTGAATGAAGTCATAAGGTTCTATTTTGGGAGAGGATATAAAGTTATGTTTTTGGCCAGTAATCTGTGAGGCCCAGCACCCAGAAACACTCCACTTTGGCAGCGTCCTTCCATGGCAGCATCACTGAAATTAAGAAAGTGCTAAATAGACCAAACGTTAGCGTATGTGCCCGAGTGCCAGATGTGTCATTAATATTTCTTTTGTTTTCCTGACTTACAGTTTCTACAAAGTCTACAGTACCATAAAAATTACCTACAAAACTACTTATTTGTATTTGTTGGACCAAATACTGTAGCCTAACATGTATTTTGTTTGCATAGGAACATGCAACATGTCGATTGCAGACAAAGTTTTCAAGCAACAGAGTTACGATTAGCTAATTAGGCTAGCCATCTACATTTGATTAAGACTGCTAGCAACAGTCCTCAATTTAGCTGTTGAATTTGAAGTCTGCTTTTATTTACTTTTGTGTCTTCTTGCATCCCAAAAACCTTAACACTAACCTAATTACTAACAAACTTCTAGTAATAAATTGGCAGCCACCATCTGTTACTAACGAAGGCAACGCTTGGCAAAGAGTCAATAATCATTACTTTACTATTCTTGGCATCAGATTTGCACCATGTGGGAATGTAAACAGCTGTTGAAAACCAGCACTAAAAATTTAAACAAAGCTGAATATATGCAATAATTAATTTTGAATTGACCTAGAAGAACATTTGTGTCGTTAAACTAGAAGGGAGATACAATCTTGTCTAATACTATGACAGATATAAAAAGGCTCTGCAGCAGAGAGGCAGGTAGACCTAGAGAGTAAAACAAGTTGACATTTAAAAAAAGCATAATTTGGATTAGATGAAGTGATCAGTTCCACATTCCTTTATACTATCACTTTCATGAAGCTTAAAGCAACATGACATTTACAGCTTTTGATACTTCATTAGTGTCACTATCACACCATCAGTGAAATTCAACACCAACAGTGCTGATAATTCATAATTCTGACCTCTTTCCAAAATTCTCCAGAAGTTTCACTTTGCAACACTTTTCTGGCAGGCAAATCAGCTCTCAAAGTACTCTCATTTCATTTAATAAAGTTAGGATCATATTTAAATCAGGCACTCGCTCATTCTTTAAGCCCACAAAAGAGTTTGATCTTAACTTTCCCAGCCTCAACCCAGAAAGTTCTCTTCTGTTGGTCATTCAAGCCAGGATTTGCTTTTACATTTATAAAAAGATTCACCTGCCAGACAGTTCACAGAAGTGTCACAGAAATATCCCCTTTAGGCCAATGTTATGCATTTGACATCTAAAGTATCTGCTAATAGAATTTGCATTTATTGCATAAAAGCCTGCAAGATCGTTATATTTATTTATTTAAGGGTCAAACATGAACAAACAAATTTCTGCCATGGTTTTATTTGCGTTCTCACAGGTATTACCAGGTTGGCAGGGATTATTATGAAAAAGGTGATGTTATGAACCTCCATGCACCAATCAATGGCAAAAGAAGTACTCAGATCTTTTATTTAAGTAGCAATGCTAAGATTCAAGAAACTTTATTGTCTATCACATAGTGACAGAAAATCACCTCCAGGTAGGGCTCAAACAACATGAGAAAAACATTCACACTCATGGTTATCATAATCATTGATGCATCAATGTGTACTTGACTGTAATGTTGCAGATGGTAAATAAATAAAAAATTTAAAATTATATAAGATGTTATTTACACCCTCGATGCACTGTCGAGCTTGTGCAACCACTTTGGATGGGGTGCACGCAAACACTTTTAGCTTAGCAGCTACAGTGAATATTTCAGCTTTAAAAAGTGTGTAAATAGCATCTTTTCGAAAATTTGGGGTCTTGGGACTTCATTTTTGGGTGAAATTATCCTTTAAGTAAAGAGCTTTTTTTAAACATGATGTTGCTGAGGCAATTTGATTGTGATTTTGGGCTTTATAAATAAAATTGATTCAATTTGATTTGATTTTCTTTGCAGACTTTGTTGATTACACAAGATTTCACTATCCTCCTTCAGCCATCTT
Source organism: Lagodon rhomboides (assembly GCA_039737535.1). Lineage (NCBI taxonomy): Eukaryota > Metazoa > Chordata > Actinopteri > Spariformes > Sparidae > Lagodon > Lagodon rhomboides. Next base: position 27,712,091 of record CM077792.1, on the reverse strand, counting down.
CAGCCACAAGCGGCAGATACATGCAGGACACTTTTGTGTAGTTAAATGACAATCAGGGTTTGCTTTTGTTTTCCTCAGCTTCATCTAATCAAACCACTTACGATCCAGCTAGACTTAATTGTGCTGCAATATTGTGTTTTCCTCCCCATCATTTTTTGATGCTATTCTCCTCTGAGCTGGTCGAGTGGCCTAATTGAAAGTATTCAATAGACAATTTGTTGGCAGGATGACATCTGCCTACTGGCTCACGTCAAAGTTACATTTGCCAGTTGGAGCTGCGTGATGTGTTGAAACCAAAACCGAAGTGAAAACAGCTCGGCACCCACTGAGGTGTTAATAGAAGAGATTGAGCAGCAGGATCAAGGTGAACAACACCCACAGACATCACAATGTCAGGTTTAATAATGGAATTCATAAACCACATGAATGAGGATTTAAATGGAATTCAGTAACACAGATGAATGTATTGCTATGATTTGATGAACCTTTTACTGCTCATCCACAATGCAGATGCTCATTGTGTTTGTGCTCAGATTTGGATGGCTGTTGACCACATAGATTTAATTAGGTGGAAAACAGACAAGTCATAATTCATTCTTGTTTTTCCCAGTTCTATTTCTTACCATTAATTAAGCTACGAGTATGCTTTAAAGAAGGGGGAGAACGTGAATACCAAGGTGATTAAAGAAATCACTAAACAGCCTGGTATTGCACTGAAACACAAAAAATGTCACCTTAAATGGCGACTCTAAGAAACAATCTTTCGTGCTGTTATTTGCTGCTGTTAGACAATAAATTGAAGCTAATTGGGTGACAGCGGCGCTGAGTCGGTGCAACACTAATATGGCTGAAGGATCATTGGTTTAAACATCTACTTGGGGAAAAATCCTGCCGCAGTTAATGTGAAGCATTCATCCTTCTTCAGTAAATGCCATCAGAGTAAAGTCGTTGTGCAATACACGAAACTTTAGATTGGTCTGCTGAAGCTGCCCAGCGGTCATCAGCTCAGCGTATGATGTAGTGGGACTGGACCACCGAGGCTGCGGTGCCCTGTGGTGTCTGTGCTTACAAACAACATTCCCTTACTGGGGTAAACTGAAATTTGACTCTAACACCTTATTAGCAAGAAGATGAAGAGTCTACTAGCAGCTCTGTGAGGCTGTATTGAGGCACAAAGGTGAAGTTACGTTTTATTCTTCAGAATGCTGATTTTTAGCAGGTGCAATGTTTGCCAGTGTCATGTATGGCTGATGGCTACATGTATTGCTGTTGGTAGTGTTATTAGTTTGGAAGGTATTTAGTCAAAAACCATAGTCATAATTACCGCTGCCAAGGAAGTAATGTTTTTGGTTCAGTGCAATTTGATTGTTTGTTTCTCATACAATATTTCATGTCAATAAAAGTGTCAATAAAATGTCAATAAAAAGTAACATACTAACATACATACCATTAGCTCGCTAATTAGGTAACTTTTTGCTAACATTAGCTAACCTCAGATGTGACTATACAATTTGAAGCATCTGTGAAGATTGTGGCATCTATGTAATGTGAGCAATCCAGCCAAGAGTTGTTGAGACATTTCAGTAAAAACTAAAAATGTCATTAGAGGTTGCATTAGAGGAAAAGTCAGAGGATCACTAATGTCATTGGGCTTAATCCTCCTGGGAACATGAATGTCTGTACAAAATCACATGAAAACTCATTCTTTAGCCCTTTTGGGCCTTCATTACCCAGGGCCCGGGACAACTGACCTGCTGTTTCTCCTCTGTTGGCAGTCCTGTCAAGCGTTTAGATTGCAGAATACAACCGCATGAACACCCCTTTACTCACCCTCCCCTTCCAAGTGTGTAGAATAAGGGCGCCCTAGTCTTGCACAGCTCTGGCAGGCCAACTTTAGCCCGCAGTTCGCACTTTGGGCAGCTCTGGTGTAGCAGAACCTAGCGTAGCTGCTAAAAATGCAAAATTCCTTCTCAAGAGCCACTTTCTGGTTTGTCTGTTCTGGGCTACTGAAGATACATGGCGGAGCGACATAGCAGCAACATGGACCCACACCTTATGTAGCTATTAAGTCTGATCCTAAGGTAACAAAAACACAACAATTCTTAGTGTGATTACACACCAATGAAAATGTTATTATGAACATTAGTTTCCATTAGATCCCTCATAAAAATCCTACACACAGGACCTTTTGACCGCACATCTGTTGTGGCTAAAATGGTTTAGAAAAAAAGTCACCAAAGTTTGAAGTGTAAAGGTCACAGAAAATCCATGCAAGAGTACTAATCAGAGACAAACATTTGGTGAGATCTCAGCTGTCCATCACTTCTCAAGAGCAATTGATTTGAACTGTCTACCGGCAGCGTGGATGTGTCAGTTTCTTCAAGGTCTTTGCGATGTAACCCACATAAATTTAGGCTTTGGTAATGATATTCATTGAAATATTTGGACGCATTCTGCCATCTTTCATATGGTAAGTTACGTGGTCTATTGTTCCAAGGTGGATATGGAAATGCATTTCTGAAGTAATATTCTGTGCATATTAGAGGCCACCGATTAAAGCAGATAACTGATGGAAACTTACAAGCCGAGACTCCCCCGCACTTTTTGGGAATGCAAGACACAGACTTGATGATACATGAGTGAAGGTTTTAATTTCCAATTCAGCAAATCATAAATGAAAGATAAACAAATCTTTAAATAAACCCTCGGATGTTGGCTCTGGGACACCAATTTGTTTTCAAAGCACTTAGAAGTCTTGATTGCTGCAGTGATGCTGCACACACATACATACACGCGCACACAGATGCTCACTGAGGGATCGGTCCACACAAAGATGTGTCTTCATCATTCAGATGATTCATACGCTGCCGCAGTGGAATACTGCCTTTATTGTCTTGGCTGATCAACTTGACAGACAGTAATGAAATGAATGACAGACGATATCCCTTCATACTGCTCAGCCTCCACAGATTCAGAGTCCCCGTCCACAAGAAGTGAGGGAGTGAAATTCATTACCAACAAATTCATTAGTCTCGAGAGATCGGTTTTTGGTACGTCTGCAGTTTTTGAGCCCTTTCGTTGCTTCTCTAAATGATCCACATTTGCACAGGTGCACTGCTGCATTGTGCCACTCACAGCCCCTGACACATGCTCTTTTCACTTCACTCAATCTTGCTTTGTGCTTTTTAGGCTTCTCTTCTTAGCCCCCACGATACAGCTACTTGACATTCTCCTATAATATGTTTCAGTACAGCTGTCAGGGCTAAAGATCCTCATATCCTGCTGCATCACTCAGATCGTCAGTAGGATTTTCAAGTGCACTTGACAAAGGCTTACAGGCAGTCCTCTGGTCTCAGACTACACAAACAACTATCATCACCATTTATCTGCTGATAAACTGTTCATTAAGACATTTGGTGCTTTTTGGGGGGGCAAAATACTCAATGACAATTTCATGTCAACAAATGTTTAGTCTGGCCAACAGTGCAAAACCAAAAGATATTACATTTTATTATAGATATTAATATTTATTATATATCATATCTGCTGATTAATTAGTTGCTTAAGAGTTTAATCTCTATTGAAGACACACACCACATAAATCACTGTTCAAATCCGACCAGTCTTTATTCCGGGCTGTTCAATGAAATATGGGAACACTGTATAATATCATTCATTAATGAATAGTATATGTAGGGAATTAAACTTTACTTAATATAGTTACAGTATATCATTGCTAACAAACAATAAAAGGCTTTAAAAGTTATCTATGGAGCAATTGTTTATTTTAAAGTTGCAATTAATGTTTCTAATGCTTGTGTAAAAGCATAAATGGTTAGTAAATACTGTGTATTTAATTCGTAGTTAATCAAACTGATTATTCTGATTGGCAATCATTAAGTTGCAACTGATGTTTATAAATCTTTACAGTTTAATAAATGGTTTGCAAAGCGGTTTTTAACAGTGAAACAGTTTTCACATAGCTTTATACTGCTTTTTCACATATGCAGTAGTACTCTACAAGACCTGTAAACACTCTTTAATGTGCAAAATGGATGGAGCTCCCCCTTAATGATGGTTATTATTATTAAGTGTTACATATAAACCTAAAAAGAAAATATTCTAGCTTCCTAAAAGATGAAAGTGTGGCTGAAAAAAAATCCTTCTTGCTGATGACAGAAGAACAATATGCTGTCTGCAAGGTTTTTTTTGTTTTGCAAATACAAAAATGAATAGCCACAATTTGAGTGCGTGGCCTGTGACAGGTGACATGTTGCATTGTGCTTTTGACGAGCAGTGAGATCCCTCTTCAATTGTAACGTCTAAAAGCCGGCTGCAGACAGAACAGTTGTAAGTGATGAAGAATGGCTGTAGCTGCTATGGATTTTTCAAACCGTCTGGGTTGACTCCCCTGACATTTAAGCTAACGTGCAGAGACAGTGAGCAAACACAATTTTTCACTGTAGCACCAGTGCAGAAAAATGATGAAGTGTGCACAAACTCTTTGGTGGAGACGTCGGGATAGCAGCGGATCCTGTCTACTATACTGTACTTTATTGAGAAAGTGAAGGTGGACATGATCAGGGGTTGGTCTTGACATATCAAACTTTAAACCCAGAGTCCAAAATAATTATATCTTAGTTAAGTGTGAGACTTTGTTTGATGGCATCCTCCAGTCAAGCCTCTGCATATTTCTGTGATTTCCTCTATATGCCATTCATAATTCTTCTTTCGGAGCCTTGATGCAAACATGTTTGACGTTTTTCTCGTATATTTACAATGTGCAGCTATATCCAATCAACCATAAGAGCTCACCTTGACGCTGGTTAAAGCTGTTTGATTCCACTGTGAAATTCCTGGGGAGACAGAGACACCCTCTGGTGTGTTTCTGCTGTTACTGGCTTACAACAATCAAGAAAATCACTAAATGTACATTATTTTCTGACAAATTCAGATTGCGTTCCTGTCATTTTTTAGCCTAATTTGTACAGTTTCTGAGCAATTATTGAAGTAAGATGCTCATCAAAAAATAATCAGAGTCTGGCAGACTGCATCCCGCCTTTACAATTTGTCAATACCGGCTGCTTCAGTGTAAATCATTCCAATTTTAAAAGAGTTATTAATGTTCAATACAATGGCACCGTTGATAAATATCAACATCTGTGTCATTAGATCAGAAGCAGGGGAGTGAGAGGACAGATAGGAACGAACAGATAAAGAGACAGAGAAAGAGAGAGAGGGGGCAGAGAGTAAACAAGGCCATCTGGGAAATAAGGCCAGTCATTTCCATGTGCGCTCCTCTGAGCTGAGGTTTAACAAGCTGTGCATAAAGACAAGCCTGTGTGGGTGGAGCTCCTCTTAATCATAGCTATGAATGTTCAGCAGGAAACCATCCGGGAGGAGGAACTTGTTAATTGAGATCTTGATCCTCCAGAGGTGTCTGCTGTAACTTCAAGCTCTCCATTTCTTTTTCTTTTTTTTTTCCCAGATATTTTATTAGCTCATGCAGGCCACACTCGAGGGCACAGTTTAATGAGGTTTGTGCATTGTTGATGTTTGTGAGAGCCACCAACCAGCCAGCTTATATAGAGAATTATCAGGAAAATGGGAAGCAAAGATATTCACACAACAAAATCAAGATCTTTTACCTGAATTCATTAATCATGTGCTTTAAGGGCACAGTTTTTGATTCATGGATTAATTTGCTGAATTGCTGCAACAGTATGTATGCTAATAAAATACACATATATTAATCTATCTGGCACCGACATTATTTATCCACACACTCAGTATTCCACACATGTAACACCAGAGGTTGAAATGATTTGCAGCTTTCAAGATTTTGACTCTCTGTCATTTCTATATCAGATACAAGGATCCTGTTAATGATATAGGCACCAACATAGTGCAACAGCCTGCCACTAGCTCAAACTTTAAAGGGTAACTCCACCAACTTTACACATTCAATACTACTGCAAATGTGAAAAAGGTAGTATAACGCATTTGTGGCTCCAGAGGACGCTACATGTAATCTGATAAATTGCCTCCAGGGGTGTCACCATTGACTGTTTAAAATAGTGGACATAGTCACTGTGACACCACCCATAGGTTTCTGAAGAGCCAGACAAGAGAGCCGAAGCCACACCCTGTCCGGTGGACCGGCATGGGAATTTATTTTCTGAAATAATATGTATGGTAGTGAATGAAGAGACAATTAATTTTCTGATCCTGTTTGAATTGAATTGTGAGATAAAAGATGATTTTATTATTTATAAAGACTACACAGCCAACAGTCTTGTCAGGAACGTCGTCTCATTGAGCGGTCACAAAAAACCTGTAACTTAAACATAGTGGAGCTGGTATCAAGCGGCACAATGCTGGATACAATAGAAACAAGCTCAACTAAATGGAATAAAGCCATCATTATTGTAAGAAATGGCACCTGTGCTTTTCCTGCTTTGACAAGTCAAAATATCTGCTGTGAAAAGGGTTTATTACGACTCTGTAGTTGTCATTTCCACTTTCATTCAGTTGATCGGTGCTCATTAGAAATCTTTGAGTGTGCGCCTTAAGATCAGACTCCTCGTGTCTTGTTTTAAGCGCCCTCAACTGTTAAATCAGCTGCTGTAGTTGCTTTGTGAAGTACGCAGACTTGCCATTCAATCACCCATTTGTTTGCTTTCTCCGAGCAGATGCAATGGAGGCGCCTTTAGTTTGGATGTCTGGAATACCAACTCGGAAGTTCCGACTTCTGACTTGGAACGCACCACAAGGTCCCATAAGCTCAAAGTGGGGTACCAGCCATCGCCATCTTGGCAGCGCCTGAGTGTCTGTGCTAATCAAGGACGTTATATTAAATCTGGAAACAGTGTTGGAGCCCCATTAATTCCTACAAAAGCTGCTCAGTGGAGTTATGAAGCCAAAAAAGCTTGACAACCCCGCTACTGAAAAATCCCCGGATCTTTCATGCTGTTCGGCTCATAGAGCATGCGCACCACTAACGTCCGGTTAAGCGCTGTAACGGCTAACTTAAATGGGGTTAAAATAATTGAATTATGCAGCTGTTCTAGACTTCTAGCTTAAAAAAATGTATCCACCATTTAACAGACGCTTCTTTCACAATGTAAACGTATGGGAAAAAGTTTTTTGGGGCCGCAGTGCATCGTCTGATGTTGTAATTACACTGTATGGCCACTACGTTACAACAACTAGCTTCAAAGCCTGGCGCTCTTCCTGGGGGCTTGATGCTAACTACATGCTAATCAAAAATGTGTGAAGACGTGGAGCTGAAGCTAGCCTGGTTACTTATACAAGTTGACTGAGAGTGTTCACACATAAAGAGAAGCAAATGTCACCTCATGAGTTTGACTGCAGGTTAATTTTCCCCAAACTGCCACAATACTTAACTTAACTGAACATTAGCCGCAAGTTAGCAAGCTAAGTTAGCACTCACCACATTCTCTCTGTTGTCCTGCTGTTTCTTCTTTTCCATCTCTTCTCTGTACAGTCATTATGTAAAGTACATTTCCCCTCCGTTCGGCAGTCACTTTCAGCACATGTGAATCCACTTTTTAATCCCAAAAGTTTGAAAAACAAACTCTGCTCTTCGCCTCCTGGTGTTTTCCTCCAGAAGCTCTGCCCGCGACTGTCTCCTCCAGAGCTCGCCGACTCTGACAGCTGTCTGTCGGTTAAAGCTCGTTAACGGAGTCGCTCGTTGATCCATAACACCTATCCGTCTCTTGCTCAGGTGTGTTAGTCCAGTTAATCACACACCCAGCCATATTATTTGTCCGATATTTGTATTAAAAATTCTCAAAATGGCATCAACACCACAGACAAGTCCGAGGGATCAAGTTAAGTGACTTAATGAGATGCTAGCAGGCACCTGTCACTCAAAGCAGCCACGCCCCCAAGTATGCATGACCTATATTAAAATTCACCCCTGTATAGTTGTCATTTAGGGGGAAATTAGTTCTAGAGACCAAAACAGTTTTTTGTACCAGGCTGTAAACATGTTTTGTTGTAAAGATGGGCATTTTAACATTGACTCACTTTTGAAACCAGCCTCAAGTGGATATTCAAAGACCTGCAGAGCTACATTGCATTGTGGGTAATGTAGGCACCAGATTTAATAAGGAAGAAGAATGCATGAAATCAAAGGTGATATCTCTGGTTCTGCTGTATCGATTTTCATCATTTGTTTTTATACTCTCCATAAAAGCCGCATCCGAATGTCCTCACTTTACCGAATTGGCAGGCTTGCGGACTCTTGAGGGACGTCCAAATTCACATTTCATCCAGTCCACAAGGGCCCTCAAGAGGACTTTCTGCAGACTTCCACATCATGATACAGAAATACTTAGCAGTAAAGGTTATAGAGCTAAGCAAACTAATTTTATTTTTGTGGTCGTTAGGGGTGTCAATAATCGGCTTTTATCCATTAATCTGTTGCTTTGTGTTTTGTTATGCTTGTGCAAAGACGAATTCTCAATTAATCATGTTCTACACATTTTAACATTTTGTAAAAAATCACAAGTCCTGAATCTAATTAGTGCACAGGAAGTCATTTTCCTCCCTTTGCTCACAAGCTTTTGATCTGTCATCTCCTCTAATCATCAGTTTATCTGAGCCTTGTGAGATTTTGTCAGCTTGGTGAATAATCAGTTAGAAAAAGAACTGTGTGGGAAAAACCTTCAGGAAGTGAACTGATTTGTTTAGTTACAAAAGGCAAACATTTGGGAGGGCTAAAAGGCATTTGTTAGAATGGAAAGTAATTCTATTTACTCAAGGGCTGTACTTCAGTATAATTGTGAGGTTCTCCACTATAGTTCAGAGGTTAATATTGACATGTTTTTGGCAGCTACGGTTACAATCTACATTTCAGTTTCGTAGTTTAAACACACATGATAGGTTTATAAAATACAATGCATCCGACTACTGTCACCCCTTAAAAACAGGCTGTGTCTAGTTGGGGCCCCTTGTCAGGTTTGTCAACTGTCCAAGACGCAAAGAGGTAAGAAATTAAAACAATATTTCCCCCCATATTTGTGGTGCTTTTTGGGCAGAAATAAATTAATAAATCCTCTTCCATTAATAATTTCAAAACCCATCCAATTTATTTTGTGATCTTTCAGCAGGGCCTGACCCCAAGGTTGGGATCCACCGAGCTAGACCACCTGATGGTGTGTTGAGTAACTTAAACAAGCTCTACTTTACGTTGATAAGTTAGTATTAACAACTTATTCATGTATCTAATAATATGTCAGTCAATGCTAATTTTTTTATATGACTTGCACTTTTGTAGTGCAGCATTTTAAATGCAGCACTTTCATTTTTATTATTGGTAGAAAGGATTTCAATACTTCTTCCACCACTGGTAAAATCAGTGCTGTAATATATTGGTTGAAATCCTAATTGAAAGTGTCCCTGTCTGTATTCTGAAAGGAATAAAAACAACACACTGAATTTTCAGTTTGAATTAAAATCTTCACTTCAAGACAGAAGGCCAGAATTGTTTGTCTCAGTCTGTCATAGTTTGTTTCTTCTCAGCCTTCCTAATTATCACACCTTTACTCTGAGGCAAGACTGAAACAATATTTCCACAGATTAAGAAGAGACACGTAAATGCTCTGAAAATCTCAGTCACTTCATCTCTAATCAGATTCATTTTCTCTAAATATCTCAGCTTTTCCTTTGCTTTTTTTGCATTTTGGAAACATATTGATCAGTAACAGATGGTACTAATTTCACCAACATGGTTTGATGTATTTAAGTCTGTCACAGTAATTATGATATGGATGTATTGTGCATATGTTATTGACTTATCGATATATGTACATGACCTCGACCATTTTCACTGTTAACATGCAACTTTGTTTAACGGAGGTTGAGTGCATTTTATTCACTGTTTAGGTTGTAATTTAATATTTTGTTAGGACATTTTGATATTTGCTTCACATTCACATTCTTGTACTTCATGTGTGAATACTCTGAATAATTCAAAGTTCACTGCTCTTTGAAGTATTTTGCCATTATATTATTATATCAGTGGCAGAAAATGGTCTTAAAATGACAGAAATATTGTTACAGTCCCTGGAAGGGCAACAACAAAAGTCTGAATTAAGGTCAAGCAGATTGAAAACCTGGAAAGACTTTATGCAAAGACAGCACGGTACAGTGATGTGCCAAAGAGACATTTACTACATTTAATCCGACCGGAACAGTAATCAAACACAGAGTGATTTCAGAGGTGAGACAAGTTCATTTTTTTTTCCAACTTCAGTTTGATCAACAAAGGGAGAAAAACATTAAATAACAGACCAATTGAAATATGTTAAGATTATGTGCATTTATTTAATCTCCAAATCTTTACCTTTGTCGTCCTTGTGAATTTGTTTGTTTGCCGAGTCTAAACTGAAGACATATACATCATGTGAGTGTAAACAGAAGCCAAAAGCTGCAAATCTAAGCCGTTCATGCGGAGTCCTACTTGATGTTTCGTTTGGCAAACGCTCTGTGGATCCGACACGAGAGCAGAAAGAAAAAAGTCCACGTCGGGGCAGCTGTCAATGTCCATTTCACTGCTCAGCTTTCGTCTGCCTCCAGGTTAATGTTGTTACCAAACTTGGCGTAGAGCTGGACCTTCAGGTCACCCAGCACTTGCTGTATCGCTGACACTCGATCCTCAAGGCCTCTGACCTCCTGCTCCAGTGCTTCCTGATCACAGAACATGGAAACCCAAATTACATGACAACCACTACAATAGCTAAACATGTAGCAGGACATTTCCCTGCTCCTACGAGAAGACTCAGAAACTCACACTTTACTGGCAGATATAGAAAGAGATACTTAAATCAGTATGCATATCAGTCTGCACCTAATTATAATCAGTAGTTATTTATGAGTTGAGAAATGAGCTGTTCGCAGCATATTTGTCATTCAGTGTGAGTAGCAGACAGCGCCACATCAATCAGTACCGGCCTGCGCAGGGTGCTTTGTTGGGTGATGAAACAGCAGCAAACACAAGGACAAATAGGGAGATCCTGAAGTGACAGACGGGAGGGACACGATCTAATCTCAAGTCCCTCGTGGTCAATGTCTGCCCTCGCTATGTTTTAGAGGCTATAAAGCCCTGATACTACCTGGCTCGCCTCCCAAAGGTGCACCAAGGAGGATCTCACGCGCCCCTTATGTGTCACCTGCCATCTGGCCAAACAATGCCATCAGACACAGAGGCCTGAGCTTGAACCAGCCTGGGGGGAGTGATGCTGTTCTGTACAATCCCAGTGAACTGCTTTGCTAAATTTCTCACGTTCACAGTGTTCTGGAACAACTTTCACTGCACATTCACTTAAAGTCATAGTTCTACATTTGCTGAGAAGATCGATGGCACGCCAAGAGTCTTGTTGTTGTCACCCTGAGGTTGGCAGGCAACCAGTGAGGACTTCATGAAGTCACTGGTTAGAGTTTTGAGTACATCTTAACTTTATCATTTCATTATGGCAGCTCTCTCCATCAAATCCCAAATAGAAAACATAAGTTATAATATGATGCGTCAAAGAGGGCAAGAGGACATTTTCTCTGAACAAACTGATTCCCAAAAGGCATCCAGTCCTTCAGCACATGACAGGAACACATCTCTATAATTCCATGAATATCTATTATCACTTTCACACACAATAGAAATCTTGTGATCTGGCTCTTTTGTCAGTGCAGCTGGGTTATGAAAAGAGTCTTCAAAGTGTTTATTTGCTACAACTTACTGTAAAAAAATAATGTATTTGTTTCAATAAAAGACTTCAGAAGTCAGTCGGGATGACACTTTGTCAGGATGACACTTTATTCTAGCTTTATTCTTCTTTCAAACACAAACACACAAACTTCCCTTTTCAGGAAGAGACAGACGTTTTACAGTTTGTGATCTGACATTATTTTTGTCTTAAATAAGATGAGACATTGAAAGAAGACAATAAGTGAGTGAACCAATAATAGTATTTACTGTCTTACTGTATTATTTGTTACAGTTATCATTATAGATGCTATTTGCTCATCAAGATATATTTAGCGTTGATCATTATATGTTAAATTCTCCTCAACAGTCCTTTATCTGAATGGAGTTCTCTCACTGATGATGACACATCTGAAGAGTAGATGAAGGCATGTCAGAAACCTACCTTTGCAGCCTCCAGCATCTCTTGTGTTTCTTCCTGCGAGTGGCTGACAAAGACGTTGCCGATTTGATAAGGGATCAATAGAGCGTCGTCATCTAACATCATAAGGTCATCGCTGGCATCCTGTAAGTTCTGCAGCGATTTCTGTATGGAGACATAGGCAGACCATTGAAAAGTCTTAATCAGGGCTTTTAACAAAATAGTTTTGATAATGTGGCCGCTGCGCTGGCCTTTAGACAACATTTAACTATGACTCGTCTGAACATATTAGGTTTCAGTGGAATCAGTCAGTTTATGTGTTTATTCAACTTTACGGCTTTTATTTTGAAAAAGCAGGTTATTACCATTTCCACTACATTTACAAAAACTTCTTATGATCGTCCAGATGTAGATAGATGGAGAGGGCCAGGTGGTCACAAATTACAAACAGAATCAAATAAAATTGGATCTTAGTGGTTTTACATTCTCAGTCTATTTAGTCCAGATCTGACAAAACTTTTCTTTTAGCACTCTGAGGGCAAATTATAACTTTTCCATAATGTAGATCTCATGTACAATATTAATCCATTGCTCAGTGGTTGATGGATCTACTTCTTGCTGCCAATAGTATACCAAGTTATTTTTTGTCAATAATATTCAAATTTTCAAACAATATATTGGCCACATACATAGTTTCACATCTGACAGGAATTTCTACTCCAAATATATTCAATGAATGTTTATGGATATCCTCCCATTGAGTTCAAATAACCTGTCAACTCCAGAAAATATGAAAATGACTGACTCCATTAGTCAAACAAGCATCACCACCACCCTGGTGTCATTTCTGGATGGGTGGGCAACTACATGCAACAGCCTGGTATGACAATCAAAAGCACCACAAAATTACTATGAACTTTACTCAACACCTCTTTGAAATTCATTCAATAAAAACATATGAATCATCTTCACAGTAAGACTGTTGTAATAGACTGTATTATCTTATGTCAGTCAGTTAGTAATCACAGTCACAGCTGGAGTTTCAGATATGAACACAGTGATTGATCCCATCCACCATGACTGTCCATAACAGTTCTTGATCACAGCTGACCACACAGTGAACCCTCAGTGTTTGTGATGTGACTGCTTACTTTCTTTGCCTCTATTTCATTCTTCAGCTCTGTCACCCGACTCGTGTTCCTGGCGAATTTATTGATCTTCTGCTGGTCCTCAAACGTCACATTCACATCTTCAACTGCCTGCAAACAAAGGAGGAAATTGATTAAAATGACATGTAGCTAACGTCAGTTGAACCGAACATAGCAACAAAAAAACCCTGATGATTAGCTAACATGAGCTAGGAAGCTATAGTCGACAGTTTGAATAGTGTCTGTCACCGTTGTCAAACACCACATCCCTCGTACTACTAGTCATGATCGCCATAATCTGGTACAGTCTCGGGTCTCTCTGTCGTCTAGTGTCTGAATGAATCTGTCTAGCTAGTGCGTTAGCTAGCTAGCATGTAGCGGTAGCTCGCCGCTATCATTAACATGAGCGGCACGAGGGTGTGACCACGACTTTAACCGTTAAATCTCGCAAACACAACACGCGACTGTGGGTATTTTCCCCCGCGCACGTATATCACAACTGGTTTTAACTGCACCCCCACGCGAAACAGCGACGAGGTGACTCGAAGACAAAATAGAATTTCTTGTGATTTTAAACTTACTACAGGTCCCTTCATGGTGGCGGCCATCTTGGCTTCCTCGACTGCACAAAGACAGCGGGACTCAACAGGACGATATGACCACACTGCCACCTGGCGGGCGGGAAAGCCTCGAGTTTTACCTTAAATACGAGTATTTAACTTAATTTTTTCCTCAGTTTTCTCCATCTAATAGCACAATTTGGGTGTCGATCGATCCAACACATGCTTTAAAACCAAATCAGGTAACGTATCATGGCCTCAAATGTGACCCTGAACGTGACTCTACTAATTTCAACACAAACACACTAAGCTAACATGTTTTATCTCTTTTCTCAGTAAGTGAGAATTAATCCTGTGTAATTATTCTTCTTAAGAAAATGTGCAGCGCTGCTCACAATATGTCAAACTAGTTGTAATATTAAACCGGAACTGCGGCTCTGTAAATATTTCTACAGCAAACAGAACTGCACCCAAGATCAAATATTTGCATAAATTCATCTGCAAAGCTAAAGTACTTTTAATCTGATTCAGACCGGCTGCAGGAGCTCTTAATGGATCCAGTGCCACAACACAGACAGGGGTATGTGATGGTGTGCAGCACTTGCCTCGAGAAATCATTTTTGACCTCAGTTTAACTTTCTGATCTGCTCTTCCCTCCAACTCGTGGCCCCTTTTTGTGAGTGTTTTTGTCACTAATAAAACCAGTGGGCAGCCACGCGTTGGTACATCATGAAGAGTTTGCCTGAGGTCTCTCAGCTGCAGGCCTTTGCATGAAGTCAGAAGTGCACAGTCCAAACAGGGGAATCCAACTCCCACCTCAATGTGTGCAGGCTATAGGCTACAATCGGGACATTGTGCCCGTGGATTCCAAGCCTTGCATTCGATTCAGAGCTTTTAAACGCAATTTTATCTGCAGTTGTTATTCATCAGCCGAAGAGTAAAACTAAAGGAGTGTTAAGGAGCTTTTTGTCAGCTCACAAAAGGAACAAGTTATCAGTAAAAGATGTGACAAACAAAAGAAGGAAGAGATCGGCTGATGAACTTAAAGTTAGTTTGCCTTTGGTCCCTGAACGTCTCTTAAACGGGCCCATTTGTATTGACGCATTGACGGGCCCCCCTCGGAGACAGCGTGGAAGTGTTTGAAGACAGCCGAATTGACAGGCCCCAAACACGACTCAGTGGGAGCCTTTAAAGACAGATGATTCAATTACAGAGCGCTTTGTTCGTCTTGATTAACAGTGATAATGAAGCAGATACTCATTCTTTGCACAACACACAATAACGCTTTTAAAAATCAGATAGTGTCAAAGCAAAACAGTTGATATTGTAAGTCATTAATATCAACAAACTCTGAATCTGAATCTTTAAAAGGGGCACTGTGTAGTCATGGTTAAAATTTTATCTCAGAATTACAATATCAAGGAGGTAAGTATACTGAATAATAAAGCTGTTCTCAGAGGAAAATAAGGTCGCCAGAACCCTGTTTGAAGCTTGAAAGGTGGCAGGGTCCGCCACATATAAACAAAGTATGAAAACAGTATGAAATTGTGTTGTCCTTAAAGGTCAGTTTGTTTATTCAGTCATGAAAACAAAGAGAGATTGTTTATTAAGTTTATTTAGACATAAATACATCTCTTCTGATTAAAAATTTCTTCCCCAAAACTACATAATGCACCTTTAAAAAGTCCTTGATAAACGTGCTTTGATATAAAAGCATAATCTAAATTAATGTAATGCTTAAAGTTTTCCCTTCCAAACCAAAATAACCAGGTGAAGTCGTAAGAGCTAACATAGTTATTTTTGTTTTGACAGTGCGGAGGCGTGCCAGGCCAGTATCCTTAATGCACATCCTGCTACATCCCAGCTACATCTGTCAACAAACACGTGCTGCAACGCCTTATCAAAGTGTGACTGAGTGGAGTGTAACTTCATTCTGATGTCGTCGGGGCATTTTCAGACAAGAGAGATTACTGTGAGCTAATCATGTGCCTTTGCTGAAGGGCACCAACACTCTGCTAGGCGGACGGCAGGCTGCCCACTGGAGGAAATCCAATTGATCACCTGAAAACAGCCCCACCCATTTTTAAAGCACACATAAAGTAGCCTGTTAACAATAGCCTATATACACAGTTGGGCAGGAGCAGCAAATCCATCTCACTGACAGAGTGACAGACATATGTTTTTCTTAAGGAGGATATCACTCGCTTGACTCGCCGAGAAGTGTGACAAGGTAAGATACTTGAATGACACGTGAAGGTAAGACAGTTTGTCATCACATAAAGCAGTTTGTGACTTTAAAATGCGGCTAAACAAAAGTATGTTTCTGTTTTGTCTGTTTTTTTCTGATTAACTTCTTTCAGTTGATTCGAGCTGAACGCCTGTGTCTGAAGGGCTCAACTGGGAAAAATGGGGAATGAGAATTCCAAGAGCAAAGAGGCGACCCAGGTAACATGATAGGAATTGCACAATAAAAATCATGTCGAAAAGTAGATTTTACTTGTCTTGGACTAAATGTTTGGATTGTTCAGAGCTATCTCTATTTAAACGTAGTCAACACAGACCATTATTATCACTAGTATTTCTAACCTCGACACAATACCTTGAAAAATGTCAATATTCGATACCATTGTTGACACCACAGGGGAAGATTGACGCGACATTTGGGGCATAACATGTTAAGGCTTGTGTAATGTGTGTTAAGAGCAACAGCGTCTTAGTTAATTTACTCTCTGACAAGGTGGGATTAAGCAGGTACTACAGAGGTGCTGTGTAAGCAACTACTAGAGAGGAGAGCGGGAAAAAATGCAGCTAGAACAAAAGTATTGATACGTATTGATATTTTGATACTTTTGACAACACTAAATATTAAAGTATGTGTTATAGAATGGGACAATTCCTGAGAAGCATGAGAACGGATCGGTCCTCTCTGCAGAGATCACATCGAATGGATTAGAGATTGACGGTGAGTCAGTGTTTTTTTTGTGTGAGTATTCTTGTTTTGAAGTCAAAATATCATTTGGTGGTAATGTGTGATATATAAATCCAAACAGTGGCACTATCAAATTCTTTCATTCTGAACCTGAAACTAATGACATTCAACTTATTTTAATTGCTGTTTTATTTTGTCGTAGGCCTGTTCTATGTCCATGTTGGCTCAGTCCTTTTGGACTCCTATAATGCTCTGTAAACACAGCGACTCCCAGCTGGACAATGTCTGGAGTCTTCCAATGTAAACTCTAGGCGTAGTCTAAGACATTGATAGAAGAGACTGTTTATCCTGTCACGGTGTGCTTTGCAGTGTCAAGGATTCCCGCTGCCACTCGAGTTTGTCTAACACCTAATGTTGGCACTGGAGATAAGGATAATGTCACTTTCTCACGTCGACCAGCCCGCGTTTCCTTGATGATGCATTGCACAACCATTCATGAGTTTAATGTTGCATGCAAAAGGCGTTATATTTAAACAAACGTTAATATCTAATCATAGTGACAACTGTGAACGTCCCTGGACTTCAGTTTGTCAGTAACATTTGGGGATATCAAGAACATTTACACAGTGTAATCTGACCTATAAATGAAAACTGGCAATTCAGGTTCTGTGATCGCAGATTTAAATTAGTGCAACTATTCTGTTCACATTTTGATAAGGGGCTCTTCTTTTTTTTTGCAGTTAAAGGTGAGACAGTAATCCACCAAAATGGCGGGGCCCCCTCCTTAAACCATTCCACTGAATCGACTGAGCCTGATTATGTTGTAGTCGAAGTACAGTGCAAACCTGTTGAGGCTGCGGTCATTTCCGAAATCCCTGTAACCACCATCCAGAAGGAGGTGGTCAAGAAAAGCAAGGAGGAAAAAGGTCGTCTTTTCGGCAAAATGTTCAAAAAGAAAGCAGAACCTCCGGCTGAAGTCAAGAGTGTTCAAGAAAAAGAGAAGTCAGGTGAAGATCAGACGGATGCAAATCCTCCTGCCACTGAGCCACAGCCGGTGAGTGCACTCTTTTTTAAAATCACACATTAATATACGCTATACTCTATATTTTTTTCAAGCAAACAACAATTAATCGATTCTTACAGATGCTGCCTGCAAAATCCTGATATAGATCACCTCTGTGCCGTAGAGCTTCATTGTTCTTGTTCTGTCCTGTTGCCAGAAATGTCCTGGTAAGTAGGTGGTAATTACCAAGTAACATATTTGAAATTTCTGTGAAGTTACCCCCCAAATTACCACAATAATTGCCTCAAAATGTATTAAAAATTACCCCAGTATTATTTATTAATAACATTCTGCTATTTTCCAATAAGCAGTTTATAAATAACTGGTAATTTCTTGAATACATTTTCCAAGAAACTTCCAACTGGTTTCTGCTTTTCCAGGAAAATTTGAGGTAATTGCTGTGGTAATTTGAGGTTATTTCACTAAAAATTCACGTATGTTGCTTGGTAGTTATCACCTACTTATCATGAAATGTCCAGACCTGTAAAGTGAAGTGCTACCGCGATTTGAATGTGTGTTAATATGTGACTAGAAATAGTCCCAGATAAATGCAGATGTTTTAGAAAAAGACTTAGCCTTTTTAAAAAACAAAAAACATATAAAAAACTATATATCTTTGAGCCATTTAAAAAATATATATCTTCAGGCTAAGTGCTAAAGACAGGAGGGTACTGAAGTCAGATATCCTTGTTGGTTTTTGTCTTTTCAGGGGATTTGTTGACATAGAAAAAATACCAGTTTATCCTTTATGTTTTTACTAATAATATAATAACAGTAATCTCTTAAACAATCTGCCTGCCACTTTTCGGAAGTCACTATGAATTAAGATTAGATTTTCATAGCTGTAAATAAACCCTTCCCAAAACATATAGCAAAAAAGAGAAATAAATAATTTCTGTAAATGTGGAACAATGACATCACTGAGAAACAAACCTCACATCACCCATAATGCACTGCAACACACCCGCCATGCAGTACATACTTTCTGACTTAAAAATATTTAGTTGTTGTTAGTTTAACGACTTCAGTTGTGAGTTAAACTGGTTTTGAAGAGTCAGATTTTAATATTAGTTTCAGGTTTTTTGTGTTTAGTGTTGGTCAGGATGATTTACAAAATAAAGCAATCCAATACAACAACAAAACCAGTTACAGAGTTTAATAATTAAAACCTCTGTGACACAACTTAAAAACTGTTTTAAATTAAGTGTTTACTGTAGGCATTACAATGTAGAGTTTTTAAAAAAATCTGACTCAGTCGCAGTGTGATCAAGCACATGGTTGTCATATGAATCCCGAATTGCTGTGCAACTATATTTGATCTAAACACGAATGTTGATTTTTATGATAAAGGAGTCGGGCTCAAGTGGACATGAAGCTGCCGCCATAATCGTCGTTGAGCACAGGGAGGACTTTGAATATCTACGTCAAAAAGCCGAAATCTCAACGCAAACGGACAGAAAGACTGAAGCAGATATTTCAACGCAAACTGGTGAAGACGGCGATGATGATACAACCACTAACACCGAGGGCCCAGTGGAAGAGGTTGGCACAGCAACAGAAGAAGTTCAGCTAAATGAATCTGTTGTAATCGCTGAAGAGGCGGTTGAAGAGACTGCTGATGAGGAACCCCAAGAGAACCAGACAGCTGGGATCATCATTGAAGAGATCATCATGGAAGAGATCATCATGGAGAACATTATATATGAGAATAAAGTGTTCAGAGCGGAGCGGGTGGAAGTTACTGACAATTTTGAAATCACCCACATCGAAAACTACAGTCCTGAGGAAGAGAGAGTTCAAGAAACTGAGCCAGAAGTTGCTGCGCAGCCAGAATCCATTAAAGAGGCTGAAATTGTTGTAGAAGAACATTTTTTTGAGGAAACTGAGACACTGGAGATCTCCAGCCTTCCGAAAGTGGTTGCAGATTGTGTTGAGGCTGTTTTCGCTGTTGTTTCTGAATCCACTGACTTTGCTGCTGTAAACAGGTCGGAGGAAGTAATTACCGAAGGCAATAGCGAAGGAGCCAGAGACATATCAGCTGGTGTAGCGCTGATTGAAACCACTGAACCTAAAACTAATGCCGTCACTCCTGAGGCCGAGAAAGCAAATGGTGTTGCCTCCCTGGACGAAGAGCCAGTGACAACGATGATGGAAACAATCTCAGAGGTTGTTTGCGACGAGCCAAATCCTCCACCTGCACACAAAGACATGCCTGAAAGAGAACGCTCTGTCCCTCTTGTGCCTATAATTATAATTATGAAGGAATCTTCCTATGAAGGGTTCACCACTGATGAGGCTGTTGCGGTCGAGGATGTACCAGGAATGAGTGAGGAAGTAATCATTGTGGAGGCTCCTTCCAATGAGCTTATCACCACTGAGGAACTTCCCCAAGATGCTTTAAATACTTCTGTTGATGAAGTCAAGCCTGAGTCCATTCCGAAAGTTATTACTCCAGATGAGAAAACTGAGGTTTGCAAAGGTATTACAGCTGATGAGGAAACAGAAACGACTGAAGAAGCAGAACCAAGGCCTGTCATTGTCAGAGACGATGCTGAGATGATACCAGAGGCAGCAACTGATGCCCTCTCTCAGTATCTCGAACTTTGTGCCATCGCTCCCCAGCAGCCTGCAGTGGATAATGGCTTCCTGTTGGAAGAAGTCATCTCTGCAACAACTTTTGTGCCCCTTTCTGGAGAACGACAAGCAAATGTTACCATTCCAGAGGAGCTAATTGAGACAACTGCAAAGGAGATAAATGAAGAAGTTGTAATCTCAGAGGAACCTACAGAAGAGAATCCAAGCCCATGTGAAGAAAATGCAACCACTGAGGTGTTGGTGAACATACTAGAATCAGTTGTTGAAGCGTTTTCAGAGAGGCTTGTAGTCACTGAAAACATCGTTGAGGCACTGGCAGATGTGCCACAGATGGACGCTTCAGGGGAGTCTGAGCCTTGCATTTCAATCCAAGAAGAACTTGTCGAGGAGAATGTTGCCCCGTCTTTGGTTGCTGTTGAAGAGCCAACTGATTCCAGTCATGTTATTTCTGAGGAGCCTTTGGAGGAGAGTGTGAGCCCTCTTGTGCCACAAGTGCAAGTGGTAATCATGAAGACAATTGAAGATGAAGTTACAGCCGAGCTAATCCATGAATCAAATCATTCTTGTGATGTTGTAGCAGCCATTGATGAGAACTCGGAGGATTCTCAAATTGCCACTTCAGATGAGGCTGTAGCAGAGTGTTTTGAAGCCTTTCTTGAGACCATCGTAGAGGAAATCATTACAGAGGTTGCCATCACTCCTCAGGAGCCTGCAGTAGAAAATTACATTATCTTGGAAGAGGAGGTCATTGCTACAGGACCTTTCGTGCCACTCTCTGGAGAACAAGAAGCAAACATTACCATTCCAGAGGAGTCAAGAGAGAGAACTGCGGAGGAGATGAAGGAAGAAGTTACAAAGCCAGAAAGTGTTGAGGAGGACACAACTGTTCAAGCTTCATCCAATGAAGAAGAAGTTACCCAGATTGTTGGTTCTACCGAACCTGTTGAAGAAAAAACTGAGGTATCTGAATATGTTTTGGCACAAGCTGAAACACCCAAACAAACTCCTGTAGAAGATGTAACCACTGAGGTGATGGAGAACATACTTGAATCAGTTGGTGAAGTGAATTCGGAGAAGCTTGTAGTCTCTGAAAACAAGGTTGAGAAACCTGCAGATGTGCAGCAGATGGACACCACAGGAGAGTCGAAAACTTGCTTTCCAGTCCAAGAAGATCTTGCAGAGGAGAAACTTAACCCAGCTTTTGTTGCTCTCAAAGAACCAACTGATTCCAGTCCTGTCATTTCTGGGGAGCCCGTTTTGGAGAATGTGAGCCTTTTTGAGCACCAAGTGCTAGTAGTAAACCAAAAAAATGGAGATAAAGTTTGTGAAACAGACAACTCTGGTGACGATTTAGCTCAAGCTGATGAGAACACTGAAGATTCCTGTATTGTTACCTCAGATGAGGCTGTAGCAGAGTGTGTTGAAGCTGTTCTTGAGACGATTGTAGAAGAAATCATTGCAGAGGGTGCCATCACTGCACTGGATAATGCCATTCGCCTGAAAGAAGAGGTCCTTGCTGCAACACCTTTCGTGCCCCTTTCTGGAGAACAAGAAACAAGCCTTACTATTCCAGAGGAGCCAAGTGAGACAGTTGCTGAGAAGATGGATGAAGGATCTACCAAAGCTTTGTCAAATGAAACTACAACAGAGCCAGAAAGTGTTGAGGAAGATGGAACTGGTCAAGAATCATCTACTGAAGGAGGAGTCTTCTGGGATGTCAGGTCTGATGAACCAGTTGAAGAAAAAACTGAAGTACCTGATGATTGTTTGACACAAGCTGAAACACCCAAACAAATTCCTGTAATCTCAGAGGAACCTGCAGAAGAGAATCCAAGCCCATGTGAAGAAGATGCAACCACTGAGGTGTTGGTGAACATACTAGAATCAGTTGTTGAAGCGCTTTCAGAGAGGCTTGTAGTCACTGAAAACATCATTGAGGCACTTGCAGATGTGCCACAGATGGACGCTCCAGGAGAGTCTGAGCCTTGCATTTCAATCCAAGAAGAACTTGTCGAGGAGAATGTTGCCCCATCTTTGGTTGCTGTTGAAGAGCCAACTGATTCGAGTCATGTTATTTTTGGGGAGCCCATTTTGGAGAATGTGAGCCTTTTTGAGCACCAAGTGCTAGTAGTAAACCAAAAAAATGGAGATAAAGTTTGTGAAACAGACAACTCTGGTGACGATTTAGCTCAAGCTGATGAGAACACTGAAGACTCCTGTATTGTCACCTCAGATGAGGCTGTAGCAGAGTGTGTTGAAGCTGTTCTTGAGACGATTGTTGAAGAAATCATTGCAGAGGGTGCCATCACTGCACTGGATAGTGCCATTCGCCTGAAAGAAGAGGTCCTTGCTGCAACACCCTTCGTACCCCTTTCTGGAGAACAAGAAACAAGTCTTACTATTCCAGAGGAGCCAAGTGAGACAGTTGCTGAGAAGATGGATGAAGGCGCTACCAAACCTTTGTCAAATGAAACTACAACAGAGCCAGAAAGTGTTGAGGAAGATGCAACTTGTCAAGAATCATCTACTGAAGGAGGAGTCTTCTGGGATGTCAGGTCTGATGAACCAGTTGAAGAAAAAACTGTAGTATCTGATGATTGTTTGACACAAGCTGAAACACCCAAACAAATCCCTGCAATCTCAGAGGAACCTGTAGAAGAGAATCCTAGCCCCTGTGAAGAATATGCAACCACTGAGGTGTACGAAAACATACTAGAATCAGTTGCTGAAGTGATTTCAGAGATCATAGTTGAGGAACCTGCAGATGTGCTACAAGCAGATGCCATCGGAGAGTCTGAGCCTCGTGTTTCATTCCAAGAAGTCGTTGACGAGAACGTCAACCCATCTGTGGTTGCTGTAGAAGAACCAACTGCTTCTATTCATGTATTTTCTGAGGAGCCTGTGGAAGAGAGTTTGAGCCTTCTTGAGCCACCTCTGCTAGTGGTAATCATTGAGACAACTGATGAAGAACTAATAGAGGAGATGACCAGTTTCCAAGAGAGGAGTGACATTTTCGCTGCCATTGACAAGAACTCTGAAGATTCTCAAAATTCCACTTCAGATGAGTCTGTAGCAGAGTGTTTTAAGGCTGCTCTTGAGACCGTCATAGAGGAAGTCATTACAGAAGAGATGATTTCAGGCGAGAAAGCACCAAAGATCACCACAGAAGGAGAAACTGAAGAGAAGGTGGACAGTATTTCAGATGTGAACTCAACAGATTCAACACGAAGGGTAGAGATGACTGACGATACACCCATCACAAGTACAAACATGAAAACTTTACTTGCGAGGTTGCGGTCAGCATGTACGTCCATTGTTGAAGAATCAGCATATAGGCTTGATGGTATAAACATGTCTTTCCTAGGATGCAGTATAACTGTTACCATTAAAGTGGCTCCAAAGGATAAACGGCAGTGAAATGTTGAAGGTGTTGTTCGTAAGAATTGATATGTAGTCGAAACTGCATTGTGAAATGATTTTTGTTTTATAATACTGCAAAGTGCCTCTTTTTATAAATATCATCAACACAAAAACCACAATGTAAAGTATTTAAACATTTTTCAATAAAATGACGAACGAAAACACTGAAAAATGTTGCGTTCGTCCAAGATTTTGTACATTTTATTTGCGTTCATTGGGTCTGTGGAAAATAGTAGTGACATATATGACATTTTAATCAGGCCAGACTTGAAAACTGGGTAACACTTTATATTAGGGAACAATATTAAAGGGTAGCTCCACCAATTTTAAACATTAAAGTGTGTTTTCAGGTCTTAGAGGGTACTATTGTAAGTGTGGTAATAGAAAAAGTTGTATAAATCCTTTTGTGGCTCAAGAGGAAGCTGCAGGTAAGCTGATAAATACCATCCAGGGATGTCAGTCAGTAAGTTGCATTGTGGGTTATATAGACAGAATTGCACTCCTCTAACACTGTTGGATATTGTTGGACAGTTAATAAACACGTGATCAAGAGACATCGTCTTTTTTATTCCACACATTCTTTTTTACTTTTCAAACCCTTGTGCCTACATTACCCACAATGCACTTTAGCCACTGCGGCAATTTATCAGATCACATGCCGCTTCCTCTGGAGCCACAAAAGGCTTTATACTAGGTTTTTAACATATGCAGAGGTACTACACATGACCTTTTAACACACTTTACTGTATGTAATTGGCAGAGCTACCATTTAACCATTTACTAGTTGCTTGTTTGAATGCATGTAAGTCGCATATAATCTCTGTATAAGGCATTATAAAGTGCTTAGTCATGCCTAATTCTACATACACATATTCTAAAACTACTGAGCCATTAGCTTAGCGCTTTCCCTCAATAACCTTCTGCAATACCACTTAGTGACAGGAATGTGGGGGTTGTTGCACATGAACCACACCGCACTTTAAAATGGGGAACATATTGAGATAGACAGACTTCATTTAGAGTTATATAGACATATATATAGACATAGATTGGTAGTTTTGTGGCATAAGAATGAACAATGTTTATTAGGTGTTATTAAAAGAGATGAGGTAATAATGCAATATTATTTATATAATATAATACAATATTAGTTATTTCTATGAGCTGTTCTCAGAGGGAAAATAAGCTCCCCAGAACACTGTTTGAAGCTAGAACGGTGGAAGGTAGTAAGTATGAAACTGTGTTGTCCTTTAAGGTCAGTTTGTGTGTTCAGTTTATTCAGTCGTGAAAACAAAGAGTTTACTTATTTAGTTTGTGTGGGCATAGAAATCAGCCAATGAAGATCTTTCTCTTCTGATTAAAATGTCTTCTCCAAAACCACATAGTGTACCTTTAAAGGAGAGTGACTATTCTTGTGGTAATGCCACCTTATAAGGCCCATACAAGGTCTAACAACTTCCTTCCTTTATTAAGAAAAAGTCCTCCTTAAAGTCCTAGGAGTTGTACAATAAGATCATTTAGAATAATGCATTAGTAAGTTCTTTATAATGATTAATAATGAGTCAATATACTACTACTATGCATGCTTATAATCCAATAGTTAATGGTTAATATGTGTCCCACAATCTAAAGTGTAATTCTGAAAACTGCAGTAAACAGATTCAGTAAAAATGATAATGTCAGGTTTGCTTAGTTTAAAGATATTTACCATCAGGACACAGCAAGGTATTTGAGTTTCCTGACATTTCTCAGTGCATAACTCTCACACATTGTTGAATATCAATGAGTGAGGGGTGGGACACACACATTAATAAAAGGGTGATTGTTGACAATGCCCCGAGTAGGCAGAGGCATGGTTGGAATTGTGCTCCCATCTCAATGCTGCGATTAAGACACTCACTGCTTGCGTATCAGCGCCGCTGCACTAACATAATTCTCAAAGGCTGATTCTTTGTGATGGTGTATAGGAGACAGATAACCTAAAGCAAGAAGCAGAGTCGTTACCGGAGCCGGAAAGTGTGACTCCAGGCCAGGGTCCAGAGGAAGAGAAAGCTCCAGAAACTGAAGACGGAAACAGTGATCCTGCGGAAACCCAAGAGGACAGTGACCCAGAAGAGAATCCAGTTATGAACTTCTTCAAAACACTAGTAAGTGACTCGATTTGAGAAATTAAGTGAACGCCTCATGTGAACTTGATATTTTCTAATTGCTTCTCTTGTAAAATCAGATTGCTTGGGTAAAATTAACTGAGGAATTACTGTGATTTAAAAGTGCAAAAACAAATCAACCCTTGTTATCTACATGAAGCAAAACAGCTGATTAAAAAACACAAATTTTAATTAATGTGTGTTCTGATTTTTTACTTCAAGCTTCACTGAAAAAGGGGAGAATTTGCCTGATAAATTTGAGATCACTGATGATAAATTCAGTGACGACTCTGTGTCTAAATTTGATTTTGTGTTATTGACTGACTGAATTATTGACTGACTTATTATTATTATTATTCTGTGTTGAGATATGTGAAAACTGAGTTTAATGGAGGTATCCATAACTAAATGTGCCATTATGACAGAGCCTGATGGAAAACCTACGACAAGCAGCTATTGTATTCCCTCATCATCGTGCTGTCTTTTGGACTCATGCTGTTTTAAAGAGTTACCATTGCCCTAGCCCCATGCTAATCAAGTCTTTGAACATGCGGGAATGTGGTGGCCTATTGTTCAACCCATAGTGTGAGCTCACAAGGGAGGCCTGTGCAGTTGGAAGTTGAGATTTGTGAAGATAGAGCGAGGGCAGGCCTACGCCATCTCCGGAGCACAATGGCTGTCACAATGACAGCGCATGTACTGTATGTGCTCTGTCAGGGCCCTCAGTGTGCACTCTGTGCCTCGGTTAGCTTATCATAAAGGCCTATGTCTGCATTCATGAAAGGCTTCTGTTTTATCTACATTATTTATTTTCTGTCGCTGTTACATCAGCTATATATGCTGATGATTCTCAAGGTTTTAAACTGTAGCTTCACTGCCAGCCATATAATTTAACATAATATATACAGATTTAACATTTGGAGGATAAGCTTGGTTGTTTTTTAATCTTGTTTTCTGTGCTGCGTGAATGAAAGTTAATGGAGACCGGCCATTGTCCTTCCCTTGTTGCACAGGTGACTCCCACTAAAACAACCAAAAAGGAAACAGCTGCTCCAGATGCCACAAAAGACCAGGTGAACACAGGATCACGAAGCATTATATGATATTATAAAACATGATTTATTAATCGTGACAGTATCATTGTGGGGTTACTTCAAATGGTTTGATGTTCTTGTTTGATTTTCTTTCAATACCCAGTTTCATATCGGGCTTATTTTGGTTTACAAAGCTTTTTGATAGAGCTCAGTAATGTTACTGGTTGATTATTGAACTAGTTCATAATACACTTATTATATAGTCTTAATTATATATTCCCATTTCCTTTGGGAAATGTAGTTTTTGCAGGTTGCTAGCTGGCATCCGTTCCTGTTTCTGCTTGAACTGAGGTTCCATTACAAGTTCATTTAATTTTTTTAAGATTGCTTTTTGTAGATATTTGTTTGCTTCAGTTTAACTTCATCTCTAACTGCTTCCTCTTTCTGTTGCCAAATAGTCCCAGAAGGAGGCCCAACCAGCTGCAACTACTACTGTGAGCACATTGCCCATCAAGTGTTTAAATTTGTGTAACAGTAGCAATATTTGTTTGCTAATGTTGCATTCTACATACTAATTCAATTTTAATGGTTTATATAAGACGAAAATCTGATCACTGCTTTGCATTTATCTTATCGTACCTCACCCTAAAATTTCCTTTGTGTATCTTAAAGTGTATTTGCTGTTAAAGGAGTCTGTGTGCACGGATGGTTTTCCACAGCAAAACATTATTTTAACACATGCTCTCTTGAAAAGGTTGCACAAGTGTCGGAGCCTCCTGCAGCACCCAAAGGAATGTCAATCCCACCACCACCTCCTCCAGAGCCGCCGAAAATGGAAATCAAAGGAGAGCCAGCTGCCAAACCTGTAAAACCCACACCGAAAGAAGAACCAAAAGCTGCTGCGAAGGAACCCGAGTCCTCAAAAGGAAAATCAGCCAAAGATACTCTGAGCAAATTCTTCCGTCCAAAGGTAAATAAACTGCAAACACAGGTGGGATGGTTCTTTATGTAGACTCCCAGTGAGTGCATCTTCCACAGTCTTTAAGATATACGTACTATAGAGTGAAACATACTGTGTGTGAATTCGAGGTACTGCTAGGTCTCACGAAATCCAAAGGCAAGGGCGCCTCAGCAAGCGGAGCCAAGACTGCAGCAGCGGTACAGTAGATTACTGTATCCTCAAACTAACCACGGCTCATCCTGTTACTAACCGAACAAGAGCTGATTTGTCTGGAGGTGGAAGAAACTGAACAAATTGCTGTTTCAAAATTGGAACTGCAATTGTGAAAAGTAGTATTGAAGCTGTTCTGAAACCGGAAGAAAGTTTCTACCACTGTCCATTTCTCCATGATGCATTATATCACTAACATTCAAATTTCATTAGTGATTAATTTAATCAAAATAGTTCGACATTTAGGCAAAAACACTGCTACTTGCTTACTTGCCTGGAGTCAGATGAGAAGATCAGTACCACTGTTATGTCTGTGAGCAGAAGTCTGGAGGCGATTAGCTTAGCTTAGCATAAAGACGAGATAGAGGGTGAAAGAGGAAACCCCTTCAACTTAACAATTTGTTTAATCTATGCTGTCAGTTAATTCTTCTCGATGTGAACAGTAATTATTCTTGAGCCAGGCTCATAGTTTCCTCTGCTTTCGGTCTTTATGCTAAGCTAAGCTAATCACTTCCTGACTTTTGCTCCATACGTACGAGAGTAGTATTGATCTTCTCGTCTAACTCTCAACAAGAAAGCATTTCCCAAGATGTCGAACTGTTCCTTTAACCAGTTTATATTAGTCAGTGCTCTTTACCATGCTAACATGTTAAGCTTTTCATAATTAAAGCTCTTCCTCTGCTTGTTCTTTATGTCTTGCTGGCTTCAACTAACAACTAAAAACCCTTCACTGTCCTGCAGACAATCAAGGACGCACCAAAGCCTGCAGTAGAAACAGAAGTACAGGTAAACCAGAGAGTTTGCTCATTCCTCTCAGGGAAATGTTACATAAATGAATGCACACTAGAACAGCGTCTTGCTTTGAATCGTCTTTTTAAGGATGTTCATAACAGACAATCAACTACATCTTTTTCAAATGTCCATCCTAATCTGCATCTCAGAATAAAAAAGTAGTTTTGCTCTGCAGGAGACACCAGTGGAGGCGCCAGAACCAGTTGTAGAAGTCCAGGTAAATCACAGGAGAGGTCTCACTCTTGGGTGATTTTTCAGGGAGTGGAATAATCATTTGATTGTTATTGCAGTGTGTCACATCTCCACGTTCTAAGCCACATAGGTTTATTTTTACATGTTCTGATTCATTTGCATCTGCTCAGAGTGAGAAAAGTGTTGAAGCTCATGAGACAGCAGAGGAGGTGGCGAAGCAACAGCAGGTAAATGAGCAGGAAGCGCACGAGGATATTAACTTTCACGTTCTCACTCTACAGGCGTCTCTGACACGATGATAAAACAGATGTACCAATTATTATGCCGCACCATATATGACCTTTCATTCATTTCAGTTAACACACATGAAATTTGCTGTTTTATAAAAAAAAAAAGTGGTTTTGATTCACTTTACATTGTATCAACCAACTAACTCCTGTTTGTTTGAGTTAGCCGATGATTTATCACATTTCATTCAGCATTTGAATCGATGGGAAAACAAGTATGTTTCCTCTCCTGCAGATGGTGGAAGAGGCACCAGAGCCAGTAGTAGAAGATGAGGTAAATCAAAGGACACGTTGGGAAATCTACCGAGAGTTACAGTAGATTAGAAAATCTAAACCACCCTCATATCTTGTGGCAGGAGGCAGGTTAGCCTAGCTTAGCGTAAAGATGGGAATCAAGGGGAAACAGCTCGTCTGGATAACAAAATCCGCCTACTAGCACCTCTGAAGCTCACCAATAAACACGTTATATTCCATAAAACCACAGCTTTTTTTTAGCCAGGCTAGCTTTTTCCTCACTGTTTCCATTCTTTATGCTAAGCTAGGCTAACCATCTCCAGGTAACAAAATCTATCAATCTCCTCAGAAAGCAAATATGCACATTTCCCAACGTGTCAAACTATTCCTCCTCAGGAGAAAAGTCTCATCTTCAATGGAGATACATTCCCTTCACTGTTATCTTTCTTTCTTCTCTCTTTACAGACAATCACTTTCTTTACTTTTCATGCATGACGGTGTGGGCTTCTTTATTCTTACAGGGATCGCTGCTTATCAGACTTCCCCCCTCTTCACCTCTTCTTTTACTTCACAGCAGCTCCTTCCTACACCCTGTCAGCTTCAACGACGGTCATGCATTTGATGCATAAATGGCTCATGATATGTATTCTCTGCTCTTTTGTTATTAAAGAAGGCGGATCCCTCAAAAGCCAGCACCTTGGAGGCTGCTGCAAAGCCAGAGCCGCCACCCGCTGTTCAGGAAGAAAAGAAACCGGCCTCAAAATCATCCTTCATGTCTCTCTTCAAGCCCAAAGTAAGGACCTCTTCACCCACGCTTTTATGGGTCTTTAGAATATCTTACATTCAGTGTGAATTCTGGTGAAATTAGCCAACAGAAAGTAACAGATTCATGTGAATTTGAGGAACTGTTAGACCACATGACTACAAAAGTCCAGGCGGCCTCCACAAGTGGAGTTCGGCTCCTCAGGAGAACAGCTGGAGTGGTAAATACAGAAAAATGACCTCTCGAGATGAGACTTCATTAACCAGAGTAATTTCATCAATTACATCTGGAATTAAAACCTGCTTTTTTTGTCCATTTCTTATTACGTTTGAGATCCATAACATCAGTGCTTCTGTGGTCATTTCACATAATGTTGCCTTCACTAAGACACGCCGGATCCTAACAACCAGTCACTTTAATGTCACTTCAAATCTGACATCTGATGTCATCTCAAAGTCCATCTGAGCACATAAGATATTACAGAAAACAGTGGAGCTGCTGCAGGACTGAAATAATTCAGTTTCTCATTATGCGTCACAACTCCTCCAGGCTGCTGATCCCAAAAAGGCGACCCCCGCCCCAGCTGCAGCAGCCGAGGCAGCTCAGACAGCCAAGGCCAAGGAGGAACCAAAAGCAGCGGCCAAGTCGTCAGAGGCGGCCGCGGACAACAAACCAGCTTCAGCGGCCCCCGCAGCTGGAGATGATGCAGCCAGTGTGCCCAAGAAACTGGAGAAGAGGAACTCCATCCACTTGTTCTTTAAAAGTCTGGTAAGGAGAGAATCTCTTTCCCTGCAGCCCTGCATGGTAAATATTGTTGCGGCTTCACCTCCACTAGATGGCAGCAGATACTCATCAAGTAACTAAAGGTGTGGGGGCCTGATTCACAGTCATCATTTGACACACCCTGAGAATTGTTTTGCACGGTTTGGTTTTAATAAAGTACAGTTAAACTTACAGTTAGGAGCTACTTTAGAAGTTAGAAACTGTTCCACACAACTAGCATCAAAAACAAAGTTTCAATGAGACTACGTGGCTCTTTAAAGAAAAGACTAATGCAGCAGATACTGTGATGAACAAACATGTATGATTTTTGTTTTCCCTTTTAATTTCAGGGTCAGAGACGTAACTCTACAGAGGCCGGGGTCCAGACGGAGCCAGTCACCGTCACCCCGGCAGCTGAGAAGGCCAAATGAAACCAAAATCATCACTCACATTTCCCTGTACAGACTCCCTCTCTCTTCCGTGCTCTTACTCAATCTTCATCTGTCTCTCTCTTTCTCATCTCCATTTCAACTCCCGATGAATAACTGCATGTGTTGTTTTTTTTTTTGTCACGGCTGAGAATGCGAAGGAAAAGTGACTCAGAGGATTACAGCAAGTGTGACAGAGATGAATAGTGAGCAGGAAGTTGACTAAGTGGTGACTTGAAATGGTTAAACATGAGGTTATTGAGACATATATATATATATTTTTGGTCATATAAATGTCTTGGCAAGTATAGCAATGTAAGTGTGAAGACTTTTCTACAGACATTTAATGTGACTGGGCTTCTGCAATAGACAGTACGACGCTTTGCTTTTAGCGATTAATTTGTCAAAACCGGTTAAAACACGTTGTCACACAGGTTCTATTTTTACAGTTCATGCCAGAGGAATCACGCAGTTGTAGCAATGCAAAGGTTAATATAAAAATGATAACACATACATTCAAAATAACGGCTCCTCGAAGCAGTGATAAAAAGGAGCACGCCCTTATAACTAACAGCACTTATAGATTTTTTTTAACTGTATGTAAGCTCTATGTAGACTAAAGCACATATACTAAGAGTCATGTATTGGGCCATGAGGGAAAATCACAATCTTTACTGTTCTGTGGGGAGCTGACTGTAAATGTCCGTGTTAACAAAAACGCATCAGAGGTGACAGAATGGTGTCGTCGTGCAAATGTGTCCTCGTGGTACGTTTTCGCCGCGGTCGTAAATCACAGTCGATGAGCTTTTAATTTGATTTCAGCACTTTGTGTTCTGTCACTTAACGAGACGTCTTATGGTTGTCAGCTCGTTTCGGCATATGTGCAATTAATACCGTGCTTTTTGTTTGCCTATACGTATGTTATGTGTGTAATTTCTGCCATCTCGAAGACAATAAATATTTCAACACTTGTTTGTTCTTCATCAGCGTGAACCACGAGGACGTTGGCAAATGTAATCAGGAGCAACTGCAAGAATACGTGACTCAGCGAGAAAAAGTAAATATGACTAGATTAGATTAGATTCAGTTGTTATTGCGCAGAGTACTGAGAAAAGAAAAATACATTTAGCCTCTAATCAGAGGTGCAAAAAGCAGTTAAGTGCAGAGTGATGTGAATATACATAGACTAAACCAGGGCTGCCCAAACTGGCGCCCCGCAGGCCAACGCTGGCCTGTAACCGGATTATGTAATCAGGATACTGAAAAAAGGTAACTGTATTCTATTAAAGTTACAGAAATATGTAATCAGATTACAGATACATTCAGTAGAAAAGGATATAGATACACTAGTCTGTAACTTCACAAGTCTCACCTGACATCACTCAATCTTCAGTGAAACCAAATACAAGTAAGAACAAAAGTCATGATATTAATATCTATTTTCTCTTGTCTTTATTTGCACGTTTGGAATTGAAGCTATCCAAAAGTAACTGAATGTGATACTTGGATTATATTACTGACTACAATTCTTAAGAGGTCATTAGTAACTGCATTGCAATAAAAACAGATTTAAAGTAACCTCTCTCAACCGTGCCCACTGTACAGTTCAGTTTGGCCTGGCAGATGTTTCGAGGTGAAAGAAATGGATAAATAAAAATGTATTTCAAAGAAAATAATAATGATGTTTACGCAGGTTTATTTTCTGTGAGGTAACAATGCTCTTTAAATGTGGGGCATCCCTCAAACTATTCTGAGCATGAATCACACTCACATTAAAGAAACAGTTCATACATAAATTAACATTCAGAAGTATCTATCCAACCCCGTGCTGATGGAAAGTTGGGTGGAGTTTCCGAGCCCACAAAACATTTCTGAAGCAAAACAGCGTTGCAGCCTTCTCCTAAACAACTGAAGCAGATGGGGACTTGTTTTAAAATGTACAAAAAACCAAACAAATGCATGAAATTTGCTCCGTAGAGTTTGTCCGAAGTAATCAAGCTCACATACAGACTTCAAACAGGTTGGCCGCTAATGCTTTTAGCATAGAAGCTACAGTGAAGATAGCGGCTCAAACACTCAAACACATGATGAGTTGTATGGGGCCATTTTATTTATTTGTTTTTAAATGTTAAATTCTGGGGGTTGGTATTATTACACTCTGAAACAAGTCCCCATCTACTCGGCTTCAGTTGTTGAGGAGAGTGATGTCATGGTTCATGGGGATCATCAGATAATTACTGATTTTCATTTTGGGTTTAACTTTTCCTTTAAAGGAACTTGGGATCCTCGTACCATTTTACATTTTAACAATGGGTGCTTGCTAATGGCCGTGGGACGCCATAAAGCCTCCTGAACTAAACAATATCATAAATCAAGTACAAATAATGACAATAGTTTGGCAGTAATATACAGAATAAACAGCCAGAGGCAGAGACTCGTCATGAAATGTTTCCACCATTGACATCCAAATCAAGCACCAACCCTGTGGGCTAGTTAGTGCAAATGTAGGTGTGACCCATGAGTCACAACTTGCACTGCTGGGTGTAGAAGCAAATACACCTCCGTGCCTCATAACTCTCATAACTCCTCCCGGTATTTACTCGCATGGCTGACAGACAGGTGACAGACAGTTATCTGACAGACCTGGTTGAGGCGCGGGCCATCATTTGTAGCCGACAGACAGAGATGACTCCCGGACATCACCTATGAATACTAATTTATACATTTTTCAGATTCCACGAGACACCTTAGAGATAAAAGATGTAAGACAAGATCTAAGGAATTGTATATATCAGGTAGAGGAAGCCCTCAAATCTTCTTTTACCTTTTTATGATGTAATTTCTATGATGGATAGCAGAGTGTGAAGTCTTTGGAAGGATGTGTTTTAGATAGTAATGTCTGAGACCCACCATTCACCCACCATTAAGTGATGAGTCGCGGCCCCCAGAGGCATAACTCACACTGCTCCTTTGTTATCAATGAGACACACTCCTCTTGCATTACCCTCTATAATAGGTGTGATCATTTTAAATTGTGCATCAAAGTAATTGCCGTGGCACTGAAGGAGAAAAAGTGAGGTAGTTCCTGCACCGTATGAGACACGAGGTCCATTGTCTGTCGCTTCCCCCCGAGGGTTGTTTCAAATTAAGATGCAGTGTGAGGTTTTTTTTTTTTTTGCCAAGTGTATTGCTGGTATGTGCGGAAGAGCTCCGCGTTCATTACCAAACATTAAATCATGAGAACACTTAACATTATTTTAAAATGAAAACTTTATATTACCCTCAGTGAACCTCCCCACCGCCGGTTCCTTATGCTGTTATGAAGGAAATTCACTCAGGCTTTAATGCATCTGGGCGCGAAAAAAGAGACGGTGCAGGCGGAGATAACAGCTGCATGTCCCTGCATGCGGGGTGACAGAATCGGAGGCGATTAAAGAAAGGCTTTGTGTGTAATTATGAAAGCAATCAGGCCGGTCAACACCTCCTGCGAAATAACAGAGCAAAATGATGTGGCTTATTAGAATAAAAACAGTTACGGGCGTGGATTTAGCGGCGCAAAGCGACTGTACTCTGCACATGATCTGCTTGACCACCATGTTGCAGCAGTTCATCCCAGGACAATGAATGTGACTGTGTGAATGCTCTGAGCTCAGAGGGGGAGGAACAAGGGAACAGTGGGTAGGGAGGCCTGACAGGAGGCCTGCTGTCAGCACTAATGTGCATCACGGCGCTGCTCGCCAGTAACAGGTCCGTTCAGCGGGGGAACATCGGGGTGAAACGGCTCCACGGACCAGCGAGAGGGCGGTTATCGCCGATTCCGATCTGATGGCAGATCGTTGGCGGTGATCTCGCCTCTGCAGGAAAAGTCTCATTCACGTTAACGGAGGGTGAATCAGCAGATCCTGCAGGCGCCACGTGTGTGTGAGGGAGGCATTCTGATGCAGATGCTCTCCAGTGATTTTTAAGGGTTGGTTTGTTGGGAGGTGTTACATCCTGCTGGAGGGACAAAAGGCTTCAGCAGTCGCATACCAGGAGTTCTACACATGACTTGGGTTATTTTGACGCTATTCAAAACACGGAAACGTTACTGTTACCGTTGTGTGATCAAATATCTGCTTGATATTCAAATCAAACATGTGATCTTGTTTAACCCCAGCTATAGGATAACAAGTTCAACTGTGTGCATGTAATCTGATAAATTGCCATCAGTGATGTAGCAGTTGTGTTGCATTGTGGGAAATGTAGGCGTCAAGCGTTGAATAGCTGATTCAACATCAAACTGCTAAAACACTGTTGGGCTCATTATGGGCAGTTTTTGGCAGCAGAAGCAGAGACACCACCTTTGTTGTATTCTGCCTACGTTACCCACAATGCAATGCAGCCCCTGGGTGACACCACTGGAGGCAATTTATCAGATTACATGCAGCTTCCTCGAGTAGTAGTAGCAGTTCCCCCCCTGCTCTATATACACACTTTAATGTGTGCAACTCGTGAAGGCAGCTGTTCGGTTTTAAATGCTTCCATTTCCTTTTCTGTAGCTGGGTTGCTTCCTGAAAAGTTTGTTTGAGAGTAAAAACAAACATAGCAAGTTACAGTCAAAGAATAACACGCACTGTGCTGCGACAGAAACAGAAAGGTGGATATGAGTCACAATGTGTTTGTTTACAGCTCAATCATAAATCCAGAATACAACAATTTTAGGCAAACCTCAGACTCATTGAAAGTTATCTTTAGTAAGACTATTTAGACTGATTTTGTGTCTCTATACTGAGCAAATCTCTCTCAACTGAGGTATGGTAATCCTAATCTGCCAATTTCAAACATTACATATGTACGTGATCATGTTCTTAGACAGTGTAGTTTATGTCTGACAGAGGATTAAGGTCAGGAGAATCATGATAGGGAAATTCATTTCTCCTGGTTTTGATGATCAGAGAAGAAACTGTTGAACTTAACAATTGAATTTAACCAGTAACAGTTTACTTATATTTAATTTTCTTTATTGTATTTTCCCATAACTGCTGAGCAAGCGTGGCTTTCCACTTACATTATATTCTTGTTTTTTCGGCTTTTTCTTTTCGGCTTTTTTTTTTAAGAATATTAAAAGGTGCACTAGAGGAAATGTTAATCAGAAGAGAAAGATCTTCATTGACTGGTTATTTTTATGCCTAAACAAACTAAATAAACAAACCCTCTTTGTTTTCACGACTGAATAAACAAAATAAACAAACTGACCTTTAAGGACAACATGGTTTCTTCCTGTTTTCATACTTTGTTTATATGTGGCGGACCCTGCCACCTTTCTAGCTTCAAACAGTGTTCCTGGGGACCCTTTTTTCCTCTGAGAAAAAATAAATATTTCTGAGTTTGTATTATTACCTCATGATATTGTAAATATTGAAATTCTGAGTTTGAATTTCTTCTCCAAAACACAAAGTGCCCCTTTAAGTATTCAACTCAAATAGGGGACACTGCTGCACCAGCAGCAGAACAAAGAGACTCCCCATCTTTTCTATGTGTCCTCACCGGGGGACCACAAATATGTCAAACATGTGCAGAACTCAGAAGAGGAATTCTTTTGCCGACCGATAACAAATTTTCTCTGGCGATCAACAACACAACAGCTGGTTGCGCTGAATAAACATGACTGGCTTGGGGGGGTGAGAGAGGAGATTATATATTATCAGTGTCTTTCAGGAGCGACACCAGGATTATGAAAGAAGCCGGGCTGTGAATCTGGAGGAGAACAATGCAGTCAGCTGCTCCTGACACGTCAAGACAAAAAGAAGCCACCACGGCCTTCCCCTATTCGCTGATCCGGTTCCTATCAGGCTGTCTGTCTGCTGAATGCATAATCACTCATTCAAACATTCGGGGGTTTGTTCAAAGATGCTACTCTATCTTTAATTAGATTTCACTGGATGCATACATTTATTCTTCTTTTTCGCAAGATGTGGGGCGACGAGTTTGCAGGGTTTTTGGAGGAGAAATTTACATTAGCATGAAGTCAAACAATGGGACAAAGTTAATTCAATCAGCTGGAAGTAAACAGTGTTTGCCCACTTGTTGCTGTCATTACCACAACAGAGCAGGAATACCAATGACATAACTGCAATATAATATATGAGTAAAGATAAATATTTGTCCTGTTAAACATAAGTTGGTAGTAGAAAGTAACTCAAGTACTCTTCTTATAATTTTAAAGTACCTCCCATCTAACAGCTGGATGGACTTTATAGAAAATCATATAAAATATAAGACTCCATCAAAAATAATATTCCAGTGATAGACTGTAATAATATAACTCACATAATCAGACCATCCGGCCAAGATACTTTATAACTTTATGTGCATTCTGTAGCACTGTAGCTCTGTAACCATATTTTTATTTGTACCAGAGTATTTGGATTAAAGATACAAGTAACTTCCGCTGCACAGACTGTGCTTTTTATGATCTCTCTCGGCAGTTTCATCATCTCGAGGCATCATACCGCTCCTCCAGATTGATCGCCTTTCACAGAGTCTTTGTGGCCACAGAACAATAGGAAATGAGCGGGAGGCCTCAATGTGTCACATGTGGTGCCTTTGATTAACATACTAGACTTGTTTGTGTAACAGGATCTCGGGGTGAGGCGAGAATACCAAAAACTGAATCAGAGTGTTTAGCAGGGGGTATAAAAAAAAAGAAAAAGACTTTAATTTCTGCAGGCAGCACACGCGAGCGGTTGAGCCTCACTTAATGCAAAACACACACGGCGATGTCTTCATCCGCACTCGAGAGGACACTTTGTTTAACGCGCAGTTTGACCAGATTTGAGCCGACAAAATAAAAACATTTAAAGACACAAAATGACAGGCATGTGATCTCGTTATTTGTGTCCTGCTTGTAAACACATTCTTCACTGATGAAGTCTGCCTGCCAAACCTGCGCTTCTGCCTGTGCATTGTGCTGACCTGTTTGGCCATAACAATAACCTCAAAACAACTATGAATATAACAGTACAGGGCTGA
Source organism: Lagodon rhomboides (assembly GCA_039737535.1). NCBI lineage: Eukaryota > Metazoa > Chordata > Actinopteri > Spariformes > Sparidae > Lagodon > Lagodon rhomboides. Next base: position 27,673,406 of record CM077792.1, on the reverse strand, counting down.
GCAGTCCTAATAAGCCTGTGCAACAGGCAGGATGAGGCAACGGCCCAGCCTGAAGTGAGAGATTTGAGTTCTGGCAGTGGGTGTCTTCTTCCAGTCTTTGTTCACTGTTCTGTCTCTGGGAGTGGTTTCTGATAAAAAGTTTTTTTTTTTTCTTCCTATGAGGCATTGCTGCCATTCAGGAGAAGGGCGTGTGTGTGTGTGTGACTCAATGCAGTGTACTCTGGAATCCACTGAATATGCTCATTGATCGTGGATGTATAGCTTTAAGCTACAACCGCTGCCTGTTGTCTCTACAGAAGGGTGGAGGAGGGGCTGTTATTTGACTTCACAGCCTGTGGGTGCTACTGTAGGTGATGGTCTCTATCTGAAGGAACTATCAGCAGCACCCTGTATTGTTGAAGGGTTTATGAGCATATAGTGAATTCACATTGTCATTGTCATAATTTAGTATTATTATATAGCCGGACATACGTTGTAATAGTCATTAGAAAGCGTCCCCCGTCTATTTAAAGAGACATTATTGAGTTTTGGAGAAGAAATTCAAACTCTTATTCTTTATATTTACAATAGTAATGAGGTGATATGAGTATGAACTCAGAGATATTGTTTTTTTCTTAACTGAATACAAGCCGTTCTCAGAGAGGAAAGCTGAAAAAGGTGGCAGGGTCTGCCAAATATAAACAAAGTAAGAAAAACAGTATGAAATGAAATGAAAACAAAGAGTCTGTTTATTTAGCTTGTTTAGTCAGAGAAGACATTTTCTCTCCTCACCCAAAACTACACAGTGCACCTTTAAGAACATGTTTTGATCAAATGTGAGTTTGTGTGACAGCTAATCGAATAAATGGGACATAAAAAAAAGTGTCCACGCTCTCACGTGGTGAAATAGGAAGAAAGGCTGAAATCTCTCATGACTCAACCAACCTGCTTCTGCAAACACCCTCATGTTACTGTGAAAAAAAAAAAAAAAAAAAAGTTTGAGGCTCCCCTCCCCCATCTCCACATGGTGGCTGATGCGTGACGTGAGAACGTGGAATAAAAGGGCTACACCTCAAGTAGGTTTTTCAATGCAGTGAATCAAACCTGGTGTTTGCGTGGGCCCGTGGCACCAATCAGAACCGGAGCCGAGCCCGTTTCATCTTATATACATTAAAGCAGATTTAGACAGGTGAACTTGTAAGTAAGTGAACTAAACAGGAAAAAAAAAGAAGTTAATATTAGATTTCACAGTATGGGAGACTCATCCAGAGCAAAGCCAACATGACAGTGACTGAAGGCTGTCAGAACATACCTGTCCACGCAGGTGAGTAGCTGGGATGCCTTTTAAAAAATACACACTAATTAACTGCATGTGTTATAGATAAACTCATGGTTATGTGCTCAGTCCCGGTCGGGTTATTCGCGACCACGTGACCGCCCTGTGGAGGTTTTTGAGGGGCGCCGTGCACGCGCTCCATCTTCCCTTTGAGAAGCAGTTGGGAGAGCGCGCGCCTCGGAGCTCAACAGCTGCACAGTGAGGACGAGTATGGTTCAAACAAATTGAATAGGTGAGCTGTCCTCCACCACCACCAGCAGCACCACCAGCACCACCAGCAGCAGCAGCTCCACCACCACCAGCACCGACGCGTTCGCTGTCGTGAAGTAAAAAAAAAAAGAAAAGAAGAAGCGACTCCCAGAACAGAAACACTTCAGTCCAGGTCGCTCGTAGTATCCCCCCTCCTCCTCCACCACCTCCTCCTCCTCCGTGTGTGTCATTATTAATCCGGAAACTCTCAGTTGGTAGGTATTGTGTTCGGTGAGTTCCTAACAGTCGCAAAAAAGGAGAAAGTCGAGACGGTTTTGTAAGTTCGCGAACGTTAACGACGTCGTCGGGGGAGTCCGCCGCTCAACAGAACTTCGGCGACGTTAGCCTGTCGTCAAGTGACGTGAAGTGAAGAAGTGAAGTTTGCTCATCGTGGTTGTATAAAAGCTCCGAGCAAAATCAATAAGCAGCGACGTGAGTACACAAGATTTGCACCGAGAAAAAGTAACGTTAACCCCCCACAACCCCGACAAACAACCCTCCATCGAGAAGTGACCGTTGTCGAGCCGATGTTAGCTAGCTGAACTCTTGTCAGCTAACTATCATGACTGAGAGGCTTGTTGATTTGTGGTCGCTCCAAAGAAGAGAAAGCAAAGAAACACCTCGTGTTCTGCTTGTTATGCACGTATAGAAATGTAATAAGCCTGTCCATCGACTCTTGAGTTAATTAGCTGTGAGCTTTTTTTTCTTAACTGTGTGAAGTAACATTAGTGGGGTTTTAAATGTGCTGGATTGTGCCTCTGAAAGCGTGTGTGTGTGTGTTTGCCCACCCCAAAACAAGCTATAGAGCACATAGTTAATGGGGCAGTATGTTAAGACAATTTAAAGTTCTCTTATTGAGGAGAATTGGGGTGATTTACTGGAAAATGACTCGCTTTAACTGTTGGGATTTCCCCTTTTTTTAATCAACCACACCACCCAGTTGTGCCACCATGTTAATGATGTAATGTGGATTGATTAGATTACACCACTCAAAATTTAGTTGGGGGTGTTGGGATACTGGAGTGTTTCACTTGACTGTTCATTCTGTGACATATCCTGAGTTTTACATTTTGTGTTTTGTGAATGTTTTTGCTCCCTGAAAATAATGCGACACATTTCATTTGACTTTTTTTTGCATATGTGCAGCCATCCCAATACCCCTGACTGAATCTGAGTAGTGTAAACTAAAAAAAAAAAAAAAACTTGTATAAACACAGAGATGCCACATCAGGCTGCTGTATGTATTCACTGTTGGCACAGAGCCTTTAAACTTGCTGATCCAGTTGCTCCACTCTTGTCTCAGTCAAGTTGAGTGTCATTTGAAGGAGGTATTCCCAGTGGTCACAAAACAAAAGCAAAACAAAACTCACACCTGGAGCCAAGCACTGTAAATGTGTGATATGTGACTCAAACGACGCAGCCAAAGGGTTGTCGGCTAGTGTAACTTTTTCCATGGTCGCACTGGTGTGCCTAAAATTTAACTTTTCTCCAAAAGTTGCGGTTATTGCTATTTTTAGAAGGAAAAACATGTGGAAGACGTACTTGCACCCTTATTCCTGTTCAGAATCATTCAAATAACATGAAAAGAAATTAAATTACAATGTATTATTGGTGCAACCAGTGTAGGAAGCTAGTCAGGAGCCCATGAGGTGTCTGGCTGTTGATTATTGTCTTTAGTGCATGTGACATTTCTCAAGTTTCATTTTTGGGTTCAACAAGCAAAGATAGTTAAAAAATGAGAAGTTATAGATGACCAGACCATTGTTTAATATTACTTTTAATGGTTTAATGTAGTGATATTTGAATACATATACATTCAACTTCAGTTTCTTGTTTTATAATTATAATAGTGTCTATGATCATTTAGGGTTGCAAGATATGGGAAAAAAGCGATTATTTTTGACAGATAAGGCGATTGCGATACAATTCACGATAAGTGGAAATGCATTTTAGCATTGTAATTTAATTTTTACTGAAAAAAACAAAACTGTAATTATTTGACAAACAAACACATCTGGAGGACAAGATTTGTAGTCCAGGACGTCTCTGCAGCGCTACAGTGTTTCATTATAATGCTGTTTTGCTACACATTTTACCTTTTATCACATAATTGCAGCTTCTTGTGATTTGGATATTCCACTTAGCCTTATTGCTATTTTGATAATAGTACGATTAATTGTGCAGCCCTATCATTTAACAACATTTTGAATCAGTGTAGTTCACAAACTTATTGTTGTTTTTTATCAAAAATGTGAGGTGGAATGACAGTATGAATCTATACATTAAGTTACTATTATATCAAGTCTGCCAAATTCTGTAGGTGATTTCTCACAGACTGAGCTTAATGTATATACTAAGGTATAGATATGTTTTATCAGTGGCCAGAGGAAATGAGTTGTCTGTGCAGTAGATTGCTAAAAAGATACATTTCCTGTTTGAGTGAAAGGAAAGGCAACTCTCTCTGTGTGGTTTATTTTTAAACTGGTTTTATCTCTAGTTAGGTTGTAGCTACCTGACCTATTTTGTATTCAGCATTGCCTAAAGACACTTTCCTTTTTTTTTTTTTTTTTTACAGGTTGGTAGTCATCTGAACAGTGTGAGCAGCAGAGGACAATGCCGACTCACTCGTTGCTGCCGTGTGTGGAAAGCCCAGATGGACTTGCCCAAGATATTCTTATTAGTAACAATGCTAGCATCCCCGGGCCTGTCTCTAGCATGACACCACACACCACCTACTCAGAAAAGGCTGTGTTACAACCCGGAGGAAGTGTACTATTATCTTGTATGTTCTGTGAGCAGACCTTCACGCATCAGGATGAGCTGGGACCCCACGTATTAACACAGCACCCCACCACTTTCTTTGAACCGGCTGTGCTTCGAGTTGAAGCAGAATTCAGGATCCCGGGAGACAGAGCCCGGCCCAAACCAAGCAGCCTCCCTGTGGAAAAAGAGGAGGTTTACAGCTGTATTGTGTGTGGTCAGGTTTCACAAGATGCCAGTGAGCTGGAGACCCACATGAGGAAACACAAGGACTACTTTACTTACTGCTGCAATGTGTGTGGACGGCGGTTCAGAGAGCCCTGGTTCCTTAAGAATCACATGAAGATGCATGTTAAACCAGGACCAAAAAGCAAGGCCCAGCAAGACCTGGAGACCCCGGCCACAGTCAACGACGTCGTCCAAGACACTAATCCAGAACCTGTAGTCACACTTTACAAAATGTGCATGGTTTGTGGGTTTTTCTTTCCAGACCATGACAGTTTGGTCGAACATAGTAAAGTACATAATCGAGAGGTGGAGCCTGGCAAGGATAAAGACAAGGAGAACATGGATGGCACTACTGAATCCCTTACCAATCAGGAAACATTTCTTCACGGTCTAAGACTTCAGCCTTGCTCTACTGAAAATAGTTTGCAACCTGAGAGATCATCAAAATGGATTCCCCAGCTGGATCCCTTTAACACATATCAGGCCTGGCAACTCGCTACAAAGGGCAAGATAGCAGTCGGTCCAAATACTACTAAAGATATCGGTCAGGAAGCCAGCACAGACAATGAGGAATGTGGCTCTGATAAGGAGGAGTTGAGTAATATTTGGTCTGAAGGACAAGGAGACAAAGCTACAAAAGAGGTCCTTGGGAGGGAGCTCCGGTCTCAGACTGTAATGGAGAATCCAGCACCACAGCGGAGGTCTCTAATGCAGAAAGATAAGGACAAAGAAAGACCGACCACTTGTGAGGACTGTCAGAGAACCTTCAGGACCTACCACCAGTTAGTTCTCCACTCCAGGGTCCACAAACGCGAGAGAGGCGGAGGAGAGAGTCCAACCTCTGTTGATGGGAAGCTGTCAAGAGCCGGCTCATTTGAGCATGCAGAAGAGGGGTTGGAGGAGGGCTTTGACGAAGCAGCATTGGCAGAAAACATGGGTGCAGGTAAATTTAAGAGCCAATTACACGCTTGTGCTTCACCCATACTGTCATAATTGTGATTTAGGAATCGTTTTATATAATAATCTGTTACCAAGTGCTCCCTCTGCTGATTGGAGGGATAATTACACCAGGTTTTTTTGTGATTTTTAGTTTGTCCTTTTCCTTGCTATGTATTTATGTATGCATTTGTCTGTTTTCAAAGGTGAAGATGGTTTTGATCGATCAAAAGTCAGATCGAAAGAATGCAGTTACTGTGGCAAATCATTCCGATCAAGCTATTACCTCACAGTTCATCTGAGGACCCACACAGGTATATTAAACACAATCGGCTTGAATGATAATGTATACGCGGCTTATGCAGTGGGTCTAATTCTGTTTGCTTTTGACTGTTTCAGGTGAAAAACCATTTAAGTGTGCCTACTGTGACTACGCTGCAGCTCAGAAGACTTCATTGAAATATCACCTGGATCGGCGTCACAAGGACAAACCTTATGTAGACATTCCCAGCAGACCTGTGCCTTTAATGCCCTCTCCTAATGATAGAAAACATGGACATGACAGTGAAAGCCCTGCTCCAAATAGACCCACACTTTGGGCTTCTGGAGCAAGATCGTGCACCAGTGGAACACCAGAGGACGGATTTGATAGCATAGGGAGCAAGCTTAGCAAACCACTCGTCCAGGTGAATGCTGAGTGTGAGAAATTAATTGCCAAGTCTGCTTACTCCCCGATTGATGATGTCGTAAAGTGCCCCGTACCTGTTAATCTGAAGATTGAAAAGGAGGAGATAAAAAGCGAGAACTGTGAGGCCCCATTAAATCTGTCCCTAAAAGTGTCTATCTCCATCCCTGCCAGTGCAGAACCCAGACACGCTTTAATTCCAATTGCCTGTTCGTTTTGTGCATATAAAACCATGTACCCAGAGGTTCTGATGATGCACAAAAAGCTGACCCATAAAGACAAATCAGACAGTACGAAAAAGAATGGACTTGGAAGCATTTTGAAACAGAAACGTTTCACAGGTTGTCCCCCCGCGCTTGACGGGAAAGATGTCGCCCCACTTCCGATGTTTGACCGTCGCCACCCTCGTCGGACCAAGTCCCCGCCTCGTCAACCAGCGAAACCACAAGAAAAGACTCCTGTTAACCCGCCTGTTAACCCACCCCCTGCTCCTAAACGGTCCCCTGTCCATGCACCCCAACATGATAGTGTCCAGGAGACCCAGCGTCAGAGACCTAATGTTGATCCACCTCCCAGTCAGGAATTCTCCAGGTATACAGAGCTCCTGAGGAAATCCAACACAGGAAGCAAGTACGTCTTGGACCGTCCAGGCCCCCCAGACAGAGTGGGCATTGGTGAGAGGAGTTACCCAGCCAGAAGTGGTGTCATTTGGCACTCGGACGCTGCCAGGTTGTGCCTGTCGAGCCGATTTGGGAGCCTCCCCCAGATGGATTTTGGTGAACCTTCCGGCAAGAGATTAAAGTATTCGGTACCTCAAGGCAGGGAAGCTGACACCGGTGAGAAGCCTGGCTTTAGAGGAGGAGCAGTGGATGGATCCAGCAGGCTGCTTATCTCAGGGAGAAGTGTTAAACCCACATCACAAGGGTCAGGTCCGTCCACAGTGTCTGAGAACTTGGGACCTTTAAAGACTACATCGACAGCTATTGGAGGAAGTTTGGACACTGAGTGGGGCATGATGAACCTCCTGCGCTCCTACACGCCCAATGACCTGGCTTCTCTGTATCACAGCACACCAACCAATCCCTGTCATGGAGGACTGGCCAACCCAAGAGCAGGTACGTATTAGGTTAGGAGAGGTATAGAACAGTTTTTATTCAAACTAGGCTATTATATATCTGCATAGTCTAGCAGTTTGTAAAGTTAACAACAAAGATGTTTTCTCAGGGGGCAGAACTGTGCTGTACCAACACTTACCAAGTCTGCCCAACCTGCAGAGGAGAGACCCCTCAGGCCTTTTCCCTAACCAACGCTATGGGACCACTGACAAAAGTACCTAATGTGGCACCAAGGTAAAAGGCTGAAAACAATTTTGAAGTACATAAAAACCTTTTGACTTTCAAACCTCCTCAGAGGGACCCTTTTGAAAAGTTGTACCTTGTACATAAAAAGTATTTGTTTTCCTTCTCTCTAGATTTGAACTGTGCTGCTACCTTATTTTGGACAACGTCTTGAAAAGTTTGTTTAATTGTACAGATGGTTTGTGCTCAAACGATGTCTAAGCTCCCCCCTAATTTAATAACATTTCATTAGACGGAAATGTATTTGCATTTCAGAGACCTTTGGTGTACATTTGTTTTCTTGTTTGACCGGAAAAGTGCAGATCACCTCTCTCTGAAGATATTCCACTGGTGTGCACTCTTCCACTTAAAACTGTCAGTCCATATTTGACCCACACTAACCTCCAGATATCTGTAAGTGTCTATGACATGGCAGTAAAATGTGTATGTGGGATAACAAAAATATATATCTGTAAGCTTTCAGTACATAAAAATTGTATTAAGCAAAAACGTAAGAAATCTAATTTGTGTGAGAAATTGCTGCTCTGGTCAATTAACTGCTGACGTCCAGGCCGTAATTAAGCACTATTCTTTTTTTTTTTCCTTTTCCAAGGCACTGAAGGGTGTGGGTGTTTTTGTCTGTGAATATCTTGATGGCTTCGGCCCAGTGGTTTACAAACAGGCCACAGTTACAAGTCCTGTGTATTTCTGAATTGGTCTACCTCATTTTGTGCTCTAGACTGTTACGTTTGTGTAAAGCTGCTACAGCTATCGTGTCAGCCGAGTCTCTACACCCGGCCGTCTATCAACTACAGACAGATGTGTTGAGTTAGAGTATAACTAGATGGACATGTGTTGGTCAGGCACCACATGAAGCTCATCTGGTGACAGAACTGCTGAGGCCATATCGACCCTATGGCGCATGATTGACTGTAACACAATATGGGTTGTGGATTTCTTTGATACACTTTGTATTTACAAGCCGAGTTTTAAACACAGAACAGATTTTGTGGTTATTTTTGTCCTCGAGTCGATCATCTGCTTTAGTGGTGCCTCCGTAAGCTGGAAAATGTACCAAATTTCAGAGTTCTATTTGTGTATTGAAAGGTTATGCTGGATTATTTGGACTACGCATTGAATCACTATTCAGGAGTTTGTTTTTATTATGCAGAGTCTTGAAAGTGTAGTTGTGTTTCAGGTGTCAGCAGTCAGTCCCAGCTCGTCATCAAGCAGCCATTTAAACGTGGTGTGACTGTGGTTAGAAAAAGTACAAAAGCAGCTATATTAATAATGGCTCGATTAATTAATTACACACTGTGAACAAGAAGTCTCAGGTTAACTCATCTGTTGTGTAATTGAGTATTTTTGCCACATTGAAAGGCTTGGGTTAAGTTATTTCTTTTGTTGTTGTTTGATATTCACATTAACGTTGTGTAAAAATGAAAATATTGTTTGAGATCTGTATGACACATTTAAATAATAAAGTGAGAGGCGAAAAGCTCTTTGGCATTTTTTTGTTACTCCATTGTGTTGGCATCTGACCACCAATGGTCTACCAAGCACAGAATGCAGATTTAGCTGCAGTTCAAAGCAACAAAATGTCACTTCCTTGGGAAACATAGTTGATTGTTGAGTGTCATCCTCAGATTGTCCAATACTGACGCTTTGGGTTCGCATCTCTGGCCGGAAGCAACAAAAAGCATCGTGACGGAGGGAAGACACTCAGCAATCAGTTGTCTTCCTCCAGGAAGTTACATTTTGTTGCCTAAGGCCCTAAAAGTAAAGATATAATGCTCTAATATTAAATGTATTAAAGTATCAAGTATTTTCTGGCAACAATAAGTTATGCATGTATTAAAGGGCCACTATCAGACTACAACTCTGAACTTTAATATGTACAATATTAATGAGGTAATAATACAATTCAGGAATAGAGATTTTTTCCATGACTGAATAAACAAGCTGTTCTCAGAGGTTTGAAGCAAGAAATGTGGCAGGGTCCGCCACATATAAACAAACTAAAACAGTATGAAATTGTGTTTTCCATTAAAGTCAGTTTGTTTATTCATTCATGAAAACAAAGAGGTTTTTGTTTCTTTTGCTTGGGCATAAAGAAAAATCAGTCAATAAAGATCTTTCTCTTCTGATTACAATTTCTTTATAATACTTATAATTCATTACTGGACTGTTCATATGTATGCTACCGTCATTACAACAATAATTATTTCATTTTTTCTTTGCTGAAAGAAATACTGAACAACATTTTTTGCAATGAAAATATGTGGTGTATAGTGCCTTTCCTCGTCAGTGAGTCAGATTGTCCACTAGATGGCAGTATTTACAAAGTCTAAATTAAAGCCTTATCAGATTGTGGTTTCAAAGCAATGCATGTTCAATCTGAATAGAATCAGACCCATGTAGTTCACTTAGTTATGATGCATCCATATATCGTGGACAGGTTGAGAATTAAATTACAGAACTACAGTGCAAATAACCAGAGTGTTTATTAGCCTTGATACAATTAGAAACTGTATTTGGAAAAAAAGCTTGTACTGCTCTCTTTGTTTTCCCCACTCACACTAATGATTATGCTGCGCCTGTGGTCACACCCTAATTGGTCGTGTCACACAGGTGTTGCCTATCAGCTGTCAAAGGCAAACACACCTGGTATGACATCAGCTGTGCGGCTGAAAGTTTCAAACAGAGCCGTGCTGCTTTGTGATTCCACGAGCATTTTACGCCTCGAAAAAGCTTCCTGAGAGAAGTTTGGTAATAGCTTCTACATCTGCAAGACATGAGCGCACCATTGTTGAATTCCTCCATATCCACACACACACACGGTGCCGACTGACAAAACCTATCACAACGGTGCATTCTGTAAACAACAAATTGCAAGGGACAATCTTCAGCACATTGAACACTTTAAACTTTGATTCCACCCCCCCTCCTCCTCCTCCCTTTTTGAGTAGACCACATCTGTTTGCTGTCTGTTCCCCTGGGCCAGCACTGTGTAATCTATTGCATTAGCTCACATTAGTGCATATCGCCCATGGGCCTTGGTAATCACAAACGCAAAATGAGCATTTCACTTAGCATCACCCTCATATTCCCCCACACTGTGGCAAACTTAGTGCAAGCGCGTGGCAGAGAGCGCCGAGTCGACAACAGCTTATGACATGCATCCCGTTACTCTCAATCCCCGTGTCCAGAATGCTGCGAGGGTTTTCATGTCAAATGTCCCCGTGATAGGCAAAGATACACTTTGAATTTTCTCTCTGTTTATTGCCCTGAATGTTTTTTTCTCTGTAATTTGAAGGCCTGGAGAGGTGCTAGATTTTGTGCCTTTCTGCCAGAAATGTGTGCTGACATTTACCTTTGTCTTTATTCCTTGCAGACAATTGGTGCTGCAGACCAACCTTTCATTAAACTGCATCATTGCAGGGCTTACAGCAGCCTAAAATAACGTGTGATTTGATAGAGTTATCTTTCACTTATTTGACCACATCTTGCATGTTTATTCCTTAATACCATGCTTCATCGCCAGTCATGCACAGAGATTTAAGGACAACCCAAGAAATTGTTCATGTGTCAAGCAAATTCACATGGGATCTTTTTTTATTTTTTGTCAAAATGCATTGGCATGAAACACCTGAGGTCTTCACGGCTCCTTATCGAGTTTCTTTCATCTCATTAGGTTTTGTGTGATAAGGATTTGCGCAGCAGCCATTTTAGCGCACAATCCAGTACACAAATGGCATTTTATGCTCGCATTGCCATCCATTCATCTGCTCAGAGTGTTTGGCTTGAGAAGAGGGTTATGTTCAGCTGAAACATTTATCTGTGACTGAAGATGTGCTTAGCAATTCCACCCCTTCCTCTTTCTCTCCAGTAGTATGACGATCAAATCTCCTACCTCCCCTCCCTCCTTGTAAAGTAAACTTCATGTTTTTCCTCCATCCCCTTAAGTGCTCTCTCCTCTTATTTTCAGTCCTTTCATCACTCATAATTGTTGCCTCCAGATTGTCAACTTGCATGAATTAGCAATTGGGCCAACAAAGCGGATACGGTCAATTGTTGAATATCCTGTCAGAATTTGAGGCAGAAAGTCTGCTCTGGCTGTGATTGCTCATCATCGTCACCCCATTCCTCTGAGGAAGAGGAGCAATGTAATGGTTCCCACAAAAACAGCCCCTGGCCTTAGGAAAGGGATTTGGGTGTCTGGAGACAACAGGGGCCATATGGAGCGGGCTGAGATAGCAAGGCACATGTACAGAATAATGGATGACGTGTCATGTTTCATGTTGCTGAGAAGCCATCAAGAGACTTGGTTTGGGGAAATCAAAAGGCTCACATACAGCAAAAGCGACTGTTGGACCATTTAGCATTTTTTTGTTTATTTTTCTGTTGGGTGAGTGCTGAACATCGATATAGCCTTGAAGAATGTGTTGTTCTATTTTCAGTGCCTTTTGGTCTGCGGAGGTTATTTTGAAGTAAACAGATGATGATTCCGGTTGGCTTTTAGGCTAAAACATGAGATCATAGCAGACAGATTTAACAGCACAACAACGTGTTTCTGAAGAGAAACATTTCAGCCAGTCTTCAGAAAAATCCTTCGTGCAAGGAGCTTATTAAGACACACAGGCAGCCACCACCAGTGGCTGTAGTAATTATTACGAGAGCAAAGGCAGCAGAGTTGCTGTGATAAAATGTTTGCTCTTAACATTTTCTGCAATCCACTGATACTCTCACACTGTCAATGTCATACAGGACTGGACTGACATTTATATATTATGTGTAATATCAAGTTCAAATGACATATTTATGACCTGACTTTCATAGTGGGAGGTGGAGGGTGGTGGAAATAAGACTGCCAAGCCAGTTACCGCTGTTCAAGACTCGGTTTCAACATTTGTAAGCGTGACACCACTGGAAATTATTAAGTGCCCATGGGACAATTTCCAGCTGTGTTTGTAGCAACTAAACAAAAGGATAATTTTTGACGGGAAGTTGGGGAATCTCCAGCTCTGTTTGTGGTGACAAACCCGGGTGTTTTTAATTGAAATCCAGACATCTCCAGCTCTGCTTGTGGCGATCAAATCATTTCAAGCCAAAACATGATCTTTTTGTAAACCTAGCCAAGTGTTTTTTGGGCCTAAACCTAATCAGAGCAACAGCTGCAAGATAAAATTCCAAGTTGAACATAAAGATACGTAAAGTTGCCACATATTGGTGGTATGTGTGAACATACATGGCCACTTTGGTCCAGACATCTCAATAACCATTGAATAGACTGCCATGAATGTTTTTCAGCCATTCACGGTCCCCAGAGGATGAATCCTAACAACTCTGGTGATCCCCTGACTTTTCCTCCAGTGTCACCAGCAGCATCTGTGCTTTTAAATCAAATAACAACTATTTCATGTATTGCCATTAAAATGGTAAACAGCCATGTTCCCTCCAGGGTGGATCTTAATAACGCTGGATCGCTATCATCAGGTCAAAATTTAATGTGATCGGTACTTTTGTTAATGACCACACACCACATCAGCCTCAGCTGTGATTTGTGTTCAGTGCTGATTAGCAAACATTAGCATTCTAACACAATTAAACAAGATGGTGAACATATCTGCTAAACATCAGGATATGATAGGGTTGTCATGTGAGCATGTTAGCATGCTGATGTTAGCATGACAGCACTGCGAGGCCATCCGACATTCATTGTCCACAGAGGATACACCCTAACAACTCTGGTGATCCTAACAACGAATAACAACTATTGCATGGATTGCCATCAGATTAGCCTTTAGCTGAAAGTGCTGCTTGGCCTTAGCACAGCCTCACGAAGCTGTTAGCACGGCTGCAGACTTACATAAATGTAAAAATCATACAGTAAGATAAATAAACCCAGAACATCAGTATCAGGTGTCCAGGACTTGGTGCGTGTTACAGAATGTGAAATCCACGGCTGTTGTTGACATAAAGACTCTTCTGTCCGGCGCGCTCCGGTCGGGGGGGCTCTGTGTACTTAGTCCCTCCCCCCTCCTATCTGCTCTACCTGCATGTGGAATAAGCCGAGCACCTCACCTCTGTTTTTCTCCCAGTGTCAGAACTACACTTAAGTGCTGTTTCCGATACCCATGAGTAAGCCCCATAAAAGCTGCCCCATCGCCGCAGCGTTATTGTTTCTTGCGGATGATTGATTGATGGATGAGGGCTGACACTTCAATGAAGCCATTTTCACTGGCATCTCTATCCGATGATGTGCAGCGTATATTTTCCATCCACGCCTCATTGCTCGCCTGTGTCATTCCTGGAACTTCATTTACACCATGTTCCCTGAAGGACCTTTTTTAGCCCCATCTCCCTTTTTCTCTCCCCGGCTCCTCTTTTTATCTCCTCTTTTTTTTTCCATGCCATAAAATAATGCTATTTCTTGTCGACTCTGGAGGGGCCTGGAATCATTTGCAGAGAACGATAAAACCAAAGGCATGGAGGGGTTATTTACAGGAAGTGTAACACTGACAGGGTCCCACTGTTCTGCTTTTTTCACTGTCAGATGCCAAGTCCACGCTGAGACGGGGCAGGGCTGTGATATACATTTCAAACGCGCTCGACGCACACCGCATGCACACACAATCATTTACTGTTATCTACAAGAGCCAAATAGGGACTTCCAGCGTTGCAGATCCTACCGAGATGTGGTCCAAACACACCAGAAAAACATGTTAAAGTATATTAGTTCAATGACAGTGTGATTGAGGTGCCTTCTCCGAGACAATTGCCTGTTTTTGCTCATATGGGGAGCAGATGGTAAGCAGGCATCAGTGCGGCAGGCTTTCTGGGATGACAGCCATGAGATTCCCCCTCAGGTGCCATTGGAGCCCCTTTAGAAGGGGAGAGTGATTGGTAGGACATGGCACCTCCTAAGCAACTGTTTTTTCCCTGACTTTCCCCGTCTTACAGTTCTCATCAACAAGATACAGTGCAGCACATATTACGTTCAGTGTCACCTAATTATCTGCTTCCTTCTTGTGCAGCTTTGATCAGATGTGGAAAACAGTTGATTTATTTCTTATGATACGATGCTTTTCAGGACATATTTGTATTCAGACTGTTTATGTGAGATAATAGTTCTGCTTTAGTTACACTTAATAAATGGTTTATTTACTGTTAATTAAACGTTAGTTCACAGAAACAAACGATGAATATTATTAAACAATGGTTTATCATAAAGCTGCAGCTGATCATTACAATACTTTGTAAACGGTTAATCAATAATGTGTAGTTCATCTTTAAACATTATCTGGATGGACATTATAGAGCTGCAACTGATGTTTATAAACCTTTATAATTTGCTTAATAAATGGTTTATAACCATTAAATCCTTTGTAAACAGTGAAAAAACTATTAACTTTGATTAACCATTTATTAAGCTTTTGTTAAGATTTATAAACATCAGTTGAAACTTCACAACAAAAAACTGCTTAATAAATGATTTATAAAACATTTCATTGTTTGTTAACAGTGAAATAACTACAAAGAAATGTTTAACTAACCGTACATTTACCGTTTATTCACAGTGGTTATTCTAAAGTGTGACCGTTGCTTTAAAAAATATAAACGTATATTTACTGTCTTTGCTGCAACAGTCAATCTTGACCCGTCAACGTATCATCTATAAGAAGTATATAAACAATAAATAACACAAAACAGTTGTGAATCGCTATGAGGAGACTTATAAATGTTTATACATGTGTTTGTTGTAATCATATACAGTCATAAAACCTAAAGTCATGTATCTTTATGTGCATTTATAAACAGTTTATAGGCAGATATAATCATTTATAGGCAGATATAATCATTTATAACATATATATTATAATGAAAACTTTAAACCGATAGAATTATAATTGTTTTTAATAGTTTATAATCTAACCTACGGAGGATTTGTGCATGTGCATCGTACTTAAATGTTTAATAATTACTATGAACTTGTAGTGAGCTATTTTAAGTACATGTTTATTTTGAATATTAATATTTATGAACAATTAAAACCCTTAACAAACACGTGTACCCATCTATCCGTCTTTATTTAGAAAGGCTGACTGTAACTATGAATTACGTTTGAAGCTGTTGGATGTTGATCATCTAAACAACAAAGTCAGCATCTAATTCAAGTCGATCGTAACTGTGTGCTGCTAAAATCTGAGCCTGCAGCAAGAAGCAGGTTGATGTTATGAAACTTAGAAATGCTCAACAAAACTAGAACATGGACTCGTCTAAAAAGGACCGTTCTGTGCACGACTTCATCTAATCATCCAGATAATCCAGGAAATGTGTAAAGTAACGTTGTGTTGACTGTTTACTTGAGCACTTGTTAACATGATAGCATTGCAGTTCTTAATGTACAGTGAATGTAAGATCTTACACAGAATTCGATGGTTTACGATGGAAATATTTCTATTTCAATTTTTTCTATCAGTTAATACATACTCATTCACTATTACTATGAAAATAGGGCTTGAATTAAACCATATTTCTAAAAGAAATCCACGAATAACCAATTTTAAGATATTCACATATTGATTCATAATTATTATATATTGTGTCGTAAGCGCTTCATGTGCAAATCCCTTAAAGGCAAGTTTAAAAGTGGCTTAACCATACGTTTAGATGTGATAACAAGTAAACTGTGTTATCAAGCACAATTAACTGTAATCAACCGGTGATAAATGTATATTGAGCCGCAGCAAAGAGCAAATGCATTAATAAACACATACGCGCAACAAAATGTCCTTATATTTGTTTACAACTGCATTACAGTTGTGCTACAAACCATTAATTGTACGCATACAGCCAATAAATTCTTAACAGAGGGAGTTAATTTACTCTCCAGACCATAGATGTGATTACAAAGACAAACAGTCTGGTTCCAGGTTTAGGCTGAACTGCCTGTGGGCTACATTAAGTGATGTTAATGTGTTATTTTGAGCCTCCGCTTTTGTGCGAAAGCATCTGCCTTTCAGCACCTTGAGATCGAAGCGTACCCAGTTGTGGACTAAAGGGGGGAAATGAGAGGACATAATGCACAGTTGAACACATGATGCATTTACTGTGTCGGTGTGTATAATGTGTGTGTGTGTGTGTGTGTGTGGGCTCGGTGTACTTGACCTTGGCTGCTGTAGGACATTTTGGTTCATCAGGAAAGATGATTGTTTCCTTTAAAAGATATTAGGAGGTCTGTGTCTAAAGGAAACTGACATGGCTCCCTGCATCCCTGATGGTTTCCACTCCGTTTCTTTTATAGTCACTCAATAGGTATGGGAATAGTGTCCCACCCCAGTATTTATACATTAAGCAAGGTCTCCCATCTCCAGAAACAAGAGAGGAGCCATCATTGGCCCTAGAGTATAATTTGTCCCTTGTCCACGTTGTCATCCTTTATCAATAATCACCTTGGAGGGGGTGCTGCTCTTGTTCGAAGTAGATTGACCTCTGCGGTGATGAGTGTATGTAACGGTGGTCAGCCGTTACCACAACCCATACTCGACCCTATAATATCCCCCGATGGAGAGTCTCAGAGGAGTCCCCTTATAGCCTCCTCTTCTGGGGCAGCAGGCCGGTCCCCTCCTGGACCGTCACCACGCCAGTAAAGCCATCTCAGATCTGTCACTTCCACCACACGCCTGGTCAGAAGGAAGACAAAGGACCAATTCCAATCCACGTGTTTCCTGGGGAGGTCACTCTGGAAACGATTAGGGTTTAGCTAACTGAAGTGTTAGCCGAGCAAGCTAAGCAATAATAACAGTGTGAGTAGAATTAACTTGATAAAGTTGCTAACCTAGATCTTCATGAATGATACACCGTTGTCATGTTTTGGGGTTTTTTGTTAGTCATTTCCTGTTTTATTTTTTAGATTCATCCTCATGTGTCTTGTCAGGACTTTCCACTTCCTGTCTTTGTCCTTTTTCTGTGTACACCTGTGTTTTCATTTGTTCGACCCTTGTTTATTTAACTCTATCATTTCCCCTCTGTTTTTGTCAGTTTGTCTGTTTCCCCACGTCAGTCCTGCGTCTTTCTCTGCTCTTCCTGCCTGTGTTTCCAGCGCTTCATTGGTTTGTAATTTATTTAGATTTTCATTAGTTCTCAGATTCGCCCCTGCATGCTTCTTCATTTTTTTGCAGTCTGTTAGTTCTGTTCTTTGGATTACAGCGTCTTTATTAAAGCTCGCCTTTTGTTTCTTCAACCTGCCTGCATCTGTCGTGTCTGAATTTCCTCACCTTTGTTTGCCAAACCTTAACAGCTGTATCAATCGTTCTAAGGAAGAGGATTAGCGTCCAGTTACCATGGAAAACGCTAGTTCTGGTTAAATGACAAGCTAGCTAACATTACATTGTTTACTTTGATTTGTGCATGACAGTCCTGCATTTTTTTTACGTATTACGAAGTCCAGCAGTAAAGTTGCTGCGCTTGGTACCACTTTTCTTACAGACACAGGTGGAGCGTTGGTTGCTATAGTAGCCTATGATGCTAAATCCCTAAATTGTGAGCCTCTATGCTTTTTCTGTCTCTTTTCAAATGGCACTGTGATAACAACACAAGAGAAAATCACCACACCTGAAGACGGCATATTAGAAATGTCCAGTTGCATCTATTTACAAAAGAATGCCAGTGACAGCTACTGATGACACATGAGGGTCTTGAAGGGTTGTCTCATTTCATTGGGGGAGATTTTAACCACTTTCCCTCGTAACTCTGTTCCGAGGGTAAAGGGAGCACTCGAAAACGAGGGACAGGGGTACAAATTAGAATCGGATTGAGCCATAGACTATCCGTTTTATAAAGAAAAATGAAGGAAGTAAGAAGTGGAGATGCTCAGGCCTGTATTTCCCCTTTAAATGCCTCCCTTAAAGCCATTATCTGATTGCAGTACATTTACATTTGAGCACTTTGTTATTCCATGTTGTGGTGTAATGCAAAAAAAAAACCTCCAACATGCGCATGAATGAGCGGCTGGGCAAGGAGGAACAAGGAAGTTACGCATCCATTCCACAAAGCAATAGGCCTCCTCTTCTAATGCAATGTGACACTGAATACTACACACAGAGAAACAAGTAACCTCAAATTGGGTTATTCTTCCTACCTGCCAGTAATCCAGTTGATAAGCACTATACATGTAGATTTCTGGGGAGCAGAGAAATCAGATTACCCTGAGCTGAACTGGGATTTTCAGGCTAAATTGGCTGTTGTTCCTCGGGTCTCTCATTCTATCAGGATGAATGAGGGGAAATAAATGATTTGACTTTGCACCAGATAAATTGTCTGCGCGGGAGCACACATAAAGAAAACACTGCTGGGGTTGTTGTGCGTACGGAGGCGCAACACATATATACATTTAATGCAAAAATAGAAGTTTAAAAAAAAAACCTACAACATAAAATAGGATGTTTTCTTGTGAAGTTGTTGCTCTGATATTTAGGGAGATAAACTAATCTAGAGGCCACAGTTCTGCAGTGTTTCTTCTCTCATCATCCAAACACAGGATTTGTAACTTTTTTGGGATTTTGCAGAAGGCGAGCAGCATCAACTACAAAATAATAAACTGTAACTGATCGGGCCTTTATTAAAGAAAAAAGACTAATCTGGCAACGTGAAGTTTCAGAAAGGTGACTCAGAGAAGTAAGGGTTGAGAAAAGTCCGTCTTAAATTAATCGAGCAGAGCAGAACCAGTGTTTATCGGTTTCATGAAGCCAATCCAGATCCCAGAGCTGATGACATCAGAAAAACTAAACTAAGCTAAACGCTAACATTCACATTGCACCATGCTCATACTGACAATGCTAACATGCTGATGTTTAGCAAGTCTAATATCACCATTTTTGTTTAGGGTGTGAGCATGCATACATTAGCTACTTAGCGCTAAAGACATTAAAGTTGAACCTGATGGGAAAGTCTTGAGTCTTTAGCTAACAGAGTTGGCGACTAGCTGATGAACATAAGGGAACATTTAGAGACGGATGTTTCCTTTGAGTTGGTAGAGACCAAAGACAAAGCTCACAGAGAGACCATGACTAGAAACATGACTCCAAATAAATGCTAATGTTGCTCTGTGCTGCATAAATCAGCAGCAATTTGCTAACAAATTAACCATAGCAAGTGAAAATGTAACATGTCCGTGTTGTGCTGCCCTCAAGTGGCCAAACATTTAACTTTTAGGTATTAAAGACAGAGCCAGACACATAATCTAATTCATAGCAACAAGAATAATCCCTTTCTGGAAAATTAAGTTTCTTTGCTACCGTGGATTCATCTTCCCTCCTGTTTATCAACCTGACTGCAGCAGCCATCAACAGAGGTGACCTGCATTAACACAGCATTAAAGAGTCACCATTGATGTTGTCTGAAATCTAGTTGATTTATCAGACTTGATTCAGGTACAAGTGTTCACAGTTGATGTAATTTTTTTAAACTGTATTTATCAGGTCACGTTTTGTCACATTTGTGAGCTTCCTTCCTCGTTCTGTCCTGAAGTTTTAGCAACAGGCAACCAAATTAAATGACTGTTACTTTGAGTAAACGTTTGAAATAATGCAAGTATACAACTCAACAAAATATCCAATAGCTTGTCATTTTTAGACATTTAAATGCAGAAGTTTTATGTCAGCCTACACGATAAGTATAGCCCATGTCAGACTGTGATATATTAGACCTGTACTGCAGATTGGCTCATGTTCACAATACAACAGTTGAACACTTGGCAAGGAAACAAGTCCAATTACTCCAATTTTCCAGTAAATAAAAATCACAACATGTTTTTTTTAAAGGAACAAATCACCTAAAAAATGCATGGTTCAATAAATAGAGACTAAATTCTAACCTGTACCTAGTTTTTCTGTGTAAGTAATGCTGCATTTAATGCTCAGCGAACACCGTTTAGCCAGAAAACATTAGAATTCAAGCGTTTATGCGGCTCTCGCTTCCCCCCATGTGTGACTTGCATGTAACGTTTCAGCGTGATTCATATCCCGAGCAGCTTTTTCGTGCATTGCAAATAGCCCGAGTCTCAGCCTCTCCTCCGCTGTTTTTGTATTTTCTAACATGACACATGAATCCCGGGTGGCCCTGGAAATCAGACAACCCAGGTGCAACACTAATATCCTCCCAGTATCCAAACATTTCCTTTAAAAGTAACTGGCACATTGGGGCCCATAAATTAGAGCTGAACGCTGCTCAAGATGTCTGGCTTCCAATAAGACCGTACCCAGAGCAATAAACTTTGACATTGCTGCTTGAAAAATGCCTGCCCTTTTTCATTGTCAAGTGTTACAAATTGATGAAATGAGTTCATCGATGTTCCCTGGTCATTATCTCTCCAGTGGCACTTTGTTTTACAGACAGTGGGAAAAGGGACAGTGCAGATTAGAGGCCCAGGCACAGTTTATCAAACAAAATCTAATATCATCCATAAGAGAGGAATCTGGAAATCAATACTTCATTACTAAATTGTTAGTGGGGATGAAGAGTAATTGTGTGAGTTCAGAGATGTGTCTCGGCGGCCGGGGCATAGGAAGTTCAATGTCACCCGGGAAGTGATAAGTAAAGGCACTGATGGGAAGAAACATTTCTGTAATGGGGGGTGCTGGAGGAGGGCAGTGGCCTGAGCACAGAACAGACAATAGACACTGGTTTGCCATTGATTGGCTCAGCTATAAAGATGGAATGGTTTAAAGAGCCGGCGAGGGAAAGCGGGGAGACGGAACGAGAGGGAGAAAAAGAGCAGCACCTTCTGAATTTACCCTTGTCTTGTCACCAGTTTTTTGTGCATTGCGTAAAGTCGTCTTCCGTGGTCACGCCGATCAATCGTCCGGTACATTTGCATCCTGACAGAGATAAGTGCAATGATGAAACAGATACCCTGCAAAAAAAAATGGAAGACCGCTTGATGACACGGCCATTACCGCCTGGCTGAAGGTTTGTCTTTGAAATGGCTTCGCGTTAATGAACGCTAATAAATAACGTTAATGATTAATCCTAGTCGTCGCCGCGCGTTCTGTAATGTTTACAGTACTGTACATCCAGCGGGCCGCTCGGCGCGTGATCTTAGCAGAGCCCTCGAGCTCCTCTTTTGTTCACGCTGTGTGCGAGGTCACATCAGTGCAATGAGCACATCACCTCCGTGCAGCTTGGCACAGCCTCATCCCTCTAAAAGCTTGTGTCTGGAGTCCCTCTGACCTGTTCCCCTGCCTCACCATGTTCAGCCATGCAAATCAGAGTGCCTTCAATTTTGAACATTCATAAGCCGAACCTGCAGCTCGTGTCTGGAGCCGGTGGGAGCTCAGAGGGGGCACAGTGCAGCCCGGCGAAGAATCGGTGACTTTTAGATTTCGGTGAAAGGACAAAAAGTGACGCCCGGGTGGGTAGAGGGTTGTACTGCGCCGAGCCAGATGTGAAATGCTACCACTGTTATGGTTAAATACATTTTTTAAATGTTTTAATTGTGTCCCCTAAGTGGGATGTTAGGCAAAACCAATTGAGCTGGAACAAATTCATATTACATCATTGTTTTTAAATTAACTGATTGTTTGTTTTGTCTGTCAAATGTCACAAAATAGAAATATTATCCATCACAACCTGCAATATTTAAAATCCTTGCTATAAAATCATATAAAACTGAAAAAAGCAGCAAATAGTCACAGTTTAGAAGCTGGAAACGGTAAACGTTTGTTATTTTTCTGCGTCATAAATGACCGAAACTTAAATTGTTATGACAACTATTTGTTTAATTAGACATAGAGAATACAACTGAGCTTATGACAACAGCCAAGTGATGTCTATGTGCCTGAGAAATGAACCCTGATGGTTATTTTGAGTTTGGTTTTGAGGCCTCAAATATTTGACAGAAAACCTGAGATAAAACCTGCGGGCATGAAGTTTTAGAGATGAGGGCAGATACATTCTAATGAGAAGAAGAGGCAGTTGAGTTGCATTATGGGAAATAATGCAGCACTCGCCCAACTTCTTGAAAGGAAAACACTAAATTGTTTTTCTAGATGGAAGCGTGATTTTGCTCTTTTCCAGACTGACTTCCGTAAGAGTCCGATTTACCAACTGGCTCCACCGGTGGTATCGCTCTCTTACTGTTGATCTGATTGGTTAAGTTAGCTCGTGGTTCACCCAATCGCCTGCCAAGTATTTTTTTGAAGGTGCCTGCCCTTTTCCAAACAGTTTCTAGCATCTCCTTTCAAGATGTAACCTTGGTGTCTGGTCAATGTTTGTGTGCATCTCAAGTCCAGTATTCACTCTCTTGTAGCTCCGTTTTTGGTCTCCACCATCTCCTGAGGGAAATGTCGGCCTCTGCAGCTCATAAATGCATGATTATTTTCACCAGCTAGTTTTTTTATTTTGCTGGCATCTGAAAATGATACTGCTGAGACTGATGAGAGTAAATCTACGGAGCTGGAAAACCAAAACAATGAGCTGAGAGATAAAGATGAAACTCTGTAGAACTGAAGGGAAGAGCAGGATTAGCGATAACGGTTTTCGTGTTTGTCTCTACAAGCTCTCTCTCTCATATAAACTCGGCCATTTGATCCACCGATAATATAAAAAATATTGATTATAGCAGCTTTAAATCTTCAGACCACCAAAACATGGATCCTACGGGGAGCGCGAGGTAAGAAAAGCTCAATATTTGGAGGATTCGTCTCGCGGTATGTTTCTTACACCTTTCATCCGAGGTATGTGTAAATATCCACCGCTGCAAATTCCACAGACGGAGTGTTTTTTTTTTTCTAATTAACAAAAACACCACCGCGCTTACACATCAAAAAGTAGCGGCGGGAGTGATATAACAAGCTGCTCGGATTCCAGATCCTCTCATTTTCGTAGCATGTTTGAATGTTCAGCAAGTATACTGTTCCATTTAAAAGGAGCCGCTCGCTGTTGTTGACAGAGATAAACATTTTTTTTATCGCGGTGCTTTGACGTCGGTGAAGTGAAGCTGACAGTCCGGTAACAGGGGCCGTTTGCTAATGATTTTTGAGCAGCCCCCAACTGAGTCCTAAATGTCTGCAATATCCATAAACAACTCTATACTGTCCAATTAGGCAGACAGAGATGTACTGGGCTGTCAGACAGATTTGCATGGCTAAGCACCTGAGATCCAGAGGATGATGAGGGGGATGGTTCACCGGCCAGGGAGAGAATGTGCACAATGGATGACTTTCATTACGGCATTACCGCTTTACATACACACTCATCCAATTACCGCCTGGATTAATTGATCATCGTACCTTTTCTTTTCCACAGCACCAGAGAACCGGAGCTGGTGGGGTTTTTTTTTTCCTTCCCTTCCCTTCTGTACCAACTACACGACCCGCTGCTTTCATTCCTTCTGCTCTATAGCTCCTGTCCCACGTTTACAGCCAGAGCTCTTCATAAAAAAAAAAAAAGTCTGAGGGGACATTTTCAGAAGGGAGGGAGGGAGTGAGGGTGGGGGGGGGTTTGTTAGAGGAAACCGTCGACGGCCACCACTGTGAGGACGCCATTTGCAGGATCGCATACATTGGGAATAATTAGAATTTATGTGTGCTCGTCAATCCCGCCTCATCCTCTTCTCGGCTGTAGACCCATCAGTGGTCAGAAGGGTTCACCGGAGCATGACTCATCCCTGAGTGCGTTTGATCAGAATGAATTATGCCCTTTAGATTCATTATGGCACTTTATTTCTCCTCTCTGTCCTCCTCCCTTGTCCGTTCAGCACCGGGAATGAAATGTACAAGACAGGGTACATATTTTATTGTATGCATGCTGTCATGCACGCACAGTGAGGGAGAAGAGGTAGACAGTGGTGGTTTTTTCCGCCTAGCTACCGAAGATAAGACACTTTTTTTTTTTTTTCATAAGAGGCGCGGCAAAGTGCTTCAGTCGCAAAATAGAGATATCCCACCGCACAGGGCCCGGAACCTCATTGGGAGATTTATTGGAGCCATCTTGCAGATAATTTTTTCTTTTTTTTTAAAAAAAAAGAGGCACAACTGGAGGACTTCAAATGTGGCGTCGTGAAACCACTTTAATATGACAAAAATCTAATTGAACCCACGCTGTTTAGTGTACAGGGCTATGACAAGTGCTAATGGGATCATTTAAGATCATTTAAAATACAAACGAGTCTTCGCTTTCTGTTCATTAATTACTGCTAATTATACGAACAGCTAGCCTTGTCGGGGCAGTGCATTCGGGCTGTCTGCGAGTCGTGAACATCAGGTCTGATCCCCCCCAACACCCCCCGATGATAATGTGTCGCAATGGTAAGATGAATAAACATCACACATCTTAACTAATCTAACTTAACCTGAGGATGGTTTCATGTTTCATCCTTTTATTTTGTAATTTTTTTGTTCTTTTTACCTGTTCTTGTAAACTCCTTTGTTTGAATAAAGTTTATTATCATCCATTCAGAGCATTTCACAAAGAAGTTAGATATTTGTGACTGAACCAAGCATTTTTTGAGCTGCTTCACATCTTTTATTTTGAAAATACAAGGTGCCTTCCTCGACGTCTTTCAGGTATCTGCATCTCACGACTGTCCATCCTCGTAAATACAGTCCGCACAGTGAGATTTCACGAGATAAAGTCCGCGGCGTCGTTTAGAAGCGAGCAGATTGCATCAACTAATTTCTGCATTTTTAATTGTTTTTCTCTCTGCTCCTCTTCCTCCTCCATGGCCTCGTTCCCCTCCAGGGGAAAGAGCCCAGTCTGAACAGAAAGGTTAGTAATCTCTGATGCAAGCAAGCTGCTAGATTTCAAATCGTGTCAAGTCTTTCTGTGTTAGCGTTTTCAGCCTGGTTAATAATGTAGTTACCTATCCCGGCTCGTGTATGCGTGCTAACATTACCTATCCAGATTTGAAAAAAAGGAGTGATATGTGAAATAATTACCACTTCCAAGTGGTCAATCTTTCTCTCTTTTTTTTTTTAACTGTTGTTTTCAGCCTCTGTTCAGAGCTTCATCAGTAATCAAGGGTTAATTTCACACCTCACTGGATTGCCTGCCTTAATCTCTATTCAGTGTAATTAAATCTGTCCAATAAAGTGAGCTCTTTTCCTCTTTGTTCTCTCCCATCTCCTGCTTTTTTTTTTTTTTTTTTATTGTTTTACACCCATCACATCTCATCGTCTGAACTACAGGCCATCCAGCCTCGCTTGACAGGCAGAATCTATCCCTAAAATTAAAACATTCCTGACCGAGATTGTAAGAGGGAACGAGAGGGAGGGAGAGAAACAGAGAGAGAGAGAGAGAGAAAGGAGGGAGAGGGGGAGTCTGCCGGGCTGCAGAGGAAAAGGGAAAAAGGGAAGCTGACACATCCAGTGTCTATTTTACTTTTCTCTTTTTTCTCATTTCAGCCGAACGGAATGTGAAGATTTGACCCTGTCAATCAGGCCTCTTGACAAGTTTAATCACGGTGTGCCCTCTGCAAAATCATGGCTAAATAGGAATGCAAATAATAGAGCGCTGGGGCCTCTTATAAATGGTAATCAAGAGGACTAATCAACTGACAGGTCCACAGATCTGGCTCGCTCAAGGAGTCACTCAAACTTCTGTTCTTTTCTTATTCATTTTTAGGCACTTCAACTGTTTTTTTAGCAACATTAACACGAAGGAAAATCAAGGTCTTTATGTCAGATTCTTCTAATTAGATGCATGTATGTATGACTGTGTTTTTTTCTTTATATTCCTGAGTGTTTTTCCTCTCGGTGGAATACGAGACAAAAGGTTATATTTAAGCCCCGTAAAGGGTATCTCTCCCTTTTTCAAGTGAGACCAGCCAGCCATTTCTGAACAATGTAAATGAGTCTTGCCAATCCACTCCTCTGTGATCTGCCACAAAAGTCAAGGGCTCCGTGAAGACTTTGAAATGTTGATTCAGTTGAGGATGGTGACTTCCCTTCGCACCTTTAAAAAAAAAAAAAAAAATACAGCTGATCTGAAGTTTTATGTGCGCTTGAAAGTTGTGAAGGTTGCCTCTCTCTCTCTCCTCCCTCCCCCCCAATTGTCAGAGATGTCAAAGCTAAATATGAAATTCTGTCTTGCCCTGACTGCATCAAAAGTTAGGGCATTTTTTTTTTTATTCAAGTCCATAAGATCTGAGAGACGGTTAAAAAAAAAAAGAATCTCTCACCGCAAAGTCTATCGGCCTGAATCTTTCCCCATCGTCGAAGATCATCCAAACAAAATCACGTTGAAATCTGTCACAAGTTAAATTGGGAGGGAACCACGACCAGCAGAGATGTGTCTTTGTGAAACACCGCCGTTGCTTTATGTTTCTAAATCTATAATTTCATTTATTTAGAAAAACCTTACATTCAGACGGAGGGGTAAATTGGATTTGCCTCGCCATAATTATACATGATTTTAGATGGTTTGGTTTGTCACTGGGAATAAAAGGGGTTATATGGCACGTCAGCTGGATCTAACATTTTAAAGACTTACACTTCTCCGCTCGCTAATGACGGTTTACAGGCCAATTCTCTGGGGGCAGTCTGAGTGCTTCCAAGATATCACGTCTTCACAGGCAATCCACATAACTTAGTCTGGCAATGCCAAAGGGAGGTTTTAAAAGACGAGCCAAAAGCGTGAGTAAGAGACGTGTCTGAAAACAGCAGCGTGTATAAATCTGCGCAAACAAAACATTACAAAAAAACCCCAAATCCTCTTTCACCTTCCTTCCCCTCCTGCTCTGCCTCATTTCTCTTAATCGCACAATTTAAAACACTGATGGGAATCTTCCGAGGCTTCACCGGTGATTTCTCTCTCGCGTTGTAAAACGCATCGGCTGGTCGTATAACGCGAATTAAGAAAAAAAAAAAAAAGGAAAAATCTCATCGCTGATATTCTTGTTGGATTAGAGTTCAGTAACATTCAGCCAGCCCTGCTTCACCTGCAGAGGGGAAGATCAACATCCAAACAATGGGAGCAGCCAAGACCAGACATCATTAGGGCTTCTTAACACCTCACAAGACACAGACAGACTGACATCCAGCCAATTTGGCCCTGAGCTGAGGTAGCTACTAGTAGTCTGCAACCTCACTATGGACTAATGATGGTCTAAGCCTGTCTTGGCCCCCTCACAGGCCCTGTTTGATCAGGTACAGTGGAAATCCAGTGTGACATGAAGTTCACTATACATTCAGCAGTATTTACCTGCTTGAATCCCATCGCGGGGGGGTTTTGGCAGACGATCAACATAAGTGCTATTTAGGCTGATTGTGTACCGGCGTGTCGTGCCGCTCTGTTTCGGCTGGATTATGCGTTAAGAGAAGGTCAGAGAGAGCGATGAATACGTCTGGAAACTAAGATGCAATGCTCACGTGTGATAATGCTGAATTTAACGCAAGTGTGTGAGAATTTGGATGTTTTCGTGGCTATTTTGATTAAAAAAGCAAAAAAAAAAAAGCAGGAATCATTTGGCAGCGACAGACCATCTCCGCAGGACTGCAGGCAGCTGGATGGACGGCATGAAGGCAAATATAAGCAGGAATGATGCACAGTATTTATAGCATCCAGATAACACTAGGTTGGAAATTGACAGGCCCACCTAATGATGCTCCTCAAAGTGGCATGGATGCAGACGAGTGGACCTCTTCAAATGGGAGGCCAATCCCTGCTGACACAGGGGATAATAGCCCAGCATAGAGCCCATTGTCTGGGCACCCCACACCATGGCATTTGGAACTGAGCTGCCCCTGTTCCTGCGGACAAATGATCCGCACTCTGCCAGGGAATGTCAGCCATCACGTCTCTCAGTCAGTCTGCTCGCATGAGGGATGACGGCGGAGGCCACTTTCTCGTAACCCTATTGGTTTATGAATAATTAGCCCCGCAGGAACAAATAGTGTCACAATCCTTAATGGGATCATATCGCGTCCACATCCATCCATCCACCCATCCACCCATCCGCCCGTCTGTGAATCTGTATTCAGAAACACGAGATCCAAATGACCTCGGCTGCTTCATTTTGTTTGTAAAAGCACATTTGTACATACGTTAAGCCAGCGCAGTCGCCAGGATGAAATGTTAGCAGTTAATGTTTCTGCAAATCGAACATACGTCCATATTTACATGTCGTAGACCGTGTTTCATTTGTATAAAACGCGTCAGATGACGTTAACATTACATGTTTATTACCTGACGTTCATGTTGGAAGGTTGATGGGATGATGGAGGAGTCTCAGGCGACAAGGCCACCAATCACAATTCATAACTGAGAACCTCGGCGTGACACAACTGGGTATTTTTAAGGAGACCTCGCGACAATTTCTAGCCGCGTTTGTGCCGATCAAAACAGGGATTTTAAGCCAAACCGTGATGTCTTCCGAACTCTAACCAAGTGGTTTTGGTGCCTAAACCTGACCAGAGCATGAGAACAGCGTTGTGACGAGAGGAATAGAACGCTGAAGCTAAAGAAACGTAGAGTTGCAACACAAAGAAACGTAAAGTGGAGGCCCAAATGCAACCCTGTCTCCTGTATGTTACGTTCAACAACAAACAGGAAACATAATGCCAACTATATTACATTTGGTTATCAATATAACGTGGAAATGTGAATGTTATTTTACACATCAGGCAAGTCATAAAATATCAGTACAGATATATCACTAATATGTTGACTAAGTTTCAGATCCTAAAATATAATCTGGTTTATTTCGGGGTTAAGGTTAGAAAGAGATCATATGTTAACCAAAGTGCTGTTGCTGCCTAAACCTAACCAGACATCAGAAATCTCACATTTTGTGAAGCTCTTCCTTTAACAAAAAAAAGTGCCAGTAAATAAAACAACAGGGTATAAAAGTTAATCTGACAAAAGCAAAAAACAAAAGCTACTGCTGAAAAAAATATATAAAAAACTTCCTTTGGGCAATTTTGCGTGTTTTGGAGACGATCCCCAACTTCAACTCTTTATTTTTTTACTGTCGAGTCACCAGAAGTAGCAGCTTCAGTCTGAGATCATGAGGCAAAAATAACAGCTGTGCAACATCTGTCACGCCTCACACCGCACTGCAGAGCAGGTCTGCTGAAAACTGATGACAAACCTGTGAGTAAAATTACTCAAGAACTGTAGTTCAGGTACTTCTATTCCCCTACATCCGTCTGACAGCTTTAGTTACTTTTAACATTGCATTTACTTATATTTTCACATTTATTTATCTGACCAGTTGAGATCCTGTATCTCCAAATTGGGCGATTGAATTACAATTATTATTTTTTTAAGACAAATTAACTATTTAAAATCTTCTGAGATTAGCTGAAGACAGGGAGGCTACAGACGTATGATAATCTTAGAGAATATTATGTACTGCTGTGGATTAAACTACCCAACAGTATGTAAACATAATTGATACAGCAGAAATATGAATCCAAAAACATCAGATATAATAGGAAAACCTATCTATCTATCTATCTATCTATCTATCTATCTATCTATCTATCTATCTATCTATCTATCTATCTATCTATCTATCCATCTCACACAGGGTCTGCTGTGTTATAATTGCGAGTAAACAAAAGAAACTCTCTGCAGTCATTATAAACCCACCCACAGCTGCCACTGGGACCTCCATTAAGCCCAGTGTTCCTGAGATGCTCTGGTCTTATCTGATTCATCAACAAGACGTTGGCTGGCATGATTTATCTATGCCACTTACTTGTTTTCATTTTGCCCGGGGGCTGCTGCCAGCGTCGGGGGCTCCTCTTTTTTTTACAATGTGACAGCTCCATCTCAAGAGAAAAGACTCCCCATGCAAAAACAGTGCATCAAAACAAATAAGGCCCGAGCCACTTAAGAGAAGTGGCTGCGTTCAGGACCCATTTTCGCTACATGTCAACCAAATGATGCAACGGCACGCACAAATCTGCATTACTTCTGTGCTTATGCCTTTTTTGTCTGGATGCTCCATGTGTGAGGCTAAAAATAGGGAGGGGAGGAGGGGAGGAGGGGTGAATACAAATATGCTCCATTATGCATCTGTTGTTGCTTTTATAAACTTGACCCCAAAATTATGCATAATGATTTTTTTATTGATTATCTGTATTTTTTTCCCCTCGCTCTCTGCGGGCCACCGTTTACCCATCGTCTTTTGTGCGAGAAATCCTTCCACCTCCTAGTTTACATCTCTTCCCCCTTTCCTCCGTCTGCGCCCCCCCCCCCCTCCCCAAATCTACAGGCAACGGGACGCTCTTGTACATTAAATAAGAACTGTCACCCTGGGCAACTTGCAGCAATGAAGCATTTATTCTGCCTCACATTTCCTGGCACTTAGAATTATTTCCTTCATGCCTGATAACCAAATTACAATATGGCAGGTCTCCCCGGAGCCACGGGATTGTTAGTGCCAGCTCACAACATACTTTCAACTGATGTGGCATTTCATGTACAGCTGCCAATCAAAGCCGGCAGAAGGGAGAGATGTAAATGAGGGCGGGCCCGACGGTGTTCAATTACCGCTCTGAGCTCTGCATAATCCCCCTTCCCACTGACTGACTGACTGACAGCTCCACATTCCTCCTCATCCCCGGCTTTCTCCCCCCCTAATTTCACTACCTTGGTTTCGCCTCATACTGGGACGCAGAATCAGACATTGGAGGGAATTTCTGTCATTTCCATTTTCCATTTAGACAAGTGCACACACAAAAAAAGAAAAACCACATTATCTGGCATCTGAAGGACTGCAAAAAGGGAAAAGTAAGGAGAGTAAATTAATGCTCACAACAAATTTCCTTTACAATTTGTGACCCGGAGCTCAAAGCAAAAACAAAGCCTCCTATATGGGCTGCGTCAGTGTCCTCGCCTCTGTTGAATATCATTTTCTCCTTCCCATTATCAAAGAATGGGAATTTCAACAGCTGAGTGGGCCGAGAGATACTCTTAGCTGCCTACTCAGCATCAACCTTTGGTAAATACTCAGATTAAGAAGATCCATGAATAGTGCCGGTATCTTTTGCTCTTTCTGTCATAAAGACGCCTTTAGATTCCCCTTAATCCCCGTGTTAAAGGTGCGCCAGGCGAATGGCTTAAGCAATGTTCTGCTTGTGACTGAGAAATGATGCCATTAGACCTCGCAGGATCCGCGGATGCCGCGTGTTTTTTTGTGTGTGCGGGAGCGTTTTAATACCACAATGTATCATCGGACGTAATTCTATACAGCGCGCCTGGCTTCATTTAATTTTAAAATATCAAATTGTTTTTCTCCACAGTCACCTGACTCCCGCCTGCCACCGTCTGCGTCACTCTTCCCCTCTCGTCTGTCTAAAACTGGCACTTTTGTTGCATTCCGAGGGGTTGATAAATCAATCCATCAAAAAATTCTTTGCGGTGAAACTCAATCAAGAAAGGTCATGTCGGCGGGAAAAGAACAGATTAAATTAGCATTGAATTAGACATGGAAAGTGAGCTCTGTCAAAACCATCACTGTGCTCAGCACAATTAGAATATGTTAATTATGCATTTCATTAAGGGGCCTCAGCGCTCTTTGAATGTGAGATGAAATGTCACTGGTGTAGGCAGCCGAAAAATGGAAGATTGCCAGGCACAACTTTCTTTGTGCAATGTGTGACACCTTCATTAACATCAGGGATTGCTAGTCTGATTAGACTTTTTTGTATTAGTTTAAGCCTTTAGGCTTTCAAATGCTATGCCTTTTTTCTCCGTTTTGATGTGGCAGCTCAGACCCCCTTCTCCATTTCCGAGCAGATATTGTCTGCGGTTCGACTCTTTGTTTAAATCCTCCGACGTAATGCCACGACACTGGACGTAACATCTCATTGTCTTTGTGTAGATGACGGCATTTGCTGTGTCTTTGTTTCACGTAATCTTCGGGTCACTTTGAGCCATGCGAGACTCGAGGAGGCAGATTCCCACACTGTGCGCTCACGTCGGGGAGATTCAGGGTGGCCTTTTTCACATCACGCTGACAGAAAGCCGTGGACGGTTATAATTTTCAGCTGTAGCTTTAGATTGTTAGTGTTGTTATTTTGATAGATGGACACAGACCGAGTGTGAGACAGACAGATAATCAGTAGTAGTAGAGTCAATGTTTCACAACTTGCCAGATCAACATTATATTAGTGATAAAATATAATATAGGCAGCATTACATTCGCTATTTGTTGTTATAAACTGTATAAATGCAACATATAGGAGACAGGGTCGTGATTGGGCCTCTTATTCTATACCCTGATACAGTTAAATGATTTGTAGGTCATATTCATGTAATTTTGAACCATTACAGACTGTAAAAAGGGGAAATTGTGGTTTATGGTTTGCATTTGAACCCCTTTAACCACAGGTGCACCCTCCTAACCATTAAAGTTATTATTAAAACCCAAAACTCAGACGTGAAACTGAAACTTCCTGTTTTAATGTGAAACTACAGTAACACAGCCTTTATTTTAACTTCCTGTTTTCATGTAATTTTAGTAAAAATCATGTTTTACTCAATACATGTAGAACAACGGCTAAAAATATGATGTTATTAAGTAAACCAGGCAGCTAAAGTTAGATACAACCGTGTATTGACACAGATAGATAGATAGATAGATAGATAGATAGATAGATAGATAGATAGATAGATAGATAGATAGATAGGGGGCAAATGTAGTGGAGGAAAAACTACTACACTCTTAGAAATAAAAGTTCTAAGTAGAACCATATAAGGTTCTTCGGCTTGTCCTCATAGGAGAACCCTTTTTGGCTCCAGGTAGAACCTTTTATAAAGGTGGAGGGTTCTACCTAGAACCCAACATAAAGGGTTATGCCTAGAACTGTGTGTGTAAGGTTCCACCCAGAACCCCCATGAGAGGTTCTACAAAGAACCCATACAGGATCTTATACCCATGCTTTCAACAATCCCTGAAGAACTCTTTCTCCAAAAAAGGGTTCTCTGGATCAAAATAGTTCTTACTGGAACCTTTAGTGTTACCAAGAACCCTTGAAAAACCGTTTCAGATGCAGTGAAATGCGGTTGTAGAGGCTTCTTTGGCTCCAGGTAGAACCTTACTATAAAGGTGGAGGGTTCTACCTGAGAACCCAACATAGAAGGGTTATACCTAGGAAATGTGTGTGTAAGGGTTCTACCCAGAACTCCCCATGAGATGGTTCTTACTAAGAACCGCTAGTGTTACCAAGTACCCTTTTAAAACCCTTCATTCAGGAAAGGGCTTTTAAAGGGTTCTCTGGATCAAAATAGTTCTTACTGGAACCATTAGTGTTACCAAGAACCCTTTAAAAACCATTTCTTTAGGAAAGGGTTTTTCAGAAGCAAATGGTTCCAGGTAGAACCTCAGCCCTTGTAGAAGAACCTCTTTGGAAACCTTATTTCTAAGAGTGTAGAACAACGGGTAAAATATGATGTTATTTTTTAAACCAGGCAGCTAAAGCTAGATACATCTGTATATTTACACCGAAAATAAAGCCATCTAGATCATCTCTAACAACTTCTGAATCTGAGATTTGTAGTTTTTTTGATAGAAGTAACTAGTTACAAAAGCTGTCAGACAGTAAAACGTAGATAGATAGATAGATAGATAGATAGATAGATAGATAGATAGATAGATAGATAGATAGATAGATAGATAGATAGATAGATAGATAGATAGATAGATAGCTGTCTGACAAATGTAGTGGAGGAAAACTACAATATTTTCCTCTGAGATGAGGTGTAGAAGTACAAAGTTGCGTAAAATGGAAATGTACACGGGCCTCTAATTTGTACTAAAGTACAAATGTAACTTAGAAACAATTAGTTACCTTCCACCATACCCATTGATCGATCAGGGATAGATAGATAGATGATCTTAAAAGTAACTAGTAACTAAAGCTGTCAGACAAGTAGGAGTATAAAGTGGAAATAATCGAGTACAGTACCAGTACGTACGTAACACAGATAGATAGATAGATAGATAGATAGATAGATAGATAGATAGATAGATAGATAGATAGATAGATAGATAGATA
This sequence comes from Lagodon rhomboides, assembly GCA_039737535.1. NCBI lineage: Eukaryota > Metazoa > Chordata > Actinopteri > Spariformes > Sparidae > Lagodon > Lagodon rhomboides. The sequence continues at coordinate 27,638,888 of CM077792.1, read as the reverse complement.
GATAGATAGATAGACACTCACAGTTCCATATGTGTACGGCTCTTCATCACAGTAGAGAAACTGCAGGACAGACTTATTTCTCTGCACTAGTGATTAACTTCTGAGTGAACTCGGGAACATCCCCCACACCGTGTAATGGTTGACAGGTCATCATATTGTATTCTGTGGCAATCACGCGGAGAACGGATGATAGGTAAAGTGAAAGTTGGGAGTGCGGCGGCGGGGCTTACATTGCAGATCAGCCAACTTTTAAAACTTCATTAAAACAAAATGAAAGCACTTCTCCGGCACACTTAAATTAAATCGAAATGCTTTGGGAAGAGATGATGAAAGCCAGGAGTGGGAGCTGTCTGACAATTTCAGCGCTCACATACTTTCATGACACAAGATGATTCTTGTGTGCTGAGAGTGAATCGTAGGAATGATTGTCTCTGGAAGACCCCATCTCACAGATGTAATATAGATGTCTTGAATGAGTGACTACCTGCTGGTGTGTCTTTGTACCCATAACTTAGAATATACAGTACCTGTAGAATGGAGCTACGCCACAAGATTGCCTTCTTTATGCCGACCACAAGAGGGTTAAGGAGGTGAGACTGAAGCTGGGGATCAATTTCTTTATGTCTTTATGGTTTGCTGTATAACCGTCATTAATGTAAAATCAATCACTGCTTGGATATTACATTTTTAATAACAAGATTTCCTCTTTTTTTTTTTTTTTCTTTAACACATACAGCATCTTCTGCAGAGCCCTTTATCTTGGCCTGAGAGGATGTATTACAGAGTGTGACACTTCATATTTTCCTGTGGCTACTTTTCACTTTATCCACCTCGCACGGTCAGCACTACGTTCCACATGAGAGATGGTTCGGAAACATCCACAAGGATGAGGGTCCTGTAAACGACGAAGCCGGATCATTCACTGTCTCCGCTCCGTTTGGGGTTTTTTGGTTTATGGCGGGGGGATCTGAAGCCTCGTGACACGTGCAGGACTGACTGCTCAGGCGGGAGAAATCCAGCACCTTCACAACTTTGCCACAGGTGTGTCATTCTGCCTCTCTTGTTTCTCTGTCAAGCGTTTGTCACGTTAATACCTCAGCGGCCGTGACAGTCGCACTCCTAAGAGAAGTGGAGTAATTAAAATGTATCAATCACTTGTTTTAGCGCGTGAAGCCATTTTTTTTTTCTCCCACTGCGTTTTGATCTGATATGGACGGCAATAACAAAAGGAACAATGAAGGTGTCATGTTGGAAAATAATCTACTTACAGGTCCAGCACTGCAGGGAAGCACTCGATCACAAGTGAAAAATGGAAGTCTCTGTCCAAGGCCTAAATGTATTCCATGGCCGGAGAATGAACTTGCTGCCCATGTGACATATGATTTACACAGGAAAAGGCCTGTGACTCTCTACAATGATAGATCTCTGCCTAAGTCTGCCTGGGCTCACTCTATGACATATAATCCTTCTCTTTTAAGTTGTAAGATAGAGATAGATAACAAAATGCTGTATTGATTCCCCTGTCTGCACAGTGGCTGGGTTTTTTAAGACTGCACATGTCCACGTCTGCATCTTGACCACGGTGACAACTGTCTCTGCGGCTCGCGCCGTCGCCGTTGCTCACATTTGCATCATTAAATCAATGTAGCTTCTCTCGTACGGCTACACGTTCTGCATATAAACAAAATAAAGAAAACACTGCAGTGTTCTGTGGGACAACTGATGCCCTTTTTCTTTTTCTTTTTTTTTACAGGATTATTTATCTGCAGACACCTGAGATGTTTTCTATATGTCACGGCACGGCTCCGTGCACAAGACGTACTGTACATCTACTTTCACCAGTGTAATTTTGTTTACACCGGAGCTGTTATTCACGCTTGGAGAGGTAGCCTTTTTCATAAATCCAGGAACTGTTATGACTTTGTGGCATTAGTTCACACATGAGGCTGGGCAGGAGGCATATTTCAAACACGCGGGGGATTGATAATGTGCTCGGAAATAGGTCATTTGTTTGAGTTTAGTTAAAAGATAAAGTAAGACTTGTGGTTTGCCTGATGTACATTTACATGTGTAATCCATATGCTTGAAAGTGGCCTCTACAGGGAAAAGGTTCACTCACAGCTCAGACATTTTAGACAGTTACTGGTGTATGAATTCATATTTGTGGCTAAAGATAAATAATTATAAAAAAATGAAAAAGAAAATGACATTATTGTGAATATTCCTCCCTCGTATCCATCTCTCCAGATCCAGTGATATTTTGAAGTAACCCAGATATTATTGAGATTACTGTAGTGATGTAAAAAACTATTATGTTTATATATTTTTTATTTAGCAGAAGAATAAAGAAAAACTGCTGTTTTGGTCATCAGTGCAAACGGCTTAATCTGACTCATATTTACATTCATCGTTCGGAGCTGACCTCTAGTGGTCGTAGTAATTATTACGAGAGAAAAGGAGGAAGTCGGGTGATGTAGTAAAAGTCTTCGTCCTCAGAAGCCTTGACTTCATCGCACTTGCAGACTCGAAGACGTTTGCGGACGCGTTCCTGAACGGAGTCCACGATTCATTCAAGTCCACAAAGAGCCTCACGTGACTATCTGCACACGTTCATTGCAAAATGGATGTAAGGTTGTAGTTTTTCCAATCGCCGATTAAAAAAAAGAGAAAAAGACCTTATTATGAATGTGTGAAACAGTTACTGATCGAATCATGATGCCAGAAATAATATTCAACCACATGATGATACAGAAATATGTCAACATATATGTCAAACAAGTCAAAAAAATTTGTTTTAACCCAAACTATGATCTTTATTATGAAGTTTTGGTGCCTGAATGTGACCAAACTGCAACTGTTTCACAACTTTAACCACGTGATGACAAAGGTCCGGTACACTGTCGCTGGTTCTTGGTCATTTGTGTAATTCTGGGAGTCATTGACACTCAACCTATTCAGCTGTGTAGGTTTGAGGACGTGTTCCTCAAATGTGTACTTAGGTTAAACACTTGATTAAACATAATTAATTACAATCCACCACAGTGTCGTTTATTTCTAGGCCTTCCTAAATGCTAATTTGTTAATCCCCTAATTATTGAACCTATGAAGTATTTTCTTTTATACCACATATGTGCAAAATATTTACAGCTTATTTTTCAGGCTGCTAACGTGAGAGAACTTGTGTTTTTATTTTGTCCACTAGTGGCGCTGTGGAGCAACGTAAACGATGCAGGATTTCATGTATTTTAAAAACCTCCTCCGTAAAGGTTTTGCGAGGAGGGAAAACGTTTGACACGTCGGATGTGACATGATTCGACACGATGTTTTAGTGAGAAATACTGAATGTAAACATTATTTTTTGTTTGTTTACAGGGAAACCTCTCAGGGCACGTTTAATTTCATGTTCATGATATCCGCGAGCGAATGAAAATAAAATTAAACGAACAGTTTTTGGCTTTAAATCACCAATCGAGTGATGAAGAATGACGGCAGGTCCTGGTGGAGCAGCAGCACCAACGACTACAGACTCCGGTCCGCCGTTTTCCGCCTCCATTTCTTGGAACTCCTCACACTGGTGGGAACTCTCTGTATCTTGAGGATTCATACCTCAGGAACGAGAATTTCATTTTCTGATGGACCTCCTGGTAATTCAGCCTCAAATCATCCAAACACCGTGTGTCAAACTGACGGGAGGTTTTAATGCCAGAGCCCCGTGTTTTCTCAGTCTGTCCTCATCTGGGGCTGGAAAAGTGAGTTGCAGCAGAATGTCACGTCACATTAACGCAACCTGATTACGACTCCACATTTAATTGGAGTTATATCACACAAAAAACAAAACATGTCTGAGCATATTCGAGCTCTTATGGGTCATTAGACAACATCCAGTAGTTTTGGGAGGGCTTTTTTTTTGTTGTTTTGTTTCGCTAGAGGCCCGTGGACCCGGGCTGTGTTTACAGACTGAGTGAAATAGCTTAAATCTGCTGGCGTCAATGCTGATTCATGTCAAACTGAGTGACAGGTGACCCGAGAGCCGGCAGCCAGACAGTGAGACGGATTACAAGTGAGCAAAACGCCAACAACCTCTGGCCTGCTGTGGGGCAACAGATGACAGCGGAGGAGGGCAAGAGGTGGAGAGCTCTGTGCTCGGCCCCCCTCCGTCCCTCCATCCATCCATCAACCCATCCCCCTCCTGGCCACCATCCACTCCGGCTGACTGATAGACGGGGGAAAATGAGAACATTCAGTTGTTAAAATAATACAGCTCTGTCAGAATTGTGTCACATGCTACGCACTCGGTGTTGTAAGCATCGCTGCTACTGTAGCTCTGTGGCATGTGGTTTGGATTAGGCCGCAAATTAAGGTCAAGTGATATTCGTTCAACACTTCTCACTCCCGGCTCGTCAAACACGGTCGCTTTGGGATCCGTTCACACAGAATCTGGCGTCGTGGCGATTGGCTCAGACGCCCGGTCGTGTTTCTCCGGAAGTTGATTCCGTTTGTCGTTTTTTGCTGTTTCTTTCTGTTTTTTTGTTTCCTTTATCCATAATGCCTGGTTCGGTGTGAGCTTCAAACTCAACCCATCCTCGTACCTGAACGACTGAATAGGTCGATCGCCAGCGTCTCCTGAAACAATGTGACCACATGACTGTCGCGGTGTAAAAGCGAAACATGCACCAGACCGTCCTCGTACGCTCACCATTTGGTTTGCTTTAAGGAATAAAACTACTTTGTTTGGGCACTTCTGTAACTTCCATTAATAACTTCTGTACGTTACGTATGTTACATAAATGATGTTATGTACGTGACGTTTCACACTGGACGAGAACAGCCGTCTCCCGAATGAAAGTCCTCTTCTTGTTTTATCCGTCCACTGTTTAATCCGTAACAACTACTACAGTCAGTTGCAAATGCTGCCAAATTACATACATAAAGATGACTCGAAGTCAAGAGCTGAAGTTTACAAAGACTGCACAGCCAACAGTCGTGTTAGTGACGTCACCAAAACCTGTAACTTAAACCTCGTAGAGTCGGTTCTGTATTTTTGCAGCTCGCAGGACTGATGAACTACCCTTTCACATAACTGCAACTGTCAATATAACCAGATTTATTGTGATTTTCTTAATTTTTAATATAATTTCTGTGCTGAGGCGGCGGCCATGTTGATGCTAACTGTGTTGAGCGAGACGATGTAGTTCACAGAGCGTTTAACACAAAACTAGATGGGATTTCACTTTAATTACGACAAACTGCGACTTTATCGACTTGGAAAATTATCTTTTTTTAAATTGACAAACATCAAATGTGTGATTATTCGTCTCTCTCTATTCACTACCATGCAAAGTATTTCCGAAATAAGGTCACATGAGGAAAACTGGAAGGAGCGTGACTTCAGCTATCTATGACCGTCCTCTATTGTTTGGCTGTTTTCCTGAGGAGGACAAGCTCTGCAAACTGTGACACTCTCTGTTCCCCTCCAGCGTCAGGTTTGCATGTGAAGGGTTAGGTTCAGGAAAACATCCTGCCTTTTGTTAAAATAACATTCAGTCAGGTCACTTACATCATGCAGCTTTTGTAAGTTAACTTCTGGGACACTCCTGCTGCTGCGCTGCAGGGGAGCTTCCAGTAGCGATGCTGGAGGGGTCGCGACACCGTCAGTGAGAACAGGCTGGATCTGTTTTGTGTGCAAAGTAGTAGATTCTTACACAAACTTGCCAATCGGGTCATTTCTTTGCCACGTGGTTGCATTAGCAGTAATTACTCTCTGGCCCTATAGGAGCGAGGGATAAGTGTTTCTGGCTTCAGGGTCGACGCGGCTGCAGGTCAGGAAGCGATCTAATAATAGGAAGGTGTGAACAGTACGGAGAGGGGAGGAGAACGCTTCAGCTAGCCTACAGATTTATGGTGGCAAAAAAAGAAAAGCATTCATGTGCCCTTGTTGACTGCTGGCTCCAACAGAGCCAACAAACCCTGAATTCTCCTGACAGTATCTGAGGGGTCCAAATCCAATCCAATCCAATTCCGGTTGTTAGTTTACAGCGAGGACGACCTTGCACGGAGCTGACAGTCAAATTCTTTCCAGGCTGTTTCCGTGTGTTTTTCTTTTATTTATATATATATTTCTTACATCTCACTGTGCTGCCGAGTTAACAAAGAGCATAAAAAACATTTGCAGCTGAACGTCGGCGAAACCAAATGATTTAAAATTTCAATATTCTATAATCTCTAATGTCTGAAATTCACACTGTCAGACAAAGTTGTCCCGCGAAATGTCCCCATCTGGGCCAATCAGCGACAAATGTGTCACTTAATTTTGAAATGTAATTTCCCCTCGGACCAATCAGTGCGGTTCTAAATGCCAGACAGCAGTGGTGAGATGCATCATTTTCCAAGTTTCGTCAAAGTGAGATCAGTCATGTCTGATGCTTTGTGTTTGACACGTAAATGAGCAAACAGATGTTGCACAGCTCCTCTTCGGGCTCATCTGCGTAAGTCTGTAAAAATCTGAAAACCCAGCTGTGAGTTTCACCCGAATTCAACAAGTCAGTAAATACTGTCACTCCTTTAATAGACCAGATACTCAATATGTCAAAGTCACTGCATTATCTGCTTGAATAAATGCGCCACAACTTTTGTTTTTAATGACTATTCCATTCATCTGGAATACTAACTCTATTTATTAAAGCTGCTGTTATCAATATTTCTTTATGAACAATGGACAACATGACTATGCATAATGTTACGTGAGAGTTTTTCAGTGTCTTTAAGCTCATTGATTTGGTTTCATGGCCCGCAACGGAAAGATGTTGTCAGTGAAAGAAGCTCTGATAGACAAACTGCAGCTACCTGCAGACAAACAAAGTTAGACATAACCAAGTATTGTTGTTGGTGGAGACCAAAACAGAGTGAAAAGGAAAGTGAATATTGGACTTAAACTCATCAGGTGGCCAGAAACACATCTTAAAAATAATCCTAATGTTTGTCTGGGTCTGTAACCCAATCACCAGAATAATGTATATGTGCAAATAAATATGTTGAAACTTTACATTTCTTTAGGTTCAATTTTAATCGTTATGTTGTGACAATATTGTGGTTATGATCTGGTTAGATTTAGGCACACAAACCACTTTATTTAGGGTTTGGAAAAGATCATGATCACATCTGTTTCGGTCACCAGACGTCTGGAAATGTACCAAAGATATTAGCTTTTCAGGAGAGGCAATTTCTCTTAATAAATATTGAAACGCAGTCTTGTACTGTGGTCGCTGGCTTGGCAGACTCCCCTCAATCTCTTTATATAAAAATCCAGGTCGTAAACATGTAATGTGAACCTGATCTGTAAAATATTGCACAAATGTGAACATTTCAGTGGTTTGCACAAACTTCAACTACCAATTTGTGATATTGTAACTGAGCCGGGGTCAACAACTGTGTAAAATAACAACTTAACAGGATGATAATATGTCATTGTGTTTAAAGCTTATTTCAGCTGGCTCCTCTTGCCCCCTTTCAGGTTTAAAGAGAAAGAAAATGTGCTCTACGAAGGCTCCTGACCCGCCCAATACTTATTAAATACGAGCGGTCAAATGAGCCTCATTTCCACTGTGGCCAATGTCAAGCTAGTCTCTCATAGCCGGTGCTGGAGTGAAGTCTGGCTGCACCCGTTTTCTTTCTGCTATAGGAGAAAGAAATGTAACGGGAGGCGAGTCCTGGCACTGAAACGGCTAAATCCCTGCACATTAAGAGCTAAAAGCTGCTAGCTTGTTAACTTTTGCACCGTGAGCGAACGAGTCAGGGTTAGATACTCGGATAGCAGACGAGGAGGAGAATGCCGTCTGAAATATTTGGCCAGTCGCAGGCTCACACCCTCAGACTACATCTGGTGAGTCAGACTAATGTCAAGCTGGAAAATTACACCAACAATACATCCATTGGTGGCCTGATCCTACAGTAAGCTGCAGTCAATTGCTATCTTGTTTCTTTTGGCACTGGCTGTTGAGTTCAGTTTATCTTTGAGGAACATTTAAAGCCCCCTTGTCACACACACTGGCACTCGCTGGTATCAGAGCCGCGTGAAAAATGGGTTTCTGTTGGCTAGAATCTGACACAAAGTGACTGGGTTTCTGTTCGCTCCCAGCAGTAACTCTTTCTGGGTCCTGCTCGGGTGTGTTTCGTTCCTGAGAGCTGTGCGTCTCTGTTGTCCAGACGTCCTACAGGAGAGGATGTGGACATTTCTGGACCATCTACTCTGAATCATAGTCACATCTTCATAATCACTTACAGCATCTGAATGATTTTAAAGACGTTTCTCCACCACCAGTCCAGCATCGCACTCTGATAAGATTGTTGGACGATGGACAGTTAAAAGATAAAGGATCAAATTGTATTCAGCAGAACCAGAGATGTTTCTGCAAATATGTTGAAACATTTCTTCACATTGTATTTCCAATTTTATGTTGCAACAATGCTGTGTTTATGTTGATGGTCAGGTTTAGGCACAAAAACCAGTTGGTTAAGATACGGAAAAGATCATGTTTTATAGATGTCCTGATGTCATGTTGAGAAAATCTGGTTTTGTTGCCACTGGAGATCAAAACATCTGTACCCACAGTGCAACTTGACTACTGACTTAGGTGTATTATGCTAGTTAGCTGCTAATGTAGCCTCAATCTGCAGAGGTCTAGAGAGCTCACCTCTTTCTTACTCCACCCACTCAGACTTTTAGTCTGCAGACCAGCTGATCTCAGGTGGACTATCATATTTAACGCAGCTCCTTTTGATGCCAAAAAATACTTTAAACAGCTTTTATCACATGTATTGCATTATCATGCATTATCACATTTATCACCAGAAGTCACCCTGCCTGAAAGCGTAACCCTGCTTTATCGCCTGTTTCACTCTAAATGGGAACACAATTCACTAAATGAACATGAAACTAGCAGCTGAGAGCGAGTATATAGTATAAATCTAGTGTGAAGTAGGGTCAGTTTCTCATAAGCTTACATACAATCTGACTTTTTCTTGCAACCAGTGGAGTCGCCCTCTGCTGGCCAAGGTACTTCCATATATTTTTTGTATTTCCCCACTTTTCAGACCGTAAATCTCCGTCCACTTATGTTCCTGTCTATGAGTATGACTCCCTAAGACCTGTAGGAAGACTGTGATGAGTAAAATTTGTAAGAGTTAATGAGAACTGCATCTACAAATGTATATGAACATGTAGAAACTCCTGAATGAGGTGGTTACACTGGAGTTAATGAAGGAATATGGATAAATTTAAGGCATCAATACATTGTTTTTAATATATCTTTCAGTTGGACCTTTACTTGGACGATGAATCGCATAAAACTGTTCTAGAAACATTAAACTCAAATTCTTTTTTCGCCAGAATATTTTTACTCCTCTTCCTCAGTTCTGTCCTTGCAGTGCTTTTATAAGATTCCAGACACAATACGTACGACTTCCTGCTACAAGGTCAAATGCAAAATACTAAAAAAGGTATGAAATGTGAATGAGCAACTGAACAACAAACATCTGAATGAGCCTGCGAGTCACACAAACATCTGCTTTTCTATCTCGCAGAGGCCCATTATGTTCCGGCCTGTTCCCAGATACGATCTCTATCCTCAGCTCATTCATGGATTACTCAAAGCACCGTCTTGTTGCATTGAGCTGCACATGTTCGTACCGCCGTATTAAAGCCTCCTAATAAGCCGAGGTGTCACCCCTCGTCTCTTGCGTCTGGCCGTTTTGCGTTTGCCCCCGTGAGTCCGGAGATGCTCGGGGAGGCACAAGCAGCCAGTCGGCAAGAATTAGAGCAGCGTCCGTGATTGTGCTGACGTCTGCAAGGGGCTAGGCTGGAGATTAAGCCCAATAAAAATGTGTGATTTGTTGCTTTCATATTTGGAAGATGTCAGCTTCAATTTGAGCTAGCACGCTGCCCCGAGGCAGGCTGTGTGACAAATATGAAGGATGCACTGATGAACTGCTGGCAATCAAGTGTTAGTTCTCTCATCCACTATATGATGGCAATGAAATCCTCCGCACATTGTTTTACAGGGGTTTGGGCTACAGCTAACGGTAGCCATTTTTATATATCATCAATCAGTTTTAAAAAGGAGGCAATTTGATTTATTTAAGCATCTTTTGTTACACTTGTTAGGCATCAATTATTCATTCGTGTTTCTGCTCAATTTTTCTACTAATACTGAAAAAATATGATGCTTCCCCCCCCCAAAAGAAAATGCACCACGTAAAAAAGGGTTCTTCAGGTTTTTAATTTAATTTTAACTGGCACCATAAATGTCTTTTCAGGAGCCGTTGATTTGTATGAATGAAAAGTAAATAAAAATGAAATTATTCACATGTTACTTGGGAAAGCAGCCATCAAAATCCCGTATTACACACTAAAAATCACTGGGTGGAAACTGCAGTGTGGGTTAATAAAGTTAAATATATTAAATGACGCACTACTGGATTCATTTAACCCTTCAGATGGGTTGTTTTGGCCCAAATTTAGCGTAATTGTTTTTATTTTATATTACTGTTTGGTAATTTGCCAAAATTAAATGTGGCTATTATGAACCCAACAAGCTCAGCAGATTATAAGTGTTTGCAATATATTATATTTTATTATCATATCACGCTCACATTACATTTTTATTACCTGACTTTAATGTCTTGAAGTGGGAGGGATGTTACAGGGAGAAGCCTGCCAAGCCAGTGACCGCAGTTCAAGACTGTGTTTCAACATTTTAAAGTCCAAAACCACTGGACAACTCCTGATGAGGGACCAGGGTGTTTCAATATTTGTAGGTGTGACACCTCTGGATATTTTTTAAGAAGACCTCGGGATGATTTCCAACTGAGTTTGTGGTGACTAGAAAAGATTTTTGACAGGAAGTCAGGACCTCTCCTTCATGTCTGCGGCGACACTTGATCTTTTCCTGAACCCAACCAGCATTGTGACAAAATATCACCAACATTTATTCCAGCTCGTCCTCATCAGAAAAACGACCACATGTGTTGACTTTAAAAGCGGTTTATTACGACCCATATTTAAAAGATTTCTGTCAGACAGCGACCTCTAGTGGCCGTTATATATACGGCGGTATGGGGATGTAGTAGTGAGGAAGTCCACATAGGGTGAAAGTCGAGAACGGATGAACTTTAACTCAGGAGAACGCTGTTTGTGTCCAGTGTGTCTCCAAACGTGAACGGTGAGTTCTTCTAACTTACTAGCATCGTGAAGTTACATACGTAATGTTGCTATTTTAACCTAAACCACACATGTTTTCCTAAAGCTTAACAATTCGTTTTCTGTCCTAAACCTAACCAAACCATTTGCAAAAGGTTATTATTGATACATTTTACACGTTTGAGGTTTTTCCAGTGAGCCAGGCCGAAATGTAAATACGAGAAACATCAGAGTGATGCTTTTCTTCATGTGTCGGTATAATTTCTGAATATTTCCCTGATAATTTCCTCAGAGGGTTACTGGAAATAACTATGTCATTTGGTTTTAATTATAGGGAAAACACTTTATAATAACCATCATTAATAAATATCACATTTATAGTTAATTAAACATAAGTTAATATTATTTCAAGCAAACCGTTAAAGAGCAACTGTTTATTGTAAAGTTGCGACTAATGTTTATAATATTTCGTAAATGGTTCATAAAGAAAAATGACCATGTAGGAGGAGGCGACCTCTAGTGGCCGTCGTTAATATAGCAGTGAAGAAGTAAGTAAGCCGGGGAAGTAGTTTAAACGAGGGAGAAAAGTCCACATGGGGTGGAGGTTGTACACGGTGAGTTATTTTAGTTACATACAGCTGTTTTCACCTGAACCACAATGTTTTCCTAAACCTAACCGTTGCATCGATCCTGTTGTTTCAGTACAAAGTGATAGATGTTGTTTTCGACCTTTTCAGTCATTTAGCTATGAGGATGTGTTGTTCGTTCCAACCCATTATTTAATTGGTGCTATATTGATCAGATTTGGGTCATTTTTTTTTAACCCGGTTATTTATAGTGTGTGGTCAAAGCCTGGCTCGCCTAAAAAAAAAAACAAAACTCAAACGCAAACCGAGGCAGTCGTGAATATTTGTGATTATAAGCAGTCGTTACGAGCGAATATCTAAAAGACGGAGAGAGGGTCGGGATCATGCGGACGTTGTCGGGAGCGCGTTAGGACTGACTGACTGTTTAAGATTCTGGAAGTTTGAAAATACCTCATGCATTATAAGTGAAGCACTACCCCCGAGTTCTCTGAGTTTAATCCTTTTTGCGAGTGCTTCATCAACCTTCAGCTTTTCTGACAAGACAGAAGTTTCAGCATGTATGATTAATAAGATACAAATGTGCAACTGATATTTGATAAATGACTTTGGTTTCATATTCATGATGTACAATGAATATGCAGCACCAGGGGCTTAGGCCTACTTGATTGATCAAATGTATTCCATTCATCACTTATTTTTTTTTTTTGCTTAATTAGCATATTTGAAGCAACACCATTAACAGCGGAGGACTATGGGCTATTTGGAAAAGATGTGATGTATGTTGGAGAGCAGACATACATGCATTCTTCTTTGTCTTGTAGCGCTCATGTTCTCAGGAGACAGAATTCATTATGAAGCATATTTTACAGATTATTATTTACAAGAAGAAAAAAAAAGAAGAAGAAGAAGAAGAGGTGCAGCATTTAGGCGGATCGTTCGTCACCAGCCTTTACGTTTTAAAATATAACACCGCGTCGGCACATCTGCAGCAGCACAAAAGCAGGTAAAAGGGACAAATGTTCTGATATCTCTGTGAAAAAGGAATGGAGGGACGTAATGCTCTTTCTAGGATATTTCTCAGAGGGACGTAATAACCTGAGGACTTTGGGGAGAATAAATGGGAGAAAAGGGAGTTAGGATGTGGGTCATTATAGCTATAAGTTCTAAAGCCCTTCATTAAACACATGAGCTAGTCATTACCCTGCTGCTGTGTGATGAACATTTTGAACCCTGCTCCCCCTCCTCCCCTCCTCCTCCTCCTCCTCCTCCTCCTCCGGTTTACAGGCCAGATGATGCAGAGAATCCATGCTTGTCTGGCACACAGGGCAAAGCAAAGTCAGGCACAGTGTAAATGTTTTGTGGGTACCCAAGCAGGCAAATTCTGATGCACATTTGCCCTATTACAGCACATCAGCATCAGGGAGACGCACGCTAGTGCAAGCAAGGAGCGTACACTTATCATTATTTGATAGCATGTTTAATGACAGATTGACAAAGGATTTGCAAATGCGGGCTGGCGTCAATTTCGCTAAGGTCGGGTTTCACTGCGTCTGCAATGCAAGTGTACTTATGTGCATAATTTGATTTTTCATCTAGGCTATTAGAAGTGTTTCAGAAAGCAACTCCGAGCCGGGAGAAATGTGAGCGCTCGTGATGGTTCGAGTCCGGCAGAGAGAGACGTCTCCAAAGCTCGAAGACATTAACATTTGGTCAAATCAAGGAGACTAATGGAGAAAATGTTAAACTGGTCGTGTGTTAGCTGAAGATTTTGACGGGCTTTCTCTGTATTCGGAGTGATTAGTTGAGAGAAAAGGTCTGAGATGTGTCTGGATTTATTATAGAGTCCTTTATTCCATTGAGCTTCTTGGCATATTTTATTTTATTCTTACTTTACTTATTACTCATCTATTTTGTGACTTCATGTTACTTTACGTTTTCGCATGTGTGCGAGGCTAATTGCCCCTGGTGGGGTTAATAAAGTTGTCTGTATCATATTATGGTCATTTTTAGGCTAATTTTTAAAAAAAAATTTTTTAGCTCCTGTCTCTTTAAGGTCCTTCCTCCTGAACACCCGGTCTCCTCTGATTGGTCAGCTGACACAGCGAACAGCAGCAGAGCAGCTGTGCTAAATCAATCCTTACACACCAGACTGGCCTGGAGGCATTAGTTATGCACATCTGTGACTCAGTGATGCAGTGTGATGTCACAAAGTCACTGAATTAAAGGCGGGACTACTGACGAGGTGTTTCAGGAGCGGTGTTTTCTGTGGGAGAGAGGAGCTTCCGTGGGTTCTGACTTAAACCGTTTTAACGAACAGACTGAAAAGACTGAAGGGAAAGGAAACTATATATATATTTAAACTAAATATGCTCTTATAATTATTTTATTCTTTAACGAGAGGAACCAAAACAAAGGGAGAACACCGCCCAGCTTCATCACTGTCGTCTGCCCGCTGTTCTGGCTAACGCGCCAAAAAATAAATATGTGTTTACTTTCTCGGTACAAACTGTGTGTGTCCATGTATGAAAACGTTAACTGTGCTTAATATCCATCATGATCAATCAGTTTAAAACCGAGACCGTGTGTGTGTGTGTGTGTGTGTGTAATTGCAGAAAAGCTGACTGTGTTCTGTAATTAACCACGACATGTTAGATATACGGTGTGATTAACTGTGTTAATATGCAAACATCCAAAATGAATTAATATAAAGCATCAGAAGAATTACGGGTTTATTTCACTTAATTACCTGTGATGTGCCACCTGAAGGATATCAGTGTTTAATAACTCAGGTGTTCCCGTTAGAGAGCGCCGTGTTTATGTGAAGAAAACAGAAGCAGCTGACGATGTGTTCGTTTGATTCCCTCCCATTACAGTTCACACACCTTTCGGATGATTGCGCGTTAACCCCGCTGAAGTTTAAATTGAGTTTGCAGCCGTACTGTATAGCTATTTTTTTATGTGGTTACAATAAATCCCATGTTGACGTTGACTTATCGGAGCAAATTACGGTCAAAGACGACTAATTTCCTTCCGCGATTGCACTGATTTTCTTTGATTAGCCTTCGGGGTGAATCCTCAAAATGTACTTTGTAGCCTATAAAAGCACTGAGTGATGATTTTGCATCCACTTGTGGGGAACATGAAGTCAAAATAAAATCCATTTTCAATAAAAATTAAAAAAAATGATGTGTTGCCCTTTTGTTCTCACAACACAAAGAGTCCCACTTTCATTTAATAAACACAACCAGTAATCTTTTTTTTTTTCTCCTCCCCTCCCTGCTGCATCTTAAGGACAATGCTTGCCTCAATTTAGAATAAGTTGCTCCTCTAAAACATAATGGCCCTACAGACAAATCAGAGATCCATCGGCGAAGAAAAGGCACTAAATAATTTATAGCTTTAATCTGCTCACTGAGGTGTGTGGTCTTTGACAGTAATTATAAATGCAGGGAGAAATTATAGCTGAATACTTTAACTGCATTAGGAGTCATCTGATGAACAACGTGATTGCCTGCTCATTTCCAACAATAGGGGGCAAGTCGGTGTCACAGCATTCAAATCACCACAGTGCCCATGTGCTTTTTCCCATTTACCATCAAATGTCAGTCGGCCGTTATAAAATAGAGATTTGATGGGTGGAGGTAATTGAGGACTTGATTGCTTGAAAAGAGATGAATTGCATAAAATGTTTATGAATTTAGAAGGCAATTATTTTTAATAGCCTTGAAATAATAGAGCTGGAGGAAATATGTTTAATTGTTATGATACCATCTTGCAGCAGCAGCAGCGGCGTTCACAGGGAAGCAATAAAGGAGTCTGACACGAAGGCGTATCAGTGAGGTGTATCTAAAAGTCATGGAGGTACAGAGAGAATGCGGCGCACTGTACAGGACGAGGATGTTGTGCGTTGTCACGCTGAAGATCTTTAGAGATTAAAAAGTAAAGGAAGGAATTTGAATATGAGATACTTCAGGGTAACGCTTTTTTCTTTACGGGTCAATATTTTCCTGATGATTTCCTGGAACTAACAACGTAATTTGGTTTTAATTATAGGGGAAAACATGGTAACACTGAATTAAATGTGAGCTAGGAAGGATTTCAAACAGTTAAATGCTTCGTAAACAATTTATTAAGCGGCTGTTTATTGTAAAGTTGCAACTGATGTTTATAATAATGTTTCATAAATACTGTGTTTACATTATTTGGATGGCCTTTAAAGTTGCAGCTGATGTTCGTAAACATTTACAACTGCTTAATAAATGGTTTATAAACAATTTCATGTTTGTTACCAGTCAAGTAACTATTAACTAATGTTTAATTAACTATGAATTAGCTTTTAACCACACGACTATCACGGCCAAAGGAATTTCTGGTAACGATATTATCACAATATCTAGAGAAATAAAAAATAAAAAAGTGAGCAATCAAATCTATGTTTTGTTTTGTTTACTGTGTGTTTTGTCTCTTTTTTAATACAGATATCGGGAATCGGAGAGTGACTCTGTAACTATAACCTTTAAAGAAAAAATAAAAGGTACAGAAAGAACAAATAAATGAAATTACTGGTGAGAAGGCGACCAGATACTCATAAACAAAGATGCACAAGGCCGAACATCTTCGCTAGATTTTTCACACAATATCATGATATGTTTTTTATCAACACAATATCAATATTTCATTATTTTAGTATCACAGTTATCATGAATCTCCTGTGAATTAACCATTTATTAATGATGGTTGTTATAAAGTGTAACCAAAAATATGTTTTAGTTGATGAAAGGCTCATTTTAAACCAACATAAACAGTAATTATTGTATTTATTGGAAACGTTACACTCCATATATGTTGAATTATGTCCATTATGTCCAGCTGACCTGCTGTGTTTTGGCTAAAAGACTCCTGGTACCAAATTACATCAGTCTTTCTGGGAAACTTCTTCGAAACTCGTCAGGAAAACAACCCAATAATTTAATAAAACGTTAGCGACGGTTGCATAATGCGGAAAATATCACTTTGAGGAGAATTTACTGGTATTTGGTCAGCGAGTGTGACACAAAACCAACTCAGGCTGCCGACTTCACAAGCAAACATTTCAAATAATAACAACAACAGTATGAAGAAAAAAGATAAACAAGCTGTTATCAAATGTTAACTCTTTATTTGAATAAGTAAAAAAAGGTGCAGGTATCACAGGTATCATCTGTCTTGCTGTTATCCTTGTTGCATGAAACGCACTGTTTTTTTTTTTCTTTTCTTCTAAAATATATTTACATGTGAAATATCCTAATCGTTCTTTTGAGTCATGTACAGAATTCCGAGTCTAAACTGGTGATTAAACATTTATTAAAGTGCTTTTTTTTTTTCCTCTCTTCTATCGTTGCAACACAAAACAACTTTTACGTAGCGATACACTGTACAGGTCCGCATGAGTGGCGTCGTGTGTCGGGCTGCACGTTTCTCAAAAAACAGCTGCGCGGTTTTCTGCAGGTGTACTGTGTCACAGAAGTTGTAAAGTACAATTAGTTCATTATTTTTGTCTTTGAAATACAATTAAAACTTGACATATCATACAAATAAATAGTAGTCATAGCCGGGGCTATTGCATGCAAACATCAGCAATTATGTTTCTTCAAGCAGTAATACATTTCATTACTGGTGATGCATTTGAGCAGGGTGCAAAAGTATTTCTTAGTGTTTTTCCTTATACAATTTTCTAACCAGTGTGTCTTTGCTGTACGGCATGATTTTTTTTTCTTTAAAACGTCATAATGATGCACACTACACAACGCTAATTGAAAAAAAAAAAAATGGTTGAAATATCTGACCCGTGTATTAAAATAAAAAAGGGGGAGAGAAAAAAAAAAAAAAAAGAGTGACAATAATATGAAAAACTACTCCTTGTCCATCTCCACGTACTGTGAATGGTTGTCGGGGGATTTGCTGTGAGTTTTACTCAAATGGAGTTTGACCGCGTGATTGCTCGCAAATGTCCGACAGCAGAGCTTACATTTGAACTTCGCGTCAATGTCCTCCTCCGCGACCAGAGCCTCCGTGGCTCGGACGCTGAGGGCCTTCGACAGTTCCGGCTCCTCCACCTTCGTCTGGTGCTCCACCGGCATTTTGCACATGTCTTTGATTTGGAACCCGAGATGGGACTCCAGGTGGGAAATGAACGACGCCGGCGACCTGAACTGGGAAGCGCAGTCATTGCAGTAGAAGACCGGGTGGCCCGTGTCCATGTTCTTCAGAAATTTGGTCCCTCCGGTTTTCCGCAGCTGGTATTTCACGTTCGCTAACCAATGGCTTATGGTGGTCATGGACAATCCAGTGAACTTGGAGATGTGCATCCGTTCCTGAGGGCCGAGGTCCGAGAGCAAGTACTTCCCCTCAGAGGTCTGGAAGAGGCTGGAGGCGAACTGAGCCTGCAGGATGAGGAGATGGCGAGGATTCCAGTTGGACTGTCTGCCTTTGCGCTTGTGGACGGAGTACACCTCGGCCGACACGTCCTCGAAGCGCCGGACGTCCGATTCCAGTTTCATCGTCGGGATCCTTGACGGCATGGAGGGTTTTGGCGTTGTGGCTTTTGGAAGTACTTTGACCATGTCGGCGATGTCAGACAGGGCGTATTTCTGCGGCATCGGGGCGGAGGGTTGTAGTATCGAGGAGCTCTGCTTGCTGTGTTTGGATTTCGTCAGGTCTATTGGTTGGTCGTCAGTAACGTAGAGGAATCTGTTATCGGGCCTATTTCTCATAGCGCTTCCGAGCATTAAAGCCGGTTTCTCGCTGCTTCTGTTAATGTCAGCAAAAATGGACTTGGTGTGAGCAGATAGTTTATCTGCTCGTGAGTTATTGGGCTTATTTGCTTTGCCCAGATGATTGTTCAGAACTGACTGCAGTGCACTAAGAGGGTTTATGCCGAGCATCGCCGCAGTGTCACTGAGAGGCTCTGAAGTGCTGCTGCGTCCATTGCTGGCAGAGGGGCTCGGTGTCTTGCCTCTGTCAGAGAAATCTGGGCTCAACTTCCCTTTGATCGCTTCGCTCCCTTCATTCAAACAGTCTGCATCAAGCTTTGAAGAGGAAGAGGAATCGTCCTGACAATCGCTGTCATCATTCTCCGCCAGATCAAACTTAATATTCTGACTTTCTTTACCATCGCTAATGCCAACCTTTTCTTTTTTGATGTCCACATTTTGATGCTGTCCCTGGGGAGCGTCGGCTCCCGCAGCACCGTGGTACAGCTTCCCCTTTGGGGCGATCGGCCTCAGCTTGTGGTTAAACGCCTGCTTGAGCTGAGCGGGGGGAGATGCGGAGAGAGGGGCGCTTTTGATGATGCCGGAGAGCTGATAGGCGGCGTGAATGCTCGGATAGGCACTCCAGCTCGGCGTCCCCGTTTGAGCTTTATTGATGGCAGAGGCCACTGTGTTGGCTAAAGATTTAAGGATGTCCCCTCCTCCTCCCGAGTCCTGTTCAAGATCCTCCTCACGGAGATAAGGGTACTTAAAAGCCCCATTGCCTGGCTTCTGATCCTCACTCTCTTGCTTGTCATCTTTAGCTTCAGTTTCTTCCATTTTGTCTGATGTACCTTCCCCCTGGCTATCCTTCTCACAGCTCCCGGGGGAAGAGTTTTTTGGAGACACCTTTTCTCCCTCAGTGTCACTGGCAGCCGGCTCGGCTAAACCCTGGATCTTCTCTATGGCCAGCGGGTCGAGCGCTAACTGTTTACCCTTTTTAGAAGCCGAGTTTGTGACTTTGATGAAGTGTCCGGTCACCATCATGTGCGTGGTGAGCTGCTGCAGGGTGTCGTGGGAGCTCCCGCACTCCATGCATTTGAGAATCTGAGACTTGCACGTCTCAAACTGCCAAGTGTAGCTCGCTCCGTTCTGATAGCCGTAGCGGTTGTTGTTAGCGTTTGCGATGGTGGCGGCCCGTTGTGCCTCGGTGTAGCCGGACACACCGGTCGTAGAGTCGGGGGAACAAGGCCTCACCGTCTCGAAGGCCCGTTTCTTTGCTGGTGGCAACAGTTTGGGTGTGATCACCGGGATCGGCTCCTTTAAAGGCACTTTTTGGTAATGCTTGGTTTTAATCATGTGGACGCTCAGATCCTGGAGCGAGTCGAACGAGTGGCCGCAGAACATGCACTTCAAGACTTTCTGTGCGTCCTCCTTCCCCTCCATGTCTTGCAAATTCCGTTTCCTGGACTTGGAGGACGAGGCGGAGGAGTTGCTCTGCTTGCCGTGGTTGTTGTCCTGGTAGTGCCCGCTCTTGTTCATGTGGACCGTCAGCTCCACGAGCGTGTCGTAAGCGGCGCTACAGTCCTTACAGCGGAACCGGCTGGCTCCCGTGAACACCGAGCCGCAGGGTTTGGTGGTTTGTCTGTACAGGTGGACGGAGCTGAAGAGGTTGGGTTTGGATTGAGGCTTTGGGGAGAGCGTCTGCTGCAGGGTCTTGGAGAGGGCGTCCTGGTGCCAGTCGAACTCCGTCTTGGTGCTTCCGTTGGTGCTGTCACAGTTGGCTTTGCTGGTGTTTTTGCCAATTTTCAAGTCCATTCCGATCCCCGTCCAGTAGGAATCGGAGAGAAAGTTTGCATAGGCCGCCCTCATTTTCTCCAAGCTGCCGCCCGTCTCCTCTTTGTGTTTGGGCGCGCGGCTTTCGTCATCCCGCCGGCTCTCGGGCGGCGAGGAGGTTTTGAAGTCTGAGAGTCTGTCGCTGCTGTCGCTGAGGCGCGACTCCAGCTCTGCCTCTTGATTGGAAAGGACACTAATGGGAGAGTTCTGGTTGCTGTACGTGTTGGTGCTCTTGTTGTCGAGCTCCCTGTCCTCGGACACTTTGGGGCTGGTCTTCTCCGAGCACTCCTCTTCGGTTTGAGCGTCGTTCTCGCCGTCTTCCTCGGCGATGGCGTCCTGAAGGGCGCCGTCTTCGTCTGGCATGTACACTGGAAAAGGAAGAGACGTGGAAATTAATGACATTAAAACACAATGTGGGAACAGCAGTTTAGTGAATTTTATCTTTTAATTTCCACGGTGTATTATTCAGACAACACAGACAACAGCGCTGAGTTTATATTTTTTCGTGAGAAGTCACAGAAGCCGTTTAAGACGACATAATGGCGGCTTGTTTGCGCCGTTGGGAGGCTGGAGAGTATAGCAGGACATAATGTCTTTACTAACAGACTGCTGCTGGTGTAACGGCGCCATGTGATTCACGACAGGCCATTGACTTAGTGCTGTGTCCAAGGTTTCTCTGGCCTCAAGTTGAGATGTTTACAACAATCATTGGCCACAGAGTGACAAAAGGAAATTGATTCTTCTGGGGCATGTTAAGTGTTATTGCAAATGACCTATTCCGCGGTGATTATAGATGCCTCAAAACTGCGTAGAAAATGCATGCCTTCTGTTCCTGATAACACCTCAGCCTGCCTGAAGCCACGTGTGAGGGATGGCTGAACACAAACTCGAGACGTTTTAATGTCCCACATCTCTCTTGTCAATAAATTAAGAGGCTTGAGTGAAAAAAGATGAGAAAAGATAACTTCAGAGGACGTTTAGCAAAAAATAAAAACATGTCGCAAATGCGAACGCTGATGAACATGTTGATCACGCCGGGTGGAAAATCTGATTCAATTATCAGCGTTAAAACGAGACAATTTCCCCCCAAAAAAACTACTGGCAATCTGTCACGTCATTATATTTTCCCTGACAGTCTCATAAACAGCAATTACTTCTTTCATTATTCACCTGTTCATTCTCCCAACTCGTAGAAGCACAAACATTATTGCTTCAATTAACAGATAATTAAACAACAGTATTTCTAATTGACATATTTCCCATCATCCAATTAGCGGAAGCTCTGACTCAGCATAAGTGGGGGGGGGTTTCGTGTGGCTGCGGGGTCTGCTCGACGAAAAAAAAAAAAAAATATGAGCGCTGCTGCGGAAGATTAGGGCGTCCTCTCTGACAGTCACTATTTCGGATAATTTAAAATCTAGCCATCCGACAAGGCCCCCGCGCGACAATATCGCGACCGATGTTTGCATATCTCCTGACAGCATCCTGCAGTAAACGCGGTTTGTCAGTGTTGTCACATATCTTGAGATATTTTCCGCCCTCATGGTCCTGCCGGAAAATGTGCATTTTGGGAGCGACGTGGCAGATGTGCTCGGAGTTAAATATGAATAGGACATAACAGCCCTGTCCGGGCACTTATGCGTTTCACGTGGTTAATATTTCTTCTCCTGAATAGAGGGCACTCCATGTGGGGGACGGCTGAAGCGGGAGCACTCAGGAGTGCCACACTGGGCGGCCCCGCGGAACGTCTTCCCTTCTTTAGCCTTCTGAAAATAAGACTTTTTTTTTTTTTTTTTTATCAATATTTCACAAGTGCCTCAAGAGAAACCCTGGAGGTGAATTGCTCGCCGGCTAATGGATGGAGATGGAGATGGGATTCGGACTTTCAAAACAAACATGGAGAATGGGGGCCTCGCGAACAAGAGCCTGCACACACACACACACACACACACTCAACACACACTCACACCCGAGAGCCCCGATGTGCTGTGACCTTGATCCACCGCAAGAGGGGTGTTTTGATTGGCCAACCGAGATCTGTGATGGCCTCCAAAACACCCTTGATGCTGAGGGAGAGAGTTGTCAAGAGCACAGAGGTATGTTTTATTTATAGTCTTATATATAGTATTCACAGGGAGGGAGAACACCAGTGGCTATGACAAGCTCCCAGTTGATGTCCTCTCCCTTCAAAGTCGTCACTAAAGCTGATGGACTGGTGCGGACGCACACCAAAGAGGGGAGATGAGCCTTTTCTTCCAGTTCAGCGGTGGTTGGAATAGAAAGTGCACGCCCATCATGTAAGAGCCATTTCCTGCACGTAGCTTAAAATCCACCAACAGACGGAGTTAAGCTTCACCTTCCCTCCTTGTATGACTTCGTAAGAATGAACGGCGAGTACTTGTTTCCTGGAAATAACCACTTACACGTCGTCATATCAGTTTTAATGTGAATATTTGCGCCTTATCGTCGTATTTGAGGATGGAACCGACAGAGATTAACAGCTGCCCTTCCTGCTGTTCTACGCCGTTTCTATCAGATGCCCCGAGTAGCAGACATCCAGAGGCGCCAATTAACCTTCTGGCAGGGATCACTCAGAGATACCCCGCACGCCCAACGCTGCCTCTCACACCATTCGTGCCAGCTCGCGGTCCAACCACGGCACCGCTGCCACGCCAAGCGGCGATACTCCCTAATACGAGATCAGACGCAGGGACAACACAGTGACGACAGACAAAAGGGTCATTATATCACGACAAACAAGTTTTTCAGGATCCGCTCCATAAAACATCATTGTTCAAAGACGAGGATTTGGTGAGTCATTGTGTCAACCAGAAGTGAAGAGCAGCAGGCACGTTCTCAGACTCTTCTTTTTTTCTTTACAACTCGACAAAAAAAAAAAAAAAAGGAAATGCCTGCTTTGAAAGCGTCGTCTGCGAGGCCGAGCGAGGCGACTCCCGGCGTAACTAGCCTTACAAAACAAGAGGCTGGCATGCCTCGCCTGAGATTTAGCATGTCATAAACTGCTGTAAAGCCTCCAATCTGTGTCACTACAAATTTATATCTTCAGACAGAGATATGCAAAGGTCAAAAAACCTGAGGTGTCCATCATAAATCAGGCGGTTGAAGTGTTTATAACCTTTATCCGTTAGAACAGACTCTTGGCATAGCGAGGCCTGGATTTACTGAAGCAGCAGCCGCTTTCGGAGCCAAAAGCTTTTTTTTCCCGACACCGAGAGAAACCAGCTAACTGCATAGGAAATAGTAGATTACATTTACTGCTACATCCATGGCGGCGCGCTGTCCAAGTGGATTGCTGCTGAAGGCTTACATGACAATATATTTACAACTCGACTTTAAGCATTAGTATCTGCAGAGAGCACGATCCCTTTCTTCTTCTTCTTCCTCCCCGTGTGAGTGAGTCTGCTCAGAACGTGTCAATCACGTCAGAAATGTGCGCGCCAGATGTAAAGAGGCATTCTGTTCCCAGTGTTAACGTGCCAAGCCCAAACTTTTGTAAATTTGAGAACATCAACATTTATCCCTCGGAAGGTCAACACTTCCTTCATTAATCTGACAAGCCGCAGAGACTTAGCAGCCCGAGGAGCTTAGCTAATGGACAGCTGCAATACCCAGCGCAGGACTCGGCGAGGATCCGAGGTAACACTATCTTCAGAGGAGATTGGGTAATTCATAGGTGCCAGTGACAGGTCTGCACGTCTGTGCCACTTTCCCCGGCGCTCTCCGGTTGTCTCAAGCTACAGTTTTTGCCGCTCGCAAATCAATATCTCTTTTTACTTCTCATTGATTGCCTGGTGGTGGGACCAACCTAAGCAGGACTGTTATGACATTTCTAGATTTCCCCCTGTCCTTGGAACAATCAATTACACGCGCATGGCAATCAAAACCTCTTTGCAAAATGAACCTGCTCCATGACATTTTCATCTCCCGGATTTATGCCATGTAGAGGGGAGAGGAAAAAAAAAAATAAAAGAGGAAGGCCCCGCCGGAGAGGCAGAGAACACGCTAACAACGCAGGTCAGGATCACTGAGCAATCTGCGGGCTGTCTCGGTAACTATCATCTGCTTCTCCTTCCTGTTTCCACTCACATGTAAGCAACGTGCCCAATTAATTGTGTCTGTACATTTAAGAAAAAAACACTTAGTCACCGCGCTCATCTGCTGTTATAAATAGGTGTGAAATGTCACTCAAAAAGTACTCGGTGTACAAAAACACAAAGTTGCGAGGCTTCTTTTGTGCCTTGCGAACGCTGGAAACGGGGCGGCGCGTGTTTATGAAAGTCACCACCGAGTGATTTTCTTCTGTGAGCTATCATTAGAACGAGACACACACATGTCACAGGGTTTAATATTTGACAGTGATATCTGACTAACTCGGTGAGCGGCGCGCGTCACGATCAAACGGGAGACGTTGTCAGACATCCCGATGATAGTCTTGATGACACATCTGAAGTTTAAGTCTGAACCCGAATCACATGAGAAATGGCGAGGAGCTAATTCTGAGCCCCGGAGCCATCTGTAAAGATCTGTAAACACCTCGCTCTTCATTGTTCCCTGTCAGGAAACAGTCTCCCCGAGCCCAAGGACACCGCCGAGTAAAGAGAGAACAATCACATCCCGGCTGCTCCCTTTGATGAAATTTATGTGGAGGTTAATTGATATCAGAGAGTAAAATAGTTCTAGACTTGCTTTTAAACAGGAATGTGTCATTAGTGCCTATTTGACCCATTATTTCATTTCACCTCTTTAAAATGACTCCAATGATGAGTTCGGAAACCGTGCAGACGCACTGTTTGAGTCCATATCATGTTGTATTTTTGCATCCAGTAGTTATTAACAGCGTCGTGGTGCAACATTAAAGAGAAAAATCTATAGATTAGCGTTAGAAAAGTGGTTTTAAAAGCAGCCGTGAAGCCCCACAAAGTGGTATTGTTGCAATCTTTCCGAGGCTTTCGGCTGCAGAACCGAGAGACGGAAACACTCATGTTAATTTTTGTATGCATGACGGAGATGTTACTTAAAGCGCATTACTTACTTCACTAAACACGGGCTATTCATGCAGATAAATGCCTTGCTTTCATACACCCTCAACTTTAATATTTAATGGTCTAATATAATCAAAACGAAAAAACCCGCAGCTCAAAAAAAGACACGGACAACTCGAGGACAGATTGTGAACACAGCAAACGGCACAATGTGTTCAGATGGACCCGGAGCCAGATTAATATGATAGGATCGCAAATATGACACCATATCCTGCCATCTGGCTGTTCATTTGGGCAAAAATGATCACAATAATTATGGCAATTAATCAAAAATGTTTTCACAACCAACATTCTGTTAACTAAAAACACAGAGAACTTTGGAATGCACAATCACAACGCGCTAACAAACGCAAAAAAATATCCGACGGCGGTCGGAGCGGCGCAGCCTGCGAGCCTGTTTAGTTTTGGTTTATGGTTCCAGTTTTCCTTTTTTTTTTTTATGTAATGATAGAAAAGTGGGGGGATTTTCTGAAAGTCTGTCCGCTCATGTTGCACGGATGCTAATCATTACATTTACTGAGCCACATCAGATTGCCCTGCCTGCAGCTCCAGGAGCCCCCTTCCCCTCCGTGATGTCACCGCTGCTCCTTTTGATGCCTACGAGAAGCTTCTGCTCCGAGACGCATCAGTCGGCCCGCTGCCTAATTGGAAGTGAGCGGTGGGAGAGCATTGCAATCTGCACTCCAGCACCTAAGTCATCACTTTGAACGTGCCACAGCCGCCCGCCGCATCACATGCAGTTGCCTGGTGTTGCATCTCACCAAAGGGCCTCCTATCAGCGGCGGCAGGAAAGAAACATCACGCACGCGACGACGTTCACTTCCTGTCTCGCAGACCTTTAGCAGAGCAGCAGCACAGAGCCAGGTGGATATCTGTCGACTAATATTATTCTATACATGGATGGAACGTATTATTTTAAAGGGCTGGTTCACCCCAAATTGCAAAAGACGTAAACTCAGTGGCTGCTTTATTAGGTACTCGTGTAAAATCTGATGCAACACAAACACAAAGCCATAAATTCTACCTGTACAAAAGTGAGATTGTTTAAGTTTGATTGACATCTCTTAGAGATTTACCTTATTTACTGTGGTTCTAATGTTTCAATATATCTGAATTCAACCCCAGTAACAGGTTGAACTGACATATGAACAAAACCTGAATATTATGAATTTTATAAATGAAGAATTTGTAGCAGATCTGTTGTATTGGATTCAATAACATTGTATATGTGTCCCTAATAAAGAGAGTTTCTATAGACATGCAGGTTCTGCTGGTTTTATCTGTCCGGGTTCTGAATCACTTTGCAGAGGTGGAAAGTAACTTGAGTGCATTCAGTCAAGTACTGCTCTTAAATACAATTTTGACACCACTACCTTTACTTTTTATCTGGTATCTGTAGCTGCAAGTTACTTTTCACATTAGGATTACATGTACAACATTTGATCATGATAATAAAATATGATGTTATTAGATTAGATTAAACTGTGTAGTCGTTTACAAGTAGGCAGCTAAAATTGATTTCAGCTCAACTAACTAGAACATTAAGGTGCCACCTACATGTTAATGCAGCAATACAAACACAACCCAATCATATGATAATATAACACTGACTTATACATATTCTACAGTAAATATTTCAATTTTGACGTATTATAGAGTACTTATTACCCACTCCACCACCCCTAACTCTAACATTCCCCTCATTCTGCATAGTTTTATTCATTTGCACTTTTATTTATTCATTTTTTCTGATGTTTTGAATGTGTTTATTGTATGTTTCTTATGTTTCTTTGTTGTTTTGATTCATGGTCTCTGTAAAGTGTCCTTGGGTGGCATGAAAGGCGCTTTCTAAATAAAATGTATTATTATTATTATTATTATTATTATTATTAGTGCTGCTATGACAGCAAACAACTTGATCTTTGAGGCCGATGCCGATATTAGGAAGTAAAAATTCCAATGTTGACATATTTTTTGCAGCGATCCCTCAGATGTGGTGATCAAACACTTGTTGTGATGATGATGTGTGACTGAGGCCGGATCTTTTACAGTTTATTGTCTAAAATGACATCTGTGCACTGAAACTGTAAACTTCACTGGGACTTTAATAATTATAAATTACCCAAATTATGCTGATGAAGGTTTCTCAGTCATCCAGGTTATTCAGAAGCTATATTGTAGGCAACTGAAACAAGTCCAGTCCTACTTTATATGGGCGCCTATCAGACAGCCTGCCGTATACGTCGATCACAATATCGGCCCATCACAGATGTATCAGTCAGGCTCTATCTGCTGCTTTTCACTGACAGTAAGTAAGTGGTGTGAATTTTTCTGAGAGCACCAAACAAAATTCCACTGTGTTGAGGAGGCAGCAGATATCTGAAAACCATGCATAGATAAATCTGCATCTGCACGGCTGGACGCCACCACAGACGAGGGAGGAAATGTGGGTTTTCTTTTGTTTGTGATTTGGGTGAAAAACTCCTTGAGATTTCCGCTGAACGAGCCGCGTGAACATATACTGCACACGGCGTGACTGTCTCCTGTTTGTCCTCCTCTGCTAACAAGGAAAGGTAAATACAAACACTTTGGCGAGCGCGTTGGATAACGTTACAACTGAAGAGGCTTAAAAGCCTCAGTGTATATTTGTCAGATTATAGATGATCTTTTTTTTCTGCCCCGACTGATACAAAGTTCCAGTCGGCGGAGCAGAAGCGGGGCGGCTTCGGCTCCACTGTGTTTTCCGGCGAGCGGGGAGGGGAGCAGCAGCCTGGCGTCGCTCTGTCACTCGGTTTCTGAAGAGCCCGTGACACGGCTCTCCAGGAGCGACATGATGAGGTCTGATGGTTCCTTTCTGCAGAATAGCAGTTTACCCCTCGTTCACCCTTATCAGAGAGCGAACCCATCATCTTACAGGCGTGCCACTCAAAACCCGCCGCGCATATTGGAGCTGACCAGTCGAGCAAACAGGGCGGTACTAATAAAAGACCATCTTGCTTTGGTTCAAATTTCCCTGATTGAATGTCAGTCAGGAATGTTTGCGTGGCAGCGGGGAGGAAAGTGGGCCATCGTTTAAAGGACCACTGCCTCGCACACATAAGGCCTTTGTTCTGGTTTTATGAGACACTGAGTGAAAGGTATGATGGCCTGCGCTCGCCTTACGTTTGTTTTCTCGTGCCCGCGAGCCCGGGTAAATACAGAGCCATTCAATTCCAATTCAATCATTGTTGGGCGTTTGGTAAACACGCGCTTCTTTTTTGCATTTCAGCTGCGACGTTAATTATTTTTTTATATTAAATTTGGACGTTTATTCTGTTGTGATCTCACGTGTTGTTTCACGATTTAACACTAAGTCTCTTTCTCCTTCTCCTCCGTGTTCCAGTTAGTCTTCCCCTGAGATCAGCAGACGTATATACAGTCCATACTGTCCCCGCGTCATAAACTTTGCATGAACCCTAAACACGGGCCCTCCCAAACAACAACAGCCCTCCATCAAGGTCAGGCCGTGATGAATCTGATGGTGCAGCTGGAAGAGACTGTGTGTATTCTATTAAAACAATCTGCATTTCACTAAGTCCTCCCGCCCGCTCCGTCCCTGTATGGATCTTTCATTAGGCTCTGGACGGGCTCCAGCCGAAGCTTTCCTCGTACAAGCAGTTTTATGCGGTTTTCAGCAAAGGGAGGCATTTTTTTACATTCCAAGTTCATTAATAGTAGATTGCCACTTTTTCCCTTCATTAAATACAATGAGGCTACAGAGCGAATGTGCAGCTGAAGCGTGGTACTGTCAGTTTTCGAGCGGGGGACCAAAGGCTGCTTCACGGCGAGCATAAAGGGAGAAGAAGCGAGCCCGCCAAAACCTGGAGCTCTGTGGGACAAGACGAGCAACAGTAAGAGAGGCAGAGACGCTTCAGAAACCAGCCCTGCTCCCTCCCTCCTCCCGTTCACACTCATTTTAATGGCAAATTTGTTGTCAAGTGTCCTCCGCGAAATGATTAGGGCCCGCTGTTTTCTGAAAAGTGCAAACTTCTAGATTTGCCTGGTGCGCGTTGTCACTTTGACAGCCCATTCTGAGAACAATGGCTGCCCAAATAGTGAAATGTGTTGGCACCCAATAGTTGAAAGTTTCCCCTCAAAAACAGGCTTTCTGCTGTTTGTGGGTATTCTGCTGTGTTGATATCGAGATGTTGATTAGAATGAAAAAGGGAGCCAGTGAATCGGGCTCCCCGGAGCAGGCACATCAGCCATTGTGAGAGATTGACAGTCGCTCCATTGAGCCAATTATTTCTGTTCATAAGACCTGTTTCTATAAAAACTGGTTAAAGACTACAGTCATTGTTCGAGTGTCTGAATTAAACCACTGGTAGAATTTACGGAACACCAGCAGCATTTAACGGCGGCGCTGCCCACTTAGCGCCGCTTTTACTACATGGAATAATTACAGACGTAATATTGTTTCCATTAACTGCTAAAGTTGAATCATTCTCAGAATTAACGCGTAAAAGAAACAACGTGAACACACTTTTTTTTTACCGTGTGTTCATTTTTTGGGGGGGAGCAAATTATCCTCACATCAGCGACGATAAAGGATAGATCATCAAAAATCCGACGCTGCGCCCGGCTCGCGTGGGGTTTATATGTTCATTAATACCGCACTGCAAACATATCAGAGCTGTTCAAATATTTTCACTGGAAAAGTCAGCGCAACAAAAATATTTCCTCTGTGCTATATCCTCATTTAGCCCACGAGTCAGCGGCGTGACATTTGTAAGGTGTTCAAGCTGTAATGGAGGAGGAGTAGGTGCCGACTGCAAGACGGGTGCAGAGCCTTTTTATTCATTGCATGGGAGAAAGTGGTTAATTTATTGAAAAGAAGGTAGGCGGACGAGGCAGCGGAACGGAACTGATACCCTGCGTGGCTGTAGGTTGTGCACCGAGGGGGAGGAGAGAGGGGTGGGAGGGGAGGGTGGTGGTGTGTGGGGGGGGTGGTGGAGGAAAAAAAAGGAGGTTGAGGGAGGCGGAGACCAGAGCGACAGAGGAACGGTTAATGGAAATGAGTGACAGGCTTTCAGAATGATTTACAACGGGTGGCGCTGCGGCAGAGCCGGCGCTTGATGGATGATCCTGAAAGACGGAGACGAACCATAAATCATGTCTTTGAATCATTGACAGAGATAAAGGAGGGGGAGAAAAAGCAATGGCATTGACGTTCATTCTTCCAATAATGTACATTGACGAGTTACACTACGGAGCCTTAATTAAAAAGTGAACACGGGTCTTCTCCCTCTCTCAACTCCCCCCCACCCACCCACCCACCCAACAGCCCTCCTCCTCCTCCTCCTCCTCTTCCTCCTCCTCCTCCTCTTCCCCCCGCCGGCTCCTCCATCCCTCTCTCTCCTCTCTATTGCGATATCAATGGTAATTAAAGATGCAGTATCCCCGGCCCTCTGTCCCACAGCCACTTCCTCCAAGCTTCCCACAGCAGCCAGATTAGATAAGTGCTCTGCTAAAAGATAATGTCACCCCTCAACAATATCAATGTGGGTCCGGCCCATTTGTTTCTACATCTGTAAACACACACACATAAACTGTGTGTGTGAGAGAGAGAGAGAGAGAGAGAGAGAGAGAGAGAGAGGCTTTCTTTCTTTAAAGGAGAAAACAAACAGGAGCTGTAGCGATGCGCCGCACACGCCAACGGACAAAAAACCAAAACCGTCTTCAGTTACCGAGGTTACCGTGTGAGTTTTAACCTATAAAGCAGAATTAAATATTTAGCACGGGAGGATTTTTTTCTTCTTCTCCCCCTCGCTTTTCTGAATAAAACAAAAAAAAACATGCCAGAGAATTATTCCATTCTTCCCACCTAAATAAGAAAAATAAAGTGGTGTTGTTCCGTCTCGAGTGCAGATGGCACTTTGATAAGCAGGAGGAGCCCTGTAGGAGCGCCGAGCCCTGAATGACTGGCATTCCACATCAGCTGAGCTCCCTTAAAGTGCACACAATAGAGCAATGAGGTGAAAGTAATCCTAAACATCTGTCTTATGTGTCCTACACGCACAGGCTGTTTGTTCAAGTTCTAGGAAAGACATTAGCAAAGAGGGGAGAGGGAGAGAGAGAGACGCTGGGGGAGAGAGAGGAGGATATATCAATTCATGCACTAGTTCTCCAAAGGGATTAAGCCGGGGCCTCTGTTGTCTGTCCTCTCGCTGCTCTGCTGGCAAACAAAATGGAGAAGACTGCCCTACTAACGCAAATACCCTCTTTCATGACATACTGTAGCGAGCGTGTGTTTAAATGAATACTTAAGAGCCGCGGTACAGTGCGTCGCCCATGATTGGTGTTAATTATTCAAACTTTAGGTTTTTTCATAACCCAGATCGCGAGGCTGCTATAGGAATCATAATA
This sequence comes from Lagodon rhomboides, assembly GCA_039737535.1. NCBI lineage: Eukaryota > Metazoa > Chordata > Actinopteri > Spariformes > Sparidae > Lagodon > Lagodon rhomboides. Next base: position 27,607,075 of record CM077792.1, on the reverse strand, counting down.
ATAAAGCGTTCTCTTCGGTGTTTCTTCGATTGGCCTCGCGCAGGAAAAAAAGAAAAGCACAAGTGATGGAAACCGCGTCCGGGCCCGGTGCACCGTCCTGTTTGACGGCCGTGTCGGGAGACCGGGGGCAGCCGGTCGGTCAGCCGGCGGCGTATGGGGACATTCACCGACAGAAAGCTGAAGAGACACACAAAGCTGTCTGTCCCTCTCCCCGCTGCGAGAAGACGTTTTGGCAAGCTAGAATGGAAATGAACACACAATGGTCATCTCGCATTGAAAAGCTATGGCAATAATATTGGTCAGGCATGAGGCTGCCCTGCCCAGTGTGTGTGTGTGTGTGTGTGTGTGTGTGTTTATGAATGATTCATGCCGCAACACACACAACAAAAAAAAGCTCACACTCGGGGCTTCGCGCGATTCCAGAATCGTTTCCATTTGAAGACTTGAAGTTGTTAATATCATGTTTGATCGCATCCTTGCATCAAAACAGGGTTTGATGGACAAGGGAAATAATTACTTGTCATTCACGTGTCTGAGGTTCCTCTGCTCGCCTCTTTTGTTGCTGTTAAACATGTTCCTCCGTTAAACACTTTCTCCTCCTCGCCAAACTCCAAAACGCTCCTGCGAGTCAACTTTCAAGTCGCACTTTGGAATGAAAAAAAAAGATTTTATTTGATTCAAAAAGGAGAGAAAAAAAGGGAAAATCCGTAGCGGTGAAAGCGAGCGTTCAGCTGAATGAATCAAAGGGTTTGAGTGTAATGAACTTCTCGGAGTGTCTGTCATTAGCGGACAATAGCTCTCGTTGATCTTAAATGGTCTTAAAAGATGATCCATACAGTAATGAAGCCAGCTCTGCCGCTGGCCCGCCGCCCGAAGCAGGACATAATCAAAGTCACAGGGGAGACAGTGGAGCTACTGTTACCACACAACATCCCTCCGCTCGCCCTTTTGTTTCCTCTTTTATTAAATTAAAAAGCAAGAAGAAAATCTGTTTGCGGTTACACTGTAGATGCTGAATGCTAAATATTCAAATTCATAGCATGTGTTTCGGGGGCCGTCGGCTGGGCCACGGAGCAGCGGGACGGCTCGCAACCCAACTGGGTCTTTTTGGAAAACGCAGCGTGTGGCGTCCAAGGCCCGCCCTCCTCCTGACTCTTCTGCCTGGACCACCCTGCTCGCTGTGTTACGCGACATGACAGGACGATGCTGCTCAGTCCTTGGACCCATCGCATTGTTTTTCTTGGACCGCGGTGAAAGCAAATAGCAGCTAAAGGGCCCCGGCGCTCGCAGTAAAAACCAAAAACCCGTGCAGTCATTCATCAAAGTCCAGACAACTCGCTACACCCCCACCGCCAGCGACCAACCCCCCCTCAAGGCACGGCCATCTCCCCCCCCCCACTCTGGGTTTTAACTAGGACTCCAAATAATTCCAGAAATGACAAATGATACTTATATCTCTGGCCTGTGCCGAATCAATAAGCATGCAGAACAACTATCCATCTTGAGAGGTATCGACAGACGCGGCTCGGAGAAGCACTTGGTGGCTTTATTCGGGGATCGGAGGATGGGAGGGAAGCCGGAGAAACAGTGCGCTCGCTTTTTAAATTACAATAAACCACCCAACACTGTCAACAATCAAGAGGCTTCGGAGGGGCTGCAGCATCCGGAGATATTTTCTTAATAAACAAACAGAAAGAGGGCGGACACATCCTGCCCGACTGACCGTTTATGAAAATATGCGCCGCGTCGTGAACTGAGACGAGAGGGTTATTTTGACAGTAGCACCTGCGCGTGTTTACATGGCAGTTGTGTGCTGGGTATGAGCTGATGGGTGGCGATACGGCCCCTCTCTGGTCCCCCGGCTGGATCGGAGCAGCTGACAGATAGCACTTCAGAGCAGCTTTAGCTGCAGCTCCCCTTGAGGGGCTGTGATTGATGACTCGCACTGCCACCTAGATCCATTTTCTCCTCCAATCTGACTCCTCACAGGTAGAGTGGAGTCCTGCACCCCCTCTCCATCCCCCTCCACCACCACCACCACCTCCTCCTCCTCCTCCTCCTCCTCTCTCTCATCTTCCTTCAAATTCAAGTGGACTCATTTTCGCAAAGCAGTTTACCAACAGAGCGACTTCACAAAAAAAATCCACTTTGAGCAAATTAAAAAACGGAATCGCGCAGAGAGAATCATCTGAACTAAACGCCTCGCGAAGCCATTCTGAACCTGAACATTAGCGATCGGAAAAGTTAAGGAAGAGAAAAAAAACAAAAAACTATGAGATGTTTGCAGGCGTCATGTCATTAGCAGGGAATATGTTAAGACCCAGGACCCCTGCAGGTCTGAAGGCATTTAAGAACAGTTAGCTTAGCCATCTGGTAGACAATTACACAGGAACAAACACACCGCCTCAGCAAATAACGCTTGGCTCATCAATCACCAGAATGGCCAGAAGTTGGCCTGTTATTCCCTCTGATTTAATAACCCGATGAACTGCAGCGCCATCCACTAAGTCTTCCGGTGGATCAACATCCCAACATCCACCAGCAGCAGCAGCAGCAGCAGCAGCAGCGGCGTTATGAGAGAAGCTCAAAGTGTGAATAACACACAGCCGCAAATTGCTTTTTTAATTCAACATTTACGATACATTTAATCAGCTGTAGATGTTATAAAATATCTCAGCGCTTAACCAAAGAACAAAAAGAAGAAGAGGAAAAAAAGAAGAAGTTGATTATGTCTTTTAAAATGATGCTGTAATTTGTAGCAGGCTGCCAATATAAATGGAAGTGAAAAAAAGAAAGTGCAAGGTTAAAAGTAAAAACATTCAAAACATTCACTTTCCAGTTTCGAGTAGTTTACTTAATTAACATTTGCCCCACGCTTTTAATTGCAATCACGCGTCCCCACGGGACCTGAATGTGGATTGTCTGGTAATTGCAGATGTTGATATGAGATGGTGACACGATGTCAAGTCTATTTCTGAAAATTACAGAACAAAAAAGGAAGGATGAGCGGGAACGCACAGCCGCCGCGTGAACCGCTAAACGAGGGGATTTTTTTTTTCATAAACTTTACACATTACAGTGAGGAAGGAAGTGGCGCTGTGCCTTCACAGGGATGAAACAGATCCCTGCGCATAAAACGGCTTAGACGCAGCCTGAGTTTCACCTGGATGGAGGTCAGTCTTTGTCAGTTTCACTGTGGTGTTTTCTGAGCCAAGAACATATTCATCTGTGTTTCTGGGTTGTGGCCTGCGTGGCCCGTGTGGAAGAAAAGAAGTAGGCCACCGCTGCGGTCTCCGATTCTCCTCTGTACACGCGTCACCTGCCAGCTCATGTGGCCCAGCTGAGATGTGAACAGGTCTGGCAAGAACCAAATGTTTTCATTTACCTCAGGGGCATCTACACTCTTCTTTAGCAGGCGGTGGCAGGCTAACATGTCAAGATACCGGCCCGGGACTCTGAGGCCTCTGGGAGAGGTCACGCACTCGGAGCTTTGGGTTCAGAAAACACCGAGATATAACTCACTGCAAGAGGGGAAGGCAGGCCAGAGCTCTGCGTGGCAGCCTCGGAGCTAAATATTACCAGGTAGCATCAACATGGCGTGTGTTATTAATGCAGCCGTGCAGACAGAGCAAAGGTAGCTCCGGATCGGTCTGTTTCATAGCGGATTCCGACACCTCGAAACCTGAAAATGTGCTTCATTACACCTCTCCGCTCGGATTTGAAGTGTGTTCACATTGTTTGATGGATCCACATTCGACTGGGCAGCAGGGGGTGGCGCTGCTTCTTAGGCTAACCTCAACACGTCTATTTCGAGCTGAGGACTTGCTGACAGCACATTTAACTTTGTGATCCGCACATGAGAGACAGCTAACAGTTGCTGACAGCTGAAACACGTCGAGCCCCGTTTCCCTATACGGCGTCCTTATTGACTCTGTGCATTTGATGAGGACTTCAACTAACTTTCAGAGGAGAAAAACAAAAGGAGTCCGGTAGGTGGGTACAAAAAAAAAAGATATCATAAAGGAGCGGTTGATTTCCAGCCAGCTCGTGGAAACCGGTGGAGTCTTTGGGGAGGCTCTGGGAGGGGTGAGGCCGGGGGGGGGGAGGGGGCAGCGGCTGTCTATAGAAGCCTGATTTATGATCTACTCGGTTTTGCATGTGTGTTCACAGGTTTCTGGGAGTTACACTCAATTAGAGCAGCGGGGGTTAGGAGTATGTTTTTGTGAGGATAAGTTAAAGCTTGACACGTTTATTTCTGCCAGTGCGGCTGAGGAGCCGGTGACAGCCTATCAAAAGTCGTCTTTTCTTTGATCACCCCCGACTCAAAGTGTGGGAAAGAGTAACCGTCCCTGACAAGTGAAAGGGAAAAAATCCAAAGGAACACAAAATGTTTATAAAGCACAATCTTAAATACCAGTCGACGCGAGCGAGAGCGGAAAACAACCGTATGGCGAAGATGAAAATGTCATCACTTAGCAGGACAACAAGAGGCTGACAAATGCAGTGCTAATCAAATTTGTAAATTCAAATTAGCTTAAATATAATTCTTGCAAAGCATGACCAGGGAGCTCGAGTGAAACCAAAGACTGAGGAGGGACTTAATGGATTCAGCAGGACAAAATCCCCAATTACACGTTAAATGCCATGTCCCCTTCACAATTTATATAAAACCAGTAAATCTTATTTTTTTGAGACGTTTAATGATTGAGCCAGCCGGTGAAACTGGGAGAACAAAGTACCAGCGCGAGGAGTTACTCATATCCCTGTTGAAAAACTCCTCCGTTTAATGATTCACCACTAAGGAGAGTCCACACACTTCCAGAAGAATTCAAATCCCTTTTCCCACAGCCTCTTTCAGTCCGTATGATAAATGACACCCGTCATTCCGTCGTTGCCAAACAGCACAGAGGGGAATTGTACTGATATATGATTCACAAGAACAGGAAATAAACTCTGCCTTTCTCTGTAGCTCTCCCTCTTGCCAAGTAGGACGGACCTGGACAGTGTCAAGGCTCTCATGGTGGAGGCAGTGGGAAGGCTGACGGCGCTGAAACCCAAAAAGGGAATAGACAGTGGGTTTCCAAAATGAACTCTCCCCTCTCTCTCTCTCTCTCTCTCTCTCTCCCTCTCTCTCTCGGAGCTTCTGATGACTGATGAAAAGGCGAAAGAGCCACCGCATTAAAATAACAGCGGCATCTATGGGAACGAGCTTAGGAGGATCAAAAAAATTAAACAGAGGGCACGCTAAAGTCTGCAATTATCAAACAGGGGAGGAAAAAAAAAAATATAGAATGAGCAACCTCCTTCTGCCCCCAATTACAATGCAGCAAGTGAGGCTAATTACTGCGCCTTGATTATTTCAGATTCGGAGTGAGTGAGAGCGACAGAGACTTATAGAGACGGGGCGCGAGGTCAGATAAGGCTCGTTCACACGGATTCAACGTATAGAAATATTGTTCGAACTGAAAGAAAACCCCTCTCGTTGCTCTCTGCTGCCTGCTCTGTTAATAGCCGCTGACGCAGTCGCACTAAGTTGGTGTTCTTGTATCCGAAAGACAGACGGAGAGGCACATCCTGCTGCTGTGCGGCTGCTCGCCTTCAGGCTAGTCCCTCCAGGCCAGCGCTCAGCGGTGGGCCTCCCACTCGGGCTCGGAGCGCGGGGATGTGCCCAGGGCCAGGACCAGCAGCACTCAATCACCCAGACAGCGACATCCTTTCGCCATCACCATCAGAGAGGCCCCTTTGGGGTGGCGTGAGGGTGGTGGGTGGGTGCGGAGGGGGGGGTTGCCGGGGGAGATATTTATGAGCGGAGCGTTCACACACACGCCCATGCGGCTGCGATTCCGCTGATATACTGTCGGCTGGACTGTGGGATGGAGCCATATAGTTCATCTCCTCCTCATTTTTAGCCCCTAAGCAGACCCCTGTAAGTGCTCCTCCGAGCTTTACAGGTCGGCTCTGATGCGGGAAGCAGACGAGCGAACGCTGCACCGCTTTTAAATCTCGTACCCCCCAAATAAAAACGTGGATCTTTAAAAAAAAAATGATTGGATCTCATTATCAGCGACTGCTCTGTTTGGATGTGTGAGCCAAAATGACCAAAACAAGTTGCATCAGGGAGGAAGAAAGAGAGAGAGGGACGCACAAGCTGCAGTATTTTTAGGATTATGCGTTACAAAAGACACTTTGAGTGGAGCCCGACGTGACGAGCGGCATATGTTTACCTAAGAGGTGTATTTTAATGCCTCTTTACCTTTGATTTCGGAGCAGAATAATTACAGAGGAAGCCATGTAAAACCCCGTGGCAGATTAGGGAAGTGAGTTGGAAATGGGTTCAAATTGTCGTTCTGAAGTAAAGAGGCTACTTTGCACCACAAGGGGTTTCTCTCCTCAGGCAGGCCAGGGGATTAAAAGAAGCCATAAAAGGTCTCTGTAATGGCATCAGTAATGTCTTGCTGCCATTAAAAACGGTGGGAAAAACATCTGCTTTGCATTTTTCACTCCCCTGCTACTCATTTGTCTTTCAAACTATTTTAGAGAGTGCCTTGGTTTCAGTGTGCTCAGAGGTTTTTTCAGCATAAGGTTACTTCACAGACTTCATACGATGAACGTTTGCCTCAAATCAGGATTGTATCTGCAAAATACCAAAACTAGGATTAACTCTGAGTGGTCAGATATTGTGAAACAGTTGTTGGGACTATTTTTTATCTTGAGTAAAATTGCAGTTTGACCCTCGAACTGTAAATCTGCATGAAAACCTGCAGCGTGTCACAGATTCCTTCCTGATATGTTTATTTTCTCTCTCTTTTGCCAAAAAAAATTCTGTATTCACACCCAGATCGCAAAATATACGAGCCCTCCTCGAATAAACTCCTTGATTGCTTTATAGGCTTGCCCCCCTAACCATTAAGAGGTGCGCTGTCCTTCCCGGGGCTTCTGGGAAGCCGAGGCCCCGCAGTAATCTTTTATCTGCTAACCCTTTAATAAACCATAGCCTGCTTCATTAGCTTCCCCTCACCGAGTGATTGATCGGTGCCAGTCACAGAAGCCCCGTCCTCGCTCCGTCTACCTCTCTCCTCACCGCAACCAAAACTAAATAAGGCACTTTTTTTTTTGTTTTTTTTGTCAGCCAGCTACCACCCATCACACTATTAAAGGAGAGTATTCAGCGTGAGCCAAAGAGGGAGTGGCATCAGCCGCGGATGGCAACGCAACAGTGTTCCTTTTGTTCAAAAAGGCTGGGTCAAAATCAATTTATAGGATGCACTATACTGGGCTCGGTTTATTAGATTCTTATGGGTTCAGATTGAGTCTCGACACATGAAAGGGAAGAGAAAAAAAGAGAGATTCGGAGAGATTTCAACAATGAGCTGTTCACGAAAATACATTAAGAATGCAGCCTGACTGAGAGAAATTAGGTGGGATTAAAGGTGCAGCTTATAGACGGGATGACTCATTATTTTGCTTATTGCCTAACAAGTCTCCCATTATTATTAAATTACACTCGCTGCGATTCTACTCCGCTCATTTTCCAAGCAGTGGATGTAGATGGAAAGAAAAATCAAGGAAAATCAGATCGCGCGGACTGAAGAAAGTTTTGATAATGTCCTTAAATTACACGTTGGACCGAAGATTATAGTATTTAAGAAGTAACAACAGTAATGAGACACCTTTGTAGCAACACGAGAAACTGCGCTCGGGTAATAATTCAGAGAAAATTACCCGACGGATGGGAAAAAAAAAAACAAGAAACCCAACATAAATGCTTATTAAGATACCCAGAGTACGAGATCCATTTGCGAAGAAGACAAACAATGAGGCCGAGTTAAGACACTAAACATAATGTAAAACCAACGGGGAAGAAGAAACATCCCAGATTACGATAAGAGTGGATAATACGGTATTACTGTAATAATGAAATATCATTTCCCTGTCCTCCATTAGGAGCTGTACTCTTTTCTCTTTGGTAATACCTACAGTGTGTGTGTGTGTGTGTGTGTGTGTGTGTGTGTGTGTTGTGTGATCCTTCACGGCTCTACAGCGCAGGAATAGAGAGATACAGAGAGGAGGGGAGAGGTGCTTGATGCTGCTCAGCTGCAGTGATAAAGTCAGTAATATCACTATCTCGCCCTCCTCTCCCAAGAATTGCTATAAACCTATTTCGAAAATTGCACCCATATATTCAGCGAAGACAGTTAGCTCATCCCGGCGACAGTGCAAACTTTTAGGCTGAATTATGTCAGTGTCATTCAGAGGGGTTTATCAAAGAGGGTCAATAACTCACAGACCCAAATCTGAGATAGGCCCGGCACCAGCGCCTCGCTCTCTCTCTCCCCCCCCTCCCCTCTCTACTACAGGCAGCTGGTGTGCTGCCACGGAACAGCCTGCTGCTATTGCTCAGGACACAAGATGGTGCCCAGTCGCACTACTACATGGCAACACTGGGAAGCTGCGCAACTCCGGCACAAGCAGGCACAGGAACACGTTGTGAAAAACCCGGGTGAGTCACCGGAAAAAACACCGTCCCGAGAGTCAAAAACTAACTTTGACAGTCCGAGGGCCGATTCCTCCCATCAATCATTAATCTGCTGATGGTGTTTCTCCACTTTACTGATTGATCTTTTTGTCGATAAAACGTCAGGAGAGAGAGAGAAACGCCCGTCATAATTTCCCCGAGTTAATATATTCAAATGTGTGGTTTTTATCCAGTTTTTATGCAAACTGTCTGGTGGAATGGGACACCGAGCCTCTTCTATGAAAAGCTAGCTTCCTCTAGTGAGTAATAACAAGTACCACTTCCTGGAACAAATTACATGATGGGAACTCCTCTTGTTGTTGGATGTGACTCTGCCTGGATCAAGCTACCTGACAATATCACAGACTGGATGAATGGAGTTCGCTTCAAAGGTCAATTAAACAAATATTAAATACGCCATCACACATGTTAAAGCCGACCGATGCCAATTTCAAAGACATATTGACTGAAAATAGGTTACCAAACACTCGTGATCATTGTTGTGTGCAAAAGTATTGACGATAACGATATTATCGCGATATCTGTAAAGACATCTACGGGAATCTAAAAGGTGGTATCTCGCTTTTATCTTTCACCTCTGACATGATTTTACACGATGGTCGTAACTAGCTAGGTAGTTACTTTATCTTCTTCTTATTGCATTAAGTACATTACCACTACCTACTATGACAAATCAAGAACAATAGGGAAATGATTTAAGAGGTGCTGGATCAGTATTTCATCTGTAAATATTCCGATTATCATCAATATTGGTACATCGTGACACCCTACTCGTGACAAAGATAATGTAATGAAGGCAGGTTAACAGTTAAACAATACACTGTTGTTATTGTTGTGTATTCATAATGACATCCGTGCACCAAAACACAGAATTTATTCATGTAAACTTTAAATTAAAATTGTGTTTTTAGCTCATTCACCATTTCTAAACTACCTCAAGGATCTTTTTCATGAAAAGTTTTCATATCGGTGCATATCAGACAACAAATGTCGACATATCTTTGATCAAATAAAACCTACCGACTAATATATTGGTCGGGCTCTAACAGATATATTGTTGCTTTTTTCGGTGTGTTTTTGACAATTTTGGTTTGTGTGCATACATAATTGTGTCGGTTATTTCATAGATTGAAACTATGCAATTTTAATTTGCACTCACAGTGACTGTTATGTTAATCAGGACCTCAGGAAGACGAGCAAACACTTTGTGGAAGCTAAATAAAAGATGAAGGATATCTGACCTACAGTCCAAAACCAGAAGAAAAGTGAATTATCATAAATAATAAACACAAACAAAGAGTCACATCTGAGTTATAGTTCAGATCTATTCAACACTACACTTCAGAGTGAGATTCTTAACATACTAAATGCTAAAAGGGAACATATCCAGCTCCTCTCCTCTGCTTCTCTTTATAAATAGTCGGTGTGGCATGTGTCTTTTGTTTTCGCATGAAGTGATGATGTCTGTCTTTCTTAACAACCGCTATGATTCAGTGCTGACAAACACCGCGGCTCAGACAGACATTTCTCAGTTTCTAAAAGCGACCTTGTGTTTTTAGCACATTTACTAGAACCCTATAGGCTTCATCACCGCTCGTTCTATAACAAAAAAAAAGAAAGAATGCACGATGCCATTCTGCACCATCTTAGGCTCAAAACACATTTCACCCTGACACTTATCTGCAATTAGCCATGTTAGATGTTTGTCATGTGCAAACACTTTGCAGAATTTGACATTCATTTGATTCTAATGGGCTTTTCAGTGGGGTTTTTTTTCGCCTGTAGGACGTTGCAGCACAAACGCATGACTGTTCACAAAAATACATTTGTCATTTGGGACAGACTAAATTGCTATCATTTATTGTTAAAACAGACACTTTTGTATTTTCCCTCAGTAGGTCAGACCGGATTCGAGTTTTCCTTCCAAATCTTGAGCCTCTCAGCGGGACCTTTGCCCCGGCTCTGTCTACAGTCTGAGGGGTGATATCACCTGCAGCTGTTTACAATTAGCTCAACTGTTTCCCGTAGCGGTGCTTAAGTTTTACTCACCTCTTTAAAAATCTGTATTTTCCAGATGGCCTCACATCGAAGCGCCTTTATGTACCATTATGCAACTGAACCTGCGCAGCCCACAATAAGAATTTCATTAATTTTTAAACAGAGTCATGGAAAAAGTTAGTGGACCTGATTCGGTTTAAGCGGAGGGGGCGGCCGGCTCACTTTGTGAGAAATTCTGACTAAAGCTCGGCTTCCACGGTTACGAGAACCGGATTAATTTACAGGTTGTGCAACGTGTCGAGGAAACTGCATTATGTAAATGCGCAGGTGACATCGTGTCGACCGAAATACAACCTTTGGCCACGCCGGCTGCTTTGCACAAACTACTTTGCTGCGTCGGTCAGCAGGAAAAGTGAGTTTGGGTCAGAGCGATACGTGCCCACACACACTCTGTGGAGAGTTAAAGCCGCACTACAAAAGAAGCGGCGGCCTATCAGACACCCACAGCCAGCGAGCTGTTTTGCATCTTGCAGGGCCCTCAGATGACAGACAGTTGCATGAGTATCCACACGCTTACTGTACAGAAGGATAATTCTGTTATCATATGTGGCCCAGATTTGGAGCCTAACAATGCAGACTTAGTTCTGAGCTCTATAAAAACCCACTGGTGGAAACTATCAAGTGCCATTTTTGAGAGTGAGCTGTCACTAAAGAGAGAGAGAGAGAACAGTGGAGCGAGCATCTGATATGAAGTTGTCCAAAATCGAAAAACCACTTCAGAGTGTTTTCATATTCCAACCTTCACATTTTGGACCGAAAATCAGATTAATACCTTTAAGTCATTATTTTGCAACTAGCTGAATTTTCATGCTTAGTAAAAAAACCTCTTTAGAAACTGTAATCTCACTGATTTCCAGCAGATTGAAGTTGTGTAATAACTTCTCATGTGCTTCAGTTTTGAATAAGCACAAACAGCTCACATGAGTGATGTGTTCTGGGTACAACTCCGAGTTTAAACCCTCCGTGAACGGTGCGTCATGAATAATGATCAGTGCGGCGGGACGCTCGCGAACCGTATACGCGCTCTGGTGTGTGCGCCTGAAGGGCAGGAGTGCATTCCAGCGAGCGGAGCGACACCGCTCTTTATCCAGCCAGAGGTGGAGATGATCCTCTCTCACAGTGGGGCCTTCCCTTTGTGTACGTGTGTGTTTAGGGTTGTCCCGGCAACCGGGAGCCCGCTCCCTCATTGGGCCGGGCCGCCCCGCCCCGAGCGAGGAGGGCAGGATCCTGCTCGCGGAGCTAACAGTCTACCTGAGGTCTGGGCTAAGCAGGCGCATGTGTGTGTTGAGTATATATGGCGTCATCAAAGCATGCCAATAATTACAGAGCCGGGGTTATTACTGTACGTGACTGTTATTTTCATTAGCATTCATTTCCCGTCTCCGGTAAAAGAGTAAATACCCACCCACTAGTTTAATCACAGGTTTATTTCAAACCAATGCAGTTATCTCCATGATATCATCAAGCCCTCATAACTCGAACGCTGAGTGAGATATTTATTTTTTACGAGAAGCAGACCGCGTGGAGTAAATACAGACAACAGTGAAACTTGAGTAATTCAACAACGAGCCAAGTTTAAGACTAAAAGATTACTGTGCACTGATCCACAGAAGGGTCCTGACACTACTGTACTCTATTATCATAATAACAACCCTCTCTTTTTTTTACTTTTGGACATGGCATGATGCTAATAACATGGAACCGCTCGTGTCCAAATGGGAGCGTGTTTGCAGGTCTGTGCAGATTTACGTTGCATTGAAATGCAGGCAACCTTGGCAGGAAATAAGAGATGGGAAAAGAGCCAGCCTTTCATCATTTTCCCCCAAATCAGTGGAGGAAATGAATATGGATGCCCTCAGGCGTGAGGGGAAGGAAATTCAGGGGCTGATGAGGTCCCTAAAGGATGCGTCTGGACAGTACCGGAACTTTTCGGCTGGGTCGCTGCCAGAGCGCGAGGGGGGCTGCCACGGAGCATGTAGGAAACACATGCGCAACGTAAAGGCGCTCGCACATGCAAACACACAAACAGTTGCGACGGCGTGTGCACACGGTGACTGATTGGCTGACAGGATCACAACCCCTTTTTCCTTTTTCATTCGAACTTACAGAAACGAGGGGAAGCGGTAGAAAGAATGACGGAGGGCAGGGACTCAGTACTGAAGTCATCCAGGTGTGTTTTAAAAAAAGACACAAAGCAAATGTTCCTGAATCCTGTGGATGAATTCTGACTAAAAGAGGAATATGTCCGTGTGGCTTTCATTCTCATGTTTCAACAACCCTCATGAAACCTCACACAGAAACTTCTCCAACTCCTACTAAGCCACCCTCCGTCACAAGTCTCAAAAGGAAGAACTAAATCGTTATCACACACTGCAAGGAGTTGCGTAGCACAGACGGGAGCTGCTCGCTTCACTGTGGCATAAGAGGATGTGGCAGACGAGGCACAAGCGAAGGAAAGAAAAACTGGTCGGATACACCGAGCCGAGCGGCCGAGGATCAACAGCGAGGCCGGAGTCGCGGTGCCCCCCTGGAAGTTTGGGTGCAACGGATTCACCACATCAACAACTAATTCACTGAGGGAGTGAGGAATTCCTGGTTAGGGATTATGGCCGGCTTCAAAGGAAGCTATTCAAGGCTGCAAAAAAAAGAGCAGCGGCTCTGAATGGAAAGAAACAAACCGCATTCCGAAAGGTGGAAGTGCACATCAAGACACGTGAAGTGGACTGCGATAACTGATTTAAAGTGTTTTACATTGTCGAGCGCACTTTTTTCTGCTGATTTAATGATGTTTTCGTGCCTACGAGGTCAGCTGTCCCATTATCCTGTTGTTGGAGACCAACGGTGAGATTAGAAGTAATTTGGTGCAATGTTCAGGGTTTGAGCCGGAGCACGCCATTGTGACAATGACCTGTCACTACAACCTCCCTGCACCCAACTGCCCTCCATTAAATCACAGGCAGAGCTGTGAGCAGGCTTCTCGTTTTTTCAGATCTCATGCGAGGTAACGACGTTTCATTTCATGCGGTTTTTAGCGATCCGGTAAACTCGTGTGTGCACGTGGGGCAAAAAGTGAGCTTGTTAGAGGAATGACACTCCAACCTGTGAGTTAGCCGTGAGTGCAACTATTCCAATGTGCCACCTTTGGGTCAGATTTTTTAAGGACCGTAAGGTTTATTAGCAGCAATTTAATATTATATTCCTAATTATGTTTTCATTAGTGTATCGTCACCTGAATTCGCCAATTGTGGTGTTTTTGCTCCCTCAGAATGAGCCCTTCATGTCTACAGAGGGAGCAGGTACTCTTCCACACAGTCTGCCATGTTAACAGCATCATGTTAAATTATTTTACTTTAAGAAAATCAAGGAAACCCATTACCTCAAAATTACCGGGAAAAGTAGACTAATCATTTTAAGTTGTTTAAACTTTTGAGCTTGTACAATTTAAATAGTCTACTTTACTTGGTAATTCTGGTGTAATTGGTTTCCTTGCTTTGTTTTTTTTAAAGTAAAATCAACTTTTAAAATTGTATATTGTAGCCAAGAACGATCAAACCAAACACTGGCTCTTGAGAGAGCCTCTCCAACACGTTTGAAGGGGAGGGGCGTTCAGTCGTTCACCATCTGAAGCCTCACCGCTGGATGCCACTAAATCCTCCACATTGGTCCTTTAAAATCTTAATCACGTTAATCAGGATCACAAGACTCTGGGAGCTGAGCAGCAGCTTGTGTTGTCGGTCTGATTCATGCTGACGTTAGCTGACGTTAGCTCGGCAGCTAACGTGCAGACAGATAGTTGTCAACACGATCAGCTCTGATGACGTGACTGAACAACACTTTGTCAACAACAGTCAAAACATCATATATTCTTTTAATGTAACGACTGAAGTATTTTAGATATCACAGTCAAGTAGCTGCTAAATGTTAGCTGGAGTGAATTTGTCTGGTTTTCTTGGTTCAGAAGACGTCGAGCGAGATTCTAATTAAAACATTTGTCATTGGCACAGTTGTATTAAAAGATAATGGTGAACTACTATATTGATCAGTGCAGCTGGAACAATTAATCGATGAATAGATCGAAAAAATTAACTGGCAACTTTTTTGATAACTGATTAGTTTTTGTCAGTTTTCAAGCAAAAATGCCAAAAATGTGCTTCTTTCAGCTTCTAAAATTAAAGAGTTTATCTCCTTTTATTTGTTATTTATGATGGTAAATGAAGAGTATTTTGATTTTTGGAGTGTTGGTCGGACAAAATAAATAGTTTTAAGATGTCGCTCTGGGTAATTGTGAGCAGTTTTAACAATACAGACAAAACAATTAATGGATTTATCGTGTAAACGATGATGAAAATAACTTGTTAGTTACAGCTGTTTGTCACCAGATTTTTCAGTTCCTAAAAATTCTCATGTGTAAATGGTCACAGAACAGAAAAACATTTGTAGATATGTTTATTCTGACATGTTCACCCTCTCTCAGATGATCCCGGCTCAAACACCAAATATCAAAACATTAGATTCGCAGCAGGCGAGGTGGAGATCGAGTGCACTCTGAGTTTAAAGCAGGTAAGATCAGAGATGTATTTATATGCAGATGTGATTCAACCGCAAACCAGACTCCACACGAGGAGTGATGACGGAGCAGATTATACTCGTGTTATTTCCAGATCCGTCACTGACCAGCCTGCCGCTCCTGCGCAGGTCACTCCGTGTTAAAGTCAGGGCCTTTGGCTAAAGCAATGATCTGTGCGTGACCTCTGTTACATTTTAGGGATGAGTGGGCCCCGGGCGACAGTTACCAGGGATACACTACAGCACAGAGAGGACATGTCAGTCACTAACAGAGCGGGTGAGACACAGAGCTGCAGGGACAGGTAGATATTCAGACAGAATAAGAGGCAGAAGTAACGAGAACGAGCTCTGACAGAAGGACAAATGGCCACGCAGAGAGAGGCAGACGCAGATATTCAATATTGTTTCTATTCGTTAATTTCACGAGTGAGTTTCTTTCATAATTTCTGAATAGAATGTTTGAAAATAATCTATCAAATGTCATATCAGAAGCTTTGTTTGTGTTTTTTTCAGACTCTCTCTCTATGAGTGCCGTGAGTACAATGAGACAGGCAGGAAGAGGCGACTTCGCCCGACAAAACGTCTTTAGGCTTCCCAATAGACTCTGTTTCACCAGACTGAATAGCTTTGCTGACTGCCACAACACTGACCTCCTACTGACACAGAGAAAATGACCACTTTCTACAACTTTAAAATGGCCTGGGGGGAGCAGGCACGAGACACCAGCGCCGAGAAACACAACAGACAATTGCTGACTCAATGTTTGTCAGGATATGGGGAAGGAGGAAAATGTGTCCTTGACAACTTAAACGGTTTTGGATTGAACACGACTTATTTTGACAGTTCTATATCAATGACTTTTTTTTTTCGCGCAGGCAGACACACACACAACTTGAAGACAAAAACATATTCTTCAAAAGGGACTTGAGTGGAAAACAAGCGGAGGGAGAGAGGATGAAAAGGATAACCTTGTCACGTCTGATGTGCACTCGTGAGGATGACCAGGTTCCGACCGGGTTTCCTGTGACGCGTACACCTGTATTCTTATCATCAGCCTAATGAAAAACAGCAGTAACACAACACCATTATTTTCTGCCCTCCCTGAGGTGCAATGCAGGCCTATTAGATCCCTCAGCTGATCCATCCACACACATACTTGGCCCTCGCGGACTAAAAGCCATAAAATACGACTGTAACATATTGTACTATTATAGTTTGCTTTTAGAGGCCTCCCTGTCACTCAGTTAATCTTAAGAATGCTGTTCTGGTTTACAAGTAACAGCTGAAAATCAAGCCCAGAAACACGTCTCCTTGTCTTGATAGGCAGGATGACTTATGGCTGGCCTGGCGAGCAACCTCTTGAATGTCTGGGCTGAGATATATGACGAACAGGCAAATGTGGGAGGACACGGAGTCCCTGAAATTCTTTTAAAGAGGGGGAGGGTGATGAATCTGCATCTGCTCCTCGCAGTACAGCAAATGTCGACATACTGTAAATATCATCAGTGAGGTCATGGGTATCGGTAGACGTGCGTAGCCTTGAAAACATGAAAATAAAAACGCTTCCCCGGTTGGCGTTTATTGAAGCTGAATCCCATATGCCGGCAGTGTTTCTGGAAGGTTTTGCTGCCAGCTGGATGAACCGCACTGAAAAAGCCTGACTTGCTCAATCAGTTGTGGGCTTAGCATCGTGAAATCTGGGCGATGATGACATCACCCCGCGCCCACGTTGAAAGCGTTTGTGTGCCGTGTCGGTGCAGCTCCTCTCCTGGCAGTCTCTGGCATGATGTTTGCTCTCAGTCAGACACAGTTGGACCATAATTAGACATGCCGCTTCCTGTACAAAGACCTCCCTGTGTAATATTAATCATGTGAGGATAAAGTTGTAAATCCATCCTCCGCGGAAATTCCCCCTTCTTTCATGTACTCTCAAAATGGAGAAAAGGGCTCTTTCTGTTACGGCGGTTTTTAATCAGATGTCAGCAAAGCGAGAGGCGACACGGGCCTGGAGATCTGCGAGCGATAAGGATTTTTTTTTTAACGTAGTTTTTTCTCCGAGGCTGTCACAGAAAACAAAACAAAACTGTACAATAACCGCCTCGTGACTGTGAAGTCTCTGTAAACCAGACTGCATCCATGTCAGTCCTGACTCACTTCAGAGTCAGGACTTTAAAAGCAGCGCTGCCCAAAGCGGGACCCGCCTTAAGGTTTGAACCAGATGCTTCTAGTGGAAATAAAACGTACAAATGAACTTTAGAAAATCATAATAATGTTTATATCGGTTTGATTTTTGCGAGGTATAAATCCTCTTTAAACATGAGTGACTCTTTGCGCAGGAAGTCAGTCAGTGAGGGTATCTTGGGATCCTTAAAACGCCATTAGTTTTCAGTTTTGGTCCTTGGAGAGAAAAAAGTTTGGGCCCCCCAGCTTTTAAAGAAATCTAATAAAAGGTAGGAAGTGTATTTTTTGGTGGAGCGGAAGACTATTTTTACAGAGGAGGACAGAGGACTGATAGAGAGCTTCCTCACATGGTGCAACCACGATCATCTGAAGATCAATATCAGCAGAAGCAGAGGAGCTTGTGGTGGACGACCAGAGGAAGAGGAGGGCCAGAAGAACTGATCAGTGTCAGGGTCAGTTAGTTTTAAATAAGTAAATATATAGCATTAAAATTGTACTTTTGTATAATTGAAAGTCACTCATATTAATAGCACTTGAGTAAAAGTCTTAAAGTATCTGATATTAAATGTACTTAAGTATCCAAAAGTACAGGTAAAAGTAGATTATACATACACTATATTTAAATGTTTACTGTAATCTATGAGTCAGCTGATTATCAGATCCAATATTCAGCATTTTCTAAATATCAGAATCATTTTTTTCAGTCCAACTGCCCGAAAAAATAAAAATAAAAATCCAAAATTGTTCTATTGTAGCTCTAATGCAGCAAGTAATCTGCAAAGTAACCAGTAACTAAAGTTATCAAATGAATGTAGTTGAGTAAAAAAGAACAATATTTGCATGTAGAGTGGAAATAGTCTGCTTCCTCAAAACTACACTGAAGTACAGTACTTGAGTAAATGTACTTAGTTACAATCCATCTCTGGACCTGATGTAAGTACCTCGTTGGACTCGCAGCAGTGAAGCCCTCTTCAGGAAGCGACAGAGCAGACTGTCTCTCCCATTCTGCTTATTACAAGGACTCGTTTCCCGTTCGAGTCAAGGGTCTCAGGAAAGAGGATGTCGCACATTATGAAGCCCCATCGAGCCAATCTGTCATTTGTGATGCAGGGATATCAAATAAAAATGGATTTATTTTGTTTTCTATTGGTGTGTAAGTTCATTGATAGAAACAGAAAACGGAGTCTGACTGAGCACAAAGTTGTAGCCATGACAGAAGACGAAGCTTCAACCCTGAAGATCAACACAGTTCCAAGTCTCGTGTCACCGTCTCAGCGTCCGACTAAATGTGGAATATGGTCACAATCTCCCCGTCTGCTCCTGAGTTATGGCCAGAAAAGCGTTTTTGTGGTACATTATGATGTCACAGTCAAGTTGACCTTTGACCTTTTTGGGATATAAAATACCATCAATTCGTCATTTTATCACGTTACACACATTTGTGTGAAGTTCTAAGTCGTAATTAGAATCCATGTCCTTGACCTTTGACGACCAAAATCTAATCAGATCATCCTCGAGTCCAAGTGGACCTCAGTGCCAAATTTGGAGAAAAATTCCCTCAAGGCATTCTTGAGTTTATAGAGTTGACAAGACCGGGAAGGACGAGTGGACAACCCGAGAAAAACAAAATCAGATCAGTGGAAAAAGCTGGAGCGTCTGCCACATGCTCTGATGACATGATCTCCATTGTGAGCACTGGGCTTCTGTGACAATGAGGAGAAACACTGTTAGTAGATCTTGTGGGGGGTATTTAGTGAAATTAGTTCATCTTCATGGAATATCATGGCATATAAAATGCCGCAGAATAATATTTTTGGTTTCCCAGCGTTCATTTTCTCCTCTAAATTAGACCATTCGTCATGCGCTCGTTACAAAGACAGTCAATTTTGAACCAATTCCAATTGCCTCTAATTTTTAACTGAAATAATACAAGATGCACATTTTTCATCTGCCTGACATCCATTGACTTTATTATTGTCTGGAAATGCCAGACTGTGGCTGAATAAACACAAAGAAAAGTCAACATAATTCACATTTTTTTTTTTTTTCTAGATGGAGTTTATTCGGAGGTGTAACACTCTTCAAGTAATCAAAATCAAAGCTGTTTTTTTTAATATGCTTTTTCATTTATTGCTGGAGAGAGTTGTTTATTTCGGGCGCGAGCGGTTGACTCGAGGTCGGTTCGCCGTTAACGCGACCAATAAGGCTGATTATTTTAAGTAGCTGGTGAGTGCGTGCGGGCCGAGCCATAGGCTGCCAGCACCGACATGTTGTGTGCTTCTGCTTAATCAAGTTGTAAGTACAACCGAATTATTCTACATTCATCAAGGACACCTAAGCTGTCACTGCTGTTTAATGAGTATCAATTAAGCTGTTTCAACAGACTAGCTCAGCACATACTGTAGACACAAACAGGCAGGCGCAGCCCCGAGGAGCAGCCTCCACCTCGCCGCGCCGCAGAGCAGAGCCTCCCAGGTAGTTTGGGCTCAGGATTAGGGTTAAAACAAAGCACATGTTCGGCATTTTTTATTCAGACGACTATTAAAGGACGTCTTTTAGTTTATAACACGTAACATTAACACATGCTTATAGCTGTTTTTGTATGATTAGCATGTAGACTGCTCTTTGTTTTATAGCAGGTCAGACATTTTTGGGTTTTTAACTCCTTTCTTGAAATGGATTTCTTTTTTTAGTCCTTTTAAAGGGAATCACAAACAATACTGTTGAATTTAGGCATGTACTCATACTCTAGTATATTTGACCAGATAGAAAAACAGACAATGTGAAGAATTTGATCATTTAAAATCGTGCTTCTGTAGATTAATAATTTGTAAACACATTACTGCGATCAGATGTATCTCAATCACAAGCATATCAATTACAAAATATAAAGATTACACACTAACATCTGAACCTGTCCGTCATTCCTTCGTCACGTCTCTATTGTGGCTTCAGAGTTGCACCTCGAGGTGTCCGAGTGTTAATGCGCCTAATAGAGTGCGCGATCCACTGGACCCCCCGTCACCGGGACAAACAAACTCTTTATTCTTGTCACTTTACATTCAGTTTGACGCTAAAACTTGTTTGCTTGCTCGCAAAAAATTATCAAATGAGCCGTTTAAGCATTTGAAAGCTTCGCTAATTAGAAAAAGCCAGAGTTTGTATCCTCCGAATCAGTGTTTCCATTGAGAGAGAGAGAGTTTGTTAGATAACAACACTGGAAGCATTAACAATACATGGGGATCAATTAGCCGGGCGAGCGGCGTGTTGGTTGGTTTCCAATTGAATTTGCACTAATTCAGACGGTTAACTATCTTTTCATTTGTTTTGTTCTGGAGCTGTTTCAAGCAGCATGTAAACAACATGTTGTCACATGTAGTTAAACCGTCTGAGGGTCTAACTACCACTTTAACAGATAATAATGGTGAACTACTTTTTTGCTTTTGCTGCATAAAAATACAACTTTTTAACATTTTATTAGCAGGAATATAATTGCTACCATGTTAAATGTGACCTCTTGTATAATATCACTCAAATCATAAGAATATTATCCCACATTTTCCAACAAAACCCAGTGAAATCTGTTCATCCAACATCCGGGGAAGCAGGCAAACTAGCTAACCACCCACTCTGTTGTTTAGAGAGATTTTCAGATAGATTTTCATCTGCAATGGTGTTTTTTTTTGTCCCATGATGCCTCGCTGCTCCCCCACGTTACCAAACTCTTGTCTTTTGTGTGCAGAAATTACATACTGTGCCTTTAAAGCCATTTACAGTAGATGGGAGTTAATTATAGGGTGTGCCGACGCCAAAATACCTTATTATTTCTGATGGAATGCATTCAGACATCAGGGCGATGTAACGTGTATTCTAAATAAATAATGCATAAATTATAAATAAAAAGATCAGAAACATAAGAATAATTATGCGCTTTAATTATGGTGGAATTTTGAAATGCATTATTTTGCTCTGACTGGCTGATTAACCGATTCATTAGGACTGATGATTTGCCAAAGCCATTTAAACACAGTCTTGATTGGCAGTAATAAGGTTTTTTTGTTTTTTTTGTTTAGTTTTTTCTGCTAGCGTGCGACTGAATTGCACAAAACGTTGAAAGCCTCTGTTTGACCCGCGTGCAGAGACAGAAGATCAGAGGCCGGCGAGGTCAACGCAGCCGGTGAAACATTGACTTGATTCATCAAATTAGGTCCTATGTAATTGCGCTGCATGACGACTCATAAAACACGTCGGCCGTAAAGCTGTCAGGAAGCCATCAGCCGCGTGCTAAATGAAGTTACAAAAGGTGCAAGGTTCACAACTTCATACAGTGCTCGAGGAAAGTGTCCGCGAGCACTTCGTCTGGTCGTAACCTCGCTGTGTGCGCGGCCATCAGGAGGCTGAGGGCCTGGTTTCACATCTGCATTTACATTAGTTTTAATGTAATACATCTGCTTATCTTGCTTTGTTTAAGTAATATGTGTTGCTTAATGCACAATACGGTAAAAAATAATCATATTGCGATTGTTTTATCTTCAGATTTGTCGGGGTCGGTACATCCAAACATGTTTTCTGACATCTGGAGAATAAGATGTGGAGACCAGGGCAGCACTACAGTACTTCATTATGATGCAGTTTTGTTGTCACACATTTGACCTTTATCAAAAAAATTGGACATTTCTGCGATTTTGGATGTTGATACTGTGATTCAACAAAACTTCGATTTATTGTGGAGCCCTAATAACAGGATATAAAGAGGGAATGTGTTGAGTAACGCCATTTTTAACAGACAAATATCTATTTATGAGTTAACTCAGGATCATTCTTTATTATTGGCGTTAGGGATGTCACAATGTAAGACTTTCTCTACACGATTATCGTGGTCCAAAGAACTCACGATAACAATATTATCACAATATCGATAAATTGTAAAACAGTTCAAATTAATCTTTAACTTCACTGTGTTTTGTCTCTTTTTTGGCAAATTAATTACACTCAAAACCCTAGTGTGGGGTGGTTAAGAGAGTCTGCATCAATAACAATACAAATGTGTACAAAAAGAATAATTTACACTTTCAAAATGTTTCCATTTTATGACGGGGGGCCACCAACGTTAAGGTGCATAACCTCTGCCTACTGTGACAAAGTGAGAACAGAATGACACAGAAATTATTAAAGGGGTTGATGTGTTATTTTCAAGACTTTTACCATCATCATCATTTTATTATTTAAGTATCACGGTTATCCTCAATGGCGGCGTATCGCGATAGCCCTGATTAGCACATCAGGACTGTAGCTACAAACAGTGCGGATGCTCATGAACACGTCCCACATCAGCGACACCGTCTCCTCCGTCGTCTCAAGTGCACCATGACAGCGGCTTAATCAACAAATCTGCTAATTTCAAAAAACCTCCAGAACACCTGAATGCATATTTAGCGGACTGACCTCTCGGAGAGTCGCGGAGCGTGCAGTGTGAAGGCAGTTTACCTTTTGTAATTGTTACAGATCACACCATTAGCACAATATTGTCATAGCTCCTGCTCCTGCAGTCGGTAGCAGCTGAGGGTTAATTTGCATAATAAATCTTAATTGAAGCTCATTAAGGATTTGATAAGAAGCAAATCAGGTACACCGCGGATAACTTAAGATTAATGCTTTCTCAGTTTTTTGTCGCTCACACGCTGAAGGGAAATGTCACGTTCATTCCGGGCGTTTTGCGCCGTCGCGAGGATCATTATGTGACTTTAAAAATGAACTTTTAACACGAGGGAAAAAATCAAAATCAGGATCTTTCTCTTTATAGTTTGCAGACTTTATGCTTTGAATCATCCAAGGTGCTCCTGATTAAACACCTGGAATAAGTGGACAGATTTTTAAAACATATATATATATATAAATATGACACAGACCTATTTAAGAAGCATCAAAGGTTAATTTAACCTGATCTGGTTAGGATTAGCAAAAAATCTGCTTTAAATCATCATCCTTGATTAAACACATCTGTAATCAGTGTACAATGATTTTTTAAAACTGCAAACGACTGTTTTAGAAATAATATCTATCTATATATATGACATGGAAACCTGATTCAAAAGTACCGTAGGTTATTTTAACCTGATCCGGCTGTGATTGTTTCTAAGACCCTCCAACCATCTGGCCAACATGCGCGCCCTCTGACTGACTATACATGTAGGTCAACAACTACAAGATGGATGTCCTCGCTTAAAAAACTTCTCCGACTCCTCGTGTGGAAAAAGAACGGAGATGACGTGCTCTCGACAAAAAAAACTGCAGATGATGTGAATTACAAAAGATACAAACGACGGTGGGAACGTCCATCACCGCGATAACGCAAAGCACATGAGCCGCAGCGGCGGCGCTTCTGACCATAAACCATAGCGAGCGTTACCATACCTCCTCTGCGTAATCGATACCAGGCCCACGGTGCTACTGTATTAACTGTAAGCTTCGCCTCGCGTTCTCATCCTCTAAATCCACACAAATGAACGAGCCGAGCTGTAAAGTCTCCTCCCCATATTTTTCCTCTGTAAATCATTATATCTGTTGGGACCTGGACAAAATACCATAACATAATTTCTTTTGTACTTGGGATGTCTAGCAGAAATAATGAGTTTTAGCCCGCTCGCAATAAACTCTCCCAATATTCTAGTTATTGTCAGACTTAATGAGTAAAGGAAAAAAAAAATCATAACAAGAAATAGTCTCTTTTTCTGCAGTGATGATCACATGGAAACATTATCCACATGAATCACCCCGACGGCATATCAAATTGTGTCATTTGCCTGGAAACTAGTGCAGGTCTCAGAGGGAAGGCAAGGTGAACGAGCAGTTGCTGTAGAGAGGTGCAACACTGCACAGGCACTTGCTTTGAGACCAATCATAACAGGCTGTTTTTTTCCACACAGGAGAGAAGCCGAGCGAGCGGAGGAGAGAGATCACTGTGCTGGAGGGCACAGGAGTCTTGGTTCTTATCACCTAGACAGTGCACCACCCTGTCTGCCTCTCACGCAAACAAAAGCCTTCGCAAACTATTAGCTATCTACACCTGTCACCGAGGTGGCATGCAGGGAGGGAAAATTCAATGAGATCACACTAAAAACCACCTGACTTTATTTTACTCTCCTTCTTCTTAGCGTAGTAAGAATATACAGCAGGAAAAACTAGCTGATGAGGGGAAAGTTATTAAAGGGTGTCTCTGTGGGGAGCGCCTGCAACTTAACAGAAAATTGCAAGCGTTGCAACAAAGTGGGAGAATTCGGTTTTTGGTGCGCTCGTAAGCCAACGAGAATTTCAAGGCCGGATTTGATCAAAAACAAAAACATTTGCCTTCCTGACACCGATCCAAGAGAGATACGGAGCGGAGGAAATGTTTTAATGCCCTCTAATGATGCTGTCTCTTTAAAATCGAGGCAGAGATGTGACCAAACCTTTCAAACTACAGTATCTGCTATTAAATGGAGCTTTACACGTTTCAATTTATGGATTCTGAGTTGTTGAATAGGCAAAAAAAAATCATATTTTAGCCTTGAAGAAGTAGCTTCCACAGCAAACCCACGTTTTCTACGATATTCAATTATCAAAATGATCAAAAAATGTGAAATGTGAAACTGTTCGCTACAATCACATGTTCTCAAGGCCAGAAAGCAGCTCTGCCTCATTGTTTTTTATGTGTATGTTATTTTGCCATTATTTGCTCCGCTCTCTCACAAAAGTACAATTAAAAACCTGGAGAAAGGAAAAAAAAAACAAAGTGTGTGAGGGGGAAGCAGTCGCATGTAATCTTTATAATATTGTTCCATTAGTCATTTTCATAATTGAATCGTTAACTTGATTATTGAGGTACTAAGCCAGTAATGCAACAGCCAATGAGAGCCTGCGTTTCCTGCAGTTAATCAAATCGCGGAGTATTCGGAAAAAAAAAAAGGGCTTAGAAAAATTAGGAAGCTGTCGTGAACATGTGATTGGAAAAATGATCAGCGTAATCATTGTGATGTTGGAGCCGTTAGAGATCAAATGTAGCCTCGAAAAAAAACAAAAGAACAAACACATGGTCTTAAAAGAAGCTTTGAATCTAAGTCCAGAGAGAGTATCGTTCTCTTTCTGATCTCAGTTCATATTAACGGTTAAACAAATTTAAAGCGAACCTTGGAAAGAAAAAATAAATGTTGTCATAATGGCTGCAGACAAAAGACCAGTGTGGTGATACAGAGGAGAGAAAAACCCATGAGGGTGGTAATCTGGTATTAAACTGAAATAAAATAAGACACCCTTGTATTCGGTGCCATTTCTCCCCTTCTCTGCTTTTGTCATTCAAGAAACGGACTTCCTTTTTTTTCTCTCTACCTAAACTGGATAAACAACATCTGCCTTGATCGTAGGATGTTTTCCGAACAAACCACTTAGGAGGAATTTCTACTAGCCAATTCCCACAAGCTGCTGTCAGTCACTAGCTGGCACTGCAACACTTAATGCCTTTGTCTGTTCTCCAATTTATCTTGTTAACAGCAAATTGGGCTAACGGTTTGAGGCACAGAGCTATTGTAAAAAAAAAAAAGGAAAAAAAAAAAAAAAAACACAACCCGTAAGAGGAATACTCCCACGGCCGCGAAATAACATATGGCCGCCTTCACTCAAAAATGCCTCCCATGCACTTACAGGGCTTTAGGTTTACACCATATATAAACCTGATACACAAATTTCACCCTGGAATCTGCAGCCTGATAGGCCTCCGTCCTGGTGATGCTCCCGCCCCCCCTCCCTCAGTGATAAAGCAAAGGTTTAGTGCATCCTTTCCTGGACCTGGTGAGTAATTGGCATTTTTAAATTACCATACAAACCATGTACGCAAAAGGAAGTAAATCAGATACAACTGGCCTTTACTGGTGCGTCTGTGGTCTCACGTTTTTTTTACAAATATGCCTATTAATAATACAATTCCCCGAGGAGATTACAAGCACCCTGGATGCCGAATGTCCTCTGAATTGATGCTTGAGCTGGGAATGGTGTGTTTTTTTTTGTGTGTTTTTTTTATAAACACCATTTCCACCACCGAGAGGGATACTGCATCTTTAAGAGCCCCTGCGAAAAAAGAAAGGAAGGAGAAGAAAAAAAAAAGAAACCTATTCCTTTGCATCTTCCATGCTCTTATTTCAATACTCCTCTCTCCTTGTTCCCCCTCCACACATCATTAAACATATTATTATAACATGACTGTCAGCCTGCGTCTCTCTTCGCTCCATTCTTGCTCTGCCAGGTAATCAATTTGTCGTCACTCTCTGTAACCCCAGTAAAGTCATCAAGTGAAATGAGTTACAGCTGCAAAGAGCCTTCAAGAATACGGGGAGAGGGAGAGAGAGAGAGAGAGAGAGAAAAAAAATGAACGCGAGAAAAATGACAACACAGCCCAGGAATATTCCACCGCTTGATAGCACATCCCAGGTCTTGAAGATGAAATATTAATGCACAATTTGTTTATCTGCAGGCCCACATCTCTCCAGTGCCGAGCTGTTAATTTTCTATCGGCACAGACAACGGATCAGTCAGTCATGAACTCTTCACAGCCATTACCGGGAGACATTTTGATTAAGTATTCCTAATGTAGTGGATAGGAAAGAATGAAAACACTCTGCCTGCCAACTTTTGATTGACCATTAAGCCACTGATGAATGTGCCTGTCAAAGAGGAGACAATTACCTCAACAATGAAGAAACTCTTCTGGAAGGCTTATTTCTCTATAGGGCTGACACATTTACCAGAGTACAGGCGAGGCAGCCGAGAGCGTGTAAAGGGATCACTTAGGCATCTTCTCAAAAGTTCTCTGAATAAAAACTGGGGGGCATTGTTTTTAAGAAAAGGAGGCTTTCGGAGGCTGAAATGTGGGAAAAATATTTAGTGTGTGACTGTATGCCAACGAGTGTGTGTGTGTGTGTGTGTGTGTGTAAACTGAGAGTGTGCCGGGCAGATAAGGGTCTCAGTATCTTAAGCGGGTATAAAGAGACGCTATTATTGGCAGAGAACAATCGCCATCTGGTTGCTACATCCGCAACCATAATAAAGACTGATAACTTCTCCAACGCCGCCGCGACCGAGTAATTGCATCCTCCTCGTGCGCTGGAAATACCGTTGATCAATCTAGTTTTTAATCCACCGTCTTCGTCATAATGAGGGAGGTTTTTTTTTGGGGGGGGGGAACGTAATAATTCATGTGAACTCAGGAAAAGTGGCTGCCAGGAGGAGGGGGAGAAAAAAAAAGGGGGTCAAGGGTAGAGCGCTGATTTTGTGACCTTGTGGATTTGGGATTTTTTTCTTAAAGACAAGGAAGTTGTGTTTCAGGGAGGGAAACGCTGAGACGCTACGGAAAGATATAATAAACACAAACGTTCACACACACACACACACACACACACACACACACACACACACACACGTTGGCCTAAACAGTCCGAGGGCCTCCTTGAAGACGAGATTATCAACTCAACAAACGGCGGGGCTTCACACACAAACACTCGGCCGCACACACACCAGCATATGGTGGGTTTTTTAAGCGAAATCTGGGTTTCGGGAGTGTGTGAGTGTGTGTGTGTGTGTGTGCGTCCTCCTCTCCCCTGCCAGCAGCATGGATGGAGTGCATTTGTCTCTAAGTGTGTGTGTGTGTGTGTGAGTGAGTGTAACCCATTCTCCATTTGTCCATAAGATTATGAAGAGTTCACGCAGAGTTCATCTGCTACAGGATCCAGCGGCTCCACATCTCTCAGCCCCTCTTCTTCTACGCTTCACGCGAGTCAAATCAGACACAGCGAGGGCGGCTTGTTCTTTCTTTTTTTTTTAAGTGAGCTCAAAAAAAAATAAAACTTTCTGATCGAGGGACGAACAGGCGCTTGGCGACACGTTCCGAGGTGGCTGAGGGAAACCTACACGGCTTCTTTCAGACCCCGATGGACCGATTCCGTCGGTGTTACGTGATATTAATCTTATAATAAACCCTCGGCTTACTGTTTGACTTTAACATCAACCCATAATGGGCTCCGAGAAGAGGGGGCCCTTCACCGGAGCCCTTAAAGAAGAGGGGCCCCCGGTGAAATCACAATATAATAATGTCAGAATTATTAAATCCACTATCAGCACAAAAACTGTCTCCTTCACCACAGTGCACACACAGTTACATAACTCTGTAGCCGACTAAAATCCCCAAACAACTACAAAAAGCCCAGATGAGGCTCCTCCATCGGGACGGTGCCTCCAGAACTGGAGGTTCTGGTGTCTGTTCGGGGGGTCCCACATGATAAAAGTTTGCGGTAGGGGGGGAACCCTGCGTTACAGGCGAGCTATCCGCACCAGCCACAACACACACAACACCAAACCCCACAGATATCACACTCTCACTGGACAGGTTTCCTTGAAATATAAAAAGAGAGACGCTTACCCGCAGCCCGTTTGGGCGCCTGCTGTTTCCTCCGTGGCATTTTGGTGTGTTTTCGGGGGGAAAGGGGGGGGATCGGAAGAGTCGCGGATCACTACAGCGCCCAGGTGAAATCTGAATGCGGTCTACGATAGTCCATGCATAGAGAGAGAGACAGAGGGAGAGGAAGAGAGAGAGAGGGAGAGAGAGAGAGAGAGAGTGTGTGCGAGTCTTTATTTTGGCTCTCGGAGTAGTTCAGTCTCTCTCACTATATTAAAAAAAAAAAAATCCAGTTAGGAATCGTTTTCAGGAGAGGAAACAGATGTTCAAATCGGGCTTCTTCTTCTTCTTCTTTCACCTTCTTCTTCTTCTTCTTCCTCCTCCTACGGGGGGCGAATCGTCTCCGTTCACCATCCGTTTTTGTCCATCAGTGCCACATATGTTGATCGACGCGTGTCAGTCAGTCCCGCCGGCAGTTTTTCGCTGGATGATCCGCGGGAGGAGGGGGAATGCGCGTAAAAAAAGCCGTTTGGTAATGGTACAGTAGATTACGCGCGGTGCGGGCGAAGGGGGGAGAGGCGATGCCAGCAGACATCGATCCATAGAACAAACTGAACATTAAAAACTCCTCCCTCCTCGCCTGGACTTGATGATGGCAGCGAGACATTTGTTACACTAGATAACCATGAGTTTATTAAAGGAACAGAGGCCAGGGAAAAGAGAGGGGGAGCTCAGCTCGGGCTGGGTGCTGCCGGGCTGCCGCCGCCGCCGCCGCCGACGATCACTCCTCTGCTCGGCGTCTTTTTCATGCAGCCTTTTTTCTTCTTCTTCTTCTCGCTTTTCAGATCCTTTCCCCCTACAGCTTCCGCTTCTGCTCTGCTCAATGAAAACACAAAGTTTGGGCGAGATTTTCCAGCGAGATCGTATGAATGAGCCGAGCGAACTGAATAATGCGCTTTCGCGTGCGGCTGTCCGGGGCGAAAGTGCCTCTCTGAACGTGTTGGGTTAAAAAAAAAACACACACACAGAGAGAGACAAACAAGAGAAAACAGATCGTATCTGCTCATCGATCTGACGCTGAGCTGCTTCCAGGAGTGTCTCACTGCAGGACACACAGGACAGAACAAAGGTCCAGTCATCACACGGCGGTGTGTTTCACACCTGGGAGGCCTGAGAGCAAACACACACACACACACACACACACACACACGCACAGGCTTGCTGGATAAAGTTTAGTTTTGTCACGTTTGACTTAAAACTGGCTACACACGTCATGTCAGTGGTGTAATCTGATTACATCTGTGTAACTTTTCAGGTCTGTTTCAGTCAAAAAGGCTTGTTTACTGCGTTTTAAACACTTGGATTTGAATTAATGATTATAATAAAGACAATATGAGGCCACCTGACATCACCTGACGTTATTTATGTTCATCATATCATCACATCGAGTCACTTCTGTGGCTTCAGGTGTAACTATCTGATCCGATTACTGTACTTCCTCTTCTGTTACTACTTCGAGGCATCAATACAACTGAGAACATCATCTATTCAATCTGTTACTTATAGTTTTCTTCATGGAAGTTATGAAAACAGGGAAAATGATGAAGATGGCAAAGAAGCATCTTTCCTGAGCTGCGTAGTGCAGAAGGTAACATACAAGCAGTGATGATAAAATAAAATAAAATCAAGTACTGACAGAAGAAGATAGCAAAGATAGTGAAGATAGAAGTGCATTTTTCACAACACAGAATAAAAACCAGTCAGTGTGTATTTACACACACATTGATCTGTATTAGACTGAGCATGTTGTCCAGGTGCACAGTGATGCATGTGGTGCAGATTTCTGAGTTCTGAGTTGTCAAATTGCTTGTTTTTACTCACCGACAATCCAAAAACATGAAAAAAATCAAGTTTACTATTGAAAAAACAAAGAAAGGCGCCAAATGATTACAGGAATGGAACTGAAACTCAGGGATAGTTTATAAAATATCCTGAAAAGACATTATAATTGATCAATTATCATAATATTTGCAGATTAATTTGTCTGTTTATTCACTAATCAACTCATTATTTCAGGCTGTAACGTGGCGTGACCAATCAGACCTCCCTTTGTCTCTGTCGGGTGACTGTACGAGCCTGCGGACGATTTGTTTAATGCTGCTGGACTGTGGGTTTCCTTGTGAAGGACTCGGGTTGGCGAGAGTCAGATGTGACTTTATGCGGGTTCTCGAGTGCCTCGTCTCAGCACCTCCTCGCTACGCTAACAGAGAGCAACGGTAGCTAATGCTAGTATCAGGGAAATCTTCAGGAATACAGTCCTGAGTATTCTGGAGTATATACAATTATATAGACATTTTATTGTACATTGATGCACGGGGAGTCTTTGTATTGTACGACGTCATTTAAAGCGGTTGATGCACATTAAACTTCTCCCTTCATCAGCAGCTAACGTCTCTGCTAACTCAAGCTAATGACCGGCTTCCAGAACAACACAGAAGTTCCCCTTTAGCTCTGTCCTATCAGGTATTACCATGTTTCAGCTGTGTACAGAAAAGGACTTGGACCGATGCAGTAAAACGCTCTGAAAACATTCCTATAACTTTTTGTAATATTTTCACACTTCTGTAAAAAATCAGAACCCTGTAATCTGACTTTTAATTGAATATCTTTTACACTCCAACCTCTAACTTTTGTCATTATCCTGTGCAAAAAGGCCTCCCTTCCTCTTTAAAAGCCGCTCATGACCTAATCAAATATGAAGTTGAAGTGATGGATGACTTCATTTCAGAGAGACAACACCCCTTAGAGATCCCGGCTCGCCCCGGATTACAAATGGCTTCCTGATAATATTCCATCACCCTATTTTGTGTCTGTCACTCATTTTGCCAATGATACCGGAGACCTCCCGCGAACTCCACCTGAACCTGCGCGATCAATCACGGCTCGGATCGAGGCTGAGCCGCACCTGCCTGACAGCTCCTAACGCCCCGTGTGTACACAAAGCGTGTGCGTGCGCGGTGACAGGCGCTCCGCCGGCGCCCACCACCACCTCACCTTATCTCTCCAAGAGTGGCCTCGCTCCGCTGCCGCCACCACCACCACCACCTCCTCCCTCCTCCACCTGCATCGCCACACTCAGTTTCCCACGCCGAACTGCTTCTGGAGAAACTTTCTGATCGGCGCTCGTGTGTTTGGAAACTTTTTTTTTTTCACTCACCCGTCCATGCATCAGTGTCGGCGGCGGCGGATCCGCATGCAGATGGCGAAATTTGTCATCCCTTAAGTCTTGATGAGCTTTTCCTTCTTCACATGGCTGCGGCTCTCATACCTGGCTGCCGGAGGATTTTCCGGGATACAACTTCAACAGATTCCTTTTAAGTGTGATCCTCCGCTGTAACGAAATGTGACAAACATATGTCTTGTTAGTGCTTTTCTTTTTTTCTTCTTCTTTAGAGACACCTGTGGCTCTCTGCAGTGAAACACACAGATATGCAGCTCAGAAGAAGGTAAACAACGAAACTTAATTACTGTCTGTGAACTCTGACCTGTGCTTATAAACCTGAAGTGGAACTGAAATTGTATATTTGATTAAAAAAAAAAAAGAAAAGAATGAAGAACTTCCCGGGTACGCAAGCAAGACGCTTCCTGAAACGTGTAATCAGATAAGCATTTCTTTTTATCTCAGATTGCATCGAGAACTGGAGCTGCTTCTCTGACAAAGGACGGGAAGCACAGTTTGTACACTCGTGGAATGTTTGTTTGAGCTTTAACACCCATGTAAGCTCGATTTCCAGGCAGCTCGGAAACCGAAAATCTGCCCACATTCTTTGGAACTCACCCGTGGCACTTCTGGAGTGTCGACTAAATCGGCCTTTTATTTATCAACAACAAAGTGTCTTTTGACGGCGGCCCGAGTTTGTGACCTCTCATCGGCTCTGGGCTTTGAGGGAGTCTGAATCATCTCCACAGTCCCTTTTTTCTGGCCCGTTCAGAGGTGGAGAGACGCCGTTTGCGGAGTGGAGATTCGGGTCGACCTTTAACGCTGCGTGTCACGTACAGGCGGTGGGATAAAAGCACAGGGCAGATACAGCAGGCGGTTAACGGGAGGTTCGGATTGTGTAACGTCGGCGTCTGGAGCTAAATGAATCACGGCTGCTGATATAAGCCTGCGGGCTTAGCAACATTTAACATGATTTATTGTATTTTAGTCGCGTAAGATCAAGTAATATTACAAAGTCTTAAAGCAGATCACCAAACAACCTTTGAAAACCAGTGTGACAACTTATTTACATTACTCATCCTCAGCAGAGACGCCCTCTCTTCACTTCTTCACTCTTGATTTTAAGATTCACCGACTGAAGTTTCGGTTCATCTCGTCCAGAAGATGAGTTCATATTCAAGGAACCTTTTCATAAGTGTTAATAAGCAAAAAGGCCTTTAAATGTCCTCATAAGATGCTTTTTAACACTAATAGGATGATTTACACATTATCAGAGCATCATAAACATGTTTATTGTGATATTATTACATGTATAAGGACTAATAAGACACATGTTAAGAGTTCATAGAGTGCTACATTAATAAAAACCTAATGCGTTTCTTCTAATCTATAATTGTTTATAACAGCATTACTATTAAAAGCATTACTGGAGCCTGAAAGCCTTTAGATCCAGCTGCTGCCAGCAGCCTAGTTAACTGTTAATAAGTGCACAGTTAACTGCTGATTAATTCATAATAAGTATGAATTAATATTAATAACGCAATAAAAAAAGGTTCAACAACAACATAATAGGTAATTTGTTCTCCATAAATGTGTTTCTAATGCGATTATAAACAATTATAAGCAACTCATAAGGTTAAGGTTCGTAACTATAAGTGCTTATAACTGTCTTATAATCTGACAGTAAAACATTTACACAATTATTAACACTTGTATAGTCTTACTATTTTTCATAAGCATCTTATCAGGACTTATAAGAGCTTTATTACCTATTAAACTGACGCCTGTTAAAAGGACCTTAATACCAAAATGGTCAGTTTTTATAATCTATGATGAATTTACAGATCAAAAAGACCGATTTTGAGTATTTAAAATCTGAATTCTTAAATAAACGTGCACTTTACTGTCCAGCAAATCTGAGTCGCAATAGAAAAAGATCATTCTATTTAGACAGTGACATTAAAGCTGCTCCAATCAATGTTTTATCTTTATCTTTCTGTTGGGTTCATTCTCATTGATTTCATACCAAAGCTCTATAAACCAACCTTACACTAACGGTTCCTATCTGCTGAACAAAGTGTCGCAGTGTTTCCTTTATGAGATGGTGGAGACCAAAACAGAGCTCAAAACAGAGTGAATATTGAACTTACTTATGTCAGACGGCCAGTGACAAGACTCGAAATGAAGTCTAATGTTTCTGCTGGATATTTGATTGTTTTAACTGTTTGCTAACACCATCGTCAGAACATCTTTATAAGTAGGCCTGTATGTTGTATTTACAGCTGGTTGAGCTGCCAAACAATCAATTAATGCAGGTCAGAAAACAGATTCCTTCCAGGTTCCTTCAGATTTCTGCCTCACAGATTTGTTTCCTCATGAAGCTAATGGCCTTCAGACGGAGTGAACTTCCTCTGGTTTGAGCCGGCGCAGCGAGGAGGAAGACAATACTGCAATTAAGCTGTTTTATTTCATTTTTCTCATCTCTGACATTTATGTCTGTCTTCTCCTTCTCTCTAACATTTCAAACGTATCTAATTGGTTCGGATCCGAGCTCGCACAGTTCAAGTATTTAAAACTGTCTTCTAGAAAATCCTGGTGAATGTGAAGTGTGTGTTTTTTTTTCCCCCCTCAGCAAGTAATTTTGCAATCCTAAAAAAAAACAACTGCACAGCCTGGTCGCTCTTTTTTAAGCCCTTTTAGTTTGGTAAACACGACCTCTCCGAAAAAGATTTATCGTCCAAATAATGCGCAAATAACGGCTCCACACACGGCTCTGCCATACAAACATGATTGTTTATTGGCAAATCTTTCCAAAGCATTTATAATATTCCCTGACCAGGAAACATCTGACGGAACGGCGACGTCCAGGAGCAAATTCAAACCAAACACGAGTTAGGAGATTTACAAGCTCTGTGCGAACGTCGGACATTTAAACACACACACAAAAAAGGGTTTTGGAGAATGCACACTGGTCAATTATCCGCTGGAACAAAACGTGGACTCAACTTGAGACTGTTTCTAATATCACAACGCTGACCTCATTCAAACGATGCGGTTGAGCGATTTAGTTATACTGTCCTCCGACAAAAGGAGTCTAATTATAATGCTGCAGTGATGATAAAAGGGAGGCGGTCCAGGAAATCCAAACCTGTCTTTAATCCGAAGATGAAATTTCATGTACAATGGACGGCCTGTGATTGAAGTCTGCTCTCGTACTTTTCAAAGCGGAACAACAACACATGCATACAGTCAAAAGCAGCTGCCTGATTGTCGAGATGTAACTCATGTGATGCTCGTGAGAACTTACCAAAGCTGGAAAACAAAAGAGCTATTACTAATTCAGCGGATGTCTGGAAAAATTAAAGTATTCGGCCGCGTGATTGACAAGCGGTTAAAAATAAAAAATTTCCCAGAGCAGGACTATAGTGCGAGCAACGTAACGACGCGAGCTTAAAATGAGCGGGGGAATAAAAATATCACATGAAACGGGACGGTTTTAAATCTGTGATCGTACAAACATCGTTTAGCACATCTTGAAATCATGCCTCGGTAGGTTTTTTTGAAGAGAAGTTTGCCAGAAACAACAAAAAAAAACATGAGATAAGATGCGTGATTTTTTCTAAAGACATGTTTGCCATGTAGCAATTCATTCGACAACACAAAAGAAGAAAAGGTATTCGTGGTTAGACACACAACGGCGTGTGGTCCCATCCTGTGTGAGGAGAACACAGTTTAGTTGAAAGTAGGTGAGGCTGAACACGCTCGTCGTCGTCGTCGTTGTTGTTGTTGTTGAAAGCGCAGTTAAAGGAGCTTTGTGGGACTCGCCGTGTTTGTCCTCAGGGCTGAATGTAACAGATGACAGAGATCATTGGAGCTTTTTTTTTCCACATCAGTCAGAACTTACTCCTTTTCACAATTTCATAGTGTACTATAGAGACACAGACACCATTGTGATAGTTGTTGCACTGTTTGTTGACTGTACCGGGTACTTGTCGCTCTCCTCTTGACAGGCGTTAACACCTCCCGCTTCTGATGTCCCATCATGTTGGTGACTTTTTGATTCAGTGCAGCCATGGGACTAAATATATAAGGCTATAGCTTCTATGTATACTTATTATGTGCACAATGTTTGACCACTCCAACATTCACAACTCTGATCAGTGGCCTTTAGCTCTACCCAACCTAACCCCTGTAGCACCAGTTTTGCATGTGAAGGGGGTTGGATTTTCAAAATAAAGCAAGCTGACAATAGACTTGTAGTTCTCGAGACCGGTCTCGGTCTCAAGACCACTTTTCCGTTTTCTTGGTCTTGTCACGGCCTCGACAGTCTTTGGTCTTGGTCTTGATACTCTCTGGTCTTGGTAGTGTCTTGGTCTCGGTTTAGGCGGTCTTGACTACAAGTCTACTCAAGACATAAATGCATTCATGATGTAGTATGCCTTTTGTTCTACAGTTTGAATGTATATGTTTATGTATCTGTTCTTTGTGATGTCTGTGTTATATTGTTCTTGTCCCACTGAACTACAGCTACAACTACAACTTGATAAAGTGTGTTATAATTGAGATGCCATTGCACACATCAAGGTGACCAGTTCTTCCTCTTGTTAATGTACAATTTGAAGTACAATTTTGTACTATTTGTACTATAAACTATT
Source organism: Lagodon rhomboides (assembly GCA_039737535.1). Classification (NCBI taxonomy): domain Eukaryota; kingdom Metazoa; phylum Chordata; class Actinopteri; order Spariformes; family Sparidae; genus Lagodon; species Lagodon rhomboides. The sequence continues at coordinate 27,570,440 of CM077792.1, read as the reverse complement.
TGTATTTTGCATTTAATTTAATGCATTTTTGGTGCACCTGCTTGCGGGTTCTACAACTCATGCAAAATGGCAAAAAATAGTCTTTTTTTGGTCTCGGTATCGGTATCTGTCTCGAGCTGAACATCAGTTTACTTGGTCTTGACTTGGTCTTGGTCTTGGTCTTGGTCTTGATACTCTCTGGTCTTGGTAGTGTCTTGGTCTCGGTTTAGGCGGTCTTGACTACAAGTCTAGCTGACAAACATTTCACTCATCGTGACGTGTTATCATTCCTGGACTCTGTCAACTGGTTTGCGGTTCTGTTAGGTTTCAACACAACGATGACTTGCTCAGGCTGCGTTGTGTTGGAGTAACGCTCGGTCGCATCACTGCAGCACTGTAATGTTATTTCTGTTTAAGTCGACTTAATTATGGAACGTGACTTAAACACAGTTCCACGGTGACACTTTGACAAAGTTGTCCAGGGTTTCCCCCCCCAGATAATTGGCGAGTGGAGATGGTAAACGTAATAATTTACGCTGGCAGACGTGCTCTATTTCAGGCGAGGTGGGAAAAGTAATATTTAAGATATCTAAGACGCCGTCTGCATGTGCTGTATACTTGTATATTCACACAGTTATCAACTGACCTGTAATAAAACATGAGAAATATAACAATCTTGACGTTTCTGATGGTTCGATATCACAGAAAAAAACACAATAACACTTTAATGACACTGCAATAACAATGTCCTTGTCCCTGTCAAAACCTTTTGTGCGCTATCGCGAACATCGTCCCCGGCGGTGAGGTTAAAGTCGTCATATTATCTCAGGTGGAGTGGCACGATGACCCAGATGTAACCTGAACTCATATCTGCAGGAAATGGGCCTGAAGCCGCGGCTGTCAGTCATTCACCAGGAGTCTACGACAGTATATGGGCCATAACGTGTAGAGGTGTATTGTTGTTAACCCGATAACGCCCGTGCAAACAATCGCTCCTAACGCCGCCGCTGCTTGACCTATTTCCTCTCGTGTAATATATCGTTAAAGCGGCCTCGTGAAATGGCTTAATTATTCATGCTTGATTTCAAAATGAAGAGCTTTGAGAACACGGCTCCACAGGAGGATTGACACACGCAACGGTGCTCTTACAAGCGCACACACCGAGGCACACTGGGGCCTGGCTTAGGCAAAAAAAAAAAAAAAAAGCCTCACACACCCTTGACTGACTTCATCCACTGTGTTGTGCGCGGAGCATTAAAGCAAGAGTGAAGATAAATGCCCTGTCAGCGCCTTTAATGATTTATTTCAAACATTTCACTCGATCCAATAAGGTTACAATCTATGGCAGGTAATTGTTTATACAGGAATAGATGGCATTTTGTTTGTTTTATTGAGCATTGAGCAGAGTGAACACACTAACCTCAGGAATGGATGCTCTGTCAGAAATATCAATTTGCTCTTTGCGCTCGCAATTCTCATCACACGCATTAACATACAGTTCAGCATTTCTGACTTCTTCGTGTTCGGCTGCGCCGCCGCCTCTGAAGTTCGTTTTAATCTCCTTGTGAAGGATGTGAGGCCCGTCTGTCCGTACGGACGGGCGTGTGCGCGGGGTGACCGATCCGCCACGCACTATTTTTGCCTCCCTGCCGTGCGCGTGCTGCAGTTAAGTAAGGCATCAGAGCAGCCTGTCACTTGTCCCTTGGTATTGCTTTAGTCTGCGTCGACAGTGTGTCCACCCTGAGGTTTGTCAGTGTCTATCCAGACCTGACCTGTCTTGTTCAGCACATGGCAGAGGATGCTGATGGACATTTCCAGTCCTCCTTCTCGGTGTCCATCACTCGGCGCGGGATGCATCCCCGACGCATCTTAGTTTGAGCTCCTGAAATCTGTTGACAGTTGCAGAGGGTGGTCTGCAGTTCTGCCACCCTCGATTACGGGAGATGTGATCTGATTCTGACTTGAGGGATGTAGGTTGCCTGCTGTGCATAAATGCTCAATTGTGGTCGATCGATATCTCGCTAATAGGTTTTGAAAATTGAAAACAATGCAAATAGAAAAGATGCGTAAACCCCGACGGGGGATTTTTGAAAGACAAACCCAAAGGGCTAAGTGAAGGTGGGGTGAGTGACGTCACTTATTTATTTATTTCCAGTCCTGGTGGATTCGGATTCATTCATCCTCTCTTTCATGTCTGTTGCTTTGCTGCCAGTCAATCTCGCGTTTGTTCTCCTAATTTTCCTGCAAGTCGCTGATGAGAAAGAAGGAGTATTTAATTAGCAACCCCTCTGTTATGTTGAAACAGTTAGCGTTGTTTTTATAGGACCAGGAACGGAGCTCAAGTCTGTTTCTAATGGAGATGGAGGCAATCAGATAACCAACATTGCCACCCGTGCTCTCTTTTACTCTTCTTGAAGAGGACAACTTCGGCTTTTAATAAACATGTAATAAGAAGGAAAACAGCTGGTAGCTGCATCACAGATGGCGCCGTTCTTGGCATCTCCAAGGAAGGGACCACACATACAGATGGCTCATTATTCCAGCATTTGGTTATGCATATTGCACAAAATTTTATTCCAATGCTTAACAACCAGTATAAGCAATACAGGTGTTACTATTTTTCACGAGGCGCTCCCCCTGCAAAGCAAGCAGTCGGGATCTTGTTTTTGGTCGCATCTTTTTTGATGCGGATCACTCGCGAATCCGCCGCTCCCCATCAATATTTCAGCGCCGTCTCTGTTTGTGAGGAGCGCCGCGTTAATCTGCACTCAGGTGTGATTCGCGGCTAAACAGCCGTCAGTCTTTTTCGCTCTGTTTTTCAAAAGAGAGCACCTTTGTGTCGTTAAGGTAACAACCCCGAAAATACCTCAGCGGGTCGCTGATTAAGAGGGAGGGAGGGATATTGATCACAACGGCAAAACAAGTCAGCAGAGCCTGCCGAGAGCGAGGCCAAACGCATCAGCTCGCAACCTTGACCTCCGTGATTATCCCCGAGACCTCGCTCTTTCATCTCGACTTACTGTAGGCTGATTATCTGCATATTTCTGAGCCTGAGTGTGTCCTCTGTGTATTATTTATGTCTGTTCAAATAGAAAATGTCACTGGTAAAAAAAAATAATTTGAATGAAAACAAGGCAATGGATTGGGTCCCACGAGGGAAATGTGTTCTTCGTTGAGTCTTTTTTTAGGTTGACTGTTTTAAATTACAGATGCTCTCTAATTGGCTACGGTCAAATAAAGCCCGCCTAATGAGGCATTGCATTCATTTGCTTATTTCCTTTCAAGTCGCTTCCCTTTGTATCTCAGAGCAAAAAGTCTGCTCTTGTGCTCGCTGCCGTTCCGGAGTATTCTTAGTCAAAGGACTATTATGCCTCCGACGAACATGTAAATATATATTTGTTTCCGCCGCAGAAGAGCTGAAACTGTGAATCCACTCATTAGCCGGATAAACAGGAGCGATAACAAACCCCCGAACTTGAACTCGCGCGCTGGGCTACCTGCTACGTTGTTTCTGATGACCACTCGCGGGGCTTAAAGTGAAGCGAGAGCCACCTCAGCTTACATCGCGCTCGCTCGCGTCTCCATCTCCATCATATGATGAACTTAGCGCGGACTTCTCCTTTAATGCGATGATTAAGTGTGCTAATCACAAGTGAGAGCGAGACGTAGACACTTTTATCCGCCCGCCTGTGTGTGTGTGCGCGCCTGTGTGCGTGTGTGTGTCCCGAAACATCCGAGGGATTTTCTTTCAGACCTCCTCACACTTGACACTCCATGTATGCTGGAGCTGTCCTGTCCAATTTATAACAGGAGTCAATGTGACCTTTATCCTGGCGATGACTATAATGTACTTTAGCACATGTCATTCTCGGGTCAGGATCATCCCCTGTGTCATATGTTTTGTCTTGCATGTTTTACAGTCACCGGGGACGCGCCGCCGCGCCTTTGTGCCGCAGCCAATTCAACTTTAAAGGGAACTTAGACAGGTGAGCGCTCCAGAAACGCACGTATCATTACCATAGAGACAGCCTATTTAATACAGCACGCAATTATTTCTGCATTATTATATTTTCCGGGATATTTATAGCTTGCATAATGTAATTAGACATAATAATTACGCAGAAATAACTATTTTGAACCCGGGTTTATTAATAATAGCTGTGCTTGCTGCGCAAGTCTGCAACAAATGAAGAAAAAAACAAAGGAGGCCAAAGGATTTTAAAGCGCTTAAAAGCATAGGTAGGCTGCACAAAATAACTGTCACATGTTTTTGGCTCTAATTTCCCCCCTCATACTCATCTTATTGCTCATCAGCTAAGTTGTCAGGTCTGCTGCATCCCTTTGATGGCATCACTGACAATTAGCAAGACGATGCCACACAAAACCATCTGGACAGGCACATCGCTCGTTGCTGAGGGAGACAGTTTCTGGTGTGACGAAAATAAATCTCAAGGTCAGTCACTGTCACTTTTTAAAAGTATCAGATTCCTTCAGAGGTAGATTTATGGGATTGGATTTATTTTGAGAAGGTTTACTGGCTGATGACGGGGGTGTCTCGGAGACTGTTAAGTGGAGACGAGGAATTAAAGCAGTGAAGTGTACAACCCTGCTCCTGCCTAATGTTTCTATTGTTTTATATATTACAGTACCTCACTGTCAGGGTGCAGACCAACAACTGGATTCATTTAAAGGGAATAAATATGTTTTAGATAGATAGATAGATAGATAGATAGATAGATAGATAGATAGATAGATAGATAGATAGATAGATAGATAGATAGATAGATAGATAGATAGATAGATAGATAGATAGATAGATAGATAGATAGATAGATAGATAGATAGATAGATAGATAGACAGACAGACAGACAGACAGACAGACAGACGGACAGACCTGGGACGTCATCATTCTCGTACACTCAGAAAAAAAACGATCAATTATCAAGAGGGGCGGGAAATTGATTTCTGCCCGCCCCCTACGCAGCAAATGTTCCACATAAATATATGATGCTTTGACAAACCTCTTTGTATTAAACGTGAAGGGCCTTGGCAATGAAAGTCAGACTAAATATAACTCTGTTAAGGCCCAACCGCACCAGCATGCAGGACAGAAACTCTGTGGTTAAAGTCTTCATCGGAACGACCGCAGCGAGGTAAATGTTTGGGTCAGCGTGGACACATGAATGTGTAGTAACCTCTGAAGGAACAGAGGCCCGAAATGAAGGAAGCTGTTTTTGTTTATTAGTTATGTCACTCTGTCCACTTTTAATTTAAACTGCTGGAGGATAAACTGCTCCACAAAACATACACGGTTCACAGACAGTTATGAGAAAGGAGTCGATCGTATAAATGCACATTTTGAATAAACTGCATGAATTCATCGCCTCGTTAGCAACCGAGCTAACAAGATAGCTAACTGTTGAGTTCACCCAAAGAAGATAATTCAGCAGTTAGCAGCTCATCTTCTTCACGGTGAAGTTCTGTAGTCCGCAAAACATTTCTGGAGCTTCACAGCAAAACAGAGTTGCAGGATTCTTCTAAACAACTGAAGCAGCCGGGGACTGGCTTTGTGAAAAACATCCAAGAGATCCCAAACTGATTTGAAAAGACGTTATTTACTCCTTTGCGCACCCTCTTCAGACAGGGTGCATGCTAACGCCTATAGCTTAGCAGCTACAGTGAAGAGTTTGGCTTTAAAAAGGGCGGAACTGCTGTATTTTCAAACCAATTTAAGATCTTAACTTCTGGAGGCGTAGATCACTTTGGACAAGCTGTATGGAGCCATTTCATAATTATTTTTTCAGCTGTTGTTTGATTTTTAAAACAAGTCTCCATCTACTTCAGTTGTTTAGGAGAATGCTGTAACACCGTTTCGCTGTGAAATGTTTGGTGGACGACGGAACCTCACCTGATTTTCAATAGACAGGAAGGTGAGTAGATAATTACTGAATGTTCCTTTTTGGGGTGAACTCATCCTTTAACTGTTACCGATCAGCTAGCTTGCTTGTTAGCTTGTGGTGTTACAGCTCTGGAATAAGTACTAAGCTATTAGCGAGCGCTAATTATCGCTGTTTTTTAAAATCTTTAAAAATAAATCACATTTAATTCTGACATATGAATAGTTTTTGATCATGTCTAACTCTTTTGTTCATTTTGTGTGTTTCTTAGTGTCATTTATTGTTTTAGTATTTTGCTAAATCACATATTCATCTATCAGTAAAGTATTTTTTCAGGGGATGGCCTCTTGACCTCTCCTGTCACGTCTGTTTTATATCTATCACCTGGTTTTATGCTGTTGAATCTTCGTGCAAATAAACAAAACTAAAATTAAACAATCCCAAGAACAAAACACCAGGAGGGAGTAAACAGTGGCGAACAGAAGAGAACAGAAGGAAGCTCAGAGAGCTGCTGTAGCGTTAGCATCTTCCTGGCCTGCTAGTGTGCTCGCCGTTAGCTCGGCAGCTAGCTCAACAACGAGCCCTGCGGCACCGAGCTTCTAGCATCCAGATGAATTTAATTGTGCATCTCTCAGTAGTCATAACTGTGGTTTAAACAATTCCAGGTATTCTATGGACGCTGGAGGATTAAACATTAGCTCTAATCGTTCCGTATTCGTTCTGAACTGCTTTGTTTTTCGCCGACAGGTTTTGATCAAGGTTGCTGGGGCAAATGGGTCATTAAACAGAAAACTGGAACATACTGTCATTGTTTTGAAGAGCATGTTCGATGCGAGCCGTGCTCTCGCCGCGGTAACTCATCCGCAGCTCTTCCATTGTGTGGTCCCATGATGCTCCTCTCTGCTTGTGTGTCCATACATCATGTTTGTGCGTGCCGTACTAAAGCAGATCCCCTACAGAATAGGCTCCGGAGTGTCATCTACGCAGAGTTATCCCTCACCACTGGCTGACCGTGGCATTATTCCGATGGGGACTGTTTGACTAATAAGCATTTTCGCTTCACAAGTGCTGGCTCTAGTCAATGCTGCTGCTGCTCTGGATATACACAGTGTATAGAGGACACCTTGAATTGGAAAAAAAGAAAGGTGGCCAACGCTATTAAAAGCACCCACTGGTCCGGAAAACACACTGTGATTTCATTACAAAAATCATATAATGGTCGTAAACACAATAACAAAGTTGCACTTTCGCTCGGAGAATCTGCAGCGTATGTAGAACAGAAGCAGCAGCTCTCCCTCCAGATGATTTTTTTCTTTTTTCTTTTTGACAAGTTACACTCGAATGCGCAAAATATATATCCTTTTGTTTGATTTCAATCTTACAGAACTGTTGCAGAGGTAAACAAATACTTGCAAAAGAGGAAAGCGGTCTCATAAAGATGTAAAATAAACGCTGTTCTTGACTTTAAACTCAACGTGTCGAGGAAAACAGGAAGAAGCTGAACACGCCGTCCACACATCAGCGGGTCAGCTGAGAGCCGGTGATCCAGCCACGCTCTGCTGTGATTCATCTCTCCTCGAGTGGGCTGTTTTACAGTAAAATAAGGCGTTTACGTTCGGAAAACGCAGCTTTTTTTTTACAGTGTTACATAAATGTAGTGGAGCAAAAATAGCACATTAGCTCTGGGATATCCTCAAGTGAAGTACATGTATTTTAAACCTTGAGAGGTTAAACTCTGTGGAAGCCACCTTGAAGTGTGCAGCACACGTTATCACTTGCGCTGTATTGTATCTGAGACGTATCAATATAAAAACTGAGAAATATCTGTAATAAAATCCGTGTGCGTTCCGCCCGTGGTCGACCCTTTACGGTTTGAGCCGAGGGTGAGAAAGAAAGCAGCAGAGAATAACTCATTGACCCTCTCCGCGCTGGTAGACGCTGCATATTTCGACAACCGCCCGCTAAAACTATTTTGGCTCTGTGATGCTACCTGAGTGTTTTCCTCCCACACGCAGTTAAAAAATGCACATAGCAAAAAAATGACCTCTTTCTTTGTGCTCGGTTTGTGAAAAGTGAGCGCCGGCAGAGTCACTTGCAAATTTGTTTCCTATCTATATTAATATTTATGTCCCTGCTGTAAATAATATTTGTCTCGGCCGCCCGAACGGATTCACAGCACTCTGAGAAATTCAGCTCTGATGAGAAAATCTTAACTGTGTGATTCTGAAGTTTTGTGCTCGGTCCAGGTCCGAGCCCGCTGTTACTCGGTAAGGTGTCAGCAGACCACCCTGACAACCTCTTCCTCTGTTGTTCGCCTTCCCCGCAGTAAGGAAGAAAGAAAAAAAAGCAGCCTCGCAGCAGAGGGATTGAGTCCGTGGAGGTTTCCACCATCAGATGGTGTATAACGTCTGGCAGTCTCTCACGGCAGGGCTTTGGTAGAAGTTCAGCACACATGAGACACCATCATTTGAAAAACATCTGTCACTCTGACAAATAATAAGTGCACAGGGCCTCCAGGGAAAAGGGAAGTGCGGGCTCCATATTTTATTTCTTTCTGTACAACACTGCGACCGACTGCTGTTTTTGTGTGTGGTGAACTGTACTTTATGTCTAACGCGATGCATGCTCACACTGACAATTGACATTTTAAGGGCATTACCCTTGACAAGGCGACCCGGACAAATGAAAGGAAAAAGGCAGAGTGATTTATCAGGGGGGGACCGGTGAAATATTTTGATTTACATTTCTTCTGCGCCGTTTCAAATGAGTCTCGGGCACGTTTGGCCACACCCCTGCTCCGGGCTGTGTGAGCTGTCTGCAGAGCAGCCTGATGACCTGAGATCAGGTAGGGCTATATCTCCCCAGGGCGCTCGCAGAGCCAAGACGCCGCCGCACCGCTCTCCTTTTCTAATTCTGCCAGTTCCTCCTGGCTTAATTGAGAATTTGAACAAACAAATTAATCATTGCAGCCCATAAAAATGACAGGATTCATGCAGTAGCATTCTTCATTCTCTCTAATTTGTTGTGTGTTGTCGTCCCCCCGCCCCTCTCCCCGTGCCTTTCCTCAAACCCCCACAGCAGTTTTTGTGCTGAATCCGCTGGTTTACCCCCTTATGAAAATTACAAATACTTGTCAAGGTTAACGAGTTAATATTCTCATTCAATATTTATTTTATGGGCGAAAGAAAGCGTCTCCCTTCAGCGCGTCCTCTTCCAGAGCGAGGATGGGTTTGTTAATCAAAATGACAAGGACAGTGTCCTTTTGATAATCCCCTGAATCATCGAGAATAAAAAATGAACTTTATTAATCAGCGGCCCCTGATTAATTGTTATGAAGTGTTGCTCATCCATTTCCCCTGCATTTCCGTAATTTTCACAGAAGCCTAACAATCTCCCCGATGATTTGGAGCCTTTTGAGCTGGCGTTGCATTCGGCAGCAGCGTAGCAATAAATAGCCGGGCAGCTCTTCTTCCTGGATGAGCTTCCACGCGGCAGACTTGTACAAATACGCGCTGTTTATTTTCCCTCTCTGCTTACCGCATGACTTTTTTTTTCTTTACACAACATCTTCGCCTCTGAGTTTGCATTTTTTTTAAAACAGCATTGTCCGAAAAACATCAATACTGACACTGACATCAGTTTAGTAGCAGCCATCAGTCTGCCTTTATGTTTGTATCGCGCGTCAATACTGCAGTTTCTGCCCACTTAATCCTTGACTGCGAGGCGAAGACGCATTTTTCTCTCGAGGTGGAAAGTTACCAGCAAAGTTACCAGTGAAAACTACATATAAAATCAAATACGAACGAGTTTCATGTTACACGTCATCTACAGATTAACAATCCGGACGCACAGTGAAACACGATCCCCAAATCTCGTTTTTTTTTACTTAAAGACACATGACAATTAATCCTGCACACATCCGTGATGTCCATGATTAATGTATGACGTTGAATGTCGTTTTCGCCTCGGATGGCGCTCGGTTGGGATTCTGATGTAATTTACATGAGCGTGCGAGACGTGTGGTAGTCGTCCCGCTCTGAAGTGATGCCCATGAAACGGAATATACAAACGTTAGGAAAGTTTCATATCAGAAGGGTGCCTCTCTCTCTCTCTTCCTTTCTTATTCCTCAAGGCGTATTATTACAGAGGGGGGCCAGATGAAGAGAGAATATTTCATGCCATGCCCATTAATCAGCCGCCATCCGTTTTACTTTATTTACGTAGAAGTTATTATTTTTTACGCCCGGCCCCATATTTAAAAGTCCGGTGTAAGGAAATTATACATTTAACGAGTGCCTGCTGTGAATTTCAGCCTCTTCAACAGATTTAAGGGGGTTGGGTGGCTCACATGCAATTAATTGTGGAGGTGTTTTATCCATCAGAATGAATAATTTAAAGGGAATGTTAATAGGTATCCCAGTCCTGGCCAGAGGAACGGAGACAAAGTGTTGTTGAAAGACGTTTCATTACTTCCCCCTCTGATGCTGCTCTTCATTTGTTCTCGCGTGTCTTTTTTTTTTTGGGTCAGCCCAGTCGAAATGAAACGTGGCGAAAAAAAAGCGATAATACAAATAATAATAATAGAATAATAGCAATAATAATGAAAGGAATGTGTATATATATAAAGAAAATGTAAGATTAACACCACATTTTGCTCGATTCATTTCGAAACGTGATCATGGCTCAGTGTCAGGATTAAAATCATTGCAGAACAAAGCCTGAAGTTAAACTTTGCCCATAAATAAAACCAAGCACATGGGAACCAGAGTAAATCTGAGCGCAGAGGTTCCCCTACAGAGTCACCTTTGAAAAAAAAAATCAGCTTTGTGCAACATAAATTGTCCTCGGGAGGGGCGTTAAAGCCACAATCCGACGTTTTTTTAGCAAGTATGTTCACATAAATCACCGAGGAGTTTGAGTTATGGATGAAATATTTAAATAATCATCTTGTTTTCCTGCCGTTTTCACCCAAACACTGATGCAAACAAGCCTTAAACAACATTAGCAGTGTTTGAAAGATGCACATTGTCACTTATAGATTACAGTTTTGGGTCTTTGAGCGTGGAAAAGTACATTATATGCATTCTTGAGCTGAAAAGTTTTGCGAATACTAACAAATTGATCACAAAAAAGATCATCTTGGCCTGAATTACCATTCGCTCTTTTAACACATGAAAAAAAAACCCACAGCTCCCCTTGAAGGAAGCATTAAATTGATTATGTCTGAGACTTGATCTCGGCGCAGCTTTGACTGATTCCTCCTGCGTGTCTTCTGCTCTGGTGGGAAACAATGTGAACTCCGGCGGCTCAGAGGGATGACATCAGAAAGAAGTCGTCTCTGTCAGATGCAATAAAGGGACGTCCACATGTGCGTCGTCCCCCCATCCTTCACACTTTGTGTACAGCCAACGCTCAACATAAATTAGCTATGGTGACGACTCTCCTTTCAACGGCCGTCCAAGACAAGGACGTTTGGGGAGAAAGAAAAAAAAAGGGTTGTGTTGCCAGGTTTCCCCCCCAAAAAAATGTTAAACCATAAATTCAGATGAGATGTTGCAAAATTGATTTTCCGACACTATCCTTTCTCCCCTCGGTAACACCGTTAATTTTTCACAAAAGGATTCACAAATACATGAGTCCTTTTGTACAGGCTCCTCAGATGGAGATCTATGGCGTTGTGAACAAAAGACACTCCTTCAATGACAAGTGCCAAGTACATCAGCCAGTCCCTCTTTTCAAGTAATTCCAACCCTGGCTATTCAGGGTTTGCCCTGTGGCGAGACCGAGCACTTCGTTCTCCAGAAATAGCCATAGCTCATCTTTCACAAGGACTCAGGTCGTCTTATCACGGGAGAGAGAGAGAGAGAGAGAGAGGGGGAGAGGTTCATTTGAATTTCTGTCTCTTTAATATGCCTGGCAATCATGATGCCCGCTTAATATTGAAGTTTGGGGAGCGCTTGGTGTTGCTCTCCCCCCCTCCGGGCTCAGTGGCAGGCACAAAGAACTTGTAACGTGCCATCAAATGTCTTATCGCACGACTTTATCTGCCAGCGGTGGACAACAGTCGCACCTCGGCGGCTCTCCTGGAGAGAAATCCTCCGTCCTAAATGTGTTTATTCTCTCCTAAACTGATAGCATTGAGCGGTCTGCACAAACAAACATACTGTTGAATGGATGCGCTCAAACGCCGAACGCTAAAAGCTTAATAATCGTATAACACTTAAAACAAAGACTTGCTTTGCTCTGCCGGCTTTGTATTTATTTGTTGCCCACTGCACCTCATGAAATCTGAGTTTCCTTTTGTTCCCTGTTCACAGCAGAGAGAGAGAGAGAAAAAAAAAAGCAAAATTGGCTTACCACATCTAATTAACACCCAAACACACCTTGACAACTTTTGCATGACACTCACTCAGCTGAAGTCTTTTTAGAATAACAAAAAAAAACCCCACACTTCAGCTGAAAAGAGAGGCGTTTTTCTTGATAAATTTAAGATAAAAGACGTGGCAGTCATTTTCTCCCGTGACATATTTGTTCTTTAACAACAAATCAATGGCGGTGAAAGCTTGGCACCTGAATACAGAACAATGGGGAGATGAAGCGAAGATTGTCTTCATTAGGCACATTAATATTCATAGAAAGTAGAAAATCTGACACCACGGAGGACTTGGTAACCTTTTCTCATATTAGATTTTTTTTTTTTCAACTTCTTAACACAATTAAAGTCCAGCAATGACTTAATTAATGCGGCTTTCTGTCAGGCGCTTTAAAGAACTGTCAATTTGGCCTGGGTCTGCCTGTCAGCGGGGAAGAAAGACAGTCATCCCACTCTTACGGGAGACAGTCGGAATCACAGTGCCGGATAAAGTCACATTCTCAGACACCTTGCCAAATTGATTCTTTTAAGGGTTTTCTTGCAGATTACCATTTCTTTCCCTCCTGTCTCTTATTCCGCACGAGTGTCAAATCTGAGAGAAAATCTAAATTCAGTTTTAGGCTCGGGCTATTACCGTCCTCTCCTATTGTGCCGGTTGTTGCTGATACCCTGTTAAATTATGATTTGAATGAAACATTCCTCGTGCAAGACGGCGTCCTCAGAGCTCCGAATCAATTACCGAGATACCGGGGGACAATACGGCGTGGTTGGAACACGCCGGCCTTTGCGGTCGCAAAAGTTATCGAATCAACAACATTAACTCAATTATTCCTTTTTTTGCGTTGAGTTAGTGCATGTTTTTATTCTCGTTACGTGTTTTCTCTCAGTGAAACATCACAATGATTGCGCGGGGAGTTTCTTGGTTGCACTGAGGCTGTGCGTCTCTTCCCTCAGAACCAGAACTGTCTTCAAGTGGAAGCCACAGGCTGTCCAAACAAGATGACAGTGCAAATGGGCTGCTGCTAATGACTGATTCTCCTCCTGCCTGGGTTTTGATCAAAAATAGCTCGCTCCCCCTCTCTCGCCGTCTCCAATGGTAGCAACCAAAATTGAGGTAATGGGCCTTACTTTGGAGGCTGACGCAGCTGCGGGATTTGTTATCGCTTTGACGGAGATCGGTCACACTTTATTATAAGTGAGCCGAGGTTTTCAAGAAGCGCTGCGAGCAGAAACAGAAATAGATGCGTACATTATTGTCGCACATTTTTATAAACTCTTTCTCCGTCTTATTGATGTAAATTTGTCTAATATAATATTGGGAAAGGTAATGCAGTCAGAATCAGATTTTCCACATTTATTTTCTCATTTATCCACTAGGTGTGACCGGAGGGGGGGAGGGGATTCATACACTGCCATTCTCTGTATTAATGAACCAATACCTGTGATCATTCTGCAGGAGGTGTAACTGGCTTGGCAGGTGTGCTGCCACTGGGAAACAGATTAAAATAGTCAGGGTTCCTTTCAAGGCTTGTACAGAAAACAATGGAGGCTTCACAAGGTAATCATGCCATTATATGAGACGGAGGGACTAATTGGAATTATACTAGAACAGGCAGGGAGCTCATTAAAACCTTGAGCACTACCTCATGATAAACAGTCACTTTAAGGGCTGGCACTAATATGATGAGGCAAAGTCTTTATTTCTCACTTTCCAATGAACACATCTGATGTTTAAGCTCCTTACACTCTCTCAGCAGGTATCGTGTGGAATGTAAGACTCCTTAATTGCCACTGGAAATTAGTACGATGGTTATATCGAGGGCTTTTGTCGTCATGCAGAAACCCTGGCTGAGACGATACCGTAGCCCGCTGCACCATTTTTGAATTCCCCCGTAATAGAATCACACTGAGCTTTTCATACTCCGCATTAACGCTTCGTATTTTGTCATGTGCTTTTCAACATGCATTTCATTATAACAAATTGAATCGCGCGTTAAAATATTAATTGTTCGACTTTTGCTCATTACAAACCTATAAAACCTCGCCGCCGATACAATACCATAATAACACAGCGAGCTTGTTATGGACTCTGACAACCCCTGATTAAAATCAGACTCATTTTGCTTGATGAGAAATTGGCTTTACCCAAAATAACTTTATATCCCCCTGCTTTTCAACCACAGTTCATTAGCTCCATCTTGCTCAGGCAGGATTCTTTGTGCCATTCTGACTGTATTCAAATCTCTCTAATGCCATCTCATGTTTAAAGACTGGCCATAAATCCCATATCAGTTCTTAATGACCACTGCCGGCCAGCCGGTAATATGTCATTGTTCGCAGGCGATCACCCAGCGGGGAATAGACCATGCCAGTCTTTGTAATTGCACACCCAGAAAGATTTATATTGCCATTATGCACACCCATAAGAAATAATTCAAACATATCATTGAAAAAAAACAGCCTGCACACTGCTGATCCCCAAATCTCCACTGAGCATCTCGCTAGTATAATATTCTACTGCCTCTGCTAACATGGCTTTAATGTCTCCTAGTAAAGATGTCTCGAACACTCATGCTCCATATGTCTATTTAGTAGCGATACTGTTTCTCCTTCTGCGGGGTGCTTTGGACGAGTACACGGGAAAATACAAGATGTCACGGAGCTGGAGTGGCCGGAATATTCCTCGTACATCAATTAGATGGTGCAGTGTGCATCCAGATAAACTCCTCCAACTACACCCCTGCTTTTTATTTTGTCCTAAACGGCCTCAATCCTCGGATAGCTCTGTAGATGTGGTGATTGAAGACGCTGTTAGCTGAACTCCCCGAGTGTGCCGCGGGAGCTTTGTTGTGCAGCCCGTCCCCGGTTCCTCCTGAGAGGGGAGGCAGGTGTGGGGCTGACGCAGGTTTGATCACCTTGGTGAATGTGGACCTAAGTGGCTCCTCCTGCGTCCGCGGGGAGGACAACAGCAGCCAAGTGCGGAGGGACGAGTGTTTGACTCGGGCTAATGAATTGCCTGGTTGAACAGAATTACATCATGCTTGTTTTCTTTAAAAGGATTTGACAGGTGCTCAAATATGCTGGTTGACGTTATAATTTAAACTACGGCGCCGCGTGAGGGGGAACAGATAGAAAATGTATTTGTAGATTGATAAAATGTTACGCCGCCCGGGGTACGCAGGATGTTTATTCATGACCGGCCGCTTGTAACGCGTTAGGCTTCGGCTGACGTACTTAAATTTTTAGGAAAATGGACAGCTAGTAACAGCAGAGCGATGGTGGCCTCCGCTTGTTCTCTTTGTCCTGGTTAGAGGGGCCGCAGAAGTAGAGGGGAAGTCGAAGTCAGCCATCAAAAGCAGGCCAGTCATGCAGACTCCTGTTTCGGGAGTCTACTGAGACCGCTCCCAGGGACTCTTTGTTCCTTTTCAACCAGACTGCCGCTGTCTCCGCGCTCAGGGGGCTCACTCACCAGTGACAGCCCCAGTCAGATCATACCCCCACAATCAAATACAGTTTTATTAGATCTGTCTTGCAGAGCGGCACTCCACTGCAAAAACATGTTTTGTTCTCTTTAACCTATTCCACCGGGGACACAAACCAACAGTGACACTGTCATTTGTGAGCAATGCAGTATGACTCCCTTGTGGTACAAATGTCAGATTATACCGTGCAGTACTAGTTATCCTCCCTAAATATAGCCTCTCTGGTATCATAGCCTGTCGCAAGAAATTCATGGCTTCACACACATGGCCTTTAGTGGAACCCCAGACACTGTCACAAACCTTAGGAAGTCGCCAGGATGAGACTAATTGTAAATTCATATCTGTCTGCAGACTCTCCTTGTAATTCTGAGAAGAGAGGCACCTGCCCCCAGCTTGATCCTGGCTCGTAATGTGTGATGTGCACTTTTCAGTCCCAGCAGATATCAAATTGATTTGCACATGGAATTGCCATCTCTTGTTAAGCTGGCATTTAAGTAGCGTATTAGAATTAAAAAGGCACGTGTACGACCGGCCGTGAGACGGTCGGGATACAGGTCACCCGCACTATTTTACTACTCTTAGAGGTTTAATTAACCAGGCTTAAAGCCCCTGAAAACCTCCTTCTTTTTTTTCAATGTGCTTCTTACTGTGAGTGATGGGATCCTGTATGACAACACTACTTTCTGCCCATATCAACAGTTTCTGGTTATTTCACATTAAGAGATTTATGTATTTCTTTTTCTTTCTCTCGGCTCTTCTCATTGGTTTAAAGGTGGCGGGGAACAGGAGGAAAATTGTGATGTCACGTATCGTGCACCAATTAGGATCTAGCAGAATTGGAGTAAGATCTCAGGAAAGTTGTTGGAATATATGATTAGATTAAACTACACCTGCATAATCGCAATGAAGTAGATTTTTTTTTTATATACCTATAAATAAATAAGACCTTAACATGTTAATTTTGTCACCTGATTCCAATCTAGTATCATTAGTTTCATTTAGAGACATCTTAGTTTTGATTAGTGAAATTATAGCCTGCTTTTGTGTAACATTTCCGCAATATAATGTCTAAAAACGATAAGAACTGTGTTATATGGTTTGTTGTGTGTACCTACATTATCCTAAATGTTTCCAATAATGTTCAAACCCAAACAAATACGTA
Source organism: Lagodon rhomboides (assembly GCA_039737535.1). NCBI lineage: Eukaryota > Metazoa > Chordata > Actinopteri > Spariformes > Sparidae > Lagodon > Lagodon rhomboides. Next base: position 27,553,546 of record CM077792.1, on the reverse strand, counting down.
CATTTACACAAGATAAAGGTGCATTTCATTTGGTTGCCTGTCATCCGTGAATGCTTCAACTTAAGTCAGATCAGATTTACATTGGCAACAGTGGCTGTTGAAAACAGCTCCCATGATCTCACACAGTGTTTTGATTGCTAGAAGCAGATTTTACATTCTGTGGGTTTAAGTCTTCTAAGAATTCACTACAGCTGTCGCCATCTTTGTTGTGTACAGCTAGCACGGTTACACGTGTTTCATTTCCAAACTCTGGCTTCTGCAACAACACCGTCGTTAGCAGCGTTAGCATTACTGCTAACCGCTTCCTGTTCTATCCACAGCAAAGTAGCAAATCATTCAGAGGCCTGATTCAAACAATTGTTCGCTAACATACTGCAAACCAGGGTTTAGTCTCATTAGAGAAGCTGAAACGTCTGATAATATAGAGTTATTTTTTTGCGAAGATCAAGAGAGAGATTCAGATGGTTGACGCACGACATTAATACTGGAACTTACGCATTTCTTCTGATTCAACAGATAGCTGAGTGAGTCTAACGTTACGTCCACATCCACATCACATGATAAAGTTACATTACCTTTTTATTACCTCTTTATGAGTACTGTATCTGTTCATTTGTTCAATTGTCTGTCTTCTGTTTTTTATCCCTTGATAAAAAACGTCAGCGTAATACATTTTGTCACCAGCTTTGTTTTTCAAAGGTTACTTGTTATTTAGTTTTAGTCTCATTTTTATTGTTGAAAAAAGGTCAACAAATATTTTTCATCGCAGCTTTTGTTGACGAAATTAACATTGACCTTAAGTTGTTTTTCGTAGCTTTAATTGATGCTTACTTAGTCATGAATATTTAATTTTATGAAGAGATAGTTCAGATTTGAAGTGAGTTTTCAGGGGCTTTAAATACCAAAAAGTACTCGGAGATTAAAACACTACAGTCCATTACTGCACCGTCTTCTATGGAAAATAAAAGGAGCTGTTCCTGATCTGAAGCTGAGGTGAATCAAAAGCACACATCACTGCAACATGATCATCATTTCTCTCTTGAAGAGCTGCTTGTTTTTCTCTTGTCTCTCACACAAGGCTTAGTATAATTCATGGGCTTTTCATGCTGTTATCATGGGAGAAAATTACACACAAACAGCAGGTGAGGTCACAACAACAAGGTGAAAAAAAAAAAAAAAACCCCACCATGAAGCAGCAGCTGTTAAGTTCACACGTCATTCATCTGGCCAAGATCACTCTGAGCATGACGTGCGTCCAGCATGTCAACTCAGAGACAGCGTGTCACGCACAGAATGCTTACAGGAGCAATTTTATGTCCCCAGGGTCCAATGTTCCCAGGAACCTGTGTTCCCAAGGTCCTATATGTAACCAGGCACCTATACTCCCAGGGATCTATATTCCCAGGGAACTATACTCCAGGATCTATACTCCAGGGATCTATATCCCAGGGATCTATATTCCCAGGAACCTATATTCTTAGGAACCTGTGTTCCAAGGTTCCTATATGTTAACAGGGACCTATATTCCCAAGGTCCTACGTTGCCAGGTTGCAGGTCTCCAGGATCCTGTGTTCCAAAGACGCTATGATCCAAAGGTCCTATGTTCATGGGCCCTATATTCCCAAGATGTTTTCCAAGATTCCTATATGTTAACAGGGACCTATATTCCCAAGGTCCTACGTTGCCAGGGTTGCAGGTCTCCAGGATCCTGTGTTCCAAAGACGCTATGATCCAAAGGTCCTATGTTAATGGGCCCTATATCCCCAGGAACCTGTGTTCCAAGGTTCCTATATGTTAACAGGGACCTATATTCCCAGGGACCTATATTCCCAAGGTCCTACGTTGCCAGGGTTGCAGGTCTCCAGGATCCTGTGTTCCAAAGACGCTATGATCCAAAGGTCCTATGTTCATGGGCCCTATATTCCCAGGAATATATATTAACAGGGACCTATATTCCCAAGGTCCTATGTTGCCAGGGTTGCAGGTTCCCAGGATCCTGTTTATGGGCCCTTTATTTCCAGGGTCCTATGTTCCAAGAGACCTATGTTAAATGGGCCCTGTATTCCCATGGTCCTATGTTCCTAAGGTACATGTTCCCAGGAGCCTGTGTTCCAAGGGTCCTATGCTCCCAGTGCCACATGTTCATGGGTCCTATATTCCCAGGGTCCCACATTCAAAAGTACCTGTATTCCCTGGGTCCTATGTTCCCATTGTGCTGTTCCAACGGTCCCGTCTTCCCACAGTTGTATGTTCCCAGGGTCATATGTTGCAAGGAGCCTGTGTGCTAAGGGTCCTATATTCCCAGGGTCCTGTCTTTCAAGGGTCCTATGTTCCACATATCCTATGTTCCCAGGGTTCAACCTTTGAGCTGGGAATGTAGGACTCTGGAAACACATGACCCTTGAAAGACAGGACCCTGGGAATGTAGGACTCTACTGTTATGTGCCATATAAAACTGGGGAACATAGGACACTGGAAATACAGGACATGACTCCAATGCCCACGTAGAGAGAATGCAATACATGTTTTATATACTAAGTTGAGTTTAATTTGCTCTCTTGACATTTCTGAAAAGTTTCATCTCACATTTTGGACTCAAAGAAATCTTCATTCTCTGAGTAATAAACAGGACTTTCACACAGTTAAACCAAAAAAAACAACAAATGACTCAAGGGGATTACTGCTTTTAGTATTGTATTTTTACTGGAGTGAACTGTAGTGAAGATATTTTTTAAAAAGAATAATACTGTTGCGTTGTTACTATCAAGAAATCAGTCAAAGTCGCGTATAGCATTTTTTATTTCTCTTCAGACATCCAGCCCTATAAATAATCAAGGCTTTCTCCGATCCCTCAGAGTAATTATCTGTGTTCTCTGACAGACACAGGCAGCAGCAAACTGACAGGACTCCATGAGGGAGATGTTGTGTAAATTTTATGAGTGACAAAGGAGATTAGCGGCGTGACTTTCTACATGTAACTTTGACCTCCTTGGGGGAAGGTGAACAGGAGGCGAGCGAGGAGCCACCCAAGGACCCGGTTCTGTTTCATTTTGTTCCACGTCCTAATTCAAAATATGGTGAGAAATAGGGCAGCACAATTAATCGAAATATAATCAAATCGCAATAAGAGCGATATCCAAAATTGCAAGGAGCTGCGGTTTCTTGATAAAAATAAAATGTGTGACAAAATAGCATTATAATGACTTCCTGTAGTCCTGCAGAGATGTCCTGGCCAGATGTTTCTCCAGATGTAAGAAAGCACGTTTGTTTGGTAGAGTCGCCCAACAAATGTCACATCATCATGATTTTAATAGGTTTTTCAGTGAGAATGAAAATCGTAATGCTAAAAAATGATCCTTCCCACAAATCGTGAAACATATCACATTTGAAATATCTGTCAAAATAGTCATAATACCATATCATGCAGCCCCGGTGAGAATTTTTAAATAGAGTTGAGAAAATTACAAAATACATTTGTGACAAAGATGCCGCATAAAGATAGTGATTACACGATTGTGATCGGATGTCAGCAAACTTGTTAAAAAAAAACGTCACGTGTGTGTCTTGTGCAAGTTAGGAGTCTCAGACGATGTCTATCATTTCCCAAAGTGTGTTTACATTAGTCTGTTGTCATATTTTGGCAGACGGATGGGGTATTGTGTTGGTTTTGGTGGAAAGCAATAGTTTTCCACAGATATAGTGATTCTGAAGAGGCACTCATCAGTTAAATAGCAACCTGCCTCCACGATTGCTGTCTCCGAAACTCCCCCTTTATCATACTCCTATTGTGTGCCGCCACCGACGGACCAACCCCAAGCATTCTTGGCTCTGATTTTCCATTGATGGTCTTTCATATAGTGAGTCGGCTCAGAGAGGCTTTGTTCCCCATAATTACAGGGCCTGTGATTTCGGCACGTACGTATGTCTTGCCTCCAGCTCTGTGATTGTCAAGGAGATTTGATGGAGGCATCAACCGCGTGTGAGTGAAGGGGAGCGCGGTCGTGCCTTCACACACTTCTGTTTACCCCGAGTGTCAGAGGGCTGATGTCACCCTGAGAGAGAACAGAAGAGGTGGGCCTCGGCGGATTCCTCTACATCTCTCTCCCTCTGTCTGGTTGTCTGTCTGTCTGTCTCCCTGGACATGTTGCAGGAAGCGATGATAACAGGGCTGGGCGTGCGGAGTTCAGCGGACACGCGGCATTGCAAATCTCCCTGGCCATCTTGCACGGCTCACGCTGTTCAAACAGGTTCCACGCCGGCTTGTGTCTTGTCTTGTCAAGTGGCTGACATTCTGATTTAATCAACATCCACGCCTGCCAGATGAATTAGATCACTATCAAAAATGCACAGGGAGCGCCATGTCCCTCACTTGTCAGAACCAAACTCATCTGCTCATTTATTTATTACATTCTCCATGAGAGGAGCGCTGTAGCGCTGTGCGGGCTTAAGGTTGTCTGCCCTTGATGCTTTGTTAAACTTGGATGAGCCCCAGGGACTTTTATAATTCTATCTCAAACTCGCATCAGTTTGAAAGCACATAATGGTGGTCTGGAGAAGCAAAACAAACAAGCCATTCCTTCCGCCTGTCTTTGGAACATCGACTACAGTCTGCTCCCTGTGAGAAACCAAGCCACTACTTTGTTTTAATTTCCATCCTATCAAGCTGTTAATAAATCTAAGATCCAAGCGCTCCACATAGATACGAGACATTCTTTGTTTTTATTTGACGAATGACATGGAAATGTTTTGGATACGTATGTTGATTGCACTTTCCACGGAACGCCGCACCTATTACTCCCTGTTTTTTTAGTTTGCTGTGATGATTAAAATAAATGGGGAGGTCGAGCGCACGCTGGCAAAGCAACTGAGGGAAACATTATAATCTAGAAACAGATGAAATGGACGGATGTTGTGTTCACTTGATGGTATCAACGCCAAACAGCTCATTCCCCGAATGGAGATCGTTTCTGGAACTATGTTCTTTCTGAGAAAATGTCTTCTCTTATGTGAACTCGGGCTTTTATATTAAATTCACTGTTTTGTTCAATATTTGAAAAGAGCCTGTACAGGAACCCGGAATGGACTGAATTGAATTGTATTAGACAATTGTATACCGGAGTGATATCCAACTCTAAGAAACGGCAAAAGTCCATTTCATTTCAGGTTTAATAGAATTACTGAGCTTCATGTTGCCTGAGTATTACGACAAGAAGGAGAGAGCTGTACGGGGACGGTTCAGTGTGTTCCTAATGTGAGTGTATGTTGCATGAATTATCAGTGGGAGGACGGCTGTGGTTTAGCTGAGCTGAAGAGATTCAGATTGAGATGTCCACTCACGGCTCACTGGTTTGATATTTCCATCATCGACAGCAAAGGAGACTCTGACAGTTGGGCTGCACAAAGCCAGCTGTTTTCATGGTTTGCAGCGTCCTGAACGTGCAGCCAAGTTGAAGGATTGGTAGGAGATTATTAACCAAAGTGACACCCAGAACACAGGCATCCGCAGTCGGAAAATCACTGGGTCTCTCACGTTCTCTCTCCCGCCGCCGCCGCCGCTCTCTTTCTCGCTCTTTAATTCAGGAGCCACGGCAAAGTGCTCTGGCATGTTTGTGTCAAAAGTTCCAAATTGAAAAGTGTGATAAGGTGGGAGGGACATTAAAAATACATGAACACACATCTGTGGACTAATGTGAAAAAGACAGGGGGAAAAAAAAAAGCAGAGGTGGGGTGATAATCACGGTAATGCTTATCAAATGATTTGAAACTAAAATCACAGATTAGACCTGCGATTGGTGCGTGTGATATTTTTATTCATTCAGAAACACGGACCCAAACCAGCTTTATTAACAGACAGTGATCTGGATCAGGTTCGCCGCATGACTCACTCCCAGACCCTTTTTCGAGTCTGGGATGTATTAACTCTCTACGCCTAGACCCAACACATTACAAAGGAAACAACAGCACTCCGAGGCACCAGGAACACACTTCTTAAAGTTGAGAGTTATCACCGAAAACAGCTCATCCGTAATTTTCCGAGTGGCAAATTCCCGAGTCTGTGCAGAAGCTGCAGCGCTGTTACTGTTCCACTCTGAAGCGGTCGAAATGAAAGCGTTTGCTGCAAAGGAGGTTACCTCACAGTACCTCTTCAGACCATCATAAGGCCGAACATACAGACAGGGAGTCCATGTTAGTTAGGAAAACAGGAGTAACCACAAGTTTGTCACCATTTCTGGCACGCAGGGTCAAAAAGATTATCTCTTATCTCTATCTCTCAAAAATATCGGCTCAGTGCTTCTCTTGAGCAAAACTTCAGAGCAACAGACTGGTTGATTCCAACACACTGTTTCCTTGATGTCTAATTACTCGACAGTCTTTTTCCACGGCGTCCCCCGTGCAAAATGTTGTAGCTTTACGCGTGCACATGGTGGTAAAAATGCACCATAAAATCCGTCATAAACTGCAGCAGCACACATGTTGTCTAAATGCTAAAACATCCCTGTCGTCAAGATCGTGCTGGACAAACTTTGATGGCGAAACACATTAGCTTTTAAAAAAAAACGTTAAGACAAACGAATCAATCGAGGCGGTGGTGGACCAGCAATTCCCCTGTTGAGCGAGGTAAAATTACTGTTTTTGTAAGTGGAGTCTGGTGGCCTTGAAGAGAGCAATATAATGACGGTTTCTGGTTAAACCAAAAAAAAAACATGCGACTCTTCATAATGTGTAAGACACCTAGAATAACACTCTGAGCCTGTCAGTGGCAAAAACACACACTTTAAGTGGTTGTACTTTGACGGGTGCAGCTGACCACACGGATTATGACTGTAATTATAACTTTTGGTACCTATTAGTCATTTGCGCACCAAAACAGGCTAAATAAAGAATAGCTCCCAGCTTTAAAACTACCAGAATTACCCTTTACGCTCCTCTGCATCGTGCTCACACAGTTTCGGCACCACACTTGTCATTCAAACGAGTATTATAATTCACGCTTCTTCGTTGAGAGAAATCGCTTGTGTTTCTGCATTTCTTCTCGCCGCCTCCTTTCTGCAGCACTGCAGTCGTCTCTAAGGGGAGGACATTAAAGAAAAAACAAGGTATTTGTACGGCCTAACTCTACAGATGGATCCTGTCGCCCGTTTGTGAAAAGATGCGCATCCGCCGAGATAATCAAAAAAATTCCCCACGTCATGGTTTAGAGCTGAGAATGAGGATGCAGACAAATACTTGAAACTCGGATTACGCTGACTGAGCAGTTTGTAGGAAGTTCTTCGAGACATTTCTGATATTGCTTTGCTTATGTTAAAATTGTTCTCTGGTGAACTTTATTATGGCTACCACCGGCTTCCACTTTGAGGCTCCTCTTGATAATACTGATAAAAAGCAGTCTGGCCGCATAATAAGACACAATAATGATAGAATGCAGTTTTTTGCGAAGGGCCTTTTTTTTACACCCACTCAGCTCGACGCAGTGACATTACAAATAAGAACAATATCAAATCTGAACTTTTTATGAACTTTTTAAACAGGGCCGTAGCTCGATATGAAATAAGTGGTACACTCTTAGAAATAAAAGTTCTAAGTAGAACCATATAAGGTTCTTCGGCTTGTCCTCATAGGAGAACCCTTTTTGGCTCCAGGTAGAACCTTTTATAAAGGTTCCTCCAACCCTTTTGGAGGGTTCTACCTAGAACCCAACATAAAGGGTTATACCTAGAACTGTGTGTGTAAGGTTCCACCCAGAACCCCCCATGAGAGGTTCTACAAAGAACCCATACATCATCTTATACCCATGCTTTCAACAATCCCGAAGAACTCTTTCTCCAAAAAAGGGTTCTCTGGATCAAAATAGTTCTTACTGGAACCGTTTGTGTTACCAAGAACCCTTTAAAAACCCTTTCCTGAATAAAGGGTTTTAAAAGGGTTCTCTGGATCAGAATGGTTCTTACTGGAACCGTTAGTGTTACCCAGAACCCTTGTAAAACCCTTTATTCAGGAAAGGGTTTTTAAAGGGTTCTCTGGATCAAAATAGTTCTTACAGGAACTATTAGCGTTACCAAGAACCCTTGAAAAACCGTTTCTTCGAGAAAAGGGTTTTTCAGAAGCAAATCGTTCCAGGTAGAACCTCAGTCCTTGTAGATGAACCCTTTTGGAACCCTAATTTCTAAGAGTGTAGCTTGCTTGTGAATATTCTCATTCATCCAGGTCATAGTTATCTCAAGGAAATTGAATCGAAAGCAACTGGATTTGGTTTTTGTCTTGAAGACGTTTCACCTCTCATCCGAGAGGCTTCATCAGTTCTGCTCCCTTGACTAGGCTGAGACTAGTCCAACTAGCCGGTGTGGAGGTCCAGCTATTTAACCTCTCAGGAGGCGGGCACAAGGCCACTGAGGCCTCTGGGTTGTATGTGCTCTGGAGCCTAGTCAAGGGAGCAGAACTGATGAAGCCTCTCGGATGAGAGGTGAAACGTCTTCAAGACAAAAACCAAATCCAGTTGCTTTCGATTCAATTTCCTTGAGATAAGAGTGTAGCTTGTAAAACCAATGCTCTCCTGTTTGCTTCACTTGTGTAACACTACACATTGCGTTGTGTAACACTATACTTTCGCACCTACATGATGGTATGTTTTCCATAAATTTAAATAAATCTATCAGTTACAATGAGGTATGTTATTGTTTAATATTACTAGCCTGGACCCCTGTGGACCAGAGCGATAATCACTGCAGGCATCTGTATGTGTTAAAAAAAAATGATGCCAGCATCTTTTCTTAGCTCATCTATCAAGGTAACAGTTCTCATCAGACGTTTAGTGATTCCTCTGAAATCTCTCGACTGCCACTGAGTATCATTATGTGTCAATTGAATAACAGCCAGTGCAGAATAGGTGCTGCTTCATTGTTCTCTCATCCAGGTCAAGCCTCGGTCATTCCTGAATGTGATCTGAAAAATGTAACAATCTGCGGCGATGCCTCATACATGCATTGAGAAAAAAAAAAAAAAAAAGAAAAGGCATTTGGCTTCACTGGATCAGCATTCCTCTCAGGCCTGTGTACGGGGAGTGAAAATACAATATCGTTTTGGGAGACGCTCGCATTCATCTCTGAATGAGCCTCTCCACCTCACCCTCACTTTGAGCCACCTCACAGGAAAGAAAGGGAAAAATCCCGAGGTTTAGGAAGAAATGAAACCCCCAGCGCTGCTCACTCATCTAAGAAACATTAAATGTACGGTTTGTTTACCCGCATGTGCACTTATGAATCCCAGGGGTGCCGCAACCTGTGTATAACTCACCCTTAGGGCCTTGGAGTATTTTTCACTATGAAATGAAATTTTATAGCATGCGAGATTAGCCGACACTAATGCAAGGTCAAAAATAATAGAATCAATAGGCAGGCTTGGCGATGTTAACATTTACAGAAAATAATGGGCTGAAAAGCGCTGCTGAAAACAGAATGAAATGAGTCTCTGCAGAATTCTTATTGATGGCTTTTCATTATTTCTAATAATTTGACTTTCTTTTGTGTGCTGTTGCCGGGGGTACGGCCCTTGCTGTGGTGCTGTGGTTTATCTTTCCATGTGTAGGTGTTTGTGTGTGTGTGTGTGTGTGTGCGTGTGCACTTTGATTCACGTGAGCGTAAGCGTGTGGGCGTGTGTTTGTGCTTTTTATGTGTACACGCACATGTTTTATGGTCAATAAACGGCTATTTTCTGCCAAAGTCTTTCGGCTGCTGATCACATCTCTGCTTGTAATGCTGCGACGGCAGTTTGGAAGATGAATCCTCAGCAGATCGGGCCAACTCTGTGGATTTGGGCCTCGTCTCACATTCAGAAATGTCTCGGAACGCAGGATGTTTATTGCCTATGACAACACTTGCTCCCTCAAAGACTGGGCCGACATCAGACGAAGAGGTCCGAGATAAACCCAAACGAGTGCTCTCCGTGACCCCGTGTTTTATAGCCTATTGGAGCACTTGGTATCTGCAGCTAATTCAAGTGTGATTACAGGGGGGTCTGAGATCCCTCTCCAATATAACCCCACTCACCGCCATTGTCTTTCCCTCAGACTAATGAAAATAATGGTTATGAATGTTTTTGGTGCACTTTGATTGTCACATCAACTGTTTTTATTACTGTCATTATGGTTTAACATCGCACTGTTAATTCTGTTAATTAAAAAGCTGATTGCGTTCGCCAGTCTGTGATCTCCATTTGGTGAGTCCATATGGTAGAGATTGCTCGTTGTAAATTTCAATGAAGCCTTATCACAGCGTCGCTACGTATAATCAAGCTGCACAAGTGCCTCAATTGCCGAGAAACCCCCATCATCCTCCCCTGCAACTCCTGCGTCCGCACAACTTCGCTCAAACTACCATTTTCTTTAAGCGGCTTTTGTTTCGAAATGATTGCGCAGATTACAGGGTCGTCGTGTGTGTGTGAGCACAGCAAGCACATTGAAACGCAGACAGTACAGTGTGTAATATTGGATTTAGAAAAAAAACTTACAATTTCCATTCAGAGTTGACAATTCCAGTCTTCGATGAGCTCACTGAATGAAGAACTGCGGTAATTACTGAAGATGCTAACTGGCGAGAAGTACATAAAGGAAGCTACATTTAAAGTAGGTTGTTGGCGATCGTGACGGCGTCCATGCGACACACACTCGCCTTTTAAAATTCACTCTGTAGGCCAACAATCTCACATCCAACCCAATTATCAGACATACCTACCTGTGTTGGAAGAAATGCCACAATTTCATCTCTTTCTTGGGACTCCCCTATGGATTAGCCTTTCTCTACATGACTTTATGACTGACCAAGTCTCCCGTAAATGGTGAAACTGTGGCATACAGGTGGTTGGTGACCTCTGTAAAGACGGCCTAGTTGGTGAATATTCAGATATCTGTGAGCGCTACAATCCTCACCTTCCTCACACTTTTTTAAAATTTCTACAAATTAGAAACTGGATTAAAGACCTATGTGAGGATTACCCTAGAATTGGAGATACTCCCCTGGGAAAAATAATACATTTATCTGAATCACCAACTGGACTGATCTCTAAGGTATATAAATTGATTAATGATTGTGTGGACTACAAACATTTGAACCTCAAGCAAAAATGGGAAAAGGACTTGAATGCCAACTATAGCAACCAGGAATGGGAAACAATCCTTAGGAACTCACAAAATTCACTCTGTAGGTTTAAAAATTCTTCACTGGCCCTACCATTTATGTGCTGGTAAGCGACTCCTGCCTTATAGCAACTCTGAGTGGACACACTACCTCATATCCAGAAGCACGAAGGAAAGCCACCCCCCACCCCCAGACAACGAAGTCATCGTCCCTGTGATGTTTCACTCTGGACATATGCCCAGTCTGTCGACAACCCTGGAAATCTGAAGCAAGGTGGTGATTTTCATGCACAAAGAAGCAGCTGGGAAGCAAAGCAAAGCTCCGTGTCGTTCAAAAAGTACAACTCAAGACACTACAACTTCAAATACATACATGTACATCTAACATTTGTTCAGAGCTCACAGGCGATGACCTACTTCAGCTGGATTTTGTTTGTTGTTGGCTGTTTTTGGAAAGTCCCCCAGTCCACTCCTCTGTCTGAACACAGACCGGGTGAATCCCTGAAGAACAGATAAGGTTTGTTTTCTAGGTATCTAAGATAGCAATGTCAAGTTCGAGGACCGCAATTAATCAACGGCGCCGGGAAACGGCGTGAAGACATTTCTTAAAATTAAATCTAAATTGTTCTGACATTAACACAAGCACGCGAGTACGTGTGGTTTGTTTTCACCAGACGAGGTTCAGGACTGGGACGTGCTGTCAGCCGGATCAAAGCCTTGTTTCCTGTATCTGTCCTGAGAGCAGCTCTGTACACACAGACCTGAGAGCTCGGCTGCACCGGGCACTGCTGGAATTAAAACGCCCAGGAACTGTCATCCCGTGCTTCTGGAGGTTTGCCAAAAGCAAAAAATCTGAACTTAAAAAGTTGTCAAAACACCGTACAACACCCAACCTGCCTCACTTAGCAGCTGCTCGTGATGCCAGCCCCCCCTCCCCCTGAAACCGGACTTCATGTATCTCTATTCTAAACAGAGGAGTTTCTCACAGCGTAAAACACATAATTCCGAGTGCGCCACATAACTCTTGTCATTGCAGGTCTTTGAATTCTTGACGAAGCTTTCGCTAAATAACGTTCTCATGCGTGTGGAATGTCGGTGTTTACAGAGGAGCCGGAGGAGAGGGGGCGCGCTCACGGACACGTCTGCCCCCATCAAGCCTGCTCGGCGAGCGGGACGTCTATCAGTTCAGAAGTCAGCGACTCGCACGAGTCATCCATTCCTCATTCTCATTCCCTCTGACAGGCCCGGGCTCTGTCTCTTCTCCGCAGTATTTACAGCCGCGGAATCTGTTTATGTCACGCAGATGTAAATGTTTATACTTGATGAACGCTGGCTGAGGTTTTACAGTCCGAAAAAGATGCGTACGGGTTGCGAATGTGCGGAGATAGTTTAGCTTAATTTACTGTCATCATTAGGAATGTGAGATCCGTCTCAGGCGCCGGCTATTGGGTTTGAAAGCGCGGTGCCAGGTTTACATGTTTGATAGTGGTCCGTTCGTAGTGCCAAACCCCGGCGGCGGCCTTGTTAGGCTCTCGTCTGCAAATGCCAGCCGACGTGGAATAAATTAGCCGGTTTATAGTTTTTTATTTTTACGCATGAATAACTTTCTTAAAGCGTGTTTTACTGCGACCACAACAAATCAGTCGCGAGGACTTAAAGTACAACAAAGTGAAGTGGTACTGTGGGCAGAGCGTGTTAATGGTTTAAGTTATCCATCAGGGAGTGTGTTGACCATAATGGGGAGCCAGACGCAGCGTCATCACCGGCTGATATTTTGGTGAAAGAGAAGCGGGGCAGTAACACCTTTGGGCAGAGGACTGCGGTCTTAATTTGTTCACGCCATTGTCCTGAGCTCTTTTCAGGAGGCGAGCTATTTATCATTTAGACGGCCGTTATTTTTAATGAGTCTGTTATCATTCATTTTAGGGCATCCCACCTTTCCCTGACACGGATAGTATTTCTTTTTATATAGGACATAGGATTTATGTCTCGCTCTCGTCACAGCCTCCCTTCCTCTCTCCTCCCTCGGCTGGGAGCTGTCAGCCGGATGGCAGTTTGGGAAGGTGCGGTGGTACGCTGCCCTCCGCCACCCGGCACACCGGGGCCGCCGAGCTCACAGAGCTCAGAACTATGACCTGCCTCTGTGAAATCACTTACACAACAGAAAATGTTCCCATAATGTGCCACCTTTCTTCCATCTGTGGGCTTTACAGAACTCAGTGCTTCGACAGAGGACAGGAAACCGTTCTTTTTCCACAAATCGTCTCCGGGTTCAATTAATCAGCGTAACGGAATGGAAGCATTTACCTGGAAATTAAAATCCACGAAAGCTGGAAAAATCTAGACTGTGAAAAGATCCCAGCAACAGCAACAACCCAAATTCAGAGACTGTTGTCCATGAATAGACTCTAAAATTTGGTCTGTGAATATTCTCATTTATCCAGGTCATAGTTATCTATCTTATCTATCTCTAGGACTAGTCTCAGCCTAGTCAAGCGAGCAGGAACTGATGAAGCCTCTTGGATGAGAGGTGAAACATCTTCAAGACAAAAAAACAAATCCAGTTGCGTTCGATTCAATTTCCTTGAGATGACTCTAAAATTTGGGATTCTCAATTGTGGAAAAAAATCCTAATCACAATTATCGACCGATTTGAAACCTCATGCATTTTTTGAGCTTTAAACAAGTTTTTAACAGTGGATGTCCTTGAACCACAAACATAATTCAACTGAAAACAAACGTACAAAGTCAACTGAAGATGTCTAATGTCTAATACTACCACATACTACAGCCTGGCTGACGGTGAGATTGGGCTTCAAGGGATGGACAGAAGTAAAAGAAAGGGGGTGCGCAAGATTTAGAACTGACAACAGACAGCAGCGTCACTCCGCTCAATAATCGTTTCATCTTGATTATATTGTTGGAAGCCGAAATATTGATTGTAAATAAAATTCAATTAGTGGCCCATCCCGACTCTAAATAGGTCACGGATCTTTAAGGATTCATACACTGCTGCTGTATTATCACTCGCACCACCTGGATGATATTTTCTTCACGAGCGCACGGCCGAGATTATAAATTTGTTCTTGAAAAATAAATAAAAATACATAAATAAAGTAATAAAGTGGATAAGTGGATGCGTTGTTGGAGGTTTTAGTTTCAGCTGCCAAAAGGGGACGAAATACGATCCGCAAAATCCAGTTGGAGGAACAGATCCTGGAGTTGGAAGGTTTATCAGGCACCATAACGGCGATTTATAACGCTCATTTACCATACAGGAGTTTCTCCGGAACGTTATGATGGCAATCTTTTTATTTTTCATCCCCTCAATTGAGGGGTAAGCAGCAGAAATACTGCATTAACGTCACGGAGCCTGTGTCTACCTGGAGCGTGGGCGTTCGTTGCATTGCAGCAAAAGTCGAGCTAACGTTCGTGCCAGGCAGTTATTTCTTGTCGGAATAGAACATTAAATGTTAATTGTCTGGAGAAATAGTCACTTTTCTGGAGCTAACTATTCTTCTAATTAACTTTAGTTAATGAGTTTATTTACACTCGAGTTTATGGTTCAGAATCGAGCGGAGCCACCTTGTCCGGCTTCGAGAGCGCCGGCGCTTTCCATCAGTGCCACTCGACAGATCAGGCGTCTCGCATCCCTCACAATTAGTCTGGGAATGTTGACTGTGAATGTTTATTAGTCGTCCCAGAAAGTATCTATTTGAGCGTTTGAATTATTGCTGTTATCAGAACACTATGAGAACATAATACCGCAGAAATCATCCCGCGATGACTCCGTACCTCCCGAGTGCTCGAGTCAGAAGTGGCACTTGAATAAATGTGTGGCTGCCGTCTGCCCACAGTGTGTGTGTGTCTTTGTCGCGGTAGACGTGTGTTTGTACTCTGTAGTTTACTAAATGTTGAGCTATGACGCCTGTTCCCTCAAGTGTTGATCTAGGCCATATGCAGACTTGGCAACGGCGCCGTATCTGTATGAACCGTTGGCATCTCGCTCGCACACACACACACACACACACACACACGCACACACACAGAGGACATTGGCTCAAATCTTCCTGCTATCACAGAAATGACCCGACAGGTTTTGCGCAGCGAGATGTTTTCTGCTCTAGTACACTTTTGGGTGGTGGTATCAGGATGTCCCCTCGGTGCCAGCGCCGCCTCGGCTCCTCGCAACATCACGTGCCACCGCTACTACATCGCTCTACGGCAACAGCAGACGTCCGTGTTTACATTTTCTACATACGAAAACGCTTCTTAATCGAGCAGATGATGCTCGCAGTGAAGGCCCCGAGATGTGAAGTGGGATAAAGTAACAGACTGTTTCACTGGATAGGCAAAGCGCCCTTCATCGAAAGTTATTGCCAGGCAGCCGGGGGTAATACATCACCGCTTTTTGTGAGGACAATGCTACGAAGCCGAATCCAAGTACAGATGCATCATAGTTGCACAGTGAGCATTTTGTTACAAATAATGTTGTCATCAATTTTCATCTTTTGTTTAAACATATTAGTCTTTTGGACAAGATAGGTCATATTTCAGCAGGTTGATAAATCCTCTCCCCTCTCCTCTTCACAGAATGTGCACTTAATTAATTACACAACCTTTAATTGGACAGATTATTCCTAATGGCGGTACAGTGCTAAATGTACAAACTCTGAGAGGGCTCACGAGTAATTATTTTAATGCCACTTTCTCGGCCGGCTGTAATCAGTATATTTCAAATAATTAGTGGTTTTCTTTGGGTAAGGTACAGATACATTTACATTCATGTGTTGGGACTTTTTTTGCAGCTGATTCCTCATCTCCTGCATCATTTCCACGTGCTGAGGCTGTGCAGCGTTAAGGGGCGTATGATCACCCCTTGATATTTTACGATATCTGGCGGTATTACCTCCTGTTTAATTACCTCAGTAATGTGCATTGATGTACATGATGGATTTTTACGGAAGCCCACTTCTTAACTATCGGATGCGGCGACATGAGTGATCGTCCCTGCCGCAGTGGTCTTAAGAGATAAATTAATAATTGTGATAGAGGAAGCGGAATACAATTAGCAAATGCATCTGCGGTCAACTAAAGAAGACAAACATGAGCGCAAACGCTGTCGCGTCGCCTGAGCCGCCGGTATCGACGAATCACTCCGTGTCACGCGTGAAAACAGCTTTAAAAGAAATAATCTTCGGCTTCTTGACTCGAGCGGCTCAGCCCGTATTTATTCAACTAAAGATCACGTTGTGTTAAAGTACACAAACAATCTTAATTTACCTCGGCGAGCCGTCCCAGCCTGCACTGCTGCAGAGGTGGGACAATTTAGAGAGGAAGAGGGGGGAATGATGGCGCTGTTAAAACTTCACAGCTTGACTCTGAGATAAGGAGAGAGTGGTTGAACTAATGGCTGAGGCCCCGGTTCGAGGGTGCCTACCAGGCCTCAAAGTCATATAATTCAAAGCATGTATGTCAGGCCCTGGCGCTCATTACCATGACTGATCATACTGTCTCCCGGTATCCTGCCCGCCTGGCACCCGGGACCTGCAGGTGGTACTTTATCTAACGTCCGCGTCGATTTTTCACGGGAAATCTTCCTCCGCTAAGCAGTCTGAAATCACAGCTTGGCGAGGAACAAAGAGCAAAAAAAAAAAAAAACAATGTGCTCAAATGAATAGTTGAACAACTGCATACAGCTTCTGTTTGTCTGAGGTAAAGACAAACAGCTGAAGCGATGCAGTCGTACCGGGGTGTATCAATTTGTTCTCTTATTGTTGGAAAGAGACTGTGGCTTTTTCAGCGGTAGTGGACAATATAATACCATGAAGTGTATTTCATGCATTTTTTATGTATGTTATTGCAGCAGAGTGGCCAAATACCACACCGCCACTCCATTTGACAAACCCTGATTTCATATATCTAAGTGCTCAAACGCCCCAAAATCATGCGTCACCGGCCATCATTCTTCCCTCTCCGCCGTCGATGGATCTCTCTCTTTTTTTTTTTTGTTTTGCTTTCCCCTCAGTCTCCCCCCTCTGTCTCTTGTCCTTCTCTTTTATTGCTTTGTACAGCAAAGCACCATTACTGATCCCTTCCAAAGCACAAACTAAAAATCTATCCCGTTGTCATTTGCCGCGCCGTGCCATCTATCATCGGGGGTGCTTGGCAGCGTCTCCGTACGAGAGAGGAGGTGCTGGAACAGGAGGCAGAGTCAAGGACTTTCACGCGCAACAAAAAACTTGTCACAATTATTTATGGCTCTTGCTGGGACACATAATAGGACACATCAAACTGCTGTTTTTTTGTGTGATGAGCGCCCTCACATCGCTGGCTCCCTTGTCGAAGTGGGTCACAGGCATCTCTTGCCTTACACATACAATTTCCAAGACAATGGCGGAGCACTTGGGGAAGTGACAGTGACAAATACTGGAGCCCCCACGGAAAGCTGGGCAGGCTGTTACATGAGTGATTGCGCCAATAATCATGCGGAGTCGTCACGTGTCTGTGGAGCAGGAGGGAGATGGGCAGCAGGGGTGGCAGGGGGTGGGAAGAGACGGAGAGAGAGAGGAGAGAGAGAGAGAGAGAGAGGGAGTGTATGAGTGTGTGTGAGTACGACAGGGAGGAGCTGGGGGAGCAGCAGGCCTGTGTAGAGAAGTGGCTAACAGGTCCTGGCAAATCATTTTTTATTTCCTTATCATCCATCTCCCACTTCCTCCCCTCAGATGAGTTGCTGCTAAATGACTGTCACTTTGGACGGTGCTGTGATATGTTCTGCTGTAGCGCCCGTAATTGGGAAGGGGTCACCGGTGCCTGTTTCTCCGCGTGACCTTTCTTAAACTCGGCCGCCCAGGGAATTGGGCAGAGCCTCAGATTAAATTACTTCTCCAGCGCCTCGGCCCTTCACCTTAAGTGCTGGCACTTGGCTCCAGTTCATGGGAAAGAAGCCCCTTGTTCTCGCTTCAGCGCTCCAGGCGCCGAGCACAGACTCGCCCGGGTTTGCCAGCCCGAGCTAACAGGAGCGCGTCTAGAAAATAAAAAAACCTTTACATCGTGCCTATGGTTTCACTTCCTGATCAGCAATCATTCAAATCGGATCGCGTTCGAGCACTTCCTGGTGGGACGTCTACGGCAAAACTGCTCAGACGATACGCGACGTAGAATAATCTGCTAATTTCTCTGTTTCTGCTATTAGTTTCTGCTGTTGGTAAACAACAACAAAGAGTTAAATGTGTAATCATCATCTCGCTGTCAGCAGCACACCCCCTCCCCCTTTTCCTCCCGTCACCACTTAAAAAATGGCACATTGACCTGACACAGCAATGTGAGGAGAGAGGCAGCTATTCACTGCTCTGTTAGATATGATATAATGAGACGCCACCGCGCCGAAAGACTGACAGAAGAAAAAACACCGACCAATTGTTCTCCAAACATTGTGGGGACGTCTAAATAAAAATGTCACATTTTGGCTCGCTATCATGCAAATTAATGGCATATCTGGCTGTAAAATAGACATTACGTGAAATCAAATCATCTCCCAAGACATAAAAATGCTCTGATCAAGTGTTCGTCCTCTCCTCTGAGAGCCTTCAACAGCTCGACTACCTCCTCAATTACGTTGGGTGTCAACAGACAGCTATCTGCGATGAGGGCATGTTTTCCCGCATAATGACAACTGATAGCTGGTGTCAGACAGGTTATGCTTTTCAATTTGTGTCTGGCAATAATAACAATTACAGCTCATGCAAGTCCTCATTACATTACAGTATGAATTCATTTCGCCGCGCGTTATTTTCGCAAAAAACACTCAACTCCACGCCCGTCATCCGAGACAGGCAGCAGGCAGCAGGACGACGGGGGGATGGAAAACAAAATGGAAAAGTTTGTCGCGGATGACCTTCGACTTCAGGAATCAGTCCGGCGTGACGAGCCTCTGGTTCACTTTGGGTACTCGTGAAGCCGTTCTGGACTTCCGGTCGTGGTGAACTCTTCTGACCATCAAACCAGAAAATATAAAGGATATGGAAAAGGCAAAAAAACAAAACCCAAGTTCTTATTGCTGTTTAAAGGGATATTCCGGTGTAAGTTTAATCCATGGTCTAACACACCTTGACACCGAGTAAGACTCCCCCTCGAGAGGTCAAGTTCGCTGACCGCTAGCTTAGCTAGTTTTAGCAACCTCAGAAAAGACCGCACGATAACAATACACTGTCGCTTATGCCTCCATTTAGCAACCGCCATCAAAAAGCCACAATTAATGGTGAGAACAGCACCAAACTTCAGCAACAGTACATGTACAGTCCCAGCACACAGTACGAAGCATCAAACATCTGCTAGCTTTGCTGGATTTGTATTAAAAACACAGCTCAACTCAACCTCTCCTCCAGCAGCCTGCCTGTGTTTGGAAGCCCTGACGAGTCGATTACCGAGTGCAGTAGATTTCCTCAGCTGAAGGATGAAAATGCATGTTTATTACTCCATTACTTCCGTTATTTTCCCTGTCAGCTCTCGATAATAAGAACTGAGCATTCCATGGAGTAATAATCAGACATTTTCATCCTTGAGCTGTGGAAATCTACTGCACTCGGTAATCGACTCGTCAGGGCTTCCCCACACAGGCAGGCTGCTGGAGGAGCACGGAGAGTTGAGCTGTGTTTTTAATACAAATCCAGCAAAGCTAGCAGATGTTTGATGCTTCGTACTGTGTGCTGGGACTGTACATGTACTGTTGCTGAAGTTTGGTGCTGTTCTGACCATTATTTGTGGCTTTTTGATGGTAGTTTCTAAATGGAGGCATAAGCGGCAGTGTATTGTTATCTGTGCGGTCTTTTCTGAGGTTGCTAAAACTAGCTAAGCTACGGTCAGCTAACTTGACCTCTCGAGGGGGAGTCTTACTCGGTGTCAAGGTGTGTTAGACCATGGATTAAACTTACACCGGAATATCCCTTTAAGTGTGTCAGGAGTCTTTATTCCAGCATGCCGTCGATGGCAGCGTGATGCACGTGGAGACGAACAGCAGAGGCTCTTGGCAGTGCGATTTAAAAACAGGTGGCGTGGCGTGGAATAATGGATTCAGGATTGGAGCAGTTTGAATCTACACACACAGACAAATATGTGCAGCGCTTTTTCACAAAACATTCCAGATTATGTGCTACACCATGTGTTTAAGAGTAAACGGTCCCCTGTGGGATTTTTATCAGGCAAGCGTTCCAGAAGTAAGACGCCATTAACTTTCCCCAGCAAGTCTTCGTTTAATTTAAACATAAAGGCATCCTCAGTTTAGCCACTTCACTGGTCACGAATTAAAGGGGTCAACTCAGCTCGTCAACATCAGCTTTGTAGGATAATAGAGAACGCCGGATCAGCGGTTTTGTTTTGTCAGAAGGCACGGATACCTCCCACAGAGCCAAACACATCCAAAAGACATCAATTTAATGTCTTTGTCTAACGTTCAAAAGACGCCGGCGGAGGAGCCAGAACAAAAGTTTGCGCTGCGAGTGACAGGTGACATCCTCACAGCGCTCAGAATAAAAAGCTCTCAGGATGTAATTTTAGACATCTTTTCAACGTCAATTACAGAAATCCAAAGGAAAGTTTCTCAAGGTTCAGAAAATAAGTTTGTATGACGCCTGTCTTGGACGGAAATACGAATGTCGAACCTTCGCACTGCAATCTGGATCCACGCAGCACAACCCACGAGTGGAAGCAAACTCTCAGCCTCGACCTGAGCATATGGGCCGCACATTCAACCAGCTGAGCATCCAGGGTTACCTGTTCAGAGCTAAACGCTCAAACATGAAGGAAACTGAATGTAAAATGAACTTATTTGTCTGACCAAAATTGAAAAAGTATTCAAAATCATACAAAGAAACAGAGAGAAGCTGCCAACATTCACACTGAAGAAGCTGAATTAATCATACAAATGATTTGAAGAGTCATGAGTTCTTTCTATTCAGAATTTAATTTTAGATAAATAAAGCAACTCAAGGTGTTTCGTTGCTGAAAAAACTGCTCCTGAAAACTAAGTTATAGTTCAGGGTCAATTTTAAGATTTAAAAAGAGAGAAAGTACTTAGACAGCTCGTTTAGCTACTCATCATAACTAAAGATTAAAATCTGCACGCTTGTATAAATGCTGTTTCATCCTCTGTGCTGTATTCCCACCATGGGAGCGTTGCCATGTATACACATCACATGACTTCTGGGTAATGAAGTCTGTAAACAAACTCCACCGGCAGCTCTGTGAGGCTGCACTCAGACACAGCGATGCTACGAGCTAACTGCTAATGTCAGCATGCTAACACTTTCTCATTAACACAAAGTAAACGTGAGGCTGTGGAGGATGTCATGTCATGTGGTCTTCCAGGACCTTTCTATCTCCTGCCATGTGCAGTAAATGAAAAGTTGAAATATGAAAGAAACTTTATTTAAATGCTGTGCCGTTTATTTCTTACATTGTGATGAAATAAACTGTAACTCTGATCTCCCTCTGGACCTGCTTAATAAATAAAACCCTCTGTAAGATTCCGGCTATATAGACTCCTGAAAACGTATACGAGAACATAATGCTGTGAACTGCAGAGCAGCTTTAAAAAGTGGGTCATTACAGCAACAGCACATCGGTAAACAGCCGAGGATGGTTGAGTTGAGGGTCATTGCTTCTGTCACTGAGCTGCAGCCTCTCACTTTCTCCGCCTGGCATCCAGCCCTATAAGTCGCTGCCCTCAGTCTGGAGACCGGCTTGGCATATACAACAAAGAGAGACATGTCTGGGCTCTATTTAGTGCTCCGTGGTACAAGGCCCACCCACTCTGGCATGCATGGATTCATTTTATGAAAATGAGCTACATAACCCAAAAATGCTCCTCCATGACACCAAGTTAACCTGTTCGTCCAGTTTCTCCTCCTACTTCTATTTACCTTAATGTTGACTGTAGGTGACATGTCAAAATAAAAGCTACAGCCCGACTCTGCAAGCTAATTTTTGCCCGTTGTTATCAAGTGCCTGTCAAGAAATGAATGTTAATTATTGACAGCTGACACGACCTGCCGCCGGCCACATTTGTCTTTTTAACCAATGAGAGTCAGCAGTCAGCAAAATGTTCGTGACAGAGAGCATCGCTGCGAAATTAGCAGGCTGAGCTGAACGAAACAGTCGAGTTCAGTAAAGAAAGGATCAGAATTTGATCTGATTTATTAAAATAGGCCCAAATCAGACCGATAATGATCATTAGCATTTGCTCAGGACATCTCTACATTATACATTTTCTACATTTTGCACTTTTATTACCAATAAACAAGACCAAGCTAGGCCATGGAAGTTATTTTAATTCATCCTGGGGAGGACAAAAACATCAAAAGTATGAGTATGAGAGGCCAACTTATATATCAGCCAGTTATATCCGTATCGGCATATATATTGGAGGATAAGCGCCGGTATGAAAACTGTTTTTAGAGATTAGGATGCAGAAAAAGATGTTCGGGAAATGTATGATATTCCCAGAGAAGTTAACTGTTTCAGTGTACGTTTGTCATTTTAGAAAATAAGTTTATTGTTAAACTGTGAAATACGCAGGCCTGTGAATATTCTCATTCATCCAGGTCATAGTTATCTCAAGGAAACTGAATCGAACGCAACTGGATTTGGTTTTTGTCTTGAAGACGTTTCACCTCTCATCCAAGAGGCTTCATCAGTTCCTGCTCGCTTGACTAGGCTGGGACTAGTCCAACTAGCCGGTGTGGAGGTCCAGCTATTTAACCTCTCAGGAGGCGGTCACAAGGCCACTGATGCCTTATGGGTCGTATGTGCTCCATTATTGCCAACGACAGTCGTTAGTATGGTCGTTGGGGATGGTGGAAAGTTGGTTTCGACTTCGTTAGTGCTCTATTGTGTTGTAACGACAGTCGTTGGAGTCACATGAGGCCCTTTGTGCACAGCCGTTGTTCTTAGAGGCTAAGTTGTTGAATCTCCTGGGAACACGCATGTGAAATACGCAAAAATGTGCCTATATCAGCCATAATGTTGATATCAGGCTTTATTACTCTCTAATATGAACAGCATCAGCCCCAAAAAATATAAATCAGTGAGGTTCTGATGTCTGTGTACCAACATTTCATGGCAATCCATCCAATAGCTGTTGAGATATTTCAGTCCAGACTAAACTAGTGGACTGACCAACAGACAGACCACCATCGTCCCTAGCATGACTTAAATACTCAAAGTTGAGTTTACCCGGCAAAAGTCAGCTTTCATGTCCCTGCTCATGGTCCTCTACTCATCCCTAAAAGAGAGATTTGACTTTTGGTTGCCCTCCCTGCTTGAACCTGAGCTGGTCGATGGTGGGCTGTGCACCTGTGGAGCAGCTCCTCACTTTGCCCCGCTGCTGTCCACAAGGCTGTAATTTGGTTCTGGTCCATCAGTTTTTTATGATGAGCGTCAGACCAGAGCAAGATGAAGACACAAGAGATAGAAGCTCAATATCAAGGTGCCTCAACACTCTTTGGGTAACACCTAAAGGACATGTATACTGGTGTCCCTGCCTGTATCAGCAGGCGCAACAGGTCATCAAAAGCACAAATTCTTCAAAATGCTCAAAAATATACTGTTCAAACGATATAAATACTTTTTGGGATGGCAGTCTGAAGTAATCAGGACTTTTCTGAAGCCAGTAGTAAAAGCTTTAAGTGGTCAGCAGCGTTGAGGGGTGTTCGGGGGGGGGGTTTAACATATTCCTCCAACGTCCTCCCTAATTCTGGTTGACATCTTCTCGCGGAGGGATTGCATTGCGCTGGCATCCGTCTGTGTCTGCTCCTTTTTAAACGCCACCCATGTGTGGCCAGAGCCGCGGCTTGACAATGACGCAGAGTGATGCCCCCTCAGAAGCAAGAGAGCGAGGGGGATCTGTGATGAATCACGTCCCGTGGAGGAAAAACGTGTTAAATAGTACTTGGACACTGCAGCATGATAATTTTCTATCACAGCAGCCTATAAGTATCTGACAAGCCCTATGCTGACTCGGCAGTCTGTTACAAAATGGCAGGCGTGCCCTTTATCTCGGTACATGTTTCACGGCAATTGGACAATCAGCCACTGCAGTGAAAATCCATAGTATTGATCGGCCTGTATCTTCTCTATAATTCTCCAGCAGGAAATCCCTGATGACAAATTATATCTGCACCAGTTTTTGATTGGTGCTTTGATGTAAGCGATCTCCAAGGGCAGACCGAGGAACCGGTTGAGGCTTTATTAACTGAGTCCGACCCCGGCTCTTCCTCGTCTCGCACCTGCCCAAAGCCAGACTCTCTGTCTGACAGCGCGACGGCGGGCGGGCGGCGCGGTCAGAAACTGCCTCGGCGGCTCAGATTCTACGGCGCGGGGCAGCCACAGGGAGAGGAATGCAAGTGGGCTGTTCAGAGGGGATAGCTGGCTGTGAAGGTGACTGTCTGCCTCGTGTGTCTAGACTTGAAACACACACACACACACACACACACATGCCAGCGCGAGCGTGACACAATAAATCTCGAATCAGATATCGCGCAACTTTTTTTTGTCCTGTTTATTTCTAGATCGCGGCAAAGTCATCGCTGTATTTCATTACGATTTACAATTTTTTTTCCCTTTTTACAAGTCTATCCCGAGCTCGTCGCCGCCTTTTATTGTGACTTTGTAAATTGTGCCGCGGTGTTAAGTTTCAATTTACAGTCAATGTAAGCGTCCATTTCGCTCGAGCAGGTCGCACGCCGTTCACCCCCCCACCCCCCTGCTCGCTTCTGCCGTAATGGTGCTGCGACAGTGAGCGCCGGCCTCCAATCTGCCGCTTATGAATGTGAAGCAAAAAAGAGGCGGCACCGGACAAATTAAACGTGATAGCGTTCTCTATTGATTCCAAACAAACACACATGCTCTTTCTCACTCTCTGTGTATAACGAGCCTTATCATTATGTACTACTGGCTGTTTTTTTTTTTTTTTATCCCCCCCCAGCTGATAGCCCTGACCACAATGCACTGCTCAACACACACTGGAGTGCACACACATCAAGAGGCCTCTCCTAATCCTGCCGGGGTACTTAGCAGACATCAAAATTGGCGCAGAACTTTTTTTTCCGAAAATCCACTGTCATAAATCCGATGATTTTTGAAAGGAGAAGGGGAGAGAGAAAGCCCTTTATTGGAGAGTCGGGTGAGTGTGTGCGAGTGTGTGTGTGTGTGTGTGTGAGGGGGGTGGATAACGTTGGACATAATCCAGCCTCTGACAGAGGAGGAGGGGGAGCCAGCATCGTTTACAGAGAGGCATATGCTCCCCTCCCTTTCGCGCAGACATGAACTACCAGCAAAGCAACCTTTTACCAGCCAGTCAGAGGAGGATAATCTTTCCCCTCGCAGCACAATGCGGGAGATTACATGGAGAACATGTCAGTCTGCGCTGGATTTGCCAGACACTGGATCTCTTGTCCCTATCGATTTGCAGGCTGCTCATTCATGTTTTCACACGGGTCTCACGGGCGCCGAGGCCAAAAGCATATGGTTCAGGGAGGCGGCCATTCTTCTCTTTCTGCTCTCTCGCCCTCTTTGTGCAATGCGATTGGGCGCTCCGGTGTGTGTGTGTGTGTGTGTGTGTGTGTGCCTCACTTTGCACCAGCATTTGCACATACATGATCGCAACGGTGTCAATGTAACACCTGCTCCCGGGAAATGGGTTTTGTAATCACAGGACAAGTTAACCTCGACACCGCAGACTGCAGATGTTGTAATCCCCGGTGCTGCTCTGTCGCTGTTGATTTGCTTCGGCGCGAGCACAATCATCGCCCTCATTTTAGGGGTTATAGTTTTCCCCAAAGCTTTGCATTATTAATCAATTATTACATTGCACGCCCCAACACAAATAACAGGAGCGGCTTCAGTTTACACACTGCTGGACCCAGGTGGTTGGGACTTTATCACGAGGCGGCCTTCTTTCCTGTGTGTGTGTGTTTTTTTTCGTAATGCATCGCAGCGATTTCACCGGTGGAAACAAAGCTCCTCTTGTTGTTAAGTAAAGCGGCTCGAGGAAGCATAGCTCCTTGGTTTATTGAACACATATGTGCCTAAACACCTCCGCCGCTCTGACAAGTTAGCAAAGCATCCCCCGACATGGCTGCCAGTAAATTGCTTGTTCCATAATGAAGCTATTAAAAGCAAAGCAGGAAAAACGGTAAACTCCTAAAGTAAGAGAAGTGAAAGTCTAAAATATTACCATGACGACTTCACTTGAGAGATTTCTGCTATTCTGTTTTATAAAAATGAAAAGTCTTAAAGGGATATTCCGGTGTAAGTTTAATCCATGGTCTAACACACCTTGACACCGAGTAAGACTCCCCCTCGAGAGGTCAAGTTAGCTGACCGCTAGCTTAGCTAGTTTTAGCAACCTCAGAAAAGACTGCACGAAAACAATACACTGCCGCTTATGCCTCCATTTAGAAACCGCCATCAAAAAGCCACAATTAATGGTCAGAACAGCACCAAACTTCAGCAACAGTACATGTACAGTCCCAGCACACAGTACGAAGCATCAAACATCTGCTAGCTTTGCCGGATTTGTGTTAAAAACACAGCTCAACTCTCCGTGTTCCTCCAGCAGCCTGCCTGTGTCAGGGAGCCCTGACGAGTCGATTACCGAGTGCAGTAGATTCCCGCAGCTCAAGGATGAAAATGTACTGATTATTACTCCATGGAATGCTCAGTTCTTATTATCGAGAGCTGACAGGGAAAAGAACGGAAGTAATGGAGTAATAATCATACATTTTCATCCTTCAGCTGTGGAAATCTACTGCACTCGGTAATCGACTCGTCGGGGCTTCCCCACACAGGCAGGCTGCTGGAGGAGCGGGAGAGTTGTGCTGTGTTTTTAATACAAATCCGGCTAAGCTAGCAGATGTTTGATGCTTCGTACTGTGTGCTGGGACTGTACATGTACTGTTGCTGAAGTTTGGTGCTGTTCTGACCATTAATTGTGGCTTTTTGATGGCGGTTTCTAGTTGGAGACATAAGCTGCAGTGTATTGTTATTGTGCGGTCTTTTCTGAGGTTGCTAAAACTAGCTAAGCTAGCGGTCAGCTAACTTGACCTCTCGAGGGGGAGTCTTACTCGGTGTCAAGATGTGTTAGACCATGGATTAAACTTACACCGGAATATCCCTTTAATGCTGTTGCGAGACACTTTGTCGAAACTTTACTGCGGAGAAGTTACAACAAAGTGAAGCGGCGGAGAAAGTGGCCCTGAATGACAAAAGCCCTCCATATTTTATGCACCTTTGAAGAGGGCAGATTAAGGCCCACAGCAGCCGACTTTGACGGAGGAGTCCAGTGGACTCACAATGCCCATTCTAAGGAGCAGAAAACAAGAAGTCCTCACTCATGCGTTTCTTGGTGATCAATATGCTAACTCGGGGAATGCTAAAATCGAGGCGGATGCTTGACAAAGATGGATAGATTTGCACCGTCCGTGAAATGTCACTGATTCAGTGGAGGATGTCACCTCAGGATCGCTCGGCTGTGTGATAAGCCTGACACATCAGCTCGGGGTGGAAAGTGGCGTGGCGCCACTCTCTCGCTCTCTTTTCCTGTCAGAGCAGACGGATGACAACGACCACCGCCGCTGCGGGTCCGGTGGGACCCAGGTAAAAAAAAAAAAAAAAAAAATGAACGCAATTAAAAAATGGATGAGTTGCAATCTGCGGAGAAAAGTCAATGTGCGAGGTTTCGGGTGGTTAGCGACTGAGTGGTCACAGAAAAATAAAATCATTAGTTTCAAGTGAGG
This sequence comes from Lagodon rhomboides, assembly GCA_039737535.1. Lineage (NCBI taxonomy): Eukaryota > Metazoa > Chordata > Actinopteri > Spariformes > Sparidae > Lagodon > Lagodon rhomboides. The sequence continues at coordinate 27,525,625 of CM077792.1, read as the reverse complement.
GTTGTCAATCTAGATTTGATAGAAACACTCTGAGCAGCAAAAAGTTGGGAGTTTTTCCTTTTTTTTTAAGAGCGTGTGTGTTTATCTGCACAAAAGTTATCGAATCGCAGCTTGTTAAATCGCTGTAACGTTCCCACCTTTACACAGCGGGACAGGTCCACATCCCCGGTGATGTATTCAGACTGACATACATCACTTTCATTTCCAGCACATCAGACACTCCTTGCTGGAGATTCCACTGATAATGGGAACAAAGCTCTGTCATTTTCCATAGATAATGTAATTGCCATAGGGAATGAAGCCATAAAGGAGGCAATAAAGGTTTTAATTTTACTGCCTTCTTCCAGAATTTGACCCTTTGTGATGCCCATATTTCCTTATGCCCAGAGGCAGGCGCTCGGAGACTCCTCTCTCTATTTGTTCAAGATCAAAGGTCCGTCCAACAACAAGACGCTCTGACAGGCTGCTTTGGCATATGTTGGGCCCGTCTATTGGACCATGGGGAAGGTGAGAGAGTGAGAGCCTTCTAGCTCGCTATTTTCCTCATCACTCTGTCAGGGAGGCCCGTCTCGGGAGACTTTCGGCCTGTTTGTGTGGTCAAAACAAGAGAGTCACACATGGGGGAAAACAGCAATCACCAGACTGATACTTCGGACTGACCCGCAGCTTGACCCGCTGTCAAACTCCCCACCTTGTTCCGTTCCGTGGCTCCCTTTTGGCTGATTTTGACTGATTGGTTTTGTTTTTGTTTTGCCTTTTGTTGCTCCTCGGATCCTACCAGTCTTCCTTCCCCGTTCACTTCTGAGCAGCGGGGGGATCATATCTCATATTGTATCCCAAAGACTTTTGATTGTAATCCCGTTGCTTTGTGAAAGGAAAAGAAAACACCAGAAGCTGACAGGAGACAAAGCACCATCCACCCACAGGATCCCGGGTAACTAATAGCCCAGGTCAGAATCTGTCCTTTTATTTATAATCCTCAACAGCATGAAATATGAAGGGGTAGATTGAGATGCATAACTTCACCCCCTTTTTTTGAAGCAGGAAGCCCTCAGACACCAAAAATGATGAAATGCTTTGGCTGAGAGGTAAACTATTAATAGACTCCTCCACCTGAAACTGTCACTGTGATCCCTGCTCTACAGCCCTGCATCCACACCAGGAGCACCTTTCAGGGACCTGTGAAGGGCTGCTGAGAAGGACTATCACATATGCTGAGGTGCACACGGCGCCTACTGTACAGAGGGCATGTTTACCCAGAGACCGAAACCTTTCATAATTGATAGACGCGTCCATGTGTCGGTGGCTCGATGACGCGAGAGCAAAGTTTGCAGATATTTCACATCGAGCTGATTCCGGGGCGTAGAACTGCAAATCTGTGACAAAAGCCACAAAAGTGTTGTCGAGTCAAACAGAGGATGATAGTAAAAACAGGCACGCCTGCATTTTTCATGGCCGACTAATTAGCCATTTCCCCTAAGAAGCACAATAAGAGCTCTTGTGTGTGTCACCGCCGTCTGCCGCGCGTAATGAATAAAACGCTCATTTTAAATATTTTGGGGACAACTTTCGGGATGTAAATCAGCCGGCAGTGAAGTTATGTCAGAGGAAAAGTCACTGCCGGTAGCAACCGCATTCCACAAATGATCATTTATTACCCAACACTATTTTTAAGGGGGGAAATGGCAGCCTCCCTTTGTCAAATCTAACAAGGGAATAGCTTTCAGGTGCTTATACCACTATAACTCATCTCGGTGACCTTTTGAGCAGGAATTAGGGCACTTTCATCCTTGCTCAGGTGCTTGTTGGAAGTCCATTAGCATTTTTAAAAAGTGCTACGGAGTATAAAGAAAAACAGGGAATCCTTCATTAATAGACCTCGTGAACTTTAGCACGTTGGGTAAATTATGAAAAATGACCCAATGAAGGGATGATAATGGCGAAGCTCGTCGAGACTTTACTTTAAAGCAACTAACGACCGGAAAAGTTGAATCGCGTGGCTTTATTTCATAACGCCGTCTCTTCTGTCGCTCACCATTTCAGACTGAGGGTTAAAAAAAATACCATGACGACTCCGAGCACACGTTGCAATCACGAGTTCATATTTCTTCGTTTCGACTGTTTCAGCTCGTCCTTTGTCATTATTCTCAGATTCAACATGCTCCTCCTTCAGGGAAATTACATAGCCAACCACCTAATCCCAGTCGTGGTGAGCGCTGTTCCACGCTAGCAGACCAAATTAAACATCCGACTGAGATTGCCGAGAGAGAGAGAGAGAGAGACAGGACGCGCACGTCTCGTAACGCGTTCTCTATTTTTGAGGCTTCTAAATAATTCATAGATAAAACAAAACACAACAAATACCTTGAGACGTGTGCTACCCGGTAAGTTAATCCCACAAAATGAAATAGAACTTTATCTCGCAGCTCAAATTGAAGCAATACCGTGATATTAAAGTGTGAAAGGGAACACAAACACTGCAACAAATTACAAAATGCCAGGGGGACCGACAACAGTATTACAGAGGACGACCAAACACCATTTCATTTTAGAGTGTGGGACGCGCGGTTTAATACCGTCGTTATTGTCAGTGAATTGTAACATGCGAGCTAGTTGGAGTCATCACCGACAGATCACATATCAAATCACGAGGTAGCCGCGTGATCAGCTCGGGTAATTCACGGCCGGAGATATCGTGCAAGACCGGCGAAATTATGATTATACTGAGGACAAAAAAAAAAAAATCAGCAGCCCCAAGTTTTGTTTCCAGCCGACCGTGCACGCCACGGCTCCCCGGATTCCTAATGCGCCAGATTGTGTCGAGATGTCGTACCTTCTGCTGTCTGCTGCTCGTCTAGTGTTACCAGATTCCCTGTGATCAAAAGCATTAATCTAAAAAAAAAGGGGGGGGGGGATATCTGAGTGCAAATATCATCTTTATACGGCCATTACTTATTAATCTTTATGTTCAGTCCGGGGCCACTAAGTCACGTCACCTGGATGTCCTCTGAAAGCAGAAATGGCCCCGACACGGCGTATTGAATTACACGTTCTCCTATTTACTGGAAAAGCAGGTCTTGGAGATAACAAGAAAGGTGATATTTACTGTAGCCTGCAGCAGCGTGATGCGCCCTGCCAAATCGCAGCGCAGGTGGGGTTCGACGTGCTCCTCCATGTTGGGGAGAGGATGTCAGGGATGCGCGGCGGCGGAGATGTATTTACAAGCGTGAACACTCACATACATACAGAGAACAGTTACTCCTTGTGCCTTAAGATCAGCGTCGAGCAGCGATGGTGTCCTTTACAGAGGTCAAGGTGGGACTTGGCTCCTTTTTTTTTTCTAGGCTTTTCTGTAAAGGCAGATTTTTCAGTTTTCCAGTTTAGTCATGGTGACAAACACTGCTTATGCTCTTCTAATTCTGTCAGACAGTGTACTGTGGCGGCTGCTGGGGGGGGGTTACTTTTCCCAGGAAGGAAGCTGCTGAAACAGCAAATAAAGTAAACAAGGCAGTCTCGAAGAATCTGATGAAACCAACACAAACTGAAATGCACATGAGGTCCTCTGAATGCAAATAATAATGAGGTCTTTACGTCTCCCTAATACATGTTAATGGTCACATTTTTAAGGGGAAGTCGCCAAAATCTGGCCATGAAGACAAAACTGAACCCAATTATTTGTTTAAATTATTGGACAATTGGAACAAAAGGATCAAATTATGATTGTGAAACGAGTCATTTCACGGGGGGTTGTGATGCTCAAAACCATTTTACAGCCATTTCTTTCACAATGTAATCTTATGAGGAAGTCTTTTTGGGCCCTGGTGCATCACGTGACGTTGTAATTACACAGTTTGGCCACTACGAAAGCTGGTTTCAAAGTCGCATTTTTGCGTTTCCAATGGCAAAAGTTGTGTTTGGTACCAATAGAACAACTCCATTCCATCCTGATTTTTGTTAACCCTGTGCTGAGGTACACAATGACCCAGGACTTAAAGATGGAGCTAGAAGCACTGCAGCCAGTCGATCGGTCATCAAACGCATCACTTCTTGCGCAACAAAGGAATCAGTGCACAAAGCAACACGCCGCCTGCAGCCTTTTCTCAAACAAAGCTCGTCTCCTTGTTGAAATAAACAGCATATATTAGTTTAGACATTTTTTAAGCAAAAATGTCAACGACTCTCTGGTTCCAGCGACTCAACTGTGAGGATCTCCCTAATACATGTTGATGGTCACATTTTAAGGGGAAGTCGCCAAAATCTGGCCATGAAGACAAAACCGAACCCAATTATTTGTTTAAATTATTGGACAATTGGAACAAAAGGATCAAATTATGATTGTGAAACGAGTCATTTCACGGAGGGGTTGTGATGCTCAAAACCATTTTACAGCCATTTCTTTCACAATGTAATCTTATGAGGAAGTCTTTTTGGGCCCTGGTGCATCACGTGACGTTGTAATTACACGGTTTGGCCACTATGAAAGCTGGTTTCAAAGTCTGTCGCTCTTCCTGGAGGCGCTCATTTTTGCGTTTCCAATGGCAAAAGTTGTGTTTGGTACCAATAGAACAACTCCATTCCATCCTGATTTTTGTTAACCCTCTGCTGAGGTACTTAGCACAATGACCCAGGACTTAAAGATGGAGCTCGAAGCACTGCAGCCAGTCGATCGGTCAACAAACGCATCACTTCTTGCGCAACAAAGGAATCAGTGCACAAAGCAACACGCCGCCTGCAGCCTTTTCTCAAACAAAGCTCGTCTCCTTGTTGAAATAAACAGCATATATTAGTTTAGACATTTTTTAAGCAAAAATGTCAACGACTCTCTGGTTCCAGCGACTCGACTGTGAGGATTTACTGCTTTTTTTTTTATTTCATATGACAGTAATTTAATGTTTGCGGGGTTTTGACTGTTTGTTGGACACAACAAGCACTTTGAAGACATCACTTCAGGCAATTTCCCCATTTCCTGACATCCCCTGACCATACATTTAATCCGTTAATCAAAGAAATACAGTGCAGATTAAGGAATAATGAAAATAATCGTTGGTTGCAGGCTTACGCCAGATGTTTGGGAACCTTTGCTGTGGCTCAGAAGGATTTCAGCTTTGGTTTTTGATTGCTGTCAGATTGTGGCGATGATAAAAAAAAAAAAAATCACGTATCACTGAAAAGAAATGTACGACTCTGATTTAACACAGAAAGCACATCATTCACGTTCTGACGACAGCTTGTTCATTAAAAAAAATCAGTGCTTTAATGAGCTGTTTTACCGTAGCTTAAATGACTATTCATCAGTATGGAAAGTAGCAAATTAAAGTTTATCTTTTAGTTCCCGTATATACACGACTTATGATACAACGACCTGTGTTGCATCAATTAATTACTCCGTGGCAACATGTTACTGTGGGAGATTTAGAGGCAGAGATAGCGCAGCGTACGAGCGAGAACACTTTATGGTTAATAAAGTGTTTTGATCATCACATATAGGACTTGGGGAAACAGGTGCAGATGAAACAACTGGAACACATGGTGGAAGCCAGAAGCTCGGCACACCTGTTCCCTTCCTGCTAAACAGCCTCGCAGTGGATCGTCTCCGGAGCACAAAATAACTTCCATCTCACACACACGCGCGGCGCCACATTTTCTCCGATTCTAATAGCACGGAGATGGAGAACAGACATTTGTCCCTTTTAGGGGCCAATAGCGATGGTGATAAATGAAAGCAGGACTCTTTCTCTCTGCTGCTGGAAGATCTTAATGCGTTTTCCTCTGGTCTGTGTAGACAGAGCACTCCACAGGGAGGGAGGGGAGGATAAGTAACTATAGGAGGTGGTAATGGTGTTGGTATCGGCTGGTGTTGTTTGCCCTAGCTGTATTGAAGCGATGGTCCCTGAGGAGCCTGGCACAGGGAGCTGGGTTTGTCAACCTTGTCTGAGGGACTTAATATGAAAACAACACTAATGAGAACCATTTCCATTGCTCTGTTTATTTTCAGAGATGCATTGAGCGGGGCATACACACGGCTCAGTGATCGCACGTTGCATTGCATTCATTATGGGGCCCTGGATGGGCTACTGATACATTACACACAAACACACTTATAATTGCATTTTTTTTTTATTGTTCAGTGCTACTTTTAATGCCGCACCGAAGCAAAATGGGCTCCATCTGACCAAGCGCGATCGCGAGGTTACGCACACGGCTGCCGTCTTTTATCTTTTATCTTTTTTTTTTGAAATTCTGACAAAAAAGCTGAAAATCTGACATATTTAATAAAGAATCAACTGAAGCAAAAACACTATATCTAAACCCGTACGGTGGATTCTATAGTATCTGAAGAGGTTCTCTCTTCATCAATAAATGACAAGCTTCAGCAGACAAGTACCATTTCCTCAAGCAAAATGAATCCTCCCGCGTCCATCTATTCACTCACAGACATGCCATTTTGAAAATCTCTCTAAAGTGACATTACTCCAGAGATTGAAACCACTATTTCATTGAGCAGAAAATTGCTATTGAATTTGGAGCTGAATAATTGGAAGCCATGTTCCAATGCAACCCGCAGAAAAAAGGTAGAGTTATGTTTTACTGTCACACTCAAACCAATGACATTCTGAAGCTGAGCGGCACAAATGGTATGGGTATTGTTGGACGGGACATTGCTCTCCTTTGTACATGAGCCATATCAAGCAAAGGGAGTTTGGTGGTAGGCAATTTGAAAAGGATGCAATTCACTTTGATTTGATAGAAGGCCACGAATGGTACAGAAACTAATATCAGCGTTTTAAGGATACAAGCATTCAGCTGTGTGGTTACATTTGCTGTACTTGTCAGACAGATCTATTTCCAAAATATTTGCTGCCCTGAAACGTGCTAGACTTGTACACTTACAAACGTGCAGGAACATTTTCTTTGTGCAATTTTTAAGTATGAATGAAATTAAATGCTCACATGCATCTGAATAATATGTGAGACGGACTTGTCTATACGTATATGGATCATTTTCTGAATCTGTTTTACAAAATATCTCTGTACACGCGAGAATGTAAATATGATTCCTGGTGTTCAAACGAGCCAGTAGGTGGCAATTAGGGCTGGGAAGATGGGCGGTGCCATTGTCCATCGTCCTGATTGCCCCATACCGTTGTTACGGTAGACCTGTTGGCGTTTATGACATGTGGGACGGAATATGAGAAGTAGTTTGTTGTTGCTCAGTTATATCTCCATGTCCATGTTTCTTATTTTCTTATAAAACCTGCCCAGTTTGGCGAACACAAGATGCTTGTTAGACTGGTGGCGGCTGTGTTTCTTTTCCTGTTAGTGTGTTTCTTCCGATCGTGCCGTTGTTTTTTGCAGCTTCTTCTGAGGCTGAACGCAGCGAGTTACAGATATGTGCTGCGGAGACGAAGAACCCTTTTAAACCCGGCATGGGGATGTATGTCGTACGATCGTCAGGCAGGTATTATGTTTCACTGCTGACATCCTCATATGCTAAACTCAGTCGACATGGGCCAACCCTCGTGGCAATAGAGTCCATGTCACGGTGCGTCAAACACCAGAGAAGAACAGTCTGAGCATGTTTAAGGAGCATATTCTATTGACATAAAATGTTTCGAAATTGTAGAAAACTGCTTGGTTAAGCTGTAAACTTGTAATTAGAAGTGTCAGTGCTAACAAAGAACTTATATTGGTGCTAATCAAATGTTAACAAACTGGTAGTCTGCCATTTGTCGTTTCAGGCTCACGCTCGTTACACGAAACAACAACGGGCATGCGTAAAAAGAAATGATGAAATCACTGTAACGCTGATACACAGCACTTAAATGTGTTTTTAAGGATATTTGCATGTGAACAAGAGGCCAAAACATGGAAGAAAATGCTATCTGTAGGTGTGTGGACAAGGCCTATAATCCGCCTGATGTGGCAACAATGTTAAAGGCGTCTTTACAAAATCATCATTTACAAAAACAGCCACCATTTAAGAAAAAGAATAACTGCTTCAGTGGCTCTTTATCTGTTTGCTGTATTTCTTGTGTTGAGGCTGGTGGCACTGCCTCTCTCTCTCTCTCTCTCTCTCTCCCTCCCCTCCCTCCCTGCCCCTCCCTTCATCCAGTGATCGTTTTGTGAACCCGTTAGCCTGTCATTGGTTTAGAGACTCCAAATGACCCTGTGTTTCTGCAGAAGACTCATTCATCCCCTCCCTCTCCCTCCCCAGGCCACTGGCAATACTGATGACCACCAGAAAGACACACACACACACACACACACACACGCACGCACGCGCGCACGGACACACATGCTCCTTACATTAGCGCACGCACGCACACACTCGCACGCACGCACACACCGCTGGCTGCGGCGGTTTGCTGGTGTAATGTGCTTTGTTGTGTGAAGGTATCAATCAGAGGGGAGCAGATTATTAGAGTGTCTGAAAGAGATCAAACAATGTTGCCGTCTGCACCCACACATGGCTGATTTACAGGCAGGCTGATAAAGTACTGCAGCTCTCTGTCAGGGGCTACATGACGGCTCGCCGCGCTCTTAGGATAAATTATTGCAGAGGCCCGCGGTAATGTCTCTCCACCTAGCAACCAGCCGCCCCAGCCGCTGCCAGGGGAGCCCTGCCTCGTCTGCCATAATGGCACTGTGTCCGGGGTCAGCAGTTACTGTATCGCAGCGGGGTGGGAGGGATATATACACACACATATACACACGCACGCCTGGACGCGTCCGCGTGCACGCCCTGCGCGCCGTTTCTCGTTTGTCTCCACACCTGCCATCGGAAGCAATGCCAAAAGACACTCAGGGATGACTGCGGGAGGACTGAGTGGACACAGGGGAGGCGCTGATGTCTCGCTACAATTTTGCAGGAGAGCAACATTTTTGAAAAACCGACGCCAAGGTTCCAAACAAGACAGCGCTCGGAGGAGGAGGGGACGCCATTATGAAAAAAAATAAGCCTTGGCAAAAACATTATAGAAAACCATTTGTAACACTAAGTCTGATCCCACTTATGCGATTGGCCGAGAGGCACTTGTACAGAGACATTCTTTCATGCTAAGCTGTCTCCAAGTGTCTCTGTCCTCGTGTCAGTCTGGGCCTGCACGGAAAAACAGCCACAGTCTGATTGATCAGAGCCTAATAGGGACATTTCTATGTGCTGCTGTTTTCATGACAAAACAGAGCCGATTTGATCCACTTCCCAAAACAAGTCGACACATTCCGAGCTGTGCTTTCGCAGACGGCGACAAAGATAGATACATAGATAGATAGGCGGAAATCAAAATGAATAAGTCACCACCCCGAAGTGGATTTCACTTACAGATGATGCATAACTATTTCATATCCCGCTGAGTTCCGGGGCCCTTTATTTACTCAGGATGGCATTTTTTTTCCCCGTACACTGAGCAAGGTCAGAGAAAGTAGAAATCGCCCTGGAAATTGGCAGGGAAGACACAGGGGCTGCAAAAAAAGAGTGCAGAAAAACTATACCGAGATGCTAAAAGATAGATGCTGTCGATTGAGCGTAATGAATATTTTACCGAGGCTTTTCTCCATTAGACCTTTTCAACGCTATCTTTCTATATAAAAAAGGAGGAATGGGAGAAATAAAAACAAAAACAAATAAAAAATAGATCTTTTTCTAGAAGTGAGGTGCAGTCAGGAGTTCAGAAACTGGCGAGCCGCCTGCCATTTCAGCAGCGACTGGGTGATCGCCTTCTCCCTGCCCCCTCCCCTGTGTTATCTCGCTCAAAGCAGTGCCATCCCTCCATTGTAATAATGCCGCTTCCCGGCAGCCCTTGGAATGACCTTTCTTTAATTAACTGCATCTTGATGAGCAGATCTACATAGAATGTGAAGGTTAATTAATGAAGTATCACTGCTTAGTCTTAAAACCATCACCTAGCGGATGACAGCCTGCCCACCACTCTCAATTTTACCCCCCGATCTCATTAGCAATGGTAGGCCAATGGACAGCTCCGCTCTGGCCAGCGGATCTCAAGCAAATTGTATCAAAGACAGGCCGCTTGATATCCTTCGTATGGCCACGTAAGACCATATTCTGACTATACACTTTGAATAATATATGAGAAACGCACACAAACTGCACGCACACATTCTTGCATCACATAATGTGTTCGTGTTTTTTTTCTCTCTGAGGTATGAATGTAGTCGGCAGCCCCATAAATAATTCAAATGAAGGTAAAATAATATTTCAATTAAGATCCATGTAATCTGTTTCCGGCAAACAAATACATGATGCACGGTGATGGATAATTCTTGTATTATTGCACAGTTTCATCTTGATAAGCTTTCGGTTTCCGTGTGATTTCATTTCAGGGCGCGTTTCAGCGTCGCTTATCGTCGCAATTTGGAAAGAAGATCCACATTAGCGCATGTTGCCCAACTACTAAGAGTGTCTCCGTGTGGCAGCTCAAGCTGGTAAAAGATGGGCCGATGATGATCCGGGGTCTACGGTTACAGCACATTTCCCAAAACTGGCTGTGCTCGCGCGGCTTTTTTGTCTATCTATAATCTATCACAGTCGAGCGCGAGGCGAGCCGTCACCTCGGTATGCACAGCACTTAGAGCGCAGACACGAGGTGGACATGTGACACCATCCATCACCATGGATGCTAGTTTTTGTTGCGAGGTTTCTCTCCTGGGCATCGCAGGCCAGGCGAGCCACCTGGGCTCATTTACCTTCCCACCTGGTCTGGACGTTGGAAAAATTAAACCGAAAGTATCCAAGATGAGTATCCTGGGCCGGGCTTTCTGGCTGCTCTCCTGTTGAATGAGCGCCTCGGTCAAAGGGCGATGATTTTAGGATTTATTCAGATTCTGCGTCCAATTCGGTATTGTGCCTTTCTGTCATTATCCGGCTACGCATCTGCCAGCTCGTACGCACTGTACGCCGCTTCACCGACACCTGACAACTTCACTGAGTGACTCCGCCGCGGCGTGTACAGATGTGCACGCAGATCTCCATCAGGAATCACTGTTTCCTCTTTATCAGTGTTCCTCGGCTCTGAGAGTAATGACAGAGGCTCCCAGAGTAACCTTGCTTCAGCCCTAAAGTCAAAACATTAATGCATGGCTCGACTCCGGGTAGCGGCGGAGGCACAAAACAACTTCCACGAGACAGCCGGGTTTGACAAGCGCTTGTTTATCCTTTTTATCCAATATCTGCGGAATAAAAAAAATAAAATATGACGGATATACCGCGGCCATCTGGATACAGCGGAGCCAAAAGCAAAGCTACCAGTCTCTATTTGTGTCTGTTAGCGCTACAAAGTTATTGATTCTTATCATTTAGCGCTACAACCTTTTGACAGCAGACACAGCCAAGTATGTAAAAGCTGACATGGCTGACTCCATGACAAGCTAACAAAGAGTGATCCCCCCCTGCTGTCTCTCATCGCCGTCTGTGTATTTATAGAATAGAATGCAATAAAACACAATAGAATAACATCTTCTCCTCTAGTGCTGCATCTATACCTTATTTATATTCAGGATGACAATGATTTCTAAGCCTCATTTACGGATGGAGTCGTGAAGAAAGACGGAGTGAATTTTCATTCTGTTCCTCATAAATTGTTAAGATTTTGTCGCCGTAAACTCGACCCCCTAATTGGTGTAGCTCTTTGCTACCACTGATACGCTGTCAGCGCGTCACCGATGACTGTCAGGTAAACTTTTTCATATGGAAGCGCTTCTCCATTGAAGCGTCTATCTGATTTCCCTTTCAGCCGCCGCGAATGACACCCCGCTAAAAGCTGGCACAATACGCTTTCCCGCACACAACGCTGTCACCAAAGACAACTCGGGAGAGGAGCGAGTGTTTTGAGAGTTTGAAACAAAATAGCTGGTGCAGCATTTCCCCGTTTCCGTCTGAAATCCTTGACACCAGAGGATTTACAGTGAAGTGAAGTGAGGTGGGTGCTGTATGGAACGAGCTGTGGGGGCTGAGTTGGCTGGGGCGGGCGGGGATGTGTGTGTGTGTGTGTGGTGGGGGGGGTCCTCGCTACACTCGTGCTGACAGGGATCCTCCCTGTAGCGCATGCTTTTTTTTCCATTAGTTCCTTACTCACTCTCTTGCCCTCCAGACCCGCAGAGTGAGGAAGATTTAAGTGGCCAGTCAAGTGAAATCCCCAAGGTTTGGCAGGTGTGAGGTCTGGCTTCATTATCTACAGACACCTCTGTCCAATTATGAGCCTTTCTCCCTCTGTGACGATGATGATGCCGCCGTGTGTGTGTGCAGGTGTGTGCAGGTGTGTGTGTGTGTGAATAAGACACCCTCATTGTTATCCGTCTAACTATCAAGATTCCCTCCTCCGTCATGACATCACTGACAATTTCACACAAAAAAAAAAACCCGTGCACACACACACACATTCGCGCGCACACACATCTTTTGTTTAGATTCAGCTCTGTAGATCCGTCTCGACCCAGAATGCATTCACTCCCTGCTCTGCTCTACTTTACACCTGGAACCTACTTCTAATAATGTTAATGGTCAGTCCCCGCCCAGCGACCATAATTAGGACTCGCGATGAGGAAAAGCAAAGAGCCGCAATAAATTACGTGCGCAACCATCCCGCCATCAAAACTCTCACTGGTTTTGATGCATCTCCGCGGCTTCTCCATTTTGCTGACCCACTGGTTCCAAAATGTCAGCGACTACAAACTGGAGCACCGCCTTGGAAGCTGCTACAAACAAGCATTAGGTCCCTCTCTTCAGCCTGATTTTGGACACCCCCTGCTGACTCTACAGCAAAATACAGGGCACCTACAGAGCCCTCCCTCCCAAAGCCACTAATAACACTTCAGTCTTTATAGAAATGCACTTTTAATTAGGAGACTAGAAAGCAAATTTTTTCCAACTCGAACATTAAAATTTTATACACTTGCCACTATGGCCACATTAATATGCATGCGAGCTTCTGTATCAGCAAAAAACTTAATCCTTAACTATAGCAAAAAATTCTATACGACATTAAAAATAAAAGGTTGCAATTTTGTCTTCATTTGAATCTGCAAGTTTCTGAGGGTTGAACGCTCTCCTCCCAAAGCTACGGCCTGCTATTGTCTCTGAAGCCACATGTACCCTCTCGTCTCTGGTTAGCCTGCACTCATCTGCAGCCCTATCATCTGCATCAGTTGGCAGATACAAAGAGCGGAGCGCTGTTTTGCGTGTGAGCATGTGCGCCTTTTGTGTGCTGCACCGGCTCGTGTGCGCAGGCCCCGTCCGTGTGTGTGCACACCGTCTTTTTATATGATAGAGTGGGAGCGTCGGAGGCATCTGATGGTTCCCAGACTTTGGCTCTGTTTTATCTGATGCTGAGATGGCAGCTGTTGACCAAAGGAATTCATACATGTGTGTATAATTTGTCTTATGGCTCAAAACAAACCCCGGCACTCCGGACATCTTTTACCCATTCAATATGACATGACACAAACAGAAGGTTGCTATGTGTGTTTGGTTTCTGTAGTTGCTTGATTATAATTGCAGGGCGGTCTATAAATAGGCTCGACCGAAAAAAACCTAAGCGCGTTACGCAGTATTTTCTCAAAAAACTGTACGTGTAACAAACTATCAGCACACTTGAACCGATGTGGGCTGAAGCATGTTGCAGCAAAGCTTTGAACTCACCGTTTTATTTGCTTCCTCTTAATGATAATAATCTCAGGACTGGCAGCGGCAAATGAGCCTCCCCTGAACCGCAAAAAGAAAAAAAATGACATGAATTAATAATGAGCAAAATTACTCAAACTCTGCACACCACGACCTGCCGCAGCACGGTGAGCAACGGGCCCTAAGGTGACAAAGCCGGATAAATATTTTATTTCTAAATATGATTTTGGGGTCCTGAGCCTGCTGTCTGACAATCCTGCGCAGGTTATTGCGGCACATGGCGGAGCCATTAAGCTAAAAGGAGACTTGGAATCCGTCTGTGGCTCTTGTCTGGACTCAGAGATCAGGTGATCAGGTTTGTGTGCAGCAGCCAGCTTCTGAGGCTTTGCGTCTTGCCAGTGGAGTGAGTCGACGGTGTTCTTTGGGTGCCCTCAGGTGGAAGCCTGGTATAATTGCTGTTGACAACCTACAAGTCATTGTGCAATTAAAGCATCTGCCGCTCCTGTGTGGCAGCGGGCTGTGATGCCTTGTGACAGCTCGTAGCCATTAAGCAACTGTAAGCAGCTGGCGTGCCTCGGTGGGGGAAAATAATGTGACAGAGGCACTCCCCCCTATTGTTGCCCTTGTCTCATTGGGGAAAAGAGGGACATTACATCACTCACTGAATTCTCGGGCGTCTGAATGGGAAAGGGGCACGTCGACAAATTAGAACTGGCAGAGCTGGATGTCCAAATGATACTTTGTTTCTGAGTACAACAAATGAAAAAGAGCTTATTGTTTCAAAAGATACAGGGACTGTAGCGAGACGCAGCATGCAGTGTGCTTCAGAGCTGCAAAGATCAGTCGCTTAATTGATTAGCTGATGAAAAGAAAAATTAATTGCCAACTATTTTGATACTCGATCAAAGGCTTTGGTCATTTTTCAAGCAAAAATGTCAAACATATGCCGGGGATAGCTTCGTAAATGTAAGGATTTGCTGCTTTTCCTTGTCATTTGTGATAGTAGATGAAGAGTTTTGGACTGTCAGAAGAGGCAATCTGAAGACGTCACTTTGGGCATTTTTCTGACGTTTTTCTAGACTCAACGATTAACCAATTAATCATGAAAATAATCCCAAGAATAATCAATAATGAAAGTAATCATTAGTTGCAGCTCTGTATGTTGCAGCATTGGCTAAATTTGAGGGGTTTGAGCTTTTTTAATGTCAAGATTTCTTGGCTTTTCTTTTTCTTTCTGTGATAGTTAACTGAATATCATTGGCCTGTGGACTTTTTCATTAAAAAAAAAGCGTCTGAATACATCAACTTGCATTCTAGAAAAGGATGACGGGCATTCTACACACTACTTTCTGACATTTAAGAGACCAAATGAATTTCGATTAATTGAGACAAAAACTTTTGCTGCAGTCCTTCTGGGAATATCTGTAATGACGTACCTAATGACACAGATTAAGCCTCGTAATGGAGTGACTAAACTGCTCAATCACAAGACTTGCTCATTGAAGAGGGGGAGAAATTCTGCGAAAGGCAGATTTACTATTTTTTTGATTGTAAAAATGAAGTCTAGATCAAAGTAGAGCGCATACTGGCCCGTTCTCCACTGCTGGGGGGGGGGGGCTGACATAAGTCTTTCTTTAATTAACCCATCCCTGAGTCATTTGTCTGTCACATGTGAATGTGGTCCTTGATGTACATTTAACTGCACTGAGTTTGCGGGGGATTTATGTGCACACGATTTGCACGGTCTTCGGTCAGATCTAATTATTTATTTACTTATCTCTCTTTCATGTCTTTTCTCTTCTTCGGGACCGAGTCATCAATTTCAAAATGCCTTAAGAACACAGTACTTTCCTGCTAATATGACATAAACTGTTACCATACATTTATCTGAGTCTACGGGGACGATCCTGTCAGAATCAAATTCAAAGACAGCGGTAATCAACTAGTCAGATTCATGTGGGCAGGCCCTGCAGTGTGTGTGTGTGTGTGTGTGAGTGAGCGTGCCTGTGACTGTGTGTGTGACTGTGTGTGTGTGTGTGTGTGTGTGTGTGTGTGTGAGTGTGTGTGTACCTCCTGTCTGTCTCAAGGATTTGCTGTTTCAGCAGGGAAGGAATCAGTCCTGTGCCTTTGCCATGCAGGAAAGTCAGCGTAAGGAAATTCCTGAGCTTCACAGTGGCAATCAGGCAGTTAAGGACCTGCCAGTGAAAATGGAGCTGTATGTCAGTCACTTTCATGGCTTATTCACACTAGCACAACTGCTCTGGCATAAAAAAGAAAAAAAGAAAAGAGGCATTCTCATTCACTCACCTCCACTACCCAGTAAATTGCCCTTACTTGAAAGATGGTAGAGTGTGTATATTTAATTTAAGTGCCCTACAACAATTGCTACATCTGAAGAAACGTACCTCTCACACAGAGAAAGGCTCTGTGAAGCTGCTGCAGGTGCCACAGGAAGTGCTAATGCTATATTCTGAAATGTGCTAATGTTGAAGCCAAGGCCAAGGCTAGTTACTCTCCAACTGATGTTGGACTGTTAGGCTAACGTCGTTTAGAATCACATATTTATATATATTTTAACGAGCTAAAAGTTTTTGTTTAGCTACATGGTAGCCTATTGTGGGCCAAATTAACGTTACTGGACTTCCACGACGACAGGTGGCAGTAAAGATGGCGGTCTTGCTAGTCTTTTTTTAGAAATGAAGAAAAAACGGTAATAGTTTAGCAAAAGATTGTCAAATCGCCCAAACTTATGTCACTCCCGGCCTAATATTGTACGTTAACATTTAAAGGCTTATATGAGTAGGACGTTTGTTCTTTTTAGTTATAAAAGATTTCTACAACGTAAGTGTCCTACTCACAACAATGGTAATGCTGCGTTCAGGTACAAGTGGATATCCTGGTTCAAAGCATTACTGAAGCTACACTTAATAGATAATTGGCACCTAATGAATGATAATATATGATTATATAACTTATTTGAATTAATACAGTCGCAAGGCAGCTTAATGCACTGGCAGAATACAGAAGAAGAGGATAAAACTTCCGGTTATTAGTTGATGTTTTGATTAGTTGACCTTTTAAATGACAAACAATATGCTTGACAATTAAAAGAAAAGACGAAAGATAAAAACATAAAATGATAGAAACATTCACTGTGAAAAATGAGTTCACAGTAACAAAAAACACCACTGTTATAGCATTAACCACATGCTCATTGTGGTAATTTAGATTTGTCCCACACTCCTGAACGCATCATATGACGTCACCTTGACGGAACGCATGCTTGTCCCGCTGCCGCAAACCCCACGTAGCATGTCGCAAAACCGATGTTTGGTGTTGTTGGAGAAGTAAACTGTCATTGCCACTGATATCCAGACCGCGATAGATTCCACTGTTCAAAATATGTTTTAGTTTCGCTAAATGTGTCTCCACTCGAGCCGGTGCAGTTCAACAACAAGATGGACGACCCTGTAGGCTTTTAGGAGCCAGGAGATGAGCTGATCCGCAGCAAAACAAGCTCGAAAAATGGCAACATACAACGCCGAAGGTAAAGGAAAACACAGTCATGAACAAGCTCCCTTCCTAGACGATGTCTCTGACGTTTTATTAATGAGCCTGCGTCGTAATGTTTCAGCCCTTTCAAACAACTTCCTGTTGAAATCATGGGTGTCTTGTTTTGTGTTTCTGTGCCCCCTGAAGTCGCTGCAGGACACTCTGTTGTGGTGGAGGTGAGCCCAGACATTCACATCTGCGGCTTCTGCAAGCAGCAGTATAATAATTTTGAGGTCTTTCTCGCCCACAAGCAAAATGGATGCTCCCTACCCAGCTCTGACACTTCAGCCACCACTGCAACGACAGCCCTCACAGGTGAAACACCACATTCTGTTGTCAGCCTGCATGCAAGATTGATTTCTGATCTGCTTTGGCTCGTGCACTGACTCCATGTCTTATATTCTTGTCCTGCACAGATTCCAGCGCCGAGTTTGTCTTCGAGGAAACCTACCAGACCTGTGTCATGAGAGGCGTCAAAAAGATTCTGACCAAAGCACAGAAAACACCTTCCAAAAAATTAAAACCTTCCCTGACTTCAAAGAGACACACCTGCTGTTTCTCAGGTCGGTGCCTCTCGCCGTTTTATGACTTCTAACACATTCCTTCCTTTTTGTGCTGCCGAGCGAAGAGAGGGTGGAACTTCCTGTTCCTGGTCAAGGCCCGTGTTATTAACTTGTATTTATTCAGATTAGCGTTCTGCAAGCACACACCTTGTAAAAACTCATTTCTGTTGATCTGCAGGTTGCACTTTTAAGACACAGTATGGTCAGAAAGACATGGAGCGGCACCTCAAAACCCACACCGGTAAGTCACGACCCCCCACATGTGTTTTTCTGTCGCTTAAGCACTTCAGAGTCGGACACTGACGCCCAGTTGTTTTCCAGGTGAGAAGCCGTTCGAGTGCGAGCTGTGCCACAAGCGCTTCAGCCGGCGGGACAAGCTCAACGTGCACAGCCGCTCGCACACGGGGGAGAAGCCGCACAAGTGCAAACACTGTCCCTACGCGGCCGCGGACAGCAGCAGCCTGAAGAAGCACCTGCGCATCCACTACGACGAGCGGCCCTTCAAATGCCAGATCTGCCCTTACGCCAGCCGCAACTCCAGCCAGCTCATCGTTCACCTCCGCTCGCACACTGGTGGGTGGTCGGAGCTTCTCAGCAACTGTGGGATGATGTTTTTTTTGCTCTAGGCTGCATTGACAGTCGTTTTCTGTTTCTGTCTTTCCATTTATTTCCAAGGGGACGCACCTTTCCAGTGCCAACAGTGCGACGCCAAGTTCAAAATCAACTCGGACCTGAAGAGGCACATCCGGATTCACTCCGGCGAGAAGCCGTACAAGTGCGACCTCTGCGACTACCGCTGCGCCATGAAGGGCAACCTGAAGTCCCACAACAAGATCAAGCACAGCACCGAGAACTCCTTCCACTGCGCACACTGCGACTTCCAGTGTGCCAACAAGACGGCCCTGCGGCAACACTCGCGAGAACACCAGCCCACTCAGCCCATCCAGTGCTCCAAGTGCACTTACTCGTGCTCCAGCAAGGGGGCGCTCAAGGTCCACGAGAGGATCCACTCGGAGGAGCGCCCCTTCAAGTGTGACTTCTGCAACTTTTCCTCCAAGCAGCGCAGCAACCTCATCATCCACAAGAAGAAGTGCCACTCGGACACGCCTGAGAAGGGCAACGGTGGGAAAGGCGGCAGGGCTGGAGGGAAGAGCAGAGGGGGCGACTCTCCGAAGCCGGTGGACTCCAGATATCGGGCCAAGCTGGATGCGGCCCGAGCGTTCTGCTGTGACTCGTGTGACGCATGCTTCGTGAGGGAAGACTCCCTGCGCAGCCACAAGAAGCAGCACAGGGACACTCAGAGCGTGCTGCAGCTCCAGCTCTCCGCCCCGGCTGATGCAGTCAACTTGGTTCCCATCGCAACATCACAGAGCACCACCCAGCTGGAAGTTCCCATCACGTCTGACTCAATGGCTCCTTACAGCAGCGCACAGCTCAAAATCATCGTGTCTCACCCCCTCGGCCAGGAGAGCTCTTTAATCCCAGCTGGCGTGGACGGTCAGAACAAGACCAGCATGGTTCTGCTGAGCCCAGAGAGCCAGGACATGGTGGTCAACTCCATGATCCAGCAGGTCAACCTGTTGGCGCCTATGCAACCTCTCGTGTCCTCCCAGACTGCAGACGCGACCCTTGAACCCCACACGGTCCTGCTGACGCAGCTCAACCCGGACGACACCAACAACCCGCTCCACCAGGCGCTGCTGCAGACGGCCATCACCACTCAGGACTCCAGCAGCGGCTCGCAGACCTTCATCACGACCTGCTCCGAGCTGGAGGGTCTCAACGCCCTGATCCAGGAGGGCGGCACCGAGGTGACGGTCGTGACAGAAGGCAACGCCGCCATGGTGGCCGCAGCCACGCCCGACATGGTGTGCGGCCCGTCGGAGGACATGTCCAAGCCAGCGGGGCCAGCAGCGGTGGAGGACAGTGCCTTACCCAGTGAGGAGAACGCGCTGCTGGTGCCAAACATCAGCCTGGGCGGCCAGAATGTGGTCATCCACGGCGTTCCCCTGATAGTGACCGCCCAGGCGCAGCAGAGCGCGATAGAGCAGCTCTCTCCTCACACACTCTACGCAGACTCACACACACTGGAAGGCATCCCGCAATGAGCGGAGCGCTCGGTGTGAACGGAAAGACTGTAACTGCATCATAAGCTATTTCCTTGCCAGTAAAGAACTCGTAGGCCATTAACAGCTCGCAGCTTCTGTTTCTGGCGACTTAATCATTAACCACTGTAGTAACAATAATGTTGACTTTGGAGACGTGTTAGTTTTCAGATTTTAGAATAATTTATTGTCGTAGCACAATAGCTCGATCCCGAAAAAGTGTTGTCCCTGTTTGACGTTGAATGACTTTTTGAATGTGAAAGTTGAGCATCGGGTCATAATTTCATACGCTCTATTTTCAAGTGTCGCTTTTGGAAGGCATCAAAATTGAGATAAACCTAATTTCGAATAAATTATTGATTAAAATGAGGTTTATTTTTCATGAGAGGAATCTTTCGAAAGAGGAATAAAGTCTGACACAAGAGGACACGGGTGTGTTTGTGCTGTGGATTTCTCCAAATTGTCCATCAGGGGGCAGCAGAGCGGTACGATTAGAGGCTGAGGTTCCCTCTGAAACTGTGGAGTGGTGAAGTCTTGTAGTATTGCATCTAAGTGTAGCCTTTTTTTCAAATTAATATTTTCAAGTCCTGATTCAGAATCTAGGAAGTAGACATCAGTTGTGGAAAACATTAGACTCCATATCAAGGTCTTACTTTCTAAAAGCCAAGTCGCTCTCTCAATAGATTTTTTTTTTCTTCTTCAATAAATGGCCTGTTTTGCTTGTGGCTATCTGTTATTGTGGCCATTTTTTTACACTCAGACTTCAGCACTTAGTATTTGCAGAGACTGAAGGCTGCGCCGAGTCGCCTCTGAACAGTTGGCCATTGATTTCTTCCTCGTCCCTCAGCGCTAATGGCTCGACTGATGCGGACTCCTGCATTTTCTGGCTCAGCGTGGCCACAAACTCTGATGACTCTCAGAGTTGGTTTGTGTTTGAAAAGAGGAGCTGTCCTCAGCCGGAAAAGGAAACGGTACTCAGCAGATAGAAACAATATTAAGACCACAACACTTTTGTTCTTAAACACTCAGAATATTATTTATTAGATGTGGTCACTCATCTTTTACATTATATATGTATCAGTTGACTAGTGGCATTTCTTTTCAATTTATACGCATTCTTGATCTTATCAGTGTTCATTGTAACTACTGTAAGTACATTTACTCAAGTACTGTACTTACATGTAGAGATATTTGTCTTGAGAACTACCATTTTATACTACTAACACTTCTACTTCAATACTTTATTGAGGGCAATATTTTTACTCCTCCACATACGTCTGGCAGCCATTACTTCAATTAACTTCACAGATTAAAGAAATTATTTAACATTTTGAGAAAAACTCTAGGCTACTCTAAGCTTTTCGCTTTCTTGTTGAGAGTTAGATAGAAAATGGATCTCTCATATCTGTCTGTTGGATATGAATCTACAGCCAGCGGCCTAGTTAGCTTAGCATAAAGACTGGGAAGGGAGGAAAACGGCTAGCATGGTTTTGTCCAAACGTAAGAAGAGTGAAACTGCAATTGTAGTTCTTAAACTTAAGTTTCAAACAAACAGCACATCATGTGTTTAAATGCTGAGCTCTAAAGAAAGTCAGTATGAGTCAGGCAATACTTTCTGCTAAGCTAAACTAACCATCTGCTAGCTACAGTTGTTCAGATATGGCACGCACAACAGAGTGGTATTAATCTTTACACCTTTTTTTACAAGAAGGAATAAAAGCTTACTTTCCAAAATAGTCATAACTAAATACAGCAATTAAAGTAGCTTGACAATGCTAGCTTAAAGTCTGCTATATTGAACCAGTAACAGTAATTCAGTTTTGAAGTATGAAGCATATGCTCATACTCTAGCATAAAGACTGGGAAGTTTGTTCAGCTGCCCACGGCTTAATAATGTGATCCATGCCATAACCTTAGGAACAGTGGAACTGCAACTTGTAAATCTTAAACCTAAGTTGCAAGTAAATGAAGACATCATGTGTTTAATGTCAAGCTAGAACTTGTCATGCAGATCAGTTAGCTGTATGCATAGCTTGACAGACTGTTCGGATATGGCTCAGCACAACGGCTAGCTGGTGTTAATCTGTCCAACGTGTTAACAAGAGAGAAACTGCAGTTTGTACTATCTTTAAATTTCAGTTTCAAACAAACTACATAATGTGTTATATGCTGAGTTTTAAAGGGATGTAAGCTAAGGAAACTCTTTGGGATGTTGGGAAGTTTGTTTTGCTGCCCATGATTAATAACTAGCCATGCAACAACCTTAGGAACATGGAGCGACTGAAAACTGACAAACTTAGTCCATTAATAATGATGCTAATGTGAAGCTAGAACCAGCAGCTCAGATAGCTCAGCAAAGCATGAATAACACACTTAACAAAGGTGTGTAAAATGTTGTCACCTAACTTAACAGAAGGAATGAGGCATATTTTCCAAAATGTCAAACTTTATATTTAAAGTTGTTCAAATTAGCGCCCTTTCAATGTAAACATTTAAAATGCTGCTTACATATTAATACACCAACAACAGAAATCTGGCAGGCTAATACAGCCTGACACAGCATAAATACTGGCAATGGAGGAAAACAGCTAGCATGAATCCATCCAAAGGTAAGAAGAGTGAAATTGTAACTTGTGGTTTTTAAACTTAAGTTTCAAACATACAAGACGCAATGTGTTAAAGGAAGTTAGTAGGCTGAGTCAGGCTAGCTGTCTTCTGTTTGATATCTATCTATCTATCTGTCTATCTATCTATCTATCTATCTATCTATCTGCGAAGTCAGCTAAGCTAACTGTCTGCTAGCTTAAACTTTTCAGATATGACATACGACAAGGGAGTATCAATCTTCTCATCTAACTCTTTGCAGGAAAGCTAATAAGCTAATTTTACTTAATATGTCTAATTACATGTATGTATTTAAAGTAGTTCAAATTAGCTTGGTTACACATTAATGTACTAGAAACAGGAATCCAGTTATGTTGTATGTCATGCAGGGTCTATTCTGCTCCATTATCTCACTTTTCATGTCTACAGCTGATCATTTTTTTGTACTTATACTGAATTGTTTGCAGGACTTAGCATATTTTTCACTTGCTTTTACTTATGTAACAGATCTGAATGCCTTTGTCTCCAAAACACCATTGAATCTGTCCCGCTGCTCTCAATTTATAACTTCCCCAAACTTCAGGAACGTGAGGCGAGTGAAAAGTGAAAAACATTAGACCATTCATAAAGAGCACCCCCGAGATAAGTTATGCTCTTGCATTGTCGGTAGCTGCACTCGAGCTCACATTGATATTATAATCACACCAATGGTCCGCGGTGTCACTGGTGACCCTTCTGAACAATGTGTGTGAGATTTCCCTACCAAGGTCTGTCGCCTGATCTTCAGGTGGAATTGCAGGAGAAAAAAAAAAAAAAAAGGGCTCCTGAAATTCCATTATGTATGAAGATGAGCGTTATGTGGGAAAAGCAAGAAGTGCTCTCTGGTGTATCTCTTTGATCTATTATCTTACAGACTTCCAGGCCCTAATCCTGAGCACCCTTGAGGAGAAGAGTCCATTTCCCCCCCCTCTCCTGGTCCACATGTGACATCATGGCTGGGTTAAGTGCTTTTTCTTCTTCTATGGGCTACAACATCTTTAGAGCTTTGTTTGAGGAGGGTGGGGGGAGAGCATGAAGTGTCGTCGAGAGTGAAATGTTAGGATCATGCAGATCTCAATTAATTTTGTGTACGCTTTTTTTTTTTTTTCGTTGGGTTAAATAATGAATGCACGGCAGGATGAAAGGTAGCAGGGGTTTTAAATAGACCCTCTTGATACTGTATGGCACTTCTTAGGTTCCTTCCTTCCTGTGTTTGAGATGTCAGCCCTTTGAATGGGGTCATAAATGTCTCCCCCCAAAAAGCAATTTCCACTCACAGCTGCTTGAAGAAATCGTAAGTTGCGATGCATTCCTTCTTGGACATAAATAGACCCGGAGAGGACACCAGGTGATCGAAGGGAACATGCGAACCACATTAGAAAGAACGAAAGAAGCTACTTCAGATGGGGCGAAAAATGTCAAAACCTTAATGAATTTATACGTGGCTTAATATTCTTTCGTGAGAGGTGGTTATAAATCGTTCAGACAGCTGCTTCACACTTCGCTCCTCCAGGTACAATCAGCCACTCGGTTTAACAATCACATTTCTGACCTTTGCTTTGTTTGCACACAATTTGCTGTGCCGTCAGTAAATGGCATTGAAAGTCGTAATGAAATTAACTGATTGGTAAAGTATTGAACTGTTTTTTTTCGATGCAGGCGCCTTTTTTTTTTTTTTTCCACTGTGACACTATTGACATCTTAAGTGAGTTTTTGATTCGTCGGTACACTGGAGGCTTTTATCTTGTCTCCGCTCGCTTCTTTTTGTCCGTGTGATAGAAATACAAGATGATTGAGCTAATTGATCAGCCTTTTTTACAGCCGAGCGACAAAAAGACACTTTAATTTACCTTTGTGAATGCAAAATGATCATCAGCAAAGACATTATTTGGCTATTGTAGTGTCCCAGAGTTGAATCAATGGCACAACTATTTGTTATTTTTGCCTCTGCGGGGGGTTTTATGCTTCTTGTTATATTTTTCTTGTTTCAAACAAAAATCATGCGCTTTTTTAAGTGATTTTCCGCTCAAATCCCCACATTAGACACATTTTTTTTTCTTCCGACTAATCAGGATTTCACATTTTCTAAAAGCTCTGTCACCTTTGGGGGGGTTTTCATTTGGCATTTGAAGTGTTTAGGGTGTTGTTTTTGTCTTTTTTGTCTATCTTGGGTTGTCAGGAAGCATTACCCTGACAGGCTCTTTTGTTGTTGTTTCTTTATGATTGAAAGCAGCAGTTTAAAACCAGTCCTCGGGGGGCAGAAAAATAAGTATAATTTTGAGCCAATGGGCATGGCTGGAGTGAGAGCACCAAAGCCCATAAAAGTCCTTTGGTGGACAAAGGAATGCTACAGTATCTGCTGCTCTCCAACACAGAGCCAGTGCCTTTTATAACAATGTCCTTTATAACGATGTGGGTTTCACCATTTAGCGATGAGCGCTGAGTGTGATCTCGTGAATGCAAATAACCAGCTATCAGCTTTTGTGGTTCAGTAACAAAGACATTTGGCCATTGTCTCCCCGTCCTGTTTCTGTGCCACTAACCCTAAACAAATGAATGTTTGCGCGGTTTGGACCGTGCGCACGGTGCCATGTATTGAAAGCGGGGAACAATCGCTCAATTGTTTTCTTTTATTCCATATTTTGTGGGATGCAAGTTGCGTCGGGGAAGTGGCAGTCTTGTGCCGTCAGGTTTGGGCCGCGCGCTGGATACAGGATTTGTTTTTTTATGCTCAGTTTTGTGACAGCCCCGGATCATTCTCACATGTCAGCACGTTGCTTTGTGCTTTTCTCTGTCCGCATTCTCATAGTTTGCAGCGCAGGACAGACAGTTTTTTGTGTGGTTCGACATTTGTTTTCATTGCCTGGCCCTGCCGTTATAGAGAGATCAGATTCTTCTTAAGCATTAGAAATAATAGTTTAAAGCAGATATATCATGAGGAAGAAATGGGGCTCTGTTGAATGAAGGCCAGACTAGTTGCTTTATTTAATTTCCAGGCGACAAAGAAGTGTGAGCGCCTGGTGGGATTCACAATTCAAACAGCTAACACTTAAATTAATACTTGCGTGTCGTCCCGGTGAGCGGCCGGTGTTTGAATATTGTCTCGATCACACTTGTTGAATGAGAAAACAAACCTATTTACAATTTTTTAGAAATTCCTGCGGAGTCAACAGATGGCCATGAGCAAGCAAAATATTTTCTTTGTTCACACATGCCTTATCCTAAGAAAACAAACACGTCGGAAATCTGATCTTTACAGACACAAGCCATTGTATTTGTGTGTGTTTGCGTGTGTGTGTGTGTGTGTGTGTGTGTGCTTCAGCCTGTGTTTATCTTTCCTGCTTTCAAAGCACTTAATGCACACAGATACTGCTGAGGCCTAATTCATTCCTATGCGGTCTAAAAAAAGAGTCCAGGGTGGATGTGGATCAATTAGAAAAGCAGTTAGAGTCAGATGGATTAGTGCTGATACTCAAAAGTTTAGTATTTTTGCAATTATTTTATTATTTTTTTTATCTTAGCCTGCTTTGTTTCGGTTCACCGGAGCGGCCTGAGATACTTTAAGTGTATCTTGCCCGTATTTCCTTTTCATCACTGGTAATGATTCAGCACACAGTCGGCGACAGACCCAGGAAATGTACTTGTTTTCATTTTGATATGGTGTTTCTGGGGAACGGAGCCGCCGAGAGAGAGAGAGGAGGCTGGTGATGAGGGCAGAGGAAGGAGATAAGATTAAAGCTGTATGACTATCTGCTAAAACCAACGTGGCTACAAAATGAGTCACTTTCGTTATTTCCACCTTAATAAACTCCTGTCTGCGTCCCTTTTTTTTTAAGAAGTTCTCTCGCTGGCACCATAATGTCCACCCAACCCCACCATCCAAGCCATAGCCTGTCCATATTTGCTGTTTGTTTGACCCCATAAGGGCACGAACCCTGGCTGATCCTTCATCTGAGGACAAAGCTTATGTTTGCAGTGACATCATAAATGCCCGTGCAGAGAAAACAATGGCTGATGAATTCAGTGGGAGTCGGGAGGCGTAGTGGACGGCAGAGACACAGAGGGACGCGGCCCGAAACTTCCAGTGTCATGGAAAGTTTTCAGACGGGCGACACCACACCTTGGCCAAACACACACACACACACACACACAGTACTCCCAAAATGTAGTGTGAAGGGATCAAATTGCCGGCGTTGTTTTAGGGACAGTGGCGGGGCGGGGCCCAGCTTTGCTGAGATCATCAGGTTATAACACTAAATGTTTATATGAAGCTTTGTGGCGGCTGGAGACAGTCGGAGATGGGGCTCTGCTCCTTAGGGAAGAAAGACGCTTTGTTTTTATAGGCTGCCTGGAATGTGTTAAGGACCGTGGACATCTGCTTTATTAGCATATGTGATTCCACCCCCAGCTATGAATCTGCTGGTGGTCTGATAATGTCTCACTGATATCTGTGAATACAGACTGTGTGGATGCATTTTTTTTTTTTACACCATTTAGTGAATGTGTTGTGGTTCAGAATCATGATTTGAATGTTTTTAACCTCATACTGAAGGAGAGGAAGCAGTTTTTTTGTTATGTAGATGTTTGTGAATGCGAGAGAAGTTTTTTTTGTTGTGTTGTCAGTTGCACCACACAGAGATTAGCACCGTATGAATGTGTGTCGCTGCAAAGTTTTTCAGTCTGGCTCTCCTGGAGCTTATTGGTGTGAAAATTCCTCCGAGTCATTCTCAGGTCATTAGAAATGCATCCCGCCCATGCACTCATACTGGCTCATGGATTACCATTTCCTTTGTTAGGCTAATTGCATTATTGTGGCTTTTTAAAAAATCAAGTAGGGGGTATGAGGGCCTGTATGAATGTACAAGCACTTAAACATGAGATTTATTTTCTTCAAATGGAAATGAAATAGCTCATTTATGACCGAAGGTTTCTTGTTTTAATGTGAGTTGTTTGGAGATTTGATGATTATTGCGTAAAGGATCAGTTCACCCAAAAATGAAGAAAACATTTCTGGAGCTTCACAGCAAAACAGACGTAGATGGGAACTGGATTTCAAAACGTAATGGCTCCGTACAGATCATGTGGTGTAATCCAAGTTTGACTGAAAAGAAGATATTTACATAATCAACACGTGTTCAAGCTTTTGCATTCAGATCGGGTGCATGCTAACCCTTTTAGCTTAGCAGCTGAAGTGAATAATTCAGCTTTACAAAGGGTGTAAATAACATCCTTTCAAATCAATTTGGGATCCTGGGGCTTCCTGAGACTTGGATTATGCCAGACAAGCAGTTGGGAGTTTGTTTTTTTCAGTTTTAAAACAAGTCCCCATCGTCTTTAGTTGTTTTCAGAGAATTTTACAACCCTGTTTTGCCATAAAGCTCCAGAAATGTTTTGTAGACTATGAAACTTCACCAGCACAGACTTAATAAGGAATTATCATTTTTGTGTGAACTGCTCCTTTAACTTACCCTTGAAATCGGACCAAAAAAAACAATATTAAATTACGAAATATTATAAAATATTTTCTGCTTAATTATTTTAAATGAACAATTATGAAATATATAACCCTGATCTCTTCCCTGACAAACCCTGGTCCTTGGCTGACCCGCAGCACACACACACACCCTCGGGGGGAATTTCCTGTTCTCACAACTTCGTGTCAGGTAATTAATTAGTTTATGAACGATGCACCATTTCTCAAAAAGCCGAGTGATAAGGATCACATGGCAGACTCCCCTCACACAGATATCATCTATTAAACAGAACAGGCCCGTGTAACCTAACACCTCTGAGGGAATGCACTCAATCAAGCCTATTGTTTCTGCTCACATACAGTTCCTTCTGTGAGATAAGTGCGGCCTGGCCGCTAAGATAACAACAATGCCTTAAAAGCATGGATGAGACGGTCACTGTCAACACCTCCGCTGGGAGATTCCTGCCCAGATTAATGTGCCGGTTCGGCTCAGTCAGCTCAGCTGTGGGTAAATAAGCACTGAAAGTAACAATGAACGTGTATGGAAAATTACATATTCTTCCAGTAACTCTCTGGTTTGCTAATATCACATTCTCACTAACTGATCTTCAGACCGTTAGTCAGGATGTAATGAGGTGAGTCTGCAGTGTGATTCACATACCAATTTGACGAGGGCAGCTTCTGAATAGGCTGCATAAATATTATGGCGCTGAGGATGTGAGTCAGGACGGAGAGAAGTCAGCTCATTGGGCCATTATTTGAGTTGAAAGGAAGGAGAGGAAGTTGGTTTTGAAGATTTGTCACCGGCAGATCTCTCTGTTTCAGGGAGGGGGGTGGGCTCTGCACGGCTCAGGAATGCGTTACCAAAAAAAGATAGAAAATAAGAATGGTGGGTGTTGGGAGGTTTTTCATCAGTAGGACTAACTTGTCAAAGTTAGTCAGCAGATTTTATGTGTGATGTAGTTTTAACAGTATTATATTTTAATTTCGGGTTTATTTCACTTCGTGTACAACCGGATAAAACCTGTTGTTCCAGACCTAAACATGCATTATGTTTATCTTGAACAACAGGTTTTATCTGCTTTTGGAAATCTCTGAGCAACAGGTAAATCAGACACTGACCCTATTTTCTAGCTTTGTTCTCTGCCATGTCATGCTCTCACTGGCTCATTAGTCTTTTGACTGCATCTACACTCGTGCTAAAAGCTCACTGGAGGCAGTTGTCCCACTCAGACCCTCATCACCGGTGTGGTGGGAGGCTGATATATCCATCTGCGCCTGCGAAGAAGCACTAATCCTTGACAACTGTGCCCCTCTGGCACCATATCCGTTGCACTGCTGGTTGTGTGATACAATGGGCTCCCCTCCTTTGTCCTTGAAATTGTTTTAATTAGCCCCACGGCGGGGGTTGGGGTAGCAAACATAAGAGTGACTCAATAGGACTGACAAAATCACAGGAGCATGATACTGCAGGCCTGGTGCTTACATGGTTAAAAGAGGCAGAATCACAATGAGTGAGTCAGATCAACCTTGGACCTCAGCCGGAATAAATGCAGACATCATAAAGATTATGAGCAACGTGGGAAATACCTGAATTTTGCAATTTTATGTGTTCAGAAGAGGAAAATATGTTTCAATATTAGCTTATGTCATGAGAATCTAATTATTCTAAACTTTAATTAACTGATGAACCCAAAACATCACGTGTATGCTTTATAAAGACCGTTTGCGCAGCTTTTTGAGGGTAAAATTTGAAGCATTTTCAAGGAACCTAAACCAAAGTTCCAGTGTCTTGCAGCCTTTATTATCTCATCCACATTACTACAAATGGAAATGCAAAAAGTAACATTTACAGAATCCCTTTATTCCCACAGTAATCAATGTATACTGCACATTAACCTTCATTATATGTTCTGATTATTTAATACTGGGTAATTTTGACCCCAGGAGACAGGAAGTGAATATGACGATGGAGATCTGTGTTACATGATTGACTGTGTAGATGAAACAGATTTTGTGGAAAACCTTCCAGACTTTATTTAAACCCTGGTTTCATATTTAAGCAGTAAAACTGGAGGTTACCACCCAGCAAGGAGCAGTCATGACTGCATATTTCCTGACCGATAAACCTGATGCAAAACACACAAAAAGACAATGACCGCAAAAACCAAATTTCCCTGAAATGTCACTTGCAAATCTCTAAAACCTGTTATGCTGGCTGGTCCGCGATTCACTCAACAATTGGCTCAATAAGCTCACAGCCACATGCAGTCACTTGCCCCACCACCAGACTTACAGCATGGACCACTTGGACCTCCCAGCAGTCGGCCAGACCTGCCGACAAGAGGTGACAAGAAGCCGAGTCGCTCCGAGAGGATCATGTGGCCTCTAAAACGCCACTATAATCCAATATCCGTGTCTGTTGAGCAGGTCACTTTCTTTGGGAGAGTTCATTCAACTCGCTCTCCGTGGAACGCACACCACAACATTAGCACCGGCTCTGGAGATGAGGGAGGAACAGCTGTAATTAAAGCAAAACAGTGACTTTCTCTGTGTGACAAATGGAGTCAAGAAAAACTTTGGCATTTTATGTAAATGCTCATACCCCCCTTTCAAACTCGGCTCTCCCAAGTCAAACACACCCATCCCCCTCGTGTTCTCCCCCCTCTCCCTGCCCCATGGGAGGAGGGGTGCTGGAGAGAGACCGAGAGAGAGAGAGAGAGATCCCAAACCATCTGAATCCCTTTTAACTAAGTGGCCAGAGAGGAGTAAGGGCAATTATTCCACCATGATGCATTCCTCTTCAAAAGAGGACATCAGCACTGCTCAACACATGGAATGCAAGCTGTGTTATGGGCACTGAAGGCATGTTACATCCGCCCCTCGTCGAGAAAAGCCATAGAAATGAGCATCAGACGCAGCAAAACAGGTGCTCAGAGAGGCATTAAAGGATAAGTTCACCCAAAAATGAAAATTCAGTCAGTATCTACTCACCCACCATACAGATGGAAAGTTTTTCGTAGTCCGCTAAATATTTTTGGAGCTTTACAGCAAAACAGCGTTGTAGCGCTCTCTGAAGTAGTAGATTGAGAAAAGAATGGCTTCATACAGTTCAGCATAATCCAAGTCTCCGGAATCTTGGAGATCCCATTTGAAAATAACTTTATTCACACCCTTGAAGCACGTTCAAGCTTATGCACCCACGTCAGACGAGGTGTGCGCTAACGCTTTTAGCTTAGTGGCTACAGTGAAGATTTTGCCTCTAAAAGGGTCTAAATAACGTCATGTTGTGGCTTCTGGACACTTAAACTATGCTGGTCAAGCTCTGTGGAGTCATTTCATGGTTTTTATGGTTGTTGTTGTTGTTGTATGTTGTAAAGTCCATATTTCCACCCACTTCAACAGGGTTTATGCTTTTAGCTCAGTGGCTAGTGCAAGATTTTGTCTTGAAAAACTGTCTTTTTACGAATCAGTTGAGGATCTCTGGGCTTCCAGAAACTTTTACTTCACCAGGCAAGCTGTATTTTATGTGTTTAATTTTTGTAGTAGTAGTTGTCTTTATCTACTTCAGTTGTTTAGGACTAAACAAAACTTCACCCTGCTTTCCATCCATGTAGGGGTGAGTAGATAATGACTGTTTTTTGGGGTGAACATATGTCACTTTAACTGCTTACATATACAATGCTCTTACAATAACATGCTGCATTACTTACTATAAGCTCATATAAGTGCGTAATTTATCAATAGTGTGCCAAAACAATGTATGTAAAATGTTTCAATGTTTCATGAAATCCTACAAACCAAACATCACCAAACTCTGAGAATCCATGAATTTATTAATGATTTAAGGATATTTAGCATATTTTCAGTGTGTATTCAGAAGGTGCAGATGTGGATGGACAGTAAGAGCTTCATAAAGTTTAAATCAGATACTTTATACTATTTTATGGCAGCTGAACCAAACTGTTGTTCTTGAAATGTGATTGTCTCTTCCTCATGCTGTAGCTCAGCTTCCTGCCACTACAAACACAGGCTTTAATGATGAGAAATACCGCTGTGGGACGTTTTGAATGGAGAAGCCTGCAATTAACAAAGATTAATAACGGTGCTCTGTGATGAAGCCCCTCCTCATGCCGGCCCCCTCGGGCAAAAAGTTCTGTGAGAAGGAGAAAAAAAAAAGTGTTTGTTTATTTTCTTCCTCCATAGTCATGCTGATTATAAGAAACTGGAGACGTTGCATTCTTGTCCGCGTGGAATTTGAAGTGTTTTTACCCCCCTGTCACCTTTCATCATCAGCTCATTGAAAACGCTCAAAAGAAGGTATGCTAGTTGAAGATGTGAGGTCAATACACTCTACAGTTATTGAATTCTGATGACCACTTTTTAATTTCTTTTTTTTGAACTGCCTCTAAGAGGAAGAAATAAACTCTCCCACACCTTATTACAACCTAAGATCTGTGATTTTAGTATTGTGTGTCCAGACTCCCCACACCCCACCTGTAGCTCGTGCAGTATTGATTGCCTCGCGAGCTCCGCTTCTTCTCTGGTGTTTAATGGAGCTCATCGTTCCTTACCAATTCTCTCACCATTTCCCCTGAAACTGGACACTCGTGCCCATGTATCATCCAGCGGCACCTTCCTTAGGAAGCGACTGGAGCATGGAGCGAAAGCTTTAACACTTTAAAGAGTAAGACAATGAGCTCAGGACAAAATTTCCAAACAGAGCAGCTGTGTGGTGGAAAACACTGGCCTTTGTCCGATCATCCCCTCGGCCACATACGGGCTGTCATATGCTGAGCATTTGTTTGACTGTTGTAGATGGGTTTTTGAAAGCATGTGGGGTGGAACCAAACACATTCTTATGTGTGTGTGAAAATCGCAGGGTATAAAGACAGATGTAGCACCGCTCAGCTCCTGTTCTCTCACCTCATCTGTGACAGAACCTCAGTCTGAATGTGGTGTTTGAAATCAGTTTTTAGATGCTTCTTCTCATATAAGCAGTGATTGAATGTAACTTAGTAGCTACATTAACTCAAGAACTGTACTTTAATACAATGTTGGTGTACTTGATGTAGTACTTTTACGGAAATGTTGTTCTTTTTACTCCATTACATTTATCTGACAAGTTTAGTTTTCTAGTTACTTTGAAGAATTAATGCTGCATCAGGGCCTAAATAGTGCATTTTTATTAGCAATCGGATAAAAAGCAGGATTATAATCATTAGAAAAAATGCAATATATCTCATCCAATAAGCAGTCAGGCCAATAACAATAACAATCGATCGACCATCGAAGGTATACGGTATAAACATACATGTAAATATATGTAATATTTACTTTTACTTGTTATTTTTTTAACTTAAGTACATTATTGCAAAAAAAAAAAAAATTTAATATCAGATACCTCAAGGCTTTTTGTACTTTTACCAAAGTCATATTTTAAAATAATATCTTAATATCTTATAACTTGCATCTGTTGTTTCCAGTCTATGCGCTAAGCTAAGCTAACTAGCTGTTCACTTTAGTCTCAAAGTATTTGAGTACTATTCGTATGGGTGACTCTCACTTTTAGCAAAAAACTATTCTGACCTGCTATCTTGTATCTTTGGGACTTTTATCACAACACTGCGTATAACCATCTGTGTTTTTCTTTAACAATCAAATGTTTATGTCAGTAAAGCAATCATTTGACATTTTGGGACATACTTATTCGCTTTCTTGTGCATGTGGCTACAACCAGCAGCTAGTTAGCTTAGCTTAGCATAAATACTGGACACAAGGGGAAGCAGCTAGCACGGCTCTGTCCAAAGGTAGTAAAAATCTGCATACCAGCACCTCTAAAGCTCACTAATTAACATTTTATAACCTGTTGTCCCTTTGGGCAGAGTCGGCCATGCTGTTTCTGCCTGTTTCCTATAAAGTGTACGAACATAACTGGTGTAAATCTTTATCTATCTCATTAAAATATCTTAATGCCTCCTAAAAGTGGACCTGTTTAATGTGTGAAAGAGAAGACATTAGCTTGAAACCTCTGTAATCTGCGCCTCATAACAGACTTCACAGTGTCTGTGTCATGTTAGCGGGCAGATGCTACGCGCTGACACACAGACAGCAGTCGGCTAAATGTGCCTGCGTGATAAGTCCGAGCAAAAGCCTTTCATCTGCTGGACGTTTGGACGGAGACACAGACGGGTCAGGGTTAATGACAGGCTGTCATTGCACCTTTAATGTACTATGTGTTGAGTAAAGGCTGTTTACTCGGTCAGATATGGGCGCTGGTTTGGAAATGAGAAGAGAAAGAGTCAAATCTTAAACATGAAAGGAACTTGAGTGGATGAAAAACTACAAGCTGTAGATTTTGATGTAATTGTAAAACCAATAAGTTTTGATTCATAATGAATGAATCTCCCATAATTCACCAACAACTCCATATTCCATATCTGTGCAGCCTCCCCTCTCCACCCCTCCTCCTCCCCACAAAGAAACTAAGTATGAACATTTCCTTCAGAGAAGTCCGACTGTAATGGAATACTTGTTAAAAAGAGAAGAATGTGCTTTAATTTGTCAAGGGGATCTGAGCTGACAACTTTAGTAAAGTCCACTATAACAACCTTCCAGGGCCCCTGACCTAGGGAGGGAGTGACCCCTGACCTTATTTGGGCCTCTTTTATGAGGACTTTTTTGGCTCCGGCCAGATGGCTAAACTATCAAAGGGTTTTTTTATGAGAAAAATCTGCAGGCAAGAGCGGAGTAGTATATTTATCTCATTGTGTGGAGGACGAAGCCTCTGTAACTTCCGACTAGGTGGGTTCGAGAAAAGAATTGGATACACTCGAGGGGTGTGTGTGTGTGTGTGCAAGCCTGCTGACACTGCTGAGCTGTAATTTAACCCAAATAAATAATGGCTTTTTCAGAAATAATATCAGATTTGGGAGCTTTTCAATCAAGCTTATCGGCCTCCGTGTTTTTCATCTTTCAGCGTGTGCTTCTTCATAGTCAAACACACCACCTTCACGATGAAAATGTAGATATTACAGTTTGATATCAGAAGGAGATGTTTTGCACAAACGCTTTAATTAGCAACCTATCCTCAAACAAATTTTTTTCCTTTGTGTCTCCGTTATCAGCGGCTCGCTATTGACTCAGTCCTCCGTCTCTGCTAACAGCAGCAGCAAACAAGGAAAAAAAAAAGAGACAAAATTGATTTTATGTCTTCGCGATTCAAAAGCTTGTCAATAGCAGCAATCAGACAGGAGAACGAAATGAAAGAAGGCCGCCGCTCCTCCGCTTTCAAGCAGAACCGGCCGTTTTTACAGGTAATGTAAAACCCGCGTATGAAAAAGATTTTTACAAATGTTGCCCCGGAGCTGATGTGACAGTTGCCCTGAGATCACAGATGAGAGCAAATCAGTGGAATTTGTGTGTTTGAGAAAAGGGAAGAGTTGTGTGTCCCAGGGTCACTATAACTCGCTCTGCTCACATCACTCATGTGGCGTCTTTATGAGCGATGGGCTGTTTTGTTGGATTAGGTTTCTGGGGAAGCATTTAGGGCCGGCCCATAAGCAGAGCCACGCAGGAATATATATTCCCAGTAAATGTTTGCTATGACGTTCGATACGCACATGTTTGTTTTTGCGGATTTGCGTGAATGTGACTCTGCGACCGATACAAAACGCTGCTAAATCTGTGCAGTCAGGCCGCTAAAAGCTCCTCTCAGCAGGAAGCGAATGCCTTCTTATACACACATGAATAGTCGCACAGCTGCTGCAAGCATTACCTGTTTGTTGTTCTCTTCAGAAACCAAATCAGCTGCTCCCTCTGAGCCTACTCATCATACGTCTCCTGACCTCCGTATGAACAGGAGCCGGATCATTTCCAGACATTTATCTCACACAGGGGCGGAAAAAGGAGATGCTGAGGAGTTTTAAAGTCACTGCAGCACCAGAATCTTAATGAAAATATATGTAAAGAAATAAAAATATCAAAATTTAGCATGTTTTGGTTTTCATAACCTCCCAAAACAGACTTCCCAGAGACTCTGATCAATCATTTCTGACCGTTTTCAGCTTTCAAACCAGAATCTAACCTCTCCTAACGGGGGTAAACTAAGCTGTCGCCGGGCCTGGCTGTTGTTTTAATGTGGCCATTCCTTCCCCTGATTGCACTCAGAGGTCGAGCGAGATCTGAAGTCACTGGAAGCAGTTAAAATAATAGGAGCTGACCATGTGTTTGAGGTTACGGGAAGGGGAGGGACGGCCCCTCGTACAGAGCGCTGCTGTTTGCTCCGGCATGATCAGAACCTGGAGGATATTTGATGATGAAACATCGGTTGTGATGCTTTTTGAATCCGTTCTAGCTGTGGGAACAGCTCATTCATTAAAAGGGTACATGCAACACAAACAGCCTCATTTTTTATGATTCATCTCAGATATTAATTAATGTTTATATCGGTCGAACACAAAAGGTAAACGTTAAAATCTGACAAGGTGGTAGTAGATTTTTGAATTCAGGTTGTAAGAGCTAAAAACTTAAAATTATGAATCTACTTTGTAATTTTTTACTCAATTTGTTTTGAATAAAGTTTGTTTTGAACAATTTACAGTGTAGATTTACATTCTGATGTGATATTTATGAATAACTATAAAATAATCTCTCCTGGCAAAACCTTTAAAACCTTTATCCAGATGGTTCTTTCATGAAATAGTACAACAATAATCCATAGATGATCGAAAATGAGGCAGTATGTGTCGCATGTTAAAGATGGAAATGAACAGAACAAGACAAAACTGTCTTTTTTAACTGT